>CM050524.1:48588289-50988289 GCA_027563665.1 Antrozous pallidus | reverse complement strand
AGAAAAAAATGCGGAGTTACCTCAAAAGCATAGTTTCAAACTAAGACTGGGAGAGACATCTCACAAATGTATTTTGTAACTTCAGGGATGGATGGGGAGAACGGAGTGGTCATTATTAACATCAGATCAGTGAGGGGAATGAAGAAGCTGCAGTGCCTTCCCCATCTGAGAGAATGTATGCACGTGCAGGCCCCTACAGAGGCCACCCAAGCCCTGAGGCTTAGAGAAGGTTCACAGCATCATGTGGGTCCAACTGGTTATTTTCCTTGTATTCTAGGATCTTCCTTCATTGTCCCATCTGTAGTTGTCACTATTTCATGTACCTCAAGTCATTTTCTTATATTTCTTTTTCTGATTCAGGAAAACTCCTCAAGTAATTATGTTCAAATTGGCTACATGGGCGGTAAATATTTTGAGTATTTGATTTCTCAAAAACATCTTTAATCAAAAGCAGGGCTAGGGACATTCAGAATTTGAAGTTTATTTTCTTCAACAATAAAAAAAAGTATTTCTTTACTCTTGACTGTGAGAAGTCTGATGTCAAGTTTATGCTCATTGCATCTCAGGTAACTGCTTCTTATTTGTAAAAAGTTTCAGGATTTTCTTCTTATCCTTGGAGTTTTTTAGTTTAATTTGATTGTTTCTAACTGTAGACCTTTTGACTTAGCAGCCTGTTTCATGTGTGTTGGGCCAGTGGTCGGCAAACTCATTAGTCAACAGCGCCAAATATCAACAGTACAACAATTGAAATTTCTTTTAAGAGCCTAATTTTTTAAACTTATTCTAATGCCACTTCTTCAAAATAGACTAACCCAGGCCATGGTATTTTGTGGAAGAGCCACACTTAAGGGGCCAAAGAGCCGAATGTGGCTTGCGAGCTGCAGTTTGCAGACCACTGGGTTAGGCTAATACACTCTAAAAACTATTTTCTTTCTTCACCTCTGAGAAACTTCCCTCTATTTTTCATTGGTTTCTTCCACTTCATTATCTCTGTCATCCTTCTGAAATCCTTAATGCATGCATGTTCAATTTCTTGTTGCTGAATTGTTTAATTTTCTTATTTTCCAAACAGTGAAAACTGAATCCATCCTATCTTTCTAATAATAGAAGATTGATTAAACGAATCATTACACATTTGTTGTTGAGAGGGAATGTCATTTTTAAAATGATGATTTGTAAAAGGAAATTTAGACAGGCATGCAATTTAATCAACAACTACAACAAGATTAAATACAAATGTACTAGAAGACAGAACCAGGAGAAATAAACTTGTAATCTCAGACTAGGGAGGGCTTTCTGAATATGATACAAAACCCAGAACTATCAAAGATAATTTCATAAATTTGAATGCATGAAGATTTATATTTGTTTTACCTCTGTTTTTGATAAGCCTTAGCCAAGTATAATATATACAATCCTGGCCAGGTGGCTCACTTAATTGGAGCATCATCCCATGCCCCAAAAGGCTGTGGGTTCAATTCCCGATCAGGGCACATACCTAGGTTGTGGGTTCAATCCCCAGTCAGGGCACATATAGGAAGCAAGCAATTGATGTTCTCTGTCATATCAGTGTCTCTCTCTGTCTCTGTCTCTGTCTCTTTCTCTCTTTCTCGCTCTCTCGCTCTCAATATAACCATGGGTGAGGATTTAAAAAACTAATATACACAGATAAAAGCGCACATTGATGAATTTTCACAAACTGAACAACTTGGATGTACCCACACCCAAAGCCTCCTCCTGTCACCGCCTCCCTGAGGGTCACACTTGCCTGTTTGGGGGATGGATAGAAAGATGATAGATAGGTAGATGATAGATAGATAGATAGATAGATAGATAGATAGATAGATAGATAGACAGATAATAGACAGATGATAGATAGAAGATAGATTTAGAGATAGAGTAACACAGTCTATGCTCTTTGCATCGGGGTTCATCCTGAGATTCATCCACATTGTGTGTGTATGGTTACAGTGTGCTCATTCTTACTGCTGTATACTTTTCCACATGTGAATACAATCCAATTTAAATACATTCTACTGTTGATAGGATGATCTCTTATACTAGACTCGTTTTTCACTATGGAAGATTTCCTTGACTGCTTATCTTCTAGCTTTGGTCTTTAACCTTGGTTTTTCTTTTTTTTTTTCTAATATATTTTTATTGATTTCAGAGAGGAAGTGAGGGGGAGAGAGAGATAGTAACATCAATGATGAAAGAGAATCATTGACTGGCTGTCTCCTGCATGCCCCCCACTGGGGATAAAGCCCGCAGCCTGGGCATGTGCCCTTGAGCAGAATCGAACCTGGGACCCTTCATTCTACAGGCCAACACTCTATCCACGGAGCCAAATCAGCTAGGGAACCTTGGCTTTTTTTTTTTTTAAGAGAGAGGGAGAGAGAGAAACATTGATGAAGATCAAGCCCACCACCTAGGCATGTACCCAGAATGGGAATCAAACCAGCAACCTTTCAAAGGTGTACAGGACTATGCCCAACCTTTCAAAGGAGCCAGGGCCTAACTTTTCTATTTCTTTTAAACCAGTCCTTTGATTTCTTTTTCCCAGTTTTATTGAACATATTTTTAGTTTCCAGGGATTCCTTTTTGGCTAACTGCTTGTTCTATATATAAATGTATATAAAAAGGCTCCATGTAGGAGGGGGAGACTAGCAACTTGCAGACATCCCTGTGGGATTCAGGCTAGGGAGCTGTCTGCAGGTGAGGTCTCCCACAATCACCATGTATAGAAACCTTGGGTTTTACATTGAAATCATTTCTTAAAGCTGCTTTGTTCTTGATGCCCTTATTTCTCTCTTTCTAATGTTAATTTCTGCTGAGTTCATTTCTGATCTGTTCAGCTTTTTGGCATATCCTCAAAACCATAGGAAGATGCCTTCCTATGAAGATCATACATTTTCATTAGAAATTGATTCTGGGATTTTGTGCCATTGTCATAGACTCTGTGTATGAGGGGAAGTGGGAGAAAAGGGGTCACTCCCCAGGAGAATTGTCTGTGACCATTTCATTTTTTTTTTAAATGCTAGCCCTGAGGATCATCCCACGGGCAGAATTTTGTATCTGCTGACCTCGACCTCAAAGCTTTTTGTGTTCTCCCTTGGAGAAGACTAGCTCACATCCCCTGTGTTTCAGGCAGCGTTTCTCCAGTTCTATTGTCTCTATCAAACCGATCACACCTGTCTTTGATCATCAAGGATTTCCTTAGACTTGTTCTTTCGCAGTTGGTTTCTGCCCTTGCCTTCTAGCACTATTATGTTTAAGTTATTTTTCCTTAAAAAAAATCTTCCTTTGTTCTTTCAGAGGGCTTTTGGGAGAAAGGAAGGCTAGACATATCAGTCTGCCATCTTAAAACTGAAACCAGGTGTGCACTTTCACAGGTCACTCCAGTGGGATGAGGAGACTGGGTGGTAATGAGGCAAGAATGGCTTTAAGAAGACCCGATTGTGCTAATTCAAGCATGCTCTGACAGGTCCTTATGTTCGAATGGGGATGGTAGCAATGTAAATTAGTGGAAAGATTTATCAAGAATTATGGAAGTGGTCCAGCAGACGTGGCTCCGTGGTTGAGTGTTGAACCAGGAGGTCAGAATTTGATTCCTGGTCAGGGTACATGCCCAGGTTGTGGGCTCAGTCCCCGGTGTGGGACATGCAGGAGGTGGCTGATCAATGGTTCTCTCTCATCATTGACATTTCCATCTCTCTCGCCCTCTCCCTTCCTGTCTAAAATCAATAAAAATATAGTTTTTAAAATCTAAAAATGAAAAAGAATTAAGGAAAGTGGAATCAATAGCAATCAGTGAGGGATTAGATGTGGGAATTGAGAGTCAAGCTTGTAAAGGCTGGTGTAACCAGTGGACAGAGGTGCTGGTTACTGAGTTGGCTCCTAACAGGAAATGTAGTAATTGTTGTTGCTGATGTCATTTTATAATTATGAAGAGATGACATTCTAATGTATCAAAACTGTCCTGATTGTAGCCTAAACACTGCATAAGCTATAAAGCTCAGTATGTCCGGGTTGAACCCTGTTGAATCGTCTGTGCATTTTTGGAGTGAGCCTTGCGGGTAAGATGCAGCCAGGACTCCCTGAAGACTTCACCAGGCAAGCTCGGGAAATAGGCATCTATAACTTCCAGCAGGTTCAGGCCCTGAATTGTTCCTTAGGCTACTAAGCTGCTAAGACTGTGTCTCCTGAACAAGTTTTATGGTAAAGTGCACACATTTTGAAAAATGGAATGTCTTGGGTAGAAGTTTAATCTTTTTATTTCCTCTGGTGAACTCCAATATAATTAACTTCATGTCAATAAATGCTATACTTTTATAGCATACAAAATCTGGACTGTTATATTTTTATGTTGTTTGCACTCCATATGGAGGCAGTCTTCGGGGAGGATGCTAATATCTGATTTCAAGTGGGAATGAGGGAAATAAGAGTATATTTTTAGACTCAAGAAAAAGTGAAAAACTGAACTCCAAGGAGGTAGTCTTCAAACCCAGACATCTTCGCCCCATCACCACATACTCCCTAACTCCTTCCTTGCATGCCTACCAATGCCTTACTTAGCCTTTGTGTGATCACAGCAGACTGAAGGATGATTTTTTTAAGAAGAGTGGTTCTTTTGTTCCAGATGTTTCATAAAAGAAATGCTGAGCACTTTGGGGGTATTTTATAGAAAAATACCAGGGCTTGTTCAATATCTTGGTTGCAAATAACAGAAAATCCTATTGCAGAATAAGCCAAAATAAAAAACAAACAAACAAACAAACAAAAATAACACATCTTTTTAAATCCAGATTTGAAGCATTTATAGTAATTAAAATACCTGTAAAATTCCAGCCAAATCAGAGCATTATTAGATCATTATTAGATTCTATCTTCTTGGTCAGATTCATGAGGAAAAAGAATTCTAAGAGACTCAGAGTCCCTAAAAGCAATGAAAGAAAAGGCTTTTTTAGTCTTTGCTGGATGGTGGGGAAAGAGAAAAGGGTAGCAAGTGTTGGTTTTGGAACAAAGATGAGGAGGGAGGAAGCTTGACTAAAGGAAACGGATGCTCAAGTGATAAAAAGTGAAAGTGATACCTCCCTCTTCAGCACCTTGTGAGCTTATAAAGCACCTTCACTCTAATAATTTTATCCTGGTTTTCTGGGATAGGCAAGGGTACTTTACTAGCTCCATTTTGTGGGTAAATAAGCCAGAGATTTTAAAGGAACATACCCAGTGCTTCACAGCTGGCCGGTCAGGGAAGTCCCCAGACTTCTGAACCCCAGTTTTGTGCTCAGTGGTAGCTCTTTAAGGATTGCAGTCCCTCTTTGTGGTTTTGTACTGTCCACAGCGGTTCAGGTAGGCCAAGAAGCAGCCTTATCGATGTTCTTCTCTGCTGAAGGAAAAACAAACAATCCATTCAGCTCAATCGGTCTAATTTAAAGTTGACTTTGTGTAAGAGGGGAGGCGGGGAGACAATAATTTTGGTTTCTAGCTAAGATGTTATGCGACATTTAAAATTGCTTTCTAATCACATTATATTGATTATCTTAAAGCAATGTTCCCAAACTAATGAGACTCAATCTGACATGAAATTCATAACATTGATCTGGGCTCCAATTTGTCCTTTGTTTATACACACAATAGAAACTCTCAACCACTACTGAGGGTTGCCCAGTCACTGTCTGCCATGGGCTCTGGTTTTGGTGTGTGATAAGGGGAGTTGGGTGGTGATGAGGGTGTACGAGTACGTGTGTATTTGGGTCTCTGTCTGTGGATGTACAATTAAGGATGTGTTTGGGTTTCTATGTCTATGGGCATGGGTGGGGTGCTCCAAGGGAATCTATGTGGAGTGTAGAACTTTTCTTCTCAAAAATGAGTAAATGAGAAAAGAAAGCAAAATGAGCATGGAGCTTTGCACAAGTTCCCGAGTAGCGGAGTCTGGCACAGGGGTTCAATGCACATCGTTTATGAAGATGTTCTCAGGAGAAAGGGAGTAGGGGATGGGAATGGGACAAGGAAAAGAGCTAAGCGAGAACGTGCTCTCAGGTGGAAAGGAGTTTCAGCCTGATCCTCCTGGGAGCTCTGGAGCACGACTAGTGTCATAGGCCTGCTCCCACCTTGAGACCTAGCACGGGCTTTATTTGCACCAGACTGCCATTAGCTGCAGGCCGCAGGCTGCAGGAAGAGGGGAGGGGCACAGGACATCCTGGGCCACACAGCTCTTGCTTGACTGAGAGCCTACTGTCTAGAGGGGGGGAGCTATAGGCCAGCAGCACAGACACTAACAGCAGCTGGGAGACAGATACTGGCCTAGGAAGGGGAGTCTGGTCATAGCATCAACAGTGCCCAGCAGGCATCCCACAGGTTTTTATGTTGCGAAAAGCAAATGCACCCAGAATACAGTTTGCATCTCCTGCATTTTTTGATCAGCAGCTTTGATCCCGGAGATCAGACACCGCTGTGGTTGTGAGCCGGTATCAAGGCTAAGTCAGGTCTACAGGTCCACTCTGGTAGCTTTGGACTGTAATAAAGTCCCAAATGGGTGAAATCTGAGCAAGGTCTGTAATCTAGATAGTTGTGCTGTGCCGATGTCAGTCTCCTGGTTATGATAACACACTCGTTTTGTCAGATGTTACGTTAGGGAGAAGCGGGGTGATAGGTGCACAGGAATTAACTCTCTGTACTAACTATTCTTACAACTTCTTGGGAGTCCATAATTATTTCAAAATTTTAAAAAAGTTCTTTAAAAGAATAAGATCAGGAGTTAGAACGTGAGGTTTTAGTCCTGGTCCCAGCAATGGGCTGTGCACCACTACATTACAGCCATTACAGGGGAGCTATCATGCTTTATTCTTCTGCATATTTCCTGTCCTGTCACAGGCCCTTAAAGAACAGATACTAATAGCATGAGGGAAGAAATCACTCAATGACTCCACAAACGGGTGAGTGATTAAACAGCTAAGCTTGAACAAATTACTTAAGCTCCCTGAGCCTCAGCTTCCGCATCGGGGTATGGGGTGATTGCAAGAACCCAAGGTATTCACATATAAACAATGTGTGCCCCCCAACTACTGTCCTTTATACTGTCCGCAGGCCTTGGGCCAGGCTGGTGGGCTCAGAATCACCAGGGGATGAGCTTATAAATGCATATGCTCTGGCCTAATTCAGGATATCTAGGGTGAGGCCCCAGAATCTATAGCTTTAATCAGCTCACCCAAGTGACTGGGACAAGTAGCATGGTTGGTACCTAGCTATGGCAAAGATGCCAGCATATTATTAACCTGCCAAGTCAGAAGGGAAGAGGAAAGTGAGAGAGGAGGAAAGAACAAGGAGATGGGAGTGCTACTTGATGCGGGGAGCTGTCAGCATCCCCTCCACCCTGATCTCTACCCAGGCCTGCCAGCCCTCCATCATACAGGGAATCCACAAACAGAACCAGTGAAGCAATTTGCAGTCCAATTGCCGGTGAGCCCACTGATGTGAAGATGTGAGTAGACCCCTTCTGACTACCCTCAGAGCAGCTTAGGAATTTACCAAATATAAAATGACTCAGACTTTGATTCCAGATGTTTTTTTAAGTAGGTAGTATTGTTTTGATATATAAAAAGTCTGTTGTCATGGAAACATATCTCAAATAAAGCTCCTTTTAACAAAATAGAAGTCTTCTCTTTTGCATTTGCCAGTATCAATTCATATGAAGAGAAGACATTAGGGTTAGAAAGACATTAGGGTAAATCTGGGGATGGGTTGGAGATAAAATATGAAATACTTTAATACTCAGACTAGCCTGTTACTTTCACACTGTTAGGGTTAACCCAGCAAGTCTTTCTCTCATAGCACTAGTTTCTATGCTTCTCAAAAAAGTGGTGATTGGACTTTGGAAAGGCCAGCTTCCTTTTTTAATGCATTATAGGCAGATACTTGCAAATTATTTTAACTAGCTGTCAGGTTTTCTTTAGGGGTGTGTGTGTGTGTGCATGCATCCACATACATGCATGCATGCCCTTTGAGCAAGAGGAATGAGGGAAGGGGTGATACCCTCAATTTTTCTATCAGACAAATGATTCCTTTGCTCCAGAACTGAGATCTACCTCAGCTTCCTTCCTTTTACACCCCGCAGTGCCTGTTAGTGCCTTCAGGGGTGCATCAGGATAGCAATGTGCTTGGCATAAAAAGACCTAGGTAAACAAATCTCTCAACTTTCTCATTTCTGGCTTTGGAAAAGTACCACCTGCATTGACATCCTCACAGGAGCTGGTGGGGGCACCGTGAAAGAACAGTGTGATGGTACCATACATTGCAAACTCCAAAGCTGGATGCAAATGTCAGTTCTATTGCTGGACTTGGTTCCAGCACTCATGCTCAACTAGAGTCCTTACCCACTGTGACACTTTGGAAAGACTCTCTCTGGGTGTCCCCAAGCATCCTGTACAGAGGATAACATTTAAGGAAAACATCACCCGCCAGGCACTATGCCAACAGCTTTGCTTGTTTACCACATTTACCACCTTAAGCCCTGAGGGAGGCATCAGTATCCCCCTTTCAGAGAGGAAACAGACTTGAGGAAGAGGGGACTCCCAACAGTGTATCACTAATACGCAGCTGGGCGAGCAGTCGTCCCCCATCCTGGGCCAAGCAGCTCTTGCTTAACTGAGAGCCTATTGTCTAGAGCAGTGGTCGGCAAACTCATTAGTCAACAGAGCCAAGTATCAACAGTACTCAATTGAAATTTCTTTTGGGAGCCAAATTTTTTAAACTTTAACTTCTTCTAATGCCACTTCTTCAAAATAGACTCACCCAGGCTGTGGTATTTTGTGGAAGAGCCACACTCAAGGGGCCCAAGAGCCACTTGTAGCTCGCAAGCCATAGTTTGCTGACCACTGGTCTAGAGGACATCCTGATCTGTGTTCCAAGTCGTCACTGTGTTGGGGAAATTGGACAGATATGGGTGGTGACTCATTATCTCCAAAGCTCTTTATACAATCTAATTACCAATTCATCTAAAAAGTTAAAGCATTATTTATTTATTATCTGTGCACTCTGAATGTGAAAATGCTTGCATTGAAAAGTAAGACTGTTAAAACTACCCCAGGATGCTTTAAAGTGAGGAGGAGACATTCAAATAACTCCCAGAGCAGGACAGATCACACGTACGTCAGCTAGATGAGACTCCCTCAGGTTATTCTGAGAACTGTTGGGATCTCTCAGGGAAACGCTACACAAATATTCCGTTGGAAGTTCGCTGGAGGAATGTCTGCAAAGTAATGATGCTCCTCAGGCGAGCAATGAGCTCTGACGTGAGAGACTGAGCTGCTCTGCCCTTTCATTCAGTCTGCAGAGCTCTCTGTCCATAGCTACTCCCCAAAACAGTGCCTTACACAGAAGAGGCCAACTGGATTGACCCAACAGACAAATGAATCATCAAATCAAATGAATGTGGCTCGCGAGTAGCGGTTTGCCGACCACTGCCCTCATCTCTCGATTCCAATAATTGCAGCTGTTGTTGTTCCTTGTGATTAAGCCCCTATCCCAGTGGTCGGCAGACTCATTAGTCAACAGAGCCTCATGTGGCTCGCGAGCTGCAGTTTGCTGATCACTGGTAAAGTGAGAGAGAATAAGGGAGAAAGAGAGGGGCGGTTGAGGAAGTGAGAAAGGAGGAAGTTCCATGAAGTTGGTTGAGGTGGCAGGGACAGTGCTTGGCAGTGCTAAAAGCATGGACTTTTCTGCAGAAGAAACACAAACTGCAAGACTTACCGGGCCTTAACTTCCATTTTAATATATGAAAAGTAAACTCTGTTCCAAAACTAATTTTTTTTTTTTCTAAATAAGCCAGTTGGTTCCGGGCCTCATCCAAAACAAGCTTCTCTTTAGCCCCACCTGGTGGTCTGTCTGCCTTCAAACCACAAGTTAAACTGAAAGCTACAAGAAAATGTGCAGAAAACCCATGTATAGTCCTGAGGGCTTGGGGCTCACGATGGACTGGAAAGATTTTTCTAGAGACTGAAATCAGAAAATATATCTAGAATTAGGTTCTCTCTCCCCCTTTCTCTTTTTCTCCCTCCTCACCTCCTCCTTTTTGCCATAAAATGTGGCCACAATGTATTTCAAAGCTGACAACAGAGCGAAAAGGCCAGATGACACCTCTGGACCGCTCCTGGTGGGATGTGGGGCCACCCAGCAGACAGGAATTCGCAGCTCAGCAGGAGCAAATCTGTCATATCCAGGCTGTGAAAAACCTTCCAGAGTTTCCACGATGCAGAGAAGCAAAGCCGCTGAACTGGAAGCATAATTCGGACTCTGAAAAAAGAACAAGGTACATTCTAGCTCTGAAAGCTGGAATACGCAGCTTCCAGGAAGGGATGCTTAGCTGGTGCATTATCAGGGTTTTTAGGTGAACATAATGATGGATTAACATTTACCCACAGGGTCTGTACCGCAGGTACAAGAAAGGATGGGGATATCTATGGATGGTGTGGGAGGTTCCCACCCCTTCCAGAAGCATCAATACCTTACCAGTGATCAGCAAACTGCAGCTCGCGAGCCACATGAGGCTCTGTTGACTAACGAGTCTGCCGACCACTGGGATAGGGGCTTAATCACAAGGAACAACAACAGCTGCAATTATTGGAATCGAGAGTCTAGGTCAGTGGTCGGCAAACTCATTAGTCAACAGAGCGGCAAACCGCGGCTCGCGAGCCACATGTGGCTCACAAGCTGCAGTTTGCCCATCATTGCCTTAGACTATGTAACCTAGGCCTGTGAAGGGTCTCGTGTCTTCGAGGACAAGGTGAGGGTATGACTGCTGGCTATAAAAGCTTTGACTGGATCTCCCACACTGTTGTCCGACCTCTGCTCCCTGCAAAGCTGGCCGCCCAGGGCCTGCGTTCCTGGTTGTACCGTAGTTCCAGCATCAACACAACTGTGGGAAAGAAGCTGGCGCAGCAGTGAGATGACAAATATCATTTTTAATTACTAATAGTATATTTTAAAAAATGTGTTTCACATGTTAAGAGCACAGATGGTGAGGCAGCCATGCCTTAGGAGAGAGTCGTGCCAAGGAGAGAACAGGTGGGGACTGTGGTTCATCGGCGCCCAGCCTTCTGACTGGGATCCTCCCAGTATTCCTGTGACCTATTCTGCCTCCTGCCCTTGAGCTGGGGATCCTGCTGGTAAACCAAGCCCACCTAGACAAGTGGTTGGCAAACTCATTAGTCAACAGAGCCAAATATCAACAGTGCAACAACTGAAATTTCTTTGGAGAGCCAAATTTGTAAAACTTAAACTATATAGATAGGTACATTGTTATTAACAATTAGGGTACTCCTAAGCTGGCCTTAGCTAAAAACTCAAGGGGCCAAAGAGCTGCATGTGGCTTGCGAACCGCAGTTTGCCGACCACTGACCTAGCCCATGTCAGAGTTCCTGTTGTCCCGAACTGGGATTGTTTCCAACTAAGGACAGTGTCTAAAACGGTTTTACAATACCTAGCTACATAGTTTTTGTCTTATTTTGTGTATGTGTGTGTGTGGTCATAGTTATTCTTATTTAGGATCATTTTCAATGTTGTGCACTTATTTTTCTTTCTGTTTTGGTTATTTTTACAAGAAAGAAGAAAGTGATGCCCAGCCGGTGTAGCTCACTAGTTGAGCGCCAGCCCATGAACCAGGGGCTCATAGTTTGATTCCCAGCCAAGGCACATGCCCAGTTCCCAGTAGGGGGCATGCAGGAGGCAGTCTATCCATTATGTTCTCTCATCATTGATGTTTCTATCTCTCTCTCTCCGTCCCCCAAATCAACTATACATATAAAAGAAAGGAAAGTGAGAGAAGAGTGGAAGCAGTGTGATAACGACCCTGATGAAATGCCAACTATTTTTGCAGAGTCACAGCATCCAAAAACCATGGAAACCAAACTCCCCTCCCTGTGTAACCCTCAGATTGGCCTGGGTAGTAGTTTTCAAAGCAGGGGTCCCTGGATCCACAGCATCAGCATCACCAGGGAAATGCAAATTCCCAGGCCCCACCCCAGACTTACTGATTCAGCAGAACACTGGGAGTGGGGCCTTGCCGGCTGTGTTTGAACCCGGCCTCCTGGAGGTTCCAATGTTTTCAAATTGGAGAACCAGTGCCTGGCGTGTCCAATGCGGGTTTGCTCACAAGGAAGATAATGCCCTGGTCTGGCCCATTCCAGCACTCTGGGCTTACAAGAGTCTATTTCCTACTGCAGAGCTCACAGTTCCTGGCTAGTCCCGCTCCCTGGTCTGGGAGGAATTCCAGGAGTTCTGGCTCATGGGCAGGTCTGGATTTCCATGCCTGCAGGTGAAGGGCCACAGCTGGAATTGTGGAGAAGTCAGGGTAAAGCCCTCTTCTAACTCTTTCCACAATATCTTCTTCCCAGCTTCCCCACCAGCAGGGTCTGTGCTCAGAGGGAACAAAGGACAGAGAGCTGGCCTGAAAGGTGAAGACAGGCTTGGGAGCAGATCCTTGTGATGCAAACTGACTAGCACTTGAGAGAGGCCCGAGCCAAGCCCCAGGGCACAGAATGTAGCCCGAGGGAGCACAAGGAAGCAATTTACCCTTCACCTCTCCAGCCTTGGCAGAGACCCAGCAGCCAAGGCAGGGGAAAGGCACAGAAAATAAAGCATCTGGATCTTCCTTGCAGGATGACAGATACAATGCCCAGGAGGGGTCTGCCAGCCTAGCTCCTGGAAGCAGTTAGGGAAAGGAGGCGAGGAGGCCTCCCCAGCTGTCCCAGCAGTGCAGTCTGCTCTCTCTGAAGCTCCAGGTGGTGTGAAGTGTGGGGGGTGGGGTGGGGGGTGATGGTGGATGCATTTGCTAGGAAAGGGAAAGCCTATCTCTTCCCTCCATACCCTCAATTACTAAGATGCAACAACTGAAACTAGTTTTCTAGAGTTCTAAGACCAGAGTCATCTCAATCTGAGGTCTTTCCATGCCCTCCTCTTTTGGGCTTATTTCTCAATTAAATACTCATCACGCGACTACCATGGTAGTAACGACCAAACCAGGATCTTCTACTTCAGCAGAGGGCCACCCCCTACAATTCTGATCTCTACAGAAAGTAAGGAGAGCTTTTTCTGTCCGTTCACATAGATTCAGGCTCCCCTTTCCCCCACCTGCAAATGCTCTCCACCCAGCATTCCACAGGACTCCACCTGGGAGCTCTGGGAGTCTATGAGTCAGGAGGACTGAACCCAGTCCCATCCTGGCTCCACCATTTATGAGCAAGTCCTCTGCCTCTCTGAGCTTCCTCATATCTGCAATGAAAATGGAAGCAGTCTTTCCTGCCAACCCAGGAGGATGTGGTGATGGCGCAATGGAAGATTTATAAGCAGGGCCTGGCCCCTGCTAGGACTCAGTAAGTGATGGTATTAGGAAAGCGGTTTTCAGGAGGAGGATGCTGGTCGGGAGCCTCTGCTCTCACCAGTTTAGACGGGATAAAGGAAACCGCGGTGCTGTGCTCGCTGCCTGACAATGCAAGTCTCTGGTCTCTGCCTGATAGTCACCCAAGGACAAGCTGCCTCATGACCACAAGAAGCCCCAAGTCAGGGCAGAAGAATGGAACTGGGGGATGGCAAGCCAAAAAAGGGAATGAAAAGAGTTGAAAAAAAAAACACCCATCTGAGGGTGGCATGGGGAGGGCACCCGCTTCATGACTTCATTTTACCACTGCCTGGTGGAAATGCCTGCCCAGCTTCGTTCTGACCACCAAGAGTCGTTAGTTACCATGCCCCGTGTCCAAATTATCTAAATGGGCAAGGCTTCCAGGGGCCAGAAGTTGGCTTGAAACCTCACTATACCCTTGGCTACACCAAGATTGACTAGGGCTTCATAGTCACCAGCAGATGGTGCTTCTGGGCCTGGCTAGAGATTACAACCCAGTGCTGGAGAGAGAGACCTTATTCCAGAGAGCCCAGGGGTCAGGCTGTGTAGGGAAGAAACCAAAGACTCCATAGTCCTCCAGGGAACCCACTGGGAAAAGGGAAGAAAACAATTCTCTAAGGAGCCTCCTATAATAAGCAACACTGTCCAATCAGCCCCATTATTGTTCCCATTCTACACACGAGGGAACTGAGGGTCAGAAAGGTCAGGCAATTGCCAAAGGCCACAAAGTGGCAAGGGACAGAGGCAGAACCCTGTGCCTTAAGTTTCTGTAGGTTCCCCTAAAACTGTGGTTGGCAAATTGTGGCTCTCGAGTCACATGAGACTCTTTGGCCCCTTGAGTGTGGCTCTTCCACAAAATACCACGGCCTGGGCAAGTCTATTTTGAAGAAGTGGCATTAGAAGAAGTTTAAGTTTAAAAAATGTGGCTCTCGAAAGAAATTTCAATCGTTGTACTGTTGATACTTGGCTCTGTTGACTCATGAGTTTACCGACCACTGCCCTAAAACATCCCTTTGCCTGTTGCACTCAGCAGAGAATCAGAAAGATGTTCATGATCATATGTCCTGCTCCTTTTAACAGAAGTCAGCCCCCAGGTCTGTTAGACAGCACCTGGGCAGGTGAGGAGTAGTGGTAAGTCCATAGTTAAGGAGCCAGTGTGCCCTGTGTCTAAATCTCAGCACAACCTCTTGCATCCCTCAATTCTTCTAACCGTGGGTCAGGCCAAACTGTCAGGGGTCTTTTAGCAGTTTCGTTCACTCATAACCACCTTTCCCCAATACAACTGTGCAGGATCGACCTTCCTCTTCCAAAATTCTTTGCAGTGATTTCTCTCTCCTCCTCTTCACCTCAAAGGCCCGGAAGCATCATCTCCTGGTGAATAATCTCTCCTCCTCCTGCTTTTCTCTTATTCTCTCTTTTACTACTCTCTCCCCCACACTTCCTCTCCCTTACTCCCTCCCAATTCATCCACAAGAACTGGAGCCAGACCGACAGGACAAAACAAACCACAGTGTCTAAGGTGATCGAGAGCGCCTCATATAATCCCTCAGCATCAACCTGGACCTCGTACCTTACAGCTGCTGGATTAAAGCACCAAAGGAGGTTTGGTCTGGAGGTGGTTTTATAGTGTTTGCTGAAGGGGGTGGTTGCATTTTGTCGCCATGCCAAAATGCAGCAAAGCTTTTTGGAAGGGGAAGTAGAAAATAAAAATCCCAGCCAGACCCTCTTAGTGTTGTTCCGCATGCCAGAAACTTGATGCTTTTTCCGTGTGGGAGGGGAGTAACTGCAAATGCCACCGTTGGCGCGGGCCCAGGCTTCCTCCTGGCCAGCACACTCCTCAGTCTGGTGAGGGCCACTGTGGACAGGAGACGGCGGAACAATGGGAAAACCAGGCTCAGAGCCTTCCACCCAGACGCAGAGGCTAAAAATGACTTCCACCCACATGACTTGTGGTTTTTAGCATAAAGGGGACAGAAGGGAGCAGAAGGCTTTGTAAAGGTGGCTTAGAAACGGGGGAGCGGTGAGCCAAGGACAATTTTATCTATTTCTACAGCCACCAGCCTTAGGATCCACCCAGGCTAAACAAGGAGATAGATGTTTTTAGCATTTGCAATTCCATTTCAGAAAATAGCATTTAGGCAAGGTCTGGGAGAAGCTAAGATTATGTGGTCCCACTTTTCTCTTTTCAGATGAGGGTCCAGCAACCTCAGGTTCACTGCTTAGGCTTCGCCTACTGAACAAGATGAGAAGAATGAGGGTCACTTACTTTAGACCCTCACTCTGCTTTCCATCCCCTGCCACATCTGCTTTGCAAATAGCTTAGCAGTGCCCCTTGACTATTGGAATTTTCATCAAAGGGGCTTGGAAGTCAGCCACACAGACACTGGGGGTCCCAGAGGGCAGCTGTGATCCCTATACCCCAAGAACAGAGTGCCTGTCCAAGATTCTGGATTCTCTTTCATAAGCTTGGTGAGAAGATGCCAGTCTTTCCCCTCAGTTCCATTTATCTATAGATATTATACTCTCGGACTATATTTTCTAATTTCCATCCCTCATGTGGGTAGCTCTTTGGTATTCTCTTTTCCCAATCTTGCACCATTTCCTCAGGTCAATTTTCCATGATGCAAAGACTAAGACAGGACTCTGATGCACATGCTACTAGGTGTACCAGTTAATAATGCAGATTTTTTTTTCAATAGGTGGATTACACATATATTGATATATATATGCGATTTGATATGTATGCTATTTTGTTGTATTGACAGCAAGCTTCAAACATTCATATGTCAAATTTGCTGATGGTGTTAACATCATAGATATTTTTACACTTAAAAATGTCGAATTGCATGCCAAAAAAAGAGCATTTGCGGAAAGTTATAATTTATTACTTTATTTTGAAGAAAAGTGCTGTTGAATACTTCAGGAAGCTTATGGTGTGCATGTTCCATCTCACGATACTCGTGAACACTGATTTAAATGCTTTAAAAGTGATGATTTCGATGTGAAAGACAAAGAATGTCCAGGTCAACCAAAAAAATTTGAAGACCAACATTTACAAGCATTATTGGATGGAGATGCATGTCAAACTCAAAAACAACTTGCAGAAAGATTAAACATTGCTCTGCAATTTCCAATCGTTTACAGCAATGGGAAATATTTTAAAGGAAGGAAAATGGGTGCCACATCTACTGAACAAATACAAATGGAAAACTGAAAAGTCATCAGTAAAATATTGCTTCAGTGGACAAAAGAAAGTCTTTTTTGCATCTAATTGTGACTGGTGATAAAAAGTGGATTTATTTTGAGAATCCCAAATGCACAAAATCATGGGTTGATCCAGGTCAACCATCAACATTGGCTGCAAGGCCAAATCACTTCGGAAAGAAGACAATGCTCTGCATTTGGGATCAGGAAGGTGTGGTGTATTATGAGCTTCTAAAACCAGGTGAAACCATTAGTACTGATGTCTACCAATAGCAAATAATCAATTTGAACCATGCTTTGATCGTGAAATGTTCAG
Source organism: Antrozous pallidus (assembly GCA_027563665.1). Classification (NCBI taxonomy): domain Eukaryota; kingdom Metazoa; phylum Chordata; class Mammalia; order Chiroptera; family Vespertilionidae; genus Antrozous; species Antrozous pallidus. Next base: position 50,971,373 of record CM050524.1, on the reverse strand, counting down.
AATGTTCCAGAAGATGGCAAAGTAATTTTGCTTCAAGTATCATCACACATTTCAAAACCAGTTAAAAACATATGCCTGGGAAGTACTAACCCACCCACTGTAGTCACCAGACCTTCCTCCTTCAGATTACCCAGCTGTATTCACCAGACCTTGCTCCTTCAGATTACCACTTGTTCCTATCGATGGCACACACACTTTCTGAGCAGCACTTCTCAAAACATACAAAAAAGTGGAAAATTAAGTCTCTAAATGGTCTGCCTCAAAACAAGAAAAGTTCCATTGGGAGAGTATTCACAAATTACCTGAAAGATAGGGGAAATGTGTAGCTAGCAATGGACAGTACTTTGAATAAAGCACTGTTGATGTTTTTCTTGAAAGTTTGAAGTTTTATTTGATTACAAAACCTGTCATTATTAACCTGGACACCTATTATATTAAGGAAGAGCTCTCCGGAGAAACACAGGAGGGAAGAAAGATAAGGCAGAGGACAGACGAAGGAGCAAAGCAAGGACATGGTGTTATGTAAAATTTAGGCTTGACTTGACCACAACAGGCTCTGGAGATAAACTACAGTACAAAGTTGTCCTCACCTTTTGCTTCCTAGATGAGTCTGCCATTGGCTGTGGGCTTCCCCAGGATGGAGCATGTGTATCTCCAAGGAGTAGGCAGCTCCCATCAATTGAAGACAATTCTCTGAAGAAGGGGTCTATCTCTGATTTTTCAGCATTCCACAATCTCAGCAGCTGGGAAGTGGGTGTCCCAGCATGATGTAATCTGGGCAAGGCACCAAGAAGATCTACTACATTTGGCAAGCCAGCAGGAAGTCCTTTCAGATAGTCCTTGATGAATCCTACCTTCATAGTGCCCCCTCCTGGACCCTTAGCCAAGCAGCATCAGAAGTGAAATGTGCCATCCTTTCTGGACTCAGTAGCTCCTATCTTAATCTCCATTGACCACTGCCCTCATGCAAATCCCACCATCTGTCTCTTAAACCAGTTCATCAGTCTCCCCACCAGTCTTTCTCCTTCCAGTCTCTTGACCGCTAATCTATCCTGCCAGCTTCCAAAGAAAACTGGGTTATTAATGCCTGTCACTCCTGACTTAAAATCCTTCAAAGGCATCCTGTCATCCTCAGTACAAAGCCCAAACTCCTCAACATGACAAATAAGACTTCTTGTGACCTGAACCCAGATTGCTACTTCAGCCACATCTCCACTTTATTCTTCAATCATACTTTATTCCTTTTTAGTATTTTTTTCTCCAATCCAAGTTTGCCTTACTATTTTATACCTCTGGGCCTTTAAATGGTGTTCCCAAGGCCTGGAAGGATCTTATCTCTTTATCTACCTGGTTTGTCATTGACCCATTCTTCCAGATTAAGTATAAATGCTTCCTCCTGCCTGAAGCCTTTTCTGACCTCCGTCACCATCACTTCACCTTGAACAAGCTTCTATATTACAATTCCCATGTTGTATAGATGTCATTATTTTAATCAGCGACAGGCATTAATGACCCAGTTTTAAAATATCCCCCACAAGACCATGAGTTTTATGAAGGCTTGATCTATGTCTTACTTTTAACCCCTTCTAATCCAATACCTAGCATATGATAGGCAACTACAGATCTTCCTTAAAGAAATGGACATACTGGCGCAATTCTATCAAAGAATCTGAATATTTCACCTATAAATCTCATCACCAATCTGAGATTTTAGGAAATAAGTCTTCTGGGTAGTTAGCAACTCTCTCAAAGACTCACATCTGAGTAGTTTCCAAATTTCATGCTAATGGTACTATTTATAATCATTCCTGTCTCTAAGTCACTGATTACATGTCCCAAGGTCTTGAAACATTTCTTTTTTCCTCTATCTAAATTTTATGCATTATTAGGTCACAGTTGTTCTACCAGAAAGGTATCCTCACTAAATATTAAATATGTGATTTGTTTTTCTCTTTTAGACAGAGAAGATTCATATTGTGCTACAATCTTGGTCCAGAAAGCAAATAACTTTTTAATTGCTGGAGTAAGATCCCTTTGACAATAGGTACAAATGAATAGTCTCAGTTTCCTGTGCAACAGAGTCATTCTCTTTTGGGAGTTGTGGAAGTATCTCACTGTTCACCCATATCTACTTCTCCCGCCCATCCTGAGTTCTTGGAGGATCGTGTTTCACAAGTCCTGGTAGTAGCTGGTCACCAGTTCTGGCCAATGAAAGGGAAGCAGACTGCATAATTCTCCAGTCTCCCTCCTATTCTCATCTGATAATCCTGGACAAGGCCTTATGATGAGTTTACCACTTAAAATAGCAGTTCTGGAGAATCACCTTGACTTTGCAAGAACAATAAATAAACTTCTCTTGCATTAGTACTGAGACTTGGGATTGTTTTTTTCCTGTAGCATAGCCTATCCCATCCTGACTAATACAAGAGGATTGGAAAAGAAACCACCGCACACCCTGTGTGGACAAACATAACTTTGAGTCATAAAATATTTCACCCCAGCAGGGTCTTGATCTAGTACCCAGACACTAGCTTGTATCCTAGTAAATGTATCTGTGTATAAATTAAGAAGCCCAACACTGACAATTACTGACTGGGGCATCCAAAATTTATTCACCTTGGCCAAGCTTGGAAAACATGAAATGGGATTTTTCCTCACTTGAAGGACCATTATGATCTATGCCAAGACCTAGACTAGCAAAACCTCACAGCAGGAGTGACTAGTCATCTATTGGAGTGGGCAGGGTCAGCGGTGTGGCCAATGTGCATCAACCTCCTTGAGTTTGCACAAGGACAGCTAAGCCTTCTCAATCTATACATAAATTCCTTATGATATTTTTAATCTTTGAAGGACTTGGAAGGTGCTAGAATGAATCAGACTCAAATGTTCCCCCAAAGAGCAGCCCAAGCGCTCCAGAATTACAAGAGAAAAGCTGGCATCCACCAGGTCTGGGAGGCCCAGATCTTGCCCTGCCTCTCCACAATGTGGGAGAAATATTGGCTCTGAGTTGGGTCAGAAGTAGACTATGAAATTTATAATTCATTCAACAAATTTTCAGTGAATGAGATCTTAGCAGTATTCTAGATCCTGAGGACTCAGCAGTGACCAAGACACCATCCCCGATATCATGGAGCTTCTGTTTTGGGTTGGCGAGACATATCAAATAAATAGTTGAACACATGCTTAAGTCAGATAATGCCAGGTTGTGCTAAATGTCATAAAACGGTGAAGTGATAAAGACTAGGTTGGGATAGAAATTACTGCTTTGGATTGGGCGGTCAGGAAAGGTCTTGCCGAAGGGGAAACTTTAAAACTGAACCTGAATTACAATAGCAATAGTTCACAATAATTAAGGGTTGTCTTCATGCCAAGAAATGTTCAAAGCACTTTACATGTGTGAATTATTTTGATCCTCTCAACAACTCTATGAAGTCAGTTCAGGTAAAATATACTATTATCTCCATTTTAGTCCTGAAGAAACTGAGGCAGATAAGGGTCTGGATGCATACCTAATTTCACACAGTTAGAAGAGAAGGAGGCAGCAGTTAGCCCCAGAAGTCTAGCTCAGGTCTGTGCTCTTAACTACCACAGTAAACTGCCTTTTAACAAATGCTATAAAAAAAAATAAGTCCTGGGAAGACCTAGGCAAGTACTCCAGGGCAAAGGGTGGAATAAGTATAAAGTTCCGAAGTTAGAAAAGCAGACCTCCTGGCCCCAGCATTTCTGTTAGGACCCAGAAGTCATTGCTAATTCTGGCCATACCCAACAACTGTTAAAACAGCCTATTTTAATATTTCACACCATCATGCCTAATAAGCTCCAACAACAACAACAAAAAATTACATAAAAGAGCCGAACCGGTTTGGCTCAGTAGATAGAGCGTTGGCCTGCAGACTGAAAGGTCCCAGGTTCGATTCCGGTCAAGGGCATGTACCTTGGCTGCGGGCACATCCCCAGTTGGAGGTGTGCAAGAAGCAGCTGATTGATGTTTCTCTCCCATCGATGTTTCTGACTTTCTGTCCCTCTTCCTTCCTCTCTGTGAAAAATCAATAAAATATATATATTTTTAAAAATTACATAAAAGATGTTATATCTTTTACATGATTTTGATATCAAACCTAACATAATTGCTCTCTGGAATATTAAAGCCCTGCCATGGCTCCCCCAACTATGCAGGATCTTATAAAATTTAATTTCATCTTGGCAAAGTGCCTTTCAAGATAAACACAAGCCTACTCAAGGAAGTTGTAATTCAATAGCATTCATAATATGCCAGCAGCTGATCAAGTCAGACCTGGAGGCTCTATATAGGTTGGATATGCACTGAGCATGTCCATTCCATGGAGATTTATTGAGTAACCTTTAGTGTGCCAAGTAATGGATACAGAAAGAATACAGAAATAAAAATGTTCCAATAACCTTAAATTTAATGAATTAAATACTCCCATTAAAAGACATAGGGTAGCTGAATGGATATAAAAACATGACCCAACTATATGCTTCCTACCAGAAACCTACCTCAGAACAAAAGACATACACAGGATGAGAGTGAAGGAATAGAAAAAAAATTTCCATGTAAATGGAACAGAAATAAGGCTGTTCATGATAACATTCAGGATCCTAACTTCAAATAGTACAGTTACAGGAATTTGGGGTGCTCTGCTTGACATGGTGAAAATTTCCCTTCAAAATTACAAAAGAGGTGACAGGTTTTGGAGCTAGAATGCTGAAAAGTTGGCATATGCTCTCAATCTCTCATCCGGGAAAAACACTCAAGACTATTAAAGTGTTCTGCAACACTTGAAGGGTTATTTTTTTCCTCTTCGTTTTGGCAAAACATAATCGTTTCAAGGACTGACAGGATGTAAAATACAAAGTGAGAGGAAAACTACAATAAAGTTTCTGCCTCGTAATCCAGATGCGGGGCTGTGGGGGAGCTGAGAGGAAGGCTTCCTCCTGCACAGGCTGAGGCCTCGCCAGGTTCTGAGCGCCACAGGTGTGCTGGGCCATGCACAGGTGAGAAGAAGACAGCTCAGTCATTTGGCAAGATCAAGTTCCCACCACAGTGTGGACATCTGTTGGAGACATGGGTAGAGACTGTAGTTGATTTCTCTGCCCCAAGGTAGGTAAGCAGACCAAGTAGGTAATTCAATGAGAGCTGGAGTCCTCAGACTGATGGTTTCAAACTTGAGTCTGCCTCCCCTATAAGGCTTGTTCAAACAGATTACTGAGCACCAGCCCCAGTTTCTGACTCCATACGTCTGAGTGAGGCCTGAGAAGTTGTATCTCTAACTTTCTAATTTTCCAGGTGCTGCTAATGCTATTTTCTTTTTTTAAAAATATGTTTTATTGATTTGAGAGGAAAAGGGATGGAGAGAAACATCAATTGTTGCCTCCTGCATACCCCCGGTTAGTGATTGAGTCTGCAACCCAGGGACTCTGCCCTGGCTAGGAATTGAACTGGTGACCTTTCAGTGCACTGGACAACGCTCAACCAACTGAGCTACACCGGCCAGGGCAGGTGATGCTGATGTTCTTGCTTTAGAGACCGCATATTGAGAACCACTGCTTAGTGAAATGGGAGGTGGTGGTAGGGGAAAGAGAAGATTCCCAGAGGTTCAACAATCATTAGAGTTGTACAGAGGCAGGTGAAGTAAAGGTCTAGGAACTCTGTCCTCCATGGGTTGTCAGGGAAATCCTCCGATGGGGACCCATCACCAAAGGTACTTCTCCCCTAAGAGCAAAGAAGGGAACTGGCCCTTAGGGCATAGGCTGGGGGGGGGGACACTATGCCCAATGTATCCACAAGGGTTATTTTTCTTAATCTCACAACAATATTATGAGCTAAGTGTTATATTCTCATTTCAGACATAGAAATCCCTGAGAAGTAGACAGATTCATCAGTATTCAGGTGCTTCAAACACTAAAGGATAAGGCCTTTCCTACAATATATTTAGCTTTCAGGTGCTGCCTTTTGTGATATTTCATATATATGTACCAATAAAATACTAAGGAAAATTACCAAGGCCGTTGCAATGTTCAATAATCAGGATCCTATCTGGGAGATGAACTTGTTTTGTCCAAATATTTGTTCAAAGCATAAGTCCTTTAGGAGACTTCTGGGGTTCTGAAGAGCAAAGCATTATTTTACTGGGTCCTAAGAGCCTAAGAATGGGGGTGCCCACAAATCTTCAGCACACTCATGAGATCCTGCACCACAACCACCACGACCTTCACCTTCAGCTTCACCCCACAACCATAAGTAACAACCAGAAGCTGTTATTTCTGGAACATTAAACCAACACCTCCCCCGACGCGTGCGCGTGTGCACACACACACACACACACACACACACACACAGCCATGGTTTTGGCTTAAGTGTTTGTACACCACCACCTTCCACCACCATCACCGCCTTCTATCTGTTTCTTGGTCTTGGGAATTTCTCAGGTGACTCCTCCATAGGCCACTGCAGGATGATAAAGGATGGAATGGTCCTACTTTGGGAATGTGGACCCATTTTCTTTCCTTTAACTTGTACAAGGCTGTTCGGCCTTGTTCTTACACGGTTAAGTAAAATGACGTAAATACATCATACATGCTGCCTGGGTCAAGAGATGGGTTCCAGAGACCATCCAGGTCCTACCAGGGACCCTTCTCTTCTTGTTCACAAACACCAACACCATTTTCACAGGTTCTGTGGTCAGGAGCATTGATGGCAAGGCCTCTGGAGTTCCTCCCATTGCAGGGACTGCCACAAGATTCCTGTTTGGAACATTTCAAATTTTTACTACAATTGGTAGCTGTCACTCAGAATTATCCCTAACTATGCATTTTGGAGGCAATCAGAACTCACAGTAAGTGCCCTTCCAATCACCATTGGCAGGACCCCAGGTAGCAGGTAAAGTCTGGGATTGGCTACTATCAGAATGACCAAATAAGCTGGCATCACAAGTGGGTAAAGTAGGAAATGTCAAGATTTGGGGGGCACTTACATGTGTGTTCTTGGCCATTGAGATAAGCTGTGAGGACTACTTCATCCCACCCTTTCCCAAAGGTGTACGCAAATATATTTCGACCCATTGTTCCTTTCTGTTAAGCAAATATGCCATAACTTTTGGAAAGAAATTTGACAGTGAGAATCTAAAACCTTAAAATGTTTATAGCACAGGATCCAGTAATTCCACTCCTGGGAATCTAGCCTAAAGAAATCATTCAAATGCATGAGAAAGTTTTATGCACAAAGATATTCATCATAACAGTGAAACAAGTAAAACAAAATAAATATTCAACTCTAGAGAAAAGGAAAGCCTGCAACTCTGAGTGTTCAATTTGATCAAGAAGGAGTCACCATAACCTGTATATCTATAATTTCCCCCACTCAAGTATATAAATGAAGGTACATCTATGCTCTGAAATATATAGCAAATACAAATTTTTGAAAGTGTAATAATATAAAACATGCTTACATTGTTATAACTTTACATTGAGTAGAAGGTCATTTCTACTAGTATTATGAATCTTGCATAAATGGAGGAAACCAGATATAAAAATATATGGACAGCTGTACAAAAAGGATGGTACATTATAAACATTGATTTTCTTTGTTTTCCAAAACCCCAGGAGGGTGAGAGACAAGACAAATTCACAAGGATAAATTTTAAAAAATCAGGTAGTGTCCTAGGTCCCATGCTCACCCCACACTACAGGATAATTTCCTACCTAGGAGGAAGTCTGGAAGTTTCTTTCTGAAAAGGTTAGACAGAAAGCTCCTGGGCCAACACAGATGACAGTGAGTCAGTAAAGTGATGTGTACTAAATGCAGAGGCCAGGCCTCTTTTCTCTCATCTCTGAGAACACTGACAGCTGTGCCTTTTCCTCTGCCCAACCCAAGAGGAAGGACCTGAAAAGAGACATCAGAGGTTCCCCAGACAGACCACCTGATCGATATGCTCAGGATTTCCAAGTTCTTAGTCCCCACACAAACAAGAATCAATAGCCTTCTAGGAAAAGCTCTAATATAAAATGTACTGAAGGAAGGAAGGAAGGAAGGAAGGAAGGAAGGAAGGAAGGAAGGAAGGAAGGAAGGAAGGAAAGAAGGAAGGAAGGAAGAAAGAAAGAAAAAAAGAAAGAAAAGAAAGAAAGAAAGAAAGAAAGAAAGAAAGAAAGAAAGAAAGAAAGAAATGGAGGGAAAGAGGGAGGGAGGAGGGATTGGGGGAGGGAGGGAGGGAGGAGGGAGGGAGGGAGGGAGGGAGGGAGGGAGGGAGGAGCAATGCAAAGGAAGTAAAATCTCTGCAGAAAGACAAAAACTTCTTCCATTAAAATATGGACTGTCAATCACCTCAAAGAAAGAACAAAATGCTAAAGAAAGAGCTCACTGCCACAATGTTTCCCAGAAGATCCTATCTGTCTCTGCATGACTAATGCCTCACATTGCTCTGATTTACCACCAACCTTATTGCAGGTCCTTCTGCTGACAGAATCTAGATCACATGAAAACCTTACTGCAAAGGACTCTGGGAAATGTAGTTTTTAGCCTTTTAGTCTCTGCTGTGTGCTCAAAGAGGGGTGAAATGGGATCAGAGTAAGCCAGTCAACATTATCAGCTACAAATGATGCCTGTGCTACAATTATAATATCACATCTTTTGAACTACATTCCACTCTTCATCATGGTTTTCTAGCCTTATTACCTACATATAATCAGGTCAAATATAGTTCAAATTTTATTTCTTCCATAAGAAATATAGTTGACCTTCAGAAAAGTCAACCAGAGTCACAACTGAATTCTGAATACACTTAAAATTCCCAACCATTTTTTCCTGATTTCTACCTTCTAGGAAAAATATCATCCATTTGTAAACCAGGCATATGCTTTCCTGACTCATATTTTTCCCATTGGCTTTTACAGTCCCTCCAAAATGCTAAAGCATTCCTAGCTAAAGGAAAAAAATTAATATTCCTGAAAAATGTGGAGGAGTCAGCGGATATAACTATAAAATGTAAGTGCAGTATGGATGGTGCATCAGATGTTTGTTTCAAAAAATGATCCTGTGGAATCAGCAAAATCCAGAGGAAGTGAAGAGTTTGTCTGTGGCAAGGAGCAATCAGCTCCTGAGATTTCATAGTGTGCCCAGTTCCTTTCTTCTCTAGCCCTCCTCAGTCCCAGACCACCCCACCCCCTTTGCTTAAATCCTGAGTCCATCAGCCTCAGCCATACCATTAAGTGGGGATATGGATTTAAGTGTGCTGCCAAAGACCTCAGATCTCCTGAGCCAGGGTTGAGCCATGGACATCCAAGTCATCACAGAGCCATCTTTGCCCTAGGGATGAACAGAGATGTCTTTTTCCACTTAGCCATTTGGGCTAGAGCCCCAGCTCTTTAGACTTGGCCACAACCCCAGTCCCTGCTCCCCCTCAGTGCTGAATGGGCGAATGGGCTCTGCCCATAATTGGTTGGTTATCTGTGCTATATTTCAGTCTCTTGCCACGTCCTGAGTATCATCAGCCTGTTACCATGTCTTCCTGACAAACTGAACCACCCAAACCAGCTCCACTGCTTTGAGAACACACTGATATCCACTCCTTCCGCCAGGTCAGACACTAAACCCTACTTTCTCCTTCTTCCTCTTCTCCATGAGCCCATGACACAGAGATCTCTGCAGACATTTTGAAGGACATCCCCCTTACCTATGATAATAGAGGTCATCCAGCCTCTGGTCTCGTTGCTTTGCAGGGGCCACATCTAGCTGGAGTGGAGGAGATGGGGGGTAGGCACATGAGGGCTATTCACCCATTTCCCTTCCTCGTGTGGAATAGGAATAGTAAGTACTCCTCTTTACAGTCAGCTATGTGTCCAGCACTGGGCTATGTACTTCACAAACATCAATTCATTTGATTCCCATAGCAACCCTTCATGGTTGATATGATTATCCTCATTTTACAGATGAAGAAATAGAATTAGAGGAGCTGAATGAAGCTCTCAAAGTCACACAACAAGTGGAAGCATTCTGTGAAATAAAACAACACTCTGAATCCTAGGCACGCAATCCCTTGGATGACCAATACGTACATATTCTGCAGGATGTTGCCAGGATCTTCACCCTGAGGCCTACAAAGCCACTGGATTAGAAGAGGATTCGAGGTAATGAAGAGGGCTCCTTACTCCCCATATCCATTTCCTGAGAGATAGGCAGGTCCCCACACAGGACATAGAAACCCAGGGGGCAATAGAAACTTCTGGAGGCAGACAGAAGATTTCAAGTCTCCGGCAGTTTTTGCTTGAACCTAGATCTGATCATCATTTAGTCGCATTTAGGTTGGATAGAATGGCCTCTTTACCACTGCTCTGCATGGAACATGGCCTAGCTTCCCATCCCATTGTGTGTTTCTGCCTACACAATCAGTATTTTCTCTCCCTATGGAAAATTACTTCTTTTAAGAGCCTAATCCTCCATCGCCCTTGGCCCGGGAAGAATTAATCTTCTTTTTAACTTTGTGCTCTCCTAACACGGTGCTGTATTGTAACCAAGTGTTTACAAAGAGGCAGTGTCATATTGCGAGAAAAGCTTTGAATCGGGGGTTAGGTGACCTGGATTCTGCAGCTGTCACTTGCTAGCTTTGCCATCTTTTCTCACCGGTGAGGTGCAGATAACACTTGCCTCCCTTGCCTTGCAAACAGGGCTATTTGAGATCTTTGTGAAAGAGCTTGGAAATTCTCCAGCCTGGTGCCTGGGTTAGTGCTCTTTGTTTGTTTGGTTGGTTGGTTGGTTGGTTGGTTTTTGCTTTTTGCTTTTCCCTCTAGACTGTGTGGGCAGAGACCTGTCTTAGGGGGCTTTGTATGCCACTCAGCGCCTGCGGGTGCCCAACACAGTGCTCCACGGGAGTGGGCTCTTGGTAAATGTTTCTTAAAATTAAATTAATACAACTGTGAAAGGTGAGGCCTCTCATCCCCAACACAAGATTTAATCTCCATACCTCTTTTCCTCCCACCCTGCATGCCTGTGTGGTGGGACTGTACACGTGTGTGTGTGTGTGTGTGTGTGTGTGTGTGTGTGTGTGTGTGTGTACACATCCAAGCATTATCCTCCTTTTTCCCTGAGCTGTGGCATCCCAGCCATGCAGAGGAATTCTGGGGCTGATTGGTAGAACCAGATCAGAAAGGAGTCTTTTCTCCAGGTTCACACTGTGAGTGGGTTTCTTTCTTTTGTTCCTTCTTTTCATCTAAACCTGCTGTGCCCAACCTTGAAGCTTTTAAACTGGGTCAGCCCCAACTTGGCGTGCAGGCCCTGAAGGGCAGCACAGGCAAGACCTGAGGGGGAGTGATACCCAGCTCCCCAGCTAGGGTGCCGGCTCAAAACCAGGCTCTGTGAGTCTCAGCACAGCCTGGGCACAAGCTTCTGTGCCCACGAGGTCACAGAGTTCACAAACAAAGTCCAGCCCGCTCATTTCTGACACAGTTCGTTTGTTTGTTTGGAGTGATATTGAGAAATAGTTGGTGCTGTACGAAACAGAAAGCTTTCCAATTCAGGGACGTAGCCACATCAACAAGAACAGTAAGTCCAAGATGGGCAGATGTATAGGTGGTTAAACTATAAGACACAGTGTGCATTATTTCATGTGACTGACTTTAGGACATCTAGGACGATGCTGTGCCTGCCACTGATACAAATTCATGGTGAGACTGGGAAAAGGGATTTATAAGACAGATCTGGATTGTAATATTAGCTCCATCCATGTGTTTTCAGGTGTGTTAAGTTCTCTCATCCTCCATCCCATTTCATAAATGCTTATGAAGTACCTTCCACAAATTAAGCAACTACTGCACTAGCAAATAGACTGGAATAAAACAGTCCCAAATGGAGGTATCCACAGCCTAGTGAATGACTGTGTATAAGTGTCTATCCAGACAATCAGCAGATGCTCATTCTATGGATAATTGTTCTCTCTTCATCCCCAATGGGGATTGAGTCCCCTGGTATCTGAAATATTGCTATTAAATCTTTATTTCTTTAACTCAGGAGTCTAAACTTTTCATCATTCAAACTGATTTTTAATCTCCTCTGTAAATCACATCTCTGATGGATTTTTGAATAACAAATATTTGGTATTTATAAATTATTCTTCAGCACATGTTAACTCAAATTACCACACTGACGTTGGTAAAATTGAAGTTCAAATGATGAAACTTGATTTATCTGCTAGATGACTGTCTTATGGGTGTCTTTTAAATATTAAAAATAGCTCAAAGCTCTCTCTTCTATCTACACAGAATCTTTGGGGCTAGATGGAAGCCATCGCTATTTTATAATAGACATCCATCCTTTAAAAAGGCATCCCATGACCATCTTTGAGAGGAACTTACTGAAGAGTTTCAGATGTTGCTACTCAGGTGAGTTGTTTATGTTTATACAAAAAGTAACCATAATCAAATGCACCACTCTGCGGCACAACCCATTACAAAAAACAAAACAAAAAACCTTCAAGAGAAATGCTTATGAACACAATAATAGATATGATCTGTGTTCTGAGGGAAGCATATAATATTAAGACAGGTTCTTCCCTTCCTAAGACATCATCATCATCCATCATGCTATCAAAGAAATGACAAACACGAATAGTCATTGGAGAAAGTTTCCTTGGATGTTAATGGGTTCTTCAGAACACAATTTGAAGTAAAGTAAGAAGAGATTCCTAGAGTCCCCATGATAGTTTCACCTTTCTTCAAGAATATTTTTTATTTGGAAACTTATTTTCCTCCAGGTCATTTCCAGTAAGGATTACCCTCCCCAATGATAGGTCTAGCAGTCCATCCTCTAGGTAGGAAAGAAAGTTAGGGTTTTGTTGTTAATGCTGGAGTTGACTTCCCAACTTTTAATGCTTTGACAATGTCTTCTGCCTGGGACAGCAAGAAAGCCTCGCTGAGGTCCCTGTATGTATAAACGAGATCCTGCTTGTTTCTGCTTGTGCCCAGGAGGGGGAAGTGGCAAAGCTGACCTTTCCTCAAGGGCAAGATGACCAACTCTAGGTATTTGAACAGCCCGGTTCTAACTAATGAGGAGCTCAAGCGAGACTGAGAGAAGACAGCAAGAGGCAGATGAACCTGTAATGTCCAGTCAGGGCCAGAATCTGAAGGCCAAACTCTGATTTCTCCTTTTGCAGGAATGCTTGTAATACTTTATGCTATTAAAAACATGAACCAGTTTTTAAGTTTTATTACAGTCACAACATTTTAAAAGAAGCCTCCACTTCCATTTCTATCTCAAAAATATGGGCAGTCTGCACCTATCTGGCTCTTTTTCCTTCGTTTTTCTTTATGAAAACAATTCTGCACCTGGGAGTGGGCTGGGGGCACAGCATATCCCTCATATTTTTTAACTCTATTTTCATTGGGAGCATTTTTTAGTGAAATGGTTTTCAGTCTTATTCTGCTAACCTTTTTTTTATAATTTCTTTTTCTTTATAAAAAGTTTTCCTTTATATGTAAGCCGACATGTTTGTGAAGGCCCTTTTAAATTCAAAGAAAATGAAGTCAGGCATTTTTGGTGCCGAGAGCAATTCCAGACCCGGTAGGGGAGCGCTTACGACTGAACAAAAAGTCTTCCCTCACACAAAATGTGAGCTCTCTGCCTGGGGTTCACACATTAATGACTGTCTGACTCATTATTATATACGCCTCCAAAGCTGAGGTTCTCCCCTCTGCTAACGGGCTCGGCACACTCATGTCAAAATGTTAACTAGGCGACGGCAGGTGTGGCTGGAGATGATTTTCCTGAGATCTTTTCTGCATCACCCTTCCAAGCCCTGTGATTCAGCCAGCACCAAGTTACACTGTTACTCAGAGGCTTTAATTGGTATCTGGCATAAACTCTTATTTTCATTAACAAAATCACAATTCTTCCCAAGAGTGCCTGCATCCTCTGTAACAGGGAACAGTTGAGAGTAGTTTTTCAAATGTCAGATAACGTCTGTCTCTGATTGTCTTCTATGAGCACCATGCATCTACAGAGTGCTGAGCAATCATGAGGCCTGGGGAAGAAATTTAATTTGGAGAAGTAGAGCCAGAAAAGCATAGACTTTCTGGATAGAAAGACCTAGTTTGAAATCCCAATTAAATCTTTTAAGAGGTGTTTGATGGTGAGTAAGTCATTGAAAATCCCTCAACCTCAGTATCCTCATTATGAAATAGGATACTTACTTTGCACACGTATTTGGGGAAATAGGAGGTGAACAATCCCTGCGAAGGACATGGCATAGCAGCTGCATATAGTAAATAATTTCGATGAATTGATTTTAGCTCTATTTTTTTATTTTTGCTTTCTCCTTGATTCCATGTTCTCTATCATCCTATCCACTAGAAGTAGAATAGATTTCTTTGTTCCTTGAATTTTCATTCAGTCATCTGACTTGCTTTGGCCAATGAAATTGATTCCACGTAACATTGTGCCAGTTACAAACGTAAGCATTCAAAGGAAACACATGTTTGCATGATCTCTCTTGCATTTCCTTTATTACCAGGAAAAGACCTTTCACAGGTACCTCAGCCTATATTCTAAAATGAATATATATAGAGAAGACCTGAGCCCAATCTTCAGTGATGAACTCTGCCCAGTAAGTCTGACAAGTAAAGCAGAGTTTCCCAGCCAAACATAGCCTAGACTAGTTGATGCTCAGCCAAACCACAAACAAGCAACAATAAATTATTAGGACTACTGTAGGTCACTGAGTTTGGAGGTAGTTTGTTACATAGCAATAGCTGACAGATATAATATTAGAAAAAAATGAGTTTTCTGGCTTAAAATAACATTTGATTAGCAATCCCAGTACATATTTTTCTATCAGTGAAAATATAGCAAAATATAAAATCATACTATCACAAATCTGAAAAAAAGATATAATCTAGAGAAAATTCTTTCTGAAAAAAGTAATAATAGAATTGAAAATTAAAGAGCAATCCCTCTCTAATACCTATTTCCACTCCCAACTATTCTGTAATAAAAGCAGAATAGTAACCTCACCTCCTCTACCCACTCCCCAAAAGTTCTATAAATAAGTGCCATTGTTTTACATCCAGGATAAGAGGGCAATACCCAGAAATTACATGAATAGCAGCTAAGGCAATAAGTGTTTAGGTACATTGAGTATCTGGACAATAGGAGTTCCATGACAAAAGTGTCATGGGCAGGCGCAGAGGCAAAGAAAGGAGAACACTCAAATGTTGTACAATGTCCCTGGAAATAACCAGTCAGACAGTTTAAAATAAAATGTCCTGATCAGAAAAGAGAATAGATGGTAGATATGTGATAGGTAGGTAGGTAGGTAGATAGATAGATAGATAGATAGATAGATAGATAGATAGATGTAGATGTATCATCATGAGGTGATAAAAAAGAGAAATGTCAAGAAAAGGACTTGTTTCAAGATAATTCAATAAAACAATAATAAACCTTAAAGGAGTAAAATCAATGCAACAGAAATTAAATTTGTGATATAAAGGGCAACCCTGAGAAGCTGAGAATAATTCTGGAAAATAGAGGGGGAAAGGACAAGTATCAAAAATATATATATATTCTATATAATAAAGAGCTAATATACTAATTAGACCAAACAGCACAAATATCATCTGGACAACCTTCCAAACAAAACCTGGGCTGCAAGAGCCAGCCGAGGCAGCCAGGGCTGTGGGGGGCCGAACCCCTTGCATGAATTTTGTGCATTGGGCCTCTAGTGTGTATATATGTATATGTGTGTGTGTGTGTGTGTGTGTGTGTGTGTGTGTGTATATATATATATGCACAACAAATAGCCCCTTTGTTTAGGAACCCCCCTTTGCAGTGTGCCTGCAACATCTCCTATGATGAGGTGGGGTCTGTTTCCCCACCCACCCCTTCCACATGAGCTGACAGTCTCCACCACTTGCTTTGGTCAATAGAATATGTTAGGAGTCATCCTGTGCCAGTTCCAAACCTAGGCCTTAAGGAGCTCTGCATGCTTCGTGCTCTCTCTTGGCACCCTGCCCAGCTGCCGGGCCCACGCTATCCTGCTGTGGGATGAGAAGGCACATAGGAGCAAGCCATTCCAAATGAGGCCAACCCCTAGCCCACGTAGCAGCTGACGGCGATGTATGAGTGAGACCAGTCTAGGCCAAAAGAATTTCCCAGAAGAACCCAGCCCAAATTGACAAACTGCAGAACTATAATCTAAATATGATTATGGTTTTAAGTCACTAATTTTTGTTATGGCCTGTTAGGCAAAAATTCCTAACTAATGCATTCACATTCACCCCAGCTATCATGGAGGTGGTAAGGCAAAGAAAGATTATCTCAGGGATAAGAGGGGCCTAAAAAGGTATCCTCTCTAAAAACTTACTTGAAGATGGACATGAAACAATGGAAATGATCAAGCAAAATAAAAAGGTCAAGAAAGGAGATGTCACAGTATGAAATTATTAGAGACTACTGGTAGCAATCAATATAATTTGGCTAAATTCATATAAGACTGAAAAAAAGCAAGAAAAAGTGAAAGTATGTTCACATTTTTATTTTAAAATATAAAGACTTAAAATACCAGTTTTTATACCACATAGAGAAATATGTGCCAGAACATATTTAGAAAACTTTTAAAAGCCTAAAAATATGGTTTCAAAATAGACTGCAATCAAAATATGCAAACCACCAAAGAAGAGAAAAACAAAGAATGTGAATCCATTTAGCAAAAGACAGAAACAACAAAAAGAACACCAGGAACATCAACAACCAAATAAAAACAAAATGATAGAAGCAGGAGCAAATATATCAGTTATTGCAATGAGCATTTAAAGGATAATATTCCATATTAAACATGCTTGATATAAAAAAATCCAATTAAACAAGAAACTCAAAGTTGAAAAATATGTCAGACAAATACAAATAAACAAAAAGCTATAATTTTGATAATAAAATCAGATAAAGCTGAATTCAAGGCAAACATATTGAAAGGAATTTTTAATGATTTTATAATTATAAAGAATAAAATTCAGTGATGTTATAAATTTCCATGAATCTTTATGCATCTATCAACATTGTTTCAATATTAAAAATAAAAAGACGGCAGCAAAACAAAACAAAATTATAAAAGCACAGTTACAGTGCTATTGACAGATGAAATAGATCCAACTAAGGGAATATGAAACAGAAATCAAGACTTTGTGGTCGTTCACCTTTTTTAGACTCTTGGATACTTATGCAAATCCCATGAAAGCTCTCTCCTTGCTCAGAAGCATGTGCATATTGCCTATGTGTCAGGGGATTTATGGGTACCCTGAAGCCCATTCATAAACCTAGTCATGGTCCCTATGGGTTAACAGTACTAGATAAAAGGATTTGAGTTAAATAATTAATAAAGGTTGTTTTAATAATTACCAAACTTTAATTCTATGGAGAATGGACTTCCATTGCCCATGGCCTGTTCACATAAAACTATCATATTTTAGGCCACAAAGAAAATCTAGAGTTCTAGAAAGTATTTTGCAGACCACATTTTTTAATCAACATGCAAGAAAATTAGAAATTAATAAGAACATTTTAACCCTAAAAATAAACCACTTGGAATTGTTGAAAATCACTCTCCAAAGTAACTCTTCAGTCAAAGAGGAAAAGAAAATGTCCATTAAAAGTGAACAAAATAAGAATACTATACCTTAGACATGTATATTAATGATTAAGTTAACTTATGAATTAGTTATTAAATACTACCTCTTTCAATAAATTGTGTTGGGACAACAGGGTAATAAATTGGCACTTGGGCTAAAATGAAAAAGAAAGGCCATGAAGAGATGTCAATTTTGAAACAGAAGAGGAAAGATGGGTCAGGGAGAGGGTTACTCTACCTGATACTGAGATGCAGAAGGTGGCCATGGAAATACAAATAATATGAACTCGTGCAGAAAGGTAAATACAACAAATGTGGAACAGAAATAAAGACCAAAGAATAGATCCCAGTTTGTATGTGACTTGGGCACATAGTAACAGTGATTCTTGCAGGGGTGGGGAAACTTTGACTGCCAAGGGCATTTGGGTATAACATTATTCGTGGACCATAAAACAGCACCAACTTAAAAAGTGGCCTGCTATATTTAGTCAAACATTTAATTAACAAACACTTCATGCCTCGGCAGGCCCAGACCAAATGATTTTGCAGGCCTTATACAGCCCACAGGCCATAAGTGCTCTACCCCTGCTTTAAAGCAATGGGGATAGGATGGTCTGGTTAGTATACAGTGTTGAAAAAACTGATTCTCTAGGATAGAGAATGATGCCTCCAACATACTCCAGTGTCTGTGTCTGGTGTTAGGGTTCTTGAAACATTATTTAAACTTGAGGATCATAAATCATGTTACTAGGCACCACAGACACCAGACTGGATGTGGACTGTAAGAGCAATGAACAAAGATATTGATGCTGTAGTGATGATATCAATCACAACACAGCAACACAAGAATGGATGAATCCTGCCTGACAGCTCCTCCCTATGGAGTCCCAAACAAACTATACACAAGAAACTAGAAGAGCTTTAAAAATGCAGCTGAAGATGATGGCGCAGGCTTCCTCCATCCTTTTCCTCAAATAAAGATGACTGTGACCAGCCTGGAATATACTTACCCAGAATCTCACTCTTTGGAGGCAGATGAGAATAAGGAGAGTCACTATAGAACATCAGGTAGTCACAGTCCCTATCACAATATTTTGATCATTGTTTTTACATTCACTTAACAACGTTATTCTGAGAAAGGGTCTGTAGGGCCTTACCAGACTACCAAAGGAAGCCAGGGCACAAAATAAGATTCTCCACATAGAAGATAGCAAAGACATAAGTGGAAGAAGCTTAGACACTGAACAATTGCACAGAGCAAAACTTCCCCTGTAACCACCAACCTGCTTTGGTCAATGACACGATCAAGAAATAAAACACTATTATTTAAAGCCAGTGAGATTCCAGAGTTGTTGTAGCAATGCCTTTGATGGCCGATACAATATTTGACACATCTAAGCAGTTTGGACCACTAAGAGACCAAAATCACTCAATTCATATTTGACATCCAGGCTACATAAAATAAAATGGGTTAATTCAAGGTGGAATTATTACAGGGGATTCTTAGCCCTTGTTCTACCCCAAACAAGAGGGAAATGGGTCCCAAAAACTCATTTTTAAAGATTGTATTATCTGATAGGAGGAACAAATAGAAACTTCTTCCCTGGCTAAGGGGCTGTAGAACTCAAGAACTCTGTGATGGGGTTGGAATGTAAGAGTTCTCATAGGAAACTGACATGGATTTCTCCTAGAACCTGGGGAGATATGAAGGTTAGCTGGAGTATCATCTGAGGCAGGAAAGAAACAAACTGTACTTTGAGAATTGGGGGAATCAAGGAAGCCAAGTTCTCACATAGACCCTGTGAAGTTTAGTCCATGTGTAAGCTAGCTTGAGAAGACTTCATCCAAGAAGACCGCCTAACAAAGTAAAGCATTCTGTGATGTGTCTTAATAGGCTGGATATGAGGAGTTGTAAGAAGTCAGCAGAGAGTATGTCCATTGCCTCAGAAAACTGTGAGACACAGAGGTCCTCACAGGTGGTTTCTGAGAACACACAAAAGAACCAGCAATTGAATTCCTGCCTTGACAGAAGGCTTCTGACGGCCACAAGAGAAACATATATCAGTATCAGGTTAAAAAACAGCAACAACAAGCCAAAAATACTGACTCTGTCTCCTATAAATCCTCCACTCTATATCCCCTGGCTCTGAAGAAGCTAAAAACAGTAGTTAGTTGGGAAGGAAATGGTATAAGGTGACAGAAAGAACAGACCACAACCTTCCCTGTCTCCTGCCTATCCTCATGCCATGATGTGAGTCTGACTTTGGAAGAGAGATGTTTTGAATTGGAGAGTTGACAATTTTGATGTTAGAATAGATTGAACTTCTTAGTCCTATAAACAAAATTTATAATACCACAAATTAACTGAAAAGTAATAAAATATTTCTATGGTATCATCCAAGATGTAGGGAAAGAAAAATGTTTATGGGGAAGGAATGGTTCCTATTTATACTGCAGTAAGCCCAGTCACAAGAGCAACCCAAGCCAACTCTCAAAATCCACCAGAAGGTAGATTTCATGTGCTACAGCCCAGTTTCCTCCACACAACTGATCGGGCTGGAAGGAGCTGAAAAGCAGCAGGGTTTCGTACAGACTTGGCAGGTCTACATTACCACCACTGGAAAGATGGTCAGGCATGTGCCATCCCCAAGATGTTCTGAAGGTCAACTCTTCCAACTCAACTCTTCCAACTCAACTCAACTCAATAGAATCTCAGAAGCATTCTCTACTGAAATCTATCTTACAACTACAAAAATACCAAAACTCTACAGTTTCTTCTTCTGAAGCATGTCTCTGAGTCCAAATGTCGTATTTCCCAAGACATGTTTTACTTCCTAACCAATATGTTTTCCACTATATTCCACTTCTACCAAATATAAATATATATATATATATAGTGCAATATGACAAAGACCTTGATCATTTGTTTACATACATCACTGCATATTTCCATAAATATTACTTATTTTTCTGTTTGAATGTGATTAATTAGTTGTCTAATCAGCATTAGCCACATTGATCTGTCAAAATTAACCTCAGGAAAATGAACCAAAGAACACTTGAGTTTGGTATTGTTCTTTAGCCAAATAAAACAGACACTGTAAGTGTCCTATCCATAATCCTCAGAACTTGCCATTTTGGGTGCATGCAGGCAAATTTCCAGCTGCCAGTGTCTGCATGTCTTTGGCTGGGGGCCTTTTCCAAAGCTTCCAGCAGGCCTTTAAGTCTTGGAAATACCAAGGAGTTAACATTTCCCAGAGTAGCCCTCAACTAATGATTGATGGAAGTTTGGTGCAGAAACACCCCAGCTCCCTCACTACAGGTTGGGATACCTCTGAGTCCTCTGTTCTGTTCTGTTTCCTAGAGCATCCCTGTGGGATTAGACCCCCAGTTGCCTATGGTGGTAAATGGCTTGTTAACACACACTTTATCGATTGATTTCACTTCCTCATCCCACTTCTCCATCCTCTTCTTGAGTTTTTCTTGAGATAAACGATGCACCTTGCTGGGGAGCAGGGAAATAAGTGTGGATGAAGCTAATGATTGAGCAGGAGGTGGTGGGAGCAAGAAGCAGGCACATAGCCTTGCAGCCAGTGGAAGGATCTGACTCTCCCTCTGCTGGTCACTTTCACAAAGGCTTTCATTTGAAAGTCATGGGAGGGTTTTGAACTTAAGAGTGATGCTATCTGGCCAAGGTTTTAAAGGACCATGCACACTGTCAGGGGGCAGAAGCAGTTTGTGCTATTGTAAAATATATAAGCAAAAGATAGTGGTGGATTGGATCAGCGTGAGAGCAGTGGAGGTGGCAAATGGTCAGATTCTGAATATATTTTGAAAGTATAACTGACGATATTTGTTGATGGATTGGGTATATTGGCTGGGAAGGAAAAGCAGGAAACAAGGCTGATTTCATGACTTTTGACCCAAGAAACTGATAAAATTTACTGAAAGCAAAACGTTGCAATAGAATTAAATCAGGAATAGACATGAATTGGGTTATGAGTTTGATTTCAGATATATTAATTTCATTTCATATATATGCAGGTCAATCTGGCCAGTAGGCAGTTGAACTTACAAGTATGGAGCTCAGGGAAAGGTTGGTGTAGAAGATATACATGTGGAAGCTATCACCCATGTAGCTGGCATTGGAAGCCATGAGCACCTTCTTATTCGTGTCTCCTGAATTTTACTAATTGAATGGCAAACATGTATAAAAAAAATAAAACAATACAAGTCGCTGTCTCTGGAGCTTATGTAGTCAAAGTAGGAAAGCCTGTGAGCCTGAAAGATTGCAATCTGTTTACTTGTTCTGCTAAAGAAATATGACGGGCACAAATGTGAGCATAAAATATGAGTATGACCAAAGAAGAGAATTTAGACCAAAATCATCAAAAAAGGTATTCATAGGACACATCAAAAGGATATCAGAAATATACACGCACACACATTCACATACACATGCAGATAGATGATAGATAGATAGATAGATAGATAGATAGATAGATAGATAGAGATATATCTGTAGGTAAAGTCATACACATACTTGGAGTGGGCATTTATGGTACTCATAAGGAATAGAATAAAATTCCATCTTTTAAAAAAAATTCTTTATCTTTAGTGCTCCTTATCTAGCTCAAGACTTTCAAATCTTCTCTCTTTTTCTGTGCCACCCCTGCTCATCTCAAATCAAAATTCCAATTTATAAGATGACTCTTAGCACACCAAACACTTAGAATTGAGGGAATATTTTTTACAAGCGAACTTGGAGTCTGTTATCATTTTTTTAAAGATGACACTTGATTTCTCACCTAATGTGCTAAAGAATGGCAGAGAGGAGGCCTCTAGGGACAGAATGAGATTTTTCAGAGCTTAAATGCTAAAAATAACAGCCCCCTAACACTGAATCTCATTACTGAGCAGCAAACGCTCTCACCTCTCTTCTACTGTGGTGTTCACAAGATGCCTTCAGAAGCCCACACATTCACTCCACCTCCGTCACAAACACACACACACACACACACACAAAACCACTACCACACCAGCCACGTTGTTACCTCCAGTGAATTTGGAAAATATGTGTCATGACTAGACTCTTCTCTTGTCACTCTATCATAATTTACTGCCCAGGGAATGAGTCTGTGGTTGTAGACCGTTTTTTGTGCCTTATATGGAAGGTGGGGGCAGAGCTGGTGAGAGTAATAAATGCCACTGCATGTCCAGTGTGCTGAGGGGATAGAAATTCAGACCTGGAGCGAATTAGAGAAGGAGAAAAGCCGAGCCAGCGGCACGATCCAGCTCACTCAGCCCTGTCAGTCACTGTTTACATCATGCTCGCCCTTAAAATAGATAATGACAATATTTCCACATCTTCCTAAGCTGCTCCTCTCTGGGGAAGTCTAAAGATTCATAGTGGCCTTGTAAATAAGTTCCAAATCTTTGGCAGACAATGAAATCAGCCTATTATCAATCACTGGATCTGACCTCCCTATGCCTCAGGCAAGACACAATTTGCAAGGCCTAGCAGAGATGACCCAGAGAGAGAACTAGGGACCCCACACAGGCGTGCTTTGGTCCTCCTCTGCTATTTGGTCCTTATACCCTTTTCTAAGTCTCCACCCTCACCCCCAAATCCTGTTCTAGAACAGGAACCTTCTTTCTGCCACGGGCCGTTCAGTTATTTAGATCATCATTCACGGGCCATACAAATTATCAACTTAAAAATTGGCCTGTGATATGTGGCCAAACATTTAACTCACTCCTAATGCCTTGGCAGGGCCAGACCAAATGATTTTTGCAGGCTTTGTCAGTCCCCAAGCCGGATGTTCCCCACCTTGCTCTAGAGTGTTAGAAAGCAGAATGTCACCCACACTGTAAGTCTCACCTTTCTCCCTCTTCCTACCTCACCAACCCCTTCTTCACCACCCTCAGGAGAGCTATATTTCCTATCCTACCAGGCCCCAAATTATCAAAGTACAGGATTAACATATTTAATTCCATTGACACTTAAATGTACTGAGCCTTATAAAAAAATTTTAATTTCTGTGGGACACTACAAATTGCAAATGTCTTTACACCCTTTACTGCAGTGAATGCTTTCAACAGGCTCTGGGTATTAACTCTCCCACCTTCCAATGGAGTAAGTAGGGCAGTGGTCGGCAAACTGCAGCTCGGGAGCCACATGCAGCTCTTTGGCCCCTTGAGTGTGGCTCTTCCACAAAACACCACATGCGGGTGCGCATGTACAGTGTGATTGAAACTTCGTGGCCCGTGCGCAGAAGTCGGTTTGCGACTCTCAAAAGAAATTTCAATCGTGGTACTGTTGATATTTGGCTCTGTTGACTAATGAGTTTGCCGACCACTGGAGTAGGGAAGGCTTGGAGTTCAGGCAGTACAGAGGTCAGTGGGAAAGACTGTCAATAGGACACTAACTGGAAGCCCCTATGTTCAAGTTCACCTGAATAAACTATATTAACTTGCCCTTCTTTATGGGGAAAAAGAATATTCTGGAGTCAGATGGACCTGGCTTTGCCACTCAGGAACACTTACATAAATTCCTCCAAGTTAATTCACTAGTCCTTAACATTGATTTATTGTCCCTGCAAAGGCTAGTGTGATGAAGGGAGATGAAGAGTTGCAAGCATTGAGAACAGAGCCTAGCACATGTTCTGGGAATGTTAGCTCCTTCTGTGCCTCTTTCCCAGCTTCAATGCCCAGCACACAGTATCATTACTGACATTGTTACTCTGATGGGGATAATATCTACCTCATTCTCTGTGCTTATGATGCAGCAGACACTGCACCAAGTGCATTCCAGGCACCTCTACATTCAATCCTCACCACAACCCTATGAAGTAATGTATTGTGTGCCTCACTTGAAAAGCTGGGGAGAAAGAAAGTGATTCTCAGAGCAGTCTCTGGTCTGTGTGACTCTACTGTCCTAAACGCAAGCATTCCGGTACCCTGCTTAAACCCTCAGGCCTCCTACTCAGCCCTACTGTACTCTGCCAGACTCAAAAGTCTGCCCTCTCCCTCTCCATTCTTTTACCCCAGTCTTCATTTGTCCTCAACCACCGTGTAACTAGACCATTAAACGACTCCAGGACTTGAACCCTGGTTCTCTTCATGGTGCTCTCATCTAGGATGGTCATATTTAGCGAATGAAAATTCAGAACACTCAATTAAGTTTGAATTTCAGAAAAACAACACACAATTTTAATATAGTATGTCCCACATATTGCATGGGCCATATTTTTACTGGAAAATTATTACTTATCTGAGATTTACATGTTTCATGTGGCAACTGAAGGAAGGCTCTTCTCAAACCCGAGCAGCCTCTGTTTATTTCTGCATGTCCCATGTCTGTAAATCCCGCCTTCCTCAAACCACACTGCGGTAGTCTGTTAAATCAGAGGATTTGGGGGGACCATGCCTCTAATACACACATCCTTGCAGAATTTCCTTTTCTTGAATCTATGATACTGAATACAGTGCAAGTGATTCTGTGCCTGTTCTGAGTCTAAGCTTTTGGAAGCTCTGGCATTTTTTGCTTTTGATCTCTTGAGAGCCCCTAAGCTCTAACCATGCTACTAAAGAGACTACATGGAGAGAGGGACACCTTGAAACTACAACGGGGGGCAGGGAGCAGGTGGAGGAAGAAAGTAGCCAATAGCAGCAAGAACCAAGACCAAAGGTTTGATCCCAGTTGAGCCATTCCAGCCAGGCCCCGGCCTTTGAACCATCCTTGATCAAGAGTCAGACATGTGAGTGAAGAAGCCATCTATGACATTCCAGCCCGGAAGATATACGTGATATTCCATTTCAATGTGCCCTGTCCAAATTATAGACCCTCATAATCATGAGAAGGTAATGATACTTTCTACTCCTGAGTTTTGGGGTGGTTTCTTATGCAGCCATAGATAACTGAAACACGTGCCTAAGCAACTTTTTCCATAAAGTTTGGGAGTTAAACCTAAGCACTCAGCTCAACCCAATTATTTCCATGGATGTCCCTCAATCCAACCTTACAGACTCCGATTCTAGACCCAAGCTCCTTCTGTAGTTATGACTTTAACAGCTGCTGGAGTCCAAGAGTCAGTCCCCATATTTCTCAGTTACAGCTGGGAACTAAGATGTGTCAGGGCCCAGCAGGCAGTGATCTTGTTGTGCTGCATAACAGAAGCCGTGCCAGCCCACATCCCAAGAAGCAATAGCAGAACCAAGCTGAGAGAAGATTGTCCGGCACCTGCCAGTTCTCAGCTGGGGCCCCCTGCCAATCCTATTAGCTTTGTGCTTACATAATCACAAAGTCCACCTTTCAAAAGAAAAATTCCCGGAACCGTGGGCCATAATATCCCTCTGAATTATTATCTGAGTTGGTACACTGAGGGGAGGGTTGATAAAAAAAACACAGCGGGGGGAAATATGCTAGCAGCATCAACAGAAAAACACAAAGTCTTCTAATATTTGTTTGCAATTAAAAGTAATAATAATGCCATTATTTGATCCCCAGAATTGGTTCCATCACACCCTCTACAATGCTCATGCTAGGTGTCCAATAGCATAATTAGGCTTGATTTTGGTAGTGGAAGATTTCTGCACAGAATATTAAGAAGAAGAATTCTAATTACCCAGAATTAGAGTTGATGTCACTGGCCCTTAAAATATGTATAGCATCTGAAAATGTAGTAAGAGTGAAAACCTTTTGACAGAATTAGTAGATGCTGCTGAAAAGGAAACCCCAGTGGAAAGATTCCCAATAGAGAGAGCTTGAAGTATTTGCAGTAAGCCATGATCTAGGTACTGGAGAGTATAAAATTAACTCAAGATATCGAAGTTCTTTTTTAAGAACACAGAAAAATCCCTTTATTTTTATTTAACTGATTTTTCCAGAATGGACTTTTCATAAAGGAAATGATTCTGTTCAATTTTTTAATTAAAGGTATGTTCATTGATACAGCTTATATGCCAAGCACCATGATTGGTTCTGGGGATTTTGCAACAAGTAGTACACGGTCCTGTCCCCAGTGAGCTGGCTTGCACAGGAACCATGGGTGAAAGCACTCTTGAAGCAGGGTGCTGATAAATGTAGTGGGTGGGGAGGTTCTGGCTAAAGGAGAAACTTGGACAGTCAGCAAGAATGTCATAGAGCTACAGGTAAATGCCACATCAAGCCTGAAACCTCAGACTTAATTCCTTTCAAATAAATGCAGAAGATTAAGTATGTGACCTGAAAAAGCAACTGAGTTTATAAGGAGACCACCGGCTAGCTTTATCTAAATGCTGATTATTTTTTATGGCATTGAGTTCATGGTATCAGATGGAACTGAATTTGAATCACTAGCTGTGGACATATTACCACCTCTTGAGACTTGGTTTCCTCATCTATAAAATGTAGATAATAACATTGACTTCACAAGGTTTTGTCAAGTACAAATGAGAGAAGGCAATTTTAGATAAGATTCCCAGAAGTAGAACTCAAGACTAGTGTTCATAGACAAGTAATTTAATAAGAAAATGCTCCCCAGGAAATCAGGAAATCAGCAATATCAAGCAGAAAGCAGGGCAGGGAAGAGGAGGAAGCGAAGTGAGGCTGTCATTGCAGTGAAAGACCTACCCAGGTTGGCCTGACTCCCCAGGGACCGCTGGAATATGATATCCCTCAGTTTGTCTCCACCAGAAGCAATAGTATTCTGTATCCATCAGTTACCAGGTAAGAGCCTCTCTGAGGGCTAGAAGAGAAACCTACACTCACAAGCACTTTGAACTCTACACGTGAGCAAAGCAACACACACAGCAGAGCAGAGTGCAGCAAAGAACAGTCTCGGGGGCCAGCTTTGAGATACTGATTTTATTTCCTTTGAATATATACCCACAAGAAGAATTGCTGGATCATATGGTAGTTCTATTTTTAATGTTTTAAAGAACCTCCTTACCGTTCTCCATAACGGCTATATCAATTTATATTCCCACCAACAGTGCGCAAGCGTTCTCTATTCTACACATCCTCACCAACACTCATTATCTCCTGTCTTCTTTTATAGCAGCCATTCTAACAGGTGTAAGGTGGTATTCATTGTGGTGTTGATTTGAATTTCCCTGAGCATAAGTAATGTTGAGGACCTTTGCATGTACCTGCTGACTATTGTCATGACTTCTTCAAAAAAATGTCTATTCATATCCTTTGCTCATTTTTAAAACAGATCATTTTATTTTATTTTGCTACTGAGTTGTACAAGTTCTTTATATAAGTTTACACTTTAGCCCTGTATCATATGTATGGTTTGCAAATATTTCTTCCATTCTATGGGTTGCCTTTTTGTTTTGTTGATTATTTCCTTTACTGTGCAAAAGCTTCTAAGTTGATGTAGTTTATTTTAATAGAACCCATTTGTTTATTTTTGCTTAATATAACCCACTTCCTACTTAATAGAGTTCATTTAATATAATGGGGCTTCGTTTGTCATCTGACAATGACTATAAAATGTGGTTGGCATGTTGCAGGGAGGCAAAAGAGGGAATTCTGACTTTGTTGGAGGAAAGTATTAGAAAAGCTTCACAGAGGAAGTGATATGCCTTCGAGCATTTTCATTAACTCATTCATTCAATCAACAATATTTGAAACATCAACAATGGATGTTGAAACACAATGAACAAGCTCATAGCTTCGCACCTCAAGGATGTCACTAGAGTAGAATTGAAGGGCTCGAAGTGTGAGTGGACATCTGCCCCCTGCAGCCTTGGATGGTGACCAGCAGTACCCCAGTTTCCCCTCATCCAGGTGTCCTTCTTGGTATCCAGATTTCCTCTTTCCTATATGTACTAGGTATACCAGTTAATAATGCGGATTTTGTAATCAAAACACAATAATTTCAAGAGAAACATTAAAAGTACTTTATTCAAAGTAATGTCCATCGCTAGCTACACATTTCCCCCATCTTTCAAGTAATTTGTGGATACTGTCCTAATAGAACTTTTCTTGTTTTGAGGCAAACCATTCAGAGACTCAATTTTTTACTTCTTTGTATGTTTTGAAGTGCTGCTCAGAAAGCACATGTGCTATCAATCGGAACAAGTAGTAATCTGAAGGAGCAAAGTCTGGTGAATACTTCCCAGGCAAGATCTTTTCAATGTGTCTTTAACTGGTTTTGAAGTGCACTATCATGAAGCAAAGTTACTTTGCTTTGTCTTCTGGCGGCCCATTCTGGTCATTTTACTATCAAATTGACCTGGACATTCTTTGTCTTTCACATCGAAATCATCACTTTAAAATCATTCAAACCAGCATTAACAACTATCTTGAGATGGAGCATGTTCACCATAAGCTTCCCAAAGGACATGATAACTTTCAGCATCATTTTCCTCCAAAATAAAGTAATGAATTAAAACTTCCCACAAATGCTCTTTTTTTGGCACAAAATTCTACATTTTTAAGGTAAAAAATATATATGATGTTAACACCTTCAGAAAATTTGACATAAGAAGTTTTGAAGCTTGTTGTTAATACAATAAAATAGCATACATATCAAATCACATATCAACATATGCGTAACTCCATCTATTGAAAAAAACAACACATTATTAACCAGTACACCTAGTAACTAATAGCTCCTGTCAAAGAAGCTCCATTCCCACAAGTCCCACTTAAAATCAATGGACTCTGAAAAGTCCTTTGAGTCTACACTACAGATGCCAGTCATGCTCTCCCTATATCCTCATTCTACCTTCTGAGAGAGTCGCCTTTCAAAAGCCCTGCTGAGTGCCCCCTGGTTATATCTGATTGGATGGAAGAGGACCCCAGATTCGAGCTGAACCAATCAGGTATTTTCTCCCAGGAGTTAGGAATGAAATACAGACTGTGTGTGAGTCTCCATTGAATGCTCCTGAACAGTTCTACCCAGTCAGGTCTGAAGTGGCATTTTTTGATTGGAGGCACTAGGCATTGGAGGAACCAGGGCTAAGGAAAAGGAGAAGACTGAAGTGGTGACCAGAGAGCATGGCACCTTGTGGAGAAATACCTAGTGAGGTGCTATGTTGCCATCTCCTGCCTATGGATTCTGGAAATGTTCTCTCCTGTTCTCCTCTATTTTAAAGAATCTTATTTAGCCCAGCCAGTGTGGCTTGTGGTTGATCATTGACCTCTGAATAGGAAGTCACGGTTTGATTCCCGGCCAGGACACATGCCCGAGTTGCAGGCTCAATCCCCCGTAGGGGAATTGCAGGAGGCAGCTAATCAATGATTCACTCTCATCATTGATATTCCTATCTCTCTCCCTGCCTCTCTGAAATTAATAAAAATTATTTTAAAATCTTATTTAAATGAATTTCTCCTTCCTTCAAATCACACTCTTTGATTAAAACAATCTCCAAAACAAGACTTCTTGAAACTCTTGAGAGAGATACTCTGACAGGCTCAAGATTGGGTCCAGCTCTGGGACATGCATAAGGCAGATGCTCAATAAATAATTGTTGGCCCACTGGATGTAGGAATGAAAAGCTGCTCCAGAGGGTCTTCTCTGGCTGCCTGAGAGTCCTCATTTACCTGTCTGACATCACAAGCATTACCAGGGAAGGCATCACAATGGTCAATGCACAGCTGGGATTCTCTGCCTCAAGCTTGTTCCAGTATTAATTGAACACCTGCTTCTTTGGCAGTTCAGATTGCACTGAGCCATTTCAGCGGATATGAGAGTTCATCCCTGCTCTCGGTCTCCAGTGAATGATGGCTTTTGCAACAAGGAAAAGGTTCAGTATTCTCTGGAGTCCCATCAGTAGTCAGATGGAGAAGATTGGAGCACAGAATTGAGCATAGGAAGCCCACTAGTGAAGATTTAGTTCCTGGTTAACAGAAACAGGTTTCACAAGTAGTTTTGGAAATGAGGTCAAACCCATTTGTTTCCAGATGGTCCCAGACTACAAAAAAAAAAAGGGAGTAGGGTAATAAAAAAAATTTCAGGCATCATATGGTCATTCATTATATCAAACCAGCACCTTGACTCCAGAAATATTGGATATATTTGTCTTGGAAGGTATCCATGTAGCTTTCCCATATGTGAACATCATGTTTTCAAAGTAATATATTTTGAGTCAAGGATTCATAAGCCATTCTCCCTATAAGCACACTTTTCCCATTGCTGCCAAATAACTCATTTGCCTGTTTTAGCTTTATCTTTTTTTCTACTTTGTATTATTCATTTAACCATATTTATTGAGCACCTACTATTTGTCAAACTCTTTTCTGGACAAGGGGATAGGGTAATGAGCAAAACAAAGTCCCCTACTTTCATGGAACATGTTCATCAATTGACATTTAGAAGAAGGCAAATAATAAACAAAAAAAGAAGAGAATATATATAATTAGGGAGAAAAATAATTCAGAATTATAGAGATAAAAAGTTCCTGGGTGAGAGGGAGCTGCTACCCTGTAGTGGATACTCAAGGAAGACCTCACTGAGATGGTGACATTTGGGCCAAGATCTGAAGGAAGTGTGGAAGTCAACCCTTCACACTATCTTGGGCAAGAACATTCTGGGCAGAAATAGCTACAAGCTTGTGAAGGCCCTGAGGCAATGGATGCTTGGTCTGGTTTAGAAAAAGGAAGGAGAAGAGGGTCTTTAGAGTGGAGAGAATAAAAAACATGAGGTGAGAGATGCATATGTAAAGACTTTCTACTAGACTATGAATTAAAAACAAGGGCCATGTCTTATGCATCTGTATACTCTTCCTAGCTCTTTCTGCAGCTTCTGAGACATAAGAATCCTATATAATAAAAGACTAATAGGCAAATAGACCAAATGGCAGAATGACCAGCCACTATGATGTGCACTGACAACCAGAGGGCAGACGTACAGTGCAGGAGGGCACTCAGCCAAAAGGCGGGTCCATGGCTGGTTAGTGCAGCAGTGGTGTGGGAGCCTCTCCCCCCTCTGCAGCAATCAGACATTCCCTGAAGGCTCCCAGACTGCGAGATGGCACAGGCTAGGCTGAGGGACCCTCCCCCTTCACCGAGTGTAGGAATTTCATGCCCCAGGCCTCTAGTGTTTTTATAAATCTTTGTCATAGTTATAAATTAATGCATAACTTACTTATGTTTTGTGTCATCTCTAGTGTACTTCTTTATTATGAAGCAACAAAATTTAAGTTAGCTTTAATTTCCATTCATATTGAACTAGTAAATAGATGTAATTCTATCTAGATGATGAGTAATTGGATGGATGGATGGATGGATGGATGGATGGATGGATGGATGGATGGAGTGACCAACAGACTTAAATATATATAAATGTCACATTTGACTACAATTCTTGAATTTGGCCATGAGCATACATCTGTACACATGACCAGGATTCAATAAGCTTCCAGTTTACCCTTGACCTCTATATTTGAAGTGTTATCCATCGAGTGATGCAGCAGAAGTGTCTGAGATTATGGCTGGCTAATGCCCTGATGTTCCAAGCTCGAGAATGTTGTGTTATCATCACTTAAATCTAAGTCCAGTTCTGAGCATCTTTACTCAGTCCCTGCTGATCTGACATGATTGTTAATCGTCACTTAGCTTTATTTCAGCATTTCTCATTGTTATATGCTTTACACTAATGCTTAGGGAAGTCTGAGTAATGTCTCCATGAGAAACAAAAAGAATACATATGCTTAGTAAACAAAGAAGTAGGTGATGTCTACATTAAAACACAGGCTATTGAGTTGTGTAGACCTAATTTCAAATATTAATTTACTAAAAGTGAGAGACTGATTGAGCCATTTGCTTAAATTCTCTGAACTTCAGTTTCTTCATCTAATAAATCAGGATAATAATAATAAAATAGTAGCCGAGACCGGTTTGGCTCAGTGGATAGAGCGTCGGACTGCGGACTGAAGAGTCCCGGGTTCGATTCCGGCAAGGGCATGTACCTTGGCTGTGGGAACACCCCCAGTAGGGGGCGTGCAAGAGGCAGCTGATTGATGTCTCTCTCTCATCGATGTTTCTGACTTTCTATCCCTCTCCCTTCCGCTCTGTAAAAAATCAATAAAATATTTAAAATAATAATAATAATGATAATGATAATAATAATAAAATAGTAAGAGGATTATATAAGACTAGAGGCCTGGTGCACAAAATTTGTGCACAGGAGGCGGGGGATGTCCCTCACCCCAGCCTGCACCCTCTCTAGTCTGGGATCCCTCTCACCATCCAGCACTGCTGGCTCCAAACTGCTTACCTGCCTGACTCCCTGATTGCTCCTAACCACTTCTGCCTGCCAACCTGATCACCCCCTAACCATTACCCTGCAGGCCTAATTGATGTCTAACTGCTCCTCTGCCAGCCTGTTTGCCCCCAACTTCCCTCTTCTGCCAGCCTGGTCACCTCTAACTGCACTTCCCTGCAGGCTTGATCGCCCCAATTGCCCTCCCATGCAGGCCTAGTCCCTCCCACCTGTCCTCCCCTGCTGGCCTGATCACCCACAACTGCCCTCCCTTGCAGGCCTGGAACCTCCCAACAGCCCTCCCCTGCTGGCCATCTTGTGGTGGCCATCTTGTGTCCACATGGGGGCAGGATCTTTGACCACATGGGGGCAGCCATCTTGTGTGTTGGAGTGATGGTCAATCTGTGTATTATTCTTTTATTAGATAGGATAGAGGCCTGGTGCATGGGTGGGGGCCAGCTGGTTTGCCCTGAAAAGTGTCCCAGATCAAGGTGGGGGTTCCCTTGGGGCATGGGGCAGCCTGGGTGAGGGGCCTGTGGTGGTTTGCAGGCCAGCCACACCCCCCAGCGACCCAAGTGGAGGCCCTGGGATCTGGGGTTAATTTATGTTCTACAATTGAAACTTTGTAGCCTGGAGCAGAGCCAAGCCTTCTGCTCAATTTGTGGCAACAACCATTTCTGTTGGGGTTTATTTAAATTCTATAATTGAAACTTTGTAGCCTAGAGTGGAGGCCGAGGTGCTAGGGCTGCAGAAGCTTGGCTTCCTTCATCACCTGGGCAACCCTAGCTCTGCTCTCTCCAGCTCTGTGGCTGCCACCATTTCTGTTGGGATATATCTTCTATAATTGAAACTTTGTAGCATTGAGTGGAGGCCCACGCCAGCAAGGGCAGGCAGAAAGCTTGGCTTCCTCCATCACCTGGGCAACCCTAGCTCTGCTCTCTCAAGCTCCATGGCTGCTGCCATTTCTGTTGGGGTATATCTTCTATAATTGAAACTTTGTAGCATTGAGTGGAGGCCTAGGCCAGCAAGGGCAGGCAGAAAGTTTGGCTTCCTCCATTGCCAGGGAAACCCAAACCTCCCTCCTGCTCTCAGTGGCCACAGTCATCTTGGTTGGGGTTTATTTGCTCCTGATCAGCTTGTGGGCGTGACTTGATCTGAGGTACAGTCAATTTGCATATTTCTCATTTATTAAATAGACTACTGTATAGAAAATGCTTAGAACCCTATCTTACACTTTGTGTTTAATAAATGATATCGCCATGTGAACTAAGTTGGAGCCAATGAGAGGCAATGTACTGATTTATACAATGTATGAGAAAGTGTTTCCAGGGAACACAAAAGAGTAGCTAAAAATTCAGACTTTGTAACTAGTGTACGTTGGTTCAAATCCCAGCTCCATAATTTACTATCTATAACCTCAGGCAGGTTTCTTTTGCCCCAGTTTCCAAATATTAAATGAGAATAAAAACAATATTTACCCATAGGATTATTTTATATAGCTAATAAAAATGCTTTTAAAAGTGTCCAGCATACAATAAAACACTCAAATGCTACTACTACTACTTCAACTGTAATAATGAGAAATAGGAGAAGGAGAAGGGGGTAGAGGAGAGGAAAAGAAGGAAAGTATAGTGGACTCCCTGATTCAAACTAAATTTTCAAAAGCATCTACTCCGTTTTGTCCCCAAGAAAAAGTGAAAATAGTAAACGCAGAAAACAGAATTGCTCTGGGAACACAGAGGTAGTTTTCCTAGCTTTGTTTTTTACTTGCACATTGGGAGCTTTGCTGATAATAATATCAAACACAAATATTTGTATGGAAATAAATATGCAACATAAGAGCAGAAAGTTTACAATGTAATCTTTCTATGACAGAAAGAAAATGTTTGGAAGGATGCTTCTCTCTTATAAGTATTTCTTATAAAGTATATGTAAGTCTTATAACATCAAGAACCAAGTGAACTGAAATAGACTAAACCTAATCATCAATTATTTCTTATGTTTTTTTTTGTTTTACTGTTTGCAGTATGTTTTCCTAGTTAGTCACCATTGTTTTTGATCCTCGGAGTGAGCCGGGGGGGGGGGGGGGGGAGCGGAGGGAAGGACAGATAAAGTTATTATCAATAATAAAGTGAGTAATAAAGTGAATTGACTATCTCAGGGCCACCCAGGTGGCAAGTGACTGAGTTAGGTTCAACGCCAGCTAATTTCTTGCCTTAAACTATGTACACTGGCCCTAAGTCAGCTTCCACAGGGGAGTAGTTTCATCTGTAAGAAATCATTCTACAATGAGCCCTGGGACATCCATCTAAAAAGACTCCAGACTTCAGCTCCTCCAGAAAGATGCTACACCTGCAACTCTCAGCAGAGGGCGCCCTTGGGAGAACAGGGGCCTCTTCCCTTTGTTCCTTGTGAGTTGTGTTTTGGTATACAGCCCTGTCATCCCTAGCTGTCCACTGAGCACCCACCCTCAGCACTAATCCCTGGTACTTAAAATGGAAAATAGCAGCACATAATCACAGAATTAGGAAGAGCTGAAACTAGGGACGCTGAAAAAACCCTAAAACAACTTGCCAAATAATTTTGCTCTTTGCCAAATCTCTTTCTATTTAAACCCTTTGAAGTATAAGAGAAATGTAATTAAAACCATGATTTTCTCTATTCAAGTGAATAGTTTCTGCTATCTAAGAAGAAAGGAAAGCCTCAATAAGATACCAGTGCCTGTTCTAGCCCTTGGAGGGAGGGAAAGACCTCTTGCGTCTTCCAGACTCAGGCTGCTGGGGAATGGAGCATACATGTGGGATCTAGACTGGTTATTAAGCTATTGTCTCCAAGCACCATTCAACCCTCTGTTCTCTGATTTATGATCCAGAGGCTGGACTCCATGGATAACATGTCTCCCTTTCCATCTGACTTTCTGTTAGGATCTGCCAACAAAGGGTGTCAAAGGGAGACTGTAAGTCTAGAAGAAGGAGAAGGGACTTGCTCTTTGCTGTTTGCTTCCTGTTCCTGTTAATGTCACCTCAGGAATGTCCACCCTAACAGCAACAGGGTGCTGTTAGGGTGGACATATCCAGAATCCACAAATCAGGCCATCATAAGGCTAGACTGAAGCATCAGGCATAAGCTACAACAGTCCACAGGTGGAATTTCTTCTCTTGGGAAGCCTCATTTTTGCTCTGAAGGCCATGCAACTAGCTGTTCTATAATTACCCAGAGCAATCCCCCTGACTTAAAGGTCAATGGATTATGAATTTTAATTACATGTATAAAATACCTTCATCACAATGCCTACATTTGATGGAATAACTGGGGAGTGTAGCCTAGGCAAGTGAACACATAAAATGGACCATCACAGTCGCATTATTTTGTGATCATGAGCCAGTTATTAGTTTCTTTGAGTCTGAATTTCAACATCTCTGGAATAGGAATAGCTGTCCACCTCCAATGAAACACTATGTGTTTAAAGGAATGTTAACCTTAAGGACTGTCAACACTAAGGAGTTGGATTTAGCTAGCTAACTTTTTTTTTTTTTGCAGTATAACTTAGATTTAATAGTAGTACATATGTTTTCCTCCCCCCCCAATAACCTCCCCCCAGCCTCCCCTACCCCCCAGCACATCTCCCCACCTGCCCCCCGCCCGCCCCAGTGTCTTTCATTCATTGGTTATGCTCATATGCATGCAAACAAGTCCTTCGGTTGATCTCCCACAGCACCTGCCCCCCACCCTCCCCAGCCTTCCCCCTGTAGCTTGACAGCCTGTTCAATGCCTCCCTGCCTCTATATCAATCAATCTCCCCTGTTTCTTTTCTTCAAACTCTTAAAGAAAAAAACAACTCGACCCTGTGCCTTTATGCCACCAGATTTTAGGTGACAAAAAAATTGTAGCTACCTACCTATTTCACTAATAATGGATGTGAATTTTGTAGCTCACCTATAAGACAGGGTGTGATTGCAATTAATGTGATTTACACCATAGATCTTTTAAAATAATCCTTATTTAAACACTGTTTCAAAATGTTTCACTATCTCCAGCCTGTCATCCAAGGCGATACCTTCCCAAGGTCCTGGACAGGCTCACTTCCCTTGCTCTGTCCTTGAGGACCTGAGCAGAACAATGTTCTGAGTCTCATTATCTCCTGAACCAGTTCAGCCTTTTAATAATGATATTTAAATCAAACTCGCTTTTAATAGGTGGCTGAGCTGACTCCTTCATGGAGAAAAAAATCCCAGCATATATCTTAAACCCCACCTAAACCAAGCAATTTTAAAAGATTCAGATCATAGATAATAGTGCTTTGACCATTTTTTTTTTCAAAATTGTGTCTTAGAAGGATGAACCAAGTAAAATAATAACAATAATTGCGAATTCGTCCCAGCAGGTGGGAAGAAACCTGGAGATTTGGTCTAAAGAAATACTCTTGCTGTTTGTAGATGGTGGCATTTGGAAGGATATTAGGTTCTGCAGTAGTTAGGATGAGGCTTTAATAGCCACTTGAGAACATAACTAAAATAATGCTAAAGCTGATGGTAGATATGGCCTCTATCAATTCTCAAGAATACCAGTTTCCCCAAATAGAATTTCATTCACCTGCCCACTTTTCACTGGGTCAGATCACATCAGATATTTTCTAATCAGCAATTCCCACACAGCCAACCAACTGAATACAGTGAAATCCTTAAATGTCTCCCTAACATATGTTCTATAATTTAACTCCATTGTATTTTCCTATAGCACCTTGTCTCCAATCAAGAAACAATTTATCCTAATTATTTAATCAACAATAGTCTTTGAATGCCTACAAGGTGCCAGGAACTTTTACAATAGGCTGAGATTACAGTAAAATATAAAAAAGGATTCTCATGATTAAAAAGACTAGTGTAGGAGTTAACTAAGCAAATCATCCTATATACAGTGCTTCTCAATCTTTCTAATGCCATGATCCTTTAATACATGTTGTGGTGACCCCCAACCATAAAATTATTTTCGTTGCTACTTCATAACTGTAATTTTGCTACTTTTAATGAATTGTAATGTAAATAGCTGTGTTTTCCGATGGTCTTAGGCAACCCTGCTAGTGACCCACAGGTTGAGAACTGCTAGCAGGGTTGCCTAAGACCATTGGAAAACACAGATATTTAATTACGATTCATTAACAGTAGCAAAATTACAGTTATGAAGTAGCAACAAAAATAATTTTATGGTTGGGGGTCACCACAACATGGGGAACTGTATTAAAAGGTCATGACATTAGAAAGGTTGAGAACTACTGTTATTATAATAAAAACCTAATATGCTAAGTGTCCAGTCGGCCATTCAATCAATCAAAGCATAATATGCTAATGATATGCTAAGACCGCTCAACTGCTTGTTTGTGAACTTGCTGTTGGGGTCTGGCTGATCAGAACTGAGTAAGATGGGCCGGACATGCCCTGGAGGCCTCCTGCAGACTCCCCCCCAGCTGGCCAATCTCCTGCGTCCCTCCTCAGCTCCAATTGTGCACCAGTGAGGTCCCTCAGACTGTCCTGTGCCCTTTTGTAATCCAGAACCCATCAAGAGCCAGTTTCGGCCGGATCCCACCCAATGCAGGAGCTGCCCCCTGGTGGTCAGTGCACTCCCACAAGGGGATGCCACTCAGCCAGAAGCCAGGCTCAAGGCTGGCGAGTGCAGTGACAGGAGCCTCTCCTGCCTCCTTGGCAGCACTAAGGATGTCCGACTAGCCATCAGTCAGACATCCCCCGAGGGCTCTTGGACTGTGAGAGGGTGCAGGCCAGGCTGAGAGGACTACCCCCAACCCCATCCTCCCTAGTGCACAAATTCATTCACCGGGCCTCTAGTTATCTATAATAATAAAGGCATAATATGCTAATTAGACCGGATGTCCTTCTGGATGACCTACCAGATGAGGCTGAGGCTGTGAGTGAAGCCCGGGTGCCCACCAGCAGCCAGAGGAAAGCCTGGGTCCCAGGTGCCAAAGGGAAGCCAGTGCTGGCAGTGGGAGGAAAGAAGGCCTACTCTTGCACAAATTTCATTCATTAGGCCTCTAGTAATATAATATGTGAAATAAGTGCAAATACTATAGGAGGTCGGAGGAAGAAAGACCAAATATAATTGAGCATGGGGTGGGAAAGCTTCATGGAGAAGATGACATTTGAATTGTTTTTTGAAGATGAGGAGACACCTTCCAGACATACCTGGTATTTATGAATATTTACACATCTTAAACTAGGATTAGAGTTTTATGTGTGTCAGAAAGGAACTGTCATTATCCATTTGGAGACTTAGAGAATGCATAACTTGCTTTTATGGTCCCATCTAGGATTAAGTGGTTATAGTCACTAGAGTCCACTAAGGCCTTC
The DNA here is from genome assembly GCA_027563665.1 of Antrozous pallidus. Taxonomy (NCBI): domain Eukaryota; kingdom Metazoa; phylum Chordata; class Mammalia; order Chiroptera; family Vespertilionidae; genus Antrozous; species Antrozous pallidus. The sequence continues at coordinate 50,932,187 of CM050524.1, read as the reverse complement.
CATGTGCAGGTAGTTAAAAGAGAGGACTAGGAGCATTGTCCAGGCCAACCAGCAAACAGCAACAAAGAAGGAGTGGAGCATGAACGAGCGTGATCATTTGGGAAGAAATGCTGAACATCTATGAGTCCTGGTCTCTTGAAAATATGAAGTAAAAATTCAGCAAACATTTCATTCCTTTTAAAACAACTCAATCTGTTTATATTTCAACTGAGCTATTATCTCGTATTCTTCTATTTTTTCAGACCTTCCAAGAGCTGGGAGTAGACATATGTATATGTAATGCAAGAAATAATCCTTAAGAGACAAGACTGTGTTTTATGTATCTGTATCCCCTAAGAACCATGCCCATGTTGGTTAATTGATGAACTTTTTGGTCAATACTTCGCTATTAAAATTCAACACCATATCTGACTTCAAAGACAACAGTCACTATGAAAAATTATTTAGCCAAATCAAGATAATCGAACATTCAAGGCCTAAAATTGGGATGTAGAGGAACTAGGTTATAATTTTACACAATTTGTTCTTTTCCAAAAAGAGCCTCAATGGCAAAGAAGAAATTCAACCTCTCCATTTAGTTGGATCGAAACCCAACCACTACTTAAGGTGATTTTCTTTATTCTTACCTCTAGTTTTTTTGTGATTACTAGGATTAAGAAGTTGTGATTTAGGAATGAACATAGGCCACTAAGCTGATGCAAAGCTACAAAGTTAAAGAACAGGTTGAAAGTACAAGAATAAGCTTCTCTGAAGGAATCAAAGGGGGAGGAGGTGAGTGGGCAATATTATGTGGAGAGCATGCCATGAAGCTCAGTATATAATATAACCAGCATAAAAAAATTAAAACATTTTTTAAATTATTTTACCTTGGACCTTAATGAAGATCAGAAATATCAGGAACTCACATTTGGATGAAATAGACTTTAAATAAGGGCATCACAAAACTTTCTCTCAGAAAAACTTGGGGTGCTATACTAGTTTGTTAGAGCTGCAATAACTATCATAGATTGGGTGACTTAAATTTGTTTTCTTACAGTTCTGGAGGTTATTTGTTCAAGATTAAGGTTAGTTTCCAATGAATGAGAGGCACTGGGTGGGCGGGGCAGGGGGGGACATGTGCTGGGGGGTAGGGAAGGCTGGGGGAGGATAATGGGGGAAAAAAAGGAAAACATATGTACTACTATTAAATCTAAGTTATACAACAAAAATAAAAAATAAAAAATAAATTTAAAAAAAGATTAAGGTTAGTTTTTCATGAGGCCTCTCTCCTTGACTTGCAGGTGGCTACCTTCTCACTGTGTCTTCACATGGCCTTCTTTTTTTTACATAAGTAACCCTGATATCTCCACATTTTCTTCTAAATAGACCAGTCCTATAAATTACGCCCTTCTCGGGGCAGCCTGTATCTGGAAACTATGAGTGAGGTATAAACGTCCCATGCCTCTGACCTCATTTGACTTAGTTGCCCCTTAAAAGGTCCTATTTCCAACATTTGAATTTGGGGGGACACAATTCAGTCCATAACTGGTACATTTGTAAAAGGAAGTAAGAAAGAGCCATTTTAGGGTCTCATTTGAGGACATTGCTAGAAACAATTTGTATGTCTTTACCAGAACACCTTGCTTGAAGATATTTTGCATAATATCTCTATAAAAACAGTTAAGTAAAATAGAGGAATTTATTTAAGTCTCTCCATTTTCCTCTACCCCTTCCTCAGGATAGATTGGCCATCTTTCAGATGGCACTGCATCCATCGACCAATCACTGACTCAGCAAAATCTTGTCTAAATAGACATAGAGATGCATCCCCAATGGACCCCCTTCAAGGAAGACTGTATCTGATGCAGAGAGTACAATCAACACAAAGCCTCTAGCTTCTAGCCCTGTCATATCAACCTCAGCTTCAGAAAGCAGCCTCACCCTAGGCCATGCCCTTCTCAGGACAGCCTGTGTCTGGTGACTGTGAGGGAGGCATAAAGGCCCAGCACTGCAGCCCAACACAGAGCACGTGCCATGGCAGGTGCTCTGGAACCCTGAGCTCCACAATTGTGGGCCACTTGCAGGGTCACTCCACAAAGAAAGTGAAGTCTTGAATAGCCCACAATTAAATTAAATTAAATTAAATTAAATTAAATTAAATTAAACCTATTTTTCAAGCAATGAGAATAGTAGTAAAATGCCCATCCAAAGATACCCACAAGTGATGTACTCAATACATAATTGGTGTTATCATTAAAGGTCAAAAATCAGTCATCAGTGAGGAATAGAACAATTATGTAGAACTAAATCCCCACCGGCCAATAGGCACCGGAGAAGGTAGCTGGCGTGCCATCGGGGAGTCATTTGGGCCTGGCAAATGAGAATTAGACTCTAATTATCCCACTGGCAGGTTTCAGACCATTTTAAAATACATTCTCTGTAACTGTCACAGTGTCAAAACAATTATTTGCCTGCTTGAGCAGGTGTCAGACATTGTAAAGTATATATGCCCTTGTGAAATTAAACGAGAAACTTTCAGAAATTGGAGGTATAAGCTAGGGTCCTAATTATACCACTACAATTACCTAAGGTCTGTTCGTGAAGAGGGAAGAATGCTGATTTTTCCTTTTTCTCTTTTTTCCCCTCGAGGCACTGAATTCTGAGCAAACCTGAACTTCAGGAAGGGATTCCAAGCCATTTTGCCTACTACCCTTGCCTTTGGGCCATGACTGGTCCTGAAACATGTCTTCCTTTTCTCTGCACAGGCTGTGGACTTCACCTGTATTGTCTTCTTTGATTTTCCATCGCAGCCTGTAAGTTCAGCCAGATGGCATCTTGGCCCCATTTTACAGATGCACCAACTGACGAATGAGTGGTGTCCTCCAGGGTCCTGATTCCAAGAGGCCTACTCTCTTCCTGGTCAGGAACTAAACCTCTGCTAGAATCGAACTGCCTCAATGTTCAGCCTCTTGGCTCCAGGTGGGGACCACTCCATAGAGTAGCTTACACTCCAGAGCCCCAGGTGGAACAGACCAGGGCTAAGTTTCCTGAGACCAGATCCTTGCTCTTCTTACCCCTTTTCTCTCCTGGTTTCTCCTAAGAGCACTCCCAACCTGAACTCCAGGTACCCATATCCCTGCCAAATCTTCTTAGATTTAAGATGAGGCTCCACAAATCAAGGAATGTTCCTCCTTATGTCTATTTCCAGAGGATTCCCTGTCTCTGGGATACAAAGCAAAGTGATCCTGAGTGGCAGCATCGGTAGCAGTAGGACTGGACGCAGCCACGAGTTTGTAAATGCAGGGGTCAGTCAACCTCACTTATTGATGGGCCAGTCCTGACCTGTGCCAACCAAGTGCATATTGTACCCAATTTACCACAATACATGGGGACAGAGAGCTGGTTGAGGGCCTGGTGGAGGGAGACAGGTGGCGGGGAGCCACGGGAAGAGTTTCCATTCAGTACATTTGTAGGTTAGCTTCCCTGTTCACCTTTTGAGCAGAAGGGCAAAAAGACTGCCCACTGGATATAATGGCTTTTTCAGAACTATTGCTTCCTGGCTCCCACTGTCTCATCTCCACTGGCCTCTGCCTCCCTCTACCCCCTGCTCCCGACTGGCTCCCACAATCAGTGTGGGGTGAGCCCGAGCTGATGAGGCCACCTGGCTTTGGCAGCAGCTCTTCAAAGCTAGAGGTCGGGTGTGTGTCTCGGATTTAATTAATCTGGAAATAAAATCCCGCCCTGGAGTGGCTCATCGTCTTTATTATCACATTTCTTGCCGCGTGTCAGCCCATGGTGGCTCCGGGTCTTGGAAAAGGAAGAAGCAGGATGCTTCCTGCGCAGGGTTCAGCTCACCTATTTCACACGCATTTCCAGTAGCTTCCTCCATTTCAGCAGCATGGAGAAAAAGCCAGCATGCTCAGGGGCCGTTCTGGGGGAAAGAATTACCATAAAATGAACAAAGGAAAATGTATTTTCAAATAACACACATATTTTTTCTCGGTATAATATGTGCCCATTGTGAAAATGTATAAGATATGAAAACAAAAAGAACATAAAAATCACTGATAATCTTACCAGCTAGAGATAACCACTCTAAACAGTGTGGTCTCCTCTCTGCCAGGTGGAGGTGTGTTTTCCAGGGCTTAAAGTATGGGTAGTGAGAGACAGAAAGAAAGAATCCTGACCCTATAGGAGTTGTGATTCATTAGATAGTCCTTCTTTTTTCTTACTGATGTAAATAGTCACTACCATTAATTCATTTAGGACACCAATTAGCTATGATCAATGAGATTTTATCCCCGTTTCAAGCAATCTGGGACCAAGAAAAAAAGGGGGGACTTAATTTCCATGCTCAGTAATGCTACAGAGCATCACCCTGCAGTCATGTTTTCTTCGCCTGATAGCATATTCTATAGTCTCCCAGATTAATGAATGAGATGAGGGGATTTATACACTGCTGTGCACTGAGAAGGGGGCTTACCAGTCTCCTGAAGTAATATCATTTGACATTCGGAGCTATTAGCCTGCAACTGCAGAGGGCATTCATTCTTTAGTCTGACTCGTGTTCAGCGGGTGGCAGTCCCCTTCGTGTCCCTTAGCATCGTGAGGTCTGGCAGCTACAGGGCACTGACCTTTCTCACTCAGGAGATGTGATTGCTTTCACACTGATCACACAGAAACACTTAGCAAATCTCCCACTGCTAGCTCCAGCCCACACCAGCAATGCTGGCATTTTATAACTGTCATGTGGCTTTAGCCAGCTGAAAACTCACTAGGATGGGGGAGCTGTGCTAAATTAATATCTTCCAAGATAGTCACTTTAGTCAGTTTGCATGCAACTAATAAGTACCACTTTGGCCAAAGGCAAAAAAGCCACAAAAATCATAAACCATTGGAGATAGAAGGGAACTTCAAGAACTTCCTGTCCAGCCCTTCATTTTGCAAGTAAAGGAAACTGAGGACCAAAGGGGAGGGGGGATTTATTCTTCAAGGTCACAGAGCTAGGCCAAAGTGGTGGTTTTCAACCAGCATGTTAGCAGCATCTGATCTTAAGCAGAATCCCACATGTATAACTATGATGTGTATGAAACAGCTAAGAAAGACAACTGTGAGTGAAGCGGGGCTGGTATCCAAAGTTTCCTCCCTCCTTGTCCATCTCAGCTCTGAGATATCTTAGGGAAGCTCTGCATCTCCACAGAGCACAAATCAAAACCACTTCCTATGGCTTGCTGGCTCTAGTAATATTTATCACACCTCTAAATATTCTTTATATAATCAAATAATCTAGATTAGGGGAGTAAGCTCTCACATGCTTCTCATTTGCAAAAGGAAGACAACAGTCTCTGTGATAGCAGGTGAAATGTCCATTGTAAGGTGAAGAGGCAATGAAAATGAGTAGACCTTGTCTTCTCGCCCAGCATTGATTCTAGCCCTGGTACACTGTAGAGTGCTATGTGGTTTTGGTGGGACTAACCCCACCCCCAGTTCCAATTAGCTATAGGCTGAATTAGCAAACGTCTTTAGTAGACTCAGCTCCACCGAGAAAGAACAAATATTGGCCTTGGCATTAGCAAATCAAGCAAGACTTACTAATTAAAGGATACAAAAGAAAGCTGGGGTTGCTAAAAGGTATATTCAGCAGAGAGGTTGACCACATTCTCCAAAGGAGTTGTAAGTTTTCAGGTTATTAAAATTCTAAACAATAGACCCACAGTTACAGATGATAAATTTGAAAAAGAAAGGTCACATCAGAGTGCTATATACTCAACTGCCTTCCTCCATAAATAACGCTGAGAGCTTTGCAGGTAAGCTAGTCTGAATAAATCTTGAGACTCCCTCGTTTGGGTCAGTTGCAAACCAGCACTTTCTAGATTATATAATAAATAACTAAATGGGATGGCCCAGTGCAATCCACTTGATCACAAATCTAATCCGAATTATTATCCTCAGCCTTCCTGGGCTAATATAATGAGGCCTAGTGAATCTATGAACTAAGGACTAACAAACTAAAATGGGACTCAATTACCCTATCTTAGGAATTAGACCAAGATGACATTAAACCAACTATGAAATCTTTCTTATAACTCATGGCCACAGTGAATGATTCAAAGACAGACAGGAGCTGTAATTGGTCCAATCAGAGGAATGTTCAGGATTTTTGCTTGGCAGTTTAGGTAGACATAGTCTTTCCCAAGGATATTAACAGGTAAGCAGATAGTGGTCTTTCATACTGGCTGCCTTTCTAGAGCTGAGCTGCAAGGGGATCCCACCTTAGGATAAAGCTGATACCAAGGAAGGGAGAACAGAGCATAGGAAGACATTAGCTCCTTCTTGGCATCATTGAGCAACGCAATCAACCCTCCCCTGAAATCAGAACTTCTGAAATTTCTGTTCAACAATCCAATGCATTTCCTTTATTTAAGCTATGTTGACTTGGGTTCTTCGATACTTGCAATGGAGACCATTCTTATTGATATCCAAACATATGATGGTTTCCCATGTTCATGAAAGCCTGAGACATAAATGCTTCCAACTTTATTAGGCAAATTTATTTTCAGAACTCTACAGTATTAAGCCAATAAATCCAATCCTTCAGTCCAAAGTTTAAGTCAACAAACATGTGTGGAGACCAGCTCATGCCATAGCCCACATTATGCAGCAGGCTAAACAGAATCCCTACTCTCCCCTACTTCACAAGACAAGAACATCATTCAAAAAATATACACTGAGCTAACAAAAGTGGTACTGTATTAGCTTCTCAGGGCTACCATAAAAAATTACCATAAACTGGATGACTTAAAACAACAGAAGTTTATTGTCACTCTTCAGGAGGCCGGAAGTCTGAAATCAAGGCATCAGCAGGGATACGTTCCAACTGAAGGCTCCCTGGGGAATCTTGTATGGCCTCTTCCAGCTTTTGGTAGCTCCTAGAGTTCCCTGGCCTGTAGCAGCATAACTCCAATCTCTGCCTCTGTCTTCATGTGGCCTTCTCCATGTATCTCTGTATGTCAAAACTCCTCCTCCTCTCCCTTATAATAACACTTACTTAGTCACACTAACTCCAGATGATGCCAACTGGAGATCCTTAACTTCGTTCCATCTTCAAAAGGCCTGGTAGACCTTTTTCCAAATAAGGTCACATACACAAGTACCAAAAGTTAGGACTTGAATAGGAGCTTTCTTCAGTTTAGGATTTGGATAGAGCTTCCTGGACACACTTCAAGGCACCAACCTGGTGAACACATACTCCTGTGTTTTCTTTAATACCACATCTGAGGAAATCAGCACCTTAACCCCTCAAAAGCAGTATAACTAAAACTGAACTCATTCTTATTCCTCCCAAATGTGTTTCTTTTCCTGAATCTCTCACTAGTAATGTCCCACATTTTAACCAGTTGTTATGCTCTATTTTACATCTGAAATTTCTCTTGTATCCATTTCCTTCTCTATTCACCGCCACTCTTTCAAGTGTTAGCATTTCTCACATCCTAGCCTTATCGTTGGCCTCCCTGATCTTGGTCCCACCATCCTCTGCCTCTACTCCATCCGCCCCACCATTAAATGATTGACTTTTCTGAAAGAGCAATCTGTTCCAAACCCACTGATGACTTTCCCCATTTATCTCATCTTATCTCCTCAAAGGTGGTTTTCCTGATTTTCTCAATGAAGCGCAGGAATGAGAAGTGGCCTGCAGAGTCCACAGCCAGGATGAGCGCTGAGCTAGGAACCCAGTCTCCTCTCCCTGAACACAGCTCCCTTCCACTTCCCCACATCCAGGTTCATTTTTCAGAAGCCTAATGTTATCTCAACTCTTCAGTAATCCAACAACCCAAGGGAAGAAAAAGATAATTTGTGCAGATTTTACAGGTTACACTGTTCACTTAAAGAACTAGCTTAAAGAAATACTCAGCGTCTTACAAAAGTTGGCCTTTGTCACACAAGCTTCCCTTTATTTCAAATGTAATTCTGTCCTTTCCTCCCCCTCTTCCCAACTGTGGCACCATAGAGGTTGCTAAGCAATTGTCCCCTGACAAGGTCTCAGCGCCTGTCAATAAAATGGAATATTCTCCCATTCTCTGTTCCCTATTAGTACTGAGGAAGGTGTCAATCAAAGCACATCAGTAAATGCTGGCTTCTAAGAGAAGGCAGAAGGCCCTGACAGGCGGGGAATAAATGATGACTATTTTTAAACTAACAAGTCCCTTTTTAAAGTAAGGCAAGTTGAGTAAAAGAGAGACAAGTTTCTCTGGAGATGAAAGGTCTCTTGCAGGTCAAGCCACCCTCTTGATTTGAGAAGAATGTCTTGTTTGTCCAAAGAGCAATTTTCAATGATGTGCTACTGCTCTTGGAAAATCAAAGACATAAACAGCTCAATAAACAGGTATCTGAAAATAACATTTTTTTCCCAAAGGCTCAAGGATTTAGAAGATTTGCAAAAGCTTGGCCATCATATTTAACTAAATAAGACCTTCAGAGAATGGAGGGTTGATATGCAAGGTGTGTGCATATTAAAATGATATCATTTTAATAACAAATTCAATAAATACAATCCAGGTCATTGACTACATACCTCTACAGTGGCTGCCATCTTTGTGCACAGCATTGTGCTATACAAAGACAAATGCACAGAGAGTAAGATAAAAGGCCATTTGCTCCCCTACAATATGTACTAATTTGACACAGGGTTAATATTTGCACACATACTTGCAATGCATGCAGCATCACTCAAGCCTATATTTAAAGGGGAAATAATCAATCAAACTACTATTCTATTCACTACATCCCCAGAAGGGTACCTTCCAATTGGCTTACCCAAAACTAAACTAGTTATCAGAACACAAGGCTCTGTCACTTTAGAAGGTAGCAAGCAGCTCTTGAGCCCACACCTGAATCATTGTATTGTCTAGACTCATTAACCTTTGCTCAAGCAGACACATATGTTCCTAGCAGGTGGCAGCATTCTTCAATTCCCGGTGAAATCAAGATAATTCCAGCACAAACACAGAAATGTCAGTGTTGCTACACTTTTTAATTACACAGCCATATTTTCTTCATGTGACACTGAAAATGGCACACTGCATACTTCTAGTTCAAAGAGCCGGCACCAGAAGCAAATGTGTGTGAGAAAGAATGTACAATGGACTCAACACAAAAGCCCAGGAGGGTCCAGAGGGGAGGTAACTGGGACTTGGTGAGTCCCAGGAAAGAGCCAACCCCAGTACAAGTGAACTCTCCGCCACTGCACAGAGGACCCTCAGATTTTCCACCCCTATGCCCTGCCAGAAAGGGGGAGACTAGCCACTGGGGCATAAGCAGCACAGGGCATGCTTTCAGAAGATTTCCCTTAAAGAATAGGTAAGACACCTGCTGGCTTACATATTTTTCTGTGAGAAACAATGCATTTTCAGTACTGTTTATGTTTCGTTTAGTTTTTAATCCTCCTGGCATGAAGCTCCTCAAAAGTGCTTAATTTTTCAACCCTTACTCCCTTCCACCCACTCTCCAGCCTCCAGACACAGACAATATTTCAAATAGTACCCCTAATCTTAGGACCTGGCTTCAGAGGACACCTTAATACAGGTACAGAAACGAGGGACCACTGAGGCTGCTTACTTGCATTTCTAGTCCCAGCCTATCATCCATGTGTCAGAGAATTGTTTTCATGCCTGTTCCCACTCCTGAATTGTGATCAGTGTGGTACAGTAGAAGGAGTGTGAGCTTTGAGGTCATCATTTCAAATCTTGGCTCCACCTCTTCCCTCTGAATGCCAGATGTCTCCTCTTTAAAGTAAGGCTAATAATGCCCACACACTAGAGTTGTGAAAGGGACTAACTAAAACACCTACCCCAATATTTTCCCCACCATAGGTGTTTAATAAATGATAGTCTACCGCCTTTCATTTCAGTATGAAGCATATGATTTGTTCATCATTGTATCACTAACAGCACAAAAGTTAACATCTTGTAAAATGCTCTTTAGTGTTTTTTTTAAAAATCATTTTCATATTCATTGCCATCACGACTCAACTCGTCCCCCAACCACTTCTGCCTTGAACGTGACAGACAATAACCCATAGATGTATTAGAGTGTTGCTAAGCAGCTAAGTGACTGTGGAAGATAATAATAAAAGGAATACATCGATAACCTTGTCCTTGACATTCAAAGATGGTGGTAGGAATGGTATAATGTCATGTGAATGAAAATATCAGCCCTCATGAAATGCTTATAGCTTCCAGGTTACCCAAAATAAAGGCTGCTCTCTATGCAATGACTTAGCCATTCTCTAGACTCTAGGTCATGACTTTTGGTTTTAAAAAGGCCTGTCTCTCGCCCACAGTTATTCCCCAGCACTCTACAGCTGTCTGTGTATAAATGGGTGGGAGCACCAAGATAGTGTGAAACTGTATGGAACCAACCATGCATGAGTATCACACCGTGAATACTGTCTTAAGCGCCTGCCTCATTGTCCCTAATGTGACTGCCCAACTTGAGCAAAGCAGCTGTTCTGAAAGAGATTAGGGTTTCCTAGTTGTCTGACAGAGATGCCCAGACTTAGATGTGACAGAAAGAAATAAGAATTATACACTAAACTAGAGGCCTGGAACACAAAATTCAATACAAAGGTGGGGTCCCTAGGCCTGACTGGCCATCAGGTCTGACCAGGTTCCCCGCCTCCCTGCCTCCTCCTTCCCTTGCTGCACACATCCGCTGCCACCCACCCCCAGTTCCTCATCTCAGCCCAGGGCCCAGCCCCGATCAGGCGATTGGAACCTGCTAGCCTGGGGGAGGGACTGGGAGATTGGCCAGCAGGCCCCTATCAGGTGATCAGGGCCTGCCGGCCAGGGAAGGAACAGGGGAGGGACCCGGGAGGTTGGCTGCCTGCCCCGAGGAGGGAGCCGATCCTCAGCTCCCCTGGGAAAGAGGCCGTGTCCACCCCCACCCACATCTGGTTCCCCATCCCAGCCCGGAACCCAGCCCTAATCAGGCAATCGGAGCCTGCCAGCTCCTGGGAGGGACCAGGAGGTTGGCCAACAGGCCCCATCGACAATCAGGGCCTGTGGGCTGGGGTAGATCCTGCGTTCAGCATCTGCTCCCTGGTAGTCAGTGCGCATCATAGCAACCAGACATTCTGGTCATTTCAGTGTAACAGTCCCTTAGGCATATCCTATCTAATAAAAGAGTAATATGCAAATTAACCATCACTCTGCTACACCCATCATTCTGCTATACCCACAAGCCATGCCCACTAGCCAATCAGGAGTGAGTATGCAAATTAACCCCAACCAAGATGGCTGCAGCCATGGAGAGAGCAGAAGGGAGGCTTGGGTTTTCCCAGTGATGGAGGAAGCCAAGCTTTCTGCACACCCTGGCTAGCCCAGGCCTCTGCTTAAGTCTACAAAGTTTCAATTAAAAAAGATGCCAAGACCGGTTTGGCTCAGTGGTAGAGCGTCGGACTGCGGACTGAAGGGTCCCGGGTTCGATTCCGGTCGAGGGCATGTACCTTGGCTGCGGGCACATCCCCAGTAGGGGGCGTGCAAGAGGCGGCTGATCAATGTTTCTCTCTCATCAGACAGTTTCTGACTTTCTATCCCTCTCCCTTCTGCTCTGTAAAAAATCAATAAAATATATTTTTTTAAAAAAAGAGAAAAATCCCAAAAGAAATGGCTGTTGCCACATAGGGAGCAGAAGGCTTGGCTCTGCTCCAGGCTACAAAGTTTCAATTATAGAAGATAAATAAATCCCAGATACCAGGGCCTCCACTTGGGTCTCTGGGGTGGGGGGGGGGGTGGCTTGCAAACCACCACAGGCCTCTCACTTAGGCTGCCCCACACCCCAAGGAAACCCCCACCCTCATCTGGTACATCCTTCAGGGAAAACCAGCTGGCCCCCACCCATGCACCAGGCTTCTAGCCTATCTAATAAAAAAGTAATATGCAGATTGACCTTCACTCCAACATACAAGACGTCTGCCCCCATGTGGTCAAAGATATTGCCCCCATGTGGACACAGATGCCCACCACAAGATGGCCAGCAGGGGAGGGCAACTGGGAGGTACCATACCTACAGGGGAGGGCAGTTATGGGCAATCAAGCCTGCAGGGGAGGGCATTTGGGGGGTGAGGAGAACCAGGCCAGCATAGGAGGGAAGTTGGAGGCAAACAGGCTGGCAGGAGTGCAGTTAAACATCAATCAGGCTGGCAGGGAAGTGGTTAGGCTGCAGGCAGAAGCGGTTAGGGGCAATCAGGAAGACAGGCAGGTGAGCAGTTGGGAGCCAGTAGTCCTGGATTGTGAGAGAGATGTCTGACTGCCCATTTAGGCCCGATCCTACAGTCAGACATCCCTCGAGGGGTCCCAGATTGGAGAGGGTGCAGGCTGGGCTGAGGGACACCTCTGCCCCCACCCCCCCCATGCACAAATTTCATGCACCAGGCCTCTAGTGTGTGTGTGTGTGTGTACATAAGGCTCAGGCCAGTGTTCTCATTAGTTAGAGCATCAGCCTATGCACAGAAGGTCCTGGGTTTGATTCCCTGTTAGGGATATGTATCTGGATTCAATCCCTGGCCCCAGTCAGGTATATACCAGGGGCAACCAATTAATGTGTCTCTCTCACATCGATGCTTCTTCCTCTCTCTTTCCCTTCCCTTCCTGCCTTCCTTTCCACTCTCAAAAAAAAAAAATCAATGGAAAAATATCCTCTAGTGAGGATTAACAAAAAGAGACAAAACCAAAAACCAAATAAAGGTGATAAATGAATGAGGTTTGCCATAGATTCTCCCCATGTTTACAGTTGCTCATAAAAGTGTGGGTGAAACAGTATACATTAAAAATTGCAGGGTGCTTCACTCGGCCCTGACCTGTGCTCTGGAAGAACAGTGTGCCCACCATATTTTAAAACTGGAGCAGAATTTCGGTATAAGTACTTCTAATGAAAATCTTTCAACAGCAAAAATGCACAAATTCTATTCCCAGTGAAACCAGGATACATACAACGTGTGGACTCCAGAATTCACGGAAGGGTTTCTCAAAGCAGCCGTGATCAAGCTGTGGCTGCATAAGAAGTAACAGGCAGAAGCCAGTGGTGAAAAGGCCCAGCAGAGGTGCCAGTGAAAAATAGGCTTCTTGCCCTGGCCGGTGTTAGAGCATCAGCCCACCCACCAAAGGGTCTCAGGTTCGATTCCTGGGCAAGGGCACATACCTGGGTTGCAGTTTCAATTCCCTGCTGTGTGTGGGAGGCAACCAATTGATGTGTCTCTCTCACATTGATGAGTCTCTCTCTCTCTCTCTCTCTCTCTCTCTCTCTCTCTCTCTCTCTCTCTCTCTCTCTCCCTTTCCTTCCTTCCTTCCTTCCTTCCTTCAATGGAAAAAATATCCTTGGGTGAGGATTAACCAAAAAAAGAATAAGAATCAGAGATGAGGACCTCATCTTGAAGCAAACTATAACTCTTGTTTGCCACAAAGAGTACAGGAGCTGTGTTCAACAAGGCAGGAGAAAAAAGCCCTCCAGGACTATATTATAAAAGCAAAGGAAATAGGCTATATTCTAAATGAATGAATGAATGAATGAATGAATGAATGAAGCAGAGATGAGCTATACTGTCTGAAAAAGTCTCTCTCTGTGGCAGAAAAGACAAAGAAAGCCCTTGGATCATGAAGCCTGAAAGATACATCTAGGCACCCTGTGCCCCCACCTACCATCACCAAGGAACAGCCCATAAGGAGGTCATCCAGGAAAATAAAATTGATTGAAATGTACAAACTAAAAACACATAGGTAAAATAGTGATACAAACTTATTATAAGCAAATCAGGAAAGGATAGCAAAACTTACCCCTATCCTATATAATAAAAGGGTAATCATGCAAATTGGCCCTAACCATGGAACAACCGGTTGCTGTGATGCGCACTGACCACCAGGGGGCAGACGCTCGATGCAGGAGCTTCCCCCTGGTGCTCAGCAAGAAGCCAGCTCATGGCTGGCCAACACAGCAGTAGCCTCTCCTGCCTCTGTGATAGCACTAAGGATGTCTAACTAATGGCTTAGGCCCGTTCCTCCAGGGGAGCAGGCCTAAGCCAGACATCCCCTGAGGGCTCCCAGGCTGCCAGAGGGATGTCTGACTGCCAGCTTAGGCCCACTCCGTGGGGGATAGGGCCTAAGCCGACATGTGGACATCCTTTCATGGGTCCCGGACTGCGAGAGGGCACAGTCCCGGCTGAGGAAACCCCCAGAGTGCATGAATTTTCATGCACCCAGGTCTCTAGTATTACATAAATGTAGGTTTTCTTTACAGCATGCCTTCTTAAACTAATATTTGTTCTAAAACTAAGAGCAGTTTTTCTACCAACTCACTGCAGTAAACTGTATTTGGGACTGTTAAATAGACATTCACACATTTGCATCATTTTCTCAAAGCTAATTTTTTTTTCTCAAAAAAATTATACAAAGTTGGGTTTTGGTACTTTAACCTTGATTCATTGCCAGTGAAAAGTTTTCATTTTTAAGTGTCACTAACACTCTTGTCCATATTTTTAAACTCCAACTTGAATTATTGTCTAAACAAAACATTCTCTGCAAAGGAAATCTTTTACTAAATTGTACAGAACACTATGGTGGAACTATGGCAATCACTGTATTTGGAATCAAAATGTATAGGCTTGGCCAAAACTGGTTTGGCTCAGTGGATACTGCGTCGCCTGCGGACTGAAGGGTCCCGGGTTCGATTCCGGTCAAGGGCATGTACCGTGGCTGTGGGCACATCCCCAATGGGGGGTGTGCAAGAGGCAGTTGATCGATGTTTCTCTCTCATCAATGTTTCTGACTTTCTATCCCTCTCCCTTCCTCTCTGTAAAAAATCAATAAAAAATATATATTTTTTAAAATGTATAGGCTTGAATTTCAAAGCTCAATATAAGTTCCATGAAGCTTAGTGGTCTTTATCCCTCCTCCCTCCAGCCAAACCTAACTCTCTCACACACACTGTTGTCTTCAAGAGCTGGAGAACAAGAAGTTTGCTGTTGGCTTAATTTAATGTAAGATTTGTCACTATTGTCAAAATTGACATTTTGATTTTAATATTCTTTTTTTAGGGGGGAGAGGGCCTGTGTATTATAAAATGCTTAGCTGAACCCTTGACTTCTACTCACTAGATGCCAGTAGCCCTCTCCAGTTTTGACAATGTCCCCTGGGAGTTAAAGTATCAACTGATATAGAACCACTGCCTTAAGAGTAGAAAAACCTTCTGTGGGTAGTGGGACATTTCTGAGCATCTCATGGAAAGTCTAATCCCATCTAATAAAAGAGTAATATGCAAATTGACCATACCTCTGATACACCTACCAGCCATACCCACAAGCCAATCAGGAGCAAATAAACCTCAACCAAGATGGCTGCAGCCACTGAGAGCAGGAGGGAGGCTTGAGTTTCCCTGGCAATGGAGGAAGCCAAGCTTTCTGCCTGCCCTTGCTGGCCTAGGCCTCCACTCAATGCTACAAAGTTTCAATTATAGAAGATTCATAATCCCAACAGAAATGGCGGCAGCCACAGAGCTGGAGAGAGCAGAGGCTAGGGTTGCCCAGGTGATGAAGGAAGCCAAGCTTCTGCAGCCCTAGCACCTAGGCCTCCATTCTAGGCTACAAAGTTTCAAATATATAATTTAAATAAACCCAAACAGAAATGGCTTGGCTCCACTCCAGGCTACAAAGTTTCAATTGTAGAATATAAATTAACCCCAGATCCCAGGGCTGCTGCTTGGGTAGCTGGGGAGCGCGGCCAGCCTGAAAACCACCACAGGCCCCTCACCCAGGCCACCCCACACCCCAAGGGAACCCCCACCCTGATGCAGGACACCCTTCAGGGCAAACCAGCTGGCCCCCACCCATGCACCAGGCCTCTATCCTATCTAATAAAAGAATAATACACAGATTGACCATCACTCCAACACACAAGATGGCTGCCTCCATGTGGTCAAAGATCCTGCCCCCATGTGGACACAAGATGGCCACCATAAGATGGCCAGCAGGGGAGGTCCTATTGGAGGTTCCAGGCTCTACAAGGGAGGACAGTTGTGGGTGATCAGGCCTGCAAGGGAGGGCAGTTGGGAGGAACCAGGCCTGCAAGGGAGGGCAGTTGAGTAGGATCAAGCCTATAGGGGAGGGAAGTTAGGGATGACCAGGCCAGCAGAGGAGGGAAGTTGGGGCAAACAGGCTGGCAGGGGAGCAGTTAGACATCAATTAGGCTGGCAGGGTAGTGGTTAGGGGGTGATCAGGTTAGCAGGCAGAAGTGGTTAGGAGCAATCAGGGAGTCAGGCAGGTAAGCAGTTTGGAGCCAGCAGTGCTGTATTGTGAGAGTGATGTCCAACTGCCCATTTAGGCCCGATTACTACTGGGATCGGGCCTAAATGGGCAGTCAGACATCCTTTGAGGGGTCCCAGATTGGAGAGGGTGCAGGCTGGGCTGAAGGACACCTCCCGCCCCCGTGCCCAATTTTGTGCACCAGGCCTCTAGTCCTATATAATAAAAGCCTAATATGCTAAGTGTCTGATCACCGGGTCAGCCATTCAACCAATCAAAGCGTAATATGTTAATGTTAATGTTATGCTAAGGCCACTCAACTGCTTGCTATGATGTGCACTGACCATCAGGGGGCAGATTCTCTAACAAGTTAGGTTAGCTGTCAGCTAGGGTTCAGCCAATTGAGACTGAGTGAAACTGGCTGGACATGCCCTGGAGCCCTCCCATGGCTCCTCCCCAGCGGGCCAACCTCCCACATCCCTCCCCAACACCAATTGTATACTGGTGAGGTCCCTTGGCTTGGCTTGTGCCCTCTCACAAACTGAGACCCTTTGGGGAATGTCAGAGAGCTGGTTTGGGGCCAATCCCACAGGTCAGGCCAAGGGACCCAACTGGTGCACAAATTCATGCACCAGGCCTTTAGTAGACAAAATTTCTCACAGCCCTTTAGGATGAAAGCATTCCATGGAGGTTGATATATATACTATTTATTCACTCAACTGGCTTACTGAGTAACAGCCCACAGCTCACTATGGACTCCCTTTTCTCATCCCTTTAATCATGAGAACATCTAACCCCTCTGTAGCTAAATCCTCTGCCTCAAGAGAGTTTTCACGTATGAAACGCAACCCTGCTCTAATGCTTGATGCTTTTAGCCAGTCTTCCTTTGTTATCCTCTGAGTAATTACTCCTATCCTGTCCTATAATTTTTGCATATAACATAAACATTTCCAGAGCATTCCTGACCCAGCATTTATAAACTGTTGTAATAAGAGTGAGATTCTAGCCCAGCTGGCATTACTCAGCGGTTGAGCATCTACTTATGAACTAGGAAGTCATGGTTCAATACCTGGTCAGGACACATGCCCATGTTGTGGGCTTGATCCCAAGTAGGGGGCATGCAGGAGGCAGCCAATCAATGACTCTGTCTCATCATTAATGTTTCTCTCTCTCTCTCTCCTTTTCTTTTCCTCTCTGAAATCAATAAAAAATATTTTTTTAAACAGGGAGATTCTGATGGGGAAAGATTTTCCCCCAGCCCCTAACTAAGAGAGATGAAGAACTGGAATCAGGGAATAGCTCTGTCACTTGGCTAAACGATCTTGGACATGTTAATTAATCCTCCTGAACCTCTGTTTCCTCAACTATTAAGTGCCTGCAGCAATGTCTGCTTCCAGAGGTAAGAAGTAAATGAAATATGGCATGCAAACACCTAGAAAGTACCTGTCCCTAATAATAGATCAATAAATGTAGCTACAACTACTCTTGTAGCTTATTCTTTTATATTTTACCTAGTGTCCTGGTCCACAGATTTGTGCACATTGAAAGGAAATTAATTTGAAGAAATATTTTAATATCACTATTCATGTCTTGCCAATGAAAAAAAAATAGGATTATACCAAGTCTCCTATCTACCTACTCCAGGATTTCTGTGAGGATCAAATGAGATGAGGCAGGTGAAAATGCTTCACAAACATTTGGGTAAACTGTAAAATGTTTGCAATTGGCTATAAATTAAGTCGGGTTCCTGGGCTGAAGAAACTCGAAGGAGGCTAGTCCCTAAGGAGAGGAAGCTGGGCTCTACAGCGACCCACAGGTTGAGAACAGCTAGCAGGGTCGCCTAAGACCATCGGAAAACACAGAATTTACATTACGATTCATTACAGTAGCAAAATTACAGTTATGAAGTAGCAACGAAAATAATTTTATGGTTGGGGGTCACCACAACATGAGGAACTGAATTAAAGGATTGCAGCATTAAACAGTTTGAGAACCACTGCCCTAAACCATTAATATCAATCTATTCTCCCAGTCAGAATTTTTCCACAGTTTATAACAGAATCTATGTTTGTGTGTGTGTGTGTGTGTGTGTGTGTGTACACACACACACACACACACACAGCACAAAGTATATATACAAAGTATCTATAATAATAAAAGTGTAATATGCTAATTAGACCAGACTACGCTAGGGCTGCAGCAGCAGGATCGAGGCAGCCACCGCAGCTACGAGGGAGAGATCCAGGCATCCATGGCTGCGAAGACCTACTCTTGCACAAATTTTGTGCATCGGGCCTCTAGTACATGTATATATACCAATGTGAGCCCATATATTTAATAGGGAAAATCTCCCTTACTCTAAAATTGTTGGGTAAACATGATCCATTCATATCAGCTTAATCAAAGATAATATAATAATAATGTACTATACTAATAATGTAATGGGGTGAGGAAAGGAGGGAATAGAAGACATCCCAATACATTGCTCTGGAAAACAGACTGTTGACTTCATAGCTTGGGCCATTCCCTCTTTGTCATGCTCCAAACTAACGTTGTCTAATAGAACATTCTACAGTAAAGGAAATGTCCTAAGTCTGTGCTCCCCATCATGACAAAACAGCCTCATGCACTTATTAAGCACTAGAAATGCTCATCGTATGACTGAAGAACTGGAATTTTAATTTGATTTCATTTTGATTAATTTAGATTTAAGTGAAAGTAGCCACATGTGGCTAGTGCTACCACACTGTAAGCACGGATCTGGACTAATTAAGTCATATAGTCTAGAAAGTGGAAATAATTTCATTTAACTCATTTTATCCATTCTCCCATTCTAACAAGTCTCTTTTTATTAATTGTGATTATGTCCCCTCTCCTGGTAGTGACCAACTCATAACAGTGGCAGATCTGTATCCATTATTTTCTCTGTTCCTGCTCATACTGACTAGCATAGGAAGAAATAGCCCTGAAATGGCCAAAGAAGGAAATGTTATCAGTGAAAAAGCCTAGACTATTGACTAAGTATCTTGCCCAATAGGTTTAAACATCTCTCCATGCTTTGCACTACATGACAAAAGAAATTCTCAGGCTCATTCTCTCCACAGCCTCAACAAGGTGTTTCCTAAGGCTGTTCTTATAATGTTCAGCACAGACTCATGACTCACCCCCAAGTACAAATCTTTGTGGACAATTATTATGCAATCCAAGTTCACAGCACTCTTGAGTCTGGAAGAAAATGTTTGCATTTCAAAGGAAGGAAGGAATTGCACATCCTTTATGCTACACATTCTGAACGTTGTGTTTTTTTTCTCAGCTATGATTTTCATAACCCTTGGACAGCTGTAAAGTGCTCCTGGAAAGTACTTGAACACAGACACCTGGGCTGCCATGTAAGTGCAGAGTTGTGACCCTGCACAGGCACTCAAATCGGAAATAAGAACAATAACCTCTTGGAAAACTTGAGTACCTTACCAAGGACTCATGCCTGACGGGAGCGCCTTCTCTCTTATAGGAGGTCAACAGCACTGATTAACTTCCCTGACCTGAGCTAACCGACCTTACACAGCCCTTGACCTCCAAGATGCTACAAAAATTCTTCTCAGTGGTGGGAGGTGTCTCCTCTGGGCACAGGGACACATCCCACCATTGAGAAGAATTATATGGCCCTAGACTGCAAACAAAGCTTACCTGAATGGCTATTTTATCATGGGATTTAAAGCAAATGGTCCTTGCCATCTTATTCTTTTTTTTAATGGTAGTGTTTTACAAAGATATTTGTATTTTTTAATATATTTTTAATTGATTTCAGAGAGAAAGGGAAAGGGATAGAGAGATAGAAATATCAATGATGAGAGAGAATCATTGATTGGTTGTCTCCTGCACATCCCGCACTGTGGGGATCGAGCCCTGCAACCTCAGCATGTGCCTTTGGCCAGAATCAAATCTGGGACCTTTTAGTCCACAGGCTGACGCTCTATCCACTGAGCCATTACTATAATGCCCAGTAGTCACCTCATACAAAGTAAATGCTCATTAAATATCTGTCAATTACATAAAGAGAAATAAATCATAACTAGCATAATCAGAACTCCAACCAGGCCATATCACCCTCAAATTATTTGAAAGAAACATTTAAAAATGTTAAAATTATTGCCATCTTTAATGAAAATGATAAATCAGAAATATATCCTAAGAAATATTTTTCTAGTTCTTTCTCTTGCCTAAAATAAAATGCAATATCTGTCTCTTCCTATATATTACATTTTTCCTTCAATTACTTCTTATTTAGATAAATCTTTCTCCAAATTCATCTTATATTAATTTTCTTTCCCTACACTCTAATATTTAGCTGATAATTTTCTTTTTTAATTGTATTTGTTAATTTTAGGAAGAGAGGAGAGAGAGAGAGAGAGAGAGAGAGAGAGAGAGAGAGAGAGAGAGAGAGAGATTGTTCCATTTATTTATACATTCCTTGACTGAGTCTTACATGTGCCCCGACCAGGGATCAAACTGATAACCCTTGGTGAATCAGGATAGCCCTCTAACTAACTGTCCAGCTAATAATTTTCCTAATTCTATTTCATTGCTGAATGTCAGGTTAGACTAAATCAGCTCTATTCAAGGTTTTATGTGCCTGTAGTTGGTATAAAGGGCACTGCAGAAAGTTAACATCAAACCCTGGAATAAGTGTGACATCTGACATTTATATTAATGAAGGAGATCGGCCTTGGGTTTTCCACGTTCAAAAAGTATAATGCAGGAGTTGGTAGGAATCCAATTTAGGTGACTAGTGTGTGTATTTTTATAGCACTTGTTTAAACAATTAAATTAATGAATCTACAAACGGAGTAAGATTTGTATGGAGTCAAGGAAAAATGGCACTAAAGTAGGAGCATGTTGTCATTGTTATCTAGCAAATGAGAATGTTCTAGTCACTTAGCATTGCATAAAGTCTGATCTACGTCCCGGAGAGAACACCCAGGTGGTCATCCAATTCCATTCCTTCTGAATCTACTTACCAACAAATCTCCAGGTTACAAAGTCCTATACCCAAATTTGCCCTTGGGCTGATTAAAATGAAATGTTACTTTGAAAACCAATGGTCAACTCTAAATATGAGTCAGTTTCCTAAACCTCATCAGCAGTAGGGCACTGACAAGTTTCATTTCTGGGATTGCCCACTACCGTTCTCACACTCCAAGCCCCAAGAAATCAGCCTGCCTTGCTTTAATAATACCTTCAACTCATTATCTTCATTCTCAACATTCTATGCCTGCAAACATCTTGACAAGTCCCATTCTTTCCAGTACACTTGCGAACATATTCTATGCTCTCAACAGGCTACAGAAATAATGGAAGATGGAGATTTGCCAACTGCCAGAAAAAATAAATAAATGTGAAGTTGAAGAGTCTCATTCCTTGACTTTGAGGATAGCTGTTCTGCCTCCTATATTTGGCTCTGAAGCAAACCATCTTCTGAATCAAATGTACTGACCCTATGGAGACCTGACTGATGGAAAGTGAATACATTTAGAGGCTAAACAGACATGGTTTGAATTCTACACCCACCATTTGCATTCACTTGCCATATGAGATTCATCAGATCCTTAACCCGCCTTTCCCTCGTGTCCTTATCTGTAAAAATAATAATACTTACATCACAAGATTATTATAAGTATTCAAGAAAACAATATATATTTAAGTATCTGGCATTTTAATGGGTATTCCAAAGCATTCATTTTCGTTTCCTCAAGTTATTTTCTCTTGCTAATAGCTTTGGCATTTACTGGCATTTGTAGGACCTGTAATATCTCACTGAAAGGAGTCATTCCAATTACTATTCTAGCAGCTTTTCCTGAAATTACAAGCCATAAATTTATCATGCCATGTCCAGTATTAGTTATATCCTTATTACCAGCTATAATTCCAAATGCACAGGTTTTATTGTTATTTATAATGAAAATTTCCCCTATAATCCTTACAGAGGCACTTGGTGTTATTACATGCATGGTCTATGTTTAGACATATAATGCAGGACCTTGCACAAAGCTAATTCTCCTTCTTTCCAATAATAAAGCTGTTAATATCAAGACAGTTTGTAATTTGATGTGTGTGTGTGTGTGTGTGTGTGTGTGTGTGTGTGTGTGTGTGTGTGTATCCAAGAGGAAACAAGGAATTTGATCATCTATATACTTATTAAAATACTAGAGGCCCAGTGCACAAAATTTGTGCACTTGTGGGGCGGGGGGGAGGTAAGTCCCTCAACCTGGCTTGCACCATCTCGCAGTCCGAGACCCCTCACTCCTTACAGCCTGCCTGTTTGCTCCTCCTTAGTGCTGCTGTGCAGGTGGGAGAGGCTGCACTATGCTCACCAGCCATGAGCCAAGCTTCTGATTGAGCAGCACTCCTCCTGTGGGAGTTCACTGACCACCAGGGGGCAGCTCCTGTGTTGAGCATCTACCCCATGATGGTTAGTGCAGTCATAGTGACCAGCTGTTCCACCATTTGGTTGATTTGCATATTAGTCTTTTATTATATGTGATTTCCTCTATTGGTTGGTCCACTTAAAATCTGTTCTCTATGTCTAACCTGGATGGTCTATTCCCAATCTTTGGAATCCAACTACAGCTCTTGACTTACAGCCTGTGTCCTTGAACACAGAGTAGAGTATAAAAATGTAAAATGTATAATAATACCGACTTGTATATAAGCACAAGCCCAGGGCCTAGGGGGCAGAAATGGGTCAAAATGGAAAGAAATGATATCCTGGCAAACAAACAAGTACATCCCTTGCATATATTTTCAATTCCATTTAGCCCTGACCTATCCATGCTACTAGCTATATTATTTCTGAGAAGGGCAGCAAGATTTATGGGAAAACCACTAAATATTTTACAAGGTCATAAAAACGCTAGCAAGCCAAAGGATTCTTTAACCTACCTGAGAGACAGAAGAATGAGACTCAAAGGTTTTATTTCCCAGTGATTTGACTACATCAGTCTTGCTCAAGTATCCAAAAGAGATGTAAGTAGAAACATTAATCACAAGTGATAAACAACCTTAAAGAGAAAAGCTTACTCAGAAGTCATCCTGTCACTGAGAGATTCCGTTAAACTTGTCCTGACCCCAATTCCATTATCTCTTTAAAAAGCCCTTTCTGCAGTATCTGTAAGCTCAATAGTTCATTTCCTCACCCACCCAGCATGGCTCAGTGGTTGAGCACTGACCTATGAACCAGGAAGTTATGATTTGATTCCAGGTCAGGACACGTGACTAGGTTATGGGCTTGATCCCCAGTGTGGGGTGTGCAAGTAGCAGCTGATCGATGATTCTCTCTCATCCCTGATGTTTCTATCTCTCTTTCCCTCTCCTTCCTCTCTGAAATTATTGAAAATATATGTGTATATTTTAACTCACTTCCTCCTGCTTTTATTGCTCTCTTTCATTCCACAGCACGCTCAGTTCCTTTACCAGTTGCCAAGAGGAAGCCACCATTCAAATCAAGTATTTCATGCTTTGGAGAGGATTCCTGAAGACACAGGGTGACAAAATGGAGATGGGTTGCTTCACAGAGCTCACATCTTCCCAGAATGTCCTGGTTTCTCCCTCAACAGCTCTGGAACAACCAGTGAGACAACGTTTGCCATTAACCACACAAAATACACTTGAACACACCCTGGCTCCTTTGGGCAGATGAGGGGGTGGGTAACCAGTGCAACCCTAAGCTCTTATAAAAATGTTTCCCTTCAAAGATATCTTCCACTATTAATAGTATTCTAGTGAATTTCATTTTCTCCAGTTCATTACACTCTGACATTCAAATGGAAGTCTTAAGCAAAGATGGAAACCAGGATTTGTGAGTATTTATCATATGCTTTATGTTTATTTCCGGCATCCCCCACAAAGCCAACCCTGAAAGGTCTGCATCACACAAAACAGGAAACTTGGGTTCAAGGAGATTCAATTACAGGCCAGGTCTCAGAGCAGGTAAATGATGGAATTGGGGTCTAACTCAGCTCAGATTGACAACAAAACTTAAGTTTGCCCCCAAACTTCAAGTGCCCCGACACCCTGTTATCAAAATCAGCCATTCAAACAGTTCAAAGTTAATGTCTTAAATATACCCAAGACCTAGAGAGGTCACAGAAGTTCAGATCATATCAACAGAATGCCTCTCAGCCTTCTTTTATCTCTTTATATTGAAATCCGAAATTCCAAGTGTTTCCTCTGAGCAATATTGCTATTGTCCTGTGAAATGTTTGCAGGTTACTCCAGAAAAGACTGTCAAGAAAAACCTATACTCTACTGATTTTCAGTTAAAAAAAAAAAAAGCAAGGAATCCTTTTTATCTTCTTGGAGCTTGAAGACAAAAAAAAAAAAAGGCATGAGAAAGAAAAAAATAATAATATCTTCATTTTTGGGGGGGTGGGGGTGGCAAAGGTCATGGTCCCTCAGCCCAGCCTGCACCCTCTCCAATCTGGGACCCCTCAAGGGATGTATGACTGCCCTACTGGGATTGGGCCTAAATGGGCAGTCGTGCATTCCTCTCACAATCCAAGACTGCTGGCTCCCAACTGCTCGCCTGCCTGCCAGCCTAATCACCCCCTAACCACTCCCCTGCCATCCTGATTGATTTCTAACTGCTCCCCTGCCAGCATGATTGTTCCTAACTGCCCTCCCCTGCAGACCTGCCCCCCCCCCAACTGCCCTTCCCTGCAGGCCCGGTCACCCCCAATTTCCCTCCTCCGCTGGGCTGGTCACCCCTAACTGCCCTCCCCTGCAGGCTTGATTGCCCACAACTGCCCTCCCTTGCAGGTCTGGTCCCTCCCAACTGCCCTCCCCTGTTGGTCATTTTATGGTGGCCATCTTGTATCCACATGGGAGAAGCCATCTTATGTGTTGGTTGGAGTGATGATCAATTTGCATATTACTCTTTTATTAGATAGGATAGAGGCCTGGTGCATGGGTGGGAGCCAGCTGGTTTGCCCTGAAGGGTGTCCTGGATCAGGGTGGAGATTCCCTTGTGGCATGGGTCAGCCTGGGCGAGGGGCCTGTGGTGGTTTTCAGGCTGGCCATGCCCCCTGGTGACCCAAGTGGAGGCCCTGGTATCTGGGATTTATTTATCTTCTATAATTAAAACTTTTTAGCCTTGAGTGGAGGCCTGGGCTGGCCAAGGTATGCAGGAAGCTTGACTTCCTCCATTGCCAGGGAAACCCAAGCCTCCTGTCCGCTCCCTGGCTGCAGCCATCTTGTTTGGGTTAATTTGCATACTCACTCCTGACTGACTGGTGGGTGTAGCAGAGGTATGGTCAATTTGCATATTATGCTTTTATTAGATAGGATTGAGGCTGACATTTCCCAATTGCAAAAACCATGGGGGACATGGTTACAATTACAACATGAAGGGAAAGAAAAGCCTCTCGTGTTTGGCCTGAGCTCCTTCCCACAGCATCTTTAAAGATTTCTTTCTTTGGAGGAGCAGATGTTTGCTACAACCTTGTACAAGTTCTGAGAAAGAAAATGCTTATTTCCTCTGAAAGCATCTAAGCTCAAGATCCCATAGCTATCTTCTGTGGAATTTCTCTGTGTACTTATGCGTGTTCTCCCACTGAATTCCTGTGGGGTGTGTGTGTGTGTTTCGAAGGGAGAGGAGAACAGACCTAAGGGATAAGGGGAAACATTTTCTATTAAAAATGTGCCTGGGATATTCAAAAGATAAGAAATATAATAACCAACAGCCAGCCGAAAACATTTAGGCCCTCTCTTAAGAAGGTGATAACAGCGTGGCTTATACAATAGAAATATGGAAAGAGCATAAACATACATCAACAAAGAAATAACAAATTATAGTGCAATCATGCAATGAATCTCTTGCAGTCAGTACAAATAAATATTAGAGCTTTATTGAAACAATGCCAACAGTATTTTGTTTTTAAAAAGTTTGGTGATCCTGGCTGGCGAGGCTCAGTGGTTGAGTGTTGACCTATGAATCAGGAAGTCCTGGTTCAATTCCTGGTCAAGGCACATCCCTGGATTGCAGGCTCAATTTCCAGTAGGAGGTGTGCAGGAGGCAGCCAATCAATGATTCTCTCTCATCACTGGCTTCTATCTCTCTCTCTCCCTTCCTCTCTGAAATCAATAAAAATATTTTTTAAAAGTTTGGTTAAAAAAACAATATAGATCTTATGATTCCAAATGTTAAAACATACAACATAATATGTTTATAAGTTTTATTATAACAACCATGTATTACATTATACTATATACAACTGGGTGATAGGATTTATGCCCAAGAAAGAAAATTTGAAGTATGTTAACAGCACTTGTCCTTGAATGGGACCATAAATGTCATTTGTTTTCTTCTTTTGGCTTGCCTGTATTTTCAGTTCATGCTATAATAAATACGCATCACTCCTCTAAAAGTATTTTTAAAGTTACTTTTAAGTTGAAAGATTTACACATGTGAGGAAATCCTTTGACCATCCAGCAGCATCCAGAACCCAAACAAGAGGCCCTTTTTCAAGGAGCATGTCTGACAAGCCCAGGTGTCCCCAGACCGAGATTCCCACAGTGGGCAGAAACCCTCCTCGGGCCTCTCAGAGCATCACGCCAATGAGGGGCAGTGTCTCCACTCTACTCACGTCTCATGCTCCAGCACAGCCCACAGCAAGCACGCGCTTCACGTGGCACGGAGAGCAGCAGGCTGCAGCTCAGAGTCTCAGTTCTGTAACTGAGAACGAACCCCGACTTTCTCGACAAGAAGTATCCATTCTTTCCACACTATTCACATAACCTACTGCTGAATAACAAGCCACTGCGAACCTGGCGGTCTAATGGAACAGCCATTGTATTCTGCCCCTGGATGCAGAGGGTCAGGAATCAGAGAACAAGCAAGGGTAGCTCACTATGCTCCATGGTGTCAGGAGTCCGTGGCTGAGGGCTGACATCTGGAGGGAGACTCTTTCATTCACACGTCTGCCTCCCGCACTGGAATAACTGGGAGTCTGGGCCCCACATGCGCACCTACCTGCGGAAGCCCCTACCTGTGGCCTCTCCATGTGACGTGGGCTTCGCACAGTACGGTGACTGGGTTGCACAAGGGAGTGTCACACAATGAGCATTTCGGGAGAAGCAGGTAAAGACTGTCTTTGATGACAGTAGCCTTGGGGCTCACGTAGTGTCACCATACTCTTTTGCTCAGAATAGTCACAGGACTGAAAAACTCGGGGATGCGGACACAAACTCTACCTCTTTTTTTTTTTATCTTTATTGTTGGAATTTTTACACAGGTCCCCCTTCATACCCCATCAACCTCTTCCAGCCTGCTCCTGCCCTGCCCTCAAGCCCTCACCACCCCACTGTCTGTGTCCTTGGGTTATGCATATATGCACACATGCATACAAGTTCATTAGTTGATCTCTCCACACCTACCCACTCCCTGCCTTGGTATCAGGGTGTCAACAAATTTATGGCCAGTTTTCAAAACTACCGCTCACATTTATCAAGTCACTCCACTGTGACAGCCACTGGAGCTGGATCCAAAAGGAAAGAAAATAAACAGAGAAAGCACCGTATTGGGGATCAGATGAGCTAGATAGTCCTCTGCCCTGTTTGTCCAATAACTAACTCACCATCTCGGTTATGAATTCCATTTCTCCCTCAGCAAGTTATGTTAGGTGGAACCATCTAAAATTGCCAATACTCAGTGATTTCTGACCTAAAAATATAAAATTGGTTCAACTAATACTTGACCTAATGCTTTATAGAAATGTAAGGCTAAAAAGTGATACAAGATCAAATGTTCTTAGTGGGGGAAAGGTTTTATTGTTGCTTCTTTTTTGAGAGTTCTTGTATAGGCTTTATAATGTTTTTACTAAATTTAAAGAGAAATTGATATTCCCTGCAGGCTTGGTTTTTAATTAAATGATCAATGTCTAATCTATTGCCCAAGAACATATCCTGATTCTACCCTACTGCATCCTGTTAAACGTCTTTTCTAAAACCTTTTTGGAGTTTCTTTTATGACACTATAACAATTCTCACTTATTAACCAAATCCTGGGTCCTTGCCAATTTTCCATTATATCTTGAATAATGTTATATCAAATGTTACACTACTCTAGTATGCAATGTCCTCAATATTCTACGAGTTCCTTCTTCTAGTTACTCATTAAACCATGTTGGTGGGCATTAAAAAACCATCTGAACTTATAATCAACGAGGGTTTCTACTATTATAGATGCATAACCACTGAAACAAGTTGATATAAGGATATAATAACATAATATGAGAGAGGCAGGCAAGAAAGTCTTTTCTGGCCAAAACTAGAAGAGCAAGAGAGGTGAAACCAGAGGCAAATTACTAAAAGATAATTTTACTGAAGGATACAAGTGCAAAATAATGAGACTGTCTCTTGAATGGACCTTAAAATTGGGTCTAATGACAAATCTCAAGATTTAGGATTTCCAAACTCATTTTGAGCAATGAACTAAGCAGGCGACCCCTCAAAGGCAGCTGTGCAAAATACACACAACAGTACGGTTAATATTTGGTGTGTTTATTCTCCTCAACAGCTTTAAGTTCACCATATTACTTCACTGGTGGACGATTAGCACCCGTGTGCCAAAGAATAAAAGCCTAAAGAATGCCAATTAAAACAGTACCTATACCAAGGGCAGCTGTGAGGAATGAGGAAGAATCCTGTCCTTGGGTCTTCAGGCTCATAACTGAACTGACTCCCCTGTACGGTAGTCAACTTGTCCCATTTTGCCCAGGAATGCCTTCATTTGAAAACTGAACATCCCATATCCCAGGATCTCTGTCAGTCCCAAGAAAATTGAGTTCATCAGCCTTCTTACTAAGTAACCTTGGGTAAGTTTTTTTTTTTTCTTGATAAAATTCAATGTCTCCAACTGTAAAATGATGTTTAAAAACCATCCCAATTTGTACTCTTGCTGCGAGAAGACTGGAAATAGTGTTCCAAAGCAGACGTTTTAATTCTACAAGCCTTTTGTTACCTGACCCAAGGACACCTAGACAGCTGCCTGGCCCTACAATGACCTTGTGGTCTTAGTCACCAGCCTTTTGTTATAAAAATTTCATAAGCACCAGGAAGATGTGGCTGCCCCTCCTTTCTCAGAAGGGCGTGGGGTGCTGCCCACAGTCACAGGGACTCAGAAGACTCGCATCCCAGAAAAGGTGGCCTGAAGGATTTAAAAAATGCTTACAATGAGGACTTGCATTTCTTCTGCCACATGAGTCTCATGAACCATCTTTCATTTCAGAACTAAATTCCCCTTCCCTCCCACTCCAAACAAAAAGTAACGGGATGAGGGCAGAGTGGGGGGGGGGGGGGGGGTAAAAAGCCCTGTTTTCAGCAAACTTTGAAAATATTTTCCTGCCAAGGGCTATCAGACACATTTCCTTTTTCTAATGCAAATTAGCAATCAGAGAAAAAAGAAAATGCTCTCAGAATAGTGCAGTAAGAAGGGAGACATTAAACCACTAGAGTAAAAAAAAAAAAAAAACTGAGCAGTAATAATAATGGAATGTTTCTAGGCTGTCCTTTAACTAAAAGATGCCAAAGTCAGCATATGCGCCCCTCTCTGGGCTCAGCAGTGGTGAAGCCGGTCCCTTACTCTTCTCCCCAGGTCACCTCCTATTCCTGTCCTCCCTCCCACGGTGCCCCTCTCCTTCTTTCACTGGGCACACTCCCCCGTCTTCTGTCCCTGCGCCTCTCACACCTGGAGACAGTAACGAGATGCAACTCTATGCAACTCCGCAAGAACTGAGAAAATGGAAATTGCCTTCGTAGAGAAGGGGAAGAGCATTTGACATCCCCCTTGTACGAGGACTTGAGAGACTCGGATATAATTACCCCGGAGAGGCTGCAGGCAGATGGCAAACCAGGCAGCCCCGTGACCTCAGTCAGCAGGACACCGCCGAGATGTTCTCGGTGACATTTTGCTCAAGATGTTTCCAGCACACAAAGCCCAGAGCTGGCAACCAGCAGAAAAGCCTGTGGCGTGCTCGTTAGCCTGAAGTGATGGCCACCTCACACTTCTGCTCCGTGGGTCCCTGCCTCCATCCCTCTGCCCAGCCCCGGAGGCAGACATCAGGTACATGAGCAATGGTACCTTACAGAGACGCTGAAGAGTGAGCACAGGGCGGTAGGGGGGCCCAAGGGGGGAACGGGGCACAGCAGAGAAGTGGGTAAAGAGTGTGTGGGCCCTGCCTAACTCTGGCCCTCCTGGGACATCATTCTCCACGTTTCATCTCTGGGAGTCAGGTAAGGAGGTCAATGCAAGCTGCTCACCTCCAGAAGGATGTTTGTGATGATTATGAAGGAGAATAACCGAGGACTAAACACAGAGACAGCAGAGGTGTGGTCCCACCAAATGTGGAATGCTTCTCTCACTTGAATTTTCATCTCATCAATATCCCACTTCTCAAGAATGAAAGTGGCTGAAACCGGTTTGGCTCAGTGGATAGAGCATCAGCCTATGGACTGGAAGGTACCAGATTCGATTCCGGTAAAGGGCATGTACCTTGGTTGTGGGCACATCCCCAGTAGGGGGTGCACAAGAGGCAGCTGATCGATGTTTCTCTCTCATTGATGTTTCTGACTTTCTATCCCCCTCCATTCCTCTCTGCAGAAAGTCAATAAGGTATATTTTTAAAAAAAGAAAAAAGAATGGAAGTGTCCACAGTAGTCAGGGTGACACACTAGCTACTGTAACAAGCAACCCAAATCTCAGTGGTCTCAGGCAATAGAGGTTTAGTTCTCTCCCAGGTGCCTGGTGGGGATCAGCTCTCCTCGTTGCTCCTCCTCCAGGTGGATCTAGGCTCCTTGTAGCCAAGATACATGGCCTCTGAGAACACTGCTGAAGGGGAAAGCGAGAGCTTGGACAATCACACAGAATGACCCTCAGTCAGACCTGGGTGTACCCTTGGATGTCATAACACTAGGAAGTTGCTGGCCTTACTGAGAATACATGAGGCCAGGCCATCAAAAAGCCAGAGAGCAGGGTGCTAAGTCTTCGTGATTAGTGTTTTAAAAAGACAACTAAGAGTTTATTCACTTGTTCCCTACTAATGAGGAATTTCCCGTATTTGAGACAAAACTGAGCATACTTTTATCAGCACATCTCTTCCTAGGGGCAAATAAGAGTGTAAATTGTACAGAACAAGGGGGGCAGTTCATTTCTGGAATAGCTAAGAGACCATGCCATCTTTAGGCAACTTAGGGATTCCTCAAAGAGATCCTCTGAGCCCAGGACCAGGCCATAGGGCAGGATGCTTGTATGTGGGAGGAATTTAAAGAGTGAGCCTGGCACAGCCAGCGTAACTGAGTGATGGAGTGTCAACTTAGGAACCAAGAGGTCACAGTTCAATTCTTGGTCAGGGCACATGCCCAGGTTGCAGGCTTGATCTCCAGTAGGGGAGCGTGCAGAAGGTAGCCAATCAATGATTCTTTCTCATCATTGATGTTTTTATCTCTCTCTCCCTCTCCCTTCCTCTCTGAAATAAGTAAAAATATATATTTTTTAAAAAGAGTGGGCCTGGTCTCAGGGATGGCCTTGAAGGGGGGCAGCAAGTCCCTGGCGGGAGAGTTGCTGACTCAGTGAAGGGGAGGTGGGTAGATGAGCAGGGCTACAGCCCATTGGACTCACAATTGGAGTCATGGGCAGAGACAAAATTCAAACTGAAGGTAAGAGTTGAACTTCCTAGACTTCGTACAACATCGAACACACCTCCCCACATGTGTCTCCCCACCGTTTATTTTGCTGCGTTTTGGTTTTGGTTTCGGAGTTCTTTAGCACACCCCCTTCAGTTCCCACTCACTCCGACACACAGGGCCACAATTTGAAACCTGCACACCTTTGCAGGAAGGTCGCGAAGACAACAAGCCCTTGTCTTTCAATGCTTTGATCACATAGGAGACGAATGCAAACAGAAGTTCAAATTGTTATAGTGATTATAGTGATTATAATTAATACTAGACAACATAATGATAAGAACATGATGTATTTATAATGCCTAATTAGAGCCATTTTATCATTATTTTCTTCCCAGGCCTAATGATGGTGATCATCGTTATTAATAACAATCAGAACCACAGCAAGACCATGACAGCAGTGATGACAAACAGCTCGGGGCCTGTTTGGTGTTCTCAGGAAAGTGCACTCCTCCAGCAGTCTCTTGCCCGTCAGAATGACTTTGTTAGTTGTGAAGAGACAGTTTAATTGCTGGTGACAAGTGGCATTATGATACAAAAGGTTAAGGCCACTCAGGCTACCATCACATCACTGGAACAGTGCCTCCCCCTCCTCTAGCACAATTCAAATACATACACAGCCAGCACCACCAGCCCGACCTCTAGGGTCTAGTTCCTGGGACAACTAAGGTGCTATTCAATTTTCATCCAGACTTGAGGAAAACCCCAGTTTGATGGTTAATTTTCAGTGTTTTTTTTTTAAATATATTTCTTTATTGATTTCAGAGTGGAAGGGAGTGGGAGAGAGAGATAGAAACATCAATGACGAGAGAATCATCGGCCGGCTGCCTCCTGCACATTCCCTACTGGGGATTGAGCCTGCAACCCAGGCATGTGCTCTTGGAATTGAACCCGGATCCTTCAGTCCGAAGGCTGATGCTCTATCCACTGAGCCAAACCAACTAGGGCTAATTTTCAGTTTTGATGATCAAGTGTCAACTTGACTAGGCTAAGGAATGCCCAGATAGCTAATAGTACACTGGAGAATTCTTACCGATATACTTAGCATACCTTAAATATCCAATGGAACACATCCTTTAGGTTTCAATCCACATGTGGCTAAGATGTGCCCAAATATATCAAGCCAGGAAAATGCTAGCTAGGCTTGAGTCTATAGATTCACTGAATGAAGGCTGAACACCACAATAGAAGTTCACTGGGGGAGAAGAGGATGGTACTTCTTCTGCTGACAGATGCTACATAAATTGTCCAATCTGAACAACACCAAGGCCACGGGGCTCTAGCTAAAGAACTCCCTAGTACTTATGACTTATAAAATGTGGCATGCTCTCATTCCTGTCCCCACTCCAGCTCTCCACTTTGCTAAACAGCCAACCACCCTGTGCCTCCTATCAAAGAGGCAGAACAGGTTTGAACTTTAAAATAATTATCAGACTCTAGCTCCCCAATGTTGTAGTCACCAAAAAAAAAGGAGGTTACAAGCAGGATAGTAAAGCCATATGTGGAAGGACAGGGGAGCAGAGGGTGGACAGAAGGAAAACAGCAGCCATGTCCAGCCAGAGGAGAAATATCAACACAAACACACAAAGAGACCGTATTCCTGAGGTCCAAAACATACTGAACACAAACCAGCAACCTTACAAAAACGCAAGGTGCACAGACATTGAACAATACATATTCATGGACTCACAGGAGTGTCATTTGAAATGCATTCATTCATCCAACAAATATGCATTGACAGTACACCAAGCCACAGCGTGAGAATAAAGTAGTAGATGAGACACACAGCCCCCAAGAAACTCACAGCCTGGAGAAAACAGGCAATAAATAAACAAGCTATAGAGTATGATAGGGTGTCCTCAGGGATGAGACTGAGGCCTAACCTGGGAGAACAACAAGCAGCTTAACTGCTGGGATTTGAACTAGTCTGGGTCCACTATCCACCAGTGAGAGACATTTGACCTCAAGTATGCTAAGCCCTGTGTGTATTATTTAGCAAGTCTCTTAAGTCTCATAATTTTTTGAAGCAAATACCAGGTAATGTTCAACAAGCAAAACCAGCAATATCAGCTACAGTGAGAACAAAGCTGACTCTAACATCTTGGACTTTGTGGTGAACTGGCCGGTTCATCAGGGCCCTCCAGCACTCAGACTCAGGGCAGAACTGGTGTGAGAAAATAGGGAGCTGTGATATTTCCCGTTTACCCAAGAACCTTCTTATGCCCAGGAGGAGATGAAAATGTGTGCCACATGCAGCAGATTGATGCCATTTCTACATCCACCCTCCCTCCAATAAACCCCACACCTGAGTGGGCAGTGCAGGAGGGACACACAGGTAGAGTCCATAATGGAAAGTAAATAGATTATCCTACACAAGCCCAGTATTCAGGAGATGGGCAAAGCATCACTCTCTTGGACCACCAATTTGCAATTCATCCCACACACAAGACATCTTACATGAGCATCTATTTAGCTGCAGAAATGTGTATGTTTAACAGTTGCTCATACTCAATGCCCCATCCTCCTACTAGAAAGGCTAATAATACACATACTGTTGCTCCAACGGACTTATATAAGTTCTGTGTTTGTTTTCTATTGCTACGTACCAAATTACCACACACTTAGTGGCTTTAAATAACACTTATTTTATTATCTTACAATTTCTGTAGGTCAGGAGTCTATACCTGGATTAGCTAGGTTCTCTGATCAAGGTCTCACAAGGCTGAAATCAAGGTGTTGGCCAGTGCAGTGGTTTCACCTAGGAGCTCCACAAGGGAAGAATCTATGTACAGACTCCCTTGGGTTAGCAACAGAAGTCAGTTCTTGTGGCTTTCATGGCAGCTTCTTCTGCAAAGTCAGCAACAGAGAAAGAGGGTCTGTTGCTTAGAGTCTATGATTTCAAAGGCCCAAGCCTTCTTTTGAAAAGCTCACCCAGTTAGGTCAGGCTCTCCCATTATACTCTTCCTTATGACCAACTCAGTCAACTGATAAGGGACCTTAATTACCTCTGCAAAATCTCTTTGCCTTTTCCAGATAATGCAACATAATCATGGGAGTGATTCTATTAAAAGCAAACCACAAGTTCGTGTTACACTCAAAAGCAAAGAATTATATAGGAGCCATCTTGGAATTTTCCTCCATCTTCCCCCAGAATAGCTTTCGTTACCGCAAAATGAAAGAATTCACTCTCAAGTCTGGGACAGCATAACAAACTTATCTCCCTCAGGGAATCCCATTTCCCAGTTAAGGTATCTTCTAAATCATTGATTCTATTTCCCAAATACTAATTTCCCCCTCTCTTAACCATCAAGACATGTTTTGAGGTCCTTATTTCTTCTCCTTTTACCTTTTTTTTCGTAGATGTTCCCATCATTTCTCAATGATGATTCGGGTAGTACTTCAGATTTCCTTTCCTTCCCTCGTTTTGTTTCTCACACAATAACAATAAGGCAATGACAACACCACGATGACAATGTCACACAGTTCTGACAGAAGAGAGTGCTTCTTCCTCCCCCCCCAACCCCCCACCCCCACCCCACCCTCACCCCATCCCCTTTAAAGACTTCCACAGCTGCACCTCTGTCAAGAGCTGGTGGGAAAACAAACCAAATTAAGTTTACTAGTAATGTCAGGTTATATCACCTCCTGTTTGTGAACACGATTTCTTTGTGTCAGAATCTATTGAATGTGATGGACAGCAGCAAACCTCTGATTAGCATATTTTCCATTGCCATTTCAGGTCAAGGAATCTTCCCTCCCCAGGATTTGAGATTCCAGTCAGCTTCTCAGTTCACCTGTCTAGCCATTCTCATTATTATGCAAATTTCAGCTTTACCTGAAGGCAAGAGCTTTCTTCTTAATATTTAAATTCCATCCCCTTTTCATTGATCTCTAAACAACAGCCCATCTTTAAACTTTCCTGGGAGAACTTTTCAGGGATGAAATGATGCCCACTGAGATTATTCAGTTCCCTCTTTAAAACAGATTGGGATGAAATGGAGAGAGGTGGCTGGAAGTGGCAGGGAGGACTATTGTCCCATCCCTGCTTCCCCAAGAGACTTTTAAAAAAATAGTATCTTTATTGATTTCAGAGAGGAAGGAAGATGGAGAAATATAAGCATCAATGATGAGAGAGAATCATTGATTGGCTGCCCCCTGCACATCCCGCACTGGGGATCGAGCCCCCAACCCAGGCATGTGACCTGACAAGGAATCAAACCCTGACCTCCTGGTTCATAGGTTGCCCCTCAACCACTGAGCCACGCAGACCAGGCCAGAACAGAATTTTTTAGTGGCTTTGCCTGAAGTCTCATACTGGGTACCCTGCTGCAAAGACAAGGCCCTCAAGGGAGAAATCAACTGGCAGATGGGGGAGTAAGGACACATATATAATACCTTAATTAATAAAGAAATTAAAGAAAAAATAAATCAACTGGCAGAGATAGGCAAAGTAACATTCCAGGCAAACCACTGTTTTAAAGGGGGAGCAAGAACCAACAAGAGGCACCAACTGCCAAGGCAAGCTGTCTCCATCAGACAACTAAAGGGAATTGAGTGGCTGGCTGCAAATGAACTCACCATGAGGCCAGCACATGGGCACCCTCAAGGACTGGGCTTGGAACCGGAGAAAGGACTGTAGGTTCTGGTTTCCCCTTCACTGAGTATCTGGAGTGCAAAGTGCATTGCCACAGCAGGGTCTCACTTACTAAAATAGATTTAGTGGCCAACAGATGTCAATCATTCTCTCCACCAATCACTTTCTTCTCTGTCCAAGTCCTCCTCCTCAGAACTGCCCTCTCAGCAGGCACCCTTTTGTTTCTACTCATGTGGACACCTGACCAAAGCCAAAACAATCACGTTTTCTAGCAGAAAACATGAATGTAGGGTTCAAAGACTAGCCGGTATCTCTCTACCTATATCTATCTATCTCCCTCTTCCTCCTCGCTCTGTTTCTCCGTGTCTAAAAAGAAAGGGAGTCAAATTTTCAGCCTGAGTCTTCCCCTCCTCCAAGAAAAAAAAATCTGTTCAGTGAGAGTGAAGCAAACACATGGAGAAAAACATAAAGAATGTGAGAATGATTTACAAACATCATGAACTCCCCACTTTATGAGCTATTCTAACATTTGGAATGCAGAGGCAGAGACCATTGTGAGTTAAGTAGATGGTGCTTACTATTCTAACACCCCTCTTCACCTCCCTCCTTTCACCTGCAAACTGGCTCAAGAGGATCAAAGATCTAGCTCCTCAGAGTTTCAGTGGCTGCTTCCAAAGTCATCAGTGATAGGTTCCTTCCCTTCTACTTCATTCCTATTCAGCTCTGAAGACAGCGCGATCGTTTTTGATAACTTGCAGGAAGACTGAGTTTCATTTTCATTTTCTAATTCATCTCTAATACAAAGGTCTACATCTTACACATTTCTTTGGAAGAAAAAGTGGTTTTTTAATGCTTTGGGTTACTTTGGACATTTTTTACAAAGAATATGGTGTCAACCTATAATTTTCCCCTACCTTCTTACTAAAGGATATGACTGCAGGAAGAAGGGGGAGAAGAGAGAGAAATAGGAAGAGAAGGGGGAGGCAGGAAGAGGAGAAAGTTCTTATGTACCATGTGCACAGTTGCTGATGCATGATGTACATTATCATTTTAATACTCTCAACAGCTCCCTCATGTTAATATGGCTCCAGGCCAGAGCCAAACAGATGTCGGAGGCAGCATTTTATAGTCTGCAATTTGGCTGTTTTGGTGGGGAAAGCAGTTATGGGGCTAGGTTTTGGATTCAGATGACAAGTGTTTGAGCTGCCACTTATAAGCCTTGTGCACTTGAGTGAGTCAAGCTCTGGGCCTGTTTCATCATAAGTTTCCAGACAGAGATGTCCGAGAATGGGGGTAGTGCACAGGGCTGCTGTCAGGGTTGGATATAATGAAAGTGTCCAGTACAGCATCTGACAAGCAGCACCTGGTCGATAAATGGTGGCTGCTTCAGCATCACTGTTATCCTCAATGTTATACAATGTCAGGTGGGCATCAGAGAAGGATGGGAAGTAGAGGA
Source organism: Antrozous pallidus (assembly GCA_027563665.1). Classification (NCBI taxonomy): domain Eukaryota; kingdom Metazoa; phylum Chordata; class Mammalia; order Chiroptera; family Vespertilionidae; genus Antrozous; species Antrozous pallidus. Next base: position 50,894,135 of record CM050524.1, on the reverse strand, counting down.
ATGGCAAGAATGATCTGTTTTTTTCATGGTTTATTTTACAGCTCAGATAATGTGTGCTATTAGCAGAGGCTTCTCTCTCTCTGTCTCTCTCTCTCTCTCTGTCTCTCTCTCTCTCTGTCTCTCTCTCTCTCTCACTCTCACTCACACACACACACACACACACACACACACACACACACACACACACACACACGAGAGTGCTTTGATCCAGGCCTTTCTTTGCCCATTTAGAGTTCATGGCCAGGAGCTCTCGTGACTATCTGCATTCAGCTTTGAAAGAGCAAAAAATACAGGTGGCCATCTCCTGGGAGTGTCTCATCATTAAATCCCTCCACCTCCATCCATCCTGTGTTTTCTCAACTCCACAAGGTATCATTATTTCCATCTGACCTTGAAAACTTTTATTTCAAGATGCCTCTCTGATGGCCAGTCATGCAACCTGGATGACAGCCTTGCAAATAAACATGAGCAAAACATTTCACCCAACCAAATAGGGGCTATTCAAATGCTTTCTATCTGCGAAAGTCAATTATGTTCTCTGACAGTTTCTTGGTCTGTTTGCACAGGAATAAATATATAGATGAATAATAATATATTGGGGACAGGGATAATAAGAGTAATTAACATTTATGGATCACTTCCTAGAAATAAAGTGCTTTACATGATTTCATGTAACTCCTCTCATTAACCCTATGAAGTATAGAAATTTCATCCCAGCAAGCACAGAGATGGAAATTGAGATTCAGAGAGGCTATGTAATATGCCCAATTAACACTCAGGCACTAAGTGGCAGAGCTCACATTCTGCCATCGAGCCCAATCCCTGAATTCCAGACTGAGAATACGGCAGTCATTGGCCTGAGCTTGTCTTATCCTCTAAGCCAGTGGTTCTCAACCTTTCTAATGCCACGACCCTTTAATACAGTTCCGCATGTTGTGGTGACCCCCAACCATAAAATTATTTTCGTTGCTACTTCATAACTGTAATTAAGCTCTACAGCAGCAGTTCTCAACCCACAGGTTGAGAACTGGTAGCAGGGTCACCTAAGACCATCGGAAAACACAGATATTTACATTATGATTCATAACAGTAGCAAAATTACAGTTATGAAGTAGCAACGAAAATAATTTTATGGTTGGGGGTCACCACAACATGAGGAACCGTATTAAAGGGTCGTGGCATTAGAAAGGTTGAGAACCACTGCAACCAAGGCTTAGATGCTGTTATGGACTGTATTATATGTCCCTAAAAATTTTATGTTTTAACTCTGACCCCTGCCCTAGGCAGTTTGGGGCTCGGTTCCCAATCTATGATTCTTTCTCATCATTGATGTATCTCTCTCTCTCTCTCCCTCTCCCTTCCTCTCTGAAATCAATAAAATATTTTAAATGTATTTTCAAAGGAATCCTTACTAATTACGAACCATATTCCTACATTAAGTTTAATGCAGCGAGGTAAAGCAGCATAAAGCTTGATCCCACCCATGTTCACAGCTTGGGAGGAAGGCAGGCAGCCTGCTGGCACAGCCATCTGCTACATCTGGTACCTCTGAATTCCAATCTGGGCTGGCAGCTGAGGCTCTGGCTCAGTCCAGCCTGGGCCGCTTTCTCTGACCCTCTGGCCCTCACTCAGAATGAGGTCACTTCCTGCTCCAACAGGCTAGAAGGTAGTCTTTTCAAGAGCCATGGTTGTAAAACAGCACTGATTTTTCCTTTTTCTTGTCCACGGGACTCTCAGGGGATTCCCTCCTCTGAAGTGCAGGTCTGAGGGTTTCTCTCTCTATCCAGTCTTCATTGCTCTCAGGGCTGCAGGCCAGGGCATCCTGCCAGCTTCAAGTCTGAGGTTCTGAGTTCTCCTCTCAGGGCAAGGGTTCTTCTGTGACCATGCCAGCTGTGGTTCCAGGACTCTCTGGAAATGCCAACACTTTTGCCCCACTGAATAGCTCAACGTTGCCTGATCAGATTGAGGTCCAAAATATCAGTTTCCCATGGCTTTAATTTTTAAATAATAATAGCAAAAACTTTGTCCTTGCTCTTCACAAAACCCTCAAAGGAAAATACTGAGAATGCCACACTAGTTTTGTTTTTCTTATCCTTGGGGCCTCTCTTCATCACAGAGCTAACTGGTCTCCCTGCAATTAATTTCTAGCTATTGTTTTGGTCATTCCACACTATGTCTGATTTCCAAACATGATGCTTCATGCTTCAAGAAAAGTCATATCTATGGGGTTTATAAAGGCTCTTTTTATTATGTGTTTTTGCCTTAGCTGCCAGTTATTCTATGCCACGCTATATACATGATTCCTGGGGCTTAGAAGGCTGTGGCTCACTTTCTTACTGAGCCCCAAAATGCATCAGGAACAACCTGGATGTCTTTGACCATAGCAAGTTGTAACCTTGATCAGAGAAGTCAACTTTTGGCAGGAGCAGCAGTTTGAATGCTTCCTCTGATAGGAGACAAAGACAACCTCAGGCACAAGGAAGGAAGGAAGACTCACATGGAAGATTTCCCTGACACCAGTGCTTTGCTAGCCCTCCACGTGGGAATGGACTCAGCCACCAGACTCAACAGAGGGGACATTGATACGAAGTAGAAGGTGGGCCATAAGACAAGTTCACTGAAAAGATCTGTGGTCCCCAATGCTGAGATCATGGCTTTTCCAAAGCCCTTCTATGCAACCCATGGGCCACTCCCTGCCCTTCAGACATTAGAGCCTCTGATCTGCAGAGAGAAACAGTAACGGATGAAGAGAAAAAACTACCAAGCTATGTCAATACGCAGAGTTCAAGGAGAGAATGAAAAGATCCATAAGAAAGGATTTCATTAAAAAATCCATGCAGGCTTTATCTGGGTTCTGACGACAAGCCTGTAAGCTTTCTCCTCTTGCCCTACTCAGCAAAAGCTTCCTAGGGAACACAGACCGGAAGGTCCAATGCCAGAAAACCAATGTGGGTTAATTAATTTATTGGGGTGATGTTGGTTAATAAAACCATGCAGGTTTCAAGTGTATAATTTTAGAATACATCATCTGCATATAGCATTGTGTGTTCACCACCCAAAGTCAAATCTCCTTCCATCACCATATATTTGACCCCCTGTACCCTTTAGTACCACCCCCCAGCCCTTCTTCCCTCTGGTAACCAGCATACTGTTTTCTGTGACTTTAAGATTTGATTTTTTGCTTGTCTGATTGTTCAGATGTTGCTTTCAGTTTTATATTCTATGTATGAGTGAAATTATATGGTTCTTGACTTTCACCGTTTGACTTATTTTGCTTAGCATGATATTTGCAAATGGCAGTATTTCATCTCTTCTTGTGGCTGAATAGTATTCCACTATATATATATATATATATATATATATATATATATATATAATGCACACACACCACATCCTCTTTATTCAGTCATCTATTGAAGGGCACTTCAGTTGTTTCCATATCTTGGGTACTATGAATAATGCTGCTACCCCAGAGGGGGGGGGGGGGGGAAATAGTGGGATCTGAAATGATTGGTACTTTGTTCCTAGTTCAAATAGATTTTGCCTTCTTTGAAATCTCCATCAGTTTATAGATTGACAAATGTAGTCCAACCCTCCATTCTATATAATAAAAGGCTAATGTGCAAAGTGTTCCCTTGGAAATTCAACCGACTAGGAGTTCTACTGTTTGCTATGATGTGCGGTGACCACCAGGGGGCAGCGCAGAATGAAGGTAGGCCCTGACCAGCAGCTGGCAGGCAGAGGAAGGCAGGCCCAAATCGGCCCTGATCGCTGGCCAGGCCTAGGGAACCTACCCATGCACAAATTTCACGGACCGGTCCTCTAGTCTATATACAGTATATATAAAAGCATAAGCAACTGAATGATTGAATGACCAAATGACCGAACAACCGGTCGCTATGATGCGCACTGACCACCAGGGGGCAGACGCTGCCCCCTAGTGCTCAGTGCACTCCCACAGCAGGAGCACCACTCAGCTGATAGAGGGTCACCAGATGCTGGGCTCACAGCTGGCAAATGCAACTGCGGGGGCACAATCTTCTACCTCCATGGCAATGCTATTGAGCAGCAGCAGTGGCGGCAGGCGCAGCAGGGCTGGGTTGAGCTGGAGCGGCACAGTGCCCAGCCTGGGCTCAGGCTCCTACCCAGCCGCCTGCCGCTGCATGCACTACTACATCCCTTGAGAGATGTTGCACTGCTGGTTTTCAGCCCAATTCTGACCTGCAAGGATGGGTCCAAAACCAGCAGTCTGACATTCCCCGATTGAGAGAGTGCAGGCCAGGCTGAGGGACCACAGGGGTGCATGAATCCATGCCTCAAATTACCTCCTTAATCAAGCTCTCATTTGAGGTTTGAACCAGGCTTCCTGTTTCCCATGATCGTTCCTCTACATCATGAGCTTACTTTCAATACCAATATCAAACTTAGAAGGGAGGTGACTGCAAACTATAACCTGCTGAAGTATAAATTAATCATTTGGAGAGAGGGACTGTGCGGGGTCTCCAGGCAAAGCCCTACCTCTCCACCCAGGCCCATATGTCACTTCCTTTTGCCAGGGCAGCTCTTGGACTGCTGGGTGTCCTTCTGCTCAGGACATCGAGCAAATTAGATCAAATGTAGTATTCAGCAACCTCTCTGAAGCTCTGAAGGTCATCTCAATGCTCAGCATTTTTGTATCTTTTCAAATAAATAATGAAAATGAAGATTTCTCAATATGGCATAGCTGGACTGGTTCCCTGGGAGCTGCATTCACACCGCACCACCAAGTGCTAGCATATGTTTCTCCTTGTAGTGTGGATGACAAATTAAGATTTAGGGAATAAATTTTTATGAGGAATTAAGAACATCAAGTAATAACTTGTTACAGAATTATACTAGAGAGGAATACAGGCAAAGAAGAGTCAGATTAGCAACACACAAAATAGAAATTTAAGGAACACAATTAAGGAAATAAGGTCTTTAAAAGTACTCAATCCTGCCCTAACCAGTTTGGCTCAGTGGATAGAGCATCGACCTGCGGACTGAAAGGTCCCAGGTTCCATTTCCAATCAAGGACATATACTTGGTTGTGGGCACATCCCTAGTAGGGGGTGTGCAGGAGGCTGCTGATTGATGTTTCTCTCTCATAGATGTTTCTAGCTCTCTATCCCTCCCCCTTCCTCTCTGTAAAAAATCGATAAAATATATTTTTTTAAAAAACAGTACTCAGTCCTCAAAATATCACCAGGAAATCTCCAAGAAGATTGAGCTACACCTTACTGATGGATAGCAAAGTGAAATATTCCATAAACGTCCAATCTGCCAAAATCCTTTAACATATCCTTATTAGAATCCCAAGCAAAACTCTGATACTTTTTATTGTAGGCAAATTAATTCCCTCTTACAAAATATATATGCATCCTAAATCCCAGTAACCTTTAAGTATGTTACCTTACATGGCAAGAGACTTTGCAGGTGTGATTAATGGTGAATACTTTCCATTTCAGGGAAAATTATCCTGAAATTTCCAGAGTCTGATCTAATCATTTAAGTCCTTAAAATTGGAGAGTATTTTCTGGCTCTGCTCACAGAGAAAAACAGGCAGAGAGATGAAACATTGTTGCCTTTAAAGATAGAAAGGGGCCGATGAGCCAAGCAATGTGGGCAGCTTCTATCAGCAAGAAAGGGCAAGAAAATGAATTCTCCACTAAGCTTCCACAAAAAAAACACAGCCTAGTTGCCACCTTGATTTTAACCAAGTGAGACTAATATCAAACTTCTAACCCACTGAACTATACGTTGTGTGAAGCTACCAAGTTTGTGGTGTTATTTTACAGAGGCAAAAGAAAACCAATACACTTCCTAAACCTGACCAAATTGTGAAATATTAAACTAGAGGCCCAGTGCATGAATTCGTGCACCAGTGGGGTCCCTCAACCTGGCCTACGGGATCAGGCCAAAAACAGCTCTCTGACAATCCCAGATTGAGAGAGGGAACAGGCAAGGCCAAGTGGCCCACTGATGCAGGATCAGGGGCAGGGCAGGGAGGAACACAGGAAATTGGCCAGAGGCAAGGGACTGCAGGAGGGTGCCAGGGTTTGTCCGGCCCATCTTGCTCAGCCCAAATTGGCTAAACCATAGCAGCAAGCTAACCTACCCGTCAGAGCATCTACCGTCCAGTGGTCAGTAAATGTCATAGTGACTGGTTGTCTGGTCAACTGTCTGCCCCCAAGTGATCAGTGCACATCATAGAGAGTGGTTGAGTTGGCCTTAGCATATCATTAGCATATTATGCTTTGATTGGTTGAACAGCTGACTGGTCACCAGACACTTAGCATATTAGGCTTTTATTATATAGGATTAGCCTATATAAAGCCATAGCTAGTTTGGCTTAGGGGATAGAGCATTGGCCTGTGGACTGAAGGGTCCCAGGTTAGATTCCAGTCAAGAGCACATGCCTGGGTTGCAGGCTTCATCCTCAGTAGGGGGTGTGCAGGAGGCAGCCAATCGATGATTCTCTCTCATCACTGATGTTTCTGTCTTTCTCTTCCTCTCCCTTCCTTTCTGAAATCGATAGAAATATTTTTTTAAAAAAGTAGGGGAAAAATAGGGAGAAATATTAAAACGTTCTCCTTATTAAAATACATCTGGTATCATAAAAAGTATAGAGCCAAATAAATGCTTCAGAAATAGACTCTGTCACATTCAAGGTATTTACACCCTTAGAGGAAAAATCTCTAAACAACAGGGAAAGAAAAACTTATTTTAAAAATGTTTGGGAATATCTGATTAGCAAATTTAAAATAAAATTACTTTATATCCTCAGTGTATACCATAAATCAAGATAAATTTTGCATCGCTAAAAATGTAAATATCATTAAATCTTATAAAATGTAGCAAAAAATAAATTTATATATGTTTAAATATGTGCAGGAATTAAAACTTTCTAAGCTTTAATAGATAGCAAAAATCAGATTTAATGCTATAAAATAATTTGTAACTTCTAAAATAATGTAATGAAAATTAAGAGAAAAACAAGAAATTAAAATGCTTTTAAAAGAAATACAAAGGGTTAACATCTGTATTATATAACTTGCACAATTATATACAAATAAGATGCCCAGTAGATGAATGAGCAAAGAATATGATCTGATCATCTATGCAGTAAATAAACATGTAAAAATACTCCACCTTACTGTGTACAGAGAAAAACAAATTAAAATATTTATTAAGTACCATTTATACTATTATATTACAGAAATAATGATAATACTCAAGGCTAACCAAGTTCTGATGAAGTTAGTATATTAATTATTAATTCACTATTGACTGCAATTTAAGTAAATTCTGATTGTAAAGTAATTTACCTATCAATATCAAAAATCATTAATTTTCTTAGATCCAATAATTCCATCATTAAGAATTTATCATAAGGAATTAACTGAAAGGAAAGAGAAATGTCTATGTTTAAAGATATTTAGCTACAATAGTAAAAATCTAAGGACAACAGACAAAGAATGGTTAAGAAAAGTTTTACTGGATGGAACATTATACATTTATTGAAATGAAAAGTACAAAGGTTACATGGTGAAATAAGAAATGTTACTACAAAGTGATGAATTAACACTTTAAAGCATTCAGTTGAACCATACCAACTGAAATTTTTGTAGGAAAAATATAAAATATTGAAAATTTCACATGGTTCAACTTAATAGTTCAGTCATGGATACAGATAGGTAAAAATAATATCTTCTGAGGACCAGACCTAGAAGAAAAACAGTTGAAGGGGTGGTAGTTTTATTTTTGTTAATCCTCACCAGAGGATTTTTTTTCATTTACGTATTAACTGTTAGAAAGAGTGGAAGAGAGGGAGACAGAAAAACATCGATGCAAGAGACACATTGGTTGGCTCCGCAAGTGCCCCGATCAACGAGGGCTGAGGACCAAACCTGCATCCCAGATAAGTGCCGTTGACCAGAAATCGAACCCACAACACTTCGGTGCATTGGGCAACGCTCTAACCACTTAGAAATACCAGCCAGAGCAGAAGGAATGGTAGTTTTAAAGATTAACTTTTTGTCCTATGCTATTTTTCACGCTGTTATATTATTTGTAAAATCAATTTTAATGTTAAACATTAAAGACATGAGTGCTGTGCAGATAAAGATATATCATGAAATAAATCAAAGGATAAATTTTGTTATGTCTTTCCATTTCAAATTCTTTAATTCACTGTATAAGAATTAGGGAATATGGTTTCAGCTAGATTAAGGATTTGTTTTGAAAAGATCTAATAAAAAATGCCAACTTAGTAATAAGACAACATAGCAGTGAGGTTAAGCTCCAGGTTTTAAAGGGTCAAATTCCATTTATTATTTAAAAGTCTTTGGAAAACTTACTTTACCTCATTTAAATTTATCTATTACGTGAAGACATTGATTGTACTTACGTTGGGGTAGTCCCAAAGATTGATTGGTGAATACCAACTGCTTATTTGAGTTTCTTGCAAATAACAACATATTCAACAAATATGAGCAAGTATGTCATGACAATAGTCCCACCTTATTTAAGGTTTTGCTTTCCATTGTTTCAGAACTACCTAGGGTCAATTGCGTCCCATAAATATTATGTGCAAAATTCTAGAAATAAACAGTTCATAAGTTTTAAGTTTCATACTGTTCTGAGTAGTGTGCTGAAATCTCAAGCCATCTTGCTCAGTCTGGTCCAGACATGAATAACCTCTTTGTCCCAGTATCTTCTCTGTATAAACTACCTGACCACTAGTCTGGGTTATCAGATTGCATTTCATGGTAGTGCCATGCTTATGTCAAAATAATCCTTATTTCACTTAATAATGGGTCCCAAAGCCATTCACAAAACATTTATTATTAGGGGCACAGTGCATGAATTCATGCACCTTGAAAGAAACTGTGGGTTGCAAGGCTGCTGTGGGCACAGGGGCGAGTCCTGGCCCATCCTCCACATTCATGCCCAGCCCCTCCTGCCATGGCCCCTGGTCCCCTGTCTGCTGGCAGCCCACCTCCTGCCGCTGCCGTTCCCATGTGCTGATGGTGCTGGTCCCACTTGCACCTGCTGACAGCAGGGACTGATTGGGGTTAGTGCTGTTAGTGGGTGTGAGCAGCAACTGCTACCCTGATCAACCCTCAAGAGCAAGGAGAGGTGGGAAAGCCCTGAAGGGCAATTGGGGCTGGGAGCTACCACTCATATCTGCTGACAGTGCTGAGCGCCGGCAGCGAGTGCAAGCAGTGACTCTAGTAACCACCAGAGGCTCTTGACCAGCATCAGAGGCTCTTGACCAGCACCCCGCCTTGGTCTGGGGACCTGCTCACCTACTCCACCAACCCATTCCAGCCAACACCCACCATGTTCTGTGCATTTCCCCTGGTGGTCAGTGCACATCATAGCACTGGTTGTTTGGTTGTTCTGCTGTTTAGTCTATTTGCATATTAGTCTTTTATTATATAGTATAATACTAGAGGCCCGGTGCATAAAATTCATGCAAAGGGCTTGGCTCTCACAGCCCCAGCTTTGTCTGCAAGGTTGTCTGGAAGGTCGTTTGGCTGTTTGGTCTAATTAGCATATTCGCTTTTTAAAATATATATATTTTATTGATTTTTTACAGAGAGGAAGGGAGAGGGATAGAAAGTCAGAAACATCGATGAGAGAGAAACATTGATCAGCTGCCTCTTGCACACCCCCTACTGGGGATGTGCCCGCAGCCAAGGTACATGCCCTTGACCGGAATCGAACCTGGGACCTTTCAGTCCGCAGGCCAACGCTCTATCCACTGAGCCAAACTGGTTCCAGCAGTATATTAGCTCTTTATTACATAGAATATTGTTGCCATTGTTCTATTTTATTATTAGTTATTGTTGTTAATGTCTTATTGTGCCTAATTTATATATTAAACTTTATCATAGGCATGTAGGTATAGGACAACACAGAATATAGGGTTTGGTACCATCAATGGTTTTAGGCAGCCCCTTGGGGTCTTGAAACGGATCCCTCTCTGATAAGAGGAAGACTACAGTATTAATAAAGCAATATAAATCTTTAGATAAACAATGAATAAAATTAGAGAATAATATTCACAGAAGAGTACTTCTATATACAACAGGCTGACAATTATTCCAACTTATATAGTTTTTATCTTGTCTTTTCTTAATCAAAACAGACCAGCCCAGGTACTGTGGAGTTACCTTCCAAATTAAAATGTCATAGAACACAGATACAGTAGTAAGTGCAAATATAAATTCAAAACATGTTTCCTTTCTCTGATCCTGTAAAATAAGACTGGATGGCCCAAAGTCATGTTTTTTAGGTGTATTTGTCATAGACTCTTTTACTGTTATCATTTATGGATGTGCTTTCTTATTCTCTGGTGCAATAAAATTCTGAAGGCTATAGTTAACATTGGTTTTATTTTTTGTCTGTGCAGTATGTATTCCTTTTAAGAACTGCTCCTCCCATGGACAATGGAACTGTTCACTATATCAGGGGTCACCAACCTTTCAGACCTCATGGGCCACCAGTTGGCGACCACTGTACTATATGATCTCCACATCCTCCATCGTTGGATCAGTAGGACACCGCAGGCTGGATAAGGAAATTGCCTTTTCAAGATCACCACCTAAAGAGAAAGCCTCTCTCCTTCTGAAATAGTAAGAAAGTTCAGGTTTGAGCTGGCAGGATCACTTGGTTGACTGGAGTGGACCCCGTGGTGCTCTGTCCAGCTACCTTATTCAGGGCAACACACTAATCTCCCCCATTGTCAGGTCTGCAAGGGAGGGCAGTGCTGGCAACCCCACAGAGCTGGATTTGCTCCCTCCCACAAGAAAACTCTCCATCAAAGCTATGCCCCCTCCCAGAGAGTAGCCCATAGCAAATGATCTGTTGATAAAGGCACAGACTCTTTGCTTCAACTCGGGGACAACTCTGAAAGCTTCCAGAGATCCCTGTAGGATTAGCTGAGGCTTCAGCTTCAACCATTTTAGAGGTCAATGTCTTCCTCTGCCCAACCTTGTCTTTCTCACTTCCTCACAAGTGTGATTTCCAAAAGTGGTCCCCAATAAATAGTCATGCAACTCTCCGTTCCAGCACCTTTTTCTGGGAACCCAACCTAAGACAGTTGGCACATGAACAAAGCTTGTCTCACAATGAAGAGACAAGAAACAAAGAAATCCAACAATATAATCTGAACCCCTTGATCATGTACACCTAAAGCCAAAACACACTTTGATCTATTTATTCATGTTTGTTACATGAATCAATGGATTTCAATTTTTTTTTTTTTTGCTTAAGCTGCTGAAATTGGGTCTTGATATCTTATAACTGACAGAGTCCTGACTAGTATGCAAATGCTACCTCGTCTCCTATAATAGATAACTGCTATATACACAAATAGTGCTTAACAGTATTTATTAAACTCTACTGGCGCATGATTATTATAAGATAGTCTTATAAAATGTTCTACTAAAAGGAAACAGGGAAAAGAAGTTGTATCATAAAACAAGGGTGGTAAGTGTTACAGACTATATGTACCTCCAGAGTTATTATGTAATAGCATTTAAAAAATTCCAGCAGTGTTGCTATAAATTTGATTACCAATAAAGGCTGTTTAACTTTCTTTCAGGCACAGTTTAATATCACAGAACACTGAGTACAAGTATGGATATCTATCACCCAAATGGGCTTAGTTATTTTTTAGTGTGTGTGTGTGTGTGTGTGTGTGTGTGTGTGTGTATACACATATATATATTTGTATTGATTTCAGAGAGGAAGGGAGAGGTAGAGATAGAAACATCAATGATGAGAGAGAATCACTGATCGGCTACTTCCTGTACACCCCACGTTGGGGATCATCAGGCAACCTGGGCAAGTGCCCTGACCGGGAGTCAAATTGGTCCTCCTGGGTCATAGGCCAACGCTCAACCGCTGAGCCACGCAGCGGGGCCAAAGAGGCTTAGTTTTGCCTATAGTTTTGAGGCCACCAACTGATAGTCTTCTTCCATTTGTTCACTGGCCCTCCGGTGTCCTGGGGGAATTAGCACAGCTTGCACAGATTTATTACCAGAGACAGTATTTATTTATCTCTGGGAAAGAGAGACTCTAAGACATTAAACTGAAAACAAGTCTTTGAGAAAGGTCACTCCATCTTTTCATTCAGTCCTGTAGGCTTCCTGCCTCCAACAGGGAAACAGATGGTGGAGACGGAAGGCAGAGTCTCAATCTGTTTACAATCCAAAGCCTTTCTAGTAGGAACACTCATTGGAATGAGGTTCTCTTTCCATATGGCATCTTTGCGGGCCTTTGGTGCAGAGGAGGAGAACATGTTCCGATTCATCCAATTAACTACAAAGCAAAGATGCATCACATGTATAGCTCCAGGGGTAGCAACTCTGAGGCAAGCAAGAAGCTTTGAAAGGGTAAAAAGCAGACGTGGCAGTGAAATAAATCAAGGGAAATACTGGAAGAGAGGAGTAGAAAAATGCATGATTCTCAAGGGCTGAGTAGAAATGGATGATGCTTTGAGTGGAAGGTTAAAGTCAGAAAGCATGTGGACTATTTTAAGTCAAGCTCGCTTGAAGCAGAGCTAGCCCATCCAATTCATGGAAAGAGTCCTTTAATGAGAAGGGGGCTGAGAGAAACAAGGTGGGGCAGGAGATGAAGCTAAGCAAGCTGTGGTCTCAGTGAGAGCCTGACGCTGTGGGGAGTTCAGGAGCTGGAGTTGCACTGCAGAATTGGCCCACCTTCAGGCAAAGTGCTGGATTTTTATCCCCCCACTGGCTGTGTACTCTATCCCTGGCAAGGCAGCTACCCTTTGGCTCTGGGCAATTCTCTGGAAGCTGTGAGTCACTAGCAGCCAACACTCACAGCAACTATGGATGGTTTACCATATCCCTGGTAAATGGGATCTGGACAAGGCCCAGAAGCATCCACCAAACAGGGTAAGGGTGGAATTAAAAGGAAAGGAATGAAGGAAGTAAAAACAAGTAGCTGGTGCTCACTTCAACAGCACATATACTAAAAACTAGTACCTATAAAGTATTAAGGTTAAATGGAAGCAATAAGGAAATAAATTTTTAAAAAGCATGACTAGTTTTTATTTACAAGGGGTAACAGAAGACATTCTTGCAGTCAATACAAAAATAAACTAAACCTAAAAGAAACGTGGTCTGAATAAATGCTGGAGGAACAGCGGGGCACTGCTCTCCAGCAAAATCAGGTATATCCAGGGGAGCAAGCATTATCTTCCCCCATGATAGTGTCTGCTTTTCTCGGAAGGGGTGGGTGAGGCGCAGAGTAAGAGATCTGATCAGCCCATTAGGCCACCTCTCCCAAAGGAGAACTGGGAAGACAGGCCAATAACTCCCAGCATAAATGTGGTCAGAAATAACACTCTTCGGCTGAAATAACACTCTTCTGAGACTTCTTCCCCCCAACCAAGAAAATCATCTTATGGAAACGAGAAACACTGCCACCAGGGAACCTGACACTGTCCTGGCCAAGTCTTCCTTCATTCCTCCCCTTTTACATTTACTATGGAAAAATGTATACAAATACAGAAACAGAAAAAAAAAGATGTAATGAAGCCCATCTTCAATAGTAATTTTGAGAGCCAATTTCATTCTCTCTAAATTCCCTCCCACTTTCCTTTCCCAAATTATTTTGAAACAAATTTGAGATAGTATATCATTCTTCAATATTCATATTCAAAAAGTAGGAATTTTTTTAAATTCATAATCATGAAGCTATTATCACATCGAAAGAATAATAATAATTGACTTCTTAATATCAAAAATATACAGTCAGCCAAAACCGGTTTGGCTCAGTAGATAGAGCTTCAGCCTGGGGACTGAAAGGTCCCAGATTCGATTCTGGTCAAGGGCATATACCTTGGTTGTGGGCATATCCCCAGTAGGGGGTGTGCAAGAGGCAGCTGATTGATGTTTCTCTCTCATCGATGTTTCTGACTTTCTGTCCTTCTCTCTTCCTCTCTGTAAAAAAATCAATAAAATATATATTTAAATATATACATACACACACACACACACACACACACACACACACACACACACACACACACACAGTCAGTCAGTCAGTCAGTCAGTCTTCACATTTCCCCAGTGTTGAGAAGATGGAGCTTTAGTTGTTGTTGTTCTTAACTATTTTTTTTGTTTGAGTCAGGATCCAAATAAGGTTCATATACTGTGATCGTTGGTGTTTATTAAGACGCATAGAATCTATAAATTCTTCCTTTTTCTTTTTGCAGTTTGTTGTTGTTAGACAAATTGGGTCAGTTGTCATGTAGAGTTCCCTATAGTCTGAATTTTGTTAATCACATCCCCACGGTTGATAAAATGAAACAGAAACCTGATTCCCAATTTGTGGTCTTTATATTCCACACCACTTCGTGAGTCTTTCAAATCCATGAAAATAATTCCCTGGAGAAGAGTTGGAGAATAGAAGGCCCAGCTGGAGTGTCCCTTTAGTTAGAGCTACTCTCTCCAGAAATTCTTGTTCAGAACAAAGCACACTATTTGCCCAGAATCACTTTAATACAAGTAAACCTGGTTCAAACAAATACTAAAAAGCTGAGCCTTGCCTTTGCTGAGCTACCAGTTGGTTTCTATTTGATGTCCTGTGTGTTTTGCTGGGTTGAAAGACACTAAGGCTACAGATGATGAAGGACCTAGAGTTGGTAGAATCAGAATCCCTGGGCCACTGAAAGCTTGGAGAACTGACTGCCTATGACTTGAGTTATTCACATCACTCCCAGTTGCAGTAGACTTGATAAGACTTGATAAGCAAATTACCAAACTATGATTTTGTTCCTTCATTAGTAGTCAGTTGATTTTCCTTCCCATCCCACATTCCTTCTCAGAGACTGAACTCTAACCAATAGCTTCAGGCCAAGTGACCTTTGCCCCCCTTAACAGAGGATGGAACCAAGAATAGTGAACAGAACCAGTTCAAAGCTAGCCACTTCACAGACTGGCCAAGAACTAATAAACGTCCTAGATAATTTGAACTGAAACACAGGGACTGTTGAAAGTCAGATGTTGGCACTGCAGCATGTGTCAATGGCAGACATCTGACTCAAAGCGGGGAGCAAGCCAAAGTTATGGAGATGCAGAGAGGAGAGACTTGCAGAGAAAGCAGGTATGCATGAGGATAACGGAGAACATATGCGGATAGGAGCAGACAAGAGAGAATGAATCTCCAGAGAAAGAGACATAAAGATAGCAGTTGTCTGACAACTTTCTAATATTCTGAAAGCCTTAGAAATACTGCCTACAGCTGGCTTTCATGAGACTTCTCAGCCTTACCATAAATCCTGTTACACAAATTAGCCTAAGTGGGTGGGTCCCTGTGCCTGACAACCAATTACTTCATTTGATGAAAATATATCCATAGACTTAAAAATAATTTACTGAGTGCTGGCCAGACATGACAGTGCTAAGCATTACAGACACTTCTCTACTGGGAATCCAAACTCAGAAATAGCAACTTACTTTAGAATAGGTATATGAAAGGTGCTCTGGGAACATGGGAGAAGCAGTGTGCAATCTGCCTAAGGATGTGGGAGTGGGGCAAGGGCAAGAAAAGCTTCCCAAAAGGTGATACTGGGCAGCTGAGCTGAGCTAGAAGACTAGGGAAACATTTGTTCAGCGGACAAGGAAGTCATTCTAGGAAGAACAAAAAACATGAACAAAGACATATTGGCACAAGCAAGTCTGGCATCTTTTGAGGACAATGAAAACGGCATTAATGTATTATAAACAAAGAGAGGGAGAAAAGGAGAGGAAAAGAGAAAGAGGAGACTTCGGACTTGTTAGCAATGATCAGCATAAAAGGAATGCTGTTAAGTTTTATATTTTATCTGTCACCCAAATAGAAGATCATTGAAACTGAGAAAGAAAAAATATGCCTATTAGTATTTTAGAAAGATGACTCTACCAATGAAGAGAAAAGGAAATTAAAAGACAAAGTTAGAGTCAAGAACACAAATTAGAAGCTATTGCAATTATTTCAAGCCAAAGAATCTCTTTTACTAAGACAGACAATGTGGGGTTCAAGAGAAAGATACACATACAAGAGATATTAAGAAGAAAAAGTCTATAGGACTTAGTGACCAAATATGATTGGAAATAAAAGAATCAAGAATGATATACAGGTTTCTAGTGGAGTGACTGGGTAGATGGCTACCCTTTTTTCAAATGAAAAATGACAGCATAATGAGGACAAGGGCACAGGGAATGGGTGAGTTCAGTTTGAGGTATGCTTTGGAAATATTAATTTATATGAAATGAATATTCATTTTTACATACTTAGTACTCAGCAAACATTTGCTGAGTGCCTACTATGCATCGAGCACTCAGCTCACTCCCAGGATCCAATATAAGTAAAAGCAGTCACCAGCCCTTATTCTCAAGAAGTACACAGTGAAATATGGGGGATCATTATTAATCAATCACATAACTATAGAATTGCAAACTGGAAAAGGCTACATAGGGAAAAAGCCAGAACTGTGAAGACATATGAAAAGGAAACCACATATGCTAAGTCAGGGAAACACATCTATGAAAGCAACCTCTGAGCTAGATGTGCAAAGACATTGAAGCGTTGAATATGTGAGGAGCAGGCATGAATTCTGTGCAAAGGGAAAATGTGTGCAGAAATCTTGAGGTGGAGAGGAGATCTAAAGAATGAAGACAACAAAGCAAAATGAGCTGCAGAGAAACACAAGAGATGAAGGATGCAGGGAGCAACATGAAAAACTTTGACTTACTCAAAGAGTACTTTGAAATATTGAACGGCTTTTAGCAGAGAATAAGATGACAAAAGGTCTTTGGTTCAATGTAAAAAAGCACTGGAGGACACAAAAATGACCCAGAAGAGCTAATTAGAAGATTTTTTCATAATCACACAAGACACAACTATGACTTGTGGTTCAGCAGATATAGGGCAAAGTGGGTGGATTCAAAGCTACTTGGAAAGTAATGATGATGGCTGGGGTGGGATATGAGACAGGAGTTGTCAAGGAAGGCCTGTAGAGGTTCTGACTTAAATTTATCGGGGGTCTGGAGCAATATCATGTAAGAAAAAATTATTCCTATAAGTACATTAAAAAAATTTTACTTTAAAAAATTATTTTCATTTGTAATCCTAACAGTAAGACACCCATGAAAAACACACATGATGTCAAAGTAACCCAAAGGAAAATCGTTTGAGTAAAAATAAACAGGATCCCGAGTCAAAAGATTCCTTTATTAACTTTTGGTTGAGAATATGCTTGTATATTTTCAGAAAACAACTTCAGAACCATGTGGACTCCTGAAACAGAGAGGAATTGACACACCTGCTTCAACCATGAAGACAGGAGGAAAAAAAGTCCAGAGATGGAGATGCTGACAACGCCTTGCCACGCTGGCAGTCAGCAGCTGTGCATCACTGCAGGCTGCCCAGGACCAAACCAGAGAGGGTTGGACCTGCATTGACACCATTTGTCCACCATCCAGATGCCATTGCGCACATGTACACATAAGGAACTGTTGAACATCGATATTGGGACTTACAACTGTTGGACACTGAAACTAGAACTTGGTCTACAAATGCCATAATTTTTAAGAGTGGAAGGATAAAGGGGAGATGCAGGAAACCAGTCATTACCTCACCAATAGAGATGTAAATAGAACAAACAAGAAACCTGGTCAAACTTTAATGGCTCTGTTTACTCACTGCTTAAGTGAAACATTGGTAGCTGAGCAGTTGTCACCTTCACTCTTATGTTAAGTCTGAACTATTCACATATTATTTAGGTGACACATTGGTAATTGAAAAAGCTTCCACACTTTTAGTCTCATGTTAATTCTTGCTGGTTGATTTCATTGTTGGAATTTCCTGACCTAAAGGACATGAATGTATCATTTAGCCCTAGTAAAAGGGGATAGCAAGGCCAGAGCTGGTGGTGTCCTCCCCCTAGAGGTTGACTCCCGCCTGGCCCCCGTTATTCCCAAAATTGATGCTTTTCCAGTCTCTTTTGATTTGTGTGCGGCCTCCTCCTCCAGATCCGGAACCCTGGCATTGGAACCCTGGACACGCAGGACATGAAAAGGATTCCCACAAGGGTCATTCACTGGGATAGGGAACATTAAAGAAGCACCATGTTTGAAATGAAAAATTATGAGTTCACTTGTGGATATGTTATTTTTGAGGACTTTCGAAGCCACCCAAGGAGTGAAGCAGGTTAATAGGTAGACTGTGTAGATATGAAAATCAGAAAAAAACATGTAGGCTAGACTTGTAAATATGAGAGTTGCCTCCATACAGGTGGTCACTGAAGACTTGCATGAAAGTGATTATGTATAGAGTGAGGAAACAAGCCATGGATGGGACCTTTTAATCTTTTTTCACTGGAGGATGAGCAGAGGAAAAGAGAAAGAGCCTTTCAAAAGGTGGAAGGAAAACCAGGTGTGTGGTGTCACAGAAGCCAAGGTAAGCGTGTTCCAAGAATAATGGAATAATTCACTGTGATTTCTGCTGAGAACATTCATATCATGAGCAGAGAAAGCTTCAATAGATGCTAGAAAGGGTGAGGTTTGTGAGTTAAGATCTTTAAATGGATCTTGATCAAAACACATCAGTCTGGCTGAAATGTGAATTCAGAATCGATGATAAAAGCCAGAATGGAGAATGACGGGCATTACCCATGTGATCGTGGAGAGTGAGAATAGAGGCCATGGCCAAGCACTAAGAGATGTCAATGTGGACAAAAGAGAGCCACACAGGAGACTGAGAACAATGCCCAGAGAGGTCATGAGAAAAAGTGAGGTTTAGAAGCTCATCACCCCTCCTCATTTCATGTCTGATCCACCAAAACAGCCTTCTAACTGTTCTCCCAACTACTTCATCCCTAATCAAGCATCTTCCAGTCTGTTACCAGGACAAAGGTGAGGAGACCAGGGGAGTCAAGAGCAGTGAACACAGAACAGATGTTTGACGGGTAATATAGCCAACAACCTAAGTCTCCAACTACCTTCACCATTTATTTGCTAAGTTTAGGCAAGCCCTCTTTTTCTTTCCATTCCAGCTCCCTCACGTGTAAAATAAGGAAAACAATCCTATCTAATAAAAGAGTAATATGCAAATTTGACTGTACCTTTGCCATGCCCACAAACCACGCCCACAGTCATGCCCACCAGCCAATCAGGAGATTATGCAAATAAACCCCAATCAAGATGGCTGCCACCACTGAGAGCAGCAGAAAGGCTTGGGTTTCCCTGGCAACAGAGGAAGCCAAGCTTTCCGTCTGCTGTTGCTGACCTAGGCCTCCACTCAATGCTATAAAGTTTCAATTATAAAAGATACAGAAATGGCGGCAGCCACTGAGCTGGAGAGAACAGAGACCTGGGTTTCCCTGGAAATTGAGAAAGCCAAGCTTTCAGCCTGCCATTGCCAGCCTAGGCCTCCACTCTAGGCTACAAAGTTTCAAACAGAAATGATTGCCACACCGGAGCAAGCAGAAGGCTTGGCTCTGCTCCAGGCTACAAAGTTTCAATTGTAGACATAGATTAACCCCAGACCCCAGGGCCTTCGCTTGGGTCGCTGGGGGGTGTGGCCAGCCTGTAAACCTCCACAGGCCCTCGCCCAGGCCACCCCACACCCCAAGGGAGCCCCCACCCTAATTCGGGACACCCTTCAGGGCAAACCAGCTGGACTCCATCCATGTACTGGGCCTCTATCCTATCTAATAAAAGAGTAATTTGCAGACTGACCATCACTCCAACACACAAGAGGGCTGCCTTCATGTGGTCAAAGATCCTGCCCCCATGTGAATACAAGATGGCCACCACAAGATGGCCAGCAGGGGAGGGCCTTTGGGAGGAACCAGGCCTGCAAGAGAGGGCAGTTGTGGGTGATCAAGCCAGCAGAGAAAGGAAGCTGGGGACAAACAGGCTGGCAGGGGAGCAATTAGATATCAATTAGGCTGGCAGGGTAGTGCTTAGTGGGTGATCAAACTGGCAAGCAGAAGCGGTTAGGGGCAATCACGGAGGCAGGCAGGTGAGCAGTTTGGAGCCAGCAGTTCTGGATTGTGAGAAGGATGTCCGACTGCCCGTTTAGGCCCGATCCGCCTGAACAGGTGGTCGTCAGACATCCCTAGGGGGGTCCTAGATTGGAGAGGGTGCAGGCTGGGCTAAGGGACATCCCCCACCCCCGGTGCACAAATTTTGTGCACTGGGCCTCTAGTTTTCTATAACGACCTCAAGGGCTTGTCCTAAAACTTACACGAGTTACTGGCTGTGAGTGTTTTAAACACTTGCTCTTCACAACACAGGCTTCAGGAACTGTTGTTCATCTTGAATCACTGTGTGTTTCACACTTCACCCTTTCTCAAATAGCTCCACTGGCTCCTCTTCTTGGCTCTCAGCAAGGTAATGGATGGTGCTGTCACCACCCCAACACTATTGCCCTTTCCTTTCCAGGTCATTCCAAGTCTGACTCACAGTTAAGCAAATGTAATGCAATTGCAGGTAGAGTTGGCAAGATGTGCTCCATTTGCTTTTTGGCCCAGTCCGTTAATTGTACTTGGAAGTAAACAGCACACTATAGAGTGAAGACAAGAGGGTAATTTGGAAAAAGAGAGAAAAAAGGGAAACTGAAATGAATTTGGGGGTGGAGAGTAGGAGGCAAAGAACATCACACAAACTTAAAATAATTGGGACTCTAATGAATGTCCTAAGGACATTTGGAGCTTAAGCCTCCTTGCTAAGTCTACTCCTTGCCTGGGTTTCATAGCTCTCCATGAAGTAACCCTAACACTAGTCACCATTTCTTTCCTGCCAATCATTTGTCTCTCATTGCCCATCAATGTGCCTATTTCTGCCTCCACATCTTACTGCGTGAGATGTCTTCCGAAGGCATCCTCTCAGTACCTCCTCCTGCCCCAGCTGTGCCCAGCTCAAACCGTCTCTTATTCAGGAATTTGAACCTCCTTTGCTGAACTGAAGAGGCCAAACCAGTTTAGCACATCCCCATAGCTCTCCCCAACTCTGCCATCATTTCGTGTGCACCAACCTTTTCTCTCCAACTAACATCACTGGCGTTAAACAACCTATTGTCTTGTTCAAGGTCCATACCTTCCCCGATTTACACACGAGAAAACGAAGTGTCAGTGAGGCAATCTGTTTGCCCCACGTTGGCAGGTGTTGAGGCCTCCTGGGTATGACTGTTATTTCAGCCTATTATTTCCTCTTAAGAACAAGGCCTGTCTCTATCTTCCCTGTACTTTCTCCCACAATGCCAGTTCCTGAGGAGATGTCTGCGCATCTTAGAAAGAGGATGACAATGTAAAAAAAGAAGAAAGCTTCAGAGAGAAAGATAGGAGGGCCCAAAAGATCAATATTCTATTTCCAATTTCTCTGGAGCACAGAGCATACCAACCACATTCCAGGCCTTTGCACCATAAGACTAAGCCCAATTCCAATTCTCTTTTCCCATTCACCAATAAACAACATTGAATTCGCTAAGATTTGTAATGTTAGTTTAATCAGAACAGACTGTGATTTTTACACTTTAAACAGAACTTTCTGTACCTTAACCCTTCAGCCAACCAAGTATTATTTGGGTTACTGTGAACTAACACATGCTGATTCACCCCAGGGGGCCATCACCATGGTAATTTTCTGCCCTTTGTTTTCAGTTTGTGTTGCATATGCTCATCAAAGGAGATTGAAGCTTTACTGGCGAACAAAATTTCATTACCTGCCTTTGGACTTGAGTGCTTCCAATGTAAAGAAATGTTTTCAGATCCTCCTGGCATTCCATGTTAGGCTTATTTCTCAGAGATCAATGAAATGTTCTATCCAGAACCAAGCAAACCTTTTACCTCCTCTTCCTGGAGCTGGGTCTGGCCAATTCTCTGGCCAAACGTCCTGGCTTTCAGCAGGAATATGGGCCCCTGAGCTGTCGAACCTTCTAGGGGGCACCTTCTATCTGCTTGGATGAGCTCAACAGCTGCACAGTTAAACTGAATCTTGCTTTTCACTTCAAGCACAGGTATAAGTGTGCGGCAGGGGTGAACTGTCTGCAGTAATGGCAGCTGGCAACCTGCCCATCCCAATACACACTTGCCACTCCCCCCATCAAAAGGCAGAACTGATTCCCCCCAACTCAAACCTGCCTTGTAAGCAGTCGGAGAGGAGGGAGCGCTTTACACATGCTGCTGGTCTCCATGGCAGCGCCCAGCGGGCCTGGATGGTGCCCGGACAGGTGTCTACATGCAGTTCCCTTCCTACAACTCCCCCAGTCTGCATCTTCTAGGTAAACCTCTCCCAGGGCCGCGCAGCAACACCGCTTACAGGAATATTTCAGTCACTGTCCAAACAGAGCGATTCGGTCTGGGGATGTTTTCTGAATATGAAATGATCCAGCTATTTCACGTGGGTTGTTTTTTATGGCATTAATGAGATGGAGTGTTCTGGGAAAAACCTTGTGAGTGAAGCGGGTCTAAGTCCAACATTGAGAAAGCTTTTAGTTTTAATGCGAACCCACTGGAAATGGGAGGCATGCCATCATTAGGGAGATGTCCAGCAGAAAGTGTGGGACGCAGAGCCTTGTTCTCCTCATCAGCATCCCTGTGGTCCGTTTTACCCATCAGAGCTAGATGAAGTTAAAAAGCTTAGGGGCGCAGAGCGGGGGAGGTCGGGGTGGGAAGCAAAAGCCAACTACCGCTTGCCTGCAATTGAATTCAATTCAAGAAAGCTTGGCCATCGACAAGTTTGGCTCAGTGGAGCATTTACCTGCAAACTGAGGGGTCCCAGGTTCAATTCCGGTCTAGGACACATGCTCAAGTTGTGGGATCCATTCCCAGTGGGGGCATTGGATGTGCAAGAGGCAGCCAGTCAATAATTCTCTCATCATTGATGTCTCTCTCTCTCCCTCTCCCTCTCCCTTCCTTTCTGAAATCAATAAAAATATATTTTTTAAAAAAGAAAGCAAGGCTGGGAAGCAATAAGAAGGAGATCTGGAATTTTTTAATTAGTTTGAAATTCAGCAATCTGTGACCAGCTATGACTGTGGTCAAGTAACTCTCTTCCTCTGACTCCATTGGGGATAATAGCACTTCCACCACAGTTGTTATAAAAAGCAAGCGAGCAAAGGTGACCGGTGTGTTTTGGGAACTGGGAGATGCTCTACATAAGTGAGGTATTGTTATCCCTGGAGCAGCAGCTGCTGCTACAGCCACAGTGATCACAATGCAGCAATGAAACAGGCAATGCTCCTTAGTGGAACATTGATGTTCCCCACAAGTAATGGATGCTCTCCGATTGAACATCACTTCCTAACAATTCAATGTGAGGATGCATCATGTTCCAGTCTAAGGACAGAAGTCACACCAGTATTTTAACAGAGAGATTGTATTACAAAGAATTATCTTGATATAAAAATCACTAACAGGGTAACTGAGGTCATAAGCACAGGGAACAGTTCCCACTCTAAGGTGACCAACCTCTCTGGTTGGCCTGGGACTGAGTGGGTTGCTGGGAAACGGGGCTTTCAGAGCCTCCAGGCCCAGGAAAACCAAGATAAGGTGGTCACCTTACACAACCCTTAGTATTGGGAGAACACTGGGAAGAACTGGAATTGTTAAAACTTCCAAGTTCGGCCAAAACTGGCTTGGCTCAGTGGATAGAGCATTGGCCTGCGGACTGAAAGGTCCTGGGTTCGATTCCAGTCAAGGGCATGTACCTTGGCTGCGGGCATATCCCCAGTAGGGAGAGTGCAGGAGGCAGCTGCTCAAATGTTTCTGACTTTCTATTCCTCTCCCTTCCTCTCTGTAAAAAAATCAATAAAATATATTTTTTAAAAATTAAGAAGAAAAAAAATTCTAAGTTCGGAGGTAGAGCCCCTCAGAGATGGGACCCAGACCTGTGAGGAGAGGCACCACCTGGCTGGTACTGGGATGTCAAAGAGGGTGCAGCAACATCTGGAAAAAATGACCAAATGCCACCAGCTGCTGGTTTGCAAGTGACCTGGCACCGAGGAAGCTTTGCTGGGGTGTGGCTTATAAGAAGAGCAAGTCAACAGGAAGGAGCAACCCCTCCTCCCTCTTGTGCCTCCTACTGGCAAAACTTAACAGTGACCCAGGTGGCAAAGCAGAAATGTGGTTTGCAGAGTCCCCATCCAGCACCACTGAGCACAGGGCAGAATGTTAGGTTTGGAACAGAAGG
The DNA here is from genome assembly GCA_027563665.1 of Antrozous pallidus. Lineage (NCBI taxonomy): Eukaryota > Metazoa > Chordata > Mammalia > Chiroptera > Vespertilionidae > Antrozous > Antrozous pallidus. The sequence goes on along the minus strand of CM050524.1, from coordinate 50,869,902 downwards.
TAATAGCTTAATAACCCGCACCGCGGCCAGCAAACATAGGTAAAGAAGAAAATAATCTGTGGTGAATGATTTAATCAAAGAACTTGCCTTTTTTTTAAAATCTTGCCAAGCTCCTAAGTCCAGTCTACCTGCTCTCTGACCCAAATAATGATCCAACCGTTTCTCTCCTGTCTCCGGCACTGTGACAGCCATCAAGAATAGTCCTGGGCACTAGCTGTCACAGCAGCAGACCTGACACTCAGTCGTGTCCTCTGGCCTTTTCCTGGGGAGCCATGCTGCCTGCTTTGCAAACTCACAGACAGCTGGGCTGAGCGGAGCATTAGGCAGCTTTAAATTTTCATGCAGTCATTACTCTTTCATGAAACACCACAACTCCAACTACACAAGGCCAAGGGCAAGCACACTGGAGCCACAGCGGTGCTCTATTCCATTCCTTGCAGAATTGAGCCCCTAAAAAAAAGGCTTAAGCAGGGCCCAGCAAATACCACAACCACTCACCCTTCCCCCGGAGGTGCCACCAGACAATGGCAGTGAATGAGTGCCTGTTTATGAGGCTCAGCCAGCAGCAGCCCCTCTTTCCTCACCCAGCAACACCCGACATCCACCCTTTGGGCCAGCGATGGGCAAGGAAACAAAACAGCTCACAACTGCACCTCCAGTCTCCATCTCTGAGGGGCAATAAATCTTTTCCAGGAGGTTTTATTCACAGTTTCCCAATTAGCTCATTGTTCGACTTTATTTTCCCCTTTCCCTCCTCCCACCTTCTATTCTTCCCTTTTCTATCTATTTGTTTTTCTTTCGCCTCCAATAGTCCTCTGTCGGTCTGTCCATTTTCACTTTCTGCTGAGACCAGGTGCATGTAGACACCTGTCTGGGCACCATCCAGGCTGCCTGTTGAGTCCCTCTCACGCTGCCTGTTGAGTTCTCTCTTTTCTGAGTGGATCTGTCTGTCCACATCTCTGCACGCGCGTGCGTGTGTGTGTGTGTGTGTGTGTGTGTGTGTGTGTGTGTGTGTGTGTGTGTTTCCCAGGTACTTTCTGTCTCCTGCAGTTCTGTGCCTCCCCTTGGCCACCATTTTCAGCTCCAATCTCCCCGGAATGGAGAGTAAAGTGCCTCTGTCTCTTGAGGCAGCGAGGGCTCCATTTTATTCCCTTGTTGCCTCTGCCAAGAAAGAGAGGAAGCTGGGGAAACATCCGTTCCATTCAGGACACAATACCAAGTCCCAACCAGGTATGAAACAATGAGCCACAGAGGCACCGTTCTGACCATCACCTGCTCAGTAAGTGCCTATTCTGTACCAGGCCCCATGCTCACTCATCACTAGAGACTCAAAGAGGAACCAGATTGGTTACCTGTACCACAGATCCCACAGTCTGGTGAGGTAAGCAGATCTGTGAAAAATGCTGCAAAAAGGCTATTCAATCAGGCTATGGAAGGAGTTAATCAAGAAAGGCTTCCTGGAGCCCTGGCTGAGGTGTTCAGTGGTTAGAGTGTTGGCCTGCACATTCCCAGTCAAAGGCATGTACTAGATTTGCAGGTTCAATCCCAGGCCTTAGTGGGGGCATGTGCAGAAGGTAACCAATCAATGTGTCTCTCTCACATCAAAGTCTCTCTCTCTCTCTCTCTCTCTCTCTCTCTCTCTCTCTCTCTCTCTCCCCCCCCCCCCCACCTTTCTCCTTTTCCCCGCTTCCACTCTCTAAAAAAATAATCAATGGGAAAAAAAATCCTCAGGTGAGGCTTAACCAAACAACAAAAAAGAAAAAAAATGAAAGGCTTCTTGGAGGAGGTGGTGCTGAATCTGGAATAATATGTAGATGTTGCCGAAACCAGTTTGGCTCAGTGGATAGTGTCGGCCTGCGGGCTGAAAGGTCCTGGGTTCGATTCCAGTCAAGGGCATGTACCTTGGTTTCAGGCACATCCCCAGTAGCGGGTGTCAGGAGGCAGCTGATCGATGTTTTTCTCTCTTCAATGTTTCTATCTCTCTATCCTTCTCCCTTCCTCTCTGTGAAAAATCAATAAAACATATTTTTAAAAAAGAATATGTAGATGTTAAACAGAGAAATGAGGGAAGGACATCTAAGGCGGAAGTTTACCATGAGCAATATAGCATGAAGGCAAAACATAAGCTTGGGGTATGCAGGAACCCACAGGGCTTCTCTAGCATGACTCAGGTAGTAGTGCAGCTGAGAAGCTGGAAAATGGTGGGGTCACCCAAGACTGATGAGGGACCCCCCTCAGGCTGAGGGACCCCCCTTAGCACCCACTGATCCTGCGTGCTCCTGTCCACACTGCCTGCCTGAGGTATCCTCTGGCCACTGGAGTTTGCTGGGCCCATGTGTAGGGTACAGAGTGTCTAACACCCTTGGGAGCAAATCCATTTATCGCCCGCAACTTCTCTGCTTGATGGAGGTGGTACAATGGACCAAAAGGACGGCCCAAAGAAAGGAGAGCAGAGAGAAAGCTAGGGTCGGAGGAGTGGAGCACACGGAATTCATCCCCTCCAGGAAACCCCATGGGGAGCAGAGCTGCTGCATCTTCGCCCCCTCCACCTATTGGTGTGCTACCAAGTGGCTCTTCACACTGCCACCAGATTAGAAGGCTCGCTTCTGAGAAGCAAGGAATTGTAGGAAAGAACTGGCATCTTACTAATTCAGCTTACTGCACTAAGCAATTGACAACTCTGCAGAGTGGGGGTTACTGTTTCCTTTTTACAGATAGGAAACAGCCTGAGCGAGGTTCAGGAACTCATCTAAGCCCCTCAATTTGGTAGCAGCTGTCAGAATTCACACTCACATCTGGCTGATTCATTTACTCTAGTATTGGGGTATTTTTTAACCTATGGTTTTGGAACATTTTTAACTATCTTTCCCACCATCCAGGTAAAACTGCTTGTGTAAACCAGCTCATTGTTTAGTGGAAATTTACCTTTTGTTTTAAAGTCTTTTGCTTTTAAAATAAAATTTAAGATGCGCTTCAAGGAGTATCCTCCACATTTAAAAAGATAGAAAACTTATCCAAACATACAAATATAGAGATATACTTCCTAACGCCCCCAATAGAAGGAATCACCTGGGAATCTGTTCTAAACTTTCCATTCTCCTCCCCATCGTATTCTAGAGAAAGCCAGGGCTTTGGAGTCAGATGTGGTTAAGATATTGGCTCTGCCACTTAATAGCCGTGTGAATCATGGTACAAGTCACTTAGCCACTCATGTGTGAGTCTCGTACTTCAGAAGTTTGCTGTGAGGCTTAAATAAGATGACACAAATCTGATGCCTGGCACCCAGATGACAAGCCATTAATCCCTTCCTGGCCTTCCTCTTCCTCCCACACAGTTTCGCCCTCCCAGGAAATGTTGCCACTTCCACGGGCCAATAACCTCAAAACAAAGATGACATACCTTTTGATTTGCTTGTCCATGAATTTAAGCTCTAGCTCAATCGTATTTCACTCTGTGCCTACATGTGTCTAGAAGGTGTTCCCGTAAATTCCATTTGAATGACCTAATCATGGTTGGGTGGCAGAAAAGAAAATCAGATGTCAGTCTTGGGGGTCACGGGGGAAAGGAGGGTTGCAAATTCCACTTTGCAGGGAACTGTGAATCTCTGAGGCCACACTAAAAGCTAAGGATTGGGTGAAAAGTGTGCTTTGGCTTAAAATATAAAATGAATCACATAATTTTAGACCAAATGTAAAATCTAGTAGAGAATGTTTTCATAAAGGTCATTGTCAAGTCCTACTTGAGTAGGTAATATAAAGACTAGTAAGTTGGGTCAAACAAAATACAGCTCTCCATGGAGATGTATTGTCCCTGGGAAGGACTGTGGGGGTGCTGGTTTGCTCTGGTAAGAACCAGAAGTTTGGAGACACACTCTCAAGAGGACAGAGTCCTTGTCAGCAAATTTGTGCAAAAAAAAAGAAAAAAAGAAAAGAAAAGAAAAGGCTTTGAAACTATTTAAACCCAAATAACTCCCTTTGAAAAGTGGCCAAAAACTGGGGATCTAGCATAATGCTGGACACTGGGTGACATTTCATGCTGGTAGGTCTTGATTCGGCATCTAGAAGAGTTCTAGAATCTGGAGAAGGCTGTGCATAGATTAAGAATCCAGAGACAAAAGATAATTTTGAAAGGCATTGGGGGTCAGAGAAGCTTTAGCTAAAGGAGCTAAATTCTCCTTATCTCAGGACTCCTTGCTTTTTATTAACACAATTTGTCCTAAGGCAAGGTGGAGATACACACTCCAAAGGGTAGAGTTTCTATACAGAAGCATTGTCAGATTGGGGAATAGCCTAGAGTAGGAGGCAATAGCATGTAGATTAAGATGCCCTGAGCTGTCTGGCAGCAAACAATCATCCTATTCAGGTTTGGGGAAAACGCCTTTCCATTCTCAACAGGCAATAATATATGTGACTCAACCCTTGTTGAGTCCCCAAGTTCATCAACCTTTTGCTGAAACTCTTGCAATTATGACATGCTGGAACTGGCTTCCAGCACTAGCACCTTGCCAGCCATAGTCCAAAAGGGTCACTATGATACACCATCACTAACCATGTTATCTTCTCAAGTCTTGAGAATTCCCAAATTGAGTCAAGATTGGGAGATTAGGAAGAACAATGATTCATTCTCTGCCTTTTCATTTGCAGTGACTAAATTGGCCTTTTCCATCTTCTCAGCCTAAATCAGCTGGACCATGCAGGTGGGGGCACATCTGAGGCTGCCTGTAGACCTCCAGGTTGTTTCCCATCATCTCCTGCGTCATCGAAGCCCCCCTCAGAGGCGGCTCCAGCACGCATGTCTTAGACTGCCAACCTTGTCCTTCAAACCACCTTCTCAACCATTCCAAACTAACACCTAGGAAAAGCAACATCGGAAAGCCAGGAGAGCACCACTTGGGGAACCGGAGAGAGCTGAGTTCAAATCTCAGCGCTGGAACTTCCTGGCTCATAACCTTAGGCAGCTCACAGTACCATCAGGTGTCCACTAATCCTGACTGCCCAGGGCAAAAGGGGTTCCCAGATGCAGGACTTTCACGGCCAAAACCAGAAAAGTCTTAGGAAAACCAAGATGAGTTTGTCACTCTACTTAACCTCTGAGCTGCCATTTGCTCGTCTGTAAACAGATAGTGAGAAGACCTAAGATGCACGGAGCCTGTGAAGATCTGAGGCCTTCTTTGTACCAGAAACACTGTAAATCCTATTATTCTAAGACACTTCCTTGCTTTAAAAAAACATCAAGAATAATGAGAGCCGAAACCGGTTTGGCTCAGGGGATAGAACTGTCAGCCTGCACACTGAAGGGTCCCAGGTTCGATTCCAGTTGAGGGCATGTACCTTGGTTGTGGGCACATCCCCAGTAGGGGGTGTGCAGGAGGCAGCTGATCAATGTTTCTCTTCCATTGATGTTTCTGACTTTCTATCCCTCTCCCTTCCTCTCTGTAAAAAATCTATAAAAAATATATTTTTTAAAAAGAATAATGAGAGAAAATAAAAATTAGCAGGAAAATGAGAGAGAGACGGTGGAAGAAAACAACGAGAAAAAAGGAAAGCAGCACTGGCTGGTGTTGCTAAGCAGTTAGAGTGTCAGCCTACGCACTGAAAGGTCACAGATTTGATTCCCAGTCAAGGGCAGGCACATACCTGGATTGTAGATTTGATCCTAGGCTCCAGTCAGTTAGGGCCCCATGTGGGAGGCAACCAATCAATGTGTCTCTCGCCCTTACAGTCTCTCCCAAAGAAAAATAAATAAATAATCAATGGGGGGAAATATCCTCCAATGAGGATTAACAAAAAAAAAAATTTTTAAAGGAAACAAAGGCAGCAGAAACAACCAGCAGAGCCCACTGCCACAGCCTCTGAGCCCTGCAGGAATCAGCGTGGGCATGTGGTGTTTTGTGAGGCACGTGGCAGTGACAGAATGAAACGGCTCCTCCGGACATTCGGCTCAGAAATCACCAGAAGGGATGCTCAGGGCACCATCTGTCCTGGGGCCTTCTTTTCACCCCCCTTCCTAAATACGAACAGTGCCTGTTTTCCCAACCTTCCCAGAGCAGAGACCAGTGTAATGGCAACATCAAAGCCTAGGTGTCCTTGCTGGCGACATCCACACAGCATGTTCTTGCTCCCAGCCCATGCCTGACAGGCATACTTTTTGCTATAACTGCTTAGTCACCAGACACTGCCGAGGGGGCTTCAGCTGCTTCCTTTTGAAAGACACTTAATTGTTGCTGCTTATCTGGGGGTCAAGTGCAACTCTCTAGGCTGAAGGGCCACTGAGGAAACTGCACTTGTTTAGACATGAGACAAGTTCCAGCTAAATAAGGTACATTCGCAGGGTCTCAGCCATCAGGAAGGTGATTTTTATTTCCAGTGGAGAGGTCCCTCAACTTGGGCTCCAGAGCGTCCTTCCACGGCTGTGTGACCTTAGACGAGCCCCCGAAATTCTCTGTGAAGTTTTTCATCTATATAATGAAGATAAAGATACAAATCCCCACCCTGTCTATAGTGCAGGCTTCTTGTGGGAGAAGAGCAATAAAGCACTTTATAGACACTAAGATAGTTTTGATAGTATGAGGTAGCCAAAATTTGAAAGCAATCCAATAAGAGTGGAGTAAATAAATTGTAGCACAATGAAATACTATACAGAAATTTTAAAAGAGCAAACTAACCACAACATACAACTACATGGATGAATTTTACTGACAACATAATAGATCAAAGAGGCCAAGTAGAAAAAATACTAAGGACTATATAATCCCATTAATATGAAGTTAAAGTACAGTAAAACTCATCTATAGCGACAGAGATCGGTATAGTGGTTACTTAGGGAAGGGGCACAAGAGATCCTTGTAGGGTATTGGAAATGGTCTTCATCTTGATTTGGGTAGTGGCTACATGAACATCCTCATATGTAAAGCTATCTATAGTTTTATACTTAACTAGAGGCCCAATGCATGAAATTCGTGCAAGAGTAGGCCCTCACAGCCCTCTCCACCCCCATTCCACCTCCGCCCCACCCCCCACCCCCAGCGGGCTTCATCCAGAAGGTCATTGGAAGGTTGTCCAGACAGTTGTTCCCCTGTTTGGCCATTCAGTCGATTTGCATATTAAGCTTTTATTATTATAGATATCTAGGCACTTTAGTTTACACATCTAATACTCCAATTAAAAATGAAAGTTTGAAAAGGCTGAACAGATACCTGAATCACTATACTGGGTAGAAATCACAGGTAGAAGAACTCTCTGATGATTTGTCACCCTCAAATTTTTGTTCTATGCTGATTCATCCTTCTCCATGACTGCAATCATTATTGGAAATTAAAAGGCAAAATGGCAAAGGGATTAAGCAAAAGCTGGAAAAAAAAAAAACCCTTATAGACAGAGAACAATATGATAATTAACAGAAGGAAAGAGGGGTGGGAGAGGTACGAGAGGGTAAAGGAGGAATAAATGGTGATGGAATGAGACTTAACCTGGGGTGGTGAATACACAATACAATGTACAGATGATGGTATATAATTGTGCCCCTAAAATTTATATAATTTTATTAACTGTCATCTCAATAAATTCAATTGAATGTGGGCAAAATGTCCAGCATTTCAAAATGGGAAGTAGTGCCATTGACTACTTAAAAGCAAAAGGCACATGTATGTTCACACACAAATACAAAAGATACGACCAGCCCTTGGCTACTGATAGCGATGAAAATCTCTAAATGATCTACTGCCAGGCTTGATCACGCTGATTTATTTCTGATCCGAGCGGAAGGAAAGCAGAGACTCTGCAGTAAGTTGGAAGGTCCTGCTAGGTTTGACAGAGGAAAATATGATTAGAATGCACTCAGGCAGAAATAATGACTTGCCTCCCCCCAGGACCAGTCTGCCCTCCCGTCTGTACCCACAACAAGCCTTGCATTGCTAACGACAGGGTGTTGGAAGGCCGGCGGCATCTCAAATCCATCCTGACTCATCATACAATCAGGAAACATACAACCTGCAAAACCCCAGACCTTTCCAGAAGAATGGCTCACACAAATACCCCCACAGTCCAAAAAAGAAAAGGAACTCTCTCATTAGATCAGGTTCCCTAGGAGAGCCAGGGTGTTGATCCAGAGTGGGATGGTTATTGAGAGGGTGCACTTGGAAGAAACCTACAGGGAGTTTGGAGAGAGAGATCAGGGGAAGGAAGGTGTCTGTGGTTTAAAAAGGTGGGGGAAGATGAAGAGAGAGGAGTCAAGTGTTTTCCTTAATTCAGGTAAGGAAAATATAGCAATTGCCAGAAATTTGTCACAAGTATGGGAAAACACTTCAAGAATTAGCCCCAAGTCTGTGTTGCAGGTTTGTTCCCTCGCCCTGGTCATGGTATGAGCAGGAGGCAACAAATCCATGTATATGTATCTCTCTCTCCCCACCCCTTCCTCCCTCCCTTTTATTCTCTCTAAATATCAATGGGAAAAATATCCTCAGGTGAGGATTAACAAAAAAAAAATTGCTCCACGATTGGTAATAAAAACCCAGAAAATCCGTGAGCACCATCTTGCCAAGTGACCCACCACTGGGACTTCCAAACTCTCGGTCTCCTCAAAGCCTTTAGGTCTGACATGCCTGAAGATGAGGTACCCAAGGAAATCTGAATTTCAGATAAACAGTGACTTGTTTTTCATATATCTAGAATTTATATAGGACATATCTATATCAAGAAATTATTTGCCATTCATCTGAAATTCAAATTTAACTGGACATCCTGTTTTTTTATTTACTGGATTTGGCAACTCTAAAGTGACCTCAACTCTCTCCTTCAAGCAGACTAGGAAAAGGCTCTCTGGGGAAGAGTGAGGTGTTACAGGCTCTTGCTGCTCCCTCTTTCACCCCTAGACATGAAAAGGATATCTCTGAAGCCTCGAGGCTCTGCTCACTTGGATAGCATGCTCTGATCTCCCAGGCCTATTAGCTTTAATCTCTTTATCTTGACTTTATTTCATCCCTACCTCCAGCCTCCCACCTGACCTTGAACTCCATCTTGCTCTGAGTCTTATTACCCCTCTGCAGAAACCTTCCCTGGAAAACACGTAGATACACACACATGGAGTCTGAGTGAAATTCTTCCCTTCACATGTACAAGCATTCATCCTAGCAATTACTACCTTCAGATAGGAAGCACCTGTACATGTACCTGCACCCCCCACACACACATGGGGCACCCAGTTCTTGGAATAGGATTGTGTTTGTGCATTGCTTTATTCCCAGCACTCTTTCCAGTATCTGGCTTTCAAAAGTGTTTGAGAAATAAATGAATGAATAATGTACTGTAACTTCTCAGGGGGAAAAAGTGTCCAGCTCCTTGAGAAGCAAGCAAGAACTAGTAGGGGAAGGAGGAGTCCTTTCTTATGTGTCTGGCCTTAGAAATCTCTCTCCCCTGGGAAAGTCAGTGACCTCTCAGTAAGCCTGAAGAACCCTGCTTACTAGGAGAGCACACATGTCCCTGCATTGCAGGACCCAGCAAAGTACTTGCAGACAGACTAGAACATGGATGATTCTCCATGGCCAGTCAGACTGGACCTAAGACCTGACAACCAATGTTGGCCACACCCGTTGGCCAGCACTTTCGCCAGTGCCCTCCCGGAACTAGTATTGAACTACACGTGGCTTCTCCTCCTACCCTGATTTCATAGCTTCTGTAATTCACTCTAGCAAATGTGGTCTAACTTAATGCTCACTAAACTAGAAGCGAAGTTCTGCTCTTCTTCACTCGGTCTCCTCTCAACTCCTTCCTCTTTTTGTTGGATGGTAGCTTGGCTTTCCCTCCTAATTGCTGCATGGGTCCTGAACACCTGTGTTTTATGCTATTCCATGAAACATTTCCCCAATTAAAGCCTAGGAGAACAATGAAAAACAAAACCCATCTGCAAATGGAGAATTATACATTCGACAGCAATAGCAACACTAGGTCATGGGCTAGGTCGTGAAATCACTGAGCATATACATCCAGCACAGAAAAAGAGCACACTTCTAAAACATTTATGGCTGAGATTTAAAACTACTGGAATTGAGACATTCAGAGGTAATTCCCAAGAAAGCTTTCAACCTGGCTCCAAGGCCTCAGCTCAGAGCTAGGGAAAGCAGCTTTCATCACTCTCCCGGTAACACCAAGGAAAGGAGCGTGTTTCGAGAAATGACAGAGCAATCTGTCTGACTTCAAAATGAGGCTAGGAAATGCAAGGGAAATTTCAATGAGTATATTTGCTTCCTCTTCTAAACTTTAAATATTAATTCTAGTCTACAGTTGAGAGAAAGGGCCTAGTCATCCTATCTAATAAAAGAGGAATATGCAAATTAACCATCACTCCAACACACAAGATGGCTGCGCCCATGTGTTCAAAGGTGACTGCCCCCATGTGGACACAAGGTGGCCATCACAAGATGGCGAGCGGGGGAGGGAAGTTGGGAAGGACCAGGCCTGCAGGGAAGGGCAGTTAGGGGCAAACAGACTAGCAGGAGAGGGCAGTTAGGCATCAATCAGGCTGGCAGGGCAATGGTTAGGGGTTGATCAGGTTGGCAGGCAGAAGCATTTAGGGGTAATCAGGAAGGCAGGCAGGCGAGCAGTTGGGAGTCAGCAGTCCTGGATTGTGAGAGGGCAGTCGGACATCCCTCGAGGGGTCCCAGATTGGAGAGGGTGCAGGCTGGGCTGAGGGACACCATCCCTCCCATGCACAAATTTCATGCACCAGGCCTCTAGTCATAAATAAAATTGGGCTCACCTTCCTTTGTTTCTGCACAGGTCTAGAATGTGGTATCATCTACAATGATACCACATTCTTGATCTTGCTGCCTAAGGGTCACTCCCATTGAAATTGAGGGGGTTAATCTGTACTCTCTTTAGGTAATTGGCCTTGAGGTTAATCCATATAACAGCCATTTCCTAGCTACCATATTTGTATCACCAGAAGCACCTGGTAATGCTCTACTGGCTCTTTGGCTTTGGCATCGTTTCGTTTGCCTTTATCTTCTCACTGGCTAACATATGCAATTCAGGTGAGTCCAAAATTCTCTTGCTCTAAGATGCAGGCCAAGAGGAAGTGAATCCAAGCAATGCCACTGATGGCAAGATGTCTAGCAAAGCCCTCCAGGGCTAGAGTGTTCTGAAGACAGATGAGCCCAGAAAGGGGGGCCCAGTTCGGACCTCAGACCTTAAGCTGCAAATCAAAGCTTCTGCCTCTCACAGTAATTCCATCGGTTCCTGTGGATGAACAGAGCCCAAAGCTAGTAGGAAACTGACAGAGAAACTGGGATAAGATTTCTACTCTTTCTTACCCAAGTCTGGTTCAAAATTGACAATGGGGGGCCTGAGTGGGAGCAGCCAGGCCCTGACTCTCCATGGTGTTAAGTCACCAGATCACCAGTAAAGCCCTGAGGATCTTTTGGTTGGATGAGTCCTTTCTTTTCTCTTCTCCATATAACTTTAAAACCCTAAAAGGCCACACCTACTAAAGAAGGTGGCTAGTATACCACTCACCCTTATTTGTGGGTTTTGCGGGGGGAATCTCTCAAACCATGTCCTGCTCTAAAACTGGAAATCTCTTGCCAATCTGGAATGCTCCAAACCAGACAAAGGCCAAGTACCTTCTGCTGATGCTTCCTTTTCCAAAGGGTTAGGGTTAGGGTTAGGGTTAGGGTTAGGGTTAGGGTTAGGGTTAGGTTACCCATGAGAAATGGAAACCTCCACAAATGACTCAATCCCCAAAAGACAATTCAGCAGAGGTATTTTCTTCCCCCTGGTTAACTATAAAATTGCTTCAAATCTCCATCTTACTTTCATTCATACATATGCCCTCCTTTTGTTCCAGATTTTGAAGAGAGAGAGAACTAGTCTTCTCACAAAACTTGGCTATATCCTTTTGATCTCTCAGTTTCCAGAAAAGAGAAATGACCACCAGTCCCCCATCCTGAGACAAACCCCTGCATCTCTGCCCATCTTCCTCATGCTGAGCAGAGTAAGAGACATGCAGTTCATTCCTGCAGTCACAGGAAGATATTCCCTGGCTCCCTGCAGAAGGTGGGATAGGGAGGCAATATTCATGTGCCAAGCACTGTGCTGGTATTTTTACTCCTTCATCTCAATAAATATAACAACAGTTGACAAGAAATAGGACTTATTGTCCCATTTTGCAGAAAAGGAAACTGAGGCAGAGAGGTCCAGCTCCCCCCTAGTTCACAGTGCGAGAACCAGATGGTCGTCTGAGGCTGCCAGGGCTGGACGTGAGGAGAGCTCTTTCTGGGTGACTCACGACTGGCTTTGTGACTTTCTAAAACTCACTTAAACTCCCTGCTGGAGCTATTAATATCATCAATCCTCCTAACTTGGCATAAACTTCTCCGTTCACCCTCTCCCTGTCTCCTGTTTCCTTGTCCTGTGGTGCTGCTGAATTAACGTCTACAAAGCTCTCTGAATCCCCTGAAGGGAAGTTTCAATAAACACAAGTTATTAACCTTCAAAGCACCCAGAGTTGTGAATGAAGAAGTTATAAAAATTATCACAAAGTCCTGCTGGGGTCTGATAATGAACAGAAGCCTTCTCGCATTGTCAAACACTTCCCCTTGTTTCCCAGAGCGGAGGAGAACCCCTCCAGCTAGAATAGGCATTAATTCCAATGTTAGTCCCTGGCTCTTCTCTCTTCTGATGTAAGGAGAGGTCAAGTGCCTCTTTCCAGAGTCTCTTCAGGAGCTTCCTGGAGATTCTGATCTGCAGGTGCCTAAGGCTACCGAACAACACAGCTCCATCATTCTCTGGCTGTGACCCACAGGTGCAGTCGGAAAAATGCAGTGACAATGCCTAATGGGCGAGAAGGTGCCGCTGCTGGGAAGTCAAGACCCAGAAATTCAGTATTCACGTTCAATATTCACTGCTCCGGCTCTCTTCACACTGACCGTGATTATCATGCGTCAGAGAAGGACCTAGCTTTGGCCACACAAGCAAGGGGAAACCAAGCTGTGCCTCTCCTCTGAGGTTGTGCTGTGAGAAGAAGGGGAAGGGAAGGGGGAAAGGAGAGCTAATGGAGATATCCCACCCTTCTGTGGGTCTAGACAACACAGCTGGTCTGGATTATGCAAATACTGTGCCAGGAGCAGGAATGAAGGGAAGGGTGTGAGGCTCATACACTCACTATCAATGATCCCCCATCACATTCCCTATCTTAAGATTCAACTTTGCTCTGGAGCTCACAATGTGCCAACATCTCCCTCTGCAGCCCAGGGCTCAGGACTGCGGTAGCCACAGAAGAGCCTGGCCACCTCCCCACCCACCCACCCCCGCCCCCCTGCTTCAAGGTTTGGTCAAGCCAATTGGGATGATAAACTTGAGTTGAAGGTATGGAGGAAGGCACGTAATCATCACACAAGACTTCACAGATCTGACCTACCTGCACTAGCTGTCAAAAACCTTGTTTGCATGGACACTATCTGCTGTCCTAGGAAGAATGGGAAAGGGCAATTCTGGGAACCTGGGAAGATCTCAGAGTCAAAGAGCATTGTTGCTAAGCCTAATGTCAGTACCATTATGATTAGTATTTATCCTTGACTGTGCATGGTAAAGTCTAAGAATTTTGGAATCACACAGATGTAGATACAAATGCATATGTGCGCTTGAGTAAGGTACTCGGGCTCAGTTTCCTCTTTGGTAAAAAAAAAAAAAAAGGGGGGGGGGTCATGATAGCAACCATTTCATAGTAACACTGTGAGGTCTGACTTAGTTAACTGCATGTAAACTACCCAGCACAGTTTCTGGCACATGGTGAGCACTCAAAAAAGAACAGTCACTCTACCAGATAGAGTCTACTAGTGACTAGGTAATAAGTAAGGTAATACTAACAGTATGAACGGAATCTGGAGGAAGGAGAGAGATGGTAACAGAGAAGGGCTTACCTTTCTCAGATGAGGGCTGCTTTTTAAGGGGGGAAAAAAACACAGTACAACCAAAAGTTATAAAACTGGTCTCCTGCTGAAGCCGGTTTGGCTCAGTGGATAGAGCATTGGCCTGTGAAAGGTCCCAGGTTCAATTCCAGTCAAGGGCATGTACCTTGGTTGCAGGCACATGCCCAGTAGGGAGTGTGCAAGAGGCAGCTGATCCATGTTTCTCTCTCATGGATGTTTCTGGCTTTCTATCCCCGTCCCTTCCTCTCTGTAAAAAATCAATAGAATATATTTTAAAAAATAAAAATAAAACTTGTCTTTTGCCTATGTGTAATAGGAGCCAGACCAGAATAGAGCCAGTTAAGAGGCAGGAAAAATGAGTCTTCCTTGTAAAAAAAGACCTTGAACTTCATGAAGAATGGTTGGACCATGAAAGCCACAGTGGGCCATGGGAGGCCCCTGCAGATGTCCAGGCTTTGGGCCACTTAAATTGACCAATGGGACAGTGATGTCTATCCTGTGATTTCTTCTGCCCTCCTGACAAGGGAATAGAGCCCACAAAACACTGTGCTGCCCAAGCGGTGACTCATCCAGGGACAGGAGGCCATGCTTCTAGCAGAGATGTGAAAATCTTCAAGTCTTTGACCTCAAAATAACTGCCAAGCAGCTTTTCCTGAAACACCAGCCCAAAAAGTGGGCGATGCATCTTCTCCATTAACTACGCAGCTCACCTTGAAGCCCAGCTTCCGGAGGAGCAGCCCATTTGTCTCCACCTCCAATAAAGAGAGAGAGCCTGTGCATATTGAGAGAAATGTCCTGCAGGCAAGGGAGCGCAGGAGGGGGCTGCCTTGATTAAAGTGGGCTGTTCTGCCAAGAAGTCTTGAATATGCTCTCCTGGTTTGGGGCTGTTAGTGCGTGCGGAGGCAGCAGGCAACATGAATTGCCTTTTATCTAATTGGAAAACTCCCACTGAGTTTAGAAGTACCCATTTAGACAGGCAGATCAATAAAAGAAATGGGGAGCGGATGGCCATGGAGATGTTATGGAGCCGGGCTGATCCTCTGTACATCTGCTTAATAAAGATTAACTCGTCCTGGTGGCAGCACAAACCCGGAACACCCTCCGAGCTCCAGACTGCACCGAGTTCCGGTGGGTTTCAGTGAGCAGACATTTCTCAGGAGCAATGGGCAAGAGACCCCTCCCCTGTCTTCTCTTTATCTGGAGTCAAGAGTTCAGGTGGAAGGGAGGGGAGAGGTCGGATCCAGAGCCTTAGGAATTTGACTGGGATCTTTCTAGCACCTTCCCAAAATGGCACTCCCATGACCCAGATAAAAATGGAATGAACCAGAGGCAGAGGTCCACAGAAAAATGTCAGAGAAAGGAGACAGTAAAGAGAGGTAGCACGAGGCTCCCTTGCCATTTCATACCATTTTATGGTGTCACCCTTGCACCATAATGGACACTTTCTGAACTCCTGCTTTAAGGACTTCCCAATTGAAACCCTCTTTCTTCCTCTCTCTCTCTTTTTCATCACTGAGTTGGGAGCTCTAACACTTATTCCTTATTCCCACGTGGCCACCCTGTCCCCTGTCCTTGCTGCTGTCCCCTTTATCCCCCCCCCCCCCCCCCGCATCCTATAACTGACAAGTCCACTTTTAATTTCAAACACAAGCTTTTGTTCCAGGCTATCGTGTGGAGGCTGATTCCCTTAGAAAGGAAAAGTGCTCTGTGGCCGAAGGTCCAGAAATAGAAGTGGGGTGTCAGGGGTGGGGAGCGGGAGAAGGGGGAGTGTGCGCACGCGTGCATGTGTGTGCACTGAGCTAGGAACATTTCATTTATATTGGGGACATTTTTAGAAAGCTGGGAACCCTGCCTTTCATTCATGTGTCCCTCCTTTGACTCCTGCAGAAGTTTCTCTCTGGGCAAGGGCTGCGGCAGGGAACCTGCTGACACTCGGCTTTAATAAAGGCATTTTCTTCTGCACAGTCCTATGGAGAAGGCACCAGCTCATACCTGGGCCATGGGTCGGTTTCCATGGAAATGACTTCAGAGTCACAAATAAGGCGGTATTATGTTCTCTCGGCAGGACTAGATGAGAGCTAGAAGCTACAGAGAGAAAAGGGAAGAGGGGAGGGGGACAGAAAAAGGAAGAGGGTAGGGGAGAAGAAGGGAGGGAGGGAGGGAAAGAGGGAGGGAGGGAGGGAGGGAAAGAGGGAGGGAGGGAGGGGAGGGAAAGAGGGAGGGAGGGAGGGGAGGGAAAGAGGGAGGGAGGGAGGGAACCATAGAGTGCTGTTGTTTGGGACAAAGCAGGTTTCAGATAGGGTGGGCAAGAGGAGCGGAAATGGCATTGTCTTCTTTGAGAGAGGTCTTTCATTTTCAGAGATAAAGGAGGAAACCCCATTCCAAAGAATCCCATTCACTTTTTCTTCTACTGGCTGTTTTCTCAATTTCCTCATTTGGTAAGGGTGCAAAAGCTTGCAGAGCAAGGATTGGGGGGTGCAGAATGGAGCAGGAGGTGAAACAGAGTAGGAAGTGAGTCAAACTGTGTCTTTTCCTCTCATGCTCAGCAGGAAACTCAGAGCCTCTTGTCCATGGCTCTTTGACAAATTTCATGCCACACTTAAACCCTTCCCAAAATTCATAAGCCCTGCAGGACCTCAGCATCCTTAGGAAGATTGTTCTCCTGAGAAGAGCTTTGGGAGGGAGAGTGACCACATTGTCTTCCTAAGGTGCGCTTTTCCTTCAAGACTTCATTGGTTTATTCACTGTCATTGTGCACAAAAGTCTGGGACTCAAGACCTAGAGTCAGACTCAACAAGCAAATACAAGCACCAAGCTTCCTTTCAGCTAAACCATGAGACCATGTGTCAGGCAATGAATTCTAAAATTCTGCCTGCGTCATGCTTGCTGTTTAATGTATATAGAGATTTCAATGATCAAAATGCTTTAATGCAACATGTTTCCTTTAATTCCTGAGTCCATTATCAAGATACCCAGATTTCCAAAATTATTACCACCTTACATGCTTCCTTCTGAACCTTATTCCTTTTATAGTGGCCACTGCCACTAGCTCTATCTTTGTCCACAGTCCAGACAAAGTAGGCAGCTTCCTCCGTAATATGGTTTAAGCAGCACTAAAAGTCTTGCCAATCTAATATTTTGTCTCCCTATTAACTAACATCAGTGCCTAAGACCCCACCTTCAAATTACCCCTTTCTGTCTTCAACTGTCTGTCTATCCAGAAACAAAGATTTAGGACCATCTGCCCTAACTCTTCAGTATGAATGTGTTTTCAGATTAGCTGACAAAGTGGGATTTGGGATGAATGAATCTGATGCATAGAGTAGGGGACAGGATATTCACAGCTGTTTCCTTGACAGCTGGAAATATCTGATATAAAATCCAAATACGTGATTCATTGACCGTCACTTGGGGGGTCACCCCAGGTGCTTCAAGGAAAGAGTCAGAGAAGACCACTGAGTGAATGCACAGTATTATTGTCACAGGTTTTCAGCCTTGAACTCCATTCTAAAAACACTGCCAGAGTGAGTTGGGATGACCAGTGGTTAGCAAACCGCGGCTCGCGAGCCACATGCGGCTCTTTGGCCCCTTGAGTGTGGCTCTTCCACAAAATACCACGGCCAGGCTGAGTCTATTTTGAAGAAGCGGCATTAGAAGAAGTTTAAGTTTAAAAAATCTGGCTCTCAGAAGAAATTTCAATCATTGCACTGTTGATATTTGGCTCTGTTGACTAATGAGTTTGCCGACCACTAGGATAGACCAATTACCTCTTGGGCACTCAAAGAGCAGGAGCCCTGGATGCAGTCCTTGGTTGGTCCAGCTCTTAATCTTCAATTACCATCTAACCTTGACCCTGGAAGACGACGACAAGGAAGTAGAAGTATTTCTAAAGTATAAAGCTGCTCACTTCTGGGCCTTCCCAGCAGGGCACCAGGAGCAGCTTTAGACCCCTCTCACAGTATCAGAATTCACACAATCACTAAGAGTTGCCAAACAGGTTGGGGGAAAGGGGGGAAAGCTTGAAGCTCTTTGCTCATCTCACTGAAAGTTCTTTAACATGGCACAATGGCTCCAGACAGTCCAGGGTCTCCACCCAAATCTATATTTTTTCTCTCTCTACTGTGGAATGGGAGATGGAAGGGTGGGCCTTGAGCTGGCTCAAGAGGCCAACTGCAGTCTGTGGGAGCAGCCCATGCAGGCAGTCAGCAGCAAGCCTAGCTAAGCTCTCCCTAAAGCACAGAAGAGAGAAGAAACCCCTTTACTTTAGGACTGGTGATGGTTAATCAAAAACGTAACTAAAGCAGAGAATCATAAAAAAGTGATGCATCCCACTCAAAATAGTTTATTGTAACATAAAATAGAAACATGCTTTCTTCTGCTAACTTTTTGTGTGGGGCCACAATGTTTTCTTTAAATATTAAAATGATAAAAGTTCTCCATCATATCTCTTTCAAAAAGCCAAATCCGTAACTCATCATCTACAATTTCCAGTTTCCATTTTTTTTTTCAAAGCAACGTGAAAATTTAAGGACATTAATGAGATAATGTGAGTGCAAAATCCTCCCATATTTTTCTGTTTCTCTACAATCATTTATAGTCGGCTCACCCACACCTAATTCAACTGCAATTTTTTTTTAGCAACTTTCATTTATTGAGTCCTTTCAAAGCATGCAATTTTGTTTTCATGGAAACAGTTTATTCATGCTCAATGTTCATTGGTTTATACACTTAATTAAATCATAACTTCATCAGTTAATGTCATTAATTGGTTTGTGGAGGTTAATTAAGAGAAGTCCCACTGTTGTTTTTTCTCTTAAGAAAAATTCTCAACCTAACAAGGCACATCACATTTTTTTAAAATATGTTTTTATTAATTTCAGAGAGGAAGAAGTGGGAGAGATAGATAGAAACATCAACGATGAGAGAGAAGCATTGATTGGCTGCCTCTTGCATGCCTCCTACTTGGGATCAAGCCCACAACCCAGGCATATGCCCTGTCCAGGTATTGAACTGTGATCTCCTGGTTCATAGGTTGACACTCAATCCCTGGGCCAAGCCAGCCAGGCATCATTTTAAATATGAGGAGTCAGCCAAAACCATTTTGGCTCAGTGGATAGAGCGTCGGCCTGCGGACTGAAAAGTCCCAGGTTCGATTTGGTCAAGGGCATGTACCATGGCTGCGAGCACATCCCCAGTAGAGGACATGCAGGAGGCAGCTGATCGATATTTCTCTCTTATCGATGTTTCTGACTTTCTATCCCTCTCCCTCGCTCTCTGTAAAAAAAAAAAATCAATAAAATATTAAATATCAGGAGTCATTTCTCATAGAGTGAGACCTGTCCATGTCACAAATAAGAAAATACTGTCTAGGAATACAAAAGTAATTGGGGTAAGAGGGAACCTCTGGCATGACATAGGGAAGAAGTCACAAATCTCTTCTCTGAAAACAACTAAAACACTGGATGATATTACCCAGACAGCTATTTCATGACCCTGGCTATCAACCAAAGTCTTAGAACAAGCTGAGAAGATTTAGTCGTAAAGCACTGCTGACTTTGGATAAGAACAGTGAGAACTGTAGCCTATTTGCCTGGGGCTGATCCCATTACCCTGTTAGAGCAGCTAGCACAGTGGTTCTAACAGGTGGCCAGGCTGTCCATTACCCACAGTTTCACTGCCAGAAGGGATGACTTCATTTGAAGCTAATGTGAAAATCTGGTTCCGTGCATGGTAAGTAGCAATCTCGGTGGGAAGAAAACAAGGAAGGTCAGTCGTTAGGACAGTCTGAGGTAATGGTCTTATTTGAGGCAAACAATGGACTAGAGGACTAGCCAGAACTTTAAGAGGAAAATACAAGAAAATGAGACACTTATAGAGGCACCTGGTCATCCTTCCACTCACTCCTGGCTGGTCCACAGTTGGCATGCGTTTGCAGGAGAGACCAGAGAGAACCTTGTGAAAAGTAAAAGCCAGGGAAGACTTTAAACGGCCTGAACTTTGAGTGCATTCTCAAGTCACAGATCCAACACTGGGTGGAAGTTCTATTGGCTGAAGCACCTGCAGGGACCCCCTGGTTCAAAGGTTGATGTTCAGCCTCTGAAAAATTATTGACTGGCCGCTAAGCTATGCAGACTCAAGGACAAATCCTAGGAAACAAGATAAAAATAAACACGACCAACTAGATCTACATGTTTCTATATCCACAGGGTGTGACACAAGTAGGTTTACAATTGTGAGTACATGAAACACAGAGTTTATTCTTGTATTATTTATTCATTATTGTATTTTCTATATGAACAATTGTAAACCTACTTTTGCCACACCATATATAAATACATATGGTTTTAAATAAAAAAAATATTTCAAAAACATAACATTTTACATATTTTTTAAGTGAGCAAAGACATCAACAGATTTTAGAGGAAAGTTACTAAACAAAACAAAAAATTCTAAGGAGGAAAAAAAATCAGAATCCAGATTTGCTATAATTTATTACCTAATATTCCAAGTTTTCAACAAAAATTTTAAGACATAAAAAGACATTTTAAAAGTCTGACACATATGCAGGGGGGGAAAAGGCAGAGAAATTGTCTCTGAATGTCCCCTGATGTTAAATTTAGCAGACAAGAGATAAAAAGTAATTCCTCTAAGTATATTTAAAGAACAAAAGAAAATTATGTTTAAATTAAAAAGAAATATGACAGAGAGAGGAACCAATATGGCAGCATAGATAACACCTAAACTGCTGCCTCGCACAACAATTTCAAAAATACAAAAGACAAAACGGACATCATCCAGAACCACAGGAAAGCTGGCTGACTGGAAATTCTACAACTAGAAGGAAAGAGAAACGCACACAGAGAATCAGAGGAGCTGCAAAGCATGAGATACAGAGACAGATGCACAGAGAGGACAGGGCTGAGTACCTGGCTGGCATGCTCTAGTGGGAAGGAGACAAAAGCTCCAGACTTCACTGAACCCCAGTTCTGACTGCACTGAATCAGTCCTGGGTGAGACCCTGGGGACCCAAGACCATATGGGGGAATCTGGACTGTAAGGCAGAAACTCATGGGAATGGCTAAAGTCAGAGGCCCGGAGACGCACGTGGGAGTGTGTGCAGAGAGGGCGGACTGTTGAGTGAGCTGCTAGCTTGATTTTGTGAGAGGGAGAAAGGAGCTCTGACTGCACTGATCCCCAGTAGTGCCAGGTGAGAATCTGCAAGTCCAGATTCATTGGGTGAGAGACTGAACTGTTTGGCAGAGGGCGAAACTCGAGGACGCCTTTCTCTCAGAGGTGCTTGCAGTGATTGCCTGCAGACACTGAGACCCAGTGACCTCATGGGACGGGGCTGACTGGAAGCCAAGGCTGTCAGTTCCACCCTGAAACTCCACCTCAACCAAGCTGAGCACTGAGGCTTTGTCAATTTTGCAAATCTTGTCGCATAAGGCTATCTCCCAGCGTAGACACAGTTGATCCTCACAGCCAATTGGCCTGGAGGTCAATTCCTCCCAGTGATACAAACAACAATAAAGACTTAACTACAACAAGGCTGTACACACCAAGAGTGTCCACCTCAGGTAACAGGGGAGGCCGAGACACCTAGCACACAATGCTACCCTATCAACTAAGGGAAGCAGCAAAAGTACAGACACAAAGAAATAGATCACAAATGAAAGAAATGGAGGAAAACAAATGACTGAATATAGAGTTCAAAACCATGGTTATAAGGTTTTTCAAGGGGTTCCTAGAAAAGGCCGATAAATTCAGTGAGACCCTCGAGGATAAGAAAAAGGACCAACTAGAAATTAAACATAAACTGACTGAAATAAAAAATATTATACAAAGACCCCGCAGCAGACTAGAGGAACACAAGAATCAAGTCAAAGATTTGAAATATCAAGAGGCAAAAAGTACTCAACTGGGAAGGAAAAAATAAAAAAGAATCCAAAAATTTGAAGATAGTGTAAGGAGCCTCTGGGATAACTTCAAGTGTACCAACATCAGAATTATGGGGGTGCCAGAAGAAGAAAGAGAGCAAGATACTAAAAAACTATTTGAAGAAATAATGACTGAAAACTTCCCCCACCTGGTGAAAGAAATAGATTTACAAGTCCAGGAAGTGCACAGAACCCCAAACAAAAGAAATCCAGAGAGGATCACACGAAGACATATCATAATTAAAATGTCAAGAGCAAAAGACAAAGAGAGACTATTAAAAGCAGCAAGAGAAAAACACTTAATTACCTACCAGGGAGCACCTATATGATTGTCAGCTAATTTCTCAACAGAAACTATGCAGGCCAGATGGGAGTGGCAAGAAATATTCAAAGTGATGAATAGCAAGAACCTACAACCAAGATTATTCTACCCAGCGAAGCTATCATTCAGAATTGAAGTTCAGATAAAGAGCTTCACAAATAAGAAGAAGCTAAAGGAGCTCATCCAGTATTATATGAAATGCTGAAAAGTATTCTTTAAGAAGAGGAAGAAGAAGCAAAAGGAGGAAAAGTTGGCTGCTTTAAACTAGAGCATGGATGGAACTGGAGAACATTATGCTAAGTGAAATAAGCCAGTCAAAGAAAGATAAGTATCACATGTTTTCACTTATTTATTATGGAATATAATGAGCAACATAAACTTATGAACAAAAACAGATCCTGAGACAGAGAAGCATTGACTGTCAAACCTCAGAGGGAAGGGAAGGTAGGGTGAGGGTAAGGGGAAGGGATCAACTAAAGGACTTGTATGCATGCACATAAGCCTAACCATTAGACACAGATACCAGGGCGGGTGAGGGAATGCGTGGGGAGGGGGGGTTGGAAGGGATAATGGGGGATGAGGACACATATGAAATACCTTAATCAATAAAGAAATTTAAAAAAAGAAACATGACAATAACAGACAGACAAAAGGATATACTATAAAATCTTAGAATAATTTCAAATAAAGAGGAAATAGAATTAGAAAATTGGAATTACAGAGAGTAAAATAAATAAATGAGGGAATGCCTTCAAAAAATTAGAAGTGCATGGTAATTCAAGTTAATAATTTCCAAGAAAATGTTTAAATATTTTAATTTATTAAAATCATGAATTCTATATCTGTAATAAGCAAGGTGTCACCAAATAATAGTTTAAACCTTTACTTGAAATCTAAATTTTCAGCCTCATATGAAATAGAATGATTTGAGTCCCTATCATTTTCACTGTAATGTGGAGATTCTCTTTTTAAAAATATATTTTTATTGATTTCAGAGAAGAGACAGAGAGAGAAAAACATCAGTGATGAAAGAGAATCATTGATTGGCTGCTTCCTGCACGTCTCCTACCCCAGAAGTTACCTACTCCAGGTAACATGGAGATTCTTGAGCTGAATCTTAGGAAATCTACACACTTTGTAAGAAACTTTAAATGAAGCTAACACTTTCTTTCCTTGTGAGTTTGTTATCCTGGCTTTTTCTCGAGTGTTTTTATCCCTATAATTTCAAACTCTAGACCTAGATTTGTTTTTTTATAACTTGACTGCAAGTCAACGATACACACATACTCCTACAGTCAGCCTCTCTCAGAATATGCAAAAAGATTAAGCAGATTGTGACATAAAAACCCCATGTATCCCAAACATGTGGGTGTATTCACTTCTTCATTCTGCACAACCAATGTGATTTTGTCTAAGACGCAATTTCAGCATGGGAAAAATACAAATGAGAACTTCAAAAATACTTCGTAAATGCTCCTCAGTTTCCTGATAGTATTTCTGATGCTTTCTGATGCCTAGAATAAAACTTCAATCATCTTTCTGGTGTGTATTGGTAAAGAAGAGAATATAGTCTAGCCACATGTGTTAGAAGCTTTGTGACCAGAGGCGGACATCCAGACAGCCTTGGGAGGTCCTGAGCAAAACGCAGGCCAACCTATCCTGAGAGAACCCAAGAGCCACAGTAGCGTCAGAGACCTCAGTCAACTTCTCTTCCCTGGCAGCCTCTGCAAGGAGTCCTCCCTGGGCCTAGCAGCACCAGCCTCCCTGTGGCCATCTACTCCCACCAGAAATCTACAGTCACATGGGGCTCCAGGCTGAGGGCAGGTCTCTCCCAAGCCTACCAGCCTCCTCCTAGCATTTATCCACAACTGTTGCTAACTCAGCTATGGCAGAGCACACGTTTCTCTGCTGTGATTTATGGTAATTCATGCAGAGTGTTCTAACTCACAAAACTGCTGGGCAAATATTTAAGAACACACTCATTTGTAAGCAGATTAAGAACGCCCATTTGAATTCAAAAAGTAAATGTGCTCATGTCAAATGAGTCCCCTGTAATCATTAAAGGACGCCTGGCAGCCCTCTATCAGCTTTTACAAATGCCTGCAAGTTGGAAATTTCAACTTTTGAACAACAACAAAAAAATTTTTGGTTTGGAGTAGTGACTCCCACAGCCTTTCAAACAGTCATTCCACGGCGCGGCCACCAAGACCGAGTGAATTAACCACCCCTCTGGGCAGAGCCACCGGAGTCAATGAGTTAATGAGCCTGATGAGTGGAGAGTCTTCCCCTGTCTCCCTCGCAGACATCCTACCCAGTCTTACACGGTCCGACTTCACGGAGCACTTCAGTCAGCTAAACTCTCGGATGTCTCCTCAGACCCCAGGAACACTGCCACTCAAAAAGAATAAAAGTTGAATATGCAATCTAGATGCATGTTTTATTTAAGTGCCAGAGTTCTGCTCACAGTCCTCCTGGTCCCCCTGGGCCCAGTAGGGCAAATCTAAATAAACCCCAGGGCAACAATGCCCTGGGTCACCTCATCCAAGTTTCTACCTCTTTCCCAGCCTCCACAAATCTCTGAGGCAAGGTGAATTTTCATGAGCATTTAAAGACAAAGTTTTATACTTTCCAGATGTCATTCAAACTCTCAACTCCAATAGTTTTTAAGAAGACTCTTCTCATTCATTTGCAGATGGCAACGGAAGCTGTAAAAAGCTTTAACCCTTTAAGCTTACAGGATTCTCAAGAAGGGAGAGGCAGGCCTAGGAACAACAGACCAGGCTGTTCTCTCTCAACTACTAAACATTAACAATGCTTCACCTTTATACATCAATATTTTCCTAATATATTTTTATTTATTCAGAGAGGAAGGGAGAGGGGGAGAGAGAGAAACATCAATGATGAGAGAGCACCATTGGTCAGCTGCCTCCTGCACGCCACGCCACCCCCACTGGGGATCCAGCTCACAACCCAGGCATGTGCCCTTGACCCAATCGAACCTGGGACCCTTCAGTCCACAGGCCGATGCTTTATCCATTGAGGCAAACCAGCGAGAGCTATACATAAATCTTTATGTACATATCCAACTGGTTCACTAATAAAAATTCCTAGAAGTGATAACAACAAAGAATTATTTACATGTGTCGAGGACTCTCATTCATACTGTTCTTCCAAAAAATTAACTTCAGATCTGCCAGCAACAGTGTTTAAGAGCGCTCCACATCTTAAACAACACTGGACATTATAAATGTTGTTAAAATTTTTTCAATATCATAGCCAAATTAAGACAGTTGAGTTTGTCATACCTTCTTATTATTCAATTCATGCACTTTGTTATTCGGTTCATCTTTTCTTGGCTTATAGATCTTTCTTTATTAAAGATTAACATCCTATATCGTGTATATTGTAACTATTTTCTCTAACCTGTCATTTACCCTCTGATTTTATATTATTTTTTAAAATATTTCCATAATAATAAATAAATCTCAGCAATTTGGGTTCTGGAAACATAGTAGACTGAACTAACATATCCCTTCTATCTCCAATCAGTACTGCCACATATAAATCATAGATAAAGGAGGAGGGGAACTAAATACATAACTTAGGTTTTTTTTGTTTTGTTTTTTATTTTTTACAGAGCAGAAGGGAGAGGGACAGAAAGTCAGAAACATCGATGAGAGAGAGACATCGATCAGCTGCCTCTTGCACGCCCCCTATTGGGGATGTGCCCGCAGCCAAGGTACATGCCCTTGCCGGAATCGAACCCAGGACCCTTCAGTCCGCAGTCTGACGCTCTATCCACTGAGCCAAACCGGTCTTGGCAATAACTTAGATTTTTTTAAAAAGAAATTCCTTAGAGTCAAAAACAAAAGGACAGAATAAAACCATGTGCCAACATTATGACACTCCAGGGGCGTATCAGACAAAACATAGCTCTGAAGGATCTTGTGTTTTTAACTAGAGGCCTGGTGCACAAAATTTGTGCACTTGGGAGGAGAGGGGGTTCTCTCAGCCCAACCTGTGCCCTCTCACAGTCCAGGAACCCTCAGGGGATGTCTGACTGCTGCTGCACTCACTAGCCGTGAGCTCACCTTCTGGCTGAGCAGAGCTCCCCCTGTGGGAGCGCACTGACCACCAGGACGCAGCTCCTGTGTTGAGTGTCTGGTGGTCAATGCGTGTCACAGCGACCAGTTGTTCCACTGTTCGGTCTATTTGCATATTAGCCTTTTATTATATAGGAGGATTGTTTCATAGGAATGGGAGATAAGGCTTTGAGTCAAAACAGAAATCACTCCCTAACACCAGACCATGGGAAAGCCCTTATCATCAAAATAAAAACTAGAAAAAAAAGTGTACCCACTGGCTCAGGAAAATAGTAAGAAAGCTTGTCCTTACCTGGCACTCTGGGTAGGACAAAAAGTCTTCCCCTGGAAGAAAAAGACCATGGTCTTATATCTAACAGGGATGTAGAGTCCAAATTTAACACTGGAATGGAGTGGAGATGCCCAAGTATAGATATAAACAATAACAAAAATTTTGAAGATGCCAAGTAAGAAAAAGTCTCCAGGACACTTAGCTAAATCAAATGAAAATGTACTTTGTAGCAACTCTTTCACAATCCAGTATCCATGAAACTCCCATAGGAAAAAAGAGAAAAAGCTCTACTGAAAATGAGTTCACATTCCAAAATTACAAATCACACTCACCACTCACTGTGACAGTGACCCGGGATACCAGCAAACAGGCATAATACAACTTGTGATAAGGAAAAGTCTGAAAAGACTCTCAAAGGATTACAATAAATAAAAAGAAGAAACACAATTATGTGGAATTAACTGCATAAGATAAACCGCAGATTAAACATAGCTCAAAAGTTAATTAATCGGCCGAGACCGGTTTGGCTCAGTGGATAGAGCGTCGGACTGCGGACTGGAGGGTCCCGGGTTCAATTCCGGTCGGGGGCATGTACCTTGGCTGCGGGCACATCCCCAGTGGGGGGCGTGCAAGTGGAAAGAACAGAAAAACATGAAAATGTTTGGCAAATAAACTTTAAGAAATTAACATTTAACTGCATAAGATAAACCGCAGATTAAACATAGCTCAAAAGTTAATTAATCGAAGGAAAGAGGTGAAGAAATAAGAGACAAAGAGGTGGAAAATGTGAAGTAGAACTTTTTAAAAGACTTGAAGCAAAGTAATATTCTCAGAGATAATAAATGAGACTCTTCTAGAATTAATGAAAGACATAAATCTTAAGTTGAAGAATAATGAGCTTTAAAAATTTGATACATTTTAAAAACCCTATCCCCAGGCACGTATAGTGAAACTCCAGAAGAAAAAAGTAAAAGAGAGAGAGAGAGACCTGAAGGAAAAATAAATAAATTATCTTCCCAACAGTGACAACAGAAGCAAGAACACAATAGACTAATACCTTTAAATGAGTGAAGTAAAATAAATATTAGAAATCTATATGATTCAAAGAGGAGGGGAATTATTCATTTACAGACAAAGGCTAAGTAAAAATTCATATCATACCAAATATATCTATTAAAGGAAATAATTCAGGAAAAAGAAAACTGAACCTTAAAGCAGGTTTGGGGGTCCGGACACAAGGGTAAGCAGGGAATTGGGAAATATATGGATAATGTTATACAAGTATAAAATAAAAAAATAAAATTAATAATAATAATGACTTATTTAGAGGAATTAAAGCAGGTAGTACTAAAATATAAAAAAGAAACATGAGTATGAAAAAGGGAAAGATCAAAATTAAAATGTTCTAAAATCCTTGAATTATTCAGGATAATGTTATTGTTGTAGCTGTTTTAATTAACTATGCATGTTAAAAAATTAAAATGTAACCAATAAAAGAACAGAAATAGAATGGATAAATTTCAAAAAAACAGTTGAAGCTAAAGAGGGTAATAAAGAATATTTTATTAACCTAAGGGAAAGTAGGAAAGAAAAAAGCAGAGAAAACGCCTAGTAAGTAGGAAACATAAAATAATATGGTAGATATAATTTCAAAATATTCATAATCATAAATTAGTTAGATTTAATGTATTAATTTGAGGAAAAACAGAAAATCTCAAATTAAATATTTATAAATCTGGCCACATATGATTTACCAAAGACTCACCTGAAACATAATGACATATGTTAAAAGTCCATAGATGAAAAAAGATATGCTGGGTGTACGCTTCCCACTAACGGCAAACACACACACACACACACACACACACACACAAACACACAAAAATAGTAGCAATATAAATATCAGACTAAACAAACAAAAAGAAATACAGATGTAGAGAGAGATAACTATAGATGAAGATATAGATACAGGCAGAGATAGAGATATAGAGTCATTATCTAGGAATAAAAGGGGAATTCATCAGTAAGAATAATAACTCATACTTATGGAGTACTTGCTATATGTCAGACATTGTTCTAAGTGCTTCTTTTTATGTATTAACTAGTGGCCCAGTGCACAAGATTCGTGCATGGAGGGAGGGATTCCCTCAGCTCAGCTTGCACACTATCCAATTGTGGACCTCTTCAGGGATGTTCCACTGCTGGCTTAGGCCTGATCCCTGTGGGACATCCCCCCAGTTGGACATCCCTCTGGCAATCTGGGTCCACTGGCTACTAACCGCTCACTGGCCTGCCTGCCTGATCATCCCTAACTACCTCTTGTCTTCCCACCTGATCACCACTAACCCCTCTGCCTGCCTGCCCGCCTGATCACCCCTAATCACCTCTGCCTGCCTGTCTGATTATCCCTAACTGCTCCCCTGCTGGCCTGATTACCCCTAATTGCCTCTGCCTCACCCACACCCAGGACCCAGGCTTCCCTCCTCTGGCCAGCCACAGGCACCCATGACTCAGGCCAGACTCAGCCAGGTTGGCCGCAGCTGCAGGAGACCATGGGCGGGCAGCTTCGCCCAGGCTGCAGCCGCAGGCACCTGGGACCACAGGGCGTGCAGCATGTCCCTCTCCTGGGCCAGAGGCACAGGCACAGCGGCTGGCACCCAGGCCATCCTGGAGCGGGTGGCTTGTCCCTCTCCCGGGATGCAGATTGGCGGGTCTCCATTCCTCTCTTCCTAATGTTGAGTGTCTGAGCCCTTATTGTGTGATGGCATGAGGGCGTGGTGACTATTTGCATATTAGCTCTTGATTATATAGGATACACCTCATCTTCACAACGGTCCCCATGGCATAACCCATTCTACAGATGAGAATACTGAATTGCGGGGAATAAACGATTTTGCCAAGATTCAGAGCTCGCCAATGGCATAGCCCGTGATTCAGACCCAGGCAGCAGTCTGGCTCCAGTGTCTGAACTGTGCTGCTTTTTTTTTTTTCCCCCCTAACAGCACAGCTTCGAAATTAATGAACCACACATGTACTGAATTGCAAAGAAAAATTAGCAAATCTACAATTGTAATAGAAATTTTAATGTGCACATCTCAGCATCTAATTAAGCAAATAAAAAATTAGTGAAGCTATAGAACACTATTAAAATATTTAATCTAATGGCTCTACATAAAATGCCATTCACAACAATTAGAGAATAGACATTTTTTACAAGCAGCATGAAACATTTATAAAAATAGATCACATAAAAGGTTGCAAAGCAATTTGCTATAAATCCTAGAGAATGAAAAGCATAGAAGCCACGATCACTGATTATAGTCTAATTAAATCAGAAATCAATAACAAAAAGATAATCCCAAATGGCCGTATATTAAAAATTTTTAAACACTTTTAAGTATGTTTAGGGTCAAAGGACAATCATAATATACATACTAAAATCTTTAGAAAAACATGACAAAATATTGCATATCAAAAGTTACAGAAGGTAAAGTAGTATGTAAAGAAAATTTCATAATCTTAAAAGTATATATTAGAAGTGGGGGAAAATTAAAAATTAATGAGCTTCATTGTACAACTAAAGACAGAAAAATAAAACAAGAAGATATAAAGAAGGGAGAAAATAATAAAACAGAAAACTCGGGTTGAGTTGTTTCTAGAAGGTTTTATAAAATTAGTCCTGAGGTAGAGGTTACAAACTTCAGCCAACACAAAGTTGGGAGAACGGGGGCCTCCTGTGTGATCTTTGGCAGGTTTCTTAACCTCTCTGGGCAACAGTGTACTCGCCTATGAAGTTAGTTTGATCAACTCAAACATTTGACTCTTCTAAAACTCAGTGTTCCACCTTTCAGGGGACCATTTACTCAGGAGACTGTACAAGGGGGGAGGGCAAAAGTAGGTTAACAGTGAAGATTATGCAAACACAAAGTTTATTCTTGTGTTACTATTTAATTATTGTATTATTTTCCATATGAACAACTGTAAGCATGCTTTTGCCTCTCCCCTCCTGTCAACCCCATATATGGACTTACAAAGCAAGTGGCTTCTATAGAGTTGTTGATAGGAGAAATGTTTTTGGCATTTATGCAGTAACTACAATATAGCTAGGAAGTTAGAAGACACATTCTAAGAGCAGCTCCTCCCTTATGCCTCCTGAGTTTGGACTAGGAAAATGCTAGAAAATTCCTAAAATGAGCAAGAAAATCACCTTTATTCAAAAGCCTTTTCCTGAGGTATACATATATTTAGCAGCAATAGTAGTTCTAGCAATAGGGAGTCTAGTCCCAAACGTAAGGCAAGGTCAGGACATACACAGGTCCCAGTAAACAGTAAATAGTAGACACTAGGAAATATTTGTGAATGAATAAGCTAAAACAGTGTTCGGCAAACTCATTAGTCAACAGAGCCAAATATCAACAGTACAATGATTGAAATTTCTTTGGAGAGCTAAACTTTTTAAACTTAAACTTCTTCTAACACCACTTCTTCAAAATAGACTTGCCCAGGCTGTGGTATTCTCAAGGGGCCAAAGAGCTGCAGGTGGCTCATGAGCTGCAGTTTGCCGACCACTGGAGATGTGCCGAGAACCACTTCCAGCACGTAATAATTACAAGAGTTCCATCAAACAGTTGATGGGCCCTGACTGGTTTGGCTCACTGGATAGAGCGTTGGCCTGCAGACTGAAAGGTCCCAGGTTCGATTCCAGTCAAGGGCATGTACCTTGGTTTCAGGTACATATCCAGTGAGGGGTGTGCAAGGGGCAGCTGATTGGTGTTTCACTCTCATCAATGTTTCTAACTCTCTATCCCTCTCCCTTTCTCTCTGTAAAAAATCAACAAAATATATTTTTTTAAAAAAAAAGGTTGATGGGACCTCGGCAGCTCAACAGGGTGAGCCACATATGTAATTTATCTGTTGGAAATGGCTAAATGGATTGTTAACCGCCAGATAGCTCAGGGCATTTTATTGCCTCCTGTTGGCCAAAGACCTGAAAACTGTAGGCTATTCCCCAAACTGACAATGCTTCTGTACCCTTTGAAACCCTTCCCTTTGAAGTGTATTATCTCCACTTTCCCTTAGGACAAATTGTGTTAATAAATAGCATGGGGTCCTTAGACAGGTGAGTCTTCAGTTCCTTTAGCTAAAGCTCCTCTGACCCCCCAATGCCTTTCAAAATTATCTTTCGTCTTTGGACTCCTTTTCAATCATCTACACGAAGCCCCTTTCTCCAGAATGCTGAACCCTTTGTAAGGCTCGGAAAAGAACCCCAGCAAGATGAAAGTGCAAGGTGATGCAGTAAATGAAGTACTAATCCAGATTTTGGATAAAGCTAGTTTAATTAAGCTAGTTTAGTTCTTTTTTAAAAAATTTGGACTAAATGCCTAAAAGCCTGTTTTAAGATTAAATTGTGATTGGCAATGATGCACTTTCTGATTAACTAGAAAAGTAGACTGCAGCTTTTCCCGTGTACCTTGGGTATTAAGGTGGGAAGGGACCACAAAAGTCATTGTTAGTATAAATGCAGCCCAAGGTTTCTTAGGACCTCTCTACCTAGAGAATAACAGATTGAATGCAGTCTAGAATTTGCAGAAATGGTACTCATCATGTGGGCTGGTTCCTTGCAAAGTGAAAGTGTGCTCTCTTTAAAATGAGTATATCATAGCATTTAGTTTGATCTGTGTTAAATCAGGTGTGTGAGGGGTCCTGTTTCTAAAGAGAGGAGGGAATCGGGTGAGCTAATAGCACTGAAGGTATCCAGTGGCCTCATAGGTGAATCTATCATCTTAAACTCATTCAGTAATAATAATAAGCATCACCTGGCAAGTGTGGCTCAGTGGTTGAGCCTGGACCTATAAACCAGAGGTCATGGTTCAATTCCTGGTCAGGACACATGACCAGATTGCAGACTGGATCCCCAGTGGGGAGTGTACATGAGGCAGCCAATCAATGATCTCTCTCATCATTGATGTTTCTCTCTCTCTCTCCCTCTCTTTTTCTCTCTGAAATCAAAAATATTTTTAAAAGTAAGAAGAATCAAAATTGTAGGACTCTATACAGATCCATAATTGGGCTTCCCACCCCTTTCAATAATGTGTGAAGAAGCTCAAGTCAATCCAAAAAACTTCACGTAATGGGCTCTTCCCTGCATGAGTTACACGCGTGTGCCTCTGCGGAGCTGCCCCTCTGCCAGCTGTCAGGACTGACCATGGAGTTAGAGAAGCCAGGTTCTTTGTACCCCGAATGCCACTTTCCCTGTGAGACTCTCCCTTCGAATGGGTGAGCAAGTGTTAGAATGGAGGACCTGGAGTGGATCCAGAAGAAGAAATTTGACGAATAATGTTCAGTTTCCTGTCTCCCACCAGAACAGGAAAGTCAGGAAAATTCTCCTGGGAAGAAGCTGTGTAATTGTTTTTGGAGACAGTGCGGAGACTTAACTGCGTCAGAGAACACCTCCAGCAGGCCCAGGCCTTGCTGAGCAGTCCTGACTACTCTGTCCATAAATGGGGTCAGCTCATTGGGAATATTGGGCAGGGCCCAACGACCCACACTACACTGCCCTTTCCAGAAGCCCAAAGACCAGCTGCTTCTTGGTGATGTGGTTCTTGGCTGAGAAAATAGAGGTCCTCCCTTCCCCATTCCCTTTTCCTTTCCGCACTTGTCTCTCTCTTGCTGCCTGTCAGCTTTGCCAGCTGGGTCCCAAGAGAGGGCTCCTTATGTCCAGGGATAAGCCATCTCCTCTGAAATCAGCCAAGCCAGCCAGAGAAATCCGGGCCCGTGATTTCCTCACTCAAAGGAGAGAGGAGAGGACAAGAATAGCCCTTATAATTTCTTCTGTAGTAAAACCCCGTAGGTCCCATTTGCCTTCAATTCCCTCAATATCCATCAAAATGCTGGAAATAAACATGAAATTGTTATCACAAGGCTCGGTCTCATGCCAAAAATAATTTAAGTGTGAAAACACAAAAGAAGAATGCTTCCCTATGTCTCTATTATCTCCCTGGAGTATTCCACCAGCCTTCCTTTCTCTCCACCACTTGTATTTCCAGGAATATGTGGGGCAGCCATTAGAGCTCCATATGCCACGGAGTCACGTATTTTAAAAAAATGTTGGTCTTTAAAGGGCACCACTGCCAATGGTTCAGTCACATGGCAGGGATTTAATTACCTGCATGAAATACACTAAAGAAATGCATGTTGGGCTTTTCTTCTTTCCACAATTCCACTTCAATTTGTATTTTTCTCCTTCTAATTGAAATTAATTTCCCTTGCTGTTTCATGTTACAAAACACCTGGCTGGGGTTATTATTCTACATAGGTAATTATAAAATTAGAAGGCTAACCACGACTCGGATTTCCTAAATCACAGGTGGCAATGGTACCAAGTGCTGATGAAAGGGAAAATCAGAAATGCAAGCTAAAAAGAAAAAAAAATGCTGGCTCAATTCTCTTGCAAAGACACCCCCACAGGCCTAGCAATGCCCCCAATCAGGTGATGCCAAAGGCTTCCGCTCTCAATGTAAGTGTGATGGACGTTGTGGTACAATGTCCAGATCCCCTATAAGACTAACAACACTTACCAACTTGAAAACACGCTCCTGCCAGACCACCCTCAGCTGTCAGCCCCCTGTGACCATTGCCTTGCCCAGGGTCACACCTGCTCTGTGAGTAGCTGGTTCCACTGGCTGATCCTCCTAGGCCTTCTCTCTCACTCCAGCTTGGGAAAACGCTGAAGGACCATCCCAGCTCGAAGCTTCCTGTGGAATCATCATTGAGGACTTCATTGAGATGGCATCACTGCCCAGATTGTCCCTCTGCCCAATCCTCTTCCCTCCTCTCCCTTCCCCTCGCCTCCTTTTCTCTCCCCTCCTTTTCCCTTTCCTTCCCTTCCACAGTGTGCATCTTAAGAGTACTTCTTAAAAATCCTCCTTAACACTAAGTCAACCTTAAGGTCAGCTCCCCAGATAACCCAACCTCCACCAGAGAGGAGTAGAAGTTGGATTTAAAAAATGTTTAATTGTTCTTACATTCACTGAGACATCCAAGCAAGTGAACACTAATGCACTTACTTCATTGCTAAGTTTTGTAAGCCCTTTGGTACCAGCTCACTAATGGCTGCTTATGTTAGTATCAAATAAGACGGATGACAGCTCTAAGAAGTAATGATGGAAAGTTAATGGAAGCATGTATTAACAGCCTCACAAACATTCACATTTTTGACCCAATAAATTACATTTTTATTTATGGATTATTTTGCTTATAGCCCATCTAATACCCAACTTACTGAAGGTGACTTACATTCAGCAAGTCAAACTACATAAATAACATATGGCAAAATTAAGACAATATAAAGGCAGATATTAAGTGAATCAAAAAAAAAAGGTGGCCATGGCCCCGCCAGTGTGGCTGAGTGGTTGAGTGCCAACCTATGAACCAGGAGACCATGGTTTAATAACTTGTCAAGGTACATGCCAAGTTGAGGGCTCGATCCCTAGTAGGAGGTGTGCAGGAGGCAGCCGATCAATAATTCTCTCTCATCATTGATCAGCCAATGGAACCAGCTGCTCGCAGAAGCAGGTTCCATCTCTTTCTCCCTCTCCCTTTCTCTTTGAAAGCAATAATTTCTTTTTAAGTGGCCATGATGTCAGGCCAGATTAAGGCCTTTGGAACTCCTCATCCCCATATAGGCAATTCGGGCAAAAGCAATACTAGAACAAACACAAAAGATACATCTGCATTGAAATTAAAATAGCTTTTTATCTAGATTCCCTGCTAGTAAAATTCTCCCTGGGTATATTGAAAATGAAAAAGGTTAGCAATTAATGTTTGGGGCAGCTAACCATGAATTTGAACTGCCTGTTGGGTAATCCAGACTGGTGATTACTGAGGATAAACTAATAAGTTTACTTTGGGAAGTTAAGCAACACTGCATATCGTTAATAATAAACAAGTTGCTTGTGAAGGAGATGGGCTGCTCCTGGGACTATGGCCTGCAGAGAGGCCTGGGGAAGGGCCTTGTGTGAGGTGGCAGAGGAGAGCTACAGAGGGCACCTCCTGTCCTTTCGGGTCCTAGAACATCCCCACTGCCCAGGAGGCTCAGAGCCACATTCCCAACACAATTCAGAAAAGGTCGTTTTGTTTGTTTGTTTTGTTTTTAATATATTTTATTGATTTTTTTTTTTACAGAGAGGAATGGAGAGGGATAGAAAGTCAGAAACATCGATGAGAGAGAAACATCCATCAGCTGCCTCCTGCACACCCCCTACTGGGGATGTGCCCACAGCCAAGGTACGTGCCCTTGACCGGAATCAAACCCGGGTCCTTTCAGTCCGAAGGCCGACGCTCTACCACTGAGCC
This sequence comes from Antrozous pallidus, assembly GCA_027563665.1. Classification (NCBI taxonomy): domain Eukaryota; kingdom Metazoa; phylum Chordata; class Mammalia; order Chiroptera; family Vespertilionidae; genus Antrozous; species Antrozous pallidus. Next base: position 50,833,994 of record CM050524.1, on the reverse strand, counting down.
AAACCGGTTTCGGCATAGAAAAGGTCGTTTTGAAGGGCCCAGGCAAGTTGGCCCAAGCTCTGGTGATCCAGCCAGATCCAAGGATAAAATGAGGAAGACCTAAAAGAGTGGAAGGCCTGCATGTCTATCTTAACAAGCTCAGGCTGCTATAACATAAAACCATAAATGGGTGGCTTGAACAATGGACGTTTTTTCTTATAGGTCTAAAAGCTGAGAGGTCTGAGGTCAACAAGCTGGCAGATTTGGTTCTTGGTGAGAGTCCCCTTCCTGGCTTGCAAATGCCTGTCTTCTAACTGTACTTCACATGGGAGAGAAAGCGAGCTCTGGTGTCACTTCCTCTTCTTATAAGGGCACTAATTCCATCAGGGGGCGCTACTCATGACTTCTTCTAATTGTAATCACCTCTAAAAGACCCCACCTCCAAATATCATCACATTGGGAGTTAGGGCGTCAACATAAACGTCAAGTCCATGACAATATCCTTCAAGCAATTCTCAGAAGGTTGTTTTTCACACCACACCTTTGACCAGAGTTGGGCAGCAGAATTTCCAGTTATATTCTCTGACAAATAGCTGGAGAGCAAATGGTGAACTGACATCAATTGACATGCACAAGGGTTTGGAGTTTCCAAGAAAAACCACACAGTTAAGGAAAGACCCCATCTCTGCTTTGCACTTGGTCATGAACACCTGCAGACAGGGCCAAAGTTCTCTTCAGAAGGAATTTATCCAACACAAGGATGAATGGGCAATAAAGGTCTTGACATATTTAGTCATGGAGTTCTATGTCACAGTGATTCTTTGTCTTTAAAACACTTTTACAGTAGTAATTATGAATTATTAAACACACTTTTTAAAAAATGTTTAAAACGTTAGTAAAGCACCTATAGCCCATAGAATATCAAAAATTTAGTTCTAAATTGGCCAAGTGAAATAAGTGAATACTCAAAAAAATTTAAGTGTACTGGACAAAAAGCTGTTTCTAAAATATTAACTAAAATTTCTACTAGTAGTTCATCTCTACGTAAAATTGCTTAATATCCAAAGAACCTAAAGCAATCATATGTTTGTGCAAAAATTAAAATTTAAAGCTACCAAAACTGCAATATAAAATTTCCAAAAGCCTCCATTAATCAAAAAAAGGGGGTTGATAGTGGGGTAATATCATGTAAGGGAAAATATCCTGTAAGTAAATTACATCTGGAAAATTCTTACTCCAGAAAAGTAATTTCCATTTGTAATGCCAAGAGCAGGACACCCATGAAAAACACACATGATGTCAAAATAAGCCAAAGGAAAATCATTTGGGCAAAAATAAAATAAAAATCCCAAGTCTAATTTATAGAAAATATCCCTTTATTAACTTTTGGTTGAGAATATGTTTGTGTATTTTCAGAAAAAACTCCAAGACCATATGGATTCCTGCAACAAAGAGGAACTGACAGGTCTTTTCCAACCGTGAAGACAGTCCATAGATGGAAGACACTGACAACACCTTGCCATGCTAGCAGTCAGCAGCTGTGTGTCGCTGCAGGCTGCCGAGGACCAAACCAGAGAGGGTGGAACCTGCATTGCCACCATATCTCCGCCATCCAGATACCATTGCTGGCATGTACACATAAGGAACTATTTGACATTGAAACTGGGACTCAGAACAGTTAGACATTGAAACAGAGACTCAAACATTTTTTGTTCTTATAGATTTATTTCCAGTATGCAGTTGCAAGATCTTTTTAAAGAAAAGAAACAGAGAAAAAAGTTTGATTTAGAGGCAAAGAAGCATGGAACAGACTGTCAAACTACAGGGGGAAGGCTGGGGAGGAAGGGAGGCAGGGGTTTAAGATCAACTGAAGGACTTATATGCATGCATATAAGCATAGCCAATGGATATAAGACACTGGGGTAGGGGGGCCGCAGGTGAGGACATGTGCTGGGGGGTAGGGGAGACTTGAGGGGGACAATGTAGGGGGGAAGGAAAGCATATGTACTACTATTTGTAATACTTTAAAGAATAAAAAGAAAATTTTTTAAAGAAACCAAAAAAAATTTAGTTCTAGGAATATATCCTTTAAAATATCCTAAATGTCATAAAATGATGTGCACAAAGACATTTACTAGATAGATGTTCTTTATAATAATGACTAGAGGTTCAGTGCACAAAATTCGTGCACAATTGAGTCCCTAGGCCTGGTGAGTGATCAGGGCTCTTCTGTGAGGCGACCAGCAAGGCCAATTAGGGAGTCCCGGCTGGCACACACCTTGGCCGGCTGGGGCTGCCCATTTTCTGGCCCCATCCCCGGCTGCCACCAATCGCCTCCCTCTATGGGACGACCAGCAGGGCGATCTGGGGGGCCCCCTTGGAACCCAGCTTGCCAGATCTTGGGCCTGTGGGCTGGGGGCAGCTCTTGCACTGAATGTCTTCCCCCTGGTGGTCAGTGTGCATCACAGTGACCAGTCCTTCCATCAGTAGTTCCGCCATTGGGTCTATTTGCATAGTAGGCTTTTACTATATAGGATTATATAGGATAACCTAGATACAATGTGAATGACCCTCAGTAGAGGAACATTTAAGTACTACCACATAATGACTAGTAATCAAGAATATTCAATAACTTAGATCAATGCCCTCATCTTCCGCTCCAGCGCCACTCCACGGGGAGGGAGCCAGGCGGAGGCTGACAAGGGCGGCCAGCGGTCCTGCGCGCTCGGCGGCAGCAGCGGCTCCGTCTCCATGGGATCCGCATGAAGTGGCCGGCCCTCCAAGGCATCCCAGCTGCTGCCCAGAGAGGACCCGTCCCCGGGGACTGGGAGTTAGTTCTTGGAGAGCCAAAGCCGCATCTGAGCAGCTGGCAGTAATTCCCGAGTCCCGTCTCTTCACTTTCCTTTGTGTTGCATTTGGGAACATGCAGAAACCGTGACCATGAGTGTCGTTGGGAATGAAGAGTTTGACCGCCACTTCCTCCATGAGGGCTTCACCGCCAAGGACATCCTGGACCACAAGATTACTGAGGTCTCCTCCTCGGACGATAAGGACGCCTTCTCCATCGCGGACCTGGGCGGCATCCTAAATAAAGAAGCACCTGCGGTGGCTGAAGGCCCTCCCGCGGGTCACCCCCTTTTATGCGGTCCAATGCAATGACAGCGGGACCATCGTGAAGACCCTGACTGCCATCGGGACGGGGTTCGACTGTGCCAGCAAGACGGGGAGATACAGCTGGTGCAGAGTCTCGGGTGCCACCAGAGAGGATCATCTATGCAAACCCTTGTAAACAAGTGTCTCGGATTAAGTCCGCCGCCAGGAATGGGGTCCAGATGAGGACCTTCGATAGCGAAGTGGAGCTGATGCGAGTGGCCCCGGGCACAACATCCACAGGCAAAGCTGGTTTTGCGGATTGCCACCAGCGACTCCAAAGCAGTGTGTGGTCTCAGTGTTAAATTCGGTGCCACACTCGAGACCAGCAGGCTGCTTCTGGAGCGGGCCAGGGAGCTAAGCAGCGAGGTCGTCGGTGTGAGCTTTCACGAGGGCAGCGGCTGTTCGGACCCCCGAGACCTTCGTGCAGGCCATCCCCGATGCCCGCTGTGTCTTCGACACGGGGGCTGAGGCTGGCTTTCACATGCACCTGCTGGACGTCGGGGGTGGCTTTCCTGGGTCTGAGGGTGCAAAGCTCAAATTTGAGGAGATCACCAGTGTCATCAACCCAGCCCTGGACAAGTATTTCCCATCAGACTCGGCAGTGACACTCAGAGCTGAGCCGGGCAAGATCCTATGTTGCCTCAGCTGTCACGCTTGCAGTTAACATCATTGCCAAAAAGAAAAAAAGAAAAAAAAATGGTCTTAAAGGGACAGACGGGCTCTGATGATGAAGACGAGCCTTCACGTGTTACTTGAACGATGGCGTGTACGGATCCTTTCACTGCATCCTCTACGATCCTGCGCCCCTGAAGCCCCTTCTGCAGGAGAGGCCCAAACCCGACGAGAAAGTACTACTCCTGCAGCATCGGGGGCCCGACCTGTGACGGCCTCCACCGCATCGTGGAGCGCGGCGGCCTGCCCGAGATGCACGTGGGGGGCTGGATGCTCTCTGAGAACATGGGTGCTTGCACCGTGCCTGCCACCTCCACCTTCAATGGGTTCCAGAGGCCAACCGTCTACTGCGTAATGTCAGGGCCGACGTGGCAACGGATGCAGCAAGTCCAGAACCGCAACTTCCCGCACCGAGGTGCCGGAGGTGGAGGGGGACGCCGGCGCCCTGCCCATGTCCTGCGCCTGGGAGAGCGGGCTGGAGCTCCTCCCGGCAGCTGCGCCTCGGCCCGAGTGAACGTGTAGGCGCCATGCCTGTAGCTGTTTCGCGAGTGTAGCCTGACATAAGGATTGGGGGCACCACTTAATGATTGCTAGTTTGAAATGTCTTTGTAAGTGGGGGTGACAGATGGAACAAGGTGGATGGCCTAGGCGATGGGGTCACACTCATATGTTCCTATGGAAACTATTTGCATATTTGTTTTATATGAATTTTTTATCAACTCTCAAACATGCTACTGCGGAGCGCCCCTCAGCTGCCAGGCAAGCATTTGTAGCTTGTGTGTTGGCAGAACCAGCCAAGGCTGAGTGCTGGGACCTGTTTGACCTTAGAAATTGGGGGGGGGGGGGGGAATATTCAATAACAAATATCAATTACTAATTATGTTTTAATGTCTCATAAAAAATGTTAAGTGACAACTGCATGTACTGTAGACATAAAACTGTGTTTTCAAAGTTAACAAAAATCTACATACATACAAAGTGACTAGAAGAATATATATGAGTGATGATAATATTTGGTAACAGCAATAGTATTGTTATTTCTTTAATTTTTAAAACATTCTTAAACTTGCATTGTAAAAATACTTACATAATAAATTTGCCACTAAGCTAAAACAAAATGTGGAGAATACTCAAAGTCCTAACAGATTCATAGGATTTCCAAAATGGAGCACAAAGTCAGAAATGGACCTACAGATTAATGAATGTCAGTCAGCCCAGTGCCCTCTCAGGGTGCCACCATGAGGAGAGAACCCACACCCAAGTGAGAGCTGACAAAGTGGCAAGTACGGAATCTTCCTTCCCAGGAAACAACCCCAGGGATTTAATCCAAACCTGGTTGGTACCTGCGTCCCATTTCTTTTCCTAAGTCAGTGCCTGAATTGAACCCACTGCTGCACTGCAGTCTCACCAAAGCCTCTGTCTTCAGAAGCCAGGGATGCAGTGACTATAGAAGAGGTAACAGATGAAAAGGGCAAGTTTCACTTTCCCTGTGCGAAAACTCACAGCAGTTTCTGGGATGGATGCACTACTGCCTTTCATTTTCCCTAGGGAGCCTGAATCAGGGACAAAGTCCTCGTCCCTCCAACTAGCCGCCTCCCAGCTATGGAGATATATTTTCCAAAACAGAATTCAGAACCTGTGGGTTTGACTCTGGGGATGGAATGTGATGTGTGAAGTTGGAGATGTTCTGAATAAACAGAACTTTTGCTTCTCAGCAAATGGCTCTTCCTTATCCAGCGCTCGGAGTGCTCCCGCGCAGTGCTACAAATCAAGAAAACCCATAGCTGGAGCTCTCCAAACTCTTTAGATCATAAATGACAAAGGAGTTTCCAATTACTTCTCGGTATGAAGACAACACCTGACATGTTATTTAGATGTCAAAATGGTAGTGCTTCTAAAATAATGCTTTGCATGGATGATGAGACAGACTATTTGAAATTAGAGCCACGTAAGGAGATCCTGGCCAGGGAGCTGTGTGAGCCACAGCTGTCTCTGCAGAGCCATGTGCTGTGAAGGGAGAAAGAACTCGGAGAATCCTGCAATGCCTCTTTAGGGCTGAATCTCTAAGACAATATGTATGTTGTCAGCAGCATTTACCCCACAGGGCTCTACCTTCTACTGGTTCATTCAGGGTTCTCCTACAAACAAACTGTTCCCCCCAAAAATTCCTCTCTTAACCACTATCTGAGAAGCCAGCAAAAAGTGTGTGTTCTTGTGACTCAAGGCTTAGATCTTTCTTGGGATAGAAATCCTGTGGCTAGGGCACAGGAGCTAGCTGCCACTAGTTCCTTCCGGTTAAGTCCCAAAGCTTCCTGATTCAAGTGTTGAAAGAAGACAGGAGGAAGTACAACCAGACCACTGATTGACTCAGAGGGTTGTGGAAGGAGGATCACTGAGAAGACACAAAGGGTCTGAACCTCACTACCATGTTGCTGGGACCAGCTCTCTCCACCTCCCTCATCGCTTCCAGGGGAAGGACGGCTAGGCCTGCATCCACCACCCTCCTCCGTGGAGGTTCCATGCTGCTTCCTTCCAAACATCTGGAGGTCAGTGAAGATTATCACAATCCCTCTTCCCAAAAAATAGTTTGGGTAGGACTAAATGGTGGCACTGCAGTCTTTTCCAGAGTCCTATGATCACGTTATCTCAGACAAGTCTGAGGACACAAGTAAACTAAGCTGATATGAACTAAACTGTAAGGCCCTTGAGGGCAAGCCTCACAGCTATTCACTCACCACTGTCTGCCCAGTGCAGGACTCGCAATGGAGGAGAAGCCCTCTAACCAGTTGTTGGCTGGAAGAATGGGCCCTCTTGGCCTTCAGGGTTGAGTTCAGCTTCCCTGTGCTCTGTGGTCCCCGCACACCCTCCGGAAGCTGCTGGTGTTGGAGGAAACAGCTGAGCTGGTCTTTGCAGAACAGCAGTCTGCTTCTTCTCCCCCAAGGAGAGACCAAGTCTTCTTCTGGGGAGTCATAGTAACTCAAGTACTGTAATATGAAGCTACAGGGACAGGTTAATGGTATAGACCCACCCCCAGCCCAAAATAGGGCCTGCAGCCTTCCAAAGACAGAGGTGGCCCCACCACAGCCTACCTCTCAAGACTGCCCCAGAAATGTCCCTGGGGTCTGGCCTCCCACTGTCTCTAGAGCGTTCCCTGAGGCATCAACCAGCACGCTACCTGCGCTCTACAAAGTTTACTTACCAAGATGTTTCCCTTTTCTGTGCTTTCCCCATTTTCTAAAATAGGCCTGCACTGGGTTTTGTAATGGGAAAAGCCCACTCTGTTCCTAATTGTTTTAAATAAATTCAAGTCATTTAAGGTGAAAGAGAAACTTTGCTCCAGTCTTACTGCTGCTCAAGGCTGCGAATCCAGGGAGTTTATTTTGGTGCCGTGAACACCCACTCCAAAGTCCCATATGGCCTGTGCATAAGCAAATGCATTCTACTTGTGTAAAGGGCTACAGTTTCACTCTGCATTTCAAATAGAAATACAGACTTGTCAGTTTTTTCGGGGGGGAGGGGGGGGAGTATAACCTACTCCATGACACAAACCCTTCTTTTCCCCCAAGTTTCAGCCCTTGAACATGAAATCGTTTTTTTTAAGGAACTGGCCATCTCTTGTCACAGAGCCATTTACAAATGTGTAAGCCACGCAGGGTTTGCTCTCAGCTCTCTCCTTATGCACCTGTCTTCCTTATGATGCTCCCTTCATTCTTACATGGGCACAACGGCGACCAAATGCCAACCGCATGCCAGCCATTGGGCTAGGCTTGGGCATACAGCTAGGAACAAACAAACCAAAAACTTCCCTGCCCTGATAAAGCCAATGTCAGGGGGGAAAGGGAATCTCCCAAAGATATTCGGACAGGGAGGTTGGGGAGCTGGGAGGAATTCTAACTCAAAATGCTGAGTCCGCAAGGTAGGAATTTCAAGGCCAGTGGCTTCCCAGGGAATAGCGCTGGGGACAGTGGGCCTCACACCCATGCCAGGCTATCCCTCTAGGCCAGCCACGCCCAGACTTGCTCCCACAAAAGCAAAGGCATCAAAATTTTATTTCTAAAACCATTTACAATTTCTATTTCAAAGGAAGTATCAAACATCACGGGAAAACAGAATCTTGCTTGACTACCCAAGACTAATTTTATAATTTAATTTTTATTTTATTAAATTACACAGGGGTGAGGGAAGAACCATAAACATTTTCATTCTCAGGGTTTTCAAAACTACTCTTGATGTGGCCTTGGCCTCAGATCACTCTGGTTGTGGGTCTTAAATCTACAATTGACATACCAACCACCGACACCAGAAACTTCCCTCTCCGCCAGTCCAGACCACCTCCCCGTTGAAGCTTTGCCCTTGGCCTGGCCTGGGTGTCTGCAATGAGGACTGCAAACCATTCTCCTTCTCAAAGTCCCTCCTCCTCTAAGGAATTTATAGCCAGGTTGTTTTCACTTGCATGTAAATCTTAAATAGCTTGCCTAGAATAAATGTGGCCTTTAAAATATGCACGTAGCCACACGATTGCTCTCAGACTCTCTGCCTCAGCCCTCTTCCTCCTCAAACACCTTTCTTTCTCTCCTCCTGTCCTTCATACATGCTTTCTCCCCACCTCCTGCCAACCTCGCACCTGAGGCACCACCCTGTGAGAACGATCCTCTGCCCACTGCCTGCCCACCTACAGCTACTCTCCAGTGTCTCTCTGTCCTGCTGCAGTTGAACGTCTCAAGCCGGTGTGCTGCTTTCCCGGAGTCACCACCTTCCCTGCTGACCTCCTGCACACACTGCACACAAAAACAAGGCTGCCGCCATCTCTACAAAATCACCAAGGGCCACTTAGTCATTAAACTACAGCACCTTTACTCAATCTCTAATCTCTCTCTGATCATTCTGATGCTACCTCTAATAAGGACATTAGCTATCATTTATTGAGCTACTAAGATGGTCCAGGTGGTATGCTAAGCCCTTTGTGTTCTTTCCCTTATTTAATCTTCAACAATGCTATGAAATGGCGGTCACGGAGGGCCACCCCATTGAGCGGTGGTTCTGTCTTCTTTCCTTTGACCAATAGAACATGGCAGAAGTGCAGCTGTACCAGCTTCCAGGACTCGGCCTTAACAGACCGGCAGCCTCTGCTCTGTCTCCTACAACACCTGCTCCTGGAATTCTGAATTGCCATGATGGAGAGGCCCCAAGGCTTCCTGCAGAAAAGATGCCTGGCCAGCCCCGGCCCTTCCAGGCATCCCAACACAGGCCCCAGCCCTTCTGGAGCAGAGAAAAATTGTCCCCACCTCGCCCTGCCCAAATTGCAGATTCACAAATACAATAAATGGGTATGTCTTTCAAGTTGTGAGTAATAACATGCAACATATAATAACAAGCAATAATAAATAACAAGCAGAGGGAGTATAATCATCCTTATTTTACAGCTGAGAAAATGGAGCCTCTAAGAGGTGTAGTTGCCCAAAGTAACACGGCTATAGTCCTCTCAACCATTCAACCCCATCCCAGAATGAGGACTCTCCACTTTGAATCTTTCCTGTGATATTTCTCACTTTTCCACGTCCAACGTGGCGGGTCCAGTTCCTGAGTAGAGGAGCTGGGGATTGAGAAATAAAAGAAAGAGATAAGGAAAAAGCCAAGACCAGGTGGGACTGCTGTCCTTCTGAGGGAGAAACAGTGACCTAGAGCCAATACAGCGTGTTTATTTTATATCCCAAATACCAGGGGGTTTCACCAAAACTTAAGATAAAAGGAGCTTGGGTGGGCCTGAGTCGTATTCATTCCCTCAATCCCGGTGCTAGACTGGATTTACATATCAAAGTCCACTCCTTGACACCTGAGCAAAGATAAGAGTCAGTGCTGAGAACACACCTGCCTTTTTGTAAGATGTGTTTCTAAGACACAGTTTTGCCTGTCACCTTGGGTTCAGCTGACAAGTTAAAGAAATGCCCATGTGTCTTCCCAAGGGGCCCTCTACATCTCCCTATCTTCAACCATTCTTTTTTCTTTTCTGGTGTGCTGCACTATATGGTAGTGATTTGGATGAAGATTTAGCAAAATAATTTTTTTAAAAAGATTTAGCAAGATAGTACATGCAAAGTATTCAGCATGTCTGATATGTAATAAGCAGTGAGTGACAGTTTTGCAAATAAATACTGTTCTTACCCTTTTTAATTGCATACTATCACTTGCCAATCTGACTCTAGTGGCAATGTAGGTACCAGTTCAAGTGCCTCTGCTGACCACTGTTGGATAGCCCCCTCCAGTCACACTCTCAACTAGATCCCAACCATTCACTGCCAACCACCCATGGAACAGATCTCCCGAAGATTGTCAATTCTCAGTGCACAGATAAGAGACTCCAAGCTGAAGGCATGAGCCCCCATCCTAGTCCCATCTGACCCAGTTCTCTGAGTGACAATACCAATCTTCCTGTTTTCATTCATAAAAAAGAAGGCAAGTTGAGCTCTTACATCTTATTCAGCCCTGACATCAAGCCACCGGGTTTCTTTCATAGCTTCCTTTGTAAAGGCTATCAGCTAAGCCAAGGTCAGCTTTTCTCGACTGTGTCCACTCAGATATCTGCAGTCAGCTGCTAGGGAAAGTTTTCTTGCTATTTAATGGTCTTGTCTAAGAAATCCCAACTCACTTGGTTCTTTTCAGATCACCTCTCACTCTCCATCAAGCTGGCTTGGGCTTGATAACCATCGGTAAAGGATGGAATGCCAAGAGAATTGAGTGCAAAAGATCTTTTAAGGCTGACATTCAAAACGAGTAACAGTCATTTCTACCAAATTCTATTGGCAAAGCAAATCTCAAGGTCAGCCCTGATTCAGAGGTGGGAAAACACACTTCATCTCTTGATGAGACGAGTTACAAAGTTATTTTGTGTAGGACATAGACACACAGAGGGACTGATAGGGAGCATATTTGCAATCTACCAGGGTACCATATTTCTTCATTTTAAAGGTCTTCCACTATAATAAAATAATCAAATCCAAAGGCCTGACTGCCCCTCTAGGAACCAACCCAATAGTTTGTTGTTTTTTAATTTGTTCTGTCCTGTACATAAAAGTTACCAGACTTCTCAGGGGACTTGTAGAACAACAACAAAAATTAGGAATCACTGTTGTGTGTAGTGTGACCTCCTATGCAGGCAGGAACAAAATACACCAAAGTGGAACTAATGACTTCTTTAGGAAGTCACTTAGATATTTCAACCAAGACTATAATGGTCCACCTAGGAACAGTTTTCAAGTTCATATATTTTATGCATGCTTATTAAACATATTTTATTCATGTGCATATGTATAAGTAACCGTATTCAGCACAACAGTACAAATATACAATCATATAAACACCAAAGGAATAAACAGAAAATCAATCTTTTGTACTAAACCTTGGCCAAAATAATTATTGATAAGAATCTGGAACAAAGAGGAATGCTTGGGTTCAAGATATGTTTTGTTGCTATAAAAATAGCATTATAGTTGGCATATATAATAAACTATCCATTCCAGTTCTCAAGCTGGGATAATCATTTTTCCAAAGAAACTATGCCTGCAAACTAAGATTAGCAAGCCCAGCACAATGTCCATGTAAACATTGAAGAGAAAACTCTTTACACAGTAGCCTCATCCTGAATCACAGCATCATTATTTTGAGAAATATGCTATTAACTGTAAAAGAAAAAGACCATCTACACATCTGAAATATGGAAGGAATGAAGTCTGCTTGGAGAAATGACGGGCTTTTGAACACAAACAGTATTAGAATACATTCTAGAAGGAAGAAACTAGCCCAGAGAAGTAGAGAGAATAGTAGTATTTGCAGGCTGTCCTCCAATACAATGCCCAAAGTACCCAAAATCAGAAATCAGTTAAGATAGAAGAATGGAAGTTTGGGGAAAGTCTTTAAAGTCATCTGCATTACCAAGAACTAGCACTTGCTTGGGTCCCTTCCACTAGCCTTCCTGGTAAGAACTGTCTCTTGTCAATCCTTCTTTGCAAACATAAATTGAAATGATGGTGTGGTGACATAATTTCAGTAATAACTCAGTTTCTTCACATATACTGCTGGTTTTGCTGTCCCTCTCCTACACTGATTCTGGTGCAGGGAATGAGACAGAAGCAAATGTGACCCAAGCAGAGATTTGAAAAGCACTTTCTAAATGGAACTTGTTCTCTTATTGTTCTTGGTTTCCTGCAACTACATGAGTAAGCCCAGGCTAACCTACTGGAGGGAAAGGCACCCCATCCAATCATCCCAGTGCCACAGCCAATAGCTAGACATGTGGAACCACATAGAACCAGCCAGGTCCCAGCTGACCCACCAACTGATCACAGACACATACCGTAAGCAAACCCAGTGAAGACCAGATGAGGTCAGAAAAACAACCCTCCACACAACTGTGAGCTAAAACGTCTTGGAGTTATTTGTTATGCAGCAAAGGCTGATACAGATGGTTAAATTATATAATAGACCAACCATGAGGGGACACCCACCATCCCACTGCCTGTGCAACTGAATAAAGCTAGGATAGAAACCTGCTTGGGCATGGATTGTAGGTGAAGAGGACTATATGGTTTCTCCACAAGCCCAGGTGTGAGTCATAGCGCTTGGACACAGAGGCTCACCTGTGCTGCCTGGAAGTGGAGCTAAGAAATCACTTTAACCATTTCAGCCACACCAGGGATCTCTAGGATGCATCTTTTTGTCCTCCACACTGACTGAGGCTGAAAGACCCCTATATGGGACTACTAATGATCAAAGACAACCCACCCAGAGGCTGAAATCAGTTCAGGCTCTCAGCCTGGCTCTCTTGAGGGCATCCTTGACATCCACGGAGACACCCTCAATTCCCAGGTAGTCCTACGTAAGCCTCTGCTGTGATGACCTTCACACGGGCCAATGGCCAACTTCTGGAAGCCCCTGGTCAAGTGACTGAGCATGTCTGAATCTCCATTTCCTAATCCTGAAGATAAGCTACATGATATCCATATTCTCTGCATGTAGCAGACACTACTAGTATGTGTTTATGTCTCCCTTCTTCCCACTTCCCTTAAGTGGGAGCTGTAAGATTCAAGCCTCCTCTATTAACATACTGACACTATTGATTTTCCAAATTAGCATAGAAGTTAACAGCATAGACCTTAAACACAGACAGGTTTTGGTTTCAAATCCTAGCACCAGCATTAAATTAAGTAGTTGATCTTGAAAAAACTACTTAATCTCTACCCTTAATTTTCTTATCCATCAAATCAACGTAATGATAGTTTCCACATATTGAAGATTTAATGAGCTGAATACCATACAGAAATATGCTCAATATCAGGCATAGGATAAAGATTCATTTTGTCTAAGTTTGTTATTATTGCCTTTTCACTGCTATTATTGTTCTCATTTTTATTATTTTAATTATTTGCAGGGCCACAATGAGATAAAGCATGGATTGAGTAACTTAGAAAAGGTGAAATAAGGGAAAGTCATATGCCCAGGCTTTGGACCCTTTATCATTGTCCCCAAAGGCTGCTCTGAGAGCAGTGGAAGCTTCTGGACACTGACCCTGCTAACCCAAGAATCTCCCAAAGCAATGACCTCAAATCCTGTTTGAGGGAACAAAGAAAGGTACTGATTATTCAGATCAGCCCACTCCCCTGGCTTAATTCCTTTTGATTACTACTCTTTGCAATTAGGATAAAACTCATAACCCTGACCAATTACTCACAACCCTCACAAACTCACAAAACTCACAACCCTGACCTGTTTTATTTCTTCACTGATCTTACCACTATATAAAATTATTTTATTTGTTTCCATATTTAAGGTCTGTCTCTCCCCACTAGAATGCAAGTCATGTGAGGGCAAGGATCTTCATGCCTCACTCATGGCTGTACCCCAGCACCCAGGATAGAGTTGGCTCATAGTAGGTACTCTATACGTAAATGTTGAATGACTGAATATTAATTACCATAAACAGTGATCCATAACAGCTCTGGAAATTTAGAGTTTACAAGCAATTTTGTGCATGTATCTCAAAAGAACTTAATATTATTCCGTTTTACTTAATGAATGTTTGGTCCATGAATGAGTGAATAATGACTTTGCATGTCTACCCATGAAGGGAAATTGTCAAAGACTGAAAAATCCAAAGTCTAAATGCCTTCTTTTGTCAGGTGTTCAGTATCATCCCCACAGTAATCAAGAACTTAAAAATCAGACACATGGCGTTGACTTTGGAGATCAGGGACCAGGATGACAAGATCGTATACTTGCCACCTCAAGAAATGGCTCTCAGCACTTCAACCCTTGCACTAGGGCAGCCAGACACCTTTCTGCCTTCACAGCAGGTGGAAGCATGTCAATCGCCACAGGGTTCCTTCTTTCAGTGTCCCCACAATTATATAATACTAGAGGCCCAGTGCATGAAATTCATGCACTGAGGGGGGGGTCCCTCAACTCAACCTGCCCCCTCTCACATACTGGGATCCCTCGGGGGATGTCCAACTGATGGCTCACCCCCAGCCTGCCCAAGGCCTAAAGCCTCTGGCACCCAGCCATTTCCCTGCTCAGCTCAGCCCTGGCTGCCTGCAACCACCTGACCCCAGGGGCTGGGTGCTCTCTGCCGCTGCCACCACCGCTGCTGCTGCCGCCGCTTCCCCTCACAGTGCCTGGGAGCTGGGCGCTCTCCACCACTGCCGTTTCATCTCCACTCCCGGGGCCGGCGCTCACGCCACTTGGCCCCGCCCCTGCTCCTGATGGGTTGGTAGCATAGCCAATCAGGAGCTAAGGTACAGTCACATTTGCATGTTTCTCTTTTATTATATAGGACACCTGGAAGACCCTCCGATGAGTATGTGCACAACAACAGAGGAATCCCTAACACCCAAGGTGAACTACAGAGCTGGGCACCACCAGGGATCAGGCCAAAGGCATACATGATCAACAGCATCATAAAGGGGGCATTGGCTTTAATGTACCATATGATTAGAAAACCACAGCAGAACACGCCTCAAGTGGGCAGGCAATTCAATGCACTGTCCTCAACAGTGAGGCCAGGAGTTCAGACACCAACAGTTGACCTTGACCCAGCCATTGATTTCAAGGACCCTACTTCATGGTTGTCTACAAAGGGACTAGACACCATTATCCTTAATGCTTTACATGCTGCAGAAAACCATGAAACTATAGGGCCTACTGGAAAGGCTTTCATTGCTCAAATTAGATTTATTTTCTTGTTCGCAGAAATGACACCTTATCTAACTCTCCAAGGCATCCCTGCTTCCAGGCGTGGGCAGTGAAATAAAGGCTTTTATAGAAGCTGAGAGGGCTTTGAGACAACAGCATGGTGATGCATTATTTTCTTACCTTAAAGCTCTCCGGCTCCAAGGCCATGAAGCACTTGCCCCCGTTAACTTTCCAAACCTCTGTAAGGATGCAAACACAAGGAAGAGAAGGACTAATGGAAAATTTTGTGATTATAAATCAATTAAGGAATCACTCTCAACATTAACTGATCGAGAAGTGGAAGACACAGTATCTCAACCTCCAATCAAAAAGAAAACACTGTTTGGTAGATGCTAATGACCTCAAGTTTGCGTTCAGGGCTACAGATCAGATCAGTGGAGGAGCCTCTGATGACAGCCAAAGCCTCATGCCTCAGAACCTCGAGACAGTGTTGCTTGCTCTTACGGAAGCTCGTTTAAGGAAATAAGCCAGGAGGAATTAATAAAAAACATGACACAATGTCTTCAAGGGTTCTTATTAGGGCTCTTGAGATCGCTGCTGAAGGACTTTCAGACAGTGACCAAGATAACGTCCAGTCCAGCTCCGAGGACAAGAGCAGAAGCGAAACAGAGAAAGGGCAGTCAATCCAGGAGAAAACCAGAGTAGAGAGGATGGAGGCCAGAAAGGGGGCCAGAGAAGGTACAACTTACAAAGGGGTGCTCGTGGTGACGGAGACACTCAAGATAGTTTACTCTGGACAAGATGGCCTTACAGACTGTGAGCCAAATTCAGGGAGCGCTAGCAGTAGCCCAAACACTGACTACAGAGTCAGGGTGCAGCATCACTGATGCGTTGTTGCAATTAGTGGATGTGCTGAGGAAATATGCTGAAGCACCAGGGCAACAACAACGTTTTTGAGGAGAAACTTGATGCCATTCAAAACGAGTTAAAAAGTATGCATGAGGAAATAAGTGATATTAAGAGGCAAATCAGTCCGCTAAGCTTATCTTCTTATGTTTCCACATGCTCACCACAGGGCCAAGTTGACCTGTCACCCTGTCTATAATCTCAACCAATCACCAGTATCACAAAGCCTGAAACCACACAAGCGTCTCCCCCTTCTCCTCCTCTCTACGGTGATTCTCCTATCGATGACTGAGGCACTCCTGTGAGACATCCTCCACACCAAGCTCGGCACAATTCAACCCTCCAACACCTTCAAGAGACAAAGTAGTGAAAGTCTGGTGTAAAGTATGAATTGCTTCCACCACAGTAAGCAGGATAGATGCCAAACTCATTCAGTGCAAGCATCTCAACACCTTTACATCATGGGGAAGTGCTTCAGGATTGTGATTTCTTTATATACCACATTCACAACGTGCAGGATATCCATAAGTGGAACAATACCCTGAAGACCCATATTCAGATGGGTGGTATAATGGTGATCACCCATACATTTGGAAGATGGGAGCACAAAAGTTGAGAGTTCTGTATGTGTCTCCCTGACGTTTCAGTCAAGGTTGCATTAATGTATCACCCTTTACAATTATATTGCTCCCTCGAAGACTGTTCAGTCTGTACACGAAATGACATATCGTGAGGATCTTGTAATCTGTCTTCTGGGTAAAGACTCCTATTTGAACCGATCCCTGAACCTAAAGAATATTCAACTGTGAATATTGAAGGAGTTTACCTGAATTTCCCTCCACATAACATGATTCCAGAACTTCATGCACCCTTTCCTGTAAATGAAGAATGATCATTCAGCGATGATAAACTCAAACTATCCTGTACTCAAGAAGCACGTGGGGACAGAGGGAGAAGAGGTGCAACTCAGCAATATGTGGAAGATGAAGTCCAGCCAATACTTGATAATCTCACAATCTTCTCCACAATGATGGAACTACTCTACAAGACTTCATCATCTCAACCACTGACAGATATGTCACAATTCGTTCAAGCTGTCATAGGCAGGACTGATATTGTTGGCCTCATTCTTTATTGGCCTTGTAAAAAAAATTGGATTGTTTTTACCATGGATGAATGACACCTTGTGTCCCCCTGTTCTAGTTCGAAATCAAACATACTTCTTAAACCTGTATACTCAAATATTATATACATCTTCTCCTATAGTTTCCAGAGGACTTAATGTACTAATACAGGTGGATCAAAAAGCTTACCTTGAACCAACAGGTTCTGGAACAGCACCCAAAGAGGTGAATGTATACAGACATTATGTAAACATTCCAGCAAACTTCATCACTCTTATTAACTTAGAGCAGTGGTTCTCAACCTTTCTAATGCCGCGACCCTTTAATACAATTCCTCATGTTGTGGTGACCCCCCAACCATAAAATTATTTTTGTTGCTACTTCATAACTATAATTTTGCTACTGTGAGGACACACACACATTTAACAGACCCTACTGTGATTGCTGTTGAATCTCATTTCAATAGGGAAGCATTCCAGCATGAAGTTATGCATAAGTCTAATACTATGTCTGCTCTCCACTCTATAGGGTTGGGGTACATCAATGAGCTAAAGGACATTTACCTGTTTCTCCGAAAGTAAGACATCCCCCGAAAATAAGACCTACTTCCAGTTTTGCCTCTCACTGTAATATAAGGCATCCCCCTGAAAATAA
This sequence comes from Antrozous pallidus, assembly GCA_027563665.1. Classification (NCBI taxonomy): domain Eukaryota; kingdom Metazoa; phylum Chordata; class Mammalia; order Chiroptera; family Vespertilionidae; genus Antrozous; species Antrozous pallidus. The sequence continues at coordinate 50,816,322 of CM050524.1, read as the reverse complement.
GACCTCCCTGACAATATTCTTGACACTGAAAAAGCCTGGGCCACACAAGCAGTTATAAGAAAGTGGGTCGATTTAATGCTGCCGCTTGTTACAAAGAGGTCTGCTAGTCTGAGATGCAGCCAGCACTCACCATGCTAAAGACATGAAGAAATTTCTTCATGAAAGAAAAATAGATCAAATAATGATTCCCACAGGAATGACAGCTTATCTCCAGACTCTTGATATTGCAATAAACAAGTCATTCAAGGACAATTTGTGCATGGAAATTAATGACTACATAGAAAATAGAGAGAAATCAGTGTGGAAATTTTGTGAAACCGAAACTGCAAGAGGTTGTGACTTGGGTGAAGAATTCATGGGAGAAAATCACTGACAGTTGCATTGCAAATGCACTATGAGCAGGCTACCTTGACAAGAAGTACTCATTTAAGGACAGTGCCATTGCTAAACATGAGAGATTTGGTCCACTGATTCAGAAAGAAATGGAGTCACAAGAAATTCACCAGGAAATTCAGGGTTTAGATTGTTATGATGAAGTTCCAGAAGATGATGACATGACTGACATTGAATAAATCTTACTTTGTGTTCATACCAGTAAATATCAGTATCAGTAAATGTACCATAGATTGTTGTACATAAAAATAATGGCAGTAACAAGAAATTATTGATACCATAGGATTCAGTTTGTCTGGTTATGCTGGTTTGTGATGACAACTACTACCGTACCATATACAGGTAATAAATTTCCTTTTTTGTTCAACAATAAATGTGTACCGTATTCTTCATGGAAAAATAAAACATCCCCTGAAAATAAGACCTAGCACATCCTTGGGAGCAAAAATTAATATAAGACACTGTCTTATTTGGGGGGAAACAGGGTATATAAAGGTATCTCAGCTTGGAGGATTTTTGTTTGTAGTTACATCTTTATATTGGCTACTAATCAAAGTATACATGTTAGTCACAACAGGCAGATTTGCTACATCTTTTCCTAAAATGCAAGGAGAAATTTAGAAAAAAAAAAGAAGTTAAAAATCTCTGACCAGGATGGCCAGCCCAGAAGTGATCCAATCAGTGGCCTCTGCAAACAGTACTCGGCGAGAACCTGCAAGCTGAGTCAAGTTCAGGATTGACCAGTAGCTGGGTTGAGAACCTCCCACAAGCTGCATCTTCCCATGATCCCCATTTCTCCTTCGAAAACTAGGGCATTTGAACGCCATTATTTCAGAAGTCCCTTCCACCACTAAAAATAAATGTGGTGATTCCAACCACTCATAAAACCCCATACGTTGATTGAAAGCTGCTCACTGTCCCCTGAAGGAACCCCGCACTCAGCGACCCACCCCTCCCACAGCTGTAAACTGGGAGCCCCAGCCTCACTGCCTCACCTTCCTGCAGAAGTCCCCAGTGCGCAGAGCCTGTCCTCCAAGCCCCATCACCTCGAAAATAATCTGTGTTTGTTTAGCCTTGCATTTCCTTTGTGCAACTCTAAATAGCACTTAAAAGAAAAAGTCAAACTTGATGACAAAGTTTCCTTTCTCTCTCTCTGGTGGAGTTAGGCTGTCTCCCCGTTTTTCAGCTGACCCAGAATTGCTAATTTTGCTGATTTCCTACTGTAACTGCTTCCTCATTTACCACACAGCGGAGATCTGATTCCTTCCCACTGAGACAAGTAGTTTGGCCTGCTCCTCTGGGTTTTTAGTATTCTTCCAAATTATTCTGATTGATATAGACCTCCATCCATGCTAATTATGCATAGCTTCTCTTATAAAGTGTGGTTTCCATGGCAACAGCGAAGGGAGAACAGGTGTGCGGAAAGCTGTGATATATTAAATGACAGTTACCCTCTGCCTCTCCTAGGCAGATTGCTTTTCTCTGCGTTTATTTATAGCAGGCAGTAATTAATCTGTATGAATCTCATTGCTGGGGTGTGTGGGGGTGTGGGGGTGGGAGAGGGATACAGAATGATTAACAAGGGTCCTAATTATCCTCCTACCTTTGGATCTGAGAATTTCGTCACCATCGGATAATTCCCAAGTAGAATGGTTGAACTTTCACTTGTACGGAGATGCGGTTGATGCGGATGCACAGATCTCAAAGCGATCATCTGGAAAGAGAAACGTTCCTCCAGTTGCTATGGTGCTGGGTTGTGGCACTGCGCAGAGCGCTCCAAAAGTGGGCTCCTGGGCTTTCCCAAATGACCTGTCAAGATATAAAATTAGAGCAGGCCGGTGACCCAGACTCCAGGGACAGCCTGGCCCGACACACTCTGCGGCAGAAATATTGCCACGAAGCAAGAGAAAAAGCAGGGCGACCTCAATGCTACTGAACAGAGGAGAGTGTTCAAGGAGACAGTGGGCCACGGCTCCAGACCAGTGCCAATACTGACTCTTTATGCCTTAGACCATAGCCCTCTCTGAGCCTCAGTTTCTCCATCTGTAAAATGGTAGTGTTATACTAGAGAATCTCTCAGGTTTTCTCTAGCTCCCAGAAGTAGCAGTCCGAATCTCAGGCTGAGCTAAGGTTTGCTGCAGTAACAGATAAACACCAATTTTTTCCCCTTTTTTCAAATTAAATCTTCATTGTTAAAAGTATTACATATGCCCCCTTGTCTTCCCTCACTGACCCCTCCCAGTCCATCCCCGTCTACCCTCCCCCGCCTTCACCACCCTATTGTCTGTGTCCATGGTTTATGCATATACTCATACAAGTTCTTTGCAAACCCTAAAGTTTAATGACTTAAAATAAAGCTTTTCTCTTTCTCACTTCATGTCCATCAAAGAGAATCCTCTGTGTCACCACCTCACTCACAAACCGAGGTTGATAGGACAGCCATGGAAACAGAGCTCTGAGGGATCAACAATTAGTTGATTTTGGACCAGAACTGGCCACCTGTCCTTGTTTAACCACAGGGAACGAGGAAGCACAATCCTGCCAGGAAGACGGAGAGCTGGAAATATGGGGTGAGCAGCATCAATACAGCCCTTACATCACTGATGAGAAACTCTGTGTGTTCTGGCTAGACTTCTGGGACAACAAAGACAACTTTGCAAACCACACATAAAAATAACAGTGGGGAAACTACTGATGAGAATATATTGAAGTGACTGGAACAGTGTATCCAGGTGGTAAGTTTATGAGTGATTTTTTTCTTTTCTTTTTTAAATATATTTTATTGATTTTTTTACAGAGAGGAAAGGCGAGGAATAGAGAGTTAGAAACATTGATGAGAGAGAAACATTGATCAGCTGCCTCCTGCACACCCCCTATTGGGGATGTACCCAAAACCAAGGTACATGCCCTTGACCAAAATCGAACCAGGGACCCTTTAAGGCTATGAGTGATTTTTTTTCTTCTAGTTTCTAAACTTGAGACAATGCAATCAGATTATACCTGTAATTTAAAAGATTACTTTTTTTACTCAACGAGTATGTACTGAAGACCTATTTAATATGGGAAATGCAAAAAATAATTAAGTCAAGTTCACCAATGACCGTGAAGACCTGAGCCGGGACACATGTTCGGGTTGATAAGTACATGTGTGACTCATCTGTCCACCAACGGTAGATGAATCCATGGGAATGCATGAAGTTCCCACATGGGAGGAGAGAAGAGAAGAGGATATCCATTGACTGCACTTCGAGGAATATTAATATTTAAAAGCAGAGACAGGACCAGCCCGTGTGGCTCAGTGGTTGAGTGTCAACCGTGAACCCAGGAGGTCACGGTTCACTTCCTGGGCTGGGCGCATGCCCGAGTTGCGGGCTCAGTTCCCAATGTGCGGCCTTCAGGAGGCAGCCAATCAAAAAACAAAAGGAGAAAATAACTTACACACACACCCTCAAAAAGAAACGACTTCAAAGCTAGTCTGCTCTGTTGTAAAAGAAAGAAAAGGAGAAAATAAAATGCAATATGATTTTAACACAGAATGGGGAAACACTGAAAAAAAATGTATATCACTCTCAGTGGAGAACCTAAGCACCATAAGAAACATCAAAAAATTATTAAATTCCCAATTACTACCATCCATCCATATTTTTTCACAAATATAGAAGCACTAGACGACTTTACCAACTCATGCCCCCCAAAGGGGACAAGCAGTTCATGAGTTGAGCTAACAAGGGAAGACTTCCACGGTTACTCTGGAGCTCCAGTGGGCCAGGCTCAAAGCCAAACTCAACAGCCAGCAGGGACCCAGGGCACTTAAAACAACACCCTTTATTGACAGAAGAGGCTAGCACTAACACTCCTCACTCCCAAAATCACAAAACTCCAGAAATTTGCAAGGATCGCCTCTTTTTTTCTATCTGTGGTTCCAGTGCCTAGAATAAAACCAGCTTAATATAAATTTTGGAAACCTTGGGATTTAAAAAAAAAAATCCCCCGAGGTTCTGACAAGTATTTTGTTCCAGGCCACACAGGTGGTAAGTCTTGCTGCCCTGTTTAGGGTTCCCTCAACTATTTTCACCTTCTGCTTCTCTTGGCTAATGCCATCCACACGCACAAACCACCACATTATCACTCGTTTTCCTTGAAGACCCAGAATGAAAACTAATTCAGCATAGATTGCTTGGGATACTTCTCCTCTTTTGTCACCTCTCTTTATTTAAAAAAAAAATACATCTTTATTGATTTCAGAGAGGAGGGGAGAGGGAGAGATAGTAACATCGATGATGAGAGAGAATCATTGATTGGCTGTCTCCTACAAGCCCCACACTGGGGACCGAGCACCAGCTGGGCTCTTTCTTCACCTCTTCACAATCTGGCTGACCTTGTGACTTGCTTTGACCAATGGAAAGAGACAGAAGAGGCACTGAGACCTGGCTGCTTCCACTACTTAGTTGTCTTGGAACCCTATGCCTGCACATGAACAAGCCTGGGGTAGCCTAAATGCCTACCACTCCCACCAAATTCAGAGTCAGAGAGGTTAAGTGATTCGCCCAAAAGCACACAGCAAGAATAAAGGCAGTATAAAAGGCTTGTCTTAACTCCCCTTTCATGTTTTTTTCTGATGCAACTTATTAAAATGCCATTAATGAAGTTAAACAAATTGTGTTGGTTAAGGGGAAAAAAATAAGAAGCCCCAAATAGGAGAACCCCAAAATTCAATCTCTGCTCTGCACTTACCACTCAAGATCCAGGCCCACGTTTCTGATTGACTGGCTATCACTGCTGTCATGACCCTCCATTCCTCAAATCCAACTCAAATCTTACACTCAAAGTCAAACACCTTTGTTGTTATTGGTTTGGTTTTGTGTTTTTTGTTTGTTTGTTTGTTATTGTTATTGTTGTTATTGTTGTTCTGTTGTTTTTCTTTTTCCTTTTATTTCCTGGAATATATGGTTACAGGAATACTTGGGTTCAAATCCCAACTCAGCCATTTAATTGGCTGTTGTACATTCTTAAGCCAGGGGCAGAATTTCCTGCAAACACTAATCTCTTTGACCTAATCTTCCCTACAATTAATTTGCTACCTAAAAATAGTTTTCACTAAGGAAAAAATAAAAAGGAGAGTGTGTTAGCATCACCATCATCTCTGGAGAAACAGCAGCGGGACTTCACGAAGACAGTTCCTAAAAATGTCTCCGCAAGTTACAGGATGTGGCTTTTCCAGATGTGACATGCCACCGGAAAAGCACTGAGAGGTGTTGTGTTTCTCAACTTATTCAACCGTTTAATTAGAATTTGTCTGTCAAAGAAGCAGGTTAGGCAGCAGTTCGAGGAGGGCATACACATTTCAGCATCAACCCTCCTAACCCAGAATTTAAATAGAACTTTTTTAAAGGGCTCAGGAAAATGCTAGGCGGCAGTGGCTACCTTAGGAGATGGTGGGCTGGGCCAACAACCCCAGGCTCACAGACCAGCCCAAGCAGGTTGGTAGATGTTTGTCTGGGGAGCTTCACCCCCGCTCCCATCACCACACCACTATCACGGAGGCAATTAGTTTCACTCTATTGAACACCCTACTTTTCCTTAAATTCATTATCTGATAGATTCAAACTTGCTGTATCTTCTCTGGCTGAGAGACTTCACAGGTGACAATAACATGATCTTTTGCCTACGGTGACAACTTTTGCCTTTAGTAGCTATAGCAACAAAGAAAACAACGCAGCCTGGGATGGTCTGCTGATGTTGTGTTGTCTGTCATTGCTGCTCCTTGTCAGGGAATAACATGGGGCTGCAAGAGTGCGCCGCCGTAAGGGCTGTCTAACAACACCTTGTGCTGAGTAATTTGCAAAAACTGCCACTTCCCTGGGTTTGCAGAGCTGGGCCCTAAGACCAAGATGAAATAAGAAAACCGGGACATTCTAGGTCAGAAGCAAATCAAGACCCCAACTCCTGCTGCTCCAGATGCAAAGACGGGACAATTCATTAGGATGTCTTCGGGGGCTCCAACTAAGACCCACAGTAGGACAAGTCAATAAGGCCTGACGTAAAAATTTCCGTTGAAAGGAGAGGCCAGTCTAGCATAGGGTGTTTTAGACACCTGTCTCAGCACAATTAGCCTCAATACTGGACACGCCTCCCCACACAGAAGCCATGCCCACTCAGGTGCTTGTTGCCTGTGGGTGCTTCTGCACTACAAAGACAAAGAATGATAGTCACAGCAGAGACCGGAAGGCCTGCAAAGTTTAAAAATATTTACTACCTTGCTCATTCCAAAAAAAAGTGTGTTGATCTCTGCTTTAAGAGATGGTAGCTGGGCCTATGATATGCCTGGGAAAGCTGTAACTTTAGAGGTCATTCCTAGAGTCCCTTTTGGGCACACACCGGTATCTGAACTACCAAGGATATCACTGAAGAGTGTCCAAAGGCATACAACTGGTGAAGAGAGAGCTGGACTCAACTTCATGTCCCTGTGATTTTTAACCCGTGGATACAGACTACCTCTCATCAAGAAAGGACTGGATCCGAATGACTGTTACCAACCCAGGGTTGCATCCCAAGACTTCCTCCTAGGATGGCCAATAAAGTAGTTTACAAGATTAACCACAACCAAGATGCTTGGCCAATTATTGATTCATGGCCTCTCAGTTCCAAAAGATACCCTTCAGTACCTGCTCTGTGATAGTGGTCGGGAGGGACTCTTGAAGCATTTCTCCTTGACAGTGAGCACAATGCTAGTTTTGTCCGTAGAAGGCTCTGGCGGGACAGCACAGGAAACAGGGGTTGCACCTGCACTGTCTGTGGCATCAGCCGTAGATGCATGCCTGAAGTAGGCAGGGCCCAAGTGACCTACAGCCTGTGCCCAGGCCCAGAGACCACCTCCTTGCAGCCCTCTGGTTGCAGGCACTGCATGCTCCCAGCCTCTGCCCTACAGAAGTTGGGGATCTCCCCACTTCCTCTATACTCCTAACTCCCAGTCTCAGCTCACTTGTACCCCCGTACAGTTGTTGCTCTTTGCCCAGTTACTGTGGACTAGCTATGGCTCCTACGACCCAGCAAACAAAATCCAGGGTGCTATAATCATACCTCGTCAGTGAGTTTTAAACACCTCCTTTCACATTTGTCATCCCATCGGTAACGTTTAGAGTTCTTTTTCCATCTTTACACATACTATCTTGTCATACTTAATAATTCTTTATATTAAACTTCCCCGTTGTTGAGATCACGGACTACAGTGACTGAATGCAAATTAATTCAGAGGGGAAAGTCAGCCAGAGCCACGGACGTGCTACTGCTCTCAGGAAATCACCCTGGAACACCACATGCTTTACTTCTTTGAATAGCCCTCAGGATGTCACCATGTATCCCAGAAAATAGAAAAATGAAAAACAAAACAAGAGATGCTACCCATAGTTATTCACTAATGAAGGGATTAACAAACAAGAAAATAAACTCAGCTATGATGGAGAAATAAAATGCAATGGGGGATTAAGCGGGTAACCTAGAAAATAGAGGCCAGTCTGACAGAGGAACTCAGGAAATTTTATTGATGCCATAAAACACTCTTTACAACACCTCAAGACTGTTTCTAAAACACAGTGCTTTTTCTAAGTGTATATAAGCTATGCTTGTCCAAATCAGAATATCTATTTCAACTCTCTTCATATTCAGCACTTCCGTGTCTCCATAGCAACCTGCAGCCCATAATAAATCATCAGTTTTTATTAAGAGAATTATAAAAAGGAAGCTTTTGGTGTTTTTCTTTAATATTCACATTTCCCCAGTATGAAAACCTGATATTTCATAATGTGCACCTCCACAAATTAGGCCACATGAGCTTAAGAGGCATTAAAACTCCGCATTGGTTACAAGTATTTTATTTTCTTCCCTTTAAGTGAAGAAGACTGATATTTGTTGGGCTCTTACTAGATCCTAGGTACTGTTGGTATTTCACATGATTATGTCTAATGTTCACAATAGTTCTTCAGAATAGGTGTTATTATTCCCATTTTACAGTTGGAAAAATAGAGGTCAGAGATACTAAAGAACTGCTTATGAGAGACAAATTTGAACAACCCTGAAAACTCATCTTTCCCCTCATTTTTGGTGGTTTAACAAAGAGCAAGGTCAGCAGGTCTGAGTGATCTCAGCGTAAGAATAGAGCACTACAACCCAAAGCCTGGCTCGCAGACTCCTTTTTAATGACACCAAGAAGCTCTCATTGCCATGTAGTTGCATAGACACTCTCTTCCCCCAAAACCTGTCAATAGATGGACCCCTCTCTTCTGGAACTGACATGGGGCTGCAGACCTCTGGACCAGCCCAAACTGCAGAAATAGCATTCAGAGGATTGCTTGCACTCTGCTTCTCTGCTTATGAATTTCCCCCCAATAATCTCTATTTCACATCTGCCCTTATGGAGCTGCAGGTATGTGGTGATTATGCCCCCTTTACATGATATTTCCCAATGCCTTAAGATTGGAACAGTTTTGACCGAGCTCGGCGGTCGCACACTCTTTTCTTGGGATTGTAGAGGCCATGTAGCGTCGCCGTTACTTTGAGGACCGAACAGTCGGTAGAGGGTTACAAAAAATGCAGAGCAATGAAACCTTGGAGAAGCAAAACCATGCTCCAGGAAAGCAGCATCAGCATCACCACCAGAAGCACCACCAGCAGCAACAGCAGCAGCCACCGCTGCCAGCAGTACCTGCAAATGGACAACAGGCCAGCAGCCAAAATGAAAGCTTGACTATGGACCAGAAACCAGGGGAGAAGACCTTCACCCAACGTAGCCGGCTCTTTGCGAGCAATCTTCCTCCTGACATCACTGAGGAGGAAATGAGGAAATTGAGAAATATGGGAAGGCAGGCGAAGTCTTCATTCATAAGGATGAGTGAGGGCTTTGGCTTTATCCGCTTGGAAACACGAACCCTAGCGGAGATTGCTAAAGTAGAGCTGGACAACATGCCACTCCGTGGAAAGCAGCTGCATGTGCGCTTTGCCTGCCATTGTGCATCCTTTACAGTCCGAAACCTTCCTCAGTATGTGTCCAACGAACTGCTGGAGGAAGCTTTTTCTGTGTTCGGCCAGGTGGAGAGGGCCGTAGTCATTGTGGATGATGGAGGAAGGCCCTCAGGAAAAGGCATTGTTGAATTCTCAGGGAAGCCAGCTGCTCCGAAAGCTCCGGACAGATGTGGTGAAGGTTCCTTCCTGCTAACCACATTTCCTCGATCTGTGACTGTGGAGTCCCTGGACCAGTTAGATGATGAAGAAGGACTTCCAGAGAAGCTGGTTATAAAAAACCAGCAATTTCACAAGGAGAGGGAGCAGCCACCTAGATTTGCACAGCCTGGCTCCTTTGAGTGTGAATATGCCATGCACTGGAAGACACTCATTGAGATGGAGAAACAGCAGCAGGACCAAGTGGACCGCAACATCAAGGAAGCTCGTGAGAAACTGGAGATGGAGATGGAGGCTGCTCGCCATGAGCACCAACCAGGTCATGCTAATGAGGCAGGATTTGATGAGGCGCCAAGAAGAACTTTGGAGGATGGAAGAGCTGGAAAGAAGGTGACAACTGTACCCACTGTTTTCATAACTGCCCTTGACAATTCTCTCTTACTCAGCATTTTTTCTATCTGAATCCTGCAATTTATTCCCCAGGAAATATGTTTTAATCCATTCTACCAATAAAATAAAATAAAATAAAATAAAATAAAATAAAATAAAATAAAATAAAATAAAATAAAAATTGATAGGTGAAATACTTAGACATTTCACAAAAATAAAAGATCTACGAATAGTCAATAAGCAAATGTAAAAGTGCTCAGCATCATTATTCATTAGGAAATGCAGTTTAAAACTAAATTGAGGTACCATAAGACACCCTCCAGAAAGATTAAAATTTAAAAATACTGAAAACATTGTAGAACAGTTGGGTGTTTTCTGATAAAGTTGAAGACATACTTCTCCTATGACTCAACAATTCAATGTCTAATTATTTACTTAAGAGAAATTAAAATGTAAGTCTACAAAAAAATATATACACAAATAGCTATAGCAACTGTATTCACAATAGCCAAAGTTTGGAATCAGCCCAGGTGTCCATGAACAAAAGAATGGATAAACAAATTGTGACATAACAATACAATGGAATACTACTCACCAATGAAAAGGAACACATTCTGATACACACAACACCATAAATAAATCTCACATGCTTTTGCTCAGCAAAAGAGCCAGCTACAAAAGAGTACATGTTGTTTGATTCCTTTTACATGAAATTCTAGAACAGACAAAACTAATCCATGGTGTCTGAAGACAGAATAGTGATAACTTTGAGAGGTTATTGATTGGAAAGGGACAAAAGGTGGTGAAGATGTCTGATCCATGGACCTAGATGATGCTTATTAGGAGTATTTTGTAAAATTGTATTGAGCTAGACACTTAAGATAATACACTTTACTACATAAAGGAATAAATGTGTAAGCACCAATTAAAGGAAGGGATAGGAAGAACAAGTGAAAAGTCAAAGCCCACACCAAGTGAGAGAGCGCGGAGCTTCTGAAACACACGCACCCCCTGTACACACCACACTTCTGCAACAGAAAGACGGGCTTTGTCATCACGTAGGGAAAGGCAAACTTGTTTCCCCAACAGAATCACGAGTCCCTGCTCAGTGGGGTGTGTGGAATGTGGGGTGTTGGACACTGAATCATAGCTCATGGGGATGAGAGTCCTTCAGCAGCTCAGGATTTAAATAATGATGTGTCAACATCTGCCTCTGATGACTCAGATTTAATCTTCACAGTGACCTTGTAAGCTTGCAGGGTTATTAGAGCCAGCAACACAGACACAAAGAATATTAAAGTTGTTTGTCAAAAACCTCTCTGCTTCTGTCAAGAAAAACTTCCAAAACACAGGAACGCACATGATCCAAACAGAACTTCCAATTGGAAATGGAAGGAATAAGACGCCACTTAAGCCTATTTTGCCATGAACGATCAATTGGAAAGAGTAAACGTCTGGTGTTTGCAACTCTAAAAGAATTCAATATTTGTATGTCATTCAAGGAGGCACCAGTTGCAATGCTTTAAAATTTAAATTATATGTCTCTTTGAAGACTCTTTGATCTTCTCCACCTTGTGCTGATGTTGAAAATCTTAAGTGGTGGCCTCAAATCATATTGGACTTGTGTCCAGGAACCTGATTTCTTACCCTAAGTTCACCATAGCTAGCACAGGTCCTTAGGCAAGCCACATCAGCTTCTCTGAGTCTCAGGTTCCCCATCTGCAAAATGGAAATAAGTATTAAGGGAGTGATATTAAAAGAGATAACAGAGGTTAGAGAGAGGCTGGCACCTTAGCAGGTGCTCAGTAGTTATGAGCTGCACTAAAAGCCCATCCTGAAAGCAGGTCCCAGAGTGTATCACTCTCAAGTACTGCTGGGAACTCCCCTCCCCAGGGCTGCAAGATTGACCAGCAGCTGTCCCAGTGAGCCTCCTACGGCTCTTTGATTCCCAACTTGGGCCTGCTGATATATTAAGGGCCAGACACGCTGTAAGTCACTTCCAATTGGGTTGGCTCCTTGAAGCTTCACTATACCCCTAGGAAGTCTTAGAAGCCTAGATAAGAAGGCTGAAGTTCAAAGTGTTACCTGAATGCACAGTTAATAGGTGGCTGCGTCGAGATTCACACCCCGGACCATCTGGACTGGAAAAGCTTGTGCTTCTCCCAATTCAACATAATCAGCAGGGCCTCGAGACACAGAAACCTGGAAGGGGAATAAAGGACTGTTCGGTTTTGTATTGCTGGGTTACCCACTACCCTTGATACTGAGCATCTTAACCCAACCATTCTTTCTTTCATGATTCAGGGGTTGGGAATTTGGGAGTTTGGTTGAAGTCGGGAAGCTGGGGCTGGAAAATCCCCTTCCAGCATGGCTTTTTCATGTGACATCTTGTACATCTCTCTCTCCTCGGCCTTTCTCTCTCTGTAGGGCACACCCTCTGCCAGCCTCAGGACAGTCACACTTCTCACACGGCAGCTGGCTCCAAGAGGCAGAAAGCAAAGGGTAACTCTGCCATAGTCATGGGTCAACCTAGAGCCAAGGGGACGGAGCAATAAGCCACACTCCTTGGGGTGGGGTAAGGGGATCACATTGAGGAAGCCCAGGGAGATGCTGTTGTGACATCTTTGGAAGACAAAGTCCACAAATCCCCTAAGCATCCTATTTTTTCAGAAGTGAGAGCCAAGGACCCATTACTTCTGTAACTAAGAACAGCCATCAGTTCAGTGACTTGTTGATTATACAGTAATTTTTTATGGTTCATATGTCATTAAACGCTCATAAAACCCTGTGATATCAGCATTGTATACAAAGGAAGAATGGAGAAGAGGCCTGTCTAGAGACCAATAGCCAGAAAGTGTAAGTGCCCAAGGTCTCTGAGGCTCCAAACTTGCTTTGTAAGGTGTGTTGGGATTATGGGGAGTGGGCATGAGCATGGTGTCTCAGAGGCTTCCATTTGTTACTAGCAGGTGTTTGGCAAGAGCTGTGGATGTCAGCCTCTTGTATGTGCAGGTTAGATCACTGTGCCACAGACATGAAAAATAAATAGTGTTTGTGGCTTTTCCTATCCTACTTCTGACATAAGATCCCAGCAGACACTGAACTCAGGTTTCCAGGCGAGAACTGGAGCCACTGGGAATATAACAAAACCACCAAAACCGCTGAGGGCACAAGTCCCAACTGGAGCTGCAATTCCTTGCCCCCAGTTTGGTTTTCCCACAACACAGCCTTGAAGGGCCCCATCTCAATAGCACATTAAATCTGCTCCCCAATTGACCTCTGGGTTTTCTTGGTGATAAGGAGTGAATAGCAAGGACACAAGACATTAACTTGAGTTTTGTGCTTCTCACAGGAAGCTGACCCCTTCTAAGAACGGATGAAGAAGAAAATAGACACTTCCCTTGTTACACACACACACACACACATCTACAATTCTTCTATGGAAATGTGCATTTCTATAGTTCAAGGTGAAACATATTCATGAAACTGAAGCCAAAGAGAAAAAGATATCCATGCAAACTGAATCACTAAGCATTCTTCAAACTATGTCATTATATTTTTATTTTATGAACTTCTTTTCTTGACATCTCTCCCCACCAGACTATACCCTGCACAAAGGCAAAAGCAATCTCTCTCTTATTTACCCTTGTATTCCCAATGCCTACCACAGGGACGATCAAATATCAGGCACTCCATGGATGTTTATTGAACAAATAAATGAATAAATTCTGGTTCTCAGCACTTGTATAATATCTATACTGCATAGATATGGACTATATCTGTCTTGTTTATCTGTGTATCCCAGCTGGTACATAGTAGATGTTCAATAAATGTTTGATGAACGAAAGGAGGGAAGAATGAAGGGACTTACAAATGCTTGGATGTGTCAAGCATTACCATGGAGGCCAATCACTCCCACTCTTGAATTCTTTAGGTTTTGAAAAGTCCAACAGCCATTACCACTCTAAGCAACCTACTTTCCTGTTACACGGAGTAAAAAAACATGATCACAGCAACTGAGAAATATCATTAGTGGGGAATTTAGTCTCATTTGCAAAATTTCTCATCAAGAACAAATATAACCAATGAAACAATTAAAACCAGAAGTTGGTAAGTTTCAAATAAAATATGGATTTAAGAAAAAGCCACAAAGCTATTTGCATGTTATTTAGATTTTAATAACTATATCTCTGCATCTGAGCCTCCCTGGGATCTCATCTTAATCCTCTCTCTCTCTCCTCTGTCCTCTTCTACCCTCACCCCAAGTCTAATGATATCTATATTCTCTTATATCTCACAATTTATCTTGGAGCTGTCTCTCCTTACCATTTCTATGGGATCACTGCAGCTCATCTGTGTCACTCACCTCCCACCCCTCCTAGCTGCCTCCTGGGGGAAGATGCAGCGATCCAGCTAAAGCACCCTGCTCTGCTTAGCACAGGGAAAGGGCATCCTGGGCAATGAAGCCTGTCCTAGATGAGTCACCATGCCCCCCAACACCCTCCTCCATGCCTGAAACTGCTGGTGCTCATTCAGCTCTCAACAGCCAGCCCATCTCCCTCCCTGCACAGAGTTCCGGCAATAGGGCCCCGCACAAGGTGGGTGTTCACAGCCTGGTGCTGAGATCAGGGTGAAGCAGCTCAGAGAGGAACACTAGCCAAAGCTTGTATTCAAGAAGGCTTGTAATTCTAGATACTGAGCTGTCTTGGTGAGTACATTTTACATTTACTCAGCTCATTCTCCACATTTCAGGGAGAAAAGGAGCTAGATCAGAGAAGCTATGAGGTTCCACTTACTTAGGCCAAAAGCTATTGGAGCTCCAATTACTAGTACCCATGCTGGTGCTTCCCCAAGAGGCTAGAATGTTGGTGAGAGAGGTGTCCCATGTAATCATGCTCAAAATGGAGCCCCAATGCCAGGAGGAAAGCAAGAGCAGAAGGACCAGCTGGCCTAGTTGCTCACCTACAAACAGTCACTGAGACCTACAAACAGTCACTGAGACCTACAAACAGTCACTGAGGTCTACAAACAGTCACTGAGACCTACAGTCACTGAGACCTACAGTCACTGAGACCTACAAACAGTCACTGAGACCTACAAACAGTCACTGAGGTCTACAGTCACTGAGACCTAAAAACAGTCACTGAGACCTACAGTCACTGAGACCTACAGTCACTGAGACCTACAAACAGTCACTGAGACCTACAAACAGTCACTGAGACCTACAAACAGTCACTGAGGTCTACAAACAGTCACTGAGGTCTACAAACAGTCACTGAGACCTACAAACAGTCACTGAGACCTACAAACAGTCACTGAGACCTACAAACAGTCACTGAGGTCTACTATGTGCCAGGGTGGACATAAGGCCCTAGATGTACAACCAGGACCAAGAAGGTTCCCAAACCTGTGTTCCTAGTCTGAGGCAGGAAGCACAAAAATAATCATGAAAGTTCTTCACCAGGATCCAAAGAGAGCCCAGCCACTTACGTTGACATGAAGAAGTCAAGAAAGCTTCCTGAACGGAAAGCATATTGAGCTCTCTGGCTTGGAAATTGACCATTCCACCCAAGTAACAGAACACTTTGTGGGGGGACAGTAAAGAATAAGGTTCAAAATGCACACCCTGGAGCCATGAGTCATTTCACAAGCACAAATTCTACTCTCCTTCAAGTGGCAGCTGAGCCAAGGACACAGCACAAGGGTTCGACTCCCAGCTCTGAAACCCACTCCTTCCCCATCCAGCTTCTTCTCACTTCTTCAAACCCAACCTAAGAGGAAGAGTCAGAAAGAATACCAGCCAGTCTGTACCAGTATCAGACCTGTAAGATGCTCCTGCACCCTGTACCTCCCCCCCTCCCTCTACATCCGAGACCTGAGGAAACTGTCATCAATAAGTTGGGGTAGTGAGAGTAGACACTGAAGTCACAGGAAGCAAGAAATTGGCAGCGACATTCTTTTGACCTCAGGTTTTCTTATCTTCAGCAGCCTTTAGCCAGCTTAATTGAAGATGCATAATGGAAAACACATCACATTCAACCAAACTTCAAAGTTTGACTCCTACATAGGAAATGGACATTGAAATACTAACCAGAGGTATAATTAGTCTCACCGAGTGTATTTCACAAAACAGTGAGGGACAAAACAATGTTTCATTTCTTTAAGACTCTGTCCCCTAAGGCCTGCTGGTTCAACAACAGTTTGGCAGCAAAGATCCTCGCAGACATGAGGCCCAGTTTTGGAAGTAGAAGCCCTATTTTAGTCCTTGGCATTTGTATTCCATCCTCTACACTGATTTCATTATCAGACCTCCCCAAAATAGGACCAACCATACGTAAGCTAACCACTGACTTTCCCGTTTCCCAGCTGGGTCTGGTTTACTTTTCCAGGCTTCTCTCCCACAGACCACACTGTACTCCAACATCCCTCTAGCTCTGCTGCCTCTGAGCTTCTGCTCTTCCCACTCCCCTGCCTCCTTCTCATGAAGTCTCACCCAGCCTGCCAGGGCTGCCAGCCAAGCTCATAAGACCTTCACAGAGGTCCCAGTTACATGGATTATTCACCCCGTCCCCACAGGAGTCACAGTGCACATGCTCTGACTCAGTTCTCCCGGATATGAGGAAAGGGGAAGTATGCGGAGTGAGGAGTATTTGAGGTAAAGCCCATAAAGGGAGCCAATAACCTCACATTCTGCTGCTCTTTGCTTACGTTCAATTGTTTTCAAACTTCACTGAGCATGAGAATATATATCCTGGTTAAAAATGCAAATGTCCTGATCCCCAGAGATTTAGAAAGTTTCGGGGTGAAGTACATTGTGGTACGTTGGTTGCATTAGCAGCCCTGATTTCTTACCCCTTCCTGCATCCTACCCTTTGCAGTGTGACTTTGCCATCCCTCCCATCAAATAAGCAGGGCCTGTATCCCACCACCTACCTTGAGCCTTTGAAGACTGCCCTCGCACTTTGGCACCTCTGCACTGTCCAAAGAAGGCCACGCCCAGGCTAGCCAACTGAAGAATCAGAGACAGTGGGGCAGAGCTAAGTCCCCCAGCCATCCCCTCCAAGAATAGCCTACATTGGCCAACAACCAGCTAAGCCCAGCCACAAGAACACACCTAGCTGAGCCAGGTTAGAGTCATCAACTTGCAGCCTCGTAAGCTAATTAAATACTTGTTGTTTTAAGCCACTAAGTTTGAGGTTGGTTTGTCATATGGCATGATCCTGGCAACAGAGAGCTGATATACAGAGGGATCTGTATCAACTATGCCACAGCTCATCACATGGCTCCTCAGGAACATCATCTCCTCGCTTTCACCAAAGTGGATCACACTGTGCCTTGAACAGTGGTCACCTGTGGCAGGAGAGGGGACGGGCCTCTGCTCCTCCCACCCAGAGAGGAGGCCCTGGGAAGCAGAGGCCCACCTGGGCTATTGATCTGCGTATCCTCCATCCCTCTGCCCGGCAAGTACTGAAGCACCATTTGCTAACTTACTGAAATAATGTTGGTCTCTCACAGACTGCAATGCATGTGGAGAAGAAAACAGAAGGTGCTCGCTTTTACTGACCCTTGAGTAGTTAGCAACTCTAAACAGCACACTGGAGAAAGAGAGAAGGGGGGTCGGAGACAGAGAGAAATTAAGATGGAAATTTAAAAGGGAATTTTTCCCCTTTTATTGGCAGCATAATTAGCCAGAGGAGCCCCAACTGATGCTGTTATGACTGCTTCGATATGCAACTGAAATCGAACGGGGGAGAATCAGATGGAAAACAATAACACTTAGCATTTATATGACTTCTTACATGCAGCACTTTTTGTTCCTTTCGTACCTCACAAACATTAACTAATTAATTGCCATGGCACCCCAGAGTAGACAGCAGGTTTTTCCATCTATATTTTACAAGAACAAAAACAAGCGCTTTCTAAGCAGGTAGATGAGGATTCTCAGCTCCAGGTACTCTTTTGGGGTCTTTGGCATCTTGCCATAACCCTCGGGGCTCACAGTTTATGTCCTTGAAGCCAGAATTCTTAAGAGTTTCCTATTTATAGACGTAAAATATTAGTACATTTGAACTGGAAGGGACACTATGGGAGTGCCGATTCAAATCTCTTATCTTACAGATGTTGAAAAGAGGCTTATTCCAAAACAATTCCAAGAAGAAGCAAGATCAGTTGATTTTACTCAGCCCAAGTCAACCCCCACACTCCCCAATTCAAGAAGATAGGTATGTGTGTGTTTTTTTAATGTTTTTATTGATTTTTTTGTGAGAGAGAGAGGAAGGGAGAGGGATAGAGAAATAGAAACATTGATGAGAGTGAAATATCATCTGTTGGCTGCCTCAAGAGATTGAGCCAGCAATTCAGGCATGTGCCCTGACCTGGAATTGAACCAGTATCTTCTTTCTTGGTTCTGGGTCGATGCTCAATTGCTGAGCTCCACTGGCCTGGCAGATTATTAAATTATTAAAGTTAGACCTGCAATGACTCTCCTGCAACCTGTGTTCACAAATGACTTTGCATGTACTTGTCATTCAATCATCAAACCTTTACTGAGCACATGCCATGGATACACTGCAGCACTAGAGACTTAAGAATGAATCTGGCTTATGCCAGGCCAGGTGTGGTGGGTAGTTAGCCCTGGCAGTGAGTAGAGCTCTGACTCCATGTCCTGGGGTACGGGTATTTCTCAGCCACATATATTATTCTGAGCATATAGATGTCTCAGCAAACCTATGGTGACTGGTCAAAGTGGATATATTCCAGAGCTAGTTCAGAAGCAGCCTAAAGCAGGAGCGAGGAAACTTCCTTGCCTAAGAAAAAATACCCCTACTAGTGTTTTGATTCCAAAAATCCCATTTGGAGTTGTCATTCATTTTCATCCCCAATCCCAGCCATTACAATTACAATCGAGAAACATCACATCGAAGTCTCAATGCACCTGGCCCCTTCATATGAATGATCTTCATGCCTTTTATGGCAGGGTCACTGCCAAGCTCTTCAGCCACATCCTCACTCAAGCCAAGTCCATACACCCCCGACTTCCTTCTCAAACTGCTTGGCCAGCCCTGAATGCTGATGTTGTTTAGGCTTCCAAGTCTTTGCACAGAGTGCCTTCCTTTCTAATACCACGTGTCCCATGCCCACATCTATTAACATGCCTGGCTCCCCTATAAAACTGTAATCTGAGTCCCCATCAACAGTGAAGGCCTTGCCCACAGAGGTGCTTAACACATCTGAATTTTATTTAGAAATGAAATCCTACCATAAAAACAATCTTCAGAAGGAATGATTGCATGTAGACAGAAGACACCTGTGGACACTGACACGGGGGGAAAGTACACGAGGGGAGTCTAGAAGCTACTGGAAGACTCATTTTACCTCCCTACCCTGAAGTGCCAGTTACATAAGATGAATGACATATGGCCCCTCAGACACCCCCCCCCCAGTTGGCTATCTTGAGGGGTGCACTTACTCACCACCTTGGAGCTGCAGAGCCCAAGGGGCAGCCAGGAAAAGGTTATGCAGTTCCCCAAGTTGCTTTTCTTACGGACAAAGAAAGATGTTCACCTGGGGAGGCTGTGATGCAACCATCGCTCACTCAGAGTGACCACACCGTGTCCCAAAAGCCTGACACATGCTGCATGTTGCTGGCTTCTCCATGGCTCAGGGGTCTAGTGGGGAGTGCAAGGTGACAGGTTGAATGTCTTCCCAGACTCACAAGCAGTTGCTAATAAACAAAGAAACCTCTAAAATATCACCCACTCCCCAGCCTTCTGTGTCTCTGTCACTTCTTTCCTTTCTCTCCATTGACTTCTCTTTCATTGCAAATTCCCCAAGTGGTCCTCTCAGCACCCAATACGTGCAAATGGCACTGAAAGGAATTAAACAGCTATGCTCTCCAAGAACTTCTGCAGCTCAGACACACAGTGCTGAGTTCCTGCTGATGGAAATAATTACTCCGCTTCAGGATGTCCTAGGTTTTTTTCTCCCTCCAAGAGGGGCACAGCCAAATTGTCTTCCACTGTGCCATTTAGGAGGTAGGGAGAAAAGAAATTTAACATACAATTTGTTTTAAATAAACTTTTTAAAGGCATACATAACCAAAAAACAAGGCTGAAGACTCTCGATTCTACAAAGTATTGCCCATGTTTCACATGTGGTGCCTCAACGTCTCCCAACATCATGATTTAGTCAATGACCTTGACTTGAGTCTGTGAAGTAAACAGAGGGCAGTAGGGAGGGCACAGAGAAGGAGGATCACTGAGGCAGGGGCCTAGGAAACCAGGGAATGGTACACTTACCTCCTCCATGCTAAGGATGGTGCCAGCCTCTGGGGATGAGAGAGACAAAAGGGATAAGGCCAAGTTTTCTCCTTAAAGGGGCTCTAACTGGAGTTGCCAAAGGACCAAGAGCAGTCTGCAGACAAGAAGGAAAGGTGGAATTGGCTGAGCAGCAACCCCTCCAGGGACAGGGGCTATCTAGAATATGTCAGTGCCCCATCCGGGCCCTTTTTTCTATATGGGTGCCTCAGCTGCTGTGAATATTGGCTGCTAACTCCTCACAGCTGTCCCTTCTCCAGAGAATCGCCCTGGGCCAAAGGACCTGCCTTCTACAGGAAATCAGGCTCCTTAGCTCTGCCCCCAGGTACAGCCTAGCTGCAGCCAATGATGCTCAGGGGTACGAGCTGCTGCCTCGGGAGCTGATAGGACATTGTGCCACAGTTCCTTCCTAGCCCCTCCTCCTGGATTGGCACTGCCAAGGACATTTGCCTCTTCTTTCCTATGAAGATTATCAACATTTGGCCACCATGAGGAAGGACAGCTTGCTTTTTTTTGGGGGGGGGGTTGCTTTGTTTTCATTTTTTTGTGTTTTTTTAAATATATTTTATTGATTTTTTTTACAGAAAGGAAAGGAGAGAGATAGAAAGTGAGAAACATTGATGAGAGAGAAACATTGATCAGCTGCCTCTTGCACACCCCCTACTGGGGATATGCCCGAAACCAAGGTACATGGCCTTGACCGGAATCGAACCGGGGACCCTTCAGTCCACTAGCCGACACTCTATCTACTGCGCCAAACCAGTTTTGGAGCTTTTGGTTTTGTTTTCCAGGACATCCCAACACAGAGAGCCCCCTAAAGCTACATCATTCAAATTCCAGGTCTGCTAAGTCGCCAGAAGAGGAGGTGGGTACTCTGGGTCCAAATACACTGAGTCTGTTATCATCTGACTGTGTAGATATCAGCTCAGCATCCCCACCACCAACCTGACGGTGTCCATCAAAAGTTGCCACTGAAATCCCAGGACTGGGTCCCTGTCCTTCCTCTCCCTCCGGGAGCCCTCTCAGATGCACTTGAGCTGCAGCCTTCAAAGAATAGGCTCAAGGTTATCAATTCACTGTTATTAAAAATCAGAATGGGGAGTCACAAGACATGTGGTTCAGTAACATGTCCAGTAAATCCATGACAAAAGACTGAATCTTTAAAAGGATCTAACATCCTATCTAATAAAAGAGTAATATGCGAATTTGACCATACCTTTGCTATATCCACAAGCCACGCCCACCAGCCACACCTACCAGCCAATCAGGAGCAGGGGGGAGGGGCGTCGCACATGAGGCGCGAGGGGCAGGGCCGAGACGGCACCAGCACAGGGTGCCCCCCGGGGCTGGGCGGTCGCAGCCAGGGCTAAGGCTTGGACTGGGGGAGCAGGCTGAGGCGTCTGGCAAGTGTGGGGCCTCCGGGGCTAGGTGGTTGCCAGCAGCCAGGGCTAAGGCCAGGGCCAAAGGGGTGGGGCTGAGGCGGCCAGGGCAGAGCCAGCCATCAGCCCCATTGACGGGGCAGGTTGGGCTGAGGTATCACCCACCCCCAGTGCACGAATTTTGTGCACTGGGCCCCTAGTTATTAAATAAATATCTTACGGGTTCAGTTGGGAAAGTTCAAAAATAATTATTCTGGCATTCCAAGAGTCAGTTTGGCCTCTGGTGTTGTCCTCTGGTTATTTTTTCTCCTGAGTTACTAAGATCTATTGGACTCTTCTAAGAAGCAAATTCTTGGTCCTTTATAAAAGGGAGGCAAGGCCATCCTGGGAACCACCTTTCACCTGAGATCACTTGGCAAATGTGAGACCCTTTTTACTGGGCAGCCAAACACAAAATATTTAGAAATAGTTTTATATAGTGACTCTGAATTGTTATATATGCTATGAAATGAACAAAAAATAAATTTTTAAAAAAATCAAACCAAACAAAGAACTCAGCAGGGAATAACACTTTGGCAAACTGATTTTAGATGAAATAAATGGAAATGCCTTGCTAAAGAAATTACATTTAGCTGAGATTTAAAGGGCTAGAAGTAGGTCTCTGAGCAGTGAGGGGTGAGAAGAGCATCCAAAGTAGAATAAGCAGATTGTTCAAGAAACTAAAAGATCGGCATAAGCTAGACTGAGGCAAGCGAGGATGAGAAGACAGATACAATATGG
Organism: Antrozous pallidus; assembly: GCA_027563665.1. NCBI lineage: Eukaryota > Metazoa > Chordata > Mammalia > Chiroptera > Vespertilionidae > Antrozous > Antrozous pallidus. The sequence goes on along the minus strand of CM050524.1, from coordinate 50,793,893 downwards.
AAATAGCAGGAGACCGAGCAGGCAGGGCCTTTAGGTTATGGGAAGGAGTCTGGATTTTATAATAGAGACAAGGACTTAAATCAGGAAGAGTAGCATGATCTGCATTGTTTGCTTATTTGTTTTGTTTATTTAGAAGAGCAGTCTTCTGGGTGGAGGAGAGAAAGGATGGAAACAGAGCAAGAATGGAGGAGAGCCAGCTGGGAGGCTTTGGTAATATATAATGCAGGCAAGAAATGTGACATAGCTAACATCAAGGGGATGGTACTGGACAAGGAGAGAAGACTAGACTTCAGTCCTATGTTGCAGATTGAATTAATAAAACTTCCAAATGGTTAGAATCAGGGAGAGAGGGAACGAGGGGAATCTACAGTGACGTTTAGGTTTCTAGCTCAAGCAGCTGGGTACATGGGGGTTGTGCGAACTGAGAGACAGCTGAGGGAAGGGAAGGGCAGGTGGGGACATCTGCTTTGAGCAGGTTAAATCAGGCATGTCTAGGGAATATTCAGCTGGAGATGGCTGGTGAGCAGTTGGATATGTGAATCTAGATGCAGAGAGAGACTTGGACTGGAAATATCAATCTGGAGCAAGAGCAACATAAAATGAGATTTAGATCTTTGGGGAAGAATGATATAGAAAAAAAAAGAATATAAAGAGAAGAAGAAAAAGAGAGAGAGAGAGAGAGAAGAAAACCCAGACTAAGCTAAGAAGAACCCCAGCATTTTCTGGTCTGGCCTGGAAGGAAAACAAAAAGAGCACACAAAAATAAAAAGACAGAGGAACAACGGCAGGAGCGTGGCTATGCCAGACATCATGTTAACCCTGTTTGCAGCGCCACCACGCCACTGAAAATGACCTGTCGGGGTCACCTGTGGCCTTTGGGTTGCCAAATTCTGGGACAACCTTCAAGGCTCATCATCTCAGAGTCAGCTGCTCCTGGATACTTGGCACGCTCTCCTCTCAGCTTTCCTTGTTTTCACCCGCAATTAACAACCATCCCAAACGAGAGAAAATGATGACCTTACATAACAGGAAGCATTTCCAGAGCTAGGCTCCGGCCCTCAGGGCCGGTTGAGTCAGAGGCTGAACAGTGTCTTCGGGAGCACAGGCTCTGTCTGTCTCTCTGCTTTGCTGCCTGCGATACAGGAACCTCTGAAAGGAAGGGATGAAAAAAGAGAAGAAAAGCAAATAAATGTCACGTTCAAAAAGAAGTTAGAGTCCTCAGATTTCTCCCCAGTTTTAGCTGGCCATTCTTAAGAGCAACCCTTCTCAAATGTTTCATTTCAGGATAGTAATTGAAATTTTTGAAGACCCCCAAAAAGATTTTATGAGAATTGCATATAATGATATTTATCATGTGAGAGATTAAAACTGAGTCATTTAAAAATATTCGTCTATTCATTCACTTTTTAAATAATAGTAATAAACAGCAATTATACATTAACCTAAATAATATCATTAATTCGAGTACTTTAAAATACAACACACATGGATACATGTATGTAAGTGGATCTATGGCAAGTAGAATGGAAGAATATATACAAAAGATAATTATACAAAAATGGAAGTTATAGGAAGTAGGGGAGTTGGAAATTTGGAGATAAAATAGGAAAATAATATACTTAAAAAAATTTTTTATGAAATATATTTTATTGATTTATTACAGAGAGGAAGGGAGAGGGATAGAAAGTCAGAAACATCGATGAGAGAGAAACATTGATCAGCTGCCTCTTGCACACCCCCTACTGGGGATGTGCCCGCAGCCAAGGTACATGCCTTGACCGGAATCGAACCCAGGACCTTTCAGTCCGCAGGCTAACGCTCCATCCACTAAGCCAATACCGGCTATACTTAAAAATTTTAAAGAGAGCAGCCACAGACTAATAGAGTTAGAGAGTACAATACACTTAAGATGAAGATCAATTCAATTTTGTGCACAGAAGACACACACAAAAAACAAATCAAGAAAGGCACACACATAACCTCACAAATTCCTATTATCCAATACCCCCTTCTCCACTCACTGCTTAAGCCATTCATGCCATTTTCTATTCCTTGAACATTCAGTGCTAATCACTCCTCCCCCCAAGTTTTTTTGGGCTTCTGGTTTCTTCCTAAATTGTTTCTCTTGGCTCTTTGCATGGCCAATCTCTTCATTTTTCAAGTCTCTACTCAACATTTCATCATCTCAGAGAGGACTTCTTCCACCCTGCTGCGCAAACTCAAACCTTCAGTCCTATTCTCTATCCAGAATAGGTCATTTATTCTATTCAATAGCAACCGTCAGACAAGATTTTCTTGTTTGCTTGCTTATTGCTTTGCACCTTTCCACCTTTATAAATTCCACAAGGAGAAAAATCGTGTCTATGCCATTACTCCTACAGCCCTTGTATCTAGAATAGTGGCAAGTAATTGGTGTTCCATCATTTATTTGGAAAATTAAAAGGTGAATGAAAATGAGGTCAGGAACTGAGGCCATGGGATTGAATGAGTAATCAATATGAATGCTAAAGACACTAAGCATGCTGACAGTGTTGGGAGGAATGTAAGAGTAAGCCAGGTACTGAATTCTCCCATGAATGAGAGAAAGTTGGGGCAGCCAGTGGATAATGCAGCAAGGAGTAAAAAAAAAATAGCATTACCAGATAGATGGCATGTCGCTAGGATTGTAAATCAGGCCAGTGTAGCTCTAAAGCCTGTCAGATTTTCTACCCTGTCAAGCAGCTCCTGGAATTGTGCCTTGCATATCTAGGCTCACTAACTACTGGATGGATGGATGGATGGATGGATGGATGGATGGATGGATGGAATGATGATTGGCAAAGCACCTATATGGTTCATTTTCATTTTTTTCCCTCCTAATTTGTCCCCTAGCTATGGCTTTTTGTTTACTCTGCTCTGTTTTGGCTTTTTATTATTATTATGATCAACTTCTGATTAGCCATGATAATTGAAGAGATCAATAACAGAAATAATTGAAAACAGAAGGCAATCCAGAAATAATTTCTATTTAGTCTTGAAATTTTGTTCATGCTCTTTGAAATAACAGATTTACCAGCCTAATTATATTTTACCTTGGCAAATATTAAAATTATTTTTCATTCTTTAAATGTACATGAATTGATGGTGGGTAACATGAAGTTGGCACAAGCTGGGTGGTAAGAAAAGGCAAGCTGGGATTCAAAACTTCAGGCAGAAGATTCATAAGCTTCATTACTTCAGTGAGTGATGAAGAATTTATTTATAACTCCAGAAAGAGTCTTTTCAATTTAATAAGAAATAAGAGTCATTTCTCTCTGGATGTTTTTTCTATAGTATAATCTGTAAAGAGATATTATTCAGAGTCTCTACAGAACAATTTTAACTATCCCCTTCCCTTAATGGTAGGCACATTCCTTCCTCCCACCTGTGCTAGGAACACTGACCTTTTCCCATTACCTTTCACCATGAGGATGTGCATCCATGACTCCCTCATGGAAAGTCAGAATCAGAGAGGGAGGGAAGGAGCTGGCCCCATTTGGAAGCCTGTTTGACTTCATACTTTTATTCCTCAGGGTACCTGCCCAGCCCAACAGCTACACCATGGGATAGGCCAGTGGTTGGCAAACCGCGGCTCGCGAGCCACATGTGGCTCTTTGGCCCCTTGAGTGTGGCTCTTCTACAAAATACCATGGCCAGGGTGAGTCTATTTTGAAGAAGTGGCATTAGAAGAAGTTTAAGTTTAAAAATTTGGCTCTCAAAAGAAATTTCAATCATTGTACTGTTAATATTTGGCTCTGTTGACTAATGAGTTTGCCCACCACTGGTAGAGGCTCAATGAAGATTTGCCAAATGTCTATAATAAATCCGGGTTGGCCTTGTGGAGTTAATTTCACCTGTTGTGGTAGTTGTTTGAATGGGTTGCATTGCCGGAATGTGCCAGCCAGGCCCAGAACAGGTATGATTCCTACCTCTCCCTGCTCCTGAAAGGTGAGATCTGACAGTATATTCTGTGACACTCATTAATTCACTACTCTCAGGCTAATGAGCAAAGAGGAGAAGTTGCCAAGACCACGGCAGCTAATTGTGAACACTCCATTAGAGCAAGGCTTTGTGGGTCCAAAGAGGCCATCTGTAGAGGCTTGGGGACTCCTAAAAGGCCCTGGGGCATCAGAAGCAGTTGAAAGAGATGACAGAGAGTATGCCAGAGGATGTTCTATCTGGATAGCATACAACTATTCCTAATCACATATTTTATATGATCAAACTTTATTTTTACATTGAAAATGAATCAGGGTGCACACCATATTGAGGGTTGCTCCTATTTGGTTCCAGACCTCTAGAAGCTCGTGCCAAACCCCTCATTGCTAAGTATTGATGACAGAACAACAGCCTCTGTCACCCAGCCAAGCAGCCATTCATTAGTAAGAGAGATGATCCAGTGAAGAAAAAATGATGGACAAAGCTATGGCTGACCTGGCCACAGAATGAGGCCAGGTCATGGCATCCTTCATTTTTACACCTGTGTTTCAAGTCCTCCATATCCCTAAATTGCTCATTTTTTCCCCTAAGATGGGCAGAGAAACACCACACCTCCACCCTCCTATTTTGTTTAGTGCCCTCTTTCTTTAAATTTACCTCTTCGTTATTTGGCTTCTCTTAGATTACCCCTCTCATCATGGCTAACCTCACCAAACAACACAGCACACACACAGGTAACTGTGTAATAAAGGGGGCAGAGCAATGGGGTTCCCCTGACCATGACTCTGTGGGGAACCAACATAGGGGAAGGAGTGGCAGTGGAAAGAACTCGGAATCTGGAATCAGAAAACCTGCATGGAGTCTTCCACTTACTGGTTGTGCTACCTTGGAAAATCCCCTGCTCTAAGACTCATTCCTTTATTTATAACCTGGAGATAATAATGCCCATGAGCAGATGACATCCTGCAGGCATAAAAAAGGCTGGGCTAAATTATAAAACCAATAAATAATACATGAGGTCAGTTGTGCAAATGGTACCACAGAGACAAGATGTTTCCTGAGCCAGCTAAGCAGAGAGAAACAAATTAGCTTCATTTGTATTCATGGTATTAATTCAGAACAACAACAGTAACATCAACAAAAGAAGTGTCCATCAGAAGGGGGAAGGAACTCCACTTGGAATGCAGAAAAGTAAGACTCAGAGAGGCAAGAGTTGAGAGCCCGCAACCCAAGAAGGCCAGACCCTGGCCCTAAGAGTCCACCACCCTACTGGCTGCCCAACTATTATCCCCATGCCATTAAAAACTGGAATTGTGGTCCATTCTCATCGGGGAAACTTAGGTGAATTGATTACCACATGGTTTTCCCATAGGGAGAGGAGGGTCTAGTCATGGATAGGTCTGTTCAGTCTTCTTAACAAGTCCACCTCAGAGATTCATTTTAGGAGATTCCATGAGAAAACTGTTTATGAATGGCCCAGAGATATATACTGCTCTAACATCCTCAAATGCTGACTTTCATAGGGCCAGGTTTGTCTATTACCCATAACATCTGGGTCTATCAGCCCAAGTACCTCAGTGGATCCTGAAAGTGGAGAAATGCTAAAAGGAGTGATTGAGTCAAGACGTGCTGGACGCAGGAAGAGCCATCTCTTGGTCCGCAGTCCCCGTTTGCCTCTGCTCTCTTAATCCAGTCTCACACAGGCTCACCATTGGTTTATCTCTGGTGCAGCGAGTCATTTGCCTGCTAGCTTTAATCCCATTCATCTTTAAGAAAAGGAAGTCTGGTGAAAAACCCCGCCAACCATCAGTTACTTGGCCCCCTTTCCAAATACTACTCTAATACTCTTCTCGAATCTGTGGCAATTTCTCTTATAACTCCATAATCTCTTTTCTTGGGTTCTGGCATTCTAATCTCTTGAATAACCTTTTAAAGTTCTCAGTAGCAATGAAGTCTGTTTTTGTACCACATGAGAACACTTTACAAAATATTGTCTCCTCTCTTGGATCCTGCCCTTGAATTAGAGCTCTCCTCAATGATTAGCTATAATTCAGCTTAATTCTGCTCATGGGAATTTATGTGTTATTTAAATTGGATCAAGTCCTAAGACCAGAGTTTGAACAAAAGCAGCCATAGTGTGACTCAGGTCTGTAATTATTCATTTATTCATTTAGCTATTCAATACCTACTAAGCTCCTATGTGGCAGAGCCTGTGTTGAGCTCTGAATAGAGAAATTAGAAAGTTGGCTCTTGGTACAAGACTTTGGAGCCTGAAAACCAGGACTCAGCTCCTGCCATTGTCACTTACTGTTTACTTAACCTTTCTGAGCCTCTAGTTATTAACCTTTCTAAGCCCTAGAATGGAAATAATAACATTATCTACTCAAAAGAATTTTTGTGAGCATTATATGAGAAAGGTCTTAGCAGAATGCCTGCCACATACCCAATGAATGTTAACCATAAATCCTATTTGTCATCAGCAGCTTCTGACATGACTCCCAATAATCCCCACCCCCTGGTCATGCCCTTGCATACACTCTGCCTGATTTGGGACATGCTGGTCCTAGTCTCTTGCTTCTAACCAACAGAAACAGCAAAAATGAGATAGGATGTTAATTCTGTGATTAGGTTACAGAAGACTATAACTTCCATCTTGTTGGTTCTCTCTCTCTCTTTCTCTCTCTCTCTCTCTCTCTCTCTCTTTCTCTCTCTCTCTCTCTCATTGCTTGCTCTCTTTGATGAGACAACCACTTGACAAGTAACTGAAGCTGATTTCAAACCAATAGTCAACAAAGACCTGAGACCAAGAGACACTGAACCACATGAGTGAGCTTCGAAGTAGATCCTGGTTCAGTTGAACTCTGAGATAATGGCAGCCACAGGCACCACCTTGACTGCAGCCTTGTGGAATAATACCTCAAGTTTTGGGCTAACTTGTTATGCAGCAATAGATAACTAATACACTACTATTATTAGAGTTTGAGGAAAAGGAACAAAGAGTGTGTGACAGGAGCAATAAGAAGGGGTATGGAAAGGAGATACTTGAGCAGCCAAATAATCAAGAGGTGACAATCCCATTCTAAATATTTGGGCTTCTCATGGGAGCAATGAGAAGTCATCAGATGGTCTTTAAGCAAAGTAGAAACTCACGTCTTTCTTAAATGTTAAGACAAATATGGAGTATTTAAAAAAAATTTTTTAAGAGAAAGAGCCAGAATGCCTTCCTGAGGTTGTATATTATCCAGGATATAAAACTAGAAAACTTCCAGAGAACTGAGGTCTCTCATTTTTAGCCCCTTCTGCTGTTAGGCAAATCAGTTAGGGATTGACATCACCAACTTTAATGGTAAAGAAAAAAAACGAAAGTGAAGTTACTGAAAAAAACATTTTCATTAACTTCAAAATCAGCCAGCTCAAAATCAATTAAGTTTGTAATATCCTTATTGAGGACACGAGCAGTGAATTAATAACAGTGAAAATGAGGTTTTAGGAATATAAAAAGAGTCAGACTTTTATAAATAACTTTTGATATTACAGCTTCCTAAATCAATAGATACATAGGTTTTTACTTACACACCTCTTTTTAAATCCTGAACCAAGACTTTACATATACCTGCCCTTGGACTAATCCCATAAATCAGTTTGAAAGTGACACAGTTTTTGTACAAGAGCCATCATATCTATGTATCTAAGTCTTGTCATAATAATACAAAAGGACTGAGATAAGAATATGGTCTATAAAATAAGTAAAAGGAAAATATCCCTGAAATATTCACCAAAAGAGTCAAGTCAAAAGGAGAAGGAATAAGAGATGAGGAATTTGGTGTGGAAAATGATTGCTAAGTTAGAATCCACAAGAAAAATCCTATACCTTACTATTAAAAGAGCCTATAACAGTTATGTCATAGTACTTTACAAATTCTTTTTTTTTATCCGTACTTTTTGAGGACCTAATATGTGATGGGCCCTGTGCTGGGTTCCTGATAACCTTCTGCTTAATACTGCTAGATTTGTGTGTTTTTTTCCTTGAAGGCATAAGAAGACCTAATATAGGAGGAAACTTTCAATTAAAAGTAACCAGAGTCATGAGCATACCCATTAATTTGTTAAGTTGTTGTTCATTTCACCTCTCTAGGGCTCATGAAAAGAATGAAGAAGTTGTACTCAAGTATCTATAAAATTGCCTCCAATTCTAAAGGTCTCTGAATCAATAGCCCCTTGAATACCCAAATTCAGATCGTTTTCAAACTACAGGAAAGTCCTCCAGAGTTCGTGACTGACAAGGAGGAGGCTCTATCTCACCACCTTCATAGCCCACTTCAGGAAACCAGGGTCCCCAGGAACCCCAGCACCGAGCTGAGTGTGTTCAGTCACCAGAGTTTGGCACTGCCCAAGTAATTTCATAGGATCCTTGCTCAATACAGCTGCTGATGGAGGAAACACTTGGAAGCAGAAGACCTGGAGCCACAAAAACAGCCACCTTCTCTTTATCCTAGAGATGGGTCAAGTGTGGTCCAGGGATGATCAGTGACCTGCCCCTGGACAGATATACATGGGGCATCTATCTCCAGAAGCTGCTGGTGACAAATAAGATTTATGGTTAACACTCATTGAGTATGTGGTTCCATCACACCAGCAGAGAGCTAGTCATAAGCTAAAATATCTCCCTAGATATTGCTATATCTGGTGACTACATTTCTAATTTCTCTAAAACACCACACTATCTCAGAACCATCGAATGTCTAGTGTTCCCAGTCTGCCTCTGCCCCTCTCATTTCTCAGGAAAGATGGTCAAACCACAGGAATGCTTAGTACCAAATCTAGAGTTAAAACTCAAGTCAGCCTTCAGTTCAAATCACATTGTTTTCCAAACTCTCTCCCACCTACTCATCCCATAGATCTGAGTGCCTTCTATGTGCCTAGTGCTATGTCCAGTGCTGTAACCAAACTCAAACCAAGACACTGAACTCAAATCTCTCATTCCATACAACTGGGCTAGTCAAGCAGAATCCAGCCTGGGTGAGACCAGCTCTAAGCAAAGTCTCAGAGGAAAATCTGAACAGAGAAAGTGATGACAACCAAAAAAAAAGGGGGGGGGGGGCAAAACTTATTCCTGCAATAGCCCTGATAATTCCTTCTAAGACTTGAGGACCCCTTGCTCCAGTTTTTACCTTTCTCCTTTTAGTATTTTTCACAGCAGCAGGTCAAAACTAATCTTTGCAGAATCTTCCAAGGGAAGTAGTTGGAGAAGAGAGTGATGTTAGCAGATAGGCTGGAATTAGTTGAACTAACTCCTTGGGTATGTAATGTACTTTACTAAATCAGAGATAATGAATTCCACAGAGAGTGCATGAGGGGGAGCAAAACATAAGCACAGTCTAATTACATTTCATTTCAAGGGACACAAAGGGACAGTCATAGAAAGTTCACCTTAGAGATGGCCTGGTCCCGACTGGAAAATGGGAATACTGGCATGCATGATTTGACAGACCAACAGTGGTCACCACTCAAATCTTCTTCATCCTTTGTTTAATATATTTTTACTAATTTCAGAGAGGAAGGGAAAGGGAGAGAAAGAAACATTAATGAAGACAGAGAATCATTGTTCAGCTGCTTCCTACATGCCCCCTGCTAGGGATCAAGCCCACAACCCGGGCATGTGCCCTGACTGGGAATTGAGCCTTGACTTCCTGGTTTATAGGTCAACACTCAATACCAGCCAGGCTCTTCTTTGCCCTTTCAAAAGCATTTTAGTCTTTGAGAGCCATCCTTCATTCTTGCGAGGGTCAGGCTCTAGCTGTAGCCTGTGTGAAGAGAGAACTTCCTTACAAATGGAACAAGGACTCAGTTACCAAGAAACCATTTGTGTGCTGTATTCCCTGGAGTTATTTATCACCATCATGGGGACTGTCTGTGTCTCAGAAATTACTGAAAGGGGAGAGAATGTGCTGAGTGACCTCAAGAATAACCCTTGAAATACAGACATACTAGCTTTCAAGTGTCTGCAAATTCTCTGCCACTGCTCCCTTAAGAAGGTGAAGGCTAATTCTTCCTCCACTTAAAAGCAAGCTATTCTTTGGGTTTTACTTCTAACAAACAGAATGGAGAAGAAGTGATGCAATGTGACTTATGAGAGTGGGTCATGAAAATAATAACTTCTGCAGAGACTGGTTTGGCTCAGTGGATAGAGCATCGGACTGTGGACTGAAGGGTCCCGGGTTCGATTCCGGCAAGGGCATATACCTTGGCTGCAGGCACATCCCCAGTAGGGGGCGTGCAAGAGGCAGCTGATAGATGTCTCTCTCTCATCGATGTTTCTGACTTTCTATCCCTCTCCCTTCCGCTCTGTAAAAAATCAATAAAATATATTTTAAAAAAAAAGAAAAGAAAATAGCTTCTACCTGACTCTTAACTCTCTTGACTTGCTCGCTCTGGGAGAAGCCAGAGGACCCTCAGCAGCCTAGACAGGATGTGGCCTGGGGAGGATGTGGCCTCCCACCAAAAGCCAGCCCCAGCCTGCCAGTCATGGAGTGAGCCACCTGGGAAGTGGATCCTCCAGCCTCAGTCAAGACTTTGGATGACTTCCGCTCCACATAACATTTTTTTGTTGTTAAACCTCACCTGAAGATATTTTTCCATTAATTTTTGGAGAGACTGGAAGGGAGGGGAGAGACAGAGAGATAGAAACATCTATTGATTGGTTGCCTCCCACATGTGCCCCCATCAAGGCCAGGGTTCGAGCCTGCTACCTATGTATGTGCCCTTAACTGAAATCAAAGCTAGAACTCTTCCGTCTGCAGACCAACGCTCTATCCACTGATCCAAACCAGCCAGGGCTCCACATGACATCTTGATGGCTACCTCGTGAGAGACCCTAATCCAGAATTGCCCAGCTTGGCCACAACTCAATTATGAAAAATTGTAAATATTTTAAGCCACAAAGTTTTATGATATTTTGTGACACAGCAACAGATAATACAGCATATAAGCCTGGTTCACAATCGACTTAGGAAGATCCCAGCTAAGAGGAGTAGAGGATCAGAAGAAGTTGGGTAAATGAGAAAAGAAAGAAAAAGGGGGAGAAGAGGGATGGAAGATTACAGGGAGAAAAGCAACCTCTCCTTCTCTGGTCTCCATTTATCTCTTCCTTCTCTGAATTCTTGTCCCTCGTTTGCTTTATGCTCTTGCTTGTTCTCACATATACTAGCTTTATCTCATCATTTGGCCAGCTGACTTCTTAACACAGAAACAAGACTCATATTTCTTCTATGTTCTTCATAATGCCTGGGAGTGCCCTATACTAAGTGAACTAAGATCTGTGTGTAGCCGAAACCGGTTTGGCTCAGTGGATAGAGCGTCGGCCTGCGGACTGAAAGGTCCCAGGTTCGATTCTGGTCAAGGGCATGTACCGTGGCTGCAGGCACATCCCCAGCAGGGAGTGTGCAAGAGGCAGCTGATCGATGTTTCTCTCTCATTGATGGTTCTGACTTTCTAGCCCTCTCCCTTCCTCTCTGTGAAAAAATCAATAAAATATATTTTTTAAAAAAGACCTGTGTGTAAAACAGGAAGGCCAACTTATGATTCAGTAGCAGAAGAAACATTCTAACAGAGTTTAGCAAAAAAGTTGTGCTGAAACCTGTATCATTTTATTAACCAATGTCACCCCAATAAATTCAATTTTTATAAAAAGAAAGTTGTGGTGGGGCATGAATTTCAGGTGGAGGCTGAGCCACGGACAATATTTTGTGTGCTCTGGTTACCAAGCAGATTCTTAGAGAGTGTAGTAGACTGTTACTGTTACTATTACTTCAGTGTCCCCCTAATTAACCACACCTCCAAGTATTTATGACTTTGTTTAGCCCCCTATCACATTGTCTCTGAACTTGGCCATGTGATTACCTTTGGCCAATGGGTCATTAACAAGCATGACACAAACAGAGGCCTGATAAGCATTTGTACATTGAAGCCTGGAACACCCTTCTTAGAACCCAGTTACCATGCTGTGAGGAAGCTCCAGCAGCCATGTGGAGAGGCCCCCAGCCAACAACGCCAGCTGAGCTTTCTTTCGATCAGTAGACAGCACCAATTTCCTACCATTTAAATGATGCTCTTTTGGAGCTACCAGTCATCTCAGTACTCCAGCTGATACCACATGAAGTAAGAAAATGGTCTATTCATCCCACAGAGTCATGATAAATAAATTGTGGTTGTTGTTAACTACTGAGTGGTGGGGTGGTGAGTAACACAGCAATGGATAAACAAAGCAAATACCAGTCCCTAATCAGCGAGGACCATTTCTCAGGCCACGCAACTTTCTCAGCCATGGCTCAGGAACGGGCCTCAAACGAGAGTGTATCTGTTTACAAAGCCCGAGGTCTTTCTACCACTGCCTCCAAAATCATGAGAGTTAATAAATATGGAAGAATGTTGCAAACTCCCAAGTGTCGCCAACGTTCTCTCTGGTACAGACATCAAGGGCTGCTATTGTCCTGCTTCCACTTCTGCCTCTATTATTTTTGCTTGCATTTCCTTCTGGTTTTCCATCTTTCTTGTTAAGATATCTCAACTACCTAGGGCTCCTTCAAGTGTCACTTGAGGCCAAAGGCGTTGCTGACCCCTGATATAGCCACATTCTTCCCTAGGCCTGAGTTCTGGACTCAAGCCACAACCAAGGAGCCTTGGAAAGTTACTCTCTCAGCCTTCGTTTCCCCATCCAAGGCTCAAAGAGTATGGAAATCCCATCATGTTTCATAGGATTCCTGAGAAGACCCAGCAAGAAAAAGGATAGTAAACCCGTACCTATGACTAGGTCTAGAGTTCCTAGGAATGTCTCTCCCTTTGCCCCCCTCTCTCTTGTACCCTTTTAGCTGCTCGTCTGTAATGCATTTCCCTGGGCTCTAGCCTCTCTACCATGACAAAACTTAGTCAACTCATCTGCTCCTCACTAGAACCAGGAAACAAGGAGGTCTAAATTCTGGATAGAATACTTAAAGTGCTTTTGTGAAGTGAGATAATGTGAATATCCTAGACCCTCTACCCTTTCCAGAAAAGTAATTATGTTAATTTTCCATGACCCTAGAACACAAGAAAACAGAACTCTCTTTTCACTCCAAAGATAGAAGTCATTTTATGACAAAACAGTAATGAGAAAGGAGGAGAGAGGAATGCAAGTAATAAGAAAATATTCCAACAATCTATATTATGAATATATATGTATATTTATATCTCAGCAGGCCCTGCAGAGTTACAGATGAGCTAATTAAAATGCTTATGCTTTTAGCAATGATGTTTACTGAAATCATTTTATAACCATCTAAATTGAGGTTTGTTTTCAGCTATAATGCAATGCTACCTGGAATATTCTGACCTAAATTATTTATGTGTCTAAAAATACATTGCCTTTCCCCCTTACTGACTTTGTGGATGTAGCTCAGGATGTGGAAATTTTTGGTGAGCTCAAGTGGCGCTCACAGGTTTTCCCTGAATTTTTTGTGCCTACTAACTTAGGTTCTCTGACTCCCAGTTTAATCTCTTTGCACCGCACCCTACCAAAACAAATGCATACATATGGTTGGAATGTGTACAATGAGGGGCCCTGGGAATGCTGAAGTCAATTTTGAGAAAGAAACAGATCCTTGAATTCAGCTCATAAAGGTGAAGATTAGTGAGCCATCCTTATTCTCCATTCCCCCAGCCAAGGGCATGTACTTTGGCTGCGGGCACATGGAGAAAGAACTCTCCAAGCTGTGCCTGAAAGCCAGAGCACAAAACAAGAAATAGAAACCACTCCGGGTATTTCAAACTAAAAGGTATTAAATACATGAAGCATTAGGTGCTCACCAAACTGTGGAAGGGCTGGTGAAACGGAAAGCACAAGCATGCCACAGACTACTGAATTCAATGACGAATTGGTGGAGCGGTGGCCCAGGCTTCAGGAAGCTGCTGCCATCCTCCATACTCCTGCCATAATTGCCTTGAAGTACCCTTGAACCTGATAGCTAGACACTGAGCTGCTGAGCCCAGCTTCCATAGATGCCTCTAAGCATGCACACTTTTACGACCTTGCTTGCCAGGAGCAATAGCAGTAGGACTCTCAATTACTTCCACCTTCCAGTTTCCCATGAGGCCATCTAATCGGCGATACCCGTGCTACTCACAGAACACTGTCTGCAAAGGAGTGGGGAAGGGGTGTGTTAGCTTTCCAAACTCTACATCTGGAAGGAAAATAAAATGGCGTTTGAGAGTATCAATTCACCATACCCACCACAGTCTATAACCCTCAGCACTCAGAGTCCAAATACAGCCTTCTACATATATCTGATCTTCCAAGCACCAACAGCAACAAAGCTGAACATAAGTGACTCTCATACAACAGAAGCACTTCACCTCTCCCCTAAAGGGGAGATCCAATGTCCCATCTGTGGCTGATTGATCTTCATTTTCTTTCTATTCTATCACATTCCCATCTTGGTATGCTGTAATCTAAGCATGTCACTGGCCCGTTACCCACCAAGACATTTCGAAATCTTAAAAGAAAGAGGCTAAAAGTAAATTAATTGATAAACATATGCATAATAGAGCAAAAAAGAAAACGTGAGCCGAAACTGGTTTGGCTCAGTGGATAGAGCGTTGGCCTGCGGACTGAAAGGTCTCAGGTTGGATTCCAGTCAAGGGCATGTACCTTGGCTGTGGGCACATCCCCAGTAGGGGATGTGCAAGAGGCAGCTGATCAAGGTTTCTCTCTCATGGATGTTTCTGGCTTTCTATCCTTTTCCCTTCCTCTCTGTGAAAAATCAATAAAATATTTTTTTTAAAAAAGAAAGAAAGAAAAAAATGTGAAAAGCTGCTATAATCTTGTTTCTGCAACTGGAAAGACCAGAAATGGACTTTGAACTTCTTCCCTACACTACTATTCATGTTGCCTTAGCGTTCCTTTTTTCATACTTTACATTGAGCGCTTCGGAAAATATAATTACAATGATTTCAAAATGCAAATCCTGGATTAAATGAATATCCTCTATAATTATCTTCGATCCATATTTAAAAATGTATGTAGTCCCTAAGTCGGCTAACAAGTAAAATAAGCAAAATAACTGTTGAAACTGCAAATCTCAGGGATGAGGCGCATGCAGGACCCGGTAGGTCACTTGGCCACTGTGTTTTTTAAAATACGTGATGCACCTTGTTTCAATCAAATACATCTCCACTCCAAGAATTAAATTAGACTGCTGAGACTAAATCTTAAAGCTATGATCTTTGTTACCTTAAAAAAAATTTTCAGTCTAATACAAAGAAATTCAGAAAGCAAATTTCAGGCCTCTTGATCAGAGGCTTTTGCTACTTGTCCTACACTGGTGTGCACAGTCTCAGGAAAGGCCGAGAAGAGAGTTTCCCACTGAAGAGATGACCCAAGAAACAGGTGAAGTAGGCAGTCTATAAACTAGCTAGCCATTAAGAAGTTACCAAGAAAGGACTCAATGTTAGCAACTAACGATGTTTCAAAAGCCTTGGCCAATGTTACAAAAACAAAACATTTGTTGTATTATTTATGAATGCAAACATAACTGATGTTTGCTTTCTATACACAATCATCTCTGAAATGCTAAAAACGAGCTCCAACTGTGGTTCTGTTGAGACGCTGCGGGCGTACGTGAGATGACCGGCTGATTTACCATCTCAAAGCATTCTGCTTCGGAAGCAGCCGGGTGCCGCTTGATCGTAGGAGAATCCGGGGTCCAATGCTGTCGAGCAGACTTCTCCATGGATTTGCACAAACTGGGCTGGATGCTTTCACCAGACGGAGGGTCTGCTCCAGGCTGCGGCCCCCTGGGAGGTCACTGACACGCACTGGGGGGCTGACTCCACTGGGATCGTTGTGAAGAGACCTCTTAGTGCAAGACCAGGGCCTCCTCGCAGCACACCGGAGTCTCGGGAAATCTGCTGCGGCGAATCTGACAAATGTGCGATGTTCCTGTGTTGATCCGGGCGAGAATGGCTAACGTGGGGATCCACGAAAACGGCGACACCGTCCCAGTTCACACCATGAAACTCGCTGGCTCTGTCACTGAAAGCAGTCATTCCTGCGGGGCTCACAGAGGTGAAACCCAGGGAACAGAAGAACAGCAACGATCCCCCCCGTAAAGTCATCCAGGCTTAGTTCTTTGAATTCTCCACGGACGACGGCTGCACCCTTAAAAGAGGGCGTGCGTGCGTGCGCGCGCTCGGTGACGGCGCAGGAGCATGACACGCAGAGCTGATGTGAAGGCCGATTCTGCTTGGCTGGAAGCAGACCATAACACGTGTGTCCAGAATGTTCTTCGAGAAGCGCGGACCTAAGGGCTGCAGAGGCAGAGAGACCCCAAGGAATGGCACTCAAATGCGGGCACATCCTCACCCGGAGCAACGTTCCCCCTACAAGGCCATCTTCCCTGCGTGCAGAGAAGCGGGAGCACCAGAAGCAGAGGGGGCGGATCCGGAGAGGACGGAGCAGGAAGAGTCAGGGTCACACGGGTGGGGGCGGGTCATGCCTGCAGGGGCGGGGCCTGAGCTGGATCCAGGCGGGCCCATGTTATGTGTTGTTTTTTTTTTTTCTTTATTGATTAAGATATTACATGTGGAACCAAGATGGCGGCATAGGTAAAACACCTATCTTGCGGTCATGCTCAGCAATTTTAATACTACAACTTAACGAAAGAACAAACACCTTCCAGAATCACCAGAAAGCTGGCCGAGTGAAAATTCCATGAATAAAAGTGAAAATAAGACACTGTGACTCGGAGGAGCGGCGGCGAACAGCTTTGAAAGATTCGCGCGGAGAGAGGTTAGGAGCGCGCGCCAGCGGAGAGGGCGGGCGGCTGAAAACCGGTCAGTTTTCTTGAATGGGGAGACAAAGACGTCCCACTGGACTGATTCTCCAGCTCTGGGTGAAGTCCAGGGAACCCACTATCACACGGGGTGAAAACTGGACAGTGGGAGGGCACGCCGAAGCTTGGGCGCTGCAGGGGTCTCCCGGCTTGTGGAGAAGGCAGCTTGCTTGAACACCTCAGCTGCGTGACCGCAAAGAGAGCGCTCTGCGACTCGCTCGCTCATTCGGAAAACCGTCAGGCTGCTTTGTTTTACGACCCTGGGTGAGACATTGGGCATGCAGTCTCATTTGGGGAGAGTCTGAATTCCCAGGCAGCCGGTGGAGCTCCACAGCGGCTCTCTCTCAGAGGTGCTGGCAGTCATTGCCCCCGGCGCAGGGGCCCTGGGGCTGCACAGGGCAGAGCTAACGCTGTCTGCTTGGCCCGGAGACTCCACCCATCCAACCTGAGCACAGCTGAGCTTCACAGACAATTGGCCTGGAGGTCAGCCCCTCCAAGTGCTAACAACGATTAACCTGAGCTTAACTTCAGCAAGACTGTGGAACCCATATCCACCTCAGGTAACTGGGGAGGCTGAGCCACTGTCCCTAGTAGGAAGTCTACCACACAAAGCTAATTGACCAACTCAGGAAAACAGCCACCATGCAGAGACATGGAAAGAAATCAGATGTGAAAGAAATGGAGGAAAAAAAACGACTGGACATGGAATTCAAAACCACTGTTATAGGGTTTTTCAAGAGGATCCAACAAAAGGTCGAGGCCTATAAGGAAATAAGCGAGACCGACAAGAAAATGAATGAGTCCTACAAGGAAATGAACGAGACCTTCAAGGAAATGATCAAGACCAATGTGGAAATGAAGGAGACTCTCAAGGATATGAAAAAGGACCAACCAGAAATTAAGCATACACTGACTGAAATAAAAAATATTATACAAAGACCTAAAAGTGCTCTGGAGCACCCCAAGAACCAAGTTCAAGATTTGAAATACAAAGAGGTAAAATCCACTCAGCTGAAAAAGCAAGAAACCAAAAGAATCCAAAAAATTGAAGATAGTGTAAGAGGCCTCTGGGACAACCTCAAGCATACCAACATCCGAATTATAGGGGTGCCAGAAAAAGAGAGAGAGCAAGACAATGAAAACCTATTTGAAGAAATAGTGACCGAAAACTTCCCACACCTGGTGAAAGAAATTGACTTAGGAGTCCAAGAAGCGCACCGAACCCCAATATATAGGAATCCTAAGAGGACCACACCAAGGCACATCATAATTAAAATGCCAAGAGCAAAAGACAAAGAGAGAATATTAAAAGCAGCAAGAGAGAAACAGTTGGTTACCTATAAGGGAGCACCCATACGATTGTCAGCAGATTTCTCAACAGAAACGATGCAGGCCAGACGGGAGTGGCAAGAAATATTCAAAGTGATGAACAGCAAGAATCTACAACCAAAATTACTCTATCCAGCAAAGCTATCATGCACAATGGAAGGTCAGATGAAGTGCTTCACAGATAAGAAAAAGCTAAAGGACTTCATCACCACCAAACCAATATTATATGAAATGCTGAAAGATATTCTTTAAGAAGAGGAAGAAGAAAAAGATAAAAGTGTAAATTAGGAACAACAAATACACATCTATCAACAATGAATCTAAAAATCAAGTGAATTAATAAGCTGATGAACAGGATAAACTGGTGAATGTAACAGAATCACAGACATAGAGAGGGAATGGACTGACAAGTCTTGGGAAGAAAGGGGGTGTGGGAAGTGCTGCAAGAGACTGGACCAAAATCATGCAACTATGGGAGAGGACAGTGGAGGGGGTGAGGGCGGAGGGTGGGATGGGTACCAGGTGGAGGGGAACTATAGGGGGGTGTGGGAAGTGCTGCAAGAGACTGGACCAAAATCATGCAACTATGGGAGAGGACAGTGGAGGGGGTGAGGGCGGAGGGTGGGATGGGTACCAGGTGGAGGGGAACTATAGGGGGGGGGGGGATAGGGAACAATGTAATTAATATACTGAACAATAAAGATTAAAAAAAGATATTACATGTGTGTCCTCATCCCCCATTACCCCTTCCCACCCCCCTCTCACCACTCATGCCCTCACCCCCCTGGTGTCCGTGTCCATTGGTTAGGCCTATATGCATGCTTACAAGTCCTTTGGTTGATCTCCTCCCCTTACCCCCACTCTCCCCTACCTTCCCTCTGAGGTTTAACAGTCAATGCTTCTCTGTCTCTGGATCTGTTTTTGTCCATCAGTTTATGTTGTTCATTCTATTCCATGAATGAGTGAGATCATGTGATACTTACCTTTCTTTGACTGGCTTATTTCGCTTACAACACACCAGTTGCTTTATCTGGTGAGGGTGCTCTATTAAGACCTATAGCTACAGCTATAGCTATGTGTGTGCATGAGCACACACACACACACACATGAAAAACGGTGGGGCAAAAGTATATTTTTCCTTTTCAAAGTCTCTCTTTGTTTATAGACTTTCTAACAGAAACAGCTTCTAAAGGGGAACTTCTTTGTTGCCACAGAGATCCTTCACTCTCCAAAATTAAAACTGCCAAGTGGGCAGGTCAGAAACTCAGAAATGGCTTTCCACTGATAAACAGAAAAGGAGAGGGGTGCAGCTGTGTGCCCCTGGGTGCAGAAGCCCAGGGAGTCAAATAATAGATGTCAGGACTGTGTGAGAGTGGAAGAGGAATCCTTCCGTTTATTTCCCTGGAGACCGCAGCTCAGAAGTCTGGAATTCAAGGTGACAAGCCCAGGTGTCAAATGGCAGATTAGCTTTGTTCCAGAGATCCAGCAGGACTAAGGGATTTACACAGAGTGACAGTTTACAGGCAGTGGCTGGTTCCAAATGCCATCTAAAGCTCCTGCTATCTTAAAACCGACTCCTGGGAGAAAGCTGCAGCGGGAAGCCTGAACATCAATAATGACCACAATCATAGATTATAGTAGTCTATATATTAGGAAAGTTTAGCATTCATCCAGAATCTGATCAGAAACTCCAATTCCACTGGCCTAAGACATTTTTCAAACTAGTCCTGTAACCTAGGAAATCTATTTCCGGATTAAGATTTTGTTTAACAGCCCTGGCTGTTGTTATTCAGTGGTTAGAGTGCCGGCCCACACACTTAAGGGTCATGGGTTCAATTACCAGTCAAGGGAATGTACCTAAGTAGCATGTTTGATTCCCCAACCCCAATTGAGGTGTTTGGGAGGCAAACAATTGATATGTCTCTCTTACATATCTCTCTCTCTCTCTCTCTCTCTCTCTCTCTCTCTCTCTCTCTCCCTCCCCCCCCCCCTTCCTTCCCTTTCACTCTCTTTGAAAAAGCAATAGAAAAAAATATCCTTGGATGAGGAGTAACAAAAAACAAATAAATAAAATTTTGTTTGGCCAATGCAATCCACTGCCATCTCTAGGCATGGTCAAGAGATTCATAAGCAGAAACAGGGAAATGAGCAAGCAGCATAACTTGCTCCTTTGCTCCCTTGGCCAACTGTTCTACTGCCAGAGGAAACAGAGACTGTCATTGCATGCAATGACAAGGGGAACCTCACATCTACAAAGCCTTCCTATATGGTAACCCCAGGTGGCTCAGCCCTGCTCACCTGCCTGCCCTAAATCACCTCTGTAACTTTAGGTTAGCAACCTCCCTGGATTATAATGTGTCAAGTGCTGAGCAGGGGATAGATACCTGGTTCCCTATAAGGGCCCAGCCACCTCCACATTTCCATAATTTTACATTTTATTGAATTATCTCCACCTCCACTCCTTAAGCTCTTCCCCCTCAAAGTATTTTATTCTCTCTTCTACAAATGTAAATCTGCTCCTTTAAGAAATATAGCATAGGAGAAGACCCACACCCAAATCTGGTTTACTTCTTACCATTGGCAAAGTTAATATGAGATACAGTCCATGGCAACAAATTAGGCCACTACTTAATGGCCTGGAATTCCAATTAAAGGAATGAGCTTTATGAGGCTGCCCGTAAAGCAGTGGGGAGGAGTGTCTGACCTAATCATGGATCCCAGAAAGGCCACCTTAAGAGAGAGAGAAAGCAATTGCCCATCAGATTTGCCGTGGGCGAAAGGAGGCCATAAACTACTGGGAGGTGGAGGCTCGTTAAAATGGTAATGCTCCTGTCTCCACCAGGAAAGCACTCCCTGGACACCTCCAGAAATGAAATGAAATTTGGAACAATAAAAAAACCGAGCAGTTCCTCCTATCATCCCATCTAATTATTGTCATCTGATGTAATGATATGCAATGGGACCCATTAAATCTGGATTCATCTCTCCTGAGTGTGTGTCATAGTTCAAAGACACCTGCAGAAAAACAAAAGACCTAGAATCTCAATTATATAGGTTATCAAATAGGCATGTTGGGAGTAGTCAACAGATCTCATTCCCACTGATCCTGTCTCATATTTTACTGGGAACTTCCTGAAACATTAACCACCTCAAGAAAACCACACACTGTGAAGTTGGGGAAAGAAGGGAGGAGGGATGCAATCTGTAGTCAGGAAAGGAGGACAGGTCTTGGAATCAAGACTAAGAATAAAGCCTAGAATCAGGCAATAAACATAAATCAGAGAACTTGCAATATCTAAATTCATCATCCTTTCCCCAGCGACCCAGCACCTAATCAATATCCAAAGCCAGAATTGGATAATTATCCTTGACTTCAAATCCATCACTTTCACTCAACAAGTATTTACTGATCACCTGCTCTGTGCCAGGCACTGTGTTGAGCATTGGAGATACAGAGTGAATGCTCCCACCTGTTCAGTCCACAGGCCCCCTGGATATCCGTCTCTGATGGTGCTGATAAGAATCAGATTCTTAGATAAGAAATGGCAGGTCAAAATGTCATTAGGGAAAACTCTCAGGAGATCCACCTGAAAGGAGGGAGGATGGCAGGATTGGGCAGAGAAGCTCTCCCACGTTACAGTTACAGCTAAGACATCAGCTGATTCTACACAGAGTTCTGGAAATCAGATAGCCCCTTCAAAGTTGTCCCACAGTGAGGTCTTTGTATCCCCACCTGAGATAGTTATTACCCATGAATGGATCCCTAGGAAGGGGTGTAACCCTAGACAAAGCAGTTCCCTACTGCTGAGGGTAATTCCCAGAGGACACAGCTAAGCCATGAACACCAGAATTTCCCAGCAGCTGCATTGGCCTACAGAGGGGATCTGAATGGAGCACCACAGTATCTACAGCAAGTTCCCCCATCCATCTCTGCCACCCTGAGTGTCATCAACATTGGTGTTTAGGACGTCTTGTCTCAGACTCTTCCCTGCCTTCAGTCTGATCCCTTCCCCTGATGATCTTCCAATTTGTCATGTGAAGTATCCTAAATACCTGAATTATCTTTGAAATAATACTAAGATTCCCAGCTGAAGACTGTGAAGGTCTTCAGACATGTTAATGTAGAATTTCAAAATCTCTGCTAAAATGTTTTTCCTTGTTACATTTCAATTATATTCACATTTTTAATATAATTATATTTTGGATCATCTGTATTTCCACTTTAAAACCAAGTACCATCCTGACATTTTGGTGCCCACATTTGTATTCGCTACCTACATGGGCTCCAGATAGCACTGTTTTAATTTCCCCAGGCAGTATCATTGTCACATTGAGAGTGGTAATTTTGCTTCCCAATACGACTTGATCTAACACATTGAATTCATTTTTTTATTTGCAGTTTAGTTTGCAGTTTTACTTGAATATGATTTATAAATTTTCTTCAGTTTCATAGTTGCGTAAGACATGTATATAATGGTTTCATAGTTGTATATACTTACGTAAAATTACAATGAAGTCATTAAAATTAGCACTGGGAGATTTTGAGAACTTCTCATCCAAAGATAAAGATGGAGTTATCTTAAATCACTCAAGTCATGTCCTCTGTGGGCTCTCATGGTCTGATCCCAGTTTAGCCATTCAACCCCCTCCTCACACTACTTCCAGCAGAGAGAAGGGTATGAATGTTATGTTATACCTAAGTGAACTGCAGCCACTTTTGCCTTCCAGTGGGAAAGGGCTCTGCATTATTTGTGAAATAAGGAACTAGGCATTTGCTCTATGTCATCTTGCTAACAAATGCTAAGACTAGAAAGAAAATGAAAAGGTTGAAATTGCTAAGCCCCTCCTACATCTTCACTTCAATGCCAGGTAGGCTGGTCCACCAACCTCTCTTCTGTTGACCCTTCAGACATGAGTCAGCCACCAGTCCACAGAGACCCCTAAACTCCAGGGAACACATATCAAGGCTCCAAGGGGTATCCTTAAATTACCTGTCACTGGACATAACCATCCTCTCCCTTTTCCCCAAGGGGATGTAGTAGAAAAATGTCACAGTACTCCATCACATTTCTTCTAAGGTATTCTTTCACTCTGTCTTTTTCAAACTCAATCATGTTTCACCCTCAAATTGAGGGTGGATTAAGGATCACAACACTGGTTCCCAATTTCCTCCTTCAGAACCCAGCATAGATGGTCTAGCACCTCCTTTTAGAAAGTAGCTGTAGCATCTATTATTTTGTGATGAGATTTTTGCAGCCTCTACTAAAACTAAGATAGAAAGAGTTCTATTTTAACACTCTGTTAACCGAAGTGTAAATTCTATAAAACCTGGGTATAAATTGAGAAACAGAAGCCTGTTCTCTATAATTAAATAGTAGCTTTTTTTTTCCAGAAAGCTTAAGATCCCTTTCTTCAGCTCAAGATGAGAATTCTGTTTCCATGAGGCCATCAGACCCTGCCACGAACAGACAGCATAAGGACTCCATCAGATCATCTGGAAAAAGAAAATTATACTAAAATGATGTGCAGTGAGAGAAGGAAAGGGGATCATTTGAGCAGAAGGTAATTTCCTGGTGGGCTGAGAAGGAGATGACAGATACAGCATACAAACAAGAAGAACTCAACATACAAGTAGCACTTCCACACACAAAATAGCTTCTAATGATGCCCAAAACTGAGTAGAAAGGGATTTATGGCTGGGTTTGAGATGACAGGGAGCAAAATAGGTTTGGAGAAGTATGTGCACAACAACCCTAAAGAAACAAGTCTGAACAACAGATGTTTCTCTGCACAATAAATAAATTGAACTTTACACAATCTTTATCACATAACTACACCCACTGGGATAAGCAAGACCCCTGACTTCCCTGAAATATTTATCTGAGCCGTAAACATATTCATTAATGAAAACGTTTCACAGTTACTAGGGAGCATTCATGTGTTTTGTTTTGTTTTGTTTTGTTTTGTTTTGTTTTGTTTTGTTTGGGAGGGGGACACATTTCTGTGTAGTCAGTGTCTAACTTTCAGAGTTTTGTAACAGAAGCAAAGGACATTTAACTCTATTTTTCTAATTGGTGTTTTTGTTCTGCTGATGTTACAATGAACTTTGCATTCAGTGGAAGACACTTCTGCTCCCCCACTGCTTTGTGTTTCCGAGAAGAAACAAGAGTCTCACTGAGTGTGGGCCCTAAATCAAAGAATCCAATAAGCCAGAAAAAAATCTTGACGGTTGCAACACGATTTCCATCATTTTGTAGTTACATCATCACATCATCACTTTGTAAGTCACAGGGCAAGTGACAAATCCAGAAATAATACATATTTTCTTGCAAAGTATTTTCTGAAAAGAGGGGTATGATTCAAAGGGAGACTCCATCTCCACATGTATTTCCATGATGGTGAAGAGGAAGGAAGATGGAGAGTTATATACCAGTGACACATGTCACCTCACTTTTCATTGGACAAAACAAGTCACATGGCTATGCCAACTTCAAAGAGAGTGGGAAAGTTCAGTTTTGCCATGTGCCCATCTTTGTAGATCCTCTGCAATGAATGGGGATGTTGAATTTCACCTTATTATTCGGTAAC
This sequence comes from Antrozous pallidus, assembly GCA_027563665.1. Taxonomy (NCBI): domain Eukaryota; kingdom Metazoa; phylum Chordata; class Mammalia; order Chiroptera; family Vespertilionidae; genus Antrozous; species Antrozous pallidus. Next base: position 50,769,156 of record CM050524.1, on the reverse strand, counting down.
AAATTCTACCAGCAAGAGGGTTCAAAGTCTTTTCCAGCCTTGAAACAATAGTCTCTCCTTATCTGAAGTCCTCCATTCAGTTCCTTTGCCCAATTCAAATCCATTCATCTTTCTTGCTACACTCACCCCTAAGTGATTTCTCAAATCTCTAAACGAGGTATATAAGATGTGGGCACTTTCGTCAGGAAATTTCTGCAGCTACCTCATTTTCATGTAGTTTCCCCATTTGCCCAATTAGACAGCAGGCTCTTTGAGTGCAAGATTCCTTCTTGTGCCTGAGAAAGCCATCCAGGAAACAAAGATAGTGGGTCACGGTGTGGGAGGCCCATAGGAAGTATAGCTTTACATTTAATGCAGACAATCATAGTTTTTAGATCAACATTCCAATCAAGTATATTATGCACAAAATGCATAATCATCAAGACCAGACAGGCTGTCATTGTCCTCGAGCATACATTTAAATTGAACTTCAGAGCCACGTGGAATGAACTCCAGTCCCTTCACTATGAGAACAAATAGCCTCCATTAAAAGATCCTTGAATCCGTTAGAGATGAACCTGGTGAAGCGGGTTTCCTAAAAGCAGAGACTGAGACAAGGATTTGTGTCAAAGTGATTTACTGAGGGAGTGCTCTCAGAAGAGATCTGTAAGGAAGTAAGAGAGCAAGACAGAGATGAGGCCTGCAGCTCCAAGAGGGTCTGGTTCAGGTTCCTCTCCCAGGCCAGGGCAGCCTCCATGGCGTCCTGAGTTTTGCCCACTTGTTCTGGGGAGGCGTTAGCACAACCTGAAAGAGAATGCGGCCACCACGCTTGTTTTGCAACTTTTAAGAGACGCTCAACGCCTTTGCGCTTCTCCGCCAACTCGCAGAAGAAGTGGCCCGTGCCCTCCAGAGCCACATGGTCACAACTGAAACAGAAGCCCAGAGAGAGAACAGCATTCGACTAACCTTGTTAAAGATTGTGCTGCGATCAATTAAAGAGAGAAACCTTCCCCGCTTTCCAGCTGCTTCTATTTAGTCTGTGTAGCTGAAATTCCCGCAGGACCTTACACTAAATCGACCACCAAATATTGAAAAATAAAACTACACTGTTAATTTAAAAACAAAAAACTAACCAATAATTAGGGGCGTGTAGCCTGAACTAGGTCCCACACAGAGCTCTAGATCAGGAATTGTACCTGGAGTCCATCCTACCTTAAGACAAGAAAGAGGAGTTTTGTAAACTGCAACCCACACCCTACCAGTCCTTACTGCACGCTGCTCCAGCACAAGGGGGGGCGTCCAAGAGCAATGCCTAGGAGAAGACTGCCCCTGGGAGCCATTAGCAGAAGCCCCCACAGCAGCTGAAAATTGGTGAACCTACCTCGTCAAATGGAACCCAGGGAAGCTGGCACCATCATTGTCTGCTGTGCCCTGGACACCGGACTACACACAGAGTGGCCTTAACATCATCCTTCACGTCCAAGGGTACACCAGGATGAGCAAGTGCCCCAACGTGACCTAAGGATGCCACCGCTTTGCTTCCCTATAAAGAGATCCTCAATAAGTAGGTTTGTTATTAAGAGAGTCATTAATTTGATATCACCTTATCAGATGGACTCTCTTCTCTGATGTTCTTCATAGGACTACACCTGGCTGAGGTCATTCTGACCCTGACATTCCACCCTCATTGCAAGGATGACAGCAGAGAGCTATAGGTGGGAAATAGTGGAAAGTGGAATAAATTTTGCCTTGGGGCAGCCACAAAGGATTAGCTTACATTGCAGGGCTGTGGTGAGGGATGATATTTTGAGAGAATGCCTTGAATTGATACCTCAAAGGGCTTCTTTCAAAGGGATGATTTATACATCACAAGACAAAGAGGATTTATATTAAAGAAAATGGATTCTTTTCTCGAACTGTTTTGAGAAAGATGGATAGCTTCCTGTAAACTGCAGTTCCATGTCTGTGAGCTGAGTGTTTCCAGAAAATTACTAAGGTAATGCTGCCTCTGGGACCCACTACATTGTCCCTGCCACCACCCATACTCTGTGTGTGTGTGTGTGTGTGTGTGTGTGTGTGTGTGTGTGTGTTAAAGAGGCTACAGAGACAGTTACCTAGCCAGACTGTCTCCTACTAGGCAACCCTCCAGAGAAAAATCCATTTTATCCAAACTATACAAGCACAGGAGTTAATGATGATAATGATGCAGGGAAATTTTAGCTTATTGAACAGGAAGAGTAGTTGTTGTTTACCCACGCTGTTCCTCCAGCAAAAGTACTGCTCTTGTCTACTAATAAGCTCATTATAAGTGTCATTCTCTATATTTTAAATAGCTCTGATGGATTCCTACATAATCTTTATACCAACCCTTGCGTACATGTGATGAAGAAAATCCAACAGAGCCTAAGATTTATTAAAATGTGAGTAAAGGCCCTAGCTGGTTTGTCTCAGTGGATAGAGCATCAACCCACAGACTGAAGGGTCCCAGGTTCAATTCTAGTCAGGGGCATGTATCTCGGTTGCAGGCTTGAGCCCCAGCCCTGATCGGGACACATAAGGAGGCAACCAATCACTGTTTCTTTCTCTCTGTCTCTCTCTCTCCCATCCACTCTCTCTAAAAAAGCAATGGAGAAAAAATATCCTCAGGTGAGGATTAACAAAAAATAAAATAAATAAATAAAAATTTTTAAATGTAAGTAAAGGTTTATCATTATTTATAGGGCCTCAGATCCCTGATCACTAGAGGTATCAGAGAAGAGACAAATGGGATCATAATGTTAATGAAAACGTTTCCCTGAGAAATAAGAACAACTTCCATTGAGCAATTGTCTGTGGGTTCCCAACACTTTGACCCAAGCCTTGAGAAACCAAGAACTTCAATGCCCTTTCATGGAGAAATCAACTACTGAGCCCCCAATTTCATTTAGTTCTTACAGTGACATTCACCCAGTGTTGTGCCAGTAAGCCAGGTCAAGGGAAGAGAAAAAGAAACACTCTGATTTGTATTTGCTGATTTCATGCTCTCATTATGGCCAACCACAAACTATCAATATGATGTCATCAAACAAGGACTGAGAAGAGATGCGTGTGATCAGTTCAGGAGTCAGAACAAGATGGCTCTGCGTGAGCGTAATCGGAGGCACAAAAAGCAGTGTGAAAACATCTGCTCCTGCAGACATCTAGATCCCCAAAAGGTAACAGTTTCAAGTCCCTCTTCCTGAGTGCAGAAAGTCGTATCACTGCCGGTGTGAGGATTTGTAAGTACATTGAATACATCTTTGTTTAACATAAGAATAAAGCTTCTTAAATACTAGGTCTATGTGTTACTCAATTCTGTGTGACTCCTATGCCTAGCCTAGTACTTTTCCCATGGTCCAAGGATTTCCATAAAGTATCCTTGCTCTCTCCTCTCAATTATTTAGCTCCCTAATCCATTTGTGTTGGTCCTTGGGCCATCATCATCAACCCACTCTGCCCACTCTGTATGAGTGAATCCTATTCATTTGAGTCATGTTTTTGTTTTGTTGAATTTTGGTGTGTGTGTGTGTGTGTGTGTGTGTGTGTGTGTGTGTTCTAAGAAAATTCAGAGCCTTTCTTCCTTCTGGATCCCACTCACCATCTTTAAGCAAACACAGCCGGGAATCCATTTTTACCATAATGAATTCCAATCGTTCTGCAGTGACAATGGGTCTTTTAAGCTCTGTGATTATTCCCACAGCTCCAATTGATTCTCCCCTATCTTTTACTGGAAAGTCTAGATTACTTCCCCCAGGACAGATTTTTCTCAGTTCTGCGATATGCTCTTACTGTCTTTATTGCTTATTTATAACCTTCTTTTGCTTTCCTAGCAGATGAGCAACAGAATGACTGTGGAAGATCTTCTGGCCATGAAATATCTGAGAATTATGATTTGAAGGAGAGATTATGATAGTTACAGTGAGAAACTAATTGAAGAGGGCAGCTTCATTTACTAAGTTAGGCAAATGTCACTGCACTAATCCCAGTTTAGGAATAATTCCATCCCCATCCCCTAACATCAAATGAGTACTTACTATGGCTGGGCAATTTTGCCTTTTAAAAATTTAGTTTCCTTATTTTTAGAATTGATATATAATGAACGTTTTTAAATTTAGTTTTTGTGAGGCTAGAATGAGGTAGTGCACCACTCTGTGTTTTATGTGCACTACCTCATTCTAGCCTCACAAAAACTAAATATAAAAATGTTTATTAATATATCAATTCTACAAATAAGGAAACTAAAGTTTTAAAGGGCAAAATAATTTGCAGTATTACACAGCTAGTAAATGAAGGACCTAGATTTCAAATCCAGATCAATCTGACTCTAAAACTCAAGCCCAATGCCTTTATGTATCCTCTTTAACACAAACCTTTTTATAATAATACTAGAGGCCTGGTGCACAAAATTCGTGCACAGGGATGGGGGAGAGTCCTTCAGCCCAGCCTGCACCCTGTCCAATCTGGGACCCTTTGGGCCTGCTGGCTCCTAACCACTCGCCTGCCTGCTGGCCTGATCCCCCTAACTATTCTCCCCTGCCTACCTGAACGCCTCTACCTGCCTCTGCCTCAGCCCCACCACCATGGCTTTGTCCGGAAGATCGTCCGGAAGATGTTAAGTCTAATTAGCATATTATCCTTTTATTAGTATCGATTCAGGAATTTCATGGAAACCTGTTTAACATGTAGTTATTAAGCTACAAGTCTCTCAATTGTAGAGAAAACAAATTATTTGTCTTTAGTTTATTATGTTGAAGTCTACAAAGCAGATTTAGGAGCCTGGAAATGAATTATAGGCTGACCTCAGAAGAGAGTGATTGAGTTATGAAATGTGAACACTCCATTTGATGTGTTGAAACTAATGCAAAGAGCTAACAGAGGACACTTTAGCAGCATAAGCCAGAAAATTCTTTTCATTACTTTTTTAAATGCCCCTTCAAAAAAAACAAAAAACTATAGGTTTTTGATCCAGACCAAAAGAAATGCTATATGACAAATATCATGAGTTTTTCTCCAGGCAATGTAAAGTCCTAAGGCAAAAACAACAACAACTTTTTGCCAAATACACAATATTTTTTATTCATCTGAGAGAAGGCAAGCATGGGTCAAGAGGCACTGGTCCCTTCTCCACCAGGAATTCCAAAGGACAAAAAAAGAGGGTAGCGACAGAGTCACAAACAGCACCAAAAATCAAAGGTAGGTCACAATCGACCCTCTGGGAAATCTTCGCATCAAGCTGTCATCAGGGGCATGGAAATGAAGGCACAATAGCAGCTCCCCCCTTATCTTTTCTGTCTCTCTCCAAACCAAAAGTTTTATTGGCAGTGGAAGTAAATGTAGGACAAATGTCTCCTTGCCCACCTTGCAATAAAGTTTCTGCTTTGTAATAAAGTTCATCGAGTGTTCTTTACAGAAAATTTCCTTTTTCCTGTTGCTTTCATTTTGTCTTCATACTCTCAGTGGTGGCATGTTATGAAAGGGCTGGTTGCACTGCTAATAAAAGCATCGCTTCGCCCGTGTGTGAGTGACTGCCGCTGTCTCCAGGCTGCTGGTGGGTTAATGCAGCGCAGTTCCCACACAGTCTTGAAAAATAACAATAATGTGATTTAGGTCTAGTGTCATTAAACTTGATTAGCTGAGTGAGCTCATGAAAATCCATAATTAACTAGCAAAACAAGAAGACAGATGTTTTTGCCAGGAAATCAAGAGAACCTGGTCTTCTGCTTGACTGCTTTTCTTCCTACCTAAGCCCCTAAGCAAATGCACACCTCTCGCCCTATTCATAGTCAACTGACACAATATCCCCAAATATGATTTATCTCTAATTATCTCTACTTTTAATAAGGAGGTGGGTGAAAGGAGAATATCATTCCTTCAGATATATTAAAGCTCATCAGACAATTTGGTAAATGCCCTAAAATCTATTACCATCAGCGCGGCCCAGAAAAGCTTCTCACTCCCACTCTGAAGTTCCCAGCACCAGAGTAGTTGTCAACAGGGGGTGATTTGACCCCATGGAAGACATTTGACAATGTTTGGAGACATTTTGAGTTGTTACAACTAGAGAGTGTGCTATTGGCATCTAGTGGGCAGAGGCCAGGAATGCTGCTTAACATCCTACAATACCCAGGACAGCTCCCCACAACAAAGAATCTGACCCCAAATGTAAACGGTGCGGATGTGGAGGTAGCCCACTTGTGCTACAGGTAAGCTCAGAGTGGGTACATCTCTCATGCAGACTAGCTAAGCCCTCTCACTGGAGATTCTGCTCCTCAAATCCCCAGGTCAGCCCTGAACTGTGCATGTTGATAGACAAGAAGCACAAGTAACCAGTATGCAGTGGCCCAACAGAAATGCACATAGTCCCTGAAAGAGGCACCAATATGGATTTTCATGAGCTCAAGAAAGCAAACCTAACATGAAGACCACTCCTTATACTGGTATTTGTTATAGAGGCTGTGACCTCTCCTGTTACACTCTGCTCTACTCCTCCCTTCTCGTTTTCAGCTCAGGTCCTTAAAGAGCAGGGCAAGGTCAGGAAAACACAGCCTGAGTTATGGGAGACTGGGTTCCACTCGTGGGTTTTCTACAACTTGGTGCAAGTAAACGTTGAAACCTAGACTTCCCTAGGCACTAAAAGATGAGGTTGCTTATAATCTTTCTGTCTTACAGGGATGATTCAGAGATGTGAAAAGAGACTTTCCAAAACCTCATATTAATATATTTAGGTTGACCACATGAGATGGCCGTGTTTATAGGACAAAATTGGTTGACTAGCAGCATTTTCATTCAGTGCAACCCAGTTATATCTGTCAGTCCAGAACAGATCCAATAGGAGGTCTGTGGAAAGAGACTTATTATGCAGAATTGGCTCACATGATTATGGAGGCTGAAAAGTCCCAGGAGCTTCCACAGGAGCTAGAGGTCCCAGAAAGCCAGTGATTTAGCTCCAGTCCAAGCACAAAAGCCTGAGGAACAGATGACTCGATGATGCAATCCCAGACCTAGTCTAAAAGCCTGAGAATCAAGAATTTTGATGTCCAAGGAGAAGATACATGTCCCAGCTCCAACAGAGAGGGTGAGTCCACCCTACCCCCACTTTTTTGTTCTACTCTGACCTTCTAAGAAGTGGATGGTGCCAGCCGACATCAGTGAGGGTGACAGACCTTTACTCAGTCTACCCATTCAAATGCTAATCTCTACCACAAATACCCTCAAAGACACACCCAGAAATAAGGTTTACCAGCTATATAAACTCATTAAGTTGACACATAACTATCACATGAATACTACAGATGTTTGGGGAAATATAATGGATCTTCTTATTTCCCTAAACAATTCTATCTCATTTGAATTCCAACCCTCCTTGTGAGATATATTAATTTCAGTTAATGTTTGTATTTTATAAATGGGGAAACTGAGGCTGGAGGAGGTTCGATAACTAGTCCAATACAGCCCAGTTAACAGCTAGTAGAACGATTCACACACAGAAGTTAAGACTTCAAATCCTAAGTGTTTCCCACCAGCTGCTTAGCCCTAATCAAGTATGACATGCTGCCTTCTACTACTTGATGAGACCATCACACTTTGCTCAAGAAAAAAAAAATTTTACAACTGTGGCTAGGATTAGAGTCAATAAAGACCTGGCTTCCTTCTCAGCTAAGAACTCTTGCCAAGAGGAAAGACAGGCTCACACAAGAGCTGCGTTAATTCAGACAAAAGGGGAGAAGACCTCTGTGAATGTCAACAGCATCCTCACTCCCTCAAGCCCGCAGGCCTAACTCACTCCTGTCTCTGGCCTCTGCGGCCCACAGACACACAAACATCTTCTTAATGAGCTTGGTGTCCCAGGAGTCAGGCCTGGATCTGATCAATGGGAGCAATATTTAGCCGTCCCCCAGCCCTGCCGGTCACCCTCAGCCATTCCGCAGTCCTGCAGTGTTATTTTTAGTGTGTTAAGTTTAATAGAGATCCCTGGAGTGATGTGGGGAGAGGAAAGTCACTGGAGGAGTGCTGCTAAATTCCTAACCTGCAGCTACAGGGCTAAAAGAGAGCTTTGGGAACAGAGCCCCATCGGTCCACATCTTAACTGAGGGCTGCTGGTGAAGGCTTGTCTGGTGGGAGGAAGGGAGACCAGCACAATTCTCCTACTGCCTCTGTCATAAAACGAAGAGCATACATGACAAAATAAAAATAATGATCGTCTTCGGAGAGGAGAATAGGCCAGGAAGTTTAGGTTACATTAACATATGTGTTGGGAAATAACTATCACTCACTCTTAACTGATGTCAAACTTTGCTTCATATTTAAATAACCTCTACCCTAACATTCCCTGTGAAAAGCTGTCAGTATAATTAGAGCTATAACAAAGGACACACAGACTTACCCAGGGAAGAAAATTATGACAGGCTTGAGCAAAATTACCCTATAAATATCACTTCACTGTTTTAACTACCACGTTAGAGTTCTAGGGCCATGAAAGTGAGTCAGATGCTACCAAAACCAGGCTTAGAGCTGTAATTTGATCCATTTCTCTTATGGCAGCCGGCTCCCATACAGAGGTGCTCACTTAAAGGCCGCCCTAAGACTAATGTATGCAAGGGCCCTAGTGGGCATGGTCCATAAATGTGAAAGTGAAACTAACAGAAAACCAGAGGAAATAAAAATAGAAATCAAGAACTTTTTCTCCACCACTCACCACTAACCCATGAGCAACCAAGGTGAGGTTTCCCCAGCTGAAGGGTTAAAAAAGAATGGAATAACTCTTTTTTAAAAATATATATATATTATTGATTTCAGAGAGGAAGGGAGAGGGAGATAGAAACAATGATGAGAGCACATCACTGACCGGCTGCCTCCTGCATGCCCCACACTGGGGATCCAGCCCAGGTGCCCTGACCAGAAATCAAACTGTGACCTCCGGGTTCACAGGTCGATGCTCAACCACTGAGCCACACCAGCCGGGCATGGAATAACTCTTGAATGAGGGAAGTGCAACTGCACAACCATCCTACTGCTCAACCTTGCCCTTCATTCTGGCTTTTTTATTCTGTGATAACTTTAGAAGGTCATGGGCACTCACCAAATTTGGAACCTACACCAAAGAACACAAAGGTCATGTTGGAGGGAGAAAAAGGGAGAGAGAGAAGAAACTTAGTTGCCTCTGTGTTCTTGGAACAATAAGTTAGCTAATGAAACTTTTCAAATGATGATGTTTTTCTTCCATATTTTTTATGTTATTTACTGAACGTCTCCATGAAGATTGAAGTTACAACAGAAAATGTCTTGTGAGAGAAAAATGACTTATTTACATCATAAAACAAGAGGAAGAAAGCATTCAGGCCACTCACTAGATTGTTTCAATTAAACATGAATCGTTTTATGTTGTTTCTGAACAAGGACACTGTCAGAGATCACGTCCTCTTTAAGCGGGAATCAGAGACCCAGAAGCTGTTCTTTGATGCAGGATTTGATATTGACTAACTTGCCAGAGGAAAACATGAAATTCTTCTTCCTCTCGGTCCAGGGAGGTGGAAATTAGCTAGGTTCTCTTTCATGAAGGCCTTTGTTTAAAATGTTAAATATTAATAACTCCACTGAGTAAGATGATTGTATTAAAATAAATATTTAGTTTCCAGAATGTCTGGTTCAGAAAATTTGGAACATCCAAAAGGTCAGTCCAGGTAGTTTACTTTGAAACAGTATTTTCCAAACTTGTTTTTTGTTCTACAGAGACCCGCTCACCATCTACTCTACTTCTCTTGGAATGATATAGAATTTGGGAAGCTAGAGGGAACGGGTGAGCAGGAAATGTCACAGAATGCATTTTCCAAGTATCTTCAGCCTCATCATCTCGAGAAACGGCTGCTATTCCTAGAGGCTGCTGTAAGGAGCACTGAGCTGGGGAAACCTCACCTTAGATGCTCATGGGTTAGTGGCAGAAGGTGGATAACAAGAGGCAGGAGGGGACAAGAGGACCTGCAGTGGGGATGACGTGAGAACACTCCCAGGGGCAAAATGATCATCAAGGCAGACCAAGGCATTCTTGCCCAAACTCAGAGACCACAGGGAGTTAGACTTGCAATCCACACACCACCATCAGCTGGAATCACCTTCGTTGTCATAGGACATCCAGCTATTCTCCAAGAGTCATCAGGGCAGCTGCCAACTGGTCCTACTGAGGAATTGCTGCTTTTGCCCCCAGAGTGTCTATGTTTCCATCATAAACTGCATTTTGGTTTTATATCTAATGAAAACCAAGCATGAATTTTTTAAAGCCAGCCATTTTCTCATGAATATCACATCAGAAGCCATGTCATAAGCCCTACATCTGATGAGCACTTGTTTTGACAGAAAAAAAAAATGGGAGATTATCATTACCCCTGAAGACCCAGTGGAGCTTTTTGTCCCATCCTCCCCCCAACTGAAGCCACTCGAAAAGAGAATAAGACAGAATTATCCCAGGCTCTTTCCAGCTTCTTGACCTCCACTATCTCAGCATGACAGTGGACTGACCTATTCTTAAAGTCCACCAGCAGAAGTTTCAAACCCTCTGGGTTCCATTCTTGGGAAGGTCCTTTTGAACAGATGGCTTGAATTCCCCTGACTGCAATTTAAACGTATTCCCTCCTGTCCTCTCCCACTTATGCACCGAACCACAAAACCGGCAAGTACAGCCTGAGCTGGCCCAACTATTATCTGACCTTCGGCATTTCATTTTCCCATTTCTGTCGGGATCTCAAACCTAACAGAGTGTGGGGGGAAGCAAGCCTTAGATTAATAAGATTCGCAGGGAAATAATGATTACCTAATTTAGCAGCAAAAGAGAGAATAGGAACAACCTTCAAATGTCATCATTGGAGGCAGTGCTGAAATGCCTCCTTTTTCTGACACAATTCTGTCAATTAGCTGAGCAGAGCAATTACCATCCCTTTCTCTTTCTTATTTGCAGAGAATCAAAACTTTCTAAGGATGATAAATGACTCCCTGGAAAATTCAATGCTGGCTGTGCTAAATTTGCACTTTCCATATTGTAAGGGTTTGGGTGGACTTTTTCCCCCCGGTTATTTCTCATAATCAATGAGGTGAGCAGCTAAAAAAAAATACACACACACACACACACACACACACACACACACACACAACTCCCTGTGTAGAATTCAGAGATGGGGGCTTTCCAGGAAATCAGCCACACTCACATCTGTCCAAATGACCAGCAAATAAATACATATCTCAGTATAATTAGTACAGTCGAGGATGTGGTTAGCCAAATGATGAAGTAAATTTCATTTTAATTGTTTTGAATCCTATCCCCATTCCCCTAAAAAAAAGAAAAAGAAAAGGAAATGTATTCAGATTATGACCTTTGAGAATTCTGGACTCATTAGCATTTCATATAACACAGCACAGAATTAAAATGGGAAATGGATCCACAATGTTCCCCTAACTACAGTATGTACATCATTAATGGCACATAATTAAGGAGGTGTCAGTGTTGGTCCCAGGTCTCGGTTGACAATGGCTCACAAACAGCATTTTCAGCCCAATATAATAGCCAGCTTAGAGTGGCTAAACCTGTTCATTAAAAAGAGACAAAGGGGACCTAATTTTGCTCCAGTGCTAGAATAGGAGACAAAGGAATAGAGGGTGGGCACTGATGCATATTCTGAACCAGGCTTCAGAAGTTTTTGTAGCCTTGAGGGCTCCCCACAGCTAAGAAGAGGAAGAAGCAGGAAGCAAGGAAAACCAGGCATAGATACAGGCCATGGAAGGGATGGTAAAGGGGGAAATGGGACAGAAGAGAGATAAGGAGAAAGAAGGCCATCCCATCAGTCATTGCTCTCTAGTCCTGCCTGCATCCTCTACAAAGCTATAACTGAAATCAAAGTAAAGGGAGAGGTGACAAAAGAAACCTTGTAGGCGGAGTGGGCTAACAGATGTCTGTTTCGGAGACTCTACCCAGAAGAGACCAACAATAGTGCAATTCCCTCGTTGTGATCTGTTTGAAAGGATCTGTTTTAATTCTCGGGCACTGCATTACAAGCCACCCAACACCAAAGGTTTAATTTAAAACAACACTCTAGCCCTAGCTGGTTTGGCTCTGAGGATAGAGCGACAGCCTGGGGACTCTAAGGTCCCAGGTTTGATTCCAGTCAAGGGCACATGCCTGGGTCTCGGGCTTGATCCCCAATAAGGGGCATGCAGGAGGCAGCCAATCAATGATTCTCTCTCATCACAGATGTTTCTATCTCTTCCTCTCCCTTCCTCTCTGAGATGAATGAAAAATACATTTTTTAAATAAATAAAACAAGCCAAAGACCAGTTTGGCTCAGTGGATAGAGCGTTGGCCTGGGGACTGAAGGGCCCTGGGGTTTGATTCTGCTCAGGGGCATGTGCTTTGGCTGCGGGCACATCCCCGGTGGGGGGTGTGCAGGAGGTGGATGATCGATGTTTCTCTCTCATCGATGTTTCTGACTTTCTATTTCTCTCCCTTCGGCTCTGTAAAAAATCAATAAAATATATTTTAAACAAACAAACAAACAAACAAACAAAACAAGACTCTGTTCTTCCTCAGGGTTCTGAGGGTGGACGGGCTCTGCTCCATGTGGTATAGTTGTGGTCATTCGCGGGCCTCCGTTCAGGTTAGAGCTTGGCTGGGGCTGGAACCTCCAAGATGGTCGGTAACTCATCACACAGTGTCTCCTCACGCGGTGTTCTACCTGAGCCTCTGCACAGCATGGCAGCAGCTTCTCAGAAAGGCTTCCCAGAGGACAAGCACTGAAGTGCAAGCCCTTATCTAGCCTCTGCTTGCTTCATATTTGCCAGGATCCCATTGGCCAGAGCAAATCACAAGGTCCAATTCCTGGGCCAGTGTGGCAGGTGCTGCACAAGGGCATGCATTCCAAGACTCTCGGTTCATTGGACAGGGCACAGCCTCCTCCGAACCAAAGCTCTCTTAGAGGCTTCATTCTTATTTGCAATAAAGCTGCTGGAAGGCACCTAACACAGCAATGCTGCAGAAATTTTCATGGACACAAGATTTTCTCCCAACACACACACCAGCATACTGTGAAGGGTACCACAATCCATTCCAATGTGCATGAAATTCCCCCTTGCTATAACCCTCTCCTCCTCACACACTAACCAGAACTTATTACCAAATCCTGTCCATTTTGTATCCTGAACAGCTCTTCAATGTGGCCACTTTCCACCATATCTATTCAGCCCTCCAGTCCATCATAACAATCTCCTCATTGCTCGTCCCCAAGGCATTCACTGTGCTGCAGCCAGAAGGAATTTTGCAAAACATACATCGGGCCATATGATGCCCTCCTGCATCTCTCCATCTTTATCCCTCCAAGTTCTTCCCATCACTCAAGATAAGGACCAGAGACCTTTCAAGACCCATAGGGAGGGCCCTGGATGTTCTGGCTCCCCTGCCCGTTATTCACTCTCCCCTAGCTCTCACCCACACCGGCCTTCTCACTTTCTCAAACACACCCCCACTCCCTACTTCCACACGGCCTGTGTCCCCTCCCTGCCTCAGCAACTCCAATTCTATAGTCACATCTCAAGCATCCCTTGCTCAGGAAATCCTTCCTGGCTTCCCAAACCAGGTAAAATCCCACTTACATGTACTTGCCTTCCCATAAGTCCAGCTGTTCTTAATATCTCTGTATGTCAGTTACTAGAATACAAGCCCGGCGAGCACAGGAACGGGATTTGGCTGTGGTTACCTAGCACAGGATAATGTTAACAATAAATATTTATTGAGCACCTACCATCTTCCAAGCACTGTTGACGTACTTAGAAGCAAGTAACAAAGTCCCTGCCCTCATAAAGCTTACAAATACACATCCACACATTGTGGAGTCTAATGCTGAGTGACACCAGCGGGGAAGAAAATGAAGGCAGTGTGAGGAGACAGAGAGTGACAGAAGAAAGGCTGTTTTAGGTGAGAAATTCAGAGCAGGTCTCTCTGAAGTGGCCACCTTTGAGCAGAGAATGGAGTCAATACAAGGGCAAGTCGTGGACTATCTAGGAAGAAAGTTCCAGGCAAAGGGGACAGCAAGCGCAAAGGCCCTGAGGACCAAGTGTGTTCCACTAGTGCGATGAGCAGTCAGTCAGGAGGCCGGAGGAGCGGAGGGAGAGAGTGGTGAGAAATGAGGCTGGACGGAGAGCCAACAGCCTCCCAAGCCAAGATGAGTGTGATGGTTCCCTAGAGCCACCATACCAGAGCACCTCACACTGGGAGGCTGAAAAACAGGAGAAATTGATTTTATTTTCACTGTTTGGGAGGCCGGAAGTCCACAATGTAGGTTCTGCAGGGTTGGCTCCTTCTTGAGGGCTCGAATCTGTTTCATGACTCTGCCCTCGCTCCTGGGGATGGCCAGCATTTCTGGCATTCTCAGGCTTAGAGAGGCATTACTCCAGTCTCTGCCTCTGTCATCACACAGCTGTCTCTCCTCGGAAAGTGTCCCTCTGTGAGTCTCTCCTCTCTGCACAAGAAACATGGGTTACACTGGGTGAGGGCCCACCCTACCCATCTTCACTTTGCTAATTATATGCTGCAGTGACCTTAGTTCCAAATAAGGTCACTTTCTGAGGGTCAGGGAAGGACGCCAGTTTGGGGAGGACACTATTGAGCCCAGGACAATGGGGACTTGGAGCGCAGTCTCAGTGAGTGGACCAGGGACCAAATAAACAGGTAAACACAGGAGAGGGTGGCTACCCGGGCGAAACCAGCAGCCCTCGCCGGCCGAGCCCAGCAGACGGCCTTTGTGCGTGACTGCTCTGTGAAGGGGAAAGAAAGGCTCTGGCTACCCTGGGCTTCTGGCCCCTCTCTCTCTGGATGGATACCCCAAATATAGTGCTTCCCATCACTTTCCAGCAAACGTGGAGGCACCTCTCAACGTGAAAAAGCAACACCACCCACCATGGTGAACTTCCAGGTGCCGCGGAAGGGCACTTTCAGAGCACACAGTATCTCAAATGGGACCACCCCTCTTTGTCTCTCGCACCCCCAAACTCAGTTCTCCCAGGCTACTTTTTTTTTGGGGGGGGGGGGGGGAATGAGTTCTGAATTTGGGTCCATCCAACATAACGACGAGTGCCCAGAGAGGGCCAATCTTATTTCCCTGCTCAGCGTCATTGTGAGCCTCAGCTGAGAAGCTGCTGAGGACTGACACTGCACATTTATTTAGAATTGCAAACACCTGTGCACTAGAAAACCAGGCCAGCAGAGAGCTGTGCCTCCTCCCTCCCATCCCCTCTCCCCCCCACCCCCCACCCCTATCCCCTGCAGCCTCTATTCTCGCGGGCAGCCTGTCCTCCCGTCCCACTCCCAGCTGGAAGCCAGCGGGAAGGGTGATTCATGCACCTAATGAAGGCAAACCTCCCCAGCCTGAGTGCCTGGGGCGGCCTCATCAAGCTTCCCTGACGGCGCAGTCCCACCCCGTGCAGAGGTGCTGTCCTACCAAGGGTTAAAGAAAGAACCACTGTGGGGATGGGAGACCTGCTAAATAGCATGAGCCTAAGGAGGACGAAGATTTTCCGAGCCCAGCTGAGAAGTACAATTAAGCTGTAATATTTTGTCAGGACTTGCTCCTCCTCCTTGGTGTGTATCGGTGTTAGGAGACAATTCTCTAGGATGGTGAGTGTACCTCGCAGCAGGCAGGTGAGGTTAAGCTGTCTGTCACCAGGCGCTGGCCTTCCTCCCACATTGCTACATACTCACAGCCGGGGAGAGGAGAGCCGTGGGCACTGGGAAATCTGCTGACTTTGAACTCCTACTGCTGGGAGGAGGGCGCACATACATCACTTCTTTACTTTCACTGTTGCTCAGAAACTGGAATCAGGGCCAATAGGAAAACTCGAGCCCCACCCCCTGTGGTAGCCTGTGGTCCCCCGTCTTGGACACAGATGATAAAACATCTTAACTTTACTCCCAGGGGTCTCTGGCTCCCCAACAAATCAAAAGGGGAGTCCACTGAGAGCCCCCCTTCCTGCAGGGAACTCTAACTGAGCTGAAGGCACCATGATTAATTTATCTCCTCACACAACCCCATCGGATGAACACATTCAAATGAGATAATGCATCTCAGAGGGGACACATTTAGTCTGTCTCAAAATCCAGTCCGGCTCGGATTTCTCTCTGTCATAAAGGGTTTTATCGCATCAAATAACTGAAAATCTGTTGGCTCTCTTTGTCTTCGTATGTTTCATCCATTTTAAAGTGAGTTCCTGTAGCCACAAAAAGACCCGTACACGAATGCTCACTGAAGCTTTATTCTAAGTAGCTCAAAATTAGAAACAGCCCAGGTGCTCGCCAACAGGAGAAGGGACCAGCCAGCTGTGGCACACTCACACAATGGAATGCTGCTTTTCAATAAAACAGGACAAGCCACTGCCATACATAACAACGCAGATGAATCTCACAGACATTACCTTGAGATTCTGTGTGATGCCCTCTCTGTGAAGTACAAGGTAGGCAACACTGAATTGGGTACCAAATAGGAATTGCAGTTACCTCCAGAAGTGGGTATTGACAGGAAGGGTGTTTTCTGGGAGGACAGAAATATCCTCGTGAGTACACGGGTGTATGCACTTGTAAAAAGTCAGCAAGCTTGCATTTCAGAATTCATTTTACTGTATATAAGTTAAACCTCAAATCTGTGCCTTGTCGACCACTCACCCTCACCTGGTGCCCCCCAGTGCCAACTCACAGAAGTGACAACAGCTGGGACATGACCAGCCAGAGTTAGGCTGTGTGATCAGAGGATGGACTTATGTTCATAGGTCCACAAAGTGATGAAACCATAACTGAGTAGAAGACCATGTTTGCAAACTGTGATCAACGGAAAGCACTAACTTGGATAATCCAAACTTAATCCAAAAATGATTTGTATGTTGCTTGAAAATTGTTACTGCTGCCTAATGGATTTTAGTTCACGATTTTCTTATTTGCTAAATGGCTACATGAGCAGGAAGTACACCGAATTAGCTAAGGAGATGGCCGGCTGGGGAAAAAACTTTATAGGCAATTAACATTGGAGAATCTAGTTCCAGAGTAAATGCAGTTAATCTTTGGGTCCCCATTATTGGGAGTACCTTGTTTAGACTGAACATCACCCACACCGGGATTCATGTCTCTGCATTGTACCGGATTTCAGAATCTTTACCCTGTGAACGTCAAATAGATGCAAGGTATTCTTTCCTCAGAGGGACAAGAAAAAATCCTAGCTATAAAATGCATTCTTAATTACTTCACAGACAGAAAGGGTGCAGGGACCTCAGATCCTAAGGGAAGGTACAAACGAGAGAGGACAGATCTGCCTTGCTGGAAAGAGATGTGCAAACCTTTGAGCAGAAACAAAACAGGTTATAGGTATGGAAATTTTGAAAGATAAATGTTAAGAAGTGTTGAAGTAATAAGGGTATTTGCTTTTTAAAGATAATTTACTGAACCAAATTTGCCACCCGTTCGCTCTAAGTGCTGGTTCTATGATATTTAGGATACAGCTGGGCTTTCAAAAATGAAGATGTTCTTTACGCCAACAGACCATGAAGTTCTAATGGATTATTCAGCCTCCGGAACCCTGATCCTGCTAAGCCACTGCCTGGATTTGCAAAGCTACCCTAGGCAGGGTACTATCTGCAAACACACAGGGGCTCACAGCCTGCAGGCACTGACTTCAGTTAGTAACTAGCTGTAGCCATCCCCCTAGACAAAAGCAGGGGTGTGTGTGCACACACATACACACACACACACACACACACACACACACTCACACACACACACACACACACACACACTCACACACACACGCACACCATCACATCACAGGGAACCAGAAAGCTCCCCCCTGCAGCAGGTCCCCTAGATCTGGATATCCCACCGAGAGTTTAGGTGAGGACCTATGAAGCTTGCACCTCAGAGCTCCAATTTGCAAACCATTTCCCACAAAGCCTTCCCCACCCTGGATCTGGAAAAGCCCCACCTCTGGTTTGTCCTGAGCACACCCTGGAGCTGTCCGTAGGAGGGTGGCCTCAAGTGCCCTGGGCCTCCCCCTACTCCTTGCTGAGTTTCACAGCTTCTGAGGAGCACCGCTACAGAATGCCTGCACAGCACACCCCACACTTGTTTCCTTTAAAAAGTCCCACTTTCCCCCATGTGTCATATTCCCACAGGGGATCTGAGGACATGATCCACAACTTGTGGCTGATGCAACCACACTTTTGCCTACACAAGCTGGTGAGATGAAGGGACAGAATCAAACGGACATCTGGGGCAGCCACTCTGGTTGAAGAAGGCTCCAGGAGGAGATGCTCACCTCCAGAATGAACTGAGGAATCAGGAAACCACAGGAGAACTGACCCTGGACAGAGCAGGGACACAGGAAAGAAAAAATAAAACAAGAGGCCAACCACACACCATCAGAGTTGACCCTCAGCATTAATCACAGCTGCCAGCCTATCCTTGACCCAGCTCAGGGTTCAAACAAGGATAGTACCAAGAGCCGCTCCAGATCATGGACCCGGATGCTGGAATCTCAGCTCCGGCACTCACAATGCTGAACTGCTGGGTAACACTTAGAAGAAAGCATGGCTCTGGGCCTCAGTTTAACCATATGTAAAGTATCAATTATAATGGCCCCTACAATTATAAGGCTTGTCTTGAGGAATCAATGTCTCTAAGGCCCAGAGCGCCACGCCTAGCACATGATAAGTACTCAAAAGTACATAACAGATTAGTACAAAGATAAATAAGAAGTTCAACAGGATTTGGAGGACAGCTCTTAGCCCAGAACCACCACCAATAATATCACTTCCAGGAGATAAGGCATCGTTTATATCTATGGGCTCTTTTCTTATCACAAAGACCCTCCTCAGTCTCAGAGCTGGCTCAGCAGGTTCCCTGGGTCTTCATTATCAACCTCTACCTTTTCCTTCATGTGAGGGGATTAAGAGCAGGAAAGAGGGAGAAAAGGAGGCAATGCTGTGACCACCAAACTCTGTGCCTTTACCACATTCTTACTCAGAGATGCCTAACTGGCCTGTCACTGGGGGCCCAAGACTCACTCTCCTTCCCAGGGGAAGCCCCAAGTTCAAGGCCTGCTCTCAGACATTGGGTCAACTCCCTTAGAGGCATTCCCTGCCCACCCACCAGCACCCACCCATCCTTGGGGTCTCATGCACACACACAGCCTCTGGAAAGTGATGCCTCTGTAGTCGGAGACCTGGTGGCTTCCACGCCCTCAGTCAACACCTTTGATAAGATCAATTCTATTTTAGTCAAGACAGAGAGAAAGAAGCCAAGGTTCAGCTCTTTCTCCAACACAACCTGGGGTTGGAGGAAGGGAACCTTCTTCTCAACCTGAAAAAACATAGTGTTGGAACCTGAAGGTTTAGGAGTCTCAGAGATCTGAAGATGGAAAGAGGGAGACAGAGAAATAGCTGCACTCGGCAGATTTGTGCCAGGCAGCGGAGTCCAGCATGGGAAGTGGAAGTCTGGATAGTGATAGTAAAAGGAAAAGGAATAGTGGGCGGGGGCAGGGGGCACAGAATATAAGTCTGGGGGCCCAAGGTAGCCCAGGGAAGGGAGACACAAGCATACATATTAAGATGGGAAAGGCAGAGGCCAAACTCCTGAATCTCTACCTCGAATTCCTTGTCTGCAGAATAGGGCACAGACTTGGCACCCCATGGCAATCTTGGAACGCACTCACAATCATGCCATTCTAGGGAGGTGCTTGTTGCAGTGCTCACCCCCTTTGCCCGGCCTCCTCTTCACCTGGCTCCCTTCTTCATGAACTACAGCTAATTACGTAAAACAAGGGCGGCATTTTGAGCACTCTCGGTGTTCGAGGACTGATGGCATGCCTTCAGGATTTCATCCTGAAGGATGTGTTTTTGCCAAACATTTGTGAAAGGCAGATAACATAAAAATGGAAACCACTGAAGGCAGCGATTAAGAGGTAATAAAGAAGAGAGAGTAGGCGACTTAAACAGCTTCTAAATCCTAGTTTCTTCCCTTGAAGTTGAGATGGTGGAAACCTCCTCAAAATACCCAGAATGCCTGCTCCAGGGAGTGACACCTCATGCAGAGGGTGCTGGAAAGTGCCAGGAGGAGCTGGGAGGTTTTCACTTTGTTTTGTTTTGTTTTGTTTCGGGGGGTGGGGGGGCGGCACGCACGGGGGCTCCTGTTGACTATAAGGCTTCCTGGAGGATCCTCAAGCTTTTCCCTTCCCATCTTCATGATTCCACTTACACAACTACCCCACCACACCCCAGCTATAACCATACTGCCTGCACCTTTGTCCTCGGAGCCTGTCACTGGGCACGCACATCTAAGCTCAGAGGATTCTCAGCACTTTTGTAGAAAACAGGGGTTTAGAGATTCCATTTCCACACACTGCTAGAAACGGGTGTAGTTATCTGGTTGACCCAGCTACGTGCAGTGCCTCCCTGTATTATAAATGCAAACGCATCACAAACAGCAGAGACGGTGAACAACCAAGGAATCAGGAAATATAGCCAACAGTGAGCAAAAGATGGGAGAAAACCATGACAGTCTAGAGAAATTTGGTGCAAAACTGAGTGTGATTCCTTAAAGGGACCCCTGAGTGAAGCTACAGGAGGTGATGCTGAGCCTCAAACAAGACAGACTCCATCATTTCCATACAACAAATGATGTATTGGGTATACTCAGAATTTCTCTTTCATGTCTCAAAATCTTTCCCCAAAATGAGTATTTTCCAATTTCTTTGCAGCTATTTCTAATGACTTCATTTTCAAGGGGAAAAGGGGGTGGGAGAGGAAGGGAGGAAAAGAGAGAGAGAAAGAGAGAGAGAGAGAGAGAGAGAGAGAGAGAGAGGCCACAGCAAAATAATAAAACACTCCCATTATTAAGACACGAAGAGTCCTCAACCTCAGCCTGTAAGTGCCCAAGATAAACCCAGGATTCGAATCCAGGGATGAAGGCCTCACTCAAATCCTATGTGCTCCTAGTTAACATCTTAGAATGTCAACTACCGTAGCTACCTCCCTTTCCAGACTAGCTTGTAGGAAACAGAGAGTCCTCCTAAAGCCAAGGACACAGAAATACACAGAAGGGGGGAGGTACCATGTGAACCACACCAATAGTGTCACAGTGATGGCCTGAGGCCAGCATAAACAGAGTGAATTTAAATAACCCGGGGCACAGGGAAGTGAGGAATACAGATGAAACAAGGTTGATCATGACTTGATCATTGTTGAGGCTGACTGTTGGGATCACAGGGTTTATTACACGATTCTCCCATTTTTGTAAATGCCTGGAATTTTCCATAATAAAGAAGATATTTAAGGCTGAATTGATCTTAGGGTATTCTGCTTTCAAAAGGTGGGAATCACATCATACATTTTAAAACCATTTCTTTCAACTAAAATAGAAGGCACTTTTAAGACTATACTCTAAAAAAAATACACATTTATCTACAAATAGTTCACTTCTTGGTAGTAATTTCTTTACATGGAAAAATGTGTGTATGTCTCTCTCTATATCTCTATCTCTATCTCTATCTATCTTTCTCTCTCTCCCCCTCCCTCCTTCTCTCTCTCTCCCAGGACCCAAATCTGCTCTTTCTGCACTAATAACCTTGCTCTCCACATACACCAGGCAGCCCTGAAAAGTGCAGTCGAGGGCACTGGTACCTGTACCCACAGAAGGTGAAGATGCTGGGCTTCTGCCAGATCTGCCTATGGAGAGGTGCCCTCCCAGGCTGCCCATGAGTTCCAGGAACCTGGGTTTCTATCTGCTGCTGGCTGTCTAAGTGGCCTGGTGAGGGACTAACCTGGATGCTGAGATTTGGGCTCAAGCACACATGGGTGACATCACTGATCCTCCTGGAGCCTGACAGGTTGAACCTCACCCCCTGGGCATCGACCGCTGGAGAAGATTGGTGCTGCAGGGCAATGTACTCTCTCAAACTAAAAATAAATTAAGTTTTCAGGAAATACAAGTAATCGAGTTGGAAAAGGATGCAATCATTCATTCCAAAGCATGTTAATTTGTTTTTCATTTGTTCACATCAAGGATGTCTCCATGGTTTGAGCTCAACATCCAGAGGCTGGCAACAGCAGCCAGCCTTGGCATTCCATGGTGTCCTTTAGAGGCAGCAAATTATTTCCTGTTCATGAGCACTCAGAGCTGCCAGCCTTCCCTGTATGTTCCTGTCAAGAACCATTTGAGGTGATTATTCTTGGGGAAACAGTGCATCAAGATGCTTACTGACTTATGGACAGTCACTCAAGGCAGTCACGGCCACCCACTATTGTTACACCGTCTCACAAAACGATACCACCACTCATCTTAATACTCAAAACAAGCCTGGGAACTAGCCCAGCAAGTACCCTCTCCATCACCCCCACATCTAATACAGTCCATTTTAATTTCTAAATATCTCTCAGATCCAGCCAGCATTCCACTTCCACCTCCAACAACCTCTTTCATTCTAATCTCCTTGAGTTTATTGACATTTGTGAGAAAGTTGAAATGAGGCCAAGGAAGGGAGGAGGCACCTCTGCTCCTCTGCACCCCAGGAAGACTAAAAGGGAAATGCAGAGAGCCCTGGAAGCAGACTGGTGAAAAGCAGGGTGTGTAGCAAGTTTCCAAGGCAAAGTGGGAGTGGGAGTGAGAGCCATCACGCAGCTGAGGAGCTGCTCTCTGGGGTTAATTCCTGTGTCAGCCTCCCTCTCAAGAACTGGAACTCTGTCACATCCGCCACATTCCACTTGCCAAAACAGATCATAGGCCAAGCCAAGATTCAAGGGATGGAAAACTAGACCCCCGCCTCCTGATGGGAGAAGCTTCAAGGTCACAGAGCAAAGAGGAATGATTATCACTGAGCATAGAGGGAGGAAGAGGAACTGTGACTATTATTGTAATCTATCTTATTATCTTTGCTTTCCTCTAAGGAGGCCTCCGAAAAATCTCCCAGGAGGAACAGATGGACTTTCCCTTATATGCCTTCTTATCTTTATGGCTTTTGGACCCATTTAACACTAAATTAAACGTGTAGTGAGGAAGATGATGAAAACTTTAACTAAACAAAATATAGGGCCCCATGATGGCCATAGGAGTTCAGATGGATAACCACATTTTGGCAGGGTCTGCATTTCCAATAGTCCAGTTTGTTAACTTTTTTGTATTTTGGTTCTTTCTAAAATTCTGTCTGTCCTTAAAGTATGAGGTGGCTGAAGTGTCATTGCAGAAGGGCAGTATCATGTGATAGCACATGTGCTCTGAGGTCACACTTCATGGGTTCAAATGCCAGTTATGCCATTTCCTATCCATGGACTTTCCAGCAACTCATTCATCCTATTTAAGTCCCAGTTTCCTTCTCTGTAAAAACGGAGATCATAACATCTAGTCTGTAGAATGTGGGAAAGATCTAGAGGGAATACATGCAGAACACCGAGAAAAATATGTAGTACATAACAGATGCAACAAAAGATGTTACTCAGAAGGTAGAAACTTGTATTTCATTTCCACAAACCATTTCCTACTTTACTTCTAAAATAAAATTTTCAGATCAGACAACTGGCCAGTGCACCCATAGGAAGCCTTGCTAGTCAACCCTTAAAAAAAAAAAAAAAGATATGACAATCTTCTTATTGGTTATAATTTTCCAAACCCATGTTTATTTAAGGTAGACAATATCAATGTTAATCACTGTCACTCAGAAAGCACACTTATCCCTCCATCAATTAACTACACGTCCAAAGACACTGGGCACTTTTGATACCTAGAGATGAGTCAGGGTTCCAGGAACCCACAGAGAAGTAACCTCCTTCCCAATCACGTGAGGGGTTTGGAGAAAATTAGAGTGTAATTCAGAATCTAGATGGCTGATAAGAAAACAGTGTGATGCCGCGTGCTCCAGGTGGTGCTCCTGTAAGCCCAGAGAAATGAGCCTCAGGTCGACAAGATGCCTCCTAGGATTTAGAAGGATAGCTAGGATGGATCAAGTGGATTACCAAGGCTTTAACTAGGCTGATTGCATCCTTGCCAGCTTAATCACAAGGGCACTTCTCTGGAAGGGTAGGGCTCCACATTTGCTGGGAGCTTAGAAACAAAGCTTATGGCATCCTACCAGTGGGGTCAACACTGTCTGGGAAGCTGAAATGTGGCGCAGCTACACACAGGGTGCCTGCCAGGGTCTGAAGACTGAAGACAACTGCTTTCCCAAGATGAGCTCCAGCTCACACTTGCTCACACTTACAGATGTATTACCCAAACACTGTCTGAGAGGCAAAATTTTATGTCTGTGACAGAGAAAGAGCATTTTGAAGAAGCGATTTACAACGATCCAGAAACAAGAGAAAGATAGTGCATCCGAGCAGTGCAGCAGTCCGAGGAATGATTATCACTGTGTTCCTTGTGGGCGTTGATCAGAATTATAATGAGAGGCTGGAAACTTCCCCTGAGGGAGGGCCCCGGCTGGCAGAGGTGGAAGAGAGCCCATGAGTTCCTCCAGATTTCCCCCACTGTCTTCTCCTTAGCCTAGTCAGCACTATACCCTTCTCTGTCCTCCATCCCACTCCTCCCAAATTCAAAAGTAACCCTAGCCCTGGCCAGTGTTTCCCAGTGGTTACAATGTCGGCCCACACACTGAAGAGTGAAGTGTTGGATTCCCAGTCAAGGGCACATACCCGTGTTGCATGTTTGATCCCTGCCCCTGTCAGGGTGCATGTGAAAGGCAACCAATCTATGTGTCTCTCTCACATCTCTCTCTCTCTCTCTCTCTCTCTCTCTCTCTCTCTCTCTCTCTAGCTCGCTCGCTCTCTCTCTCCCTTTCTCTCTTTTTCTCTCACCTTCCCTCCTCCCTGCCAGTCTCTCTAAAAGCAAAAATAAATGAAAAACAATTATCCTGGAGTGAGGGTTAACAACACAAAAAAGCTAACCCTAGGGCAGTGGTCGGCAAACTGCAAGCTGCAGTTTGCCACTCTGTTGACTAATAAGTTTTCCAACCACTGGGATAGGGGCTTAATCACAAGGAACAACAGCAGCTTATGGCGGCAGTCAGCAAACTCATTCGTCAACAGAGCAGAAAACCACGGTTCACGAGCCGCATGTGGCTCACGAACCACAGTTTGCCAACCACTGGCATAGGGTTAGCTAATAGGGGGCCAGCTAACTTTTTCTGCAAAGCGCCAAGTAGTAGAATTTTAGATTTTATAGATCATGTCATCTCTGTGGGCAAAGACTCAGTTCTGCCACTGTAGCGCAAAAGTAACCAAAAACAATATGCAAATTAATGAAATAATTGTGTTCCAATAACATGTTTACTTATGGACACACACATTTGGGTTTCATATAATTTTCATGTGTTATAAAATATTATTCTTATTTTGAATTTTTTTCCAACCATTTAAAAATGTGAAAACCATACTTAGCTCACAGACCACACAAAAGCAGGTTGGCAGACAGAATTTGGCCCTGGAGCAGTGGTTTGCTGAGCCTTGACCTAATCAATTCACACACATTGAGGATTAAATGACTACTGCAGTTGAAAGTAGCACCTCTCCCAGGGTGGCTTGCATGTCAGGGAGTCAACAGAATCCATTCTTTCAGTTACTGAGTACCTTCCAAATGCCAAGTGTCATGCTAGGCACTGAATGTAGGTGTTTTTTTTTTCCACATCCAGCATGGAGTGAGAGATTGGGTCCAGTTTCTGAGTAGAGGAGCTGGGGATTGAGAAATAGAAAAATAGAAGAGAAAACACAGAAGTAGAAATAGCTGGGGCTGGGTGGGATCTCTGATGGAGAGACAGGATCTCTGAGCCCAAGAAGCAGTGTTTATGTATATTCCCAAAATACAAAGGGGTTTCACCAAAATTAGGATCAAAGGAGTTTCAGTGGGCCCAGGCCCTATTCATTCCCCCATTCTCAGGGCTAGACTGGATTTACATTTCAAGGCCCTCTCTCTGACACCTGGGACAAAGTTAAGATCAAGCTGATAACATGTCAGCCTTTTGGTGAAGGTGTTCCCAGAGCGTGGCTCTGTCGGTCGCCTTGAATTCAGCTGACAATAATTAAAGAATGCATAGGGGGTGCCCTCCACAGAAGATATCCTAGGTGACATAAAGAAAAGACCTGGACCCAGAACTGCTGTGGCTGAAGGGTTAACAGGGAACTTCCTTAACTGTATCATGTGGAGACCTATCTGAGCTGGAGGAGAGGGTATCATAGAATGACCAGGAGGCTCCCAGGATGCCAAACCCCCACTCCTGAGCTCCCTGTGAACCTAGCCCGAAGGCTGACCTGGTCACCATACAGCCCTGCCATTCCACACATGTGCCTTCTGGCTTTAGGACCTCTGAGGAAGCCACGTCTGCTTTCCCCCTGCAGTGCTGTCAGATCTCAGGGCAGCTTTGTCGGTCACACAGTTGGGAAGATGGGTACTTTCTGTGTGGAGGTTGGAGTGCAGTACAGAGGTGAGGGGACCAAGGCAGGGAAATAATTGAATGACAGTAAAGCTCAAACCACAGACTCGTGACAGGATTAACATCTGTTCCCAGGCAAATTTACCAATGATAATTCAGAACTTTCCATGTTCTGGGCACCCAGACTCATTTATGCAGAGCGTTTGAAAATTCTGTTGTTCCGTCTCCCCAGCCGGCGAAGGGCGCGGAACGCAATCTGCACTTGCTTATTTTGTATCTAAGCAACTGTCAGATTCCATATCTACCAATAAGAAAGGGTATAATTATACCCTGATACTTTAATTAGCAGCAGATGCCTTTGTTTGTGAATAAAATGTAAGGTTTTTAGAGACCGGGAAGCTCAATTACGTGCAAACTTCAGGTGCCTGATGTTCAGGCGTCTAATTCTTCCTGTTGGTCAGCAAGGACACAGAGGCGCAGACAGTGGCCTTGAACAGATTTGGCCTCTGTGAGGAGGGCTAGGGGCCTATTTGCATGAGATTTTAATATCATTGAGAATAATATATGCAGACAGTCTCACAGTCTCCAGCACTTTTCCAGTTATGGTTGATAACATCTTTTTTTTTTTCTTTTTCTTTTTTCTTTCTTTTTTTTTTTTTTTTTTTTTTTTTTTGGTTAATTCTCACCTTAGAATATTTTCCTATTGATTTTTAGAGAATGAAAGGAAAGAAGGAAGGCAGGGAGGGGGAGAGAGAGAGAGAGAGAGAGAGAGAGAGAGAGAGAGAGAGATTGGTTGGCTCCTGCATGCACCCCAACTGGGGCCAGGGATTGAACCTGCAATCCAGATACATGTCCTTGACTGGGAATCAAACCATCAACCCTTCAGTGTAAGGGCTGACACTCTGACCACTGAGCAACACCAGCCAGGGAGGTAACATCTTTATTTTTAATTTAGCATTTCTTTCTACCATAAAATCTATCAGGTAATATAATTTGAGGAGAAGAAGCAGGGAGAACTTGAAGAAATAGGGCAGCGTACCATAACCTGTGGTTGGATTCCAGGCTGGACAGCATTGTCCAGAGGGTATTTTTGAGTTTAGCTACCACAGAAGGTGTTTCCTGAGGCAACAACAACAACAAAAAGGCCTTTAACTTTACTAGCCTGGTTTCTCTTCCCCTCTCAGAATTCAAAGCTAGTTCCAACAAGTGAAAAAAGAAAATTTGCTTCCTCAGGTCTGCCTGAAAGCACATCTTGTATGAGGCCTTCGGGGAAGGACAAAGTGATCAAACACGTCCTTGGAATTATTAATATTGCTGCTTACTCGGGTCTACCTGGTAAATATAAAGCCCCTAGGACTTAAAAATCATCAGAATTTAAAAACAGAGGGAAAATAGGAAGAAAGAGAGAGGGGAAAACTAATGCCATATTTGAAGGAAGAGAGGAAGGGGGAAGGGAAAGAGGAAGAGAGGGAAAGAGGGAGGGAAGAGAGAGGGAGGGAGGGAGAAGAAATCCATCCTTCTGTAGGACCTTGTAGGGGAACTCACTTTAGAAATGCAATGTAGCTCCCACAGCAAAGGTGTCTGGGAAAACGCTTCATTCTCTGTAACTCTGCAGCCTCATGCTATGCTAACTGCCGCGAAAGCCCAAAAGCTGCCCAAAGACCAACAGCAAGCCCAGGAGAGGGGTTAATGACTCTGTAGAGTGTAGCGGCCTCATGTTATCTTTTAAGTGAGGAACGAGTTGTTCTTTCTGGTGGTTTGGTGGTCATATAGCGACTATCCTCCGTATGGTTTACTAGTAACCCTTTTAAAAGGGGACTCTGTCCTGGGAGGGGTGTGGGGTTTCCAGCCCACCACCATTGGAAGTAGCTGCTTTGCCTGGGTTTGTAAGTTTCTCCTATTAAAGCTCTTATGAATTTGAATGAGGCTATGAATTGATCTTGAATTTTTTTTTAAGGATTATAGACCTTAGAGGATCTAGATTCTCTGATTCACTTCTTTTTTAAAAAAATATATTTTATTGATTTTTTTATAGAGACGGAGGAAGAGGGATAGAAAGTTAGAAACATCAATGAGAGAGAAACATTGATCAGCTGCCTCCTGCACACTCCCTATTGGGGATGTGCCCACAACCAAGGTACATGCCCTTGACCAGAATTGAACCTGGGACCTTTCAGTCCACAGGCCGATACTCTATCCACTGAGCCAAACCGATTTCGGCTTGATCTTGAATTTGGACCTTTGGGGCACCCTCCCCGCTACATACCTGTATTCACCACTCACCAGCAAGGTGGCCTGGGCTATAGCAGATCCACAAACTGGATGAATGAGCTGAGCACTGAGCCCCGAACTCATGGCACCTATTGCCTGCTCCTGTATGGCCTCCGTTCCTGGCACAGCGCTGGCACAGAGTGGGCACTCTTTTGCAGTTTGCTAACATAAACCAAATGGAACTCTCTGGGCCTCAGTTTCCCCATCTGAACAAGATAGGAGAGAGACAGGACAATCTCCAACATCCATTCTGTAAATTTGACAACCTTCTTACCAATCGACATGCAGACATCTGCAAGGGTTGGCTATCCAGCCAAGCCTACATTTTGTTTAGAGATAGAGAATAACTTGAAAAAGTCCGCACTCTCAATGTAAACACTGAAACATCTTAAAAAATAATGTACTTCCACCACCTGACACAGCTCCAAGATATTGGCAGATGGCACTCCCAGCCAAGAGTCGGGAAAACATGGCTGCTCCTTGAATGGATTTCCAAGTTTGGGGTCCACTGGCCAAATGAGGGAGTCCCTTTGGAACCAACCACAATCGGATAAGGAGACCAGGCTCTCCCAGGCGACCTCGCAATTTGGGGGGTTTTAGGAAACCTTCCTTTGCCTTGTTTTTTCTTAGAAGCCAAAGTCCTCAAGCCTGTCCACCCTCAGTGCTAATAGGGCTCCATCCGAGAGCTTAGACCCCGGGAGCCCAGGGAGAATGAAGAGAGAGCTTGAGGAGCCAAAGTGAGCCTGCATTTTCTTTCCCCAGTCTGGATTCAGCCAAATAGCTGGACACAGGAGGGAAGCCGAGCAGTTCTCCGAGCCCTGCTCTGTCCCCTTCAGAGCTGAGTGTCTGGGCAGTGGGGGCACATCCTGTGAGCCACCCACTGCAGGCGGGAAAGGACGCTCCCCCGCCGGCCGGCTGGGGCCACCACGCGCTGCAGACTGGCTGCCGCTGACTCCCCTAGCCTCCGAGAGCAGAACGAAGTGCATTGGGAACTTTATACCCACTCTTCATTCCCTTCAGCTTCACCATACCCGGCTGCTGACATCCCTCTCTATGGGAAGATTGTGTGTGTTTAACATAGCTGGAGGCAAAAAAAAAAAAAGAACAAGAAGAAGAAGAAGCAATTACTCCTGCCCAAATCTCTCATTGCACAAAACAGCCTTCCCAGATTTGCTGGTGAAGTCTCAGTGTCTTTAATATCATCTCAACAATCTCTCTTCACGACCCAAACGCGGTCAGGGCCCCCACCCCCCACCCCTCACTCCTACGCCTTTATCATTTCGACTTGACCCTTGGCGGTGACAGAGCTGCACACGGCTCCCCACAATGCCTGTCCATCCATTGCCATCTAGCGTTCGCACGCTGTCAGATCTGCCCGACTCCAGAGGCGGCTGGGAGGCTTTTCCTGAGCTATTTTTCTCCTTCCCCTGGAAATAAAGACTCGGAGTGGCCTTGGCTTTTTGGCCAGCATTAGCAGGGAGATTTCTGACCCTGGGGGCACACTACCAGAGAGGGGGGTCTCCGTATCACGACTGCCCTGGGCGTACTTCTGAAGGAAGCCCCCTGAACTGGCTCCCCTGAGCTTGTCATCTGGGAAAGACACGCCTAGAGCAGGGCTTCTCACAATAAGTGCATTCAGATCCCAAGAGGGTCTTGTTAACATGCAGATTCTGGCGCTGTGGTTTGGAGTGGGCCCCAAGACTCTGCATTTCTAACCAGCTCCCAGGCAATGTGGAGGCTGCTGGTCCAGAGACCACACTGAGTGTCAGGGAGCCAGAGGGGCACTGAGTCTCATCCGTCATTCATTGCAGCCGGATACTCAGAGGCAGCCTCGGCTCTGTCTCTAAGCTGCACACCGGTCCCCCCACACCGCAGGCCACAGCACCCCCTGCTTCAGCCTGCTCCACGTGTGAGGGAAGCTGGCCCTGTGGGCAAGGTAGGGAGTGGTTACGTGCTTGCGCTTGGGGCTTAAAATCTGCACCACTTTCAGTGTGGCCCTGGGAAAGATGCTGAACCAATTTTGTCCCAGGTTTCTTCTCTGTAAAATGAGGACAATGTGGGGCGACTTCTACCACGAGTTGCAAACGACCACGGAGGCGGTTAGGTTGGTAATAAGCAGGCAAGGATTTACTGAAAACTGGCCGGACGGTCAGAGACCTAACACTCAACGACCCCCCGCCCCGGGTGCAGGCAGGCCTTTTAAAGGGGTCTGAACCATGAATGTTATTGCCCTGCGTTTGGCGAACAGCCCTCAAGGCCTCATCTGGGGAAGGGGTGCGGATAGACTATGAATGACCCTATTGCTCGCTCTTTATCTTCTAATTATGTATCTGCTAGAGGTGGGAAAGTGGTTCTATCTTGTGAAAACAGGTGGTGTGGCTACATAATTGGCGCCAACCAGTTACTCCTCTGGTTCTAGTCTTCAAAGGGTTTTTTAGCCTTCAAGGTCACAAGCTGGAAACTAAAGCAATAATTCTTTTGTTTGAAGCAAGCAGGGGTGAACTGTGGCCAAAGTTTCAAACAGTAGTTTTACTCCAATAAATGTTCTTATGACCTTATTTCAGACAACAGCCTGGCTGGCGTGGCTCCGGGATTGAGCATTGACCTATGAACTAGGAGGTCACGGTTCGATTCCCCATCAGGCCCCATGTGGGTTTGATCCCCAGAAGGGAGCATGCAAGAGGTAGGCGATCGATGAGAACAGGTTGCTATCTCTCTCTCTCTCCCCCTCTCCCTTCGTCTTTCTCTAAAAACAATAAAAATATCATTTTTTTTAAATGAGGACAATAATACTACTGAGGGATAATACAGACAAAGCAATAATTAGCCCCACCGGTGTCGCTGAGTGGCTCAATATTGTTCTCATTCATTGTTAGGAAGCACCAACTTCCCTATCCTGCTGCCCCTTAACTGTTACTTTGTCTCGGAGAGATGATGAGTCTTCTCCTAGACTGGGGCTTCCGGGGGCCAGAAAAGCAGACCTTAGATTAAGAAAAGCTGGGAGCTGGAGATGAGGGATGTGAGGAGCAGACAGGTAATAACTGCTGCTGCCTCTGGATCTCCGCTGAAGCCTCGGAACCTGCTTGGTCAGTTGCAAGTGGCTCTCCGAGGGAACCCAACAAGGGATAGCCCGGCTCAGGGGCTGTCATCAGGCCTTGCACACACAGCCCCTCCCGTCCTTCTATACCGTGGCAATGGCTTTTACTTCCACACACACCCGTTTTTGGGTGGACACGAGGCCCAGGGAGAAGCAGGTAGTCAGCCCCGGCCCTGGGAGCTTTGTCACCTTTGATCACCTCAGGTGAACCGCAGCAGGTGGGCACCGTGGGGAGTGGCTGCTGCTGGGACAGAGGTGGGTGATGGGTAATCCTGCTCAGTTCCCAAGCTGAGGCCCCAAAGAGCTGACAGCGTGAGGCGTCAGGGAGGACAGTGACTATTTTGTTTATTCCAGATGTTCAATTTGACCAGCCTAACCTGCATTAAAATTCCCACATAAAGGAATAAAAATTACAAACTTTTCCCCCCCACAAAGTTTTTTTCTAACTTCCCAATCTCATAGCTGGAAAGTGTTTTCTGTCCCTTTAATAAACCTCTTTGTTATCTGGAGTCATTATCAGTCCTGAGAAGCAACCTTAGGCTGGAGCTTTTGAAGCACTAAGAGGTGAATGCCTTTGCATGGTTCCAGTTCTTCTCAAGGCCCTTTCCATTCTTCTTTCATATCATTCTAGATAAAAATGGTTCTTTTAAATGCAGTAAATCTGTAGAGGGCCAGGAGCATTCTCTATTGTCTCCAGAAAAGCCTAGGGACAGGTGGCTTCAGGGTGACAGAGGGGACACTGAGGCAAGTCTTTGCCTGCATGGTGTCAGAACTCCTAGCTGAGGTGAGCTCAGAGCAGGCATCTCACCTCGTATCAAGAAGAGGCCACTGGCTGGTCTCCTACGGATGAGCTTCTGAGATGCTGAGGAGCCTCCCCTTCCTTTCCTCTCTGCCGTCTCTCCTGTCACTGAACGGATGCTCTATTCCTACCATGTTCCAATAAATCATCTTCCACCACTCACGGCCTCTGAAGACACTGTGCTGGCGGACACTGTCAACTGTCCCTCCAAAAGTGGCCCCTTCCTGAGGCTTTAGGGGCACGAGATCTCCCAATCTCTAAGCAATGAAGGGCTAGGTCCTACTGCCAGGGGCCTACTGCCTTCCTCTCAGCCCTTCTGTGAGAGGGGAGGAAAAGGAGTCGCGGAGGTAGACCTTTCCCCCCGTGCAGGAGGCCAGTGTGGCTGGTGTGGAGAGAACAGGGTGGGTAGTGAGAAGAGCTGAGGTCTTAGAAACCAGATCATCCAGGGCCTGGTAGGCCGGAGCAGGGATAACTGAACCAGCCAGGCACACCCTTGCCTTGGGCCTTTCTGCTCTGAAAATTCTTTCCTCAAATAGCCATAAGGCTTACTCCTTCACTTTCTTGGTCTCACTCAAAGTCTCCTTCTCAGTGAGGCCTTCCCTGACCACCACCAACCCTTTTAGCTACCTTTTCTTTTTTTTTCTTTTTTCTTTTTTATATTTTATTGATTTTTTTACAGAGAGGAAGGGAGAGGGATAGAAAGTCAGAATCATCCATGAGAGAGAGACATCGATCAGCTGCCTCCTGCACGTCCCCTATTGGGGATGTGCCCGCAGCCAAGGTACATGCCCTTGCCGGAATCGAACCTGGGACCCTTCAGTCTGCAGTCCGACGCTCTATCCACTGAGCCAAACCGGTCTCGGCTACCTTTTCTTCTTTATTGTTCCTGCTTAGCATTTATCATTACCTACTGTCCCATATACTTCACTGATTTCCCTTGTCTTTGTCTCCTCTACTTAAATATAAACTCCATAAGGACAAGGATTGTTGGATCCAAGTCCTGGAAGAGTGCCCAGCACAGAGCAGATGCTCAACAAATCTGTGTGGAGTGAAAGAATGAATGAATGAATGAATGAATGAATGAATGAATAAGTGAGCCTGGGCTCATGATGGAACCTAAACCCTCTGATCATATAAGGTAGTCATGGAGCCTTCACTGTTGGCAAAGTCCTGTGCTGGGTGCTATGAGGAATTCAATGAGCAGTAATGCATCATCCCTGTTTCAAAAATGCATTACAATCCTATTTGGAAGACGAGTCAAAAATGTCTGGAAATTTAAATAATAGAGGATGATGAGTCTTCTCCTAGACAGGAGCTTCCGGAGGCCAGAAAAGCAGACCTTAGATTAAGAAAAGCTGGAGTTTCATCCAGCTTGGAGGGTTTCATCCTCTATGAGGTACCGAGATTTTTTGGTCTCTCTAAGACAAAATCCTTATGGTCTTGGATGCTGAACTTCTAGTGATCCCTTACTCACTGAAGAGTCCTCCATGTTCACCAAATATCAAAAGCCTCTTTTTTTTTTTTTTTTTTTTTTTTTTTTACAGAGAGGAAGGAAGAGGGAGAAAGAATCAGAAACATCAATGAGAGACAAACATCAATCAGCAGCCTCCTACACACCTCCTACTGGGGATGTGCCTGCAACTAAGGTACATGCCCTTGACCAGAATCAAACCTGGGACCCTTGAGTCCACAGGCCGACGCTCTAGCCACATAGGACTAGTTCATCAGTCAAGCTACCAAAACAGCGAAAGGTAGCTGCACAGAAGTTCAATACAGTATGAATTTAATAAGAATTTTAAATCACCATGAAAAATATACCACAAGCAGGTATGTTTCAAGTGGCCCTGTGAGCTCTAGAGAAGATTATTTCCAAGAGTTAAGAGCAGCAGAGCAGGTTGGGCGAAATATATTTGAGCCAGAGTCTTGGTTTATCAAGCCCAGTTGAATACCGCCTATGGAAAGAGCTGGACTCCCTCAGAAGAAATGGAGGGATTTTCAAGAAATGGAAGGAACCCTCTGATCCCTTAGGAACATCACTAAACCCCAGAACATCATGCTCTGGAAGACCCTTCTCTCTCAAGAGTGTCCCTCTGACACATTCTGAGAATTTCAATCCACTTGGAACATCTACCCCAGGATTGCTTTCAGGATATCAGCCTCCATTTCCCAGATTTCCCTCTAGATTTCCCTCTAGTCCTTGGGTCTAAGAAAAGTGAAGCCTTGAATGCCTTTTAGGACTAACTTACAGCTCATTCCAGGCCCATCTTCTCATCCACTGCTTCACTTACCACCTTTCATTCATAAGTAACTTGCACCCACAATACGAGGCTCAATGAGTTGCTGCTTGGCAAGGCTCCGTGGTGTTGGAAATCTTCAGATTCAGGCAGGTGTCATGCTCACAGGGGAGGGAGAAGATAATTATCGTCTACAATGTACAGCCACCAAAATAGCACAGTGGTGAGTCACCTAAAAAGTGCCATGAGGATTGTGACAGTGATATCATCACAAAAAGAGGAGGACTTAAAAACATATTCTCAAATTCATCTTCTTAAAAGACTTGGAATATAAAATGGGGGTGAGAGAGCAAGAAATCACTCTCAGAAATGAAGGGTATTCAGCAGAACATGACAACCTTTCAGTACACCCCCTCTGGGGGAAAGGGGTCCTCACTTCCCTTAAGGAAATTCTTGAGATGATTCATCTGACAGCCATTTTCTGCACACCTACTATGTGCCCAACACTTTGCAAGGTACACAAGTATGACTTCAAAATTTCCACTCAGCATCTCATCTCTTGACCATTTTTTATCTTAAACCTGACTGAGAAAGAGCTGCCATCTAAAAATCAATTCTACTCAACTTAGTTTCCAAAGAGAACAGCCTCATGCCCCTTGGAAAAATCTATTACATGGCAACACAGAGCTGTGAGGTGAAAAGAAAATTCCTTAAAATCTACCCAACAGAAAAGCTGTGCACTGTGGCAGCTCTTTGCCTTCTGGGGAGGTAGAGATTCCACCTCCAGCTAGGTGCCTCCTCCTCAGGGAATCAAGACACCAAAAGACAAAAGCTGTGGCCACACTGTGGGGGCCTAGTAGAGCCAACGAGGGTCCTTTCTGAAGAAGAGGTCGACTTCAAGGTCACCAGCCCCTCTAAGGAACAGCCTTATCATCCTGTTGAGTCCCTCATTAAATAAATAGTTGACACATTTCCATTCTATATTTGTATGAGTGGTGTTTTTAACATTTTGAAAATTGTATGTTGACAAATCCAATAGCATTAGATGGCATCACCACTTTAGGTTGGAACCCATCTGTTTGAAGGTTTGGGAACATTTGGGGGGAAAGAAGGTAGCAGGCAGTGGTGACGCAGCTGAAGGGTTTGGTTGGGGGTACGGGTAACTTGATTGTAGCAGCTACTCATTATGGTTGGGGATTCACGCTCGGGTCCTGCCGCGCTCCTTGTATTTGCATTCCTTCCCTTTATTTCTTCCTACCCTGCAAACATGATGACCCATTCTCTTTCACAAGGAAAACTTATTGGAAGGTCTTGCCCACTGTTCACTGAGGAGAAAGAAAAAAATAATATTCTTTCCTGTTTAGAGATTTATCAGGAAATCCCAGGAGACAAAATTAAATGTGAGAGTAATCAAAACCTGTAACAAAGAACCAGATTTCTTTGTTAAGAAATCTGGAGAGAGCCCTGCCACCCATCTTTAGGAAAGGGACACCGAGCAAAGGGCACCCAAAGGTCAGGACGTCCCACCAGGTGACCTCATCCCCTGGCCCTGAAAGGGGTACCCCATGCTGCCCTTTCTGTCCCAGCGCCTTCTCTTATTGATAATGTTAATATTCTTAAACTTGTTCAGATTCATGGTTCCTGATGGGTTTTCCTGGTCTCCTCTCACCCTGTCCCTGGGCATTGATGTCAGTGATGAGAAATGAGGAGCTGAGAATGTGTTCACTTTCAGTAAGCTGAGGCTACCTCCATGAGCTGTGGAAGAACAGCAATTAGCGGCCAAGTGTTGTGTCCTTCTCTGTTATTTTCCTTAACCCAGTAACAAATAAGTTAGATTGGTTTGCGATTTTTTTCATTTTTAATTGCAAATAGCTGAAGCCTAAAATGTCACAGATACAAAAATAACATCTCTTTCCATTTTGCAGCTCTAAGGCATTTCACAGGGTGAACTAGAAGTTCTGCTTCTCTACGTTTGTTTAGCCTACATCATTCTTTCCCCATCCCTGTTTTGCTGATAAAGTGACTTCTTTCCTGTCCCTCTGGTTTTGCTGGCTCTCTCCTCTTCTGCAGGACTCTTCATCTCTCATCGTCCCTCCCTCCTCCAGGTTCTAAACCTGTCCAGCAGCCCTGTCTCCAGCACAGCCTTTAGCCCAAGAATGCCCACCACCTTGTACGCAGGAGCCAGTTTCCCTAGATCGTGGGGTCTTTCTTCCCGCTCTCAGACTTGTCTCTCTAGGCTGATGCCTGGTAGTACAGTAGTTAGAGCTACAGCTCAGGTGACTAAAGACCTGGGGCCAGCTCCAATGCCATCCTTTATCAATTAGGTTATAGGAGCAAACCAATATATTATATCTTTATACACACACACACACACACACACACACACACACACTAGAGGCCTGATGCATGAAGATTCATGCAAGAATGAGCCTTCCTTCTCCTGGTTGCCGGCACCACCTTCGCTCCAGGCAGGAGCCGCCTTTCTGCCTTCCCATGCTGCCCAGAGGCCCAGAGCGGTTGAGGTGATGCAGAATGCCTGAGTCCCACTCCACCCCTGGCCGCTTAGGGCCTTTGTATGAAAATTAACCTGCCATTTTTGTTGGTTTAATTTGCATACTCAGTCCCGATTGGCTGGTGGGTGTCACAAAGGTATGGTCAATTTGCATCTTTCTCTTTTATTAGTGTAGGTTTTTTTTTCTTTTATTTCAGAGAGGAAGGTAGAGGAAGAGAGAGATAGAAACATCAATGATGAAAGAGAATCATTGATCAGCTGCCTCCTGCATGCCCCACACTGGGGATTGAGTCTGCAACATGTGTGTGACCTCCTGGTTCATAGGTCGATGCTCAACCATTGAGCCATGCCAGCCAGGCCAAACCTATGTCTTTGATTCTCTTGCCTTGTTCATGCAAAAGAGTGATGATAACAGCAACATCTCAGGAGTACAGTGGAGACCAATAAGATGATAGATGAGAAGCCTCAGCAAAGGGTCTGGAAAGTGCTTAACAAATAAATGCTAATTCTGATTTCTTTGGCCAGATGCCTGACCATGATTTCTCACTCATAGATATTCTGCAAGGTTTTCCAAAGACAATCCAACAGAACAGCTGCCCCAGAATAAGGAGGACAATTCTGGCTGAGCTAGAGAACTTGAGGCCTGGCCTCTTAGCAGCTGTGTGGCCTAGATCAAGGGTTTCAGCCTTCCGGAGCCTCATCTTTTCTCATCCATGAAATAGAGTGACAAACACCTACCCAGCCTTTCTCCCAAATTATCAGAAGGATCAAATGAACCCTTTTTTGTAATCAGATATCTTATAAAAATAAAAGGCAGTATTTCCTAATTTGAAGAAGGAAGAACAGTGGTTCAAATTTCTTCCCATGACCTCCTGACACTTTTTACAGGACAATTTGACTCTTAGAAGATTTCTCCTCAGAAATCTCATTCATTCATCTGCATTGAATCCATTAGCAAGAATTTCCTAGGCACCTGCAATATGCCAAGACCCTCTGCCAGATCCTGGGCATCAAAGTTGAGGAAGACAGAGTCCCTGCTCTCCAGACAGTCTCCGGCTAGGGGGAGAAAAAAGCACCAGTGAGATGGGCTGCCATGGAGTGGGGCAGGAGCTGCAGAAACACAGAGGGATTGGGGCAGTCACTCTATCAGGAGATCAGAGAAGCCTGTCCCACTTGATTGACTGCCAGAGGCCTGGCCACTCACCTTCCTACTCTGGGCCTCAGAGGGCCCCTCACACGAAAAATGAGGAGCTCAAAGTAGACAAGCCCTGAGGCTCATAAATGACTACCGTGTCCTGCTACCCAAAATCCCAATACTCACAGAGAAAAATATTGAAGATGTTTCAAAGGATTCTAAGCCTTAGGAGGCCTACATGAGTCTAGGCAGATTGAGATACCACACAGAAATATCTCTCTCTCTCTCTCTCTCTCTCTCTCTCTCTCTCACACACACACACACACACACACACACACACACACACACACACACACACGAGCCCCTTCACCACTCAGTCCAAGGGGATCTGGCTCACAATTCCTATCCAGTCAGCATTCCATCTATTTCCCTCGACTCTTTGGTCATGGCTGAAAGGTCCTGCAGGGGTTCTCTGGATGCCGCTGGAATGCGTTCTGGCTGCATACTAGCCTGGCACAAAGCCACTGAAGTTAATCTGGATGACATCACAGCTTCTGGAGGCGGTTCGGGACTTTGAGCTATTTATAGATTTTTCACTATGCAGAGTGTTGCTTTGCGATCTCCATTAACCCCTCAGAGGTTTTAGCCAGCAGATTAATTTCCCAGTTCCCCCAGCAATGCTGGCCTTTATTGACCCCACTGGACCATTTTCTTTTGGGTTTCGTTTCCCTGTACGTGTAAAACACTTGACATCTTCATAGGCCTGCTCAATTTACCTTGTACTCCTTAAGCCAGAAAAGGGAAGAAGAGTTTCTGAATTATAAGAATCTTAAGCACCCTTCTCCAGGAACCATT
Organism: Antrozous pallidus; assembly: GCA_027563665.1. Lineage (NCBI taxonomy): Eukaryota > Metazoa > Chordata > Mammalia > Chiroptera > Vespertilionidae > Antrozous > Antrozous pallidus. The sequence goes on along the minus strand of CM050524.1, from coordinate 50,729,833 downwards.
CAGAACAAACTCACAGGGGGACATACAATTAGAGGAAAGTATCCATGATCCATGTATAAGTATGGTGATACCCTATTTAATAAAAGAGTAATATGCAAATTGGCCACACCTCTGCTATACCCACAAGCCACACCCACCAGCCAATCAGAAGAAAATATGCAAATAAACCCTAACCAAGATGGCTGCAGCCACAGAGCTGGAGAGAGCAGAGGCTAGGGTTGCCCCAGTGAGGGAGGAAGCCAAGCTTCTGCAACCCTGGCGGGCCTAGGCCTCCATTTAAGGCTACAAAGTTTCAATTATTGAAGGTAAATAAACCCAAACAGAAATGGCTGCTGCCACAGAGCGAGCAGGAGGCTTGGCTCCACTCCAGGCTATAAAGTTTCAATTGTAGAACATAAATAAATCCCAGATACCAGGGCCTCCCCTAGGGTCGCCAGGAGGCGTGGCCAGCCTGAAAACTACTACGGGCCCTTTGCTCAGGTTGCCTCATGCCCCAAAGGAACCCCCACCCTGATCTGGGACACTCTTCAGGGTAAACCATCTGGCCCCCATCCATGTACCAGGCCTCTATTCTATCTAATAAAAAAGTAATATGCAGATTGATCATCACTCCAACACACAAGATGGCTGCCCCATGTGATCAAAGATCCTGCCCTTATGTGGACACAAGATGGCCAGCAGGGGAAGGGAGTTGGGGGTGATCAAGCCTGCAGGGAAGGGCAGGTAGGGGTGACCAGGCTAGCAGAGGAGGGAAGTTGGGGGCAAACAGGCTAGCAGGGGAGCAGTTAGACATCAATCAGGCTGGCAGGAAAGTGGTTAGGGAGTGATCAGGCTGGCAGGCAGAAGCAGTTAGTGGCAATCAGGAAGGCAGGCAGGCAAGTAGTTGGGAGCCAGTAGTCCTGGCTTATGAAAGGGCAGTCGGACATCTGCACGAATTTCGTGCTCCTGGCCTCTAGTATATATATAGAGATATATATTTGCTTAATCAAACCATTTTAAAAAGTATATATGTGATGCGTTCTAGTCCCAGTTCTGCCACTGGCTATCATATGACTGTGGGCACAGCTTTCTATCTCTTTAGCCTCTTGTGTAAACTAAAGAAAGTGGACTAAGACAATGACTTTCAAAATTTTGATTCCCATAATTCTTTCTTCAAATGATATTGTAGAGGTGCTTGATATATAAAAGAGATGCTCCAATATGTAATGGAAATGTCCCCAGTGGGAGAACCAAGATGGCAGCATAGGTAAAACATGGTCTTGCCGTCATGCTCAGCAATTTTATTTTTTATTTATTTAGTTATTTATTTTAAACACACACATATTTTATTGATTTTTTACAGAGTGGAAGGGAGGGGGATAGAAAGTCAGAAACATTGATGAGAGAGAGACATAGATCAGCTGCCTCTTGCACACCCCCTACTGGGGATGTGCCCGCAGCCAAGGTACATGCCCTTGCCAGAATCAAACCCGGGACCCTTCAGTCCGCAGTCCGACGCTCTATCCACTGAGCCAAACCGGTTTCAGCATGCTCAGCAATTTTAATACTACAACTTAACGAAAGAAAAAACACCTTCCAGAATCACCAGAAAGCTGGCCGAGTGAAAACTCCACAAATAAAAGTGAAAATAAGACACTGTGACTTGGAGGAGTGGCGGCAGACAGCGTTGAAAGATTCGCGTGGAGAGAGGTTTGGATTGCGCGCCGCGGAGAGGGTGGGCGGCTGAAAACCGGTCAGTTTTCTTGAACGGGGAGACAAAGACGTCCCACTGGACTGATTCTCCAGCTCTGGGTGAAGTCCAGGGAACCCACTATCACACGGACAGTGGGAGGGCACGCCGAAGCTCGGGTGCTGCCGGGTCTCCCGGCTTGTGGAGAAGGCAGCTTGCGCGAACAGCTCAGCTGCGTGACCGCAAAGAGAGCGCTCTGCGACTCGCTCTCTCATTCAGAAAATCGTCAGGCTGCTTTGTTTTACGACCCTGGGTGAGACATTGGGTGTGCAGACTCATTTGGGGAGAGTCTGAATTCCCAGGCAGCCGGTGGAGCTCCACAGCGGCTCTCTCTCAGAGGTGCTGGCAGCCATTGCCCCCAGCACAGAGTCCCTGGGACCGCATAGGTCGGAGCTAACACTGTTTGCTTGGCCCGGAGACTCCGCCCATCCAACCTGAGCACAGCTGAACTTCACAGACAATTGGCCTGGAGGTCAACCCCTCCAAGTGCTAACAACGATTAACCTGAGCTTAACTTCAGCAAGACTGTGTAACCCATATCCACCTCAGGTAACTGGGGAGGCTGAGCCACTGTCCCTAGTAGGAAGTCTACCACACAAAGCTAATTGACCAACTCAGGGAAGCAGCCACCATGCAGCGACATGGAAAGAAATCAGATGTGAAAGAAATGGAGGAAAAAAAATGACTGGACATGGAATTCAAAACCACGGTTATAGGGCTTCTCAAGAGGCTCCAACCAAAGGTCGAGGCCTATAAGGAAATAAGCGAGACCACAAAGGAAATGAATGAGTCCTACAAGGAAATGAAGGAGACCCTCAAGGATATAAAGGAGACTCTCAAGGATATGAAAAAGGACCAACCAGAAATTAAGCATACACTGACTGAAATAAAAAATATTATACAAAGACCTAAAAGTGCTCTGGAGCACCCCAAGAACCTAGTTCAAGATTTGAAATACAAAGAGGTAAAATCCACTCAGCTGAAAAAGCAAGAAACCAAAAGAATCCTAAAAATTGAAGATAGTGTAAGGGGCCTCTGGGACAACCTCAAGCATAACAACATCCAAATTATAGGGGTGCCAGAAAAAGAGAGAGAGCAAGACAATGAAAACCTATTTGAAGAAATAGTGACTGAAAACTTCCCACACCTGGTGAAAGAAATTGACTTAGGAGTCCAAGAAGCGCACCAAACCCCAATATATAGGAACCCTAAGAGGACCACACCAAGGCACATCATAATTAAAATGCCAAGAGCAAAAGACAAAGAGAGAATAGTAAAAGCAGCAAGAGAGAAACAGTTGGTTACCTATAAGGGAGCACCCATACGATTGTCAGCGGATTTCTCAACAGAAACGATGCAGGCCAGATGGGAGTGGCAAGAAATATTCAAAGTGATGAACAGCAAGAATCTACAACAAAGATTACTCTATCCAGCAAAGCTATCATTCAGAATTGAAGGCCAGATAAAGTGCTTCGCAGATAAGAAAAAGCTAAAGGAGTTCATCACCACCAAACCAATATTATATGAAATGCTGAAAGATATTCTTTAAGAAGAGGAAGAAGAATAAGATAAAAGTGTAAATTAGGAACAACAAATACACATCTATCAACAAATGAATCTAAAAATCAAGTGAATTAATAAGCTGATGAACAGGATAAACTGGTGAATGTAACAGAATCACGGACATAGAGAGGGAATGGACTGATAACTCTTGGGGAGAAAGGGGGTGTGGGAAGTGTAGCAAGAGACTGGACAAAAATCATGCAACTATGGGAGAGGACAGTGGAGGGGGGTGAGGGCGGAGGGTGGGATGGGTACCAGGTGGAGGGGAACTATGGGAGGGGGGGGGGAAAAGGGAACAATGTAATTAATAAACTGAACGATAAAGATTTTTTTTAAGTCAAAAAAATCAAAAAAATATATTTTTAAAAATAAAAAATAAATAAATAAAATAAAATAAAAAAGAAATGCCCCCAATGGTCCCTGTGGGTCCCAAATCCCAGTTGATTGGTCCCTCTCATACTGGTCCTGGAGTTTCCAGGGCATCTCACGAAAGCCTTTGAGATCCCTGGATCCCAGGTTGAAACCCCTTGAACTTGAGTGAGTTTTAAATCCTTGCCAGATTCCAAACTTTATTATTCTCATTGCCCAAGTTCGTGCCTCTATTAGCCCAGTTATGACCATAAGCTGTCTTACTATCTTAAGCAGTTCAAACTTATAACAGAGAAACTTTTATGTCAAAAACTCAAAATGGTCACTTCTCTTGGGAGTAACCACACATGATCCAGTTCCCTCACCCCACAGCCCTGGAGCATGGGCAAGAAACAACCACTTCACAGGGGGATGCTGTAGAGCGAGGAGACCCCACTACACGGGGGCGGGGGGGGGGGTGCTATAGAATGAGGAGATTGGACAAATGGCTCGAGATCTACCAGGAAGGAACTGAGAAAATTCTAATCCAGATCTCCCTGCATGTAACAGAGCACTTCTCAAGTACACAGGTCCACCCATGCTGCCAGCCACTGGAAGAGAATGCAAGATCCCCAGGGAAAGTCGCTTCCACTGGGGGATATTCGACTCTTGAGTATGAGTAAATCAATAGGAGAACCCTGCAGCTGGATAGGGAGGGGTCACTTTGACTTCCATTCCTATGGGCACAGCACACAAACAAGAGCCTCTAAAGCTCGGGGCGGGGGGGTCATTAATCTTTACCGTCTCTACAGTTTCCATAGCCCTCAGTCAAGAAATCAATTTTGGAACAGTCTGCAGGCTCCATTGACTGTTCTACCAGGCAATCTCCCACCAGATCTGATGAGGAAAGATAACAATTTGTCCCAGATATTGGATGCTTACCATGTGCCTAAAATGCATCAGAAATTAAGCAATATACAAGACAAAGAAGCTCTCTATAAAATCACCAAATGCAACAAATATTTATCAGTCTTCCTATCGTGCAACTTTACAGCATTTGACACAACTGACCATCTTTTTCTTGGACCACTTTCTTCCAGGGCTTTTGTGAACAAAACTCTCCTTTTCCTACCTACCTTTCACATTTTTCTTCTGTCCCTTGATTGCCTTATCCTCCTCTGCTGGGTCCAATACACAATGCTAGCAAGCTAAGCCTTCTTTTCTTCTCACTCAAGACTAAGGCTCTCAAACAAGGATCCCCAGGCATCTTGGGAGCCAGTAAACTTGGATGTGAAAAACCTGCATCTTTATTTTCAATCATCTCTTACTGAAATTTAGCAATTCCTCCCATTATGAATGCAAGCAACAACCCACACCAGTATTAGCGAGACCTGTAACCTTGTCCCCACTAAAAATACCAGGTGTCTCAATCCCACTGATCTTAAAATCTATGTTTATCACTACTTTGAAATTATAGTAATTATTAGAACTGCCCCTGGTATTGTTATTTAAAGAGTTAATAAAGAAGCAAAAGCATTGTTATCTTATGCATTTTATTTCACACATTTAAAAACATAGGCATTCCCCCAAAAGTTCAAAGCACACACAAAAAAAGCGCTGCCTCCCCCCTTGGTTTTATGGTTGACTGCTATCACCAGCTCACACATAGGTATCTTTAGCTTAGACACCTCCTCTCAACTCCAAACCTCGTACCTAGCTGCCAACTCAAGAGCAACCTTTGAATATCTCAAAAGTTATCTCCAACTTAGTATATTCAAAGACAAATTCATGATAGCCTTCTCCTCAAACTCCTCAACCTGACAGAGAATGCCCTGCATGATCTATCCCCAACTCCTCAGCCTCGTGCTGTTCATCTCATCACTCTAGGCCTTCCAGCCTCCCCTTTCAGTCCTTTGTACCCCACATCCTCCCTCCCAACAGGGGTCTGGTCACAGCTGCCTCACTCCACCCACTCCACCCTCAGCCTTTGCCTAATTAACATTTGCTCTCCACATCTCAGCTCTCAACAAAGCCTTCTCTGACCCAATTTCTCTGTCAAATTGCTCCCTGGTGAGAATACCTCTGCTGCAATTTTACTTTTGTTTTGGTGATGATTTTTTAATGTTGGCGTCCCCCTCTGATTCTATATCCTCTGAGGAAAGGAACTGGGTCTACTTTTATCACCACCACATCCCCAGCACCTCAGGACAATGCCAAGCTCATAACTGGCATTCAATAAACATTTTTTAAATAGATGACTTCATTACTTGAAGTCCATGGAGTCTGCAGATTAGAAGCCAACAGATAGTAAACAAACATTCCAAATAATGATTTGATTCCATATAAGTGCTGCTCAAAAAGAGAAGTTACAGCTGGAGAACCTGATCTAGTTCATCTAGTTAGGCAACAAAGATTTTCCCAAACAAGCACTTTTATGCTGAGAGCTCAAAGATGAGGAACAATTGCCCAGCTGAATAAGGAGCATTTTAGGGAAAAGAACAAGTGTATGTGAAGTCTCCAGTGCAGGAAAAGCTTAGAAGTTTCTAGGGACTAAAAGAAGGCCTTTGGGACAAAAATGCCAAGAATGAAAGGACAGGTAGCACAAGGTAAGACTGGAGAGGAAGCCAGGAACCAAATCATAAAGAATTTTATCGGCCAGTGTAAGATTTTGAGACTGTGGCAGATTATTCCTCCTACCTGGATCTAGCCCCCTTTGCAATGTGACTTTGTAGCTCCTCCCATCTAGAGATGGAGTCCATTTCCCCACCTCTTGAATCTGAGCTGACCTCTTTTCTTGCTTGCAAAGGAAGTGAAGTGTCAGTTGTGATCCTGAGCCTCTAGTTACTTGGCAGCCTGTATTCTTTCTCATAGCCCTCTTCCCAGATTCTGGAGCATGACAGACTATGTGGAGCAGAGCCCCGCCAGCCAAGCTCAGTCCCTCCCTCCTCATCCAGCCAGTTCCCAGCTGATCCACCAGCTGACCCCAGATCCATGAGTGAGCCCAGATAAGTCCACAAGAACCATCCAGTTGAGTCCAATCATAAGCAGTAAGTGCTTCTTGGTTTAGGCCACTAACTTTGGTCTGGTTTGTTATGCAGCAAAAAATAACTGCTACCATGGCTTTATCCTGAGACGCAAGGGAAGCGACTGAAGAAATTTTAACAACTGAGTAACAGGTTGAGACATGTCTTTGTAAAAATTACTCTGGCTGCTGTGTGAACAATGTGTGGAGAAGAGACAAGATTAGCTCAGAGACCAGTTAGTGAGTATACCTGCCATCCAAGGGGAAGTGATGGCCACCTGGCCAGGAGGGGGTAATGGGTGTGATAAGAAGTGATGCCAAAAAACTTGGTGACTGATTCAGTGCTGGGAGCAAGGAGAAGGAGATGTCAGCAATGACTCCTCAGTTTCTACTTGAGCAACTGAGAGGATAATTGTACCCTGACATCCCCCGAAAATAAGACCTACTTCCAGTTTTGCCTCTCACTGTAATATAAGGCATCCCCCAGAAAATAAGACACCCCCCCCCAATAATATTTTTATTCTTAAAACTGAAAAAGCCCAGGCCACACAAGCAGTTATAAGGAAGTGGGTCAATTTAATGCTGCCACTTGTTATGCGCGGAAGCCAAAGAGGTCTGCTAGTCTGGGATGCAACCAGCACTCACCATGCTAAAGACATGAAGAAATTTCTTCACGAAAAAAAAAAAATAGATCAAATAATGATTCCCACAGGAATGACAGCCTATCTCCAGACTCTTGATATTGCAATAAACAAGCCATTCAAGGACAATTTGCACATGGAAACTAATGACTACATTGAAAATAGAATGGAGAAAAATCAGCATGGCGACTTTGTAAAACCTAAACTGCAAGAGGTTGTGACTTGAGTGAAGAATTCATGGGAAAAAAATCACTGACAGCTGCATTGCAAATGCACTATGAGCAGGCTCCCTTGACAAGAAGTAGTCATTTAAGGACAGTGCTATTGCTAAACATGAGAGATTTGGTCCACTGATTCTGAAAGAAATGGAGTCACAAGAAATTCACCAGGAAATTCAGAGTTTGTTATGATGATATTCCAGAAGATGATGACATGACTGTCATTGAATAAATCTTACTTTGTGTTCATACCAGTAAATATCAGTATCAATAAATGTACCATAGATTGTTGTGCATGGAAATAATGGTAGAAACAAGAAATTCTTGATACTGTAAGATTCACAGTTTGTTTGGTTATGCTGTTTGTGATGACAACTACTACCGTATACAGGTAATAAATTTCCTTTTTTGTTCAACAATGAATGTGTACCGTATTCTTCTTCATGGAAAAATAAGACATCCTCTGAAAATAAGACCTAGCGCATCTTTGGGAGCAAAAATTAATATAAGACACTGTCTTATTTTCTGGGAAACAGGGTATTAGTCGAGGTTCTCCAGATAAATGGAACCAACTGGATGTGAAGAGATTTAGAAGAAATTTCCTCACATGATTATTGAGGCTGGTAGGCACAAATCTGCAGTGTGGGCTGCAGGCTCTAGACCCAGGTAGCTGACACTGCACATTAAGTTCAAGGACAATTTTATACTTGGGGGAGGGTCTATCATTTTATTCTTGTCAGGCCTTCAGCTGATTGGATGAGGCCCATCCACAATCCACCTTATGGAGGGCAATCTGCTTTACTCTACCAACTAAGATGTTAATCTCATCCAAAAATACCCTTGCAGAAACTCCCAGGATGATGTTTGACCAAATATCTGGGCACTTCATGGCCCAGTCAAGCTGGCACATAAAATTAACCATCACGATGGTGCTTCTAGTTACTGAAATGGGGAGGTAGGCTTGTGGGCAAGAGTGATGAGCTCAGGGAAGCACATGGCTCAGTGGCTAGAGGGTGCTATAGCCATGCTCTAGGCATCCCAGGGAATCCTGAGTAATGAGGGTTGGTTCTTTCCTCCTAGCAGTCATTCCCTCACCAGCTCGTGTGTAAACCTAACACCAGGGCAGCCACTGACGGGACTAAGGAGAAGCACATGGATTGCACAGCCCCCAGCTCAAGAGACCATGAGAGCTTAACTAGAAAAAAAGGAACTCAGGGGAAAAGGACCCCACTGGACCAATGGAGGAGACCCTGGGGCTGCCCTTCAAAGCAGCCTCCCAATCTGGCAGCCACAGGGGCTTTGCAGTGGGCGGGCCAACCCCAAGACTGGCCAGTGAATTAGCCCATGGACCTGTGTGCCACATACAAGGCCCTTCAAGATCTACTTGCCTCTCCAGAGTCACCTTCTCTTACTCCACCTTCTAGGAAAGGACAGTGGGATAAAGAAAGTGGTTAAGAGCATGGGCTTTGTCATAGGCTGCCTGGGAGCAAATCATTGCCCTACCAGTTATGAGCTTCTCTCCCTGGCTAAGTCACTTAATCATTCCCCAGCCTTCTCATCTGTGACGAGTGTGTGTGTTGGGGGGAAGACTGGGGGGAAGAGGGTTGGGGTGATAAAACAAGACAGATTTACGTGTGGTGAGAATTAACTGAAACAAAGCTTCACATAGCACCTGGCACATAGTGAGTATGCAGTTTAGTGATAACTACTATGATGAGATTATTGCTATTCCTTTTATACTTACTACTAGAGGCCCGGTGCACGAAATTTGTACATGGGGGGAGGGGGGGAGGGGATATCCCTTAGCCCAGCCTGCACCCTCTCCAATCTGGGACCCCTCGAGGTATGTCCAACTGCCCATCTAGGCCCGATCCTGGTAGGATCAGGCCTAAACGAGCAGTTGGACATCCTTCTCACAATCCAGGACTGCTGGCTCCAAACTGCTAACCTGCCTGCCTCCCTGATTGCCCCTAACCACTTCTGCCTGCCAGCCTGATCACCCGCTAACCACTCCCCTGCCAGCCTAATTGATGTTTAACTGCTCCCCTGCCAGCCTGGTCACCCCTAACTGCCCTCCCCTGCAGGCTTGCTCACCCCCAACTGCCCTTCCTTGCAGGCCTGGTCCCTCCCAACTATCCTCCCCTGCTGGCCTGAACGCCCACAACTGCCCTCCCTTGGGAGGCCCGGAACCTCCCAACGGCCCTCCCCTGCTGGCCATCTTGTGGTGGCCATCTTGTGTCCACATGGGGGCAGGATCTTTGACCACATGGGGGCAGCCCTCTTGTGTGTTGGAGTGATGGTCAATCTGCATATTACTCTTTTATTAGATAGGATGGGCTTTAAAGTCCAGCAAACCTTGTCCTCGCCTTATTGACTACTTAAGTTCTATGACTTAATCTTCCCTCCACCGTCCCTCTTTCCTCCAGCCTCTTCTGTCACCCTTTCCAAGAGGAAGTAAGAGGGCCTACTGCAAGGCAATGCCTTTGGGACTTCTCTCCTGCTAAGTGGCCTTGTTTGCAGGTTTCCTGAGGCTCCTGCCCAATCCTTAATGAGTTGGCAAGAAAAGATTTCTCGGCTCAGTTTGCTGCTCCTGCCAGAGTAAAAAAAAAAAATGCTAAGTGGCATCTCCCTACTCCAAAAGGAAGGAGGGTCACGCTGGGCCTGCTGTGTTAGGTAACACCCAGCAGGCCAGGCCCCGTGTGGGCCTGAGTGCACCTTCCTGCCACCTGATCTGCTGGTAACGGTCAGCTCTCTCCAAGCAAGCCCTGATCCCGGTGCTAATAGCCCCCCAGGCTGGCACCGCCAACGACTCTGTGCCCTGACCTGGTGCTTTCTGCAAGGCTCCCAGAGCTCCCCTCCACCATTCCTTCCAAGTTCCTCATGTCCACAGACCTCAGGCGGTAGGCTGGAAGCTGCAGGCCACACGCCAGAAGCCACCCACCCGCCCTGTTAACTGTCTGGTCTCGTCCGAACTGCCGCATGACGGAGGGAGGGAGGGGGGGAGGGATGGGCTTGGTGGGAGAGGGCAGAAAGTGGTCACCATTCTCCTTACACAAAATGGGAGCTGCTCATTCATTGCTTTATTCTTTCGAAGTTTACCGAGCACCCGCTAGATACCAAGTTCTGCATTGCTGCCAGATTCACAGCTGAGAGAGAGAGAGCAAGAGAGACAGGGTTTTTCCATGCTGGTAGTGGGGCCAGATTTAAATCCAGGAATCACAGTAAGTGAAAGCTTCCTTATGCTCTGCAATCACTGACACAAAATTCAGAGTGACAGCGTATGTCCCACGCGATAGGACTGAGTCAGGGGCTGGGGGCTGGCCTCTTGAGGATTCCTGGGGAGTCCTTCTGCACATTCAGCAATGGAACGCATCTCGTGCAGAAACAAAAAGTACCAACTGGCAAAACGGGAGGGTGCCGAGAAGGGGAGGGTCGAGAGCATTTTACAGGAACCGCCACACGAAAAGGCCCCGTGTCACAGACATCGTGGACGCCCAAGGAGGACAGGGGTAGGCTCAAGCTAAGCCTGGAAGGCAGATGGAGTCCCAGAGTCCCGGGAGAGCAGCCGCTCTCAGTGCATGAAGATAACAACAAACATAAAGGCGAGCATAGGACTCGGCTCGCTGCCACCATCGTCATGACACCCCCACGCTCTGTCCAGCATGAGCCTTGGACACTGTCACACAAAGGCTGAGGGATATGGTGGTTTCAGGCAGGGCTGCAGGGTGCCCCACAGGCCATGTTCTAGGGGGTCAGGAACCTTTCCCGGTATCCGTGAGCACAGCCATGCACATATGTGTGAGGGCATGTGTGTATGCATGCCAGCCTCCGCCGTCATAGACTTAGTCCAGCTGAGGACTCTGAGGCTGGCTGTAGGCCAGTCCCCTGGGAAAGGAGTTGGTAGCGAGGCCAGTCAGGTTCTGAGCCGTCACCTCTTTGGTGGGACCTGCCACTGTGTCCGATGAGTTTAAGGAAGAGGCCCCCGTGAATGTAGAAAGGGCTCACAAGAACATTCCTGATGACGACTCTGGGGCAGCCAGGGCCCCGAGAGGCAGCAGTTGAATCAGGCTGAGCCAGGAGAGGACCCCAGAAAACTCAAGGCTCCCGACAAAGTTGAGTCCCCTTAAGAGTGACATCTCCATCAATTTTACCTCTGCAAGTAGCAATGGTACAAATAACAGTCACAAAAAAATGTTTTCTTAAAAACAACAGCCATGAATGTGGATGACGTCTCAGTGATAAAGGGTCAGTAGAGATTTCATTCATTCATTCATTCAGCTCATCTTTATTAGGTGTTTATAATATCGAGGTCACTAGCATTGTATTCGCATTTTGGAGTCCACATTAGATCATACAACCATGCACATGTGCAAACTGGAGAAAATAAAACAACATGGTTGAAGTTCACAGACATCATGAGTGAAAAAAGACAGACACAAAGGAAAAACACTGAGTCTATTTATAGAGAACTCAAGAACAAGCAAAACTAGTCCAATGTGATGCAAGTTAAAACAGGAGCGGGGAGGACACAAAAGACTTCTGGGAGCTGGAAATGACCTACTTCTTGACATGGGTGGTGATGGCACTGGGTATAAAGTTCACCTGAGCTGTACACTTAAGACTGTTGCACTGTTCACACTTTATGTATCTTGCACTGCAATAAAAAATAAAAATATAATTTAAATTAGACTCCGGTTCAGAGTTCAAATCTGATCATATCTTTTTTATTATTATTATTGATATCAGAGAGGAAGGGAGAGATGATGGGAGAGAGAGAGAGAATCATGAGTGATAAGAGAGATTCACTGATTGGCTGCCTCCTGCCCACCCACCCTCTCCCACACACACACACACACTAGGGATCAAGACAACAGCCTAGACATGTTCCCTGATGGGAAATTGAACCGCGACCTTCTGGTTCATAGATCAGTGCTCAACCCCTGAGGCATACCGGCCAGGCTGATCATATCTTAAAAAGAGGTGCCCGGTCACGCCTCGCAGTCCTCAGGCTGGAACCTGCATTCTACACCCAAAGTCTCTAGCTTTTCAGCTTCATTCTCCTCCACCCCACTCTCTTCATTCCCCTCCAGTCACACAGAAGACCTCACTGTGCCCTGAACATCAGGCCCTTCTTCCATTTCCTCTCCCAGCCTGCTCCTTCTCTGCCTTGTCTACCTAACACATGTCTTCAGTTAGTCACTGAACAAATAAATATCTGGTGAGCACTGAATGGCACTGTACTAGGCTCACTCCCAAACCTGCTAAGCTTCAACTTTACTCATAAACACCTCAGAGAAGCATCTCCCAGGTCCCTGAGCCCCAACACTCTGTAGATTCTTCCATGACACCCATTCTCACGTTAACACACTTCTGTTTCCATGGAGACCCTCTCCCACTCCCGACTAGGAACGGCACTGGTCTCTTCCCTCCCTGTATCTCCAGTGCCTGGCACTGAAGGAGTGGTTGCGCTGGGTGTAAGGAAGGAACGACTGGACACATGAAGACTACAGCCCATCACAGGTGGAGAAGCAAAGACAGACACAAGGCTACCACAAGGCTGAAGGGGACAGACTCCACAAGAGGTGCCAATGGAGGAGAAGCACTAGGAAAAAGTCCAAGTTTTGGTGGCATTAGCTACCTTTTTTATTTCCTTTCACCCAGGGTTACAAGAGAGAGGAACTCGGTTGGGGCCTGCCAGCTCCAAACAGAGATGGAAGGGGAAATAATTTGGCTAGGAGCGATATTTTCTGTCTGTGCCCAGCAATCTAACTTGACTGGGAGTCTGATATTTTTATGGCCTTGGAGAATAAAAGACAAGGAGGAAAGTTCTCGCAGGCAGGGCTGGGGACTCCGGCAGACAATGAATGCAGGCTATGTCCCCAGACAGTAAAAGCAGGAGGCCCGGATGCACTAAGCATGAGACGCGGCCTACAGCCGGAAGAGGGAATGTTTGCCATCCCAGCCCAATGTCACCTCTGTCATGGGCCGGCGTGCACCACACTGCCCATTTTCTCTCTGCACATGGAGCTCCTGCTGGGATTAGCTGTGTCCGCAGAACCGCTATGTTGTGAGTAGATCATTTTCCTTTTCGTCTAAAGACCTTCGGGTCACGGGAAGCCTCTCTTGATCTGATGGACAGAACTGCGCGTCACCCAGAGACCTGCTCTCTGACCCAGATGCAGGACCCAGGGGCGCTCTGTGCCCTGGAGGGGAGAGAGGCGCGTGTTGGGTGGAGGAGAAAGGCACGCACGGCTGTTTGGCTAGCCAAAGGAGTTCGCGATAGCAGAGGCTGCCAATACTGGATGCTTCCCTAATGTGATAAGTATATTGATCTCAACTTTTCAAACCTGCCTCAGATTTAACAGGAAAACACAAGAAGCACCCCCATTAGAGTCTGGAACAAAACAAGAACATCTACCATCACCCTAATTATTTAGCGTGGTCCTGGAAATAACTAACCAACACCATCAGCAACGAACAGAAATATATATGTTACAAAAAAATCAAAAGTGGAAGTAAAGTGATCTGTATTTATGGTTGGTATGATTAAAAACCAAGAAAAGTCCAAGAGAACTCAATGAAACTCCATTGCAAACAATAAAAAATATTAAAGGTTGAATGGATACAAAATTAATATAAAGAATTTAGCAGTAAGTTAGAAAGTATCATGGAAGAAAATAACAAAAAAAAAAAGATAAAATATAAAACATGCAAAATCTATGCAAAGTAAATTCAAATTACCCCTGATGCACACAAAAAGACTTTATTTTAATGGGAAGGTGTACAGAAATTCCTCATATAGAAAAAAGTAGCATGCAAAATTTTTTTTTAAATCTTTTTTAAAAAACCAATGTGAGAGGACTGCCAGATAATAAGATATCACAATATTATAGTAATTAAAATACTGACATAAGAAAGCACAAAAAGATCAGAGAAACAGAATTTAAAGCCCAAAAAAGATCTATGAGTAAATGTAAAAATAGATACACATGTAACATATGATAAAGATGATATTTGAATAAGGAAAACATTTTTTTAACAAAATAATGTTGGAAAAACTAAATAACCAAAATGACAAGGCTGCCAATTCCTTTTTTTTTTTTTTTAACTAGGTTGTTATACTGGTTTGGTTTGGTTTTTTTACTTTACATATGATGGTTTTTTTTTTTTTTTTTTGCAATGCAGATGTTTTTCATTTCTGTTTTTGTTTTATGTAGTCAAATATACTGATCTCTTTTACTATGACTCCTGGGTTGGTGTCATTCTTAGAAGTCTTGCCCATCTTGAGATTAAAACAATTCTCAAGTTTTCTACTAATACTTTATAACTTCACTTTTTTCATCCCTAAACCTTTGATCCATCTGGACCTTACTTTGATGAAAGATGTGGGGTAAGGCCAAGCTTATTTCCACCATTGTGATTTTACATAGAACCGAAGTGTGTTCAGACAAGAAAAGTGATTCTTCCTTTAGTTCTAGAACAAGATCCTGCTCCCAAATGCAGAGAATCAAGCAGCCTGCGCTGGGCAAAGCCATGCTCTTCAGTACCAATAAAACGTGCAGGCCCAGCACTGCCTTCACCATAAAGGTCAAGGGCAGGCTAACGGTATGTAGGACCCTGCTGTGCTTCTCACCCCAACCTCACTCTGGCTTGTTCCCTTCTCAGAGCACCCTCCTTATCTGCGATGAAATACCTGTGCTACCTGGGATTCGCTCTTTATCACATTCATTGCCTGGCTAACTCATTTTTCAAATCTAAACCCAGCCATTAACCCTGGGCTGCCTTGCACGCTCGCGCGCGCGCGCGCGCACACACACACACACACACACACACGCACATTCCCCACCCACATCCCTCCCTCTGAGCCACTGTACACAGACGCCTCCACACAACCTCTACTGAAGCAGAAATCACATTCCCCATTGTGCTGTTCGCTGGTGTGTATCTTCCCTGCTGGACTCCAAGCAATGCACCTGCTGCTTCTGCTACCCCCCACCTACTGCAGAGGATGCTGACTTGAATGACCCCCCACTGACTGGAGATCTTCCAACCCCATTTGTATTTTTCTAAGGCCGAGAATGGGGAAATCATCAAGAATTGTCCGTATCAGCGGTATATGTCCAAAGAAAATGCAAATTGCTGATGCTTAATTACTAACAGAGCAGATCATTTCAGCCAGCCATTCTGGCATACATTAACATGGTAGTCTTTTGCAAAAATGGTCCAAATTATTATCATCTCTATGCCCGTACTCTTTTCAATATGATTTTGCAGTACCCGCCGCCCCCCCAATCCTTGTTCTTGAGTCTGACCTTGAGACTTGCTTTGGCCCAGTGTAGCAGAAGAGATTGGTCCTGTCCCAAGTCAGGCCACTGCCACTGCCTCCCTACCCATCCCCATCTCCCATCTCCCCGTCCCCCTGCCCCAGCCACTGCCGCTGCCTCCCTGCCCATCCCCATCTCCCATCTCCCCGTCCCCCTGCCCCAGCCACTGCCGCTGCCTCCCTGTCCATCCCCATCTCCCATCTCCCCGTCCCCCTGCCCCAGCCACTGCCGCTGCCTCCCTGCCCATCACCATCTCCAACGACTCCATCGCCATTCCCGCACCCAGACTGCCAGCAACCACCCGTCATCGCCCCACCAACACCCCCGCCATCTCCAGCGACCCCTACATCTCCCCCACCACAATGCCATCGCCCCCTTGGACCCATGTGGGTTGGAAAACTGGGCCCATGCACAGAGGTCAGGGAGAGGCCGAGGAGAGAGTCGGCCACTCCATGTTGGAAGGTGGCAGGTCTCAGCAGCAAGGGAGCTTCCTCCAGAGCTTGTCTGGGGTGCCACAAGATGAGTGGATCGCCCTAACTGGTCTGGCTCAGTGGATAGAGCAACGGCCTGCGGACTGAAAGGTCCCAGGTTCGATTCTGGTCAAGGGCATGTGCCTTGGTTGCGGGCACATCCCAAGAAGGGGGCCTGCAGGAGGCAGCTGATCGATGTTTCTCTCTCATCGATGTTTCTAACTCTATCCCTCTCCCTTCCTCTCTGTAAAAAATCAATACAATATATTAAAAAAAAAAAAAAAGACGAGTGGATCGCCACACCGTCCACCTAGACAGAGGCTTGAACTGGACCTGGTCACGTGTTCCCCACAGGAGATCTCACCAGCATGGGTCTTCCTCCAGGCTGCGTCCTTGAACCCGACTCCCAGTGCGGGCACAGGAGCACAGGGGAGGGGGTGCAGCTCTCAGTGACTTCCTCCAACACCCCGCCACCACCACTGCCCCCCCCTTCTCACCACGGCATGTTGAGGGGACAGGGTCCAGGGACAGGAGCCCGCAGGTCTAGACCAGCGGTCGGCCAACTCATGAGTCCGCAGAGCCAAATATCAAGAGTGCAACGACCGAAATTTCTTTGGAGAGCCACACTTTTTAAACTTAAACTTCTTCTAACGCCACGTCTTCAAAATAGACTCGCCCAGGCTGTGGTATTTTGTGGAAGAGCCACACTCAAGGGGCCACAGAGCCGCAGTTTGCTGACCTAGAGGAACTAACTAGCGGATTGAGGTTCGTGCACAGAGAACACTTTACAAGTGGCCCCGGCGATCGCAGCAGTGATACAGGCGCGGCCTGGCCACACGCTCCTCCCGCTAACCCTCGTCACCTCCTGCAGAACAGGCATCCCGCGCCTTCTCCAGACGGGGCCGCTGAGGCACAGAGGGGCTACGTAACTCGCTTCCGGTCTGGCAGCCACTAGGTGTCAGATCTGGGTCTTCGCCCCGGCCACCCGAGTCTGTCACACGGTCACCTCACCAAGTAGATCTGCGGCACTTTAACGAAGAGCTTGAAGGTCACCGGGTATCGGTGAACTTGGCTGCGGGGAACTGCCTGCCCCGGGGACACCACAGGCTCAAGGAGCAATGCCAGGACCCTCCAGGGCAATAGCCAGGAATGGTGCTGACCGTGGACACGCGCGGCTTTCCGAATCCCCGCAATGCTTTCAGGAGGGAGCGAACAGGACGCCTGTTTGAGGTACGAGGAAACGGACACTCAACTTGCTGGATCAACAGCTTGCCTGGTGGTCATGCGGTCGACATGCCCCAAAAGCCCCTCTGCAGAGCAGTCATGTTTAGCCAACATGTGCCAAGCACACGGTGAGGCATTCGTGCATGAGTAAAGGAATGAAAGAGAGAGTGAGAGGGGCAGGAAGAGAGGGAAGGAAGGAGGGAGGGAGGGAAAGAAAGGACGGTGTTACTCATAATTAGAATTGCAAAAAAAAAAACCAACAGCAACGATCATGGAAAGTCCGAGAAGCAGACGGGGTAACAAGTTAATCTGAGAGTCCGTGGGTAAGGGCTGAGCCCAGCGCTGGGTACCCAGGGGCAGGGACCCCTCCCACACAGCACTTCCCGGCCCTTCCTTCCGCTGAGCCGCTTCAGGGCCAGCTGAGGTTTGCAGAGCTGGGCCTGGCTTGGTGCTGACTTGTAACACTGGCTGCTGCCTTTAGCAATTAGGCACTCTAAGACCTCCATTCCGAGTCCTTAACTATATACAGTGACCTGTGTGCTGATGTGGCCAAAGGACAAGGAACGTGTGGAATTGTTCCCATTAAAACCAGCCCCGGGGACAAACACTGCAGAGCCGAGCGCAGGCCTGGCTGGGTGCTCGGGTCTCATTATAGGATCACATCCTCTCTCTGCCTGTGGAGTTCTGCCCGCCCACCTTCCGCCCCTCTCCCACTCACAAACACACTTTCTTCTAACAGCCTCTAACTAAGGGAAAACCTTCAGCTAGGTTTCCACCCCGAAAGAGGCTCTGTTCCTATCAGAATACCAAACCGAGTGTACTCTCTGCCTGACAAGGTGTGCTTTTGTGCGGGGGGTTTGGAGGGGTCCGGAACTGTGCTGTGGGCCCTGAGAGACTCACTTTTCTGTTTCACAGCTTCCTCGGTTCACAACGCAAGGATGCTTCAGCTCTTGGCAGGGAATCAGACCCAGAGCCTCCTCACGGGGCCCCAATTACATTGCTAAGGGTAAAAAAGAAAACTTGAACCAATTTTAGAACAAGCGTTAAGAGGGAATAAGAAAGGGCCCTGCTGCGATCTTTGAAAACATCCATTGGGACATAGTGCCCCCTTGTGGCCTAACTGGAAATTGCCACTCGTACCCAGAAAGTTGTCGTTACTAAAACTGGAGGTTAATAGAACTTTTTGCGCTGTGAATCACATTGGCAGTCAGGTAGAGCCTGTGTATTTTACAGAGAGCCTATTCCATTCGTGTTTAAGCACCCGGAGGGTTGGGGGGGGGGGGGGGCGGGTAGACCTTCAGGCATTGTCCCATCCTGAGGACGGATTGTCACCTGCTTCACCAATGAGGCTATGGAGGTGGACAGCGGGCATGTCTTGCTGAGAATCACACAGCTGCTCGGGGCCGAGGCCAGAAGTGGGGCCCAGGTCAGGCTGGCTCTAACAACCCGCTCAAGATGAGCAGGTCTCCGCACTGCCTGCCGGAACCGAAAAAGTTTCTACAGAGGCCTTAACGTGGTTCTGTCACGGATCCGCTCCAGAGAGTTTCAACACCCACCTTTCAAGGTTCCGACCTTGAACCCTAGTGAGAATGGTGAGTCGCAAGACATTCCAAGGACAGGGGAGTGGAAGAGGGGGGAGGGGGAGGCTCTAAGTCCCTGGATGAAGTCGCTGGTAAGTGGCCAGGTCCTCTCACTGACCTACTGCAACAGGCCATCCTGTGGAGTGGCTCTCAGGCCCCCTCCGCCACAACATGCCCTAAGCATCGATCGGCAAACGGTTTCATTTGCATGCGGGCAGCGCCACAACTACAGGCACATGTAAGAGGGGCACAGGTTAAGAGAGCACGAATGCAGCGCTGCCGTCAGACCGCGCGCAGGTTGCAGAGCGTGAACTCCGCACCATCCCCCAGACGGCCCGGCCGCGCAGCAGGCGGCTGTGAACTGAAGCTGACCAGCCCACGCTCACAAGCAATATCCATTCCTTCACTTATTGGGGTCATCTGTTGCTGACGCTAAAGCCCATCCCACACAGGGTGATAAAAACTCAGACTTGCACTAACCGGTTTGGCTCAGTGGATAGAGCGTCAGCCTGCGGACTGAAGGGTCCCAGGTTCGATTCCGGTCAAGGGCACATCCCCAGTGGGAGGTGTGCAGGAGGCAGCCGATCGGTGTATCGATGTTTCTAGCTCTGTATTCCTCTCCCTTCCTCTCTGTAAAAAATCAATAAAATATATATTTTTTAAAAAAAACAAACAAACAAAAAAACCTCCGACTTGCCCAGCCGGCGTGGTTCAGTGGTTATTTCCGGGACAGAACACAGAACACATTCAATTCCAGGTCAGAACACATACCCAGGCTGTGGGCTCAAACCCCAATGGGGGCGTGCAGAAGGCAGCCAACCAATGGCTCTCTCTCATTAATGTTTATCTCTCCCTCTCTGAAATAACTTCAAACACACACACACACACACACACACACACACACACACACACACACACACACACTCACTCACACATGGCTGGCTCCGAGTCAGTTTCATGCTGCCCAGCCTCATGGTCCCTTCAGCTTCGGAAGCCGCACCTTGTTGGGAGCGTGCCACCATCCCTCTATACCGAAAAGCTATCCCCTCTGCGATTTGTCGCGTCCTTCAAACCCTGGCCCCAGACTCCAGATCCTGCTCCCCAGCCCACACCACCACCTGGGCCAGGAACATGCAAAGCGTCTGGAGTCGCAGCTGAAAAGGGAAGAAAAACATGGAGAACTAACTCCCTGCCACAGATTCACATCTTAATATAGTATCACCTTCCAACCAACTGCCAGTCCCATTGTTTTCTTTCCTGGAATACAAATTCCTTGAGAACACATGTAGGCCGGGTTGGAGGCTGGGGGGTGGGGGGCAGCTGGGAGCAACTGGTCGATGTTTCTCTCTCTAAAATCAGTATAAACATACCCTTGGGTGAGGATTTTTTTTTTTTAATGCCTTCATATGCCCAATTTTTCTATATTTAAAATATACATAAGAATTTGTACTTCATTCTTGGAGCTAGCTTATTCACCTTGAATTGTTGAAAAGGATACAAAATCAACAATTTAGGACAAATTGTGTTATCTGAGCTACATAATAAAACAGTTGCAGCTGTCCTTAACACCTGGGAGAACGAGGAAGAAAATATGCTTTAAAAGATGAATGCCTTTCACTACCCCCCTCCGCTGCTCAATTAACGTAATCTTGTCAAACATTTTCAAAAATCAACCCAGAAAATGACACTTAAAATTAGTCATCTGAAAAAAAAAAACGGGGCAAATGGTAACGAAAAACATGGTCCATCCATGAGAAATCATAGTGTGGACATCTATTAGGAAAACATTTAAATATTGTCTTCCTTTTATAGTCTCATGCATCTAGTCAAAGTGGCTATTATTTTTTTATTTCCCAACCCACCATTTGTTAAAGAAATTACAGAAACTAGAGAGCTGAAGAATAAGCACTTTAAATAAGAATTCATACTCCAAGGAAGTAAGAATCTTTCAACTTTTATTTCCAGGATACATTCATCTGGAACCTCTGTTTCTTTACAATTTTCCCCCTAAAAGAAATGAATACAATAAAAATATAATCCAACTACCAGCAATGTTTGTAACCAGAAAAGAATCTAAAATCTCTGGTGTGATAATATAGGATTTTTTAAAAATATAAACTTCATACCAGAAATAAAGCCTGAATATTCTCTTTTTCTTTAAAAATAGAATTTTTCCTTCTTTGCTCTTCCATGTAAATCGTATAATTACCATTTAGTTGTAAAGTCTACATTTAAACTAGTAATAATACGATAGCACTGTTTTTTTTCCTACTTTGTATCCTGTTCTGTGAATCAACTAAGAATTGCAGTTGTTTTTGTTTTTTGGTTTTTTATAAAGAGAGATGCCACTAGGTTAATAGCAAGATTCTTCAAGATATACTGATTAAAAAAAAAAAATTCTCACTAGCAAACTAAAACCTACTTAACAAGTTGCATTGTACAAAGCACTTTTGGAAACTGTAAAGCTCTCATGGAAAACTTTTTACAAAATCAGTGTTGGACTAGAAAGGCTAGTTCAACACTGGGATAGAAGGTCAGGGACAGAGGCTGTGAAATCTTGTCTTTGTTCTGTAACATTTAGATTTGGAGAGGGGAGATCACACACTGCAAGCTGGGGGTACAGGGCCATGGTTATCTCACAAGGACTGAATAGTTTGCAGTGATGTATGAGTATTTTCCTTAACGGAGAGTAAAGAGCAAGGGGCAGAACAGCCTGGGACTTTACACGAGACTGAAAAGTCAGACCATCCGTCCGCAAACAAGAAAAAGAAATAAGAAATTAGCACTTAGTGGCTCTCTATCCAGAGCTCCATCAACGGAAGTAGAATCCATTCTGAAACAGTGTTCCAAAGTCGAACCTAAATGGTCTGGGAAATTGTGTCCCAGATCATCAAAAAGCCTAATTAGAAACACGGGTATTAAGATACCTGAACTAGTGACGCTCTCCTATCTCTAAAACAGCATCATCCAGAACACCCTTTTTAGGGTTATTTTGTAAGCCATTGGAAGCTAAGCAAAGGATCGAAGTGTTTGATAAAAATGAGCCCAGTGAGGGCTTCCTTCTTGTTTGCTAGAATGCAAAACGGGACTTGAGAAACGCCTTTCCACGAGCCACCAGGATGGAAGCAGACAGGCCTACACACACAGACGTCCAGTGGAGGCCTGCAGACCCCTGGTCGTCGGCACCTGCACGCCGATGGCCAAAAGAAAGCGTCCTCGCTGATCTGAGGGGTGAATGAACGACAGGAGGGACGGTTCGGGACGGCTGAGTGGCTTGGCATGCTGGGAGAGGCTGTCACCAGGCTGAGCCTCCTCTCCTAGAAGGCTTTAACCATCTCCCCAGCGTGCTCTGGGAGCAGACCGAGCTTAGCACGGGAAATGGGCTAAAGGCCTTAAAACTCTTTTGGCCTTTGGATGCACTTACTTTTTCTTTAGCACCATCTTTCCCCAAGAGAATATTCAGGCCAGCTTTGTTTTTGTTTTGTTTTTTTCCTGCATTAGTAAGAGTTAGAAACTAGCAATTTGGAACACTCCTCTCAGGGAGTATCTTATTGTTAGTATATGACACCTTGAGCGTTAAGAATGTAGAACTTAAATGTCATTTACACAAGAGTCAAGCAAAGCCATGTCACACTTGATGATTCCACATGAATAAAACTTAGGTTTCATATGTAAAAACCTATCTTTTGCCAAGGTTTTAACTACTGGACTTTAAACCAATTGTAACAGTCCATGTAAAGCTCATTTATATTGCAGTAACATGCCTTCATGTTTTCTACATACAACGATTTTGAAATATACATATATTTTAAAACCAATTCACTCTCTTTTACGATCACACCTTCAGTCCAACATTTAAAATATACACCCAAACTGCCAATGAAAACAACAGTGGACCAAGTGACAGTACCATTTAAATGAAACAATAATGCAAGAAAATGTAGGCATTAAAACAAAAAAATAAACATAAACCAATCCATTGGAAAACTGTTTATATGCCTGATGTGTTCAGAAATGAATCTCACGCAGAACGGATCCCACTGCGGTATCAAACAACTCATTTCTTTCTCATTTTCTCATTCCATGAAGCATGGCTCACTACTTTTACTGAGGTTTAGACAGTGATTAGTTATCTTAACAGCAGAGATTAATATTAAATACACAGCCTGTTCCAGAATTGGCATATGCTCCCAACAACTGTTTTGTGTGCTTCCTGAATTATAAAATAGTCCAATCTTTAGGAGCATAAAAATGAAAGGGCTTAAGTCTACTCACATACATTGTGCATTAAATGTTACCGAGTTAAGACAGTAAGGTGGAAAAAAGGAGAAGGGTACAGTAAATTTTCTTTAAACAATCCCATTACATTAGACAGTATTGTCAGTAATGTATTTTAAGCAGGTTATAAAAAAAATAATTACCAGGATTTGTACCAATTTCTTGGAGAAATTAATGTAACATTAAATATACATATTTATTTGTATACTTATTTGAAGAATCTTTGGTACCAATTGTGTTCCTTCCACATTACAGGAATTCTCAAAATAAATTTCAAAATTAATATACTAATCAGCACATAAAAGATAAACTATGATACTTTTCGTTTTCCTATAAAATGTACTTGAATCTGACTATTAACCTGCACTAATCATGCACTTAAACACAGTTATCTGTTTAATTCACGTACATATAAAATGAAACTAATACTACAAAGAAATTAGACAGTAATGAGAATCAATGACAAACATAACAATAAAAACTGTTCTTAAGTAATTTATTTTTAAATTTATAAGATTACAATGCTTTGATTATGCAAAATAGCATAATGGAAATTAAACCAAATCAATAAACCAAAAGAAAACTTGGTTTTCTTGAATATCAGTATTTAAACCATCACTGTAAGTATCTGATATCCCAATCATAACTTATATAGACATAAGTATATTTATTTCAAAGGTTTCTCTTGTGGGTTTAATTTCTTATTTTCAACTTTTATGAACTGTAATATAATTTATTTCAAATCCTATTATACCTAGTGTTTATACTGCAACAGCAGCAAATCTCACATGTGCAATCAAATGTGGAACTGGGGCACAGCTTTCAGTTTGCAGCCGCAGACAAAAATTATACACTGCATTCAGAGTGCATTATGTTAACCAGAGCGTGGAGTTTAGTACACTTATTGCAGACAGTATTTCTTTCCCTTTGAACCGAACCAGCTGAGCTTCTGAGCTGACATGTTACTGCTGTGGATAGTAAGGCTGCTGTGGGGGCTGAGGGAAGGGGTATGAAGGCTGCTGGGGTCCTGGGAACGGAGCTTGTCCAGGATTCTGATGATACACTGGCGGATATGGCATATTGTACTGGCCGTACGCATAAGGGTTATAGCCCATGGGCATGGGCATTTGGCAATACCTGATGGGAAGAAGAAAAAAAATTGGATTGGTAAATCAAATACGAAAAAAACGAAACATTATAATTATTCTAACACCAGTTTTTTCAATAAAGCCATTTGTCTCCATTTCTCAAGTCTATTAGAGAACAGTGAAGAAAACAGCTGCTTCAAGGTGCCTGAGAGAGAAAAGTGTGCCTAATCCTGTTATTAATTGAAATGAAAGAATATCAAGTTCACTGTAACGCATACAAATTCACTGTTTATAAAATTCATAACAGTGGAAAGACAGAATGGATTTAGTGAAGTTTGAAACACTTAAAAAATAGTCAAATGTCTTGATTTTTAGCTAATTATCACAAATTAAGAAAATACATTCCATAATTACATAAATTTCTCCTCAATAGTTTATCAGAATGCGAGGATTTCAAAGTACAGGGATATAAATAAATAAGGCCTTATCAGTCTGGCTCATGCTAAGCTCAGAAAACGCACGTATTTATCACCTAAATAAATAGCATCAAGGAAACATATTCTGAATTCCATACAGAAGAGATCTGATATAAACCCAATATGTAAAAACTAAAAACATAAATATGCTTGGGAAATAGCTATCCCAACGATTCAAATAAGTGACTATAGCATTATTTTTACTTCCATCTGAGCTGACAATGTACTTATTCATTATGACACGTTGTTCAGAGCAGCGACAGCCCTGACTTTCACAGGCTAACCAGAGCACCCGTGAGCCGGGTCACTGGGACCACAGCGTCTCCGCCTTACCCGGGATATCCTGGATAGGTGGGGTAGGGGGGGCCCTGGGCCTGTGGAAGGGGAGCCGAGCCGGGAGTCTGGGATGCAGCAGGTGCAGGAGCTCCCGTCACTGCAGGGGCTGAGGCGGCGGCAGCAGGCGCTCGATTTGCTGGAAACGTAGGAGGTGGAGGCCGGGCTGGGGGCTGAGGCTTACTGGGCTATAAGGAAAAGTCAGCAGTAACTACAAAACGTTTTGTGTTTCTTTCAAATTGCTATCAAATAAAATAAATGAGAGGGCATGAGAGAAACTCTATAGACTCCAACTAGATATATACTTCTAATTCCCATTCTTAACTGTTGGCTTATTACTCTAGAAATGTTTCACAGTTGAGGAATAATTCCCAATTTGTTGTTTGTTTATTTAATCTTCATTTGAGGATATTTTTTCCATTGGTTTTTTTTTTTTTTGCTTGTTTTTAGAGAGGAAAAACAGAAATATCGATGTGAGAGAAACACACCAATTGACTGCCTCCTGCCCGAGCCCCAACCACAGCCCGAGCTGGGGAGAAGCCTGCAACCGATGTGTGTGCCCTTGGCCAGAATCAAACCTGGGACTCCTCCGTCCACAGGCTGACGCTCTATCCACTGAGCCAAACCAGCTAGGGCTAATTCTCCGAGTTGTGGATCCTCGGTAGCCACCGTTCTTTTCCTGATGTGCAATATTGAATCATTTACTGCTCACTGCTTCTCCTACCAATGGTTAGACAACATGTGGGTGGAAGGAGCAGGTCAGGTACAGTTTATTACTGTAACCTCATCCTGATCCCACCATATTACGAAATTTTTTTAAAGATCAGAACACTTAAAAAAATACTAAGAAAATTAACTCTTATTCCCTAACACCATCAAGTATCGACTCCACATTTAAGTTTCCCTACTTATCACCAAAAGAAGGTCTGACAAGTATTTTTATGGATCCAATCAAGATTCATGTATTATGCTTGGTTATTATGAATCTTTCCACTCTTTTAGCCTTAAGCAAGCCGGGGTTTTCCTTTCTATGACATCCCCTTTTAGAAAAGATCAAGCCAGGTATCTCGCAAAATGTCCCAGTTCTAGATCTGTCCAACTGTTTCTTACTGGCAGAATTTAACTTATTGTCTCATCACCCCATTTGCTATAAACTGAAAGTTGGTTCTAAAGACTTGATTAGACTCAAGTGAAAGATTTTTTGGTAAAAATTCTTCACATTGCAAAACATCACGTTGGTCACCTGATCAAAATGGTGACACCAGAGTTATCCAACGTGAAGTCTGTTCCACCCTTTACAGCAAGCAAGCTTTCACTAATGTAAACTTCCACGCAAAGTGTTTGCTTACTGACCGCAGTGGTTCTTGGCGCTGGAGTTGGAGGAGTGGGGGCAGATCCTCCTGCTGGCGAGGACTGATAGGCAGGTGTTGGAATTGAAGGAGCACTAGGTTCTCTGGCAATGCTTTGTTGCAAGTCCCTTATTAAAGACAAGCGTTAGAAATTAACACAATAAAAAAAAAAACCACATAGAAAATATCAGATGTTTTTCTTTTCTTCATACATGAAACACAGAAAATAGATTCAAAACAATGATGGTATTTTAAAACATGCTAAATTTCTGTTCTTGACTAGAACTACCTTAAATCTTTTCTCCCTACTATTTAATAAAATGAAATTAGTTCTTATGCTACTTCTAAACCTAGGGGGAAAGGTAAACTTGCAGAGATCAGCCACAGTTAGAGTAAGGAACATGTCAAACTGAGCAAGTAGTCCTAGACAACTGCCCACTTTTTTTTCAATATATTTTTATTAATATCAGAGAGGAAGGGAGAAGGGGAGAGAGAGAGAAACATTAATAAGAGAGAATCACTGATCAGGTGCCTCCTGCACACCCCCACCTGGGGATCAAGCCTGAGAACTGGGCATGTGCCCTTGATCAGAATTGAACCCAGGACTAGGGTAACTACCCAGTCTTAATAAGAGGTCATCCTCTAAATGAGAAACTCCTAACATAATAACCAGAAAATTACAACAGCTCATAGTCACCTCATAGTCATCTCGCTAGTATTTTAATCACTATTTAAGGAAACCGTAACAACAGGTGAGAAAGCTAACCTATTCAAACCATTTTGTAAATTTCTTAATAAACACTTTCTAAAAATATTCAAAAAAGTATGGCACTGAGATATTTCATGTTAAAAGATAACCTCAAAATATATTACTAAGGTAAATTCACATAGTTGAAAAGATCATTAAAATACAGTATTTTAAAAAACAAAACAGAAAAACATCTTTAAATCCCCTCTAAAAAGATAAATTGAAATCCATCCCAAAGTCTCAAATAAAACAGAAGTACTGTAAGTGTAAATTACATTGCAGATTTCTAAGATTTAATGTGTGGGAGAGAGGAATAAACTATTTCACTCATAATTTTTGCATTGATTATATTTTGAAATGATGCTACTTTGGACATACTGGGCTGCCTGTTTCTTTTAACTTTTTTTTAATGTGGCTACTAGTCATTTTAAATTTTAAGTTGTACATGTGACTGCACAGTATCACTATACAGATGCACCTTTATTTATTTTACCAGCCCTAGACATCTGATTTGTTTCTATTATTTTACTGCTAACAGTAATATTGGACAGTGTGTTTAGAACCTTCATGCCTACACTATTTACAATATCTATTCAAATAGTCAATAACAGTACTGATAAATAAAACTAGCATATTCTTAAGATGAAATATATATAGGAACATCATACAGATGAATCTCACTAATATAATATTGACTGAAAGCCAATCACAAGAGTGCATAGTGTAGAAACTAGTCTACACTCTCAGTCAAGACAGTGGCTGCCATGGGAGAGTGGGTAATGACTGGGTGGATGCATCAGCTATGCTTCTGGGATGCTTAAGTGCTCAGTGCAGGGGTGTGCTCAGTTTGTGAAAATTCAACAAGATATACATCTATATATACTCTTGTTTTTATTTGACATTCAATAAGAATGTTTTAAAAAAATTTAGGACCTGAGTATAACAGTGATTTTAACAAAGGTCCTGCTACAAGGCCCACACACTGGATCTGAGCTAGATCCATTTTTGTCTATTTTACAGAGATTCTCTGTAAGACAGAGTTTGAGCAAAAGGTTCTACAGCTCAAAAAATAAAAGTGGAGAGGGTGGATGAACACAATCCAAAAATCAGAATACTTGGTTTTGGCTATAAAAACATGAAATTCCATTATTTAGATTAATGTACTTATCTGAAAAGATTATATATTCTTTCACATGACTCAAAACTTTAAAAAGTGAAAGACCCTTGCCTGCCAATTCCCACACCACCATTCACTCCCCAGATACCCACTATTCTTTCTTAGACGGCCATCCTGAGTTTCCTTAGGCATAAATAAAACAATTCAAATGCATGTATTTTCTCCCTTTTCACACAAAAAATAGCATACTTTACAAACTGTTCTGTACCCAACCTTTTCTGGACATCTTAGTGAACCTTCCGTATCAGCAAACAGAAACTCATAAGTTACATCTTTGTAAATAGCTGCATAGCATTTCAGTGTACAGCTAGCTGTAGCTTGATTCATTTCACCAGCCCTGGATGTTTGATTTGTTTCTATTTTTACCGCTACAAGCAACGCAGAAATGAATTAGCTCATAAACATGTCATTTCTAGCATATGCTAACATATCCTCAAAACCAATTCTCAAAACCAGGGTAAGTGCCTTAAAGGACATACGGATTTGTAACCCTGACCTTGGCAGCTAGAGAGCTCCACACAAGGCCTGCACCAAAGTGCGCTCTCCCGGCAGCGCATGGGACCTACTCGCCCATGTGCGCTAATAAATTAGCGTGTTAAACAACTTCCAGATTTTTGCCAACCTGAGGAGTGTTATTGCTGAGTAATTTCAATGTGTGCATTTTCTTTCTAACGTGGTTCTTACGCTTAAGAACCACTTATATTTGTTTGCATCCTTTGCTCACTTTTCCACTGGGTTTTTTCTTCTCTTGACTAAGAGTTCTTTATAAATTAGGTAATACGGGTTTTGACATAATAATTCAATCTTGGTTTTTCTTTGCCCATCTCTAATTCTATCTTTACTTTGGTTTCTTTTTTTTTTTTTTACTTCCACATTTCTACTCTGTATTCCTGTATTTTCTTCACTGCCTATATTCTTTTGTGCTCCTTCCCATTTCATCTTAGATCTGTGATGGTTTATTTTTCTCTTCTCTTTCATGAATTCTGACACCACGTTTTATCACCTGTTTATTCACCATCTCCAGTTTTGGCATTTGTTTTCGATGTGCCTTAGAAAGATTGTTTCCTAACTCTTTTTTCCCCAGAGCAAAATGTTAGCTCAGAATTTTCACCTGCCTGTGACAATATTATTTTGGTGAATGTTCTTCATCTACAGGTTTTGTTACATTTTGTCCATTTTTTCACCTTAATAAATATAGTCTCTTCAGATCAATGCTGTGTCAACTCTCTCTTGATCACTAAGCAGGGGGGAGTCCCGATTCTGGCCCCGTTCTCTCAGTGGTCTCCTTCAGACAGCGATTTCGCCGTCTGCCCCAGTTCTGTGCCTCTCGTTTATGTAAGGAACCTATTTGCCACCACAAAGTAAACTACTACGTTTATCAGCATTTCCTGAGATCTGCCACCCTGAGCTGCTTTATTATCATTTCTGTGACATCACTGTACCCCCTACATCTTCTGCTTCTGCTTCTGCTCTTTTCTAATAACTTTGTTTCTGGACCATGCAGATTTTTGCTTACTTGTTTTATAAAATACCCAGGAACAAAAGAAAGAAATTGCTATCTCATACTGTCTAGTTTACCCCA
Organism: Antrozous pallidus; assembly: GCA_027563665.1. NCBI lineage: Eukaryota > Metazoa > Chordata > Mammalia > Chiroptera > Vespertilionidae > Antrozous > Antrozous pallidus. The sequence goes on along the minus strand of CM050524.1, from coordinate 50,699,683 downwards.
AAAGTCTCTACAAGGTTGGTTTTTCAAACAAAAATACTGTAAGTACAATTTAATGTTTTCTATTGGTTTTTAAACAAACTTACTTTAAGAGTTCATCTCTTTCTGTTTTCCGTGCAAACACTATATCACTGCACTTGTTCTGGAATCGGACTAGGATTTCGGTCAACTCGTTGTAAAACTATAAGCAAAGAACAAATATGAGTAATAAAACAGAACAATTTTTAATCTAAAGAGGAACACAACCTAAAGCTCAATTGTCAATAACTGTTAAAAGTGAAAAACTGAAATTTTCTACATTAGACAAGTCATACTACTTAAGTCTAACTTAATATTAAATATGAGCTAAGACTCCTAAAGAAAATAGTAAAATTGCTTTTAGAGAATAATGTCACTAAAAATTAAATGATAACAAGTTAACATTTTCATGACCATGTTTTATACATTTTCCCAATTCCTAACACACTAGCCCTATTCCATTGGAAGGACTAGCTCTGCACATTCACTTCAGAAATGCAGCATTATTTCAGAAGCCCTTAGAAGAATTCCCACTTGTCTATTTCAACAAAGCATTTTATTAAACAAAATTAAAATACTTTACTATCCTATTTTGGAAGGCTCTGCAGTATTTCTACCCACTCTTCAGAGGGGTTTACATGGTATCTACTGTTTTTCATCAAGATAACTTTATCCAATGATCATAATGGAATTAAAGTACCAAAGGAGTGAAGTATCAGAAAACTTAAAAATCACTTGTTCCCTACAGTTTGACTTTGAAACTAGGACTCAGAACTGTTGGTCATTGAAATTGGGTCTCAAACATTTCTTGTGCTCATATATTTATTTCTAGTCTGCAGAGGCAAGATTTTTTAAAGAAAAGAAATGGGGGAAATAAAAATAGAGACAGAGGCAAAGAAGCATGAAATAGACCGTTGGGACTACAGCAGGAAGGCAGGGGAGATGGGCGGGGGGGGTGGGGGGTGCTGCAAGAGATCAACTGAAGGACTTATATACATGCATAAAAGCGTAACCATAGGATACAAGACACTGGGGGTGGGGGACAGGTGAGGGCATGTGCTGGAGGATTGGGAAAGTTGGGGGGGGGGGGGTCAAGGGAGAAAAAAAAGGAAACATATGTACTACTATTTGTAAGACTTTAAACAATAAAAAAAATCACTTGTTACCTCATAAGCAAAGTAACTGATAAAAATGCGTTTCCCTGAACTCTTTAAATAGGCAATAAACTATTGAAAACATATTGAGTAAGCACTCTTGAGACTCAGAGCACAAGACTATCACCATCCAACATAAAGCACAGAATATAAAAGCCACATCCACCCACCCACCCACCAGAGGTCAGCCGTTTCCTCACAAGTCATTCAAATTGGTCAACTTTCCACTCCCCCCCAAACACACATCTCCCCCCACTCCCCACCCCCCACAAAAGGTGTCATTGGCTTTTGATATCTCTGGGCTAATTCTTGTTACATCAAATCTTAAACTACTTTCTGCCTCCTGAAATACACAGTTCATCAAAGTTTCCGAGATGTTGCCACCTTCATTAAGATCTTATAACAAATTTCTCAGAGGCAAAAGTCATTAAAGCTAACAAATTCAAGGCAAAAAAAATTGATCCAACTGGAAAAACACACACACACACACAATTAACTTCCCAAATTATATATTTACATCTATACTGAATAGCTACTGTTTCTTTAGTACACCATACCTTTGTGCCTTCCTTCAAATTAGCTACAAGTTCAACAAAGTTGTCATATGCAGCAGCTAAATTCTTCAAAACTTCTTCTCTTAAATTAGCTTCATTGTTAGATTGTTTCATTTTTGAAAATTCCTGGTGTGAAACCTTGTTAAAAGAAAAATTTATGTATTTACATTTATTTATCAAACTAACACAGCTCCTAACATTTTTACTGATACTTTTCCAACTTTGGAAAAGTATCAGTAATTACTAGAAATTTAACAAATATTTATTTTGGGGTAGCACTGTGCTTTAAATCTTTCCTTAGGTTAAAAAAAAATCACAAATTCAGTGTATGATAAATCAATCAATAATGATTATAGATTTCTATTAATATGTACACTTGCAAAAAAAGATAATCCTAAATGAACACAGATTTATCCTTTAATTTTTTTAAAACATAAATCTTAGTAAAGTATATGAAGTACACCTGAATATTCTTAAGAAGTCCTTCCTGTTTCTTGAGAGATTCTTGGACTTTAGTCGTAAGACCTCCATAGATTCGATCCAGCTCAGTAACAGAAAGAGCTTCTTCATTTATAACACCATCTTGAGCCAAAGCCGTCAAAAATCTGCTTGTCATATCAAAATTCACTGATTTCAGGTCATTCTCTAGACCCTCTCTTTCCTTCTTTACTTCATCAAGAGTTGTCAATAAGGATTTTAATACATTTACAACCTGAAAAAAAAGAAAAAAGAAAGAAAGAAAATCTTAGTTTAATTGCAAAAGAAACCGGAGTCCTGGGTTCTGAAGTCAATCCACCAGTGTGGGGCGTGCAGGAGCTAGCTGAACAATCATTCTCTCTCGTCATTAATGTTTCTATCTCTCTTTACCTTTCCCTTCCTCTCTGAAATGAATGAAAATATTTTTAAAAAAGAGAGAGAGAGAAAGACAATGAGGGTGAAGGCAGCAGAAAGAAATATGACTCCTGAGGTCCAAGAAGCATCAAACCATAGACACACTAAAGGAAGAAGAGAATGTGTCATACCTGGATGGACATGACAAAGTCTGTTTAAGAGATCTAGTGGAGTCAGATGTTAGACAATGTGGATAAAAATCTTACTTCCAAATGACTCCCACGACATATTGCTAAATGGAGAAAAAAGGTGTAGAAGAGTGTGTGTGCATGTGTGTATATGTATGATGCTGAATTTTGAGAGAGAAGAGAAATCTAAATATAAAGACATACATACACATAATATATTATGTACATATGTATGCATATGTATTTTCTGCAAAAAAGAAAAGCACTAAGGATAAACCAAGAAACAATGAATATGATAACTTATAGAAAGTGGATGGGAACAAAGAGGAAAGAAAAGGAATGAGATTTCTCCTTTAAATCAAACATTTTTCACATTCAAAATTAAAATTAAATCAAAACTTGAATACAGAAACAAAATTTTAAAAAAATATATTTCAACTCTGACTACACTCCCTTAGTGGACATAATACACTTAATTACTGTGTAACCAAGGTCAGTTTACTAGGAAAACTCAATTTTCTCACCTGCAAAATGAGAATAGTAATAGTACCTATCTCAAGACGTTTGTGAAGACTGAACTAATCTACATAAAGTGCACAAGATAATTTCTAACAAATTTAATCGTGTAAGAAATTACTATTAACTGGTAGTTAGGTTTTATGGTTTAACTCTATACTTTGGGCACATTATTGACTAAAGAAGCTTAGGCATGCACATTCTGACAGGGATAGAGGAAAAGATTAAGAATTAAAGCATCCTTTATTTTGTTGTAGTATAACTATTGATGTAATTATGTGACATAAATAATTTTGTTTTGAGAGAGTGTAATAGAATATACATTTTAAAGGTTGCAACTATTATCTGTTGGTGCATTTAAACCGTAATGGGACCTGAACCATGACTCTGACTGAAGCGTTTACCCTATAAAATCCATTTAGCTAATAGAAAAATAAGAGATGTCATTTTACTCTCTAAGTTTTGTCTAACAAAAACTAGAAAAAGGAATATGTAGAACTGATTTAAAAATTAGCCTCAGGGTGAGAGTCAGGAACACTATAATAGTATTATTTTGAAACAGACTCTATGTCCTTACATAGTATAGAAACTAAGGTCTCTCATCAAATAATGGGCCAAAATTGTGATAAACCCCCAAGTTAGCTAGAAGTTTTGTGAGAAGACAGGCATGATTCACATGGATACAACTTCCTCTTCAGAGACAATCATTCCTTTGTCCCGCGTATCCACAATGTATATGCCACCTGCCTGCTGCCATTTAGTAGCAGGCTGTTGTGGTATTAGTGCCTTTGTTCAAATAACTCTTATTTTACTTAATAGTAACCTCAAAGTCAAGAGGAATGATGCTGGCGATTTGGAGATACCAAAAGAAGCCTTAAAGTGCTCCCTTTAAGTGAAAAAGTGAGCACTGTACATTAAGATATTTTAAAAGAGATCCCATCCCGTAACTTTTATTACAATATGTTATTATAATTGTTCTCCTGTATTACTGCTGTTAATATATTACTGTACCTAATTTATAAATTAAACTTTATCACTGGTAGAGGGGAAACATAACATACATAGTTTCAGGCCTCATTACCCCCTTGGATAAGTAGAACTGCTGTAATGAGTATTCTTTGTTCCATTAGGTCCCCTGACCCCCTTTAGAGATTCAGGTTCTGTATACATTCACCTATGCAGTCTTCTCTTTATTTGGGGGGCTGGTTTCCACTGAACCTCTAGTAGCTTCTCTGGCCACACTTACTCAATCCTTGGATCCTATATGGGTTCACTTTTTCTACCTTTTTACACTGTTCTCATAATGTGCCAACTTCTTAAGAAATCTCTTAAGTGAGAAGCTCCAGCTCTAGCCAGTTTTTCTCAGTGGTTAGAGCATTGGCCTGTGAACTGCAGGTTCAATTCTGGCAAGGGCACATACCTCAGTTGCAGCCTCGATCCCCAGTTCCAGCTGTGGTGCATGCAGGAGGCAACCAATAGATGTGTCTCTCTCACATCAATTTTTCTTCCTCTCTGTCTCTACCCTCTTCATTCCGCTCTCTCTCAAAATCAATGGGGGAAAATCCTCAGGTGAGGATTAACAAGAGAGAGAGAGAGAGAAGCTCCAATATGCTGGAATTTAAGTACTGTGTCACCTAAATCCCCACAGCATATTTCTGTGACTACGGCACGTAAGTTTCTACCCCGTTTGCAGTTATCCTTGTGTATGTCTAATCTTTGACACTGGACTGTATGTAAATGGAGGGTAAAGGCTCTGTTGGACTCATTTGTTAATTTTTCAAAGCACCTAGTATAGTGCCTTACACAGATTAGATATCTAGTTCTAGTAATAAGTATTGGTTGAATAAAAACATGAAATGCTTCTGTGGAAAGACAAATAAGGAACAACACTGATAACTTTTGAGATCTATGGAAATTCATCTTTTTCAAGTTTTCAGCAGTATTTGTTGTGCTTTGGCTTATTTTCCTGTGTACTTTGGGGCCTCTAACTTATCCTACATTACCTCATCAGACATCATTCTTGCACTTTCTCCTCTTTTGGGACTTTCTGAGTTCTATGCCCCATTATTAATTTTCTCCTTCCTGTCACCAATAGAAAGGCCATAATGATGTTTTCCATTTATTAATATGCACATCTTCTCAATTTTTCTTTCACAGGTAGGCCCAGTGGAATATGGTGGGATGGTGGAAGGCAGCAAAGAATAACATATGCAGCAAGTAATCTGTGATCAGAGAGTATCTAGCCACATCAGGAAATTTTCTCCCTTTTATAAAACATTAATTAAGTACTGTGAACATATGGAGTATCTAGAATAGAATACCCAACTCAAAGGAAGCATCAATAAATGAAAATTATTATTACAGGATTGTAATGTTATTACTATAATTACCTATTACTCAGTGTACATACCATGCTACTTTAAATGTAACAGCCACAATTAACATCTGCATTTTTAGAAAGATGACAATAAGAAATCAGCAATTTGTTGTTTATAATTGCTTGAACATCATTTTTACAAACAGATGACCAGCCACATCAAAATGCATCTTCTTACCTCGCTGCCCTGCATGCTCTTTGCTGGGTTAGCAGACGGGATGGCGGCATTCAGCTCGGGCTCTGGCTTACACAGAAGAGCAATGGAGTCCCGGTGCGACTGATACCGTTCTTTCACTTTCCCATCTGCTTGCAAAGCTTTATCCAAAACTGCTCTGAAGTTGGCTCCCTCTGTGGGAAAAAGAATGTTATCATAATGATTTCAACAGTAACATTTATGGGTTGGTTATACTCTCAGTTCTGTTCTTCTACAGGCACCAATTCTTTGTGGTTAAATTTCAGCATTTTGGAGCTCCTCTCTTAAGAGGATTACTACTTTCCCTCCCTTTAACAGGTGCTAATTCACTCAATAATGGAAACTCAGTTCCTGTCAAGTGTTTGCATTTTTATTTTTGAAAAACCAACTATAAAGCAAAAATAGTTATACCTTAAAATACATTTGTGATCACTGTCCACCAAATAAAAAGCTCTTTACTAATCTTTTCCCACAACTCATGAATAAAAAAAAATCATTCATCCCCAAAATTGTCACAACTTATTTAAAAAGTATTCTCTTTCAAAGGATTGCTGCTTCAACTTGACTTACATAATAGATGATATATTTTTAGAGAAATCTCAATAGCAGTAATTCCTTTTACAGAGATAAACAAAACAATTCTCTAGCTACCATGAAGACATTATCTATCTTCACAAGAAGTTTTCAAAATAACTAAAGTTTTCAAAATAAAAACTTGGCTTCAAATTAACTGTTAAAAATCACCTTTATCATCCAGGATTCAAGTAAAATGAAATTGTAAAACAATACATATAATATGACCTCATTTATGTTAATAAAATATGCACATAGCTGGAATAGAAAAGGTTATCGGAACATTTTAATTTTTATTTTATACCCTTATCTGAACTTCTTATAATGAATATGGATTATCTTTGCTATATTTTTTATCACTGAAGAAAAACACCTGGGTTACAACAGCAACAGTTGCAGTAAAAACAGGCTTACAATTGAACCTAATTTAATCAAGCAAAAATGTGGATCCAAATTGACACTTTATTAATTTGAAGGCCATTTATGCACATTTTTACCTGCTCTTAAAGGCTTATAGAGTTCGTTGGATGCTGTCCTTTGCCAGCGCTCCTTGAATTTTGATCTTAAATCATTGTCAGTTGCTTCTTCTTCATCCAACAATCTTAATGACTTTTAAAAAGAAAGCAAAGCAACAACGGATCTCATTTCTCGTGTAGAAAGTTAAATATTTTTAACTGATCATACTCCAAGTACACAAAAATTAGTGAAATTAAACTATTCTTATATTACTGGCTAGAATATAAATTGGCAGAACAATCTTTGTTGCAGAAATTCACGTTACAATGTATTTAATAAAAAAATCTTGTAAAAGGGCTAGGGAAGCCATTACTTTACTCAGTAAAATTAAAACAAAAGGATAAATAAGAGTTTTCGTATGTCCATATACCAAGAATACTGTTTTTAAGATAAAAATATATAGAAAGCTTTTGGACCTTAGAAGCCATAAACAAAGCAAAGAGAAAACTGATTACCTATATGAAATAAGATTTAGACTTCTATCCCAATATCACACACTGACTACTAACATGTAAAAAATGCCTTTTTAATGCATAGCTGAAAAAATAAGATAGTAAAGTGCCAGAAACACAAGAAGATACTAATTTACCAATGGAAACAAGTGTTAGAGGCAATGGTATCTGCTAATTCCAGATACCATTCCTGACAGCTTAGAGCAGAAGTCTGCAAACTCTTCCGTCAAATACTACAGTAAATATTTTAGGCTTTGGGGGGCCATAGTCTCTGCCCCATATTCTTTTTTTTCTCTTTTTGCAACCCTCTTAAAATGGTAAAATGATCATCCTTCATTAGCGAACCCTACAAAACATACCACAAGCCAGAATCAGCCACTATCCTTAGTTTGCCAGCTATGTAGTTCACTACTAGCTTAGAATGTGAATTTAACAGAAAACGAGTAGACACAGAAACATCAGTGAAGACCCAGCATGACTCTGGTTGAGCATCAAGCTATGAACCACAAGAACAAGGTCTGATTGCCAGTCAGAGCATATGCCCGGGTGTGAGCTTGATCCCCAGTGTGGGACATGCAGGAGGCACCTGGTCAATGAGTTTCTCTCATCATTAATATTTCTCTCTCTCACCCTCTTCCTTTCCTTGTTCAGTATCAGTTATATCATATCACTTATATTATCAACACCATCCTATCTAATAAAAGAGTAATATGCAAATTGACCATACCTCCGATCAAGCCAAAGCCACGTCCACCAGCCAATCAGGAGCAAATTATGCAAGTAAACCCCAACCAAGATGGCTGCCGCCACTGAGAGCAGGAGGGAGGCCTGGGTTTCCCGGGTAACAGAGGAAGCCAAGCTTTCTGCCTACCATTGCTGGCCTAGGCTTCCACTCAATGCTACAAAGTTTCAATTATAGAAGATACATAATTCCAACAGAAATGGCGGCAGCCATGGTGCTGGAGAGAAAACATAGGCTAGGGTTGCCGGGGCGATGGAGGAAGCCAAACTTCTGTAGCCCTAGCTAGGCCTCCACTCTAGGCTACAAAGTTTCAAACAGAAATGGCTGTCGACACAAAGCGAGCAAAAGGCTTGGCTCCACTGCAGGCTACAAAGTTTCAATTGGAGAATGTAAATTAATCCCAGATCCCAGACCTCCTCTTGGGTCGCTGGGGGCGTACCCAGCCTGAAAATCACCATAGGCCCCTCGCCCAGGCAGCCCCCACCTCAAGGGAACTCCTACCCTGATCCAGGACACCCTTCAGGCAAACCAGCTGGCCCCCACCCATGCACCAGGCTTCTATCCTATCTAATAAAAGAGTAATTTGCTGATTGACCATCACTCCAACACACAAAAGGGCTGCCCCCATGTGGTCAAAGATCCTGCCCCATGTGGACACAAAATGACCACCACAAGATGGCCAGCAGGGGAGAACAGTGGAAGGTTCCAGGCCTGCAAGGGAGGGCAGTTGTGAGCCATCAGGCCAGCAGGGGAGGGCAGTTGGGAGGGACTAGGCCTGCTAGGGAGGGCAGTTGGGAGTGATCAAGCCTGCAAGGGAGGGCAGTTAGGAGTGACCAGGTTGGCAGAGGAGGGACGTTGGGGGCAAAAGGGCTGGCACGGGAGCAGTTAGACATTAATTAGGCTGGCAGGGTAATGGTTAGGGGGTGATCAGGCTGGCAGGCAGAAGCGGTTAGGAGCAATAGGGAGGCAGACAAGTGAGCAGTTTGGAGCTAGCAGTCCTGGATTGTGAGAAGGATGTCCAACTGCCCATTTAGGCCCAATCATACCAGGATCGGGCCTAAACGGGCAGTCAGACATCCCTCGAGGGGTCCCAGATTGGAGAGGGTGCAGGCTGGACTGAGTGACACCCTCTCAACCCCCCAACCTGTGCATGAATTTCGTGCACCCAGCCTCTAGTAGTAATATAATAGTAGAAATAGCTGTAATTTATTAAGCACATATATACTGTGTGTCCCATAGGCTATGCATTTCACTGTTTTAGTTTAGCTCCTCTTTTAAATAAGCAAAGGAGGTCAATATTCTCATCCTCCAAGGTTCACACCATCATAAGTACTTAAGTACTTTGGCCCTGATCCAAAGTACTTGGAAATAATGAAAATGCAATAAATATCCTCTGAAAGTTAACTGAAAAATCAGAACATCAGGGATGAAAAAATTAATAAAAAACGTCATGTAAAAAAGTACCAAAACTGGTTTGGCTCAGTGGATAGAGCATCAGCCTGCGGAATGAAGGGTCCCAGGTTCAATTCCGGTCAACGGCATATACTTTGGTTGCAGGCACATCCCCAGAGGGGGTGTGCAAGAGGCAGCTGATCGATGTTTCTCTCTCATCGATGTTTCTGACTTTCTATCCCTCTCCGTTCCTCTCTGAAAAAAATCAATAAAATTAATTAATTAAATAAATAAAAAAATAAAAAATAAAAAATAATTAATTAATAAAATAAAATAAATTTTATATATATATATATATATATATATGTGTCACGTAAGAGAGATGTGACTCGAAGAAACCAAGATGGCGGCATAGGTAAACACCTAAACTGCTGGTGGCACAATAATTTCAAAACTACAACTAAAAGACAAAATAGACATCTTCCAGAACCACATGAAGGCTGGCTGAGTGAAAATTCTACAACTAGAAGGAAAGAGAGCAGCACACTGAGACTCAGAGGAACTGCAGAAGGCAGAGGTACGAAGACACCTGCGTGGAGAGGGCTGGCAGCTGGTTTTCTCAAGCCAGAGAGACACAAAAGCCCCTGACTGCTCTGAACTCCAGTTTTGGGAGAGACTCTGGGAACCAGACTCATTTGGGGAGAAACTGGACTGTCTGGCAGTTGACGGACCTCGAGGGCGGCTTTCTCTCAGAGGTGCTTGCAGCGATTACTGTGCGACACTGAGACTCAGGGGCCTCTTAGGGCAGGACTGACGGGAAGCCATTGCTGGTTGCTCTGCCCTGAGACTCTGCCCCATCCAAGCTGAGCACAGAGGTTTTTGCAAATCTTGTCTCATAAGGATGTCTCCAGCACAGAAGATCTCCCAACATAGACACAGCTGTCCCTCACAGCCAATTGGCCTGGAAGACAATTCCTCCCAGTGATACCAACAACAATCAAGACTTAACTAAAATGAGACTGTGCACACAGCCCACAAAGGGATACACCAATAGTGTCCACCTCAGGTAACTGGGGAGGCTGAGCCATTGGGCACTATAGGACACCTAGCAAATAAAGCCACTCTAACAACTCTGGGAAGCAGCCAAAATGTGGAGACAAAGAAACAGATCACAAATTAAAGAAATGGAGGAAAGCAAACAACTGGATATAGAGTTCAAAACCACGGTTATAAGGTTTTTCAAGAATTTTCCAGAAAAGGCTGATAAATTTAGCGAGACCCTCGAGGATATGTAAAAATGACCAACTAGAAATTAAGCATACACTGACTGAAATAAAAAATAATATACATAGATCCAACAGCAGACTAGAGGATAGCAATAATCAAGTCAAAGATTTGAAATACAAAGAAGCGAAAAATACCCAACCGGAAAAGCAAAAAGAACCCAAAAATATGAAGATAGTGTAAGGAGCCTCTGGGACAACTTCAAGTGTACCACCATCAGAATTATTGGAGTGCCAGAAGAAGAGAGAGAGCAAGATACTAAAAACCTATTTGAAGAAATAATGGCAGAAAACTTCCCCCACCTAGTGAAAGAAATAAGAGTTACAAATCCAGGAAGCACACAGAACTCCAAACAAAAGGAATCCAAAGAGGACCAGACCAAGACACAACATAATCAAAATGCCAAGAGCAAAAGACAAAAAGAGAATATTAAAAGCAGCAAGAGAAAAACAGTAACTTACAAGGGAGCACCCATAAGACTATCCACTGATTTCTCAACAGAAACTGTGCAGGCCAGATGGGAATGGCAAGAAATATTCAAAGTGAAGAACAGCAAGAACCTACAACCAAGATTACTCTACCCAGAAAAGCTATTGTTCAGAATTAAAGGTCAGATAAAGAGCTTCACAGATAAGAAAAAGCTAAAGGAGTTTATCCACACCAAACCAGTATTATATGAAATGCTGAAAGGCGTTCTTTAAGAAGAGGAAGAAGAAAAAGGTAAAGGTAAAAATTATGAACAACAAATACATATCTATCAACAAGTAAATCTAAAAATCAAGTGAATTAAAAATCTGATGAACAAAATAAACTAATGAATATAATTGAATCAGGGGCATAGAAAGGGAGTGGACTGACAATTCTTGTGGGGGGGAAGGGACATGGGGGTGCGGGAAGAGACTAGACAAAAATCATACACCTATGGATGAGGACAGTGGGGGCGGGGAAGGGCAGAGGATGGGGTGGGAACCTGGTAGAGGGAAGCTACGGAGGAAAAGAGGAACAATTGTAATAATCTGAATAATAAAGATTTATTTTTAAAAATAAAACAATAATAAAAAATAATAAAATAGAGAGATATGACTCCTTAATCAATAAAAAAATTAATTAAATAAAATTATTAACCAGGGAAAAAGGGAATATAACCAGCTAGAATATAATTATAGCTAAGAAATAAATTCATCAATTAAAGAGGTAAAGGCACCATAAAGAGAAAATAACATTGGCAAACTGTTGGTTTTAGCCAAGAAACTTTAGTGTTCCATTTCTAACGATAAAATGCCCTCTCTACTGGAAAATGGACTTATAAAACATTTGATGCCCTCTCTACTGGAAAATGGACTTATAAAACATTTGATGACCTAACTTTTTTTGACTCCATGTTCACTAAGAAATCCAATCTATATATATAAAAGGCTAATATGCAGTGTCCCCGTGGGAGTTCGACCAGGAGACCAGGAGTTCTATTGTTCACTATGACATGTGCTGACCACCAGGGGATGGCACAGAACAAAGGAAGGCTCTGGCCAGCAGCCCCCAATCGGTCCTGATCACTGGCCAGCCCTAAGGATCCTACCCATGCATGAATTTTGTGCATCGGGCCTCTAGTCTTTAATATTAAAAAATCATTAAGTATTGATTTTTAGCAATTTGTGAGATAGTAACTTTTTATAGTATACTAATATTAAACAATGGTCGTACATTTCATTAATGTCCATTTTTATACCCTTACAGATATGAATGAACCTATTCTCACTCAACTGAAATTCTTTTTGAAGGTCAAGCTCTGGCCCACATTAAATTCACCACAATGATGAGCACCTCCCTGTGAAACCAAACAGGAGAAAGCCTCCAGTACTAATCCTTGCTGGACACCAAGAAGACAAACTATTTTATTTGAAAGGCAAATCTCAAAACATACCTCATCTAGGATTTCTCTATTTCTTTGCAGTAGTTCAGGAAGCTCTTTGATCAACTGATCTACAGTCTGGATGCCACCCTGTTCAATCACAGATGTGGACTTAGTCAATATAGACTGAGGTACGGTATCTCCAGATACATCTTCAATTGCTGCTGGAAGATTAAGAGATGCTAAAACCCTGAAAAATAAAGCACTATGTTACATAGAGGTCTAAACCACCTTAAAACATTAATCTCCTATATCCAAGTCAATAGCAATCGAGTTACCATCCCTAAAGTAGATAAGCCTTATCAACAGAAAAAAAAAGAAAAAGAACAGTTGACTGAGAAAATTAAATCATTAAAGAATTAAATTATTTAAATTCACAGTTAAAAATTAAAAGCCAAAAAATAAGATATATACATTAAAATATACTAAATACCTTTGGCTGACAGTTATAACTTAACTCCTTTCAGTCTAAGTAATTTTAAGTCAAAAAATCTATCTTAAAAACTATAATCTTTTTATTATACTCCTGACTGTTATACTGTCACTGACAAATCAGAATAAGTTATAATTTCATATCACCTAGACAAAATGTAAAGAGAACATAATTGATCTAAGTATTAATTATAGAATCTTCATCTGTTCTCAGTTTGAAGCACAGCAACAATTACTCTGTTATTTCATTTATATAATAAAAGGGAATGTTAAACTTATGTTTCTTTCTTGCTAGAAAAAGAAAAATGAGGTCAAAATTCATACATTCATTAAAAACATGAAAAAGCAAACCAAACTAGGAGAAAATAATTTTCAATTACATAAATCTGACAAAGAACTTGCTTCTAAATTATGTAGAGTTCATCAAAGATAAGTAATAAGAAAAACTCAGTTTTAAAAATTAGCAAAAGATGTCAACAGACACTTCGCAAAAGGTATTATGAATGGCTAATAAACACATAAAAAGTGTTATTTATCAGGAGAATGCAAAGTCACGAGACACTAATGTCTAAAATTAAAAATATTTAAAAAAGAAAGACTGACAATACCAAGTGCTGGTGAGGATACAGAGCAACTACATTACCTAAATAGTGCAGGTGGGAATATAAACTGGAACAATCACTTGAAAAATAATCGGTCCATTTCATATGAAGTTAAGCATATACTAACTATACAATTAATCTATTTTAATATTAGTTATTTACCCAAGAGAAATAAAAGATGTCAACACAAAGATCTGTACATGAATGTTTACCGCATCAACAATCTGAAATGTCATCAATAGGTGAAAGAATAAACAGACATCTGATCATAAAATGAAATACTGTTCAGAAATAAAAAGGATCAAAGTGATAACCACAACATATATGAATCTCAAAGACATTATGCTAAGTGCAAGACATGTAACACACATTTTGAGTATATACTATAGGTGCTTATCTATACTGTAGGTATTACATATGTAACAATACTGTACTATACTATCCTAATATGTAAAAAGCCAGGGGCTGTCATGACCAAAACAACTGGATGGACGACTGAACAGCAGGTGGCGTGGGGCAACCAGGCCAGCAGGGGGGGCAGTGAGGGACAACCAAACAACAGAACAGCAGGCTGTGTGGGTGACCAGGCTGGCAGGGGGGTTAGTGAGCGATGACCAAATGACTAAACAGCAGGCTGCGTGGGCCAACCAGGTCGGCGGGGGGGAGCAGTGAGGGGTGACCAAGCCAGCAGTGGAGGGCAGTTAGGGGCAACCAGGTCAGCAGAGGGGGCAATTAAGAGCGGCCAGGCTGGGCCGAAACCGGTTTGACTCAGTGGATGGAGCGTCGACCTGCAGACTGAAGGGTCCCAGGTTCGATTCCGGTCAAGGGCACGTACCTTGGTTGCAGGCACATCTCCAGTAGGGGGTGTGCAAGAGGCAGCTGATCAATGTTTCTCTCTCATCAATATTTCTGACTTTCTATCCCTCTCCCTTCCTCTCTGTAAAAAAATCAATAAAATATATTTTAAAAAAAAGAGCGACCAGGCCGGAATGGAGGGAGCAGTAACAGGCAACCAGGCTGGTGGGGGGAGGGGGGGCGAGCAGTGAGGGGTGACCAGGCCGGCAGAGGGAGCAGTAACAGGCAACCAGGCTGGTGGGGGGAGGGGGGGCGAGCAGTGAGGGGCGACCAGGCCGGCAGAGGGGGCAGTAAGGGGCAATCAGGCCGGCAGACAGGTGAGCGGTTAGGAGTCAGCGGTCCAAGATTGTGAGAGGGATGTCTGACTGCCGGTTTAGGCCCGATCCTGGGGTCCTATCCCCCGAGGGGGTCCTGGATTAAAGAGGGTGCAGGCTGGGCTGAATTTTGTGCCCCAGGCCTCTAGTGTACTATAATATGCACACTCCACATGTTATAATTATTACATTTACATTAAATTGTATAAAAGGATAATTATAGTGACAGGAGTGCTACAGACAGTGGCTAGGGGTCAGAAGAAAAGAAACTAAAGGGAAAGAAAGCGGCTTTAGGGTGTATATTAGGGTGAAGGAAATGTTCTCTGTCTTGATCGTGGAGATGGTGGTGGTTACAAGAGTATTCACATTTATCAAAGAAATGAACATTTAAAATGGATGTACTTCACTGAATTAAAGTTATACTTAAGATTTTTTTAAAACCAATGAATCTACCAGAAACAAAACAGGTTCAGACAATATGCCATGTATCTTATAACAATATACCATGTATCTTAACTTAAACAATTCATTTCTACTTCTCATTTCCCTCAAATAAATAAAAATTAGTGGTCAAACATTTTCACTTTGTTTCAGTAATTAAATTTCTTCCAACTATCTTTGGTAGGGCTTAATAAATTAGTGTCCCCAAGAAATGTTTGTTATGTGCTTATTTGCTATTTCACTTCTCTTTGACATTCAGTTCCAAAGGTGAGAAAGTAAAATGTTCATAAGCTATTTAAAGAACAAACAGAAAACATGAGAACTTGAGATACAAATTTATGAAAGATAAGCTCTACCTACCCATTTGCCAAATTGGAGGCTTCTCTCATCTGAGCAATTGATCTGTTAACTAAATCAGCTTTCCTCTGGTTATAGGCCGCCAAAGCCTGCTGCACTGACACAGGAACCATCTTCTCAAAGAGATCTACAATTAAAAATGGAAATGCCAACAAAATTTTGAGACAAAACTCAAATTATATAGTGACTTCATATTTCCTTTCCAATGTTGATATAAAAAGTCTACAAATACTTAAAGGTAAAACTAAATCACTATTGAAAGTACAATGATGGACAATGACAGTTTTTTCTCTGAACTTAAATTTCTTACCTTTTAGATGTGTGTGTTAATAAAATTTAAAAAAAAAAATTTTTTTTAAATAATTCTAAAAAAAAAAAAAAGAGAGAATGTGAAAAGTAATATTGTAATAACTATGTGTGGTGCCAGGTGGGTACTTTAAATACCACTGTAAGTTATATGGTTGGCTAACTACTATGATGTACACAATAAATATAAAATAAAATTCAAATGATAAAAAAAAAAAAAAGATGTGTGTCACTGACTTTAAGGAATCTTTGATGAAGAAAAGCTAATCATAGAAAACACTTCACTTGTTCTGGGCTACTGTGCCCTGGTTCAATTTCCAGCTCTACCACTTTCTAACTATGCAACCTTGGACAAGGAAATTACTTAACCACTGGGCATCAGTATCCTCATCAATCATGTGGGGATAACAACAGTAACTAGCTCATAGGCTTGTGAAAAATAAATGAGCTAATATTTGTAAAGTGCTTAAAAGATCCCTTAGCACATGGCAAACACTCAGTGTCTGTTAAATAAAAATAAATAAAATAATCACCCTTCCCCAATAACTTAGAATATTATCCTTAGGGTCTCAGCTACCAAACACTGCATATGCCTACAATGCCCAAGCATATTGTAGTGTATCCATCTGCTACAATTATGACTCCAGAACATGACATATTTGAAGTTATATTTATGAATGTTTGTTTTTAATGGCAGAATCTTCAATAACATAACAAATGTTAAAATGACTATGCTTATTTAAAGTTTTTATCATTACTCAAATGCAGTTTCAAGTTTTCTGACTCTGATATATACTTTACATATCTTTTATTGACATCTTTTCCATTTAAAATTGCATTGCAGATATAATAATTTTTATTCATTTTGAACAATATGAATGCAAAGTATATTCAGAGCATACAATAGCAACTTTGTGATTTTAGGCTACTAAAAAAACAACAGATTAAACTACAATTGAATACTTGACATACCAGTGAATTTCTGGCTAATGGGTACAGTGACCGGGGTAGATTTCACAAGTGTGGCTTTGCCAATAGGATCTAGATCTTTGAGGTCTGGAACTCGATCATGATATATGAAGTCATTATCCTTCTTTGCTGCAGTAAGAGCACGGTTGATTTTGTCTGAAAAATCCTTCACATTGACATATTCATCATAACGAGATGCCACTGTTTTAATCAATTCTGCTGCATGCTAAAAAGAAAATGTTAAAAAAAATGATAATGTTTCTTTTTCTCAACCAAGCATTGGTTTCTTTTTTAGATAAAGAAAAAAACCTAATTTGAAATTTTGCATTTTCAGCAATGCGATCAACAAATTAACCTAGAAAGTCTCTCTTCACAAACTACCCCAAAATTTAAGAATACATAGCAGACATCCCTTTAAACACATATGAATTATCAAGAAAATAAAGGAAACCCATGGGCCAATAAGTATAAACTGGCATTAAGGAAAACTGAATGTCCGATGTTTCAATAACCCAAAGGACTATCAATTTAAATTATTTTAAAACCCTCAGGAAACCTGAGACAGGGTCTTCAAACTACAAAAAGAGAACTCCCTTCACTACCTCACATGAAGGCAGGAACTTCAAAGGACTACACCCACAATGAAAGAGTAAATCAGAAAAATATTATCTAGCAACATATCTTGTTTCAACAAAGAAACAAGATGTCTCAGCATCAATATAAAATTTGTTTTAAAAAAAGGTTTGTGCCCTGGCCAGTGTGACTCAGTTGGGTGTCATCCAATGAACTGAGAGGTTGCTGGTTCGATTCCTGGTCAGGAACATATGTTCATCCCCTGCAGGGGGTGTGCAGGAGACAACCGATCTATGTTGTGCTCTCACATCAATGTTTCTCTTTCTCTCTCTGCCCCTCCCTCTCCCTTCCTCTCTCTCAAAATCAATAAAAATTATTTTTTTTAAATGGTTTGCCATTAGAACTCATGAGTATATGCCTCATATAAACCAAGAGTCCACATTTTCTTAGATGGTATTAGAAACAGTAACATCAAATAAAATAGGCAATAAAGCCAAAAGCATTATTCAATATTAATTTAATACATAATGTTTAACATTTGCCAATTTGCCAGAAAGATATAAAACTTCTTAAATTTTGCATTTAATAGTTTCTACCTATATAAACTGAGAAATTGGTACATCTACCAATAATCAGAATGGAAGATTTTAATACCTCTGCCTCTGTGATGAATGGACCAAGTAAATAAAATTTTTTAAGATTATAATTTTATTCACCAGACATGGAAAACCCTGAACCCCACTATTAGAGAATACATAATATTCTCAGGCATTTAGAGAATAGCTATATAAAGTGATCACATCAGGAGACAAAGCAAATCTAAAACACCAAAATTACAAAAATATAAAAATTGCTTAATATTAGAAAATCTACTTATCTAATTCTGCAACCTTAATAGGTTTGTTTTTAAAAAATCAAATTATCTCAGATATTTAAAAGCATTTGATAAAATTCAATATTCGTTCTCTATTTAAAATTTTTACTCGTGAAACATAAATAAATACATAGTTCCTTTACTTTTTTAAAGATTTTTTTTAATTGACTTTAGAGAGAGAAAAAGAGAAACATCAATTGGCTACCTCCTGCACTGGGGATCCAGGCCAAAACTCGGTCATGTGCCCTGACGGGAATCAAGCAGGCAATCTCAGGGTGTTCATGTTCTATGTTAACTTTTGACCTATGAATAATAAAGCTATAAAACTAAAGCTACAAACCCTCATGTGTCTATAACTGAAAAAAGTTCTCACTTTTCACTGTGAGTCTAAAGAAGTTTCCTTCCTCCAGAGTGGATTTTTAAAACTGCATTAAAATGTCAAAATGAACTCTTCTCTGACTGGTTTACAGAGACTAAATAACGGCCTGCTTGAATCTAATAGTCCCAGAATTCCCAGAAAATAAACTAAACTTCTAATACTTTAAATACACTAGACTAAAAAAAAAAAAAACTTTCCCACAGAAACCCCTTTCATATAAGAACCTAGGTTATTGTGATCAAAGCGAATTCCTAGACAAATGAGATTGTTTATTAATCTGAGTTTTGTTAAAAAAAAAACAAAAAAACTATGCTTTTCTTTGATTATGTCATTGTGGGTTATAATACCAGCATGCACTTTATTTTTTATAAGTCTAGGTTTCTTTTTTCATGAAAAGACTAATTTGTATGAACTTCCTAAATGATACTCGCATAGTACCTTCTAATATCTAGGCCATATTAAAATTTCCTTAACAGTTATCTTCCTACCCTCTGCTTACCAATACTCAAAAACATGAACAACTAATAAACAGCCCTTATTCCTGCTGAAAAGTTGCCCCAGATGTCACAGCAAGTTTCTGACAACCCTAATGACATAGATACAACTGCATAAAAAGTACTCTGCTTTTTACAAATGTACTTATATTACCACTGTCCTTCCCAGGCTAAACTGATACGCTCCAATTTAAACCAAGGCTAGGCACTGAGCAATCCTTTCTGAAGTCTGATAATTAATTTAGAATATTTTATATTAAAATAAATATGGTTAAATAAAAAAGAACAACTTAAATTTTGCATGAAATTTTTTGGGGTTTATTTGTTGTTTTGTTATTGCATAAATTTAAATAAAATATGAGATTTCAAAAAGCATGCAACAGGTAAAGCCTATAAAACACTTGTCTCCAATTATGGGGCCAAGAGTAGGAATGGTTTTCATGAGCAAACTTGGGAACCTCAGTAAGAAAGAAAAATGGCCCTAACTGGTTTGTCTCAGTAGATAAAGCAACAGCCTGCAGACTGAAGGGTCCCATGTTCGATTCTGGTCAAAAGTATGTACCTTAGTTGCAGGCATATCCCCAGTAGGGGGTGTGTAGAAGGAAGCTAATTTATGTTTCTCTCTCATCAATGTTTCTAACTCTCTATCCCTCTTTCTTCCTCACTGTAAAAAGTCAATAAAATGTATTTTTTTTAAACCCATAGAGATTAAAATGGAAGAATTAAAAAAAAAAGCTGTACTTACAAAAAAAGAAAAATGGAGATCCAAGTTATTTAATATTTATTTCTAAGAGACTCACCTGTAATCTTGCAATCTCTTCGCCAAATTTCTTCTGCTGTTTTGCCAGGATAGACTGATGGTACTCAGCATTGGCCTGCATGATACAGTGCTTGGCAGCCAAGACAGGAAACACCTCCTGGAAATAAAAATACTGGGGAAGAGTCCAACCACACAAACCACCACAGACAACATGGGATGCAGGAAGAAAAAGGAAAAGGAGACAGAAATTAGAATTACCCCATTAATGGTATAGAGATAGGTTAGTCAGGTGTAAACAGAGAAGACCACATGATTTTACATGGGGTGAATTTAATCATTTCAATTTTCTTCTTCCAATTAGGTGGGTTGTTTTATTTTTTTACTTTTAAGTGAAGCCAATTGAAATTTTTACAACTCTCTTTAATCGAGCCATGAAGTCAACATTTTGTTTACAAAGAAAGGAAAGCATGCATTAGAAAGAAAAGTAGAATGGAGAGCCAAAGGAATAGCAAACACAAGGCTTTAGAAGCTTTCTTATGAGCCATTTTCCAGCCTTTAGAGTCAACTAAAACAATTACTCACATACACTAATGAAATTGCTCTATAGCTGACTGTTTCATCATGTTTAAGAGAAAAGACAGTAAAAGTTAAGTTCCCTTATATTTCATATCCTGACTTTGTAATAAAGATAATTTTAGCCAAATAAAAATTTAGTATCATATGTTTCAGTATCATATACTCAAAAACACATAGCAAACAAATTAAGTTAATAACTAATATGATTCAGTATTATTCTGCTATAAGCTGCCTTAAAAAACTGCATTCAAAATTAATTGTAAAAGATCCAAAAACATGAACAAGGGAAGCAATTATATGGGTACCGCGCTCCTCTAATGCAAATCCTAGCCTACAACCTTATTGTTTTTCAGCAGTACGTGTCATATAAAATCCAATAACTATACTAGACTAGCACTGTTCAGACAATGAATGAATGAATGAATGAATGGACACTGAAAAATTCAATTATTACCTATGTCTTTCCTGTCTCCCAATGATTAATATCCTAGCTTCCTGGATCATTATTTGCAGAAATTTCAGTTTTACAATTAAAATATGAGATATCTTATGAGCTTTATTAGTAAAAAAAGGCAAAAATAAAGGACACCTAAATTTCAAACTGCATTATTGCCAGTTCTCAAGGTAAGGCTGGAGCAACTTGGTACTTAAACAGGAGAGTTTCAAGGAATATCAGGAATGCTGCAAAGTAGTTTCCAAGTCTTTGTTAGGTGCCATTCTTCTCTCCATGACAAGAATGAACCAATGGCCCAACAGGATGTAGCGGTATATATACTGTGCAGCTGAACATGAGGGGTCTTTCCAATGAAAATGAGGTGAGAAGGAATTCCAAGTCTCTTTTTAACAGTAATATTATTAATATCCAAGAGTCCTGGGCAACTTTCAACTAATACCTTGGTGTATTTTACATTTCCGGAAATCCTCACATTGGACATTTTCTGACTAAACTAACATGTTCTATTGATGAACGTACATGCTCTTTTTTACTCCACCAAACTGTCTGCAACTTCGTAAGTTTAAACATTTCCTGAATAACTTATTAATCAACATACTCCCCAATGAGACCATGTGACAAATACCATGAGCTATGATACACACAAAACTAATTCCTTGAACATTTCTGAGAGTAACTGAATCATACCATGTTTCACTCAATCTGTTTCCTTTTCTAACCATTCTAAATTTACTTGTTAGTCTAATAATCTGCTTTGTCCTTTCAAATGATCACACTGACATGCCACTTCAGAAAGTTTACATTAAAATAATACTTCCTGTAATAAATATGTGGTTTAAAGATGGTTATTTCCTTAGCTGTTCAACAGCAGCCCAATTTTCTATTCCTGTTGACAAAACAATTCTAATAAAAGTATTGGCTGAATTTGTTTCCTTTTCCTTTTTCTTTATGTCTGTTTTTGCGCTTTTAGACTCATCTTTAAGAAAACAGGACAATAATTAAAAGTGTGAATAATCAACATGCTCAAGTATTCATGCTTGTACCAATCACCAATGAATCAGAAGTAAACAATGCCCTTATTTGATATAATTATTGGAGACAGATATTTGAACATTTCCAGGAAGAGATTTAGCTTGGAAAAACAAGTTTAGTGAAGAGCAAAGGCAAAGGCATCCCCTCAATATAAAATAAATTTTCATGCATCTTAAATAAAAAAATATTTCTACAAATATATTCTTTAAATGCCTCTTATAAATTTTCAAGTCTTTATAAAACATAATTTTCAACTTACTTCTTGTACACAGTATCCAAATATTTCTACATGCAAAAAGCCAAGTGTGTATAAAAATGATAACTGACCTTAGGGAGCGTGTCTTTATACTGACACTGCTTGAAAGCATCACCAAAATAATCTGCAGCCTGATTCGCCAATTTAGCTATAATAGCATCCTTCATTTTATCTGTAATAAAATACGAAATTGACCATTATAATTAAAGTAATCTGATATATGATTGTACATGTCTTTAAAAATCCTTATTGATGAAATCAATTCATCTGCACGGAATTTAATTATTTCTCAGGCAAATACAAAGAGTCAGAAAATAGTTTAGTGGTTGCCAGGAGCAAGGGGAGAGGGAATAGAATAGAGTGTGACTGCCAGTGGGTATGAGGTTTCTTTTGGGGACAATGATAACGTCTCAAAATAAGAATGGTTATAGTCATAAAACTCTGACTATACTAAAAAACGATGTATTTTAAAAGGATGAATTTTACTGTATAGGAATTCTATGTCATATGGATTTCACATGACTGTTCCCTTATTTTTTAATTTCTCTATACTTACATATTCAGCCCATATGCCAATCTGCTATACTAAATTACATGCCTTGTAAGAATTAATCATATTCCCTCATTCTCAAAGTCAGGGATTCTGCTAGGCTCAATCTTGTCAAGTTGATGCCCATGAAATGAGATCTCCTCAAAGGTACTCCTCTTCACCAATGAATCTAAAATTAGCATGACTGCCCCTCCATCCTTACCCCACCGCCAGACCAGACCACCAGCCGTTATCCCACAATCCACCTTATTCTCTTTAAAGACATTATCTCTCTTTACCCAAGCTACTTAATTTCTTATTTATTATCTCCCCAACACTGAAATATAAGCTTCCTGAAATAAGGAATCTTGCCTGTCTTCTAACTCTATTTACCTAGAGCTTAGAGCAGGGACTAGAACACTGGAAGTACTTAATAAATATTTGCTAAATGAATACATTTTTGACATATTACAAACCTATGTAAATATTATTTCAGACTTCAATGTTTTAAGACAATAGCTAACTATCCATTTTATAAAAGATTGCAAATACAACTTACATTCTTAAATGTGCACTGTACCACCTTAAGTTCAGAAAAGGAAAGCTGAAATTTTTCAATAACACATGTTTCATTCATGCTCTACACTGAACATGTTATATTTTAATCATTTTCTAATTTTAAAAACCTATCACTTATTTTCACAAGCAACAAAATGACAAATTGGAATTACCTCTTGTGGCCTTTAAAAAAAAGACTTCTTGGGCCTGTGCCAGCATAATAAGACTGAGGGTCCCAACAGTATCTGGAGATAGGTCCACAGTAGGTTCCCGATTTAAGGCAGATAAAACCGTCTCTTTAATATGTAGAAAGGCACCACTAGCGAACTAGAAGGGGGTAAAAAAGGATTTCTTTAAAATTTATAGGAACTCAGCAAGACTTAATTTTCTGTTAAACCCAAAATTATTCCAAATGTTAACTCAGTTGAATAGTTCTTTAAATTTTATATTATGCAAATAGCAGATAAAAAGTCAATTGTAACAAATAAAAGTATATTAACAGGGCAAATTGAGTAAGCTTATTTTTAGATATTCTTCCTCAAAACTAACATGAGAATAAAGGCAGCAATAAAATACTAAAATGTTTTTAGTACTGAATGTACTTGGTTTGGTCTCTAACAAATTCATTTCTCAAACAATTAAACATATATATACTTAAGGAAGCCTCAGATAGTACTGATACCCAGTTCTCTGAGGAACAGCATTACCATCCAATGCTAACAATTTCTATTTGACTCTTGGAGCTCCTTGGTGAAACATTAACCATCAGATTTGTCTTCTCAATTATATTTTTCTGAGATTAACAGTGAAATCACTTGGCTCTCATGAAACAAATGATACGAGTAAAAAGAAGTTTTCCTGGGGTTAAAAGGTGTTGTGGGCCGAAACCGGTTTGGCTCAGTGGATAGAGCATTGGCCTGCAGACTGAAGGGTCCCGGGTTTGATTCCAGTCAAGGGCATGTACTGTGGTTGTGAGCACATCCTCAAAGGGGGGTGTGCAAGAAGCAGCTGATCGATGTTTCTCTCTCATTGACATTTCTAACTTTCTATCAATATGAAGTAACAATATGAAGTACCTTGTTTGCTTAAAAGTATATTTTCCTCTCACTTTTCTAAAACAGCATTCCTCACCTCTTCCCTAAACTTCAACAATGGGAAAAATCAGACTCCACCTCTGGGAGCCACTGGAATTCCACTAAATTTGGTTGGAATCAGGACACCTGGACCGCCAATGCACCACTTTATTAACACTTCTGCCCTAAGTTTTCCTGTTTGTAAAATGAGAATGACATTATATAACACGCCTCACTCACATGGTTTACTTGAGTCAAATAATGTATATGAAAAAACTCTGAAAATTATAAGGTAACATAAAATATGAAAAAATTATAGATATTACCACTTAACAATCATCACTTATTGTCCTTTAAATTGTAACAAAAACATTAAAGCTGAATAAATAACAATTGTCACAAAAATCATATGCCCTATTAGTAAATACAGTGTAATATTACATATCTGACCACACTTAAATACTCTCCACAAGTGTCAAAGTTAAACTTTTCTTGATAAGAGGTCTTAAGTTTTGTGACTTGTATGAAACTTTACAAGTGTCTCACTATAAGAAAAAATATTAAAATAATGTACAAAAATCTTTTGAGGTTATTTCATACATTTTATCATTTAAACCTAATTTATTGAGCCATTATGTGCCAGGCACTGTGCTAGGTGCTGGGTATACAATGGTGAGGAAAATGAGAGTTGGTTTTACAATATGTAGTTTATCTAAGAATCTCAAAAACATAAATCAAGTCATTAAAAAAATATACTACTTTTCAAGAAAATATCTATGTGTAAAGAAATATCTGTAAACCTAAATGCAAATTATTTTCAATTTAATCCAACTTAGTGTTGATCGTTATGTAGCAACTACTGTTCTGCATACCTGGTAATGCTTAGCAGCGATTTTCAATCCTTCATCATTATCCAGGTTCTGTTCTGCTGCAATTTGGCTAGCTAAGGCTGCACAATTGAACAACACACAGCTCTTTTCATATCCTAAGCTTGCAAGAGCTGTAAAAAATTGAGAAGGAAAATTTATCAGATTATTTTTTCTAAAGAAAATTAATGTTTCAAGAGAAATAATATAATCTCTATCCCATTGCCTCTCACAAAAACAAGTTTCCAGACCTGTTTTCTCATTCATCATAGGCTCCCATATTGAGAGCTGCCCTGCTAGGCATTTATTTTCATAACAATGTTCCCATCATCTAAAATTCAACAGATCAATATATTATTCTTTCCTTCCCTGTAAGTCCACACTGTCAGGAGTCAGGTTCAAAATGAAAAGTCATCTTCACATCATTTCTCACTTAAATTCAAATACATATTTCCATTTTTCCATCACTTCTCTAAAAAGTATATCTTCCCACCACATTTAAACCAATTCCTCATTACTACAAACCTAAGCAAATGCCAGAACCTCCTAGATGACCTTCCATGCCTCATTCCGTTATGCCAATATGTCTCTGAGAAGACTATGTAATTACTTAAAATGCAACTTAGATCAAGAATCTACATCCATTTAGAAAGCTACCATAAAAAATATATTTTTAGTTAAAAAAAAAAAAAAAAAACCTAGCTGGTGTAGTTTAGTTGTTGAGGGACAACCTATGAACCAGGAAATCTTGGCTTGGCTCGATTCCTGGTCAAGACACATGCCCAGGTTGCAGGCTCGATCCCCAGTGTGGGGGGCGCAAGAAGCAGCCAATCAATGATTCTCTCACCACTGATGTTTCTATCTCTCCCTTTCCCTTTCTCTGAAATTAATAAAAAGAAAATAATAAAATTAAAATTAAAAAAAAACATTGTTTGGAAAAACCTCCAGAATACGATAAAAGCCCAGAAAATGGTGGTGATGGAACAACTTCAAAACACACATGCATATAAATTTCAAAACACACATGCATATACATAAACAGGGCAATACAGGAAAGCCATGGCTAAATATAAAGCAACTGGTCCCACTACAAAACAAAAAGTCAATGACCTTCAGGATGAATGAAATATATTCCAAGCAAAAGATACAGGAAACTTTTATATACAAGATATATGTATATCCCACTCTATTGTATTTCCCATAAACACTATCATCCCAAGATGTAATCCTTTATTTTGACACTAGAGGCCTAGTGCACAAAATTCGTGTACAGGTAGGGTCCCTAGACATGGCCAGCAAACAGGGACAATCAGGTTCCCCTCCTCCCTGCCTCCATGCCTCCTCCTTCCCTCACCACCCACTCATATAGCCACCTCTCCTGCAGCCACCATGTGGTTCCCTGCCTCTCCGCCTCCTGGCCTCCCTACCTCCTCTTTCTCGTACTCCCTTAGCACCCCACTGCTGCCAATGGTGGTCCGCCATGTTCCATGCTGCCCCCTGGTGGTGAGCACACATCATAGCAAGCGACTGAACTTTCTGTCTCCCAGTTGAACTCCCAAGGTGACAATGTGCATATCAGCCTTTTATTATCTAGGGTTTTTTATGTATAAAATACTTTGTGAACTTTTTTCCTTAAAATTAAATCTTTTTTCCTTTATTATCTCTCCTATCAGACCTAAACATAAATCAGGTGGGATTTTTTTTTTTAATATATTGTATTGATTTTTTTACAGGGAGGAAGGGAGAGGGATAGAAAGCTAGAAACATCAATGAGAGAGAAACATCGATCAGCTGCCTCCTGCACACCCCCTACTAGGGATGAGGCTGCAATAAAAATTCAATTCTCCAACCTGTGCTCTTTATATATATATACTAGAAGCCCAGTGCACGAAATTCATGCACGGGGGGTGGGGGGGATAGTGGGGTGTCCCTTAGCCCAGCCTGCACCCTCTCCAATCTGGGACCCCTCAAGAGATATCCAGTGCCTCACCTTGAAATATCGTCCTATCACATCTAGCATTCTGTATCTTGACCTTTAAAGATATACCTGTACCTTTAATATTTCCCCCAGGTAATTCTATTGTGCAACCAGGTTCAGGAGCCACTGGACTACATGGCCGTTGAAACTCTTCTGGCATCCAGGTCAATGTTTCTATTCTTCTCTGTTTCCCCTGAGATCTGAAAGCTTTTTCTCAGCTCATTCTCAGGAATTTCTTCCACTATTTCCTCTGAATATCGTATTATCTAGCTCTGGCTATCACACTTTTCCCAATCTATACTGTACCAGAGGAGATAAATTTATCATCATATAATGGTAATTATTCCCAAATCTACCTCTTTTCAGTTTTAAATCCATTATTTCCAAATGCCAAAGAAAAGTTTCTACCCAGACATAACAGAAAACTCAAACTCAACCTATCTATTGAAAGGAATAAATCAACAGGTTCACACCAAGTTATAAATGTTAATTAGCATCCATCCTTAATTCCTACTCTTCCCTCTACTAGTAGATCCAGTCAGTTTCACCTCTGAAATGTCTCTCAATCCCACCCCTTCTCCTCTGACCCACATACACTTCTTGTCTAATTTCATCCATAATGACTCTCACAAGACTCTTAACTGGTCAGTTTTTCCCTAATCTCTGGGGTTAGGCTTTCTGGGTTCATATCTGGCTTCATTAAATCCCTACCATATAACCTTAGAAAGTCATTTAATCTTTCTAAATCTCGCTCAACTGTTAATAACAGTGCCTTTCCTTATTAGGCTCCTGGGGAATTCAGTGCCTGGATGGAATACGTACTCAATAAATGTTAGCTATTAATATGTAAGAAGAGCCCTAGCCGGTTTGGCTCAGTGGATAGAGCATCAGTCTGTGGACTGAAGGGTTCCAGGGTCGATTTCGGGGAAGGGCACATGCCCAGGTTGCGACTTGGTCCCCAGTGGAGGGGGTGGGGGAGGCAGCTAATCAATCATTCTCTCTCATCGTTGATGTTTCTGTCTCTCTCCCTCTCTCTTCCTAGCTGAGATTAATAAAAATATATTTTTAAAAAATATATATGTGAAAAGAAAGGTACAGAACTCTCTTACAACTTCACAATCTACTTTCCAATGCCTTCTCCTTCCATAACTCTCAACTCAACCTATGGTTTCAAGCCTTAACTATGTTTAGTATTATACTAACATGTATTGAATGTAATTTATAGTGAATAATACTATTATGTAACAGTACATAGCATATATTCTATGACACATATATAGTATATATAACACATGTGGTTATATGTAATACTAATATTCATTGCAGCTCATATTTACTGAGCACTGTTCTAAGGACTTTTCATGAATTCACTCATTTAATCCATACCAAAACCCAACTAGATAAACAGTACTTCACAGTACTATTTCCTACTTCACACAGATGAGAAAATTAAGGCACAGAGAGGTTATATGCTGAGCTAGCAGATAGAAAAGCCTCACTCTTCTGACCTTTGATTAAAATTTTCTACCTATAATGTTATTTGCTATCTGGAAAAACCAAATTCATCCTTCAAAGGCTAACTCAAACACTGCTTACTTTCAACAGGCACAATTACCTTCCTCATCCATGCTCCCCTTTGTTCATAGGCTGATCAACTTTCTTCCCGATCAGTTTGAATACAACTGTCTTATTCACTTTTATAACTAGGACAGTGCCTGGCAAGGCATAGGCTCTCTACAAAATTTTTTACAAATTGCATTAAAAGTTGATGTTGAAAAAAAAAGAAAATGTAAAAATGTTTCTCATTTCAAAAGAATTATTACAAAAGCAATTTTAAAAAACCTGAAACAAAGTGTTTAGACTCAGTTTCCCATCATTTATCATTAAAAAATTACATACCCAACTTTACAGACCCTCCAAAAAGTGAACCTTTATCAAAAGCATCTTTCCAGGTAAATGTCAAGCAGATCTTGATAAAGAGAAAACAGAAAATTATGTTACCTTCTTGAACCTCATTAATTATTAAGTCTCTTTCAGAGGAAAATTCACAATGAGGAAAGACAAAAGCTTCAACCTATCTAAAACATTATCTTCTCTAACCAACCAAGTCCTTTTCCTTTCTTGGCCTTAATTTTTTTTTTTTTTAAGTAAAATACTGGCACTAAGTTACTTCAATTGGTCACTCTGCTTCAGTAATTGTACACATATTGTCTTCTCCAAAACACACGATCTTACTCATCTTTGTAAACACAATAGGTTGAACAGAATATGAACTTAATTGTCAAATAAGCCAAGAGAAGCACAGGCAATAAAGTAAGTACTACAGGTTTCCCAGAAGATAAAATAAAAACTACTCCATGATGACAAAAGTAAGAGAACGTTTATCTTTGGTGGATGGCATAATTTACTTCTTGATTTGGGTAGTTGTTACACATGTACATTCACTTTACGAAGAGTCAAGCTATACACGTGTTTTCTTTCACTTTTCTATATGCATGTTATGCATAAAGAGTTTCTGTCATAAATTTAAAAAACAGCATCTCATGCTTCTAAAATATTCTGCATATGACGATTTAAAAGAAGTTAGCCTCTTTTAAATTATGTGTTGCAATCTAACTTTTTAACTCTAGGTTATTTTCAATATTCACAAAACTAGAGAGACTAACATAATGAACCCCTAATATACCTACCACCAGTTTTTAGCCTTTTGCCTTTCTTGGTTCATCTACCATCACCCCTTTTCTCACCCCAAACACACACATAGTTTTTTAAAGTACATAAACTAAATCTAATACTTCTTGAATTACAGTTTCTCTTTTAATTCTGTCAAAGCCAAAGGGAAGAACCCTCAACTAATCAGTCAACAGTGGACATAAAATGCAGTTAAATATAAATATACAGAAGTTACTGAGGAATGACATGAATAGAATTCTAGGAAACATTCTTCAAAAAGACACAAATTTGTATCAGTAGGGCCTAAACTAATTTGTATTAAAAACCTAAAGACAGTGAAGAGGTACCATTTATTTTAATAAAATGATACCATGACTTGCCATTACAATATAACTTTGCAAATTAAACAAATGACTTACCTGATTTTCAGAAAATGGGAACTTAGGTTCAATGGAACAAATCTGATCATAATATCTAAAGCACAGAGCAAAAGTTAAAATTAGCAGAGTTAAATATTATGCACATTTATGTAAATACAGCTGGTTAAAGAGTATACTGACATTATTCACGCTTACCTTGACTGCCCCACAAATCAATCAGCCATTTTGAAGTTTCTAAACATAATCTTTTAATGTGTAAACCAAGAGCTAAATGCATGCAATGAAAAAACTGAACAAAAACTCATCCTCTCTCCAAAGAAAAATACTTATCAACTATTATTACCTTTAGGCAATTACCTAAACAGAAAACCAAAATATTTCTTAAAATACTATTTCTTTTTAGGATAACTGGTTATATCCATTAAGCAAATTAATCTCTCTGGTAAACTTCTCAGTAAGAACAGGTTTGCCAACTTTTAAATATATTCTGGTGCCCTCGCTGGTTTGGCTCAGTGGACAGAGCATCAACCTGTGGACTGAAGGGGCCTGGGTTGCGGGGTCTATTTCCAGTAGGGAGCGTGCAGGAGGCAGCCAATCAAAGATTCTCTCTCATTATAACTGTTTCTATCTCTCTTCCTCTCTGAAGTCAACAAAAACACATATTTAAATGTGTTTTGGGTATGCACACTTCTGTCCATCTTCACCACTGCCACGCAATTAATTCATCAAAGCTACTATACTCCCTCTTCAAGGTAGTCTAATCCAAGTTTCCTGGTCAATCTGTTTCATTTTCTCCTTTCTCATTCTTTTTTTTTTTTTTTAATCCTCACCCAAGTATGTTTTCACTGATTTTTTTTTTTTTTTTTAGTGAGAGAGAGAGAGAAAGGGAGAGACAGAGAGAGAGAGAGACATTCATGTGAAAGAGAAACATTGATCGGTTGCCCCAACCGGAGACCAAACCTGCAACCTAAGTATGTGCCCTAACTGGGAATCAAACCTGCAACCTTTAACCTTTCGGTGTACTAGACAACACTCCAATCAACCGAGTCAGGGCCTTTCTCATTCTTCTCAATGTATTCTCTACAGAGCAGCCAGAATAACCTTCAAATATGAAGCAGTCTAGCCCTAACTGATACTGCATAGTGGATAGAGCTTCAGCCTGTGATTAAGGGTACCTTGGGTTCGATTCTAGTCAAGGGCACATGCCCAGGTTACGGGCTCGATCCCCAGTGTGAGGCGTGCAGGAGGCAGCCAATCAATGATTCTCTCTCCTCATTGATGTTTCTCTCTCTACCTCTCCCTTATTCTCTGAAATCAATAAAATTAAATACATACGCACACACACACTATCACCTCATCAGTATGACCTTTGAGCTAGTAAAGGGGATGAGGAGGTATCCAAACACAAGCGTTCTAACTGGCCTCTAATATTTCCTCCTTCCCTTATCATCTCCTAGCCCTCCACCCCTTTATAAGGGCTATCTTTCCAATGGTTATTTCTGAGGTCAGTTTTTTAAGGAAGGACAACATGCCTAAGATCAAGTCATTGCCTGGCATGGCCATAAGTTTGATTACAAACAGAAAAAAACTAAACATTTAAGTACATACACTGATCAGAGAAAGGAGTTACTATTAAGGGGAAAATAAATTCTGTGGCTTTAGACTGGAATTGGAGATATCAATGTGAACTTATTTTTTAATATAGTAGAAAAATACAAAAAACAGGTGTAGGGGGTGTGTGTGTGTATATGTCCTAAATGTGTATGTTGAGGGAGTCCAGAAGCAATAAGTAAACCTCATGCCCAAATAATGCTCTCCACTAAAAGGAGCCAGTGCTTCTTAGACATGTGAGTGACTCCACGGCTGAGATTAAGAAAGTTGAAGATTCAAGCCTAAAACATCTTACTATGCCAGAAAGTTAAGGAAGTATTTTAAAAATTATGAGAACATGTCAAAAAGACACAGGAACTAGCTTTAAGGGTTTACCACTAGCCAAGTCTAGAAAAATTTAAATAAAATAACAAATCATAACCTATTCAGGAAAATAAGAATATTATTCTGAAGTATATAATATAAACAAATGAACAGGAAAAGCTCTACCTTACTGTACAATGCTAAATAATAAATGTAGAAGAAATAATGGAGTTAGGAAAATCATCATTTGACACCTTTCAGAATACAATGCCTGATTCAGATAAGAGTCATCAATGGATACTAAAACAAAAGTTTGGTGGAAATAGGATATTGCATACATTGTCTCAAAGTATCTTCCCACAAAATACTTACTAATTAATACAACACACTTCTTAATTGTAAGGTTAAGAAACTTGGGAAATACCATCTTAATGAAGTGATGAAAGTTAACATTACCAGCAACAGGACAAATGAAAGTGTTCTTCCCGATATGCACTAAAAAGAACACAACATCATTTTGGTGGTACTACTGCCCAAAATGCATGAATCAGGAAAAAATATGATACAAATCCCTATTGAGCAACATTCTACAAAGTAACTACCCTGTACTCTTCAAAAATGTCAAGGCTGCGAAAGACAAGGGAAAATTGAGGAACTGTTCCAGATTAGAGAACTAACTGGAGAGACAACAATTAAATGCAATGCAGGCTCCTGAACCTATAAACATTACTGGGAGAATAAACAAAATTTTAATGAATCCTATGGGTTAAATGGTAATATTCAATCAACCTTAATTTCCTGATTTTGAAAGTTGTACTGTGGTTATTATATAGGAGAATATTCTTGTACTTAGGAAACAAACACTGAAGTATTAAGTGCTCAAACCTATAATGAAGTTCCAATTTTTTTTTAAACTATATCCAAAAATGAGACAAGGTCTGGCATTATCTGGCCATCATTCAACACTCTCAGAGCCTCATCTCAGAATATTCACTATGCATTACGGTCACTAAAGTCTGTGCTCTCTCTTGGCCCTAAGCTCTCACACATTTTTTTCACTTTTTCCCCCCCTCTGTACCTGGAAACTTTTCCCATCACAATTTCCCACCTTTCTTAACTAGGCTGACATCTCATCAAAGAAGCCTTTTCTCATTCATCCATCCAACAAATGTATACTAAGAGCTTACTATGCAACAAACACAGTTTTAGGAAATTGGAATGTTCTAAAACTTTTGGGGATGAGGGTGGGAAACAAACAACATAAGTTAAAATATAGTATAGCAGGTAGCGATAAGTACTATGGAGAAAAACAAAGATGTAAGAGGGATAAGGTGTATGTCTATCTTTGCATCCTCCACATTATTTGATTAACACACTAACATCAGTAGGGCTAACATTATCTCAACATCTTCACCCCAAACCAACAATCAGAACGTAAGCAAAATGGAACTGCAATATTTTCTTTCCTGATTTATAAAGCACTAGTGCTTGAAAAAACCTTCAGAAATCTGAGTCTAGTTCCATCAACTTTATTTTTCAAATGAAAAAGTTATTTCCATAATACAACAAAACTCAATTTTAAACCACAAAAGGATGACAAGTTTAGGAGTTTACAAAATCTATATAAATGACTCGAGTTAATGAAAACAGAACTAAAAATTATAAATTATTAAAAACATCAATGAGAATACTATGTATCAAAACCAGCTGGATACAGCCAAAAGCAGACTCAGAAAAAAAGATACAGTCCTAAAATAAAACTAGACTTAGTGTTTAAAAAGAGATCGATCAACCTGTGAACCAGGAAGTCACACTAGAGGTGGTGGTTTGAGTCTGGGTCAGGGCACATGCCCAGGTTGCAGATGATCTCCAGTATAGGATTTGCAGGCAGCCAATCAATGATTTTCTCTCTCCCCCTTCCTTCCTCTCTGAAATCAATAAAAATATGTGGGGTTTTTTTTTTTTAATTAGGTGGCTACAAACCTTTAACAAATCTGATCAAGGAGCAAAATCATATATAACACATTCACAACATTAGGAACAAGAAAAAAATTGTAAAAACAGATTATAAGAAGAATAAAACATTTTGCAAGAACTTCTGTGTGACTAAAGACAACATAAATACAATTAAGAGACAAGAAACAAATATATATTTGCAATACACATAAGGGGAAGGGATAGCCAGAAAAGGTAAATAACTCCTAAAAATTAGTAAAGAAAAAACTAGCCACCTAGAAAATGAGCAGAGAAAAAACAAAAACAGGCAATTCACAGAAAAAGAAACCAAAGTGACCAGTAAACATAAGATGCTGGACCTCTGAGAAGTCAGGGCACTGCGACCTAAAACAAGGTACTATCATCTCTCATCCATCAGTATAGCAAAAAAAAACAATTAATTTGAATTATTAATCAGTGTGTATTAGGATGGATGTGGAAGAATAAAAAAACTCACATATACCTGCTACTGGAAATGGATATTGATGCAACCACTGTGGAGAGTTGAAAATGCAGATACCCTATTCACTTAAAGAGATCTGAGGGAAAAAAAAAAGAAAAAAAACCTTTTTCCACTCTCTCCCAAAATGCCACTAAATTTTTTTTTACTTTCTTTTTAGTGTTGTTGTTTTTTTAAAATATATTTTATTTATTTCGGAGAGGAAGGGAGAGATAGAAACATCCAATGATGAGAGAGAATCTTTGATAGGCTGCCTCCTGCATGCCCCACACTGGGGATCGAGCATGTGTCCTTGACCAGAATCAAACCTGGGACCCTTCAGTCCACAGGCCAACACTCCATCCACTGAGCCAAACTGTCTAGGGCTAAAAAATTAATTAAAATTAAAAAGATGCAAATGCAAAAAGAATGGGAAAGGGCACAACAGCATACAAGTGGTTTCAGTGAGATCTTGTAAAAGGTAAAAAGTGAATGAAGCAGATAAAGCTGAAAATCTAACTGCCTGGAGGGGCAGGGAGCTAACAAAATATAAGTCAAATCATGTCAGAGAAGCCAACAAGAATCTGAATTAAGAAACATGGGTACTACTGAAGACAGGATTTCAATATGAGGCTGGGAAGAGAAAGTGCAGTGGGAAAATCTTTGAAACCTTTAATTACCAGATCCTCTATTCAGAGAGTAGACTTACAGGAAATGTTAGGGATATCAAGCACAGCTAAATGGAGAGGATGGGTATTGAGAAGCTTTGGTTAGGAATGCTGACAACATCATTCTCTCTCCTTCCTTACTAACAAAACCCAAATTTTAGCTGGGAATGCGGCTGCCTTTAATAAAAATTCCTTTTCTTATCCTACCCTTCCATGAGATGTAGACATACATAATGGCCAATTACATATGAGCAGGGTATTGTGGGGCAATTTCTGCACTATCTCCATTCCCCCTTCCTGCTATCTTAATCTTGAGTATGACTGCTATCCTGAGGGAAAGGATTCTAGGTTGTAGAGGGTGGAAAGCTGGATGGAGCCTGAGCCGGATGAACTTCACAGAACCACTAAACCAGCCCCGGACTATCAGAACTACCTCTCTACCAACTGTTTACACAGGAATAAAATCATAATTTAACTCCCTGATGACTTGAGATCTACCACATGCAGCTGAATCCAAAGCCGATACAGGTGCCACACTAAAAATAGATGGTATAAAAGACTGCATACATGATTGCTGAAATTCCCCAACATCCAATTCCCCAATAAAATTTCCGAAAGCTGACAACCAAACTTTTTCATGGAAGAGACTGCAAGCTTTCTTTCTAAAAATAGTAATCACCGCAAAAGACATGAACACTGGAGCTTCGTGTCCCCCCGTCCCGAAAAAAAAAATAATACACGATTCCCACCTGATCACCCTAAAGTTCACCATTTATCAAGGCTCTTCTAATCAATTTTTAGGTAAAGCCACTTTACATAGGAGGACACTCACTCTCAACATAATACACATAACTGTGTATTTTAAGAAGTTTTACTGGAATATCTCCATGTTAGTAATAATAAAAAGGCAGCTCCATCACTGGACCTATTTGTAGAGCAGTGTATCAGTACTAATCAAGCTAGCTTCTATTCTTTAGAAATTAGCTTAACCCCTCCTTTTTGAAAATTGTATTTAAAAGTTCATTAAGCCGAGACCGGTTTGGCTCAGTGGATAGAGCGTCGGACTGCGGACTGAAGGGTCCCGGGTTCGATTCCGGCAAGGGCATGTACCTTGGCTGCGGGCACGTCCCCAGTAGGGGGCGTGCAAGAGGCAACTGATTGATGTCTCTCTCTCATCGATGTTTCTGACTTTCTATCCCTCTCCCTTCCACTCTGTAAAAAAATCAATAAAATATATTTTTAAAAAATAAAAATAAAAAAAATAAAAGTTCATTAACTTAAAAATATGTAAATTAATGCTATCTACATAATTATCCAACATAATTATTATTAAACGATATTTTGTTTGACTGGAATACATATCTCACAAATGTTTGATTTTTACAGATATATACCCCAAAAACTTTTGAACAGAGTTCCACTATAAAATGTAATCATCTATTAACTTATCCTAACCCCACTAGAAGAATAAGAAATGACGGGGGGGGGGGGGGGGAGAAGTAGTTGATAATAAATGAACAAAGAGAGGATAATATAAAGGAGATTGAAGAAACAGAGTTTCAAAGAGGCTATTTGTGCAACAGCCCTCTATAAAAACAGTTTATACTTTTATGCCTGGGAAAATAAAGGGATAAACGAATGAAGGTTTAAAGCTCACACCAGAACCCTATCCATACCACAATCCACTATTCATTCTTTCTTGTCTGTTAGTCTTTTTTTTTTTAATATTTTAATCTTTATTGTTCAGTTTATTAATTACAATGTTCCCCTTTTTTTCCCCCTATAGCTCCCCTCCACCCAGTACCCATCCCACTCTGTCCTTACCTCCCCCACACTGTCCTCTCCCATAGGTGTATGATTTTTGTCCTGAATCTTGCTGCACCTCCCAAACCCTTTTTCTCCCCAAGAATTGTCAGTCCACTCCCTCCCTATGTCCATGATTCTGTTATATTCACCAGTTTATCCTGTTCATCAGATTTTTAAATCACTTGATTTTTAGATTCATTTGTTGATAGATGTGTATTTGTTGTTCATAATTTATATTTTTACCTTTTTCTTCTTCCTCTTCTTAAAGAATATCTTTCAACATTTCATATAATACTGGTTTGGCTGTGATGAACTTCTTTAGCTTTTTCTCATCTGCGAAGCACTTTATCTGACCTTCAATTCTGAATGATAGCTTTGCTGGATAGAGTAATCTTGGTTGTAGATTCTTGCTATTCATCACTTTGAATATTTCTTGCCACTTCCGTCTGGCTTGCATCGTTTCTGTTGAGAAATCCACTGAAAATCATATGGCTGGTCCCTTGTAGGTAACTAACTGTTTTTCTCTTGCTGCTTTTAATATTCTTTGTCTTTTGCTCTTGGCATTTTAATTATGATGTGTCTTGGTGTGGTCCTCTTTGGATTCCTATAGTTTGGGGTTCTGTGCGCTTCCTGAACTTTTAAGTCTATTTCTTTCACCAGGTGGGGAAAGTTTTTGGTCACTATTTCTTCAAATAGGTTTTCATTATCTTGTTCTCTTTTTCTGGCACCCCTATAGTTCGGATGTTGGTATGCTTGAGGTTGTCCCAGAGGCTCCTTACACCTCTGGGACAATTTTTTGGATTCTTTTTGCTTCTTGCTTTTCTGACTGAGTGGATTTTGCTTCTATTTCAAATCTTTGACTTGATTCTTGCGGTCCTCTAGACTGCTTTTAGGTCTCTGCATTTTTTTTATTTCAGTCAGTGTATGCTTAATTTCTAGTTGGTCCTTTTTCATATTCTCGAAGGTCTCGTTCATAACCTCAAAGGTCTCATTAAGTTCATCAGCCTTTTCTAGGAGCCTCTTGAAAAA
The DNA here is from genome assembly GCA_027563665.1 of Antrozous pallidus. Taxonomy (NCBI): domain Eukaryota; kingdom Metazoa; phylum Chordata; class Mammalia; order Chiroptera; family Vespertilionidae; genus Antrozous; species Antrozous pallidus. Next base: position 50,661,405 of record CM050524.1, on the reverse strand, counting down.
CATTGTAACTGTGGTTTTGAACTCTATGTCCAGTTATTTTTTTCCCCTCCATTTCTTTCAAATGTGATTTCTTTCCATGTCTCTTCATTTTGGCTGCTTCCCTGAGTTGGTCGATTAGCTTTGTGGGGTAGATGTCCACTAGGGGAAGTGGCTCAGCCTCCCCAGTTACCTGAGGTGGATACTCTTGCTGTAGCCCTTTATGGGTTGTACAGTCTTGTTGTAGTTAAGCCTAGATTGTTGTTGTTAGCACCAGGAGGGTTTAACCTCCAGGCCAACTGGCTGTGAAGATCAGCTGTGTTTACGCTGTGAGAGTCGTTGTGCTCAGGTTGGATGGGCGGAATTTCCCGGCTGAGTAGGCAGCCTTGATTTCCCATCAGCTCCGCTTTATTTGGCACCTGGGTCTCTGTGCCTGGCGGTAAATGGCTGCACACACCTCTGAGAGAAAGCTGTCGCCAAGCTCTACCCACTGCCAGACAATCCAGCCTCTCCCCAAATGAGTCTGCACACCAAAGTCTCACCCAGGCTTATAAAACAATGCAGACCGGTGGTTTCCCTTCTTTCTTTTTTTTCTTCTCCCGAATGAGACAGCAAGTCACGAGTCCTCTCTGCGCACTCGCACACAGTTCCCAAGATTACGCACCCACTATGCAAGCTCGCAGACCTCTGCAGCGGCCGAGTTTCAGTATGCTTCCTCTTTACTATCCAGTTTCACCCCATATAAGTGTGGGTTCCCCGGACCTCACCTGGAACTGGGGAATCAGTGCAGTGGGATGACTTTGTCTCCCTCCCAGTTCGAGAAAACCAGCTGCGTTTGCAGCCACCTGCCCTTTCCACTTGCGCACAACTCCAAACCCGACTCCGCGCATATCCACAACTCTGTCCTCCGCAGCTCCCCCGAATCTCAGTGTCCTTTTATTTTTCCTTCTATTTGTGGAATGTCCACTCAGCCAGCTTGCCGGTGGTTCTGGATGATGTCTGTTCTGTCGTTTAGTTGTAGTTTTGAAATTGTTGTGTGGGGCAGCAGGATAAGTGTTTACCTATGCTGCAATCTTGGTTCCTCTCTTTGTCCGTTAGTCTTAAATCCGTGCATCAACTGTCACTGAAAACTCTAAGCTCCTTAAGGGTTGGTACCAAAACAAACTCTATTCAAGAAGACTGTTACCACAGTATTCATTATACCAATTTTTTTTAATATTACTAATGGAAAACCCACACTTAATGCTATTCAGTTCTACACAAAACTTGCTTTGGAAATTTTTGTTAAAGTTTGTTAATTCTAAAGGATGCCTAAGTATTCCTAGGTTAACTTTTTTATTAATTTTTTAAAATGTGTTTTTATCCATTTCAGATAGGAAGGGAGAGGAAGAGATAGAAAATCAATGATGAGATATAAGCACTGATCAGCTGCCTCCTGCACACCCCCCGCTAAGGACCGAGCCCGCAACCCAGGCATATGCCCTTAACTGGCATTGAACCTGGGACCCTTCAGTCCGCAGGCCGATGCTCTAGCCACCAAGCCAAACCTGTTTTGGCTTTTTTTTTTTTTCCTCATATATTTTATTGGGTTTTTACAGAGAGGAAGGGAGGATAGAGAGTTAGAAACGTCGATCAGCTGCCTCCTGCACACCCCCCACTGGTGATATGCCCACAACCAAGGTACATGCCTTTGACTGGAATCGAACCTGGGACCTTTCAGGCCGCAGGCCGCAGGCCAACACTCTATCCACTGAGCCAAACCGGTTTCAGCAACATTTTTTTTAATGCTCATACTAAATATCAAATTAATTATCATCACAGCCCAACAGTCTTATCTTTAAAACTGACACCAAGAGACCATCATCTCTCTAAGCAATCATTCAGTATCTTCCTTTTGGGGGAACCAGGTCTTCCTCATTCTCTATTGCTTTGATCCGTGGGGGAGGGAGAAGTTAAACCAGCTGAGTGACTGGCAGTTAAAGTAGCGCATTTAACCACCATCATAAATGGGCACATGCCAACCCAAACAGAGGAGCTTCCCACGGCCTTCCACCGGAGCTAGGGGGAAAAGACACTGTGGTATGTAAGATCCTGAGTGTAATGACTGTAATTAGAGCGGACCCAGTGGTGGCCATCTCTCCCAACACAGGAACAAAGCTCAGCTACCAAGGAATCAACATGGAGGCAAGATGCTATCCGGCGTTTCCTAAAGCTAAGGAAGCAATATTACTGAACTTCTCAGTTACCAGAACAAATAAGCTGGTTTAACCTGGGCTTGTACTTACAACCTAATACAGCTGTGTTCGCCCAGTTAAACAAAGAATATGTTACAAACAGAAAATGAGATTAGGCGAAAGAAATGTTGTAACTTTCAAGTGCCCTAGAAATGTTCTGTTATTCTAGCTGCAACATGCCAGAAAAAGAGCTCTCACTAAAAGATAGCACAAGCTCAGCAAGCATTTGTAAAATAACAAATTTACTCCATGATGTGCATAACCTGCTTGTGAACAAAGTGATTTGAGGCTATTTCTCTTGCACCTTCTACTATGTCAACTCACGTGTCATTTCAAAGAATGGCAGCTCCTGACCTTTGGAATTTTCCATCTGCCATCTGATGAGGAGGAACTTAGGAAGATGGCTCACCTCAAGGGGACAATGCAATAAGGAATAGACATTTGTCCACAGTGTCCCAATTCTCCTACATCCCCCAAGCAACCTCAAATCTGGCCAAGAAATGCAAAAAAGGGGGGTGGGGGGAGGAGAGTCGTAGTTAAAGACATTCCTCCCCAACAAAATAAAACCAAAAAAAAAAGGAAAGAAAGAAAACTAGTTCTGAGTAAATGCGGCAAGAGAGATCGATCAGTACGTGGCAGACGGTTCCTCCGAGATACCCGACCCTCCGAGTCTCCGAGCCGGGAGGACCGAAGGCTGCGGCGAACCGGCAGGACCGATCCCAGGGCCCGGGCAGCGCCAGCGGCAGCCAGTGGGGCGGCTCCTGCTCACCAGGAAGGAATGCAGAACCACACCTACGCGCCCCACCAGGCCAGCGGGGCGGCCGGGTCTGGGCCCAGGGTGTGAGGGAGGGAAGGAGGAAAAGGAGGAGGGAGGAAGGAAGGAAGGGGGCGCCCGCAGGCCGCGGACGGCCCGAGCCCGGCCCCAGGCCCACCTCAAGAGCGTCTCCAGCGCGCCCTCGTGCTTGTCCAGCGGGCGGCCGAGCGCGGCGCGGCGCAGCTTGCTGAGCTCCTCGGCCGCGCGGCAGTACTGGGCCTGCTCCTCCCCGCCGCTCGGGTACGTCTGCTGGATGAACTTCACCAGCGGTTTGGCCAGGTCCACCTCCGAGGTCTTCTTCAGCTGCACCGAGATGAACGTCGCCATGGCGAGCTCCTCCGTCGCCGTTCCGGCCCTAAGGAACCGCGGGACAGCGACGAGGCGGTGGAGCGCCGGATACCGGGCTCGCGGACTGGCGGACCCACCGGTGGACGGACGGGCGCTCTCCGCCGGCGCTTCGGTCCGGCCACTTCCGGGAGACCGCGCGCAGGCGCCGTCCGCGCGCCGCGCGCGATCACGTGAGGGCGTCTGGGCGGTGGCTCAGCTCACCTGAGCCCCGCACGGGGCCTGGGCTGCGCGAGGGAATCTGGGCTTTTCTTCTCGGGTGGAATCCTGCGCTTCCTGGCCGCCGCCGCGTCGGGGGCGGGGGTGGGGGGGAACAGACGCTTTCATGTAAAAGTAACCATTCACTTCCTTCACTCAGACAACTCGGGGAGGTCCTGTTAGGGTTTGCGGCGACCCGGGCAAGACCTATGAGACTTAATTCCTGGCTGCTGTGCACAAGGTTTGAGTGCGGGGGAAGCCTAGGAAGCAAGGTCCCTAACCATTCACACTTCAGCTAAGGACTCAGATACTGAAGTGACTTTAAAAAAAAAAAAAAAGTTTTCATGGAACAAAAATCAGCGTTCTTGGGAAGTGGGATATTAGGATCCCTTGGAAGAACCTAATTTAAAGAGATGAATTAGAGAAGGCTTTCCTGAGAAGGCGAAGGTAAAATGACCAGTTTGATAAGATGCCTTGATTGTTGGAAGGAGGAGGAAAGGGCAAGGAGAGTGGTGGCAAGGGAGAGCTTCCCAGAGCAAGGGGCAGCAAGTGCAGAGGCCCTCGGAGGCAGCACTTTGCAGGTGCAGGGAGGTGAAGCCAACACGGTGGGGGAAACCTAAAAAAGCAAGTAAAGAATGGAATGAAATAAAGGTGGAAGAGTAAGCTGTTAGGGCTGATCAAATAATCAAATCGATACTTCCTACCTGTGGGAAACTAATTGCAACTGACATTTCCTTTAGCTTAGACCACATCCATTTGCTAAGACCAGTATTTTCCTCTCCGATTTGCTCAAGATCTGGACCTTCCCAGAGACTTCCCAGCTGAAAAGCCCACTTAGAATGCTTTGAAATCTCTGCCTCCCCCTCTCTATAGGCTGGTGCCATTTGGGGGCTCAGCCCATCTGGTTTTCCAGATGACCTAATCCTATATAATAAAAGGCTAATATGCAAATATACTGAACTAGGGAACAATGGGTCGCTATGACATGCACTGACCACCAGGGGGCAGACGCTTAACACAGGAGCTGCCCCCTGGTGGTCAGTGCATTCCCACAGGGGGAGCACCACTCAGCCAGAAGCCCTGAGCTGGGTTCATGGCTGGTGGGAGTAATGGCAGGAGCCTCTCCCACCTCCACAGCAATGCTAATGACTTCCAACTGACAACTTAGACCCACTCTCCATGGGCCTAAGCTGTCAGTCGGACATCCCCCAAGGGCTTCTGGACTGAGAGAAGGCACAGGCCACTCTGAGGGACCACCCCCACCCCCACCCAAGTGCATGAATTTCATGCACCAGGCAGGCCTCTAGTAAATTTATAATTCTTTACCACTTTTGGCCTCATGCATTCCTTCGGGGACCCTAACATGTGGTGCTGATACCCAGGAGGGTTCCCGACTTTAGTCACACTGAATCTGTTACTCTGAAAGCTGTAAGCCGTGACAGCTGATCCTGGGCTTACATCAGCAAACTCCATCCAGCATCCTAATCAAACACTGCTGTAATTAATGATTTGGCATGTGTTAGGGATTTTTTTTCTACATCCCTTCTTAACAGGAGACCAAGTTCTACTCAAAACAGGGACAATCAACTGGACAGGAAGCTGTACTATAGTCTCTCTTTCACCTAATATTCAGTCTTTACCTGTCCCCGTAACCCATAATATCTAACACAAAAGGGCAGCCTAGATAATCCCTCTCCTCACAACCCCCAGTATCTCAGCAGGTGTTGGGATTGGCCTAGGGCAGTGGTCGGCAAACTCGTTAGTCAACAGAGCCAAATATCAACAGTACAACAATTAAAATTTCTTTTGAGAGCCAAATTTTATAAAATTTAAACTTCTTCTAACGCCGCTTCTTCAAAATAGACTCGCCCAGGCCGTGGTATTTTGTGGAAGAGCCACACTCAAGGGGCCAAAGAGCGCATGTGGCTCGCGAGCCGCAGTTTGCTAACCATGGCAATAAAGTGATTTCCCCGAGACTGGTTTGGTGAAGGCCTGAAAGTGGTCCTGAAGGAAAGATGAAAAAGGATGCAGAATACATGAGCCAAAAACGAGGATGAGGAATAGCAATGTTAATGGTCCTATGAAGGGGGAGTAGCCAGGTATACCAGTTCATATTTTTTAGCCAGTAGTCCCATGAAGTTGCTTGATGTTCTCTAATCTTTGCAGCCCTTTCTGTTAATTTTTGGGTGGCATCCCTAACTAGGCCAGACTGATTGATATCTTCCAGAAGGAGCCATAGACTCACTTTCTACATCAAACCAAACAGCTTCAACACAGCAAAAGAAATCATCAACAAAATGAAAAGGCAACCACTCTATCTGGTTTAGCTCAGTAGATAGAGCATCAGCCTGCAGCCTGAAGGGTCCTGGGTTCAATTCCAGTCAAGGGCACATGCCCAGGATGCAGGCTCCATCCCCAGTAGGGGTTATGCAGAAGGCAGCCAATCAATGATTTCTCTCTCATCATTGATGTTTTTCCCTCTCCCTTTCTCTCTGAAATCAATAAAATGTATATATTTTTAAACGAAAAAGCAACCTATAGAATGGGAGAAAATATTTGCAAACCATATATCCAATAAGGGGTTAATATCCAAAACTGCAAGAAATTCATATATCTCAATAGCTCACCCCCAAGAAAACATTAAAAAATGGGGGAAACATCTGAATAAACATTTTTCCAAAGAAGACATACAAATGGCCAACAGGCATATGACAAAATGCTCACTCATCATCAGAGAGGTACAAATCAAAACAATGAAATGTTGTTCCACACCTGTTAGAATGGCTATTATAAAAAAAAAAACCCAAGATATTTCAAATGCTAGTGAGGATATGGAGCAAAAGCCATTGTGTACTGTTGGTGGGAATGTAAACTAGTACAGCCACTTTGGAAAACACTATGGAGGTTCCTCCAGAAATATAAAAATAGACCTACTATATGATTCAGCAATCCTACTTCTGAGTATGTATCTGAAGTAATGAAATCATATTCTCAAAGAGATCTGTACTTCCATGTTCATTGCCGGATGATTCACAATAGCCGAGATATGGAAACATACTTAGGGTCTGTTGATGGATGAATGTAATATATATCTATCTCTACATAGATATAGATATTTAATGGAATATTATGCATTCATAAAAAGATAACCCTGCCCTGGCTGGTGTTGCTAAGTGGTTAGAGTGCTGGCTCATGGCACAGAGGGTCTCGAGTTTGATTTCTGGTCAAGGTTGCAGGTTTGATACCCGCTCAGGTAGATGAGCATGCAGAAGGCAACTAATCGATATGTCTCTCACACCTCTCTCCCTCCCCCCTCTTTACCCCCTTCCGTTCACTCTAAAAATCAACGGAATAAAATATCCTCAGGTGAGGATTAACAACAACAAGAAGAAAGGTAATCCTGCCATTTCTAACAACATAGATGAATCTGGAGAACATTATCTCAAAGTTATAAAAACCAGACAGAGAAAGGCAAATACGGCATAGTATCAGTTATATGTGGAATAAAGAAAAAAGTCTAACTCATCTAAACAGCAGAATGGTGATTTCCAGGGAATTAGAGGCACGGAAATTAGGGAGAAGTTGGTAAGCGATTACAAACTTTCAGTTATAAGATGAGTAAGGTCTGAGGATCTAATGATAACGTGGTGAATACAGTTCAAGGACTGTATTGTATAACTGAAAATTTATGAGAGAGTAGAACTTTAGTGTTCACAAAACAAAATGATAGATGGACTAACTCAATAGTGGGAATCTAGCCGAGACCGGTTTGGCTCAGTAGATAGAGCCTTGGACTGCGGACTGAAGGGTCCGGGGTTCGATTCCGGCAAGGGCATGTACCTTGGCCGGGGCACATCCCCGGTAGGGGGCGTGCAAGAGGCAGCTGATCGATGTCTCTCTCTCATCAATGTTTCTGACTTTCTATCCCTCTCCCTTCCACTCTGTAAAAAATCAATAAAATATATTTTTAAAAAATAGTGGGAATCTAACTTTATATGTATATCAAATATCACATTGTGCACTTTTAAAAACTACAATTTTACTTGTTAATTACACACACACACACACACACACACACACACACACACGTAGGTACATATTATCTGGAAAAATGAAAGGTGGAAAACTGCTATAGCCCTCATAGACCCGTCTCTCCTACCTCTGCCCCACAAGGTGTCACTGTTGAAACACAGAAGATCTGCTGTAGCAAAGGCTGTTCACAAGATGGAGCTCTTAAAACTTAAGTGCTCAGATAGTCTGCAGTTCCAATGCTTAAAAAATGCCAAGGCCTCTTTTTTTCTGCGACACACCTGTGATGCCAGAGTAAAATTTATATTCCCTGCATTTGTCCTCCCAGCCAGCAATGTTCAGCCACATTAAGCAGAACAGGCTTCTCTCTCCTTCACGGTGAATTTCTCCTGGGTAAGCCCCTGGTATCCTTTGCTGCCCTCTTAGTGTTACTTCAGAGAATCAGCGGTGATGTAGTAACACTGAACTTCCTGAAGAAAGTGCTCAAGGCTTCAATAACTTCCTTCTCAGAGGGCTCCGTAGTCTTTGGGGAAATGGGCTTTCTTCGGCAAACTTCAAACTCCTCATACCAAAGAGCATGATGAAAAGAGCAGCATTAACAACTCCCAACGTGTCCAGCTATACCGTTCCCCTACCTGCCTTCCATCTACCCAATTAAAAAGAATCCCTTTCTAGAACCAAGGGTTATTGGGGACCTCCACAACAGAGATGCAGCTGTTACTTTTAAATAGTAGTAAATCTCGCCGAATCCGGTTTGGCTCAGTGGATGGAATGTCGGCCTGTGGTCTGAAGGGTCCGGAGTTCAATTCTGGTCAAGGGCATGTACCTTGATTGCAGGCACATCCCCAGTGGGGGATTTGCAGGAGGCAGCTGATCAATGTTTCTCTCTCATCGATGTTTCTGACTTTCTATCCCTCTCCCTTCCTCTCTGTAAAAAATCAATAAAATATATTAAAAAATAAATGGTAGTAAATCTCATTTCCATCACCCAGAAATCAACTTCTTACCAATAATGATCACTTATTATACTATAAATTTATACTAGAGGCCCGGTGCATGAAAATTTGTGCGCAGGTAGGGTCCCTAGGCCTGGCTGGCCATCAGGACTGATCAGGGCCTTCTAGCTGCTGACCAGGGTCTTCCTTCTAGCTCCTGACCAGGGCCCCTCTTCCCTGGCTGCCAACCAGGGCCTTCCTTCGTTCCACACCGCCCCCTGGTGGTCAGTGCACGCCATAGCTAGTGATAGAACTCCGGTTGAACTCCTGCAGGGACACTTTGCATATTAGCCTTTATATAGAGAGATTCTGCCAAAATATCCTATTGTCATAGGAGTGATTTTCACTAGTTTTAGTATGTAGGCTGTTTCCACTTTTTCAACATGGATGCTCTGCTGGAAATTACATTTGCATATATGACAATATAAATATTGATTTGACCAAATCTTATAACTATATTTGAAATATGAAGGATAGTAGGAAAGGGAATGGCACTATAAAAGAATAAATTCTCATTTATTGTAATATGAAGTTGGTAGGTAATATCTAAAGGTGGCATCCTATCTAATAAAAGAGAAACATGCAAATAAACCATACCTTTGCTATGCTACCAGCCAATCAGGAGGGGGGGCGGGGCCAAGTGGTGCCAGTGAGGGTGGGGCGCTGCGGCACATGCAACTGCGCTGGAGATCAACCACCCAGAGCCTGAGCCTCAAGCAGAGGCAGCAGGGTGATCGGGCTGCTGGGGGTCAACCGCCCAGGGCCCCAGCCTCAGAGTATCAGCCAGAGGCTTGTGGCCTTGGCCAGGGGTGGATCAGGGCAATCAAGCATGCTGGGGGGTCAACCGTCCAGGGCCCCATCCTTGGAGCATCAGCCAAAGGCTTGCACTTTGGCTGGAGGCAGAGCAGGGGTACAGCAGGGCAATTGCCCGTGCTGGTGGGTCAACTGCCCAGGTCCCGAGCCTCAAACAGGCAGCGGGGTGATCGCGCCTGCTGGGGGTCAACTGCCCAGTGCCCCATCCTCGGAGCAGGGTAATCAAGTGCGCTGGGGGTCCCCTGCCCTAGACCTGAGCCTCAGATCCTTGGCCAGAGGCTTGGGGCCTTGGCCAGGGTAGAGCAGGCCAATCACAGTTAACTGGGGGTCCCCCGCCCAGGGCCAGAGGCTTTAGGCCTTGGCAGGGGTGAAGCAGGAGATCAGAGGAGATGGGTGTGAACTATAGAGGGAAACACCTTTTCTGACCCCTCATTGGCTAAGCTCCCTGTACGCCACTGGTGATATTCTTAGTAACTTGGGTATAAGAATCCAAAAAAGTAATCTAGGGTTCTTCCACCACACTCCTGGAGAAAAAAAACAAGGTCTGCTGCTGGAGGGCTAAGAAATGTCATATCCTTTCCCTAGGCAGTTTGGTTCAGTGGATAATGCCTAAGTTTGCCAACCGCAGGGTCCGGGTTATATTCTGATCAAGGGCATGTACCTAGGTTGCAGGCTCCTCCCTGGCTAAGGCCCAGGTCAGGGCTCATGCCAGAGGTAACCAATCAAAGTGTTCCTCTCACTTTGATGTTTCTCTCTGTCTTTCCCCTTCTCTTCCACACTCTCTAAAAATCAATGGAAACATATCCTCAGGTGAGGATAAAAAAAGAAAAATAAAGAAACGTTATAGCCTATGAAAGACACATCTTGAAAATGCCCAAAGAAAGTTGTCATTTTTTCATGGTGAAGGGACCAGAGTCTGGGTTGATGAAAACACCTTGGTGGCTGCGGTGACTGGCAGTGGCTGCAGCAGTGGGGTGATGGGGCTGGTGCCTTTCCCTGATCAGCCCAGTCACCTCTCACAAAAGGAGGCCAGACTGTGGCTTAGGCCTTCTCCCCATGGGGAATGGGCTTAAGCCATCAGTAGGACATCCCCTGAGGGCTCTCAGTATGTGAGAGGGGGCAGGTTGGGCTGAGGGGACTCTTTCTCTCCCCCCCCCCCCCCCGTGCACGAATTGCACTGGGCCCCTAGTGTGCATATTATTGGCAAAGAGATAGAGGACACAAAAAGCCAGAGCGAAAAGGTAAAAGTAAAAATTAGATGCCTCTAGAGAGGAGGAGTGAAGAAAGTAAGGAGGGGTAGGAAAGGGAAATCCTCTATTTTGTCACAGCCTCTAGTACTAAAAAGGGGGAAACTCTGGGGTTCTCTTTTTCTTCCAATGAAGGGGGGAAATCCAGTTCTTCTCTACTATTTCTTTATTTCCTACTAGAGGCCCAGTGTACAAAATTTGTGCACGGGGGGGTGGGGGGATGTCCCTTAGCCCAGCCTGCACTCTCTCTAATCTGGAACCCCTTGAGGGATGTCCAACTGCCTGTGTATGCTCCATCCTAGGATAGGGCCTAAACAGGCAACCGGACATCCTTCTTACAATCCAGAACTGCTGGCTCCAAACTGCTCACCTGCCTTCCTCCCTGATTGCCCCTACCCACTTCTGCCTGCCAACCTGATCACCCCCTAACCACTCCCCTGCTAGCCTAATTGATGTCTAACTGCTCCCCTGCCAGCCTGTTTGCCCCCAACTTCTCTCCTCTGCCGGCCTGGTCACCCCTAACTGCCCTCCCTGCAGGCTTGATCACCCCCAACTGCCCTCCCTTGCAGGGTCTGGTCCCTCTCAACTGCCCTCCCCTGCTGACCTGATCGCCTACAACTGCCCTCCCTTGCAAGGCCTGGAACCTCCCAATGGCCCTCCGCTGCTGGCCATCTTGTAGTGGCCATCTTGTGTCCACATGGGGGCAGGATGTTTGACCACATGGGGGCAGCCCTCTTGTGTGTTGGAGTGATGGTCAATCTGCAAATTACTCTTTTATTAGATAGGATAGAGGCCTAGTACATGGGTGGGGGCCAGCTGGTTTGCCCTGAAGAGTGTCCCAGATCAGGGTAGAGGTTCCCTTGGTGCATGGGGCAGCCTGGGAGAGGGGCCTGTGGTGGTTTGCAGGCTGGTTACACCTCCCAGTGACCCAAGCGGAGGCCCTGGTATCTGGAATTAATCTATGTCTACAATTGAAACTTTGTAGCCTGGTGCAGAGCCAAGCCTTCTGCTTGCTCTGGGGCAGCAGCCATTTCTGTTTGAAACATTGTAGCCTAGAGTGGAGGCCTAGGCCAGCAAAGGCAGACTGAAAGCTTGGCTTCCTCCATTGCCAGGGAAACCCAAGCCTCTGTTCTCTCCAGCTCAGTGGCTGCCGCCATTTCTGTATCTTCTATTTTATTATTTTATTTTTTTATTCTTTAAATATATTTTATTGATTTTTTACAGAGTGGAAGGGAGAGGGATAGAAAGTCAGAAACATCGATGAGAGAGAGACATCGATCAGCTGCCTCTTGCACGCCCCCCACTGGGGATGTGCCCACAGCCAAGGTACATGCCCTTGCTGGAATCGAACCCGGGACCCTTCAGTCCGCAGTCCGACGCTCTATCCACTGAGCCAAACTGGTCTCGGCCATTTCTGTATCTTTTATAATTGAAACTTTGTAACATTGAGTGGAGGCCTTGGTAGGTGAAAAGCTTGGCTTCCTCTGTTGCTGGGAAAACCCAAGCCTTCCTCCTGCTCTCAGTAGTGGCAACCATCTTGGTTGGGGTTTATTTGCATAATTTGCTCCTGATTGGCTGGTGGGCATGGCTGTGGGTGTGGCTTCTGGGTGTGGCAAAGGTGCAGTGAAATTTGCATATTACTCTTTTATTAGATAGGATGTGTCTCCTATACCTTCACAGAGAATACTTTATTCCGTCACTTGTAGTCACCAAATATGTGAAGGGTTTTCCCCCCACAACAACAAGCAAGTTTCTGACACCAGCTAAGTGTCCTACAATTTAACTGAAGTTTAACACAATCTATCTGGAAGGTAGTATCAGATCCCACAAGTTGAGATATCAGTCCCATAAGACTGCTCCCTGCCCCCAACTTCAGACGCCAGTCCCAAACCCACCTGTGCGTCTGACCAATGGGCTATTGAAGGTCCCAGTGACCTTTCCTTGGGTTCAATTAATATGCTGGAGTGGCTCTCAGAACTCAGGGAAACACATACTTACATTTACCAGTATATTAAAAGATATGATAAAGGATACAGATGGACAGCCAGTTGAAAAGATACAGATGGGCAAGATCTAGGCAGGTCCCAAGTGCGGGAGCTTCGTCCCCCTGGAGTTCTGATGTCCTCTTCCTGGTGCAGATGTGTCTGACAACCCAGAAGCTCTTTGAACCCTGCACCATTGGCATCTTTATGGAGGCTTTCTCCCATGGGCATCAATTATGAACTCTGTTTTTAGCCCTCTCCCCTTTCCGGAGGATGACAGGTGGGGCTGAAAATTCTAATCATGGCTCAGCCTTTCTGGTTACCAGCCCCCTTCCAGGAGCCATCACTCAGGGTCATCTCAAGGTGCGAAAGACACTCCCAGTGCTCTTAACACTTAGGAAATGACAAGGGTTTTAGGATCTCTGTGCCAGGAACTGGGGGTACAGGTATATATATATACTGAGTAGCCAGATTATTATTATGATCTCTGAACACAATAATAATCTGGCCAATCAGTGTATATCCTATATAATAAAAGGCTAATATGAAAATTGTCCCCTTGACCAGGAGTTCGACCAGCAGGCAGCCCAGCCAACCACCCATGTCCCCTCCCCCTGGCCAGGCTGGCTGGACCCACCCACGCACAAATTCATGCACTGGGCCTCTAAAATATACATATACACAAACTAAGTGGCCAGATTATTATGCGTTCAGAGATCATAATAATCTGGCCATTCAGTGTATTTTCTATTACCTCGTAAGTACTATTTGACTCTTCAAAATGTGTATATGTTACTTTAATAAAGTAAAAATTAAAGAGGGGAATGGGAGATATCTGTAATACTATCAACAATAAAGAAAAAATTAAATTAAAAAGCCAGGACTGGATGAGATCATGAGATAGAGGAAAAAAAGAACTCTGGTATCTCAGTCCAGAGTCCCTCCACCATTCAGAGGAAGAGGAAGCGGAGCCAGCAAAGGAGACAGAAAGAGCAGCCAGAACCGTCAGAGGAGACCCATCAGGGAGCAGCTAAGTGGAGAAAGCATTTCCAAAAGGACAATGATAAAGCATGCCAAGTGCTGTTAGTTAAAATGAAAAGTGATCATTAAGTTTGATAAGAGCCATCCTGGTGGAGGGAAAGCCTGATCTAAGTGGGTTCTAGAGAGCGTGTGAGGATGGAAAGTAAAAATGGCAAGAACAGCAACTCTTACAGGTTGGGCATTGGTGTGTCAAGAGGGAGTTTTGTGCGTATAAGTGTGATTTTAAATGAAAATCTTTGAATATTGGTAGAAATGACCTACGTAGTTATAGGGCAGTGTATGTTATTTATATCCATTGCCCCTAAAATGAACTCTTTTGGGTCAGGCAACATTAATCTTTTTAATATGATCCTGGGCTCAATTTGTTAAATTTTAAGATGTATAGTATAGGTTTGAAAGATTAAGTCACTTTTACCAAGTAACTTGGAAAGCTATTTCTTGTTTTCTATGTTCAAAAGACACACAAAGGAAATTCTCAATCCTTAAAATCCTCACTCATTTAATTGTCTGGATCAAGTGAGAAAACTTGCTTAAGAGGATCAAACAAACTTGGGTCCTTCTCTGGTTCTTTCTCAATAAATGAAATAAATAAAGCTATATAAGCCAAGGCAATGTACTTTACCATCCCCCCCAGTATATTATTTGTATTTATTTCAGAAAAGAAAGGGGAGAAAGAGAGAGTAGAGAGGGGGGGGGAGGGAGGGAGAGAGAGAGAGAGAGAGAGAGAGAGAGAGAGAGAGAGAGAGAGAGAGAGAGAGAAACGTCAGTGATGAGAGAGAATCATTGATCTCTGGTCTCCTGGGATCAAGTCTGCAATCTGGGCATGTGCCCTGCCCAGGAATTGAACCATGACCTCCTGGTTGATAGGTTGATGCTCAACCACTGAGCCATGCTGGCCGGGAAAGTTAGGATTATTTCTTTAAACCTAATTTCCTTCTCTGTAAAATGGTGTTAACCATCATAATACCTATCTCATACTATTGTTGAGGATTTATTAAGATAAATTTATAAAGTGTTTAGGATGGCACTTAAATATAGCTAGGTGTTTAGTAAGGGTAATAAATATAGTTAATATCGTTAATAATTATTTTTTTTCCTAATTCTTCTGTTAGTTACTGACCTGCCATTTTCTGTTGCTTCTTGAGTTCATTTTTGCAGAAAGATCATTGGTTTTATCAGGTTAGGATAATTTGACTTTGTTATCAGGTTGGGAATTTTAGCTCAGTTATAAAAAGCAGGCTAGCAGACAGGGAGAAAATGAGGTCAAAGGCATAAAAGGGGAAATTGGATGAACCAGAGTCCACAGAGAGATGGGAGAGGGGAGGCCAAGTGCACAGATTGATGTGTTAAACAAAAAGGAACAGCAGCTGCTGAGGCTGGCAGTGAGGAATGGATTGGTGTAGATGGTGTTAAATAGAGAGAGGGAGGAAAGAAAGAGGAGGAGTTTCATGTTAAATGTACACTTTAATTATTTAAGAAAAAGACTTAAATTACATTTTATGGTCTCAAACACTGTGAAAAATAATTTCTCCTCACTACATTAACATCACAGCATAAAATTGTATTTTAAAGTATCCACTTGTGACTGATATTAAAAAAAATGAAATGTGGGCCCTTCCTAGAAGTAATGTGGAAAAATATACAGAAGACCGTACAACACATTGAGAGAAAATAAAAACCAAATTCATGAGCATAAACCAAAGCATTTCAGCAAAGCACATCATCTCCTGGGTGTTTTTATCATATAGACAGAAGTTCTTTGCAGAAACAGAATCACAAAATGTCTCCCCTCAACATGGTCAGACTATATTTATTAAATAAATCATTTTACTCACAAAAATGCTTATTGAAGAGACATTGGAGTGTTGTTGTTTTCTAAATTATAAACAGAGTACAAAAATTTAAAAAGCAAGAGAAAACTTATTAATTTTTAACAGTACGTCCTGGATAAGATGGCCAAATCAAAGATTTTCTTGTGCTTAGATTACCAAGCATTGAAAGATCATATCTGCTATTTTTTTAAGGCATATAACAAGAATAAATCAACTAAACAAGACCTGGAAAATAATTTCTTGCTCTGTATAAATGATGGCATCATTCATATGTTTTATAATATGAGTATCTTTACTAAATGTTAACTCGGGAATAGTTACTCTTTATTTTAATGTTTTTATTGATTTTGAGAGAGAGAGAGAGAGAGAGAGAGAGAGAGAGAGAGAGAGAGAGATGTGAGAGTTTAGTAACATCCATTGGTGGCCACCTGCATGCCCCTGGACCAGGATCAAGCCAGGAACCCTTTGGTGCATGGGATGATGCCCAACCAACTCAGCCACACAGGGCAGGGCTTTGCGCTTAAGTTCTTACAGTTTTGTCACTGTCTGTGGCAAGCAAGAAGATGAGCAGTTAACCAGTGAAATAAATGGATAAAAGATGGAGAAATTTTGTATAATTTAGAAAGCCAACCCTTTCCCTTTCACTTAAGAGTGGGACTTTTAAAA
Source organism: Antrozous pallidus (assembly GCA_027563665.1). Taxonomy (NCBI): domain Eukaryota; kingdom Metazoa; phylum Chordata; class Mammalia; order Chiroptera; family Vespertilionidae; genus Antrozous; species Antrozous pallidus. Next base: position 50,645,233 of record CM050524.1, on the reverse strand, counting down.
CCCAAATGATAAGTATTTGTTAAGTCTACTCATTTTCCATATGTAGGGTAGTCTAAATGACAGTCAACACATATCAAACCTTACAAGTAATTTTAGAAAAATGTCCTGTTATAGTGGAAAAGGTATAGGATAAGAAGACAGGCAGTCTGGCTCAGTGGTTGCGTATCGATTCAATTCCTGGTCAGGGCACGTGCCCAGGCTGTGGGTTCAATACCCACTGGGGGGCATACAGGGGACAGCTAATCAATAATTCTCTCTCATCATTGATGTTTCTCTCTCTCTCTCTCTCTCTCTCTGTCTGTCTGTCTGTCTCACCCCTCCTTCCCTCCTTCCCTCCCTCCCTTTCTGAAAAGGAAGGGGGGAAGAGTAAATACTCTGAAGAGATGCCTTTAACAGTGAAGCTGCTTCTAAAGACAGAATGTTTATGTATGAATAAAGGTACTTAACAATTTATTGAATGAATAATGATTTATTCTTACAACCCAAAAGGAAAACAAATAAACAAATGAATTCACCGCCTTTTTTTTTTTTTTTTTCTGAGCTTGGACATTGGTTGGTTATCTTTCACCGTGTAGCTATCTGTGTCCTTTACAGATGATGGCCAGCAGAAGTAAGGAAGATGGTCATATACCTGGGCACCTAGGACTGGTTTCCACGCTGAAGGGAGACAAAAGGGCGATATGGTAGATATCTCCAAAGTACCTGGGAACATGGGTCTTGGGATACAGTAATTAAGGAAAAGGGGTCTTTGGAGGATACAAAGGACATCACAGCCGAGAGATAATACCTGATAATATTCAACCAGCATATCATTTCCTCCTTATTAATGCTATAAATGTAAGGTCAGGATATCTTAAGATTTCAGAAGAAGCACTCCATTTTTCATCTCTAAAACTCTGATCCTCATTTGCAGGAAGATGAGAGGACCCATCCCCAATCTCAGACCCATGGAGATTATTGCACAGAGCAGCTCAAGCTGAACTCAGTCATCCTGTAGAGGCACTAGAAATGGAATGACCAGTTTTCCAAAAAGCCTCCATCTTGTATAGTTTTCATCTATCCACAGATGGTGCTTAATATATATTTTCAGAGGAATCAATAAAAGAATAAATGTAAGTACCCATATGTGAATTGAAGCTTTAAAAATATTTGGAGGGAGATTGAGTCAACCAGTGGTATGTAACACAGATTTATTCAGCGTATCAGCATAAGGCCATCCCATTTAGACCTTGCTGCTGTGCCTTGTTCTGTAATAGAGATAGATACCTTGGGAAAAAACACCAAGTTTCTCTGGAAAGTTTGCAGACTGGCACAATGTTCCTTCTATGGAATTCTAGCCTCAAAACAAGGAAGTTGGTTAATGAATGTCTACTGACTAAGGAATGGTGTCTTCTAACCAATTTAGTGTCTATCATCTCCAGCAGCCATAAAGAATAATAGCTGAACCCCTTAAAAAAGGGGGGGCTATCTTGTTTGTTCCATTCCCTTTTAACACGTAGAGACACTCAGCAAACATCTTTTGAATGAATAAATGTTATGACAGCTACATTATCTACTCTGCCGGTGCAAGCTCCATAACCAGTGAACCAGAATTTAAAATGGATTATAAAGCTCTTAAATGAGATATATGGTAGCTTATGTGAAAAGGAGGCAAAAACGTGAACCAAATTAAGAATATATATTTGACAGCAAACTGTTTTAAGAATTGTTAGCTCATGACAAGCCAAGTTGCAATAATGAATGAAGTTTATTGCCCAAGACATTACCAAGTTAGGACAGAGAAGATGTGGTTCAACCAGTTACAAGAGCTTTGAAGTAAGCCACTTCAACCTGGCCCCAGGTAAAATTGTGAAACTGGCTTGATCTGTCTGCATGGCCCCGAGACTTCCCTCTCTCCTTCAACCCTTTTTGTAGGCTAACAGTGCCCTCAAGTTTTCTTCACGCTCCCCTTAACCTTTTTTTTATATATCACAAGGAAAATACAACGGTAGTAGGTTAACATTATCTCCAAAGGTACCCCTAATCCATGTATTTCAATGGACAGTGAGTGGCACCACCATGAGAGAACAGGAGACATGGGATAGACTAGCTTAGTAAAGAGCCAAGTCGGGGCACGGAGGGCGTTCCCAAGGCTGAGGGAGGCTTACGGTTTGGTGAGGTCAGTGGCATGACCCGTGCTTAGCTCTTCAAAATTCCTGGGAGAGGTGTCATACGAGCTTAACTGTGAAGCATTGTGGCAACTCTCTACCTAAGAACCCTGAATGTGGCGACTGACTAAAGACCCTGGAATTGGCCGTCGTTGCCCCTCTCTGCTATGACCTTTGGCCTCACCTTGGCATCTCTTAAGCTTTTACGGAACAAGGAGAAATCTACATTGCTTTCCTTGTAGGAGAGTGCAGTAGGGAAGCTCAAAGAAGTCCCAGGATATGAATGCAGTCTACTAGTTAAAGAGGATAAGCCAGAGAGGGTTAACCACTCATTATTGGAGACGAAGGCATTTTTTTCACAGTGGAACTAGTTTTACTGATTTTTATGATCGTACAGATAACACATGCTGATTGAAAAAATTCAGGAAATATAGGAAAGTATAATCTAACCTCTTGATATCATTTTAATAGCACTTTGCATCATTTTAATAGCACTGATCAATAACCACCTCCTACGAGCTGACTGATTACATAGGGATAAGGTAGAAAGGCTGCAGGCAAGGGGGAGGAGGAGGGATGGCATCAGGGTCTATGGTTGTGTCTCTCCTTCCAAGATCTTGAAGTCCAATAAGAAGGTAGTTAATTTTCAATGGTGTTAAAACCAAGCTCTGGCCAGTTCCTGGGACTGGAGAAGGGATAGCATTCCTCAGGCAAACTCCCAGAGGCACAGCAACCAAATCAAAGTGCATCCTGTCTTTTGTCCTCAAAATGCACTTTCTTTTCTGAGCAATGGACCCATCCCATGCTCTGAGTTGTCTCAAATCTTTTAGAGCTCTGTTTTTCTTCTTGGAGCACATCCTCCAATTTCCCAGGGTCCGTAAGAAAACCTCCTATCCATAATTAGTAAGGTGAATAATCATTAAACATATGTGGTCCTATTCTTATTGCATGACCTTCCCTCCTGTCATTTTGAGATAACTTTTGTATGTGATGTGAGGTAGGGATCCAACTTTATTCTTTTGCCTATGGATGTCCAGCTGGCAAGTTATTGCAGACACTATTGTTTCCCCCATTGGCCTTGACATTCTTGTTAAATTTTAATTGACCAAAGATGTATAGAATAACTTTTGGAATCTCAATCCTATCCATTATTCTATATTTCTATCCTTATACCAGAACCATACTACCTTGATTGCTGTTGCTTTGTAGAAAGTTTTTAAATTGAGAATTGTGAGTTCTACAACTTGTTCTTCTTTCTCAAGATTGTTTTGTCTGTCCTGTGCCCCCCTTGTCCATTTCTTTAAAAAAAAAACACACACACACAATTAGAATTTTGATAGGATTGCATTGAAAATGTTGATCAATTTGAGAAGTAGAAAAACAGACTTTCAGACAAATTTTATTCTAGTTTAATAGGTTGTGGTAGACTGTTTGCAAGGGTGCCCATAATTAATTCTTTTCTCCATATCTCTGCGTAGTTGCTATGTTTGTTGAGCTCCTCCAATAAAATGGTAGAGTCTAGTTCCCATTTCTTAAATTGAGGTTGGCCTTGTGACTTATTCTGACCAAAATGACTAAGGCATGAGTGATATTGTGCTAGTTCCAAGACTAGGTTTAAAGATGCCTTGCACAATTCTCATTCTACTACCATGTGAACAAGCTCAGGCTAGCCTGCTGGAAAATGAGAGGCCACATGGAGCAGAGGCAAGCCACCTAAGCTGAGGTTGTCCCAGACCAGTCAGCTCCCAGCCAACCTAGAAGGTAGCATAGATAAGACAGACAATCCAACTGAGGTCACTGAAGCCCGCCCCAAATCAGCAGAACTGCCACAGATATCCAAAGACTCAGAGCAAATTTTAAAAGGTTATTATTTTATTACATTTAGTTATGGAGTGCTTTTTATATAGCAATAAATATTACGTAGGCAAACTGAAAAAATAAAATGTCCACAAGATGTCCTCTTAATGGATGAACAAGATGTAGTATGTGTGTACAATGGAATGTTATTAAGCCTTAATACAAAATGAAATTCTGATTCATGATAATGAACCCTGGAAACATTATGCTTGGTGAGATAAGCCCGACATAAAAGAACAAAGATCGGCTGAAACTGGTTTGACGCAGTAGATAGAGCATCAGCCTGCAGACTGAAAGGTCCCAGGTTCGACTCTAGTCAAGGGCAAGTACCTTGGTTGCGGGCACATCCCCAGTGGGGGGTGTGCAGGAGGCAGCTGATTAATGTTTCTAGCTCTCTATCCTTCTCCCTGCCCATCTGTAAAAAAAAAAAAATCAATAAAATATATTTTAAAAAGAGAACAAAAATTATATGATTCCTGTTATATGAGTTACTAGAATAGGCAAATCCATAAAGAGATAAAGTATAATAGGGGTTAACAGGAGCTGGGGAGTTATTGTTTAAAGATTCGATTATTTGTATTTGGGAAGACAAAATGTTCTTGAAATAGATAGTGGTGATAGTTTCACAACATTGTGAATGTATATAATGCCGCTGAGTTGTACACTTTTAAATGATTAAAACTATAAATTTTATGTATAATTTACCACAATTTAAAAAAATATGTTCTCTTAGAATTTTAAATATGTGTAGTCAACTCATTTATCTGGATGGACTTTCCAGAGTGTCTAGGAACTAAAAACCCACTTTAGCACATTAGCCTTCAGAGCAGGCCTGTGAATTCTTTTCATTGGTTCCATGCCTGCCTCTAGCCGTTTGCCCTATTACAGTGCCAATTAGCTCCTGACTCGAAGCTACTACTTTCACTCCTTGCAATTGATAATTGGGTTTGGCATTTGGTATTTCCCAGCACAGGACTCAGGTTCTGGCTACCATCCTTTGCATTTCCGGCACTATTGGAAAGCACCTTGCTTCCCCTGCCTGCTTCCTACAACCCAAGCCGATAGGCTTTTCAGATAAAATACTTGCACTATTTGAGACCTACTTATACTAAAAAATTTTTATCTGAAGTTCAAGTTTAACTAGATAGTCTGTTAAATTTGGCAACCTTGGCCCCATGGGCTCTGCCAATGGGATTTTTGAGGGAAATGCACCTGGAAAAATATATGACTAATTTTTATTTTTATTCTCTTTACTGGTGAAGCCATTTTTCAAAGTATTACCTATGGCAGTATGTCAAGTACTTCAGCAGCCAGGCTAATAGTCATAGCCCGATTTAAATACATATAACCCTGCCTTCAGGAGAGAAGATGATGCACAATGATTCTGGTAGTGTTTCCACTAGGATTTATGTCATCCAATATATTATTTTATAGCAAGCTACTCTGTATGTGTATTTAATACATAAATTTACACGGTTAGTTTACACTGAAAATGCTTATTTTCTCAAATTATTAAAAAGGCATCATTCTCATATGAATAGTGAGCATGTCCAAGTTAACTCATCAACAAAGGAACCAGAAGACAGAGAAAAGAGTTTTATGAGGATACAAGAAACTGGGACATAAGTAGGAAAAGGAATGCTGAAATCAGACTGTTGAGTTAGATGTGGAAGTGGTTTGTACCCTAGAGGGCATAAACCATAACCTTTAGTTTATCTTTGCTGCAGAGTGGGTGGAGAGGAATCACAGTTTCTATAAGCTAACATCTAATTTGGTAGAGTTGTGAGAATCTATTGCTAATCAATTGCTAGTGAAACAAGTTACACTTCCTGAGAGAGAATGAACCTCAAATGAGTCTATTAGAAAATGCTCTAAGCCGCACCAGCATGGCTCAGTGGTTGAGCATTGACCGTTGACCTGTGAACCAGGAGGTCATGGTTCAATTCTTGGTTAGGGCACATGCCTGAGTTTCAGGCTCAATCCCCAGTGTGGGACTTGCAGGAGGCAACTGATCAATGATTCTCAATGATTCTCAATGATTCTCTCATTGATGTTTCTCTCTCTCTCTCTCTCAATTCATTCTTCTCTGAAATCAAAATAATATGTATCTATGTTCTAATATATTAAAAGGTCACTCAAAATCATTTTTTGCCTTTTGTCCAATTTCTGGATAATTTTTCTGGACAACATATATGGCATTCCTAACTACATTTGGTATGGAAAAATAAAGAATAGAGACTAAATAATATACTTGGTCCCCCTAACATTCTGTCCTGGGATGAGTCTGGGATGGGAGGCAAAAATCTGCTGTTACATTTGTATCCTGGAGACTCTCATCAATGATTCTGAGTCCAGTGTTTAAAGTTGTGAATTTTTTGAACAGAAGGTCACCTTCATGCAAGCCAACTATTTCACGTGGTGCTCGTCCAAAAAAACACAGTGTGTTCCAATTCTGGTGGAAACATTGACTAACATGATTTCAAGTTGGAGTCTTGCTAAGGATTTCTAAGGCTTTCTGGTTAAATGTTGGTGTTCATGCTCATTTTAGAATCTAGACAAACCATAAAAAGAGACTCTTCTCTCATGTTTTTTATTTTTTTTATTTTTGGAGGTAAATACATCCTCTTCAGATTTCAAGAAGTACAATGAGGTTATAGCAGACTAATCTATTGGGTCCAGATCCCTCTTTCTAATTCCTTAGAGCTGACGCCTTTTCTAGAGATTTGCTTTTGGCCAAAAGGAGCCACCTCTCCTGAGAAGATACTCCCTCCTGCCTGGGGCAGCTCACAGCCAGTTGCTGACTGAAGAGGATACAAAGGCCTGAACCCTTTGTTTCATAAAAGGAACAAGATTATGGTGAAATTCTTGTTCAAAAGCTCCTCAAGGTATCAGGCAGAAGCTAGACTCCAGCCACGATACATTCTTGCTTCGTTTTTTGAGCCCCACCCTATCCTTCTTACCTCATTCCCCTTTTCCTAAAAGCACACACTCAAGAATCCCTGTCTCAGGCTCTGAGTCTTGGGAACCTGACATTAAGACAAAGGTATGAAAGGTAAGTTTCCTTCCTGCATCCTTCCTTCAGGTTACCAGTTCACTCATGAAAGATAACCAAAGTTGCCAGGGTCTTGGGTAAACTTACAAAAAATTTTTTTTTCAGTATATGTGTGTATGTGTATTTATATATGTATATACATAATATCCTATATAATAAAAAGCTAACATGCAAATTGACCGAACAGTGGAACAACTGGTCACTATGACACACACTGACCACCAGGGGGTAGATGCTCAATGCAGGAGTTGCCCCCTAGTGGTCAGTGCATTCCCACAGGAGGAGTGCCACTCAGCCAGAAGCCCTGAGCTGGGCTCATAGTTGGCTAGCGCAGCGGTGGTGGCGGGAGCCAATCCCACCTCTGTTGCCGCACAGGAAGTGGGCCTAAGCCAGCAGTCAGACATTCCCTGAGAGCTCCTGGGAAGGCACAGGCTGGGCTGACAGACCCCCTCATCCCTGCCCCCAGTGCATGAATTTTGTGCACCAGGCCTCTAGCGTAAATATAAAAATCACTACAGTAAATAAGTGTTTCTGTAGACTTATTTTTGTGTTATATAAATAAATGATATCCTACACCATCACTGTTTTGCTTTTTGCCTAATTTGATAATGGATCTTGGAGATGGTTCTTAATCAATGCTCTTGAGTATTCTGTTGTAAATATCTACTGTAATTAGAATATTGCTCCCCTAATTATGGCCATGTACATTGTTTCTAATGTTTAACTATTAAATAAACAAACAGCATTGCTATAGCAAATGTTTGTATAAAATGCCATAAATTATGAATATGTTTGTAGGATAATTTCCTATTAGTGGAAGTCCTGGGTCAAAGGGTACGTGCATTTGTATTTTTGGCATATATTGCTAATGTGCCTCCCATAGACATTGAATCAATTTTCACTGCCACTGAAAATAAATGTTAGTGGCCTTTTCTCCAACCCTCACCAATATGATTGCACATATTTTTGTTTTTGTGTTTTTTTACTCGTTTTATACTTGCCAATCTGATGTGTAAAAAAAGGTATAATGAATGAGATTATGCATGTATTTATATGTTTAAAAGTCTCTTTCATTTTCTGTTTCTATTTAAGTTCTTTGTCACTTTTACATTGGATTTTGGCTGTTTACTACTAATTTGTAGATACTCTATAAATATCTTTGTGATATGTTATAAATATTTTTTCAAGTTTGTCTTTTTGCTTATGTAGTTTCAGGGCTATGAAGAATTCTTCCTTGTCTTTAGGTAGTGGACTATATAAGCCTATTGTTTATGGTTTCTTGATTGTTTTATGGTACTGAAGCAAGTTCTTTCCTGGTCCAAGATTATTTAGGAAACTAGAGACCTGATGCATGAAATTCATGCAAGAGTAGGCCTTCCTTCCCCCAACTACCAGCACTGGTTTCCCTCTGGCACCCAGGACCAAGGCTTCCCTCACAGCCCCAGCTTAGCCCAGAAGGATGTCCAGTCTAATTAGCATATTATACTTTTATTATTATAGATTCTCCCATATTTTCTTCTGATACTTATATGAGTTTATTTCTTCTTTTCCCCCACCCCCCTCATTTAATCTAATGCATCGGTAATTTGTTTTGGTACAAAAGGAGAAGCAGTAATCCAGTTCTCTTTTTTTTATAGATGGCTAGCCAGTTATCTCAATAAAAACATATTGGATAATCCACCTTATTATTTCTATTTTATTAGTAGCTATTATATAAAATGGATGTTGGATTTCATCAAATTCTTTTCAGCACTTGTGGAGATGATTATATCATTATCTTACTTTTTCTCTAGTAAATGGCGAGTTATTGAACAATCCTGGCATTCTGAAAGCAAATACCACTTAGTAAAGTTGTGTTATCATTTTAATGTACTCCTTAATTCTGTTGGCTAATAGGCTATCTGACATTTTAATGTAAATATTCATAAGTGATACTGTGCAATAGTTTAATTTTTTTGGTACCTTTGTTGTTGCATTCACTCATAAAAAATTTAGAAGTCTTTTCCCTTCATGCTTTAGAACCGTGGTTGGCAAACTGTGGGTCTCGAGCCACATGTGGCTCTTTGGCCCCTTGAGTGTGGCTCTTCCACAAAATACTATGACCTGGGTGAGTCTATTTTGAAGAAGTGGTGTTAGAAGAAGTTTAAGTTTAAAAAATGTGGCTCTCAAAAGAAATTTCAATCGTTGTCCTGTTGATATTTGGCTCTGTGGACCAACGAGTTTGCCGACCATCGCTTTAGAAACATGGAAGCACACACAAAGGCTTAATTTCTTAAAGGTTTGGTAGAAGTTTTTAGTGAAAATGTCTGTGCTAAGATACTTTTGATGAAACAGCTCTTTAATATTTTACCACATATTTGTATGTTTTCTATGCACTTAGAGGTCAGTTTTGGAAACCCCTCATTTGAACCAGGTTCCCAAATTTATCATAATATACATGGTAGTCTCTCCTGAATCTTTAAATTTCTCTTGTATCTACATTTAACTCCCTCATATAAATTCTTTTTTAAAAAAACTGCAGTACTTTATTTTTTTATTTTTAAAATATTTATCTTTTACAGAGAGGAAGGGAGAAGGATAGAAAGTCAGAAACATCGATCAGCTGCCTCTTGCACACCCCCCACTGGGGATGTGCTCACAGCCAAGGTACATGCCCCTGACCGGAATCAAACCCAGGATCTTTTAAGTCCTCAGGCCCAAGCTCTATCCACTGAACCAAACCGGTTTCGGCCCTCATATAAATTCTTATTTTGTATATTTATGATTTTACTATTTTAAGATCAATTAAATTAAATAAGTTTATTTATCTTGATTTATTTCTTTAAGATTTAGGTTTTGAATTTATTTCAGATCTGCCACTCTTCAAAGTTTTTAATTTCTGCTTTTATCTTTTTAATTCACTAATTTTCTATCACTATGTTTTTTCTTGAGAATTTTTCTGATTTTTTTATTTGAGCCTTTTTTTTTTTTTTTTTTTTTTTACTGTCAGTCTTGTTGTTTTATTAATTAGTATAAGTATTAGGACTTTATTTCTCTCCAAGAATTGCTTTGTATGTATATCAAATGTTTTACTATGTGTTTTCACATTTCAATTTCAATTTCCTTTTTGATCCAAACATGTTTCTGAATTGTTGGTATTTTTTTGTTATTAATTTCTAATTTAATTGCATTAGGTACAAAGCTACTCTTTCCTGCATTTTTCCTTTTTTAAAATTTATTAACTTTTTAAAAATCACATTTTGTGAATATTTCTTGGACACATCAAGAAGATGTATATTTATTTGGAAAATGTAGAATTATATAAATTGGAGCTATCTAATTAATTATGCCTTGAAGTTGTTTGACTTCTTGGATGAAATTCACAGAAAATATTATATTATTTAAAGTTGGACTTAACACTCCTTTGTTGTAGAGTACAAAGTGCTGTGGGAATACTGCTTCTAGTGTTACAGGGACAAGAAAAAATACTGTTGTTTTAAAAATTATAGCTGTAATTTTTATTGTCTGTTGCTTTGTACGTTATAAGAGCTGTATGGTTTGAACAAACATTTTCAAGAGCCTTCAGTTGACACAAAATAACCAAGATTTTGTAGTATGGATCATTTAAGAGTAGTGATGTTAAATATACAGTTTTAAAGTTCCATTTTCTCTATACTAATACTCTTTTTTAATATGTTTTTATTGATTTCAGAAAGAGAGAGAGAGAGACATCAATGATGAGAGAGAATCATTAATTGGCTGCCCCCTGCATGCCCTGCACTGGGGATCAGGCCCACAATCTGGGAATATCCCCTGACTAGAAATCGAACTGTGACCTCCAACGTGATCTCCTTATTCCTTTCACTAAGTACAACTATAAGTCCTGGATGTTTTATATGGATGGATGGATGGATGGATGGATGGATGGGTGGATGGATGGATATAAAGACTCTGAAAGATAGAGCAAAGAAAACAGAATGGCTAGGGACCTCATGACCCAAGGAATGACATGCATTGAGTTTTGAGCTTACCGGCTATTCTTTTTCCTTCAAATTCTCCACTGGATGCTGGAGAAGCTAACAACCCAGAGATGCTAACAGATACAAACAAAAACAAAAAAAGAAAAAAAGCTCAAGAAATGCCAGTTCTTTCTAGCCAAAGGATAGAATAGGAACAGTCCAGCAAGACTGTAAATTTTTAGACAATAATGGCTCTACTGCCTCATAACACCACAGGAAAAACTGAGGTCCCACCCCAAGGCCTGTCAACAGAGTCTATGTCAGCAGCCCAGACTTCCGCCCTCACCCAGCTGGAACAGGGATTCTCCTCCCAGCCCTTCCCCACACTGGGGTGATGTCAGAGAAGGCCAAGTGAGGAGCCAGGACTTTTGTCCTAATTAGGCAGCAACTAACCTCTCCATCCTCTGGAGTCTCAGTGGAGACCATGTGAAGACCTTGGACTTCTACTCCCAACTGGCAGTGACAAGGCAGCATCACCCTTTCCCCAGCGGTGTGATGTCAGAGGAAACCTGCTAAAACTGAAGATTTCAATAAGAGCTGGAGTCTTATAATAACCAGAATGTCTGGAACTAATTTAGAAAGCGTCATTTTTCCCCAAGAACTAGGAAAATCTCAACTAGGATGAAGAAAAGACAATCAACAGATGGCAAGACCAAGATGACCTAGACATTGGAACTATCTGACAAGCACTGTAAAAAGGCGATTATAAAAATGCTTCAGAGGGAAAATTTTAATATGCTTTAAACACATGAAAAAAATAGAAAGTTTCGGCAAAGAAATAGAAACTATAAACTAAAGAGCCAAAAGAATACCACGAAACATAAAAACTCCCTGGAAGAGCTCAAAAGCAGGCTGAAGAGGGTAGAAGAATAAATCAGTGCGTTTAAAGTTAGATCAATAACACTTACCGATTTCAACCACGAAAAGAAAATAGACTGAAGAAAAAAATGAACAGAAAGAACCTCAGGGACCTGTGGGACCAACGCAAGTCTTTCCAAAGAGGAGAAACAGAATGAGACTGAAAAAGTGTTCAACAAAATAATGGCTGAAATCTTTCACAATTTGACATAACACATTAGCCCACTGATTCAAGAAGCTCTTGAACACCAAACAGAATAAGCCCCCCAAAATACATGGCAAGACACATCATAATCAAACTCCTAAAAATTAAAGACAGAAGAAATCTTGGAAGCATATTTTGTTTTCATTTGAGTTGGAAGAGAGCCACCCTTCATAATTATTTTTTTAAAATCTATTTTAAAGGGTTTCATTAAATCAGTATCATTGTATTAGTTGGAATTCACACCAATAAAAGTTATGGCTATTTTCAGCCACAACTGGATTTTTTGGGGAGCTCAAACACAGTCTTCAGGGCCTCATCTTTTCTCCTACAATCAGAGGCTAAGTCTACGTCTCAAAAAAGTCATTCTGACAAGCAGGAGAAGCCTTGGGGAGAACTAGAATTGGCTCGTCTTAGTTCATATGCCTATTTCTGGACCAATCACTGTCCCCAGGGAAATGAATGGCCAGGCCTGGTCACCTGTGAGTAAACATTGAGAGTCTCACCTGATCCACATGCAATGACTCCTCCACGGGAAAGAGGTGGCCTAGAATCAGAGTAAGAGGAAAGGAATGTGAATCACACCCAGAATTTTAAATGTCCAACAGATGTCTACCTATTTTGCTTGGCAATATGAATACAGAGGTAATAAAAATGAACATTACCCTCAATGGACTCATTTCCCCCAGTTTTCTAACTTTTTAACAATTTAAAAATTGCCCTACCTCATGTGTAAGGTGCTCTTCTAGACTGGAACCTTCTGATTTCTATTGTAAAGGTCTTTCAGATCTGGGAGTTTCTGTTTCTGAATTATACTAAAGAAAAAATTCCTGATCATTTTGGGACTCACCCATTCACTGTGAGAACAAAAACATTTTAAACTAAAACAATGATTTGCCTACTGTGATTGTGAGCAAAATATAAACTGGTAAAACCAGAGGCTCCTTTTATTAAAAGAAGTAATGCATGATTAAAGCAGTTCTGAGAAAAGGAATTCCAATCTAGATCCACCAATCATGGTATAGGTGTGCCTCCTGCTGTGCCCATGCATGTCCTGGGCATGCCCTACATGTGTGCTTCATTCAGACTCACTCCACCCATCCCAGGAACCTGTAGAGTCAAGGTCTTTATCACATATTAGTAAGACTTGGATAAGGATTGGACCAAGGGGAAAAGAAGGAAAGGACATATATGTAACTGCAAATGCCAAGATCCACTATCTCATTTACTTGCCTCCTTCATTTTTAAGAACAACCACTTATGGCTACTTAATAAATTTATTGAAAAGAAAATAATCTGAAAGATTGCTTTGTCTATACTTAGTTCAAGAACAGATCTGTACCTGATTGAACTAAGGAATTAATCCTCAGGCAATAAAATTCCAGCCACATTTGGTAATTCATTCAATTGAGGCCCATCCCTAGTACCCAACCCAGTACTTGGTTGGGTTGAAATAAGATGAGATATAAATGAATGGGAGTGTTAATGAGTGATAGAAATAGAGCAAGCAAAAGTTTTTATAAAGTCGTTGAAATGAGAGCAGGATTGTTTGTGGCCCAGCCTGCATGGCTCAGTGGTTGAGCATCAACCTATGAACCAAGAGGTCACGGTTCAATTCCGGGTCAGAGCACATGCCTGGATTGCAGGCTCAATCCCCAGTGTGGGGTATGCCTAAGACAGCCAATCAGTGATCCTCATCATTCATGTTTCTATCTCTCTTCCCCACTCCCTTCCACTCTGAAATCAATAAAAATATATATTAAAAAATAAAGAAGTAAAATAAAGAAATAAAAATTAAGCCTGGCTTCTTTTACTCAGCTTAAGTATTTTGAGATTTATCATGTCATAGGATGTACCAATAGTTCACTCCTTTTTATTGAATATCAGCTCATTTTATAGCTATATAACACTCTATCCATTATTTGTTGACAGACATTTGCATTATCTTCAGTTTTTTACTATTATATGAAATTTCTATGTATATTTGTATATAAGCCTTTGTATGGATATATGCTTTCATTTCCCTTGGGTAAATATCTAGCACTGGAATAGCACAATCATATGATAGGTATAACTGTGGCTGTCTCAGAAAGATGGTTACGTTCTTTACCAAATCATTACTGTCTTAAAGATGGTTTTTATTTTTTTTAAATATAGTTCTACTGATTTCAGAGAGGAAGGGAGAGTGAGGAGAGATAGAAACATCAATGATGAGAGAGAATTATTGATCAGTTGCCTCCTTCACACCCCACACTAGAGATTGAGCCCACAACCTGGGCATGTAACCTGACCAGGAATCGAACTGTGATCTTCTGGTTCATAGGCTGTCCCTCAACCACTAAACCACACTGGCCGGGCTTAAATATGGCTTTTAAGTTGTTCTCTCTGTTGTTGTTGTTGTTGTTGCTGTTTTTTTATGAGTAAAGTAAATCTGGTTTACTTAATTTTTAAAATACATTTTATTGGAATTTTTACAGAGAGGAAGGGAGAGGGATAGAAAGTCAGAAACATCATGAGAGAGAAATATCGATCAGCTGCCTCTTGCACACCCTCTCTCTACTGGGGATGTGCCCGCAGCCAAGGTACATGCCCTTGACCAGAATCGAACCTGGGACTTTTCAGTCCGCAGGCCAACGCTCTATCCACTGAGCCAAACCGGTTTGGGCACTTTTAAATTGTTCTTAAAGAACAACTCATTTCGGCTAAAATTCCTTTGAATTAAATTACATATATGAAGTGTAATTAATCCAATTCAATTAATAGTTTATCTCAACCACATTGATTTGTGAGTTATTTATATGTGATTGTTTACTTTTGTTAAATTTGATATTTTTTATTGTGTCTACAAGTGTTGTTCTGTTTTCCCAAAGCATCTAATATATCAATCATTGAGACATACTTCTTGGAAGTTTAACATTAGTAACAAAAATAGTAACCTACATACTACCACTTAGAATAACTTAGCTGTTCTAGGCACTTGACAACATCACTTGTCTGGGCTTTTAAGCTTTTAAAAATGAGCAGTAAGTGGAAATTTCAAAGCACCAAGGACCAATAAACTAGTCAGTTATTCTGCTACTTATTTTTTTTTCCACAGCAGTGCCTCTCAACCTTGTCTGTGCATTAGAATCACAAGAGGTGCTTTTAAAATTCCAAACCCCAGGCCACACCTCAAACCAAGTAAACCAGAATCTCTGGAGGTGGGTCCCAGGCATTGGCATTGTCAAAACTATCGAGGTCATTCCAGTGTGCTGCCAAGGTTGAGAACTACTGCTCTAAGGAAAACCATAATAAAGAACCTTTAGGTGCTACCACACTGGTTTCAGTCCTTTCTTCAAAAATCTCAAATTATGCTAAGTGAAATAAGCCAGGCAGAGAAAGATAAATATCACATGATCTCACTCATTTGTGGAATATAATGAACAACATAAACTGATGAACAAAAATAGATCCAGAGACAGAGAAACATCAATCAGAACGTCAAACCTCAGGGAAGGTAGGGGGGTAAGGAAGAGAGATCAACCAAAGGACTTATATGCATGCACATAAGCCTAATCAATGGACACAGACAACAGGAGGATGGGGGCATGAATGGGACGTGAGGGGTAATGGGGGAATAAGGGCATATATGTAATACCTTAATTAATAAAGAAAAAAATCTCAAACTTTTGCTTGTGATATGTCCAGGCAAAAAAAATTTTTTAATATATTTTATCGATTTTTTTACAGAGAGGAAGGGAGAGGGATAGAAAGTCAGAAACATCAATGGGAGAGAAACATCAATCAGCTGCCTCCTAAACACCCTCACTGGGATGTGCCCACAACCAAGGTACATGCTCTTGTCCAGAATCGAACCTATGACCCTGCAGTCCACAGGCCAATGCTCTATCCACTGAGCCAAACCAGTTTTGGCATGTCCAGGCAAAATTTGAGTCTGCACTTTTGGGGGGAAGTTGATGTTAGGAAAGGTGAGATTTCCTTCTGTTGTGAAAGAGATGGTTGTTTCATCACCAAATAAAACCTCATTTAGGGCAATAAAGATTGACAGGGTTGACCATATTACCCACTTGAGCAATGCTTTATAAGCAGGTCTCTCTCAGTTCTTTAGTTGCAATCCTATATAATAAAAGGCTAACATGCAAATCAACCGAACGGCAAAATGACCTGTCGTTATGACACACACTGACCACCATGGGGCAGATGCTCAATGCAGGAGCTGCCCCCTGGTGGTCAGTGTGTTCCCACAGGGGGAGTGCCGCTCAGCCAGAAGCCGAATCATGGCTAGCGAGCTCAGCGGCGGTGGAGGGAGCCTCTCCTGCTTCTAGGGCAGCACTAGGATGTCCGACTGCCATGGGGAGCAGGCCTACGCTGTCAGTCAGACATCCCCCAAGGGCTCCTGGACTGTGAGAGGGCGCAGGCTGGGCTGAGGACCTCCCCTCCCCCCAAGTGCACAAATTTTGTGCACCAGGCCTCTAGTATTAAATAAAAAATTGGCAAATTTTCTTTAAAATATCAGTTTTATTGATATATAATTTACACACAGTAAAAGTCACCCATTTAAAGTATACAATTCAGTGGCTTGGGGTATATTTGTAGAGGTATGTAATCATCACTATCTAATTTCAGAATACTTTCATCATCACAAAAAAAAACCCACATCCTTTAGCAGTCACTCCCATTCCCCTTCAAGGGAATTCCCTGCTCCTAGGCAGCCCTTGTCTACTTTCTGTCTCTATAGACTTACCTACTCTGGACATTTCATATAAATGGTATCAGACACTATGTGGTCTTTTGTGACTGGCTTCTTTCACTTAGCATGTTTTCACATTACAACGTGTATCAGTACATCATTTACTTTCATGAATGAATAATATTCTTTATATGAACACACCACATTTTGTTTATCCCTTCATCACTTGATATATCTCTTCATCAGTTGGGTTGTTTCCAACTTTGGCTATTATGAATAATGCCGCTATGGAACTTGTGTACAAATTATTGCATATTTTTTATTTCTCTTGGATTTATGCCTAGAAGTGGAATAGCTGGGTCATATAGTAACTCTGTGTTTAACCATGTAAAGGAACTGCCAGACTGTTTGGGCACAATTTTTATTTTTTTTTTTTGGAACAAAGGTTTCTTCTAGTAATGTTGCAACTATTAAATGTTTTATTTGTTACAATAAAATGGAATCAATTTTTCTAAAGATGTCCAGAGATCTTAATCTTAAGAACAGTAAACATTTGTCCTCAAATTTGAACTTTCATCTCTTTCCCCACCCCTCTCTGGAGAGGAGAAAAATGTTTTACGATGATAAGAGAACTGAAGACTTATACAAGTGGATTTAAATAAGGGTCTTTGGGTAACTTGTCACAGGTCTCCAGACCAAATGTAAAATGGAGATGTACACAAGTGAATAAAAAAAAAAAATGTGACTTGCTGAAACCGGTTTTGCTCAGTGGAGAGAGCCTCGGCCTACAGACTGAAAGGTCCCGGGTTTGATTCTGGTCAAGGGCATGTACCTTGGTTGCGGGCACAGCCCCAGTAGGGGGTATGCAAAAGGCAGCTGATGGATGTTTCTCTCTCATCAATGTTTCTGACTTTCTATCCCTCTCCCTTCCTCTCTGTAAAAAGTCAAGAAAATATATATATATATTTTTTTAATGTGACTAAAAGTATGACTATCTGAAAATTTTGGCAGGAACTCAACAATCCATTTGTCTTTGGACCACAGTATACAGACTGTTTTCAAACCTAGTCAATTACTGGTATGAGTTCATCAAAACACTGCTTTGTTTTCAAAGAAGCAGTGATCTCGCTGATAAAAATCTATCGACTTTTTAATTGAATTAGTGCGAAATGATGACTTTCAATATCACTAATGCATCTTGTTACAAACATAGGAGGCGAGACTAAAAATAGAAAAACATTATTCACCGTTGCATTCTGAGGGAAAAAAAAAATAGGAGAAAATTACATTAGCATCAAAAAGCTTGGAAATTCACCCAACAAAGTTAATGACAAACATTAGGCTTGGAGAGCTAGCAGAAAGAAGTATTGACAAAACTTATTTGTTAAGTGAAACTTTGGAAATAGAACATAAATTCCCAAAATGTATACCTTCTCAGACATTTAGCTCTGTAGTTGGGCAAAACTATGTAAAGCTCTTGGCATATATATGAGAGGAAAATACTCAGTGACTTGTTCTGTTGGTCATTGAACACCCATTTGTTTTTCAGCTGGGACCTTTTCCACCTTCATCTCCTACCTCTGCTGGGGGCGGAGAGACAGCCACAGTAGCAGGCTGCTCCCAGGCTCATACCAAAATCAATATTAAAATGCAGTGGGAAAAGAGAGCTCTACTGTCTTCAAGTCTGGGTTTTCTCCATGCATTAGCACTGGTAAGCAATACAGATGAGGCCCCGTGGAGTCATAGATCCTCAGTTGGTTTTCACAAGTTGTAGCAACACCCATAGGAGAAACCATAGGTGTGCACATTAGCCAAGATACTCAGGAACCCACAGGCACAGTGTATCCCTTTTATCTAGAACCTATGCCCTATCTCTCGATGATTTAATTTTTTTATCTTTTCCTGAAACACCTAAATGTTATGACCTCCTAAGTGCCTCATTAGCTCTTTTATACATCTTATTTTATATTCATGTGCTTTTGCTCATCCTATATAATAAAAGCCTAATATGCAAAATGACCTATGGGCAGAATGATTGGTGAAACAACCAGTCACCATGATGCACACTGACCACCAAGGGGCAGATGCTCAATGCAGGCACTGCCCCGGCCAAGGTGGGTGCCAGCAGGCCCCCCCTCCTCATCACCCCACTGGTCGCCCCACAGATCGGCCCTCATTCCTGGCTAGGCCTAGGGACCCTACTCATGCACGAATTTCATGTACTGGGCCTCTAGTTATAATACAATTAGCACGGACAGAGGTCTTTAGTGTGTACTCATATGGTTATCCAATCTGTTTTCAGCCTAGACCTCCATTCGACCTTGGTCAGATCTCAGCTTTTGTCTCATTTCTGTTTTATATTTTTCATGTATTGATAGCTATGTTGAAATGACTTTATCTGATATTTTAAACTATTTTCCCCTTGTACTTACATCTTTAGGTGAAAGAGTCTATTTACACCTATTGAGTGAGCTGAAAAAGTCTGGATCATTAGAGTGAAATTAGGAAAATATGTCAAATACACGATTTAAAATGGGGGGTGCTTAATTTTAAAGCTTTCTTGGGTGTTGGTAACATTTAAATCTGTTATGATTGCTAACTTACAGAAAAGTTACAGGGTCGGTACAAATACTATAATGTATAGTATTTGTCATTATAGATAAATGTCATTATACTACGTTTGTCCAAACCCATAGGATGTTCAACACCAAGAGTGAACCTTAATGTGAACTAGGGGTATCCTCAGGGTTCTGTAGGGTCAACATTTATATGACTGTGAGAGTGAGTACTTCCTTATATTCCATGTTGTAGGCTCCTCACTTGCCTCACCCTACCCCCTACTCTGTTTCTTTCTGTAATTTCTTCCCACTTCCACCCCCCTGTCCCTATTTCAAGCTATGACAGCAGAAAGAGAACAGAACATCTCCTCCACATTTGGGAGTTTTAAAATCCTTAAGGAATGGAAATGGCTTCAAATGCAGACAATGTTTGAGAGGGAAAAAATTGAATAATATAAGAGCCAACTCCTGTCTTATTTCTAAATATGATTCTGCAAGCAGAGGGAAAAGGAGAAAGTGGAGGAGGCAGGGAAATGTTGGAAGTTTAAACAAAAATGAAAACTTGCACCTTGCTTCTTCCTCCCTGGACAGATCCTGGGGACAAACCTCCCAGGGTACACCTTGTTCCAGCGTAATATGGGAGGAGCAGAAAGCAGTGAGGCTTAAAGGTGCCTTCAGGATAGAAATGAGGGACAACTCAGCAATGAACTGCCCATGACTGATAACCCAGGTACCAGATGTCTAGATGACGGAGAAGATCAGGGGTCCTACCAAATTCCCCAAAAGGAAAAAGGGCTAGTAAGGAGACACACAATTTGGCCAAGATTAAATTTTACTACCCCAGTGGAATGGAAGTTTACAAAAAACAATTATACAGGAAAAAAAGCATGTGTTTTGCGTATCTGGACATGTTCAGATTGTACCCATTACACTAGTAAGGAATGACTCACTGACCCACCTCCTATCATATGCCCATGGGATGTGAGTGACAGAGTGAAGGGATAGAGTTATCTGGCAGGGATTCAGTCTTTCAAAAGACAGAAGATTCTCTCAAGAGGTCTCTTAGCATTATGGCTTTATCTTCTCAACCGCACATGCTCAACTACCCAAACTCTTTCCCCCAGGTCATAAACCGCCCCCCCCCTCCAAACATTTTGTTTGGAAATCTTATGTTGGCTTTCAAAACCCAGCATGTAAGACCATGAAATTGTAAGCACTCCTTCCCTATCTCTGAGATCCTGTCATGTGTACATGGAGGATATTGAATGTTTTCTGAATGAATAAAGGACTTTGGTTCATATTATAATTATATCTCTTACTAACTAGTTTTTACTTTTCCTGGGGGCTCAGACTGTATTACATACATGATCAAGATTGTTTCTTTTTTTAAAAAAATATTTTTATTGATTTCAGAGAAGTAGGGAAAGGGAGAGAATCTCTTATTTTTATTTTAGCAATGATGAGAGAGAATCATAGATCGGCTGCCTCCTGCAGACCCCCCCCCTCCCCCCCGCCACTGGAGATTGAGCCCACAATCCAGGCATGTGCCCTGATCTGGAATCAAACCGTGATCTCCTGGTTCACAGGTTGACACTCAACCACTGAGCTATACTGGCTGGGCAAGACTATTTCTTAGTAGCACCCAATATATGTAAGAGATGTTCAGTATATATGTATAAAAGAGTGAATTCCGCCTAACCCATTTATTTGCCTTAGGAGATAGCATGTTGGCCTGTGGACCAAAGGGTCTCAGGTTCGATTCCAGTCAAGGACACCTACATCAGTTGCAGGCTCCTGGTCTGGGCGCATGCAGTAGGCAATCAGTTGATGTGTTTCTCCCACATCAATATTTCTCTCTGTCTTTCCCTCTCTCTTCCTAAAAATCAATGGAAAAATATTCTCAAGTGAAGAATAAATAATAATAATAATAATAATAATAATAATAATGAAATAAAAATAAAAGAATGAATTTCCAGATTGTCTCCCCAACAAAATAGAATACCTGGTATCTTAGATTGGGTTCTCCCTGAAGCAGACTGAGCCACAGATTCAAGTGGAAGTGATTTATTAAGGAAGTGCTTCCAGGGCAGACTAGTAAGGGAGTATGGGAAGCAGGACAAGGAAGGAGAGGCAGACAAGTAAGGGTACAATTGTAGATGAATTCCTGGACTTGGTCTGATCCTTTAGGAGATCTGGCGCATAAATTACAACTCTGAGTTCATTCAGTCTTAAGGTAAGGGAGCTGGGCTTTGAATGGCTTCACTAGTGGGTGGCTGGCTAGCAGCCACCTTGGGGGATGTGAACTCCCAGACATCGCCAAGCTTCCAACTAGAGGTGGCTCCAACCCTTTGAAGAAGGTTGCTGGTAAAGCCTGCGGAGGTTCTGAGGGGACATGAGCAGGGTGCCCATGTGTGCACTGCACCTGACAACAAGCAGTCTTCCAGGGCTGCTTTGATTCATTCTGTGCAAGATTCTCCTACCAATCCTTGCTCATTTATGTGCTACCTCTTTATGTTGGTTTATACAAAACAAGAAAAAAATTAAATTATTCTTAAAAACAAATAATGCAAAGATTTATATCTAAAAAAGGAAACCGTGCAAGTGCTGGACAAAGACTCGGAGCTACTTTGGGAAGTGGGAGCTCGGGAAGGTTAAGCTGCTCTGCAGAAGGAAATGGAAAGAATTTGGTTTTCATGTGTGTGTGTTTTTCTTCTGAAAGGGCAAGCACAGAGGAGAGAGGAGTGAGTACAACAACAAGAGATGTAGCCAAAAGACTTCTGAGAACAAGAGTGATTTGATTTTAAGATGCTTATGTCGCTCCACCTCCCTAAACACTCACTGTAGACTGCTACGTGCTCAAAACCTTGGGTACATAGGAGTTGTGTTGGTATGAAGACTAAGGAATGGATTGAAGGCGGTGTAGAGAGCAAGAAACAGCCTCAAGCTGAATACTGAAGAACAAGAATTCCGTGGTGGCAGCCACAGCCAGTAGGCCCATGAGACTGTCAGCCCATCAGGAATTCAGAGATCTTGGTCAGGGCATTGGCTTCATTTTCCCTAAGGCCTGGAATATGAACACTCAAGGCAATATTATCTAGATTATTCTGCTATCTGAATCATGCTAAGGAATCTAAAAGTACTTCAAATTATTTTTATGAGGTGCTTTTATAAAACGAGATACTATCATAATATGGGATACGTTTATGTGAGTTGTGTAAAAACACAAAACAGCATGGCTGGCATGGCTCAGTGGTTGAGTGTCAACCTATGAACCAGGAGGTCACGGTTCCACTCCCGGTCAGGTCACATACCCAGGTTTCGGGCTCCATGTCCAGTGTGGGGTGTGCATGAGGCAGCCAATCAATGATTCCCTCTCATCATTGATGTTTCTATCTCTCTCTTCCTTTCCCTTCCTCTCTGAAATATATATATATATATATATATATATATATATATATATACACACACACATATATATATATATATATATATATATATATATTTAAACCCATAAAATAAGGAAGATACAAAGCAGAATCAGAACCAGACACTGCATTAAGGATCCTACTTCAGTCTTCTCCTATATAAATTGTTGTTCCCAGTAGCAGTGCAACGGCAGGAGCAGAGTAACTGACTGCATCTGAGGCTTTTCTGAAAACCTTCATAATGAAACAGGGAGCCTCAAAATGAGTTCATTTAAATCCCCTCTCTGTCATTCCTATCTGGGAAGCTGTTCACCCAACTCTCCTTGGCCCAACAACAAAAGGGAAGGTGGCTGAAACATCCTCTTCTATGATGAGTTAAATTTCCTCTATTCCATCCTTCTTTGTAAAAATTTAACTAACTTTTGATATTAGGAAAAGTGGTCTGTTCATGACCTGAAAACTTTTAGAATGGTACAGAGCAATTCCTGAGACTAGGAAGTCATTTTATGCATTTCACTAAAGTAAGAAAGGGTTTGGAGTTTTCAAGAAACAACAATGAGTGAGTCCCTGTGATTAGGGATACAGGGGTCAGTAAGTTGTGAATATGTTAAACAGAGTTTATTTGGTGTTATTTTTTTTAATTTAATAATTATTAGTCACCATGGCAAATTTCAAGGTTTGTCCAGAACAATAAAATGATTATGTAGCCTTCCAGAGGGAATATGGCTACAATCAGTTCTTATAGCTCATAGATACACAGAGACTGGGATCTAGGGACAGTCTTGCTTTTTGGAGGGCATCCCCCAGGCAAGACACCTTGAGCATTCTTTAAATCTTTGTCAACTGAGCCGAGACCGGTTTGGCTCAGTGGATAGAGCGTTGGACTGTGGACTGAAAGGTCCCGGGTTCGATTCTGGTCAAGGGCATGTACCTTGGCTGTGGGCACATCCCCAGTAGGGGGCGTGCAAGAGGCAGCTGATCAATGTTTCTCTCTCATCGATGTTTCTGACTTTCTATCCCTCTCCCTTCTGCTCTGTAAAAAATCAATAAAATATATTTTTAAAAAATAAAAATAAATCTTTGTCAACTGAATCCAAGGTGTCTGGCAAAGCCGAGTCTTGGGAAAACACATTCACCAACAAGGCTGAATATGTTATCAGCTTGGCCTTAACTTTGCCTTAGGTGTTGGGAAGAGGGCCTTGAAATGTAAATTCAGTCTTGCCCCGGAAATGGGGGAATGAATAGGGCCTGGGCCCAACCAAACTCCTTTGATCCTAATGTTGGAGAAACCCCTTTGTATTGTGGAATATAAATAAACTACTGCTATTTGGATTTGAGATCCTGTCTCTCCATCAGAGAGAACAGAGACTCCACCCAGCCCCAGCTATTACTTCTATTTCCTGCATTTTCTCTTCTCTTCTTCAGTTTTCTTAATCCCCAGCTCCTCTACTCAGAAACTGTACCCAATCTCTCTCCCCACGCCGGACGTGGAAAAGAGAGAAAAACACCTACATTGCTTAGATCTTGTCTAGTTTGGGTTTTTCTAAAGGCAAGGATTTGGGTGCAAGTAGCTGATTCAGGAAGTGATTGCTGGAAGGGTGATGAGAGAATGGGGAAGTGAAACCTGGAAGGAAGGAAAACCAGGAAAAGGGAAATTTATGAATAAAGGTACTACAGGGCATAGACCTCTGGGGACTAGGTGGAATACTTAGAATTGTGTCACAGAGAAGCAAGGAAGCTGGGGTATCCATCCACCAATTCTTGAACCTCCTTGGGTGAAGGTCACTCACTATATAGCATGCTCTTGTTGCTAGGGAAACCCATCTGGAAGATAAATGCAGGAATTGAATGTATAAAAAAAATGTCTGCAGGTAGGAGCACTGAGAGTTTGGAGTCCCTTTTCCCTGGCTTATTATGTGACTTTCATTTTCTATGCTTTAATATACTCATCTATAGATTGTTATGATGACAATAATCAAACCTTGATAGGGCATCCATGAGAATTAAATGACAAAAGACATGTATGTAAAAATGTTTAGAAAATTCCCAGGAGGAGATTTAATAATATAATTATCATGTTATTCCTGTAATACTCATTAAACAAATTCATTAAATTAATTATGGTTTCCTCATACTTTGGAAAGATGATTACTCATTGGCATTAGTTGCTTTTTTTAATAAAAGCAATATAATTTTTTTTTCTAAATAGATTTTCAGGTTCATTGTGTTTACAATTGTTAATTTCATCATTCACAAATATTTGTTAGATGTGTGGTCTTTCATTAACTGAGCTGACTTCAGTTCTCTGGAAACCTCACATTTTTCGCTGCTGCCACAAGTAGAAAAACAACTACAATGACTTCTCTTCACCTCTCCCTGAATGCCAATGCAAAACATAATAAATGCATTCATATTTTCCAACCAGAACATAAATTTCTATCTCTATGTAGAGATATTCTACATAGACTTAACTAAAGTCTCCCTTGATAAACACAGGTTCTTACATTTTCATTTTATTTTTGCCTAAGCATCAACCAAAGTGGAGGTAATATCACAAGCTCAGAGATGGTTTGCTTTACTTAGCAATTTTTTGTACATGGATCAAATTCTCTTCCACAAATTTATCTGTGAGTTCTGAATGATTTGGGACTATAAAGTACCTCTCTCCTTACCTGTTTACATTTTCAGTCTCAAAATGATGCTTTAAGCTGTTTATCTTGAATATCAACACTCAAATTATACAGTCCTTATATACTTTTGACCCCAAATAAGCATAGCATTGCAGTTAAGACTAAGAGATTGGGGTTCGATTATCTAGATTTTAATTTTGGCTTTGCCATTTGTAAGCTGAGTGAACATGGTGAATATGGGCAAGTTACTTAATCTCCCTTTGCCTCTGCACCTCCATCTGTACAATAGGGGAGATCAACAGTACCTACTTCATAAATTTGTGATGAGAATTATGATTCTAATATTTGAAAAGTTCTTGGAATAGCATCTGATTCTTAATAAATGCTATCTAAGAGTTTGACAAATAAAGAACTTTATGAATGTTGACTGTTTAGTATTTAATATGTACTTTCTCTTTTATTATTGGTGCTTTGAGTGGGTCAGGTGGAAACCAGCACAGGAAATCATTTCTTTATTGAGGCTGTCACTATTTTTTGTCTGGACAATTGTACTGAACTCCTAAGACTCTCCATTCCAATAATTACAGGCTGTGTTGTTCCTTGTGATTAAACCCCTAGACTAATGGTCAGCAAACTCATTAATCAACAGAGGGGCAAACTGCTGCCCTAGACCAAACAAACAAAAAAACATTCTCTGGATAGAAAGATCCAAACACTTAGTGAGTATTCATGTCCTAACATCTTATTAGGTATCTGAAAAAACAATACACATAAATTAGAAAAAATACATTTTTGTTTCATTCTTAAATAACCATACTTACATGTTAGTAAGATGTCTGTGCCTGTTGGTCACTGCGCAACTCCTCAAACCTTGGAATTAGACTGGATACTGCCATCTTCATCCTGCTGTACATTGATTTTCATGCAGCACTTGCTTTTATCACAACAACCTCAGAAAACACAGTCTTGCAAAGATATAATATCAGTGAAAGAAATGTATCTCAATTTAATGTTGAAACTGTGAACTCCTTCGAGCCAGTAGTTCATTGCATGTCTAACAGATGCCACTGTTTCCCTTTAAGATTTAAAATATCCAGCCCTAGCCAATTTGGCTCAGTGGATATAGCACCAGCCTGTGAACTGAAGGGTCCTGGGTTCGATTCAGGTCACGACTGGATTGTGGGCTTGATCTCCAGTTAGGGGGCGTGCAGGGAGCAGCCTATCAGTGATTCTCTCTCATCATTGATGTTTCTGTCTCTCTCTCTCTCCCTCTCCATTCCTCTCTGAAATAAATAAAATATATACATTTTTAAAAAGATATAAAATATCCAGCTCTTGCTAAGTTTGCTGCAGCACTCTGGGGTACCTGACTACACAGTTTAGGAAACTTGCCGTGCAGATGTCTGATGTAGGAAGCAGGCATGGGCCCAGTGAGAACCAGGCTTCACAAAGCTGTTGCCTAAAGAGCTCACCATAACCAATGTTAGATCTTTCAATCCTCCAGGCAACCCTGTATGGGAGGAATTATATCCCCATTTTAGAGACAGCTGGGGCTCAGAGGTTAAGTCTCTGGTCTTGCTCATGATTTCAGATCCATATCTTGAGCCCAGGATATCTGCCTTCTGTGGTCTCTCAAATAATCTTTCTTTTAAATATATTTTTTTTACTGGTTTCAGAGAGGAAGGGAGAAGGAGAGAGGGATAAAAACATCAATGATGAGAGAGAATCATCAATTGGCTGCCTTCTCCACTCTCTCCACTGGGGACCGAGCCATAACCTCCACATGTGCCCTAACCAGGAATTGAACCGTGACCTCCTGGTTCATAGGTGGATGCTCAACCATTGAGCCCATGCTGGGGATCGAGCCAACAGCCTTCCAAATAATCTTAAAAGAAATAAAATGAAAACAGAAGTTGAGAATTAGCTACCCAAATAATAATACTTCTTGTATGCACACAGCCTTCCTTTAAAAGATCTAAATAAAATATTATTTTCACTTAAAACCTTCCTTTTTCTGAATTCCTCTTAAAAAGAATAAGGAGATGAAGAAAGTGGGTAGGAACATTAGGAAACAAAACAGCGTAGAAAACATCTACATTCTTTCATGATCGGTCACTAAAATATATCTGGGAGCACAAGTCTATTTTTAACTGGCAACAAGACTGAAATAGGTCATTTAAATACAAGAGACTGACTTCCTGACCTATTTGTTCATTATTTGTGATAACAGTGGAAACTTTGAGTGGACCTTGTTCTGATGTGGAACTTTATTTTCCACATGAAGTCTAAGAGACAAATCACCACACTGCTAGTTGGAAACCATACTTCAAATATCTGTCAAGAATGGCACTGGGTTAGGTACTAGAGTGGGGGCATTGGGTGGCCTACCAAAGATAGATCACACAAATCCCTTCTCAAAGCTCAACAGGGATGTGTACATGAATGTTCAGACCACCTTCAGTCTTATTAGCTCAAGTAGGAAAATTTGGTGCTTTGTTATTATCAAGGTGATATTTTCCCGTCAAACATGTCAAAGACGAGTTCCATCGTGGTAAGAAAGGCCATGAAAATATCACTGGGAGCCAGCGCATTTATGTGAAATTTCTTGCCCATGGTGCAAGGATCGACCAATCTGATATTTTCAAAAATAAAGTTTCCACCTTATGGTAGACCGTTTTTAAAAATGTTTAAGATTTAAAAAATTATCCGTTAATCCCCAGTTGCCTGTGACTGGGTGTTTTATCCCAAATGGTAGTTTATTTGCGTTCTAGCAGTCTTGTCACGTGCAATGAAAACATTAGCAGTACTTTGCCGCTGTCCTTTGAGAGTTTAGCTTTACAATGCCAATTAAGTTAACACTTTATTAATAAGGAGGACACATGAAAAATTTACTCATTTAATCCAAGTTGTACATGACATTAAAAAGAAAAAAAACAAACAATCCAATTGTAAGTTAAAAAACTGATCAGCAGCTACTCCTGGCTAAGCCTTCAAAGACATTTTCTCTGTGCCTTGTTGGTTTAGAAATAAGTGGAGGGGGAAATGAGGTAATAAGAGTGCTGTGAATTAGAAACTTTGAGAACTTTCTGGTCTGTTTCACCTAGAACAGGCAATAGTGATATGGAGAAATATGTAGATTTTTTTTTACTAGGTATGTAATCATAATAATTAATGTTAAAATAGTCAAGACTACATCTTGCAAATAAACATGCTATTCTCCAGGAAACCACTTCTTTAATTAGCTAATTCCTACACAGCCTTAAAATTCAACTCTGATTTACATCTCTCCAATTCCCATTCTCAGCGCCATCTAGATAAGGAGCCTCTCATCTAGACTTCCCAAAGCCCTCTGCTTACCCAGGCATAGCATCCTGGAAATGTTGATTTTCTTCTTTCTGACTGAGTTTGTTTTGAGTTTATCTACACAAACTTGCCCCAGACAGTGTGGCTCAGTGGTTGAGCATCAACCTATGAACCAGGAGGTTATGGTTCGATTCCTGGTCAGGGCATATGCCCAGGTTGCTGGCTCAATCCCCAGTGTAGGAGGCAGCTAATCAATGATTCTCTTTCATCATCGATGTTTCTATCTATTTCTCCTTCTCCCTTCCTCTCTGAAATCAATTAAAAATATTTTAAAATAAAAATAAATAACATTTGTGTCTATAGAGTGTGGCACAGAGTCTAATTCATAAGTGCTCAGAATATATTTGTTGATGAGTTAATGACACACACAGAGGGCATACACAGGTAATAGTAATCAGTGTTTACTGAGCATTTCATAGGTATTTCCAAAGCTATTCAAATGCCAGAATATTTTCTTATAACTGGAAGACTAGTTATAATTTAAAGACCATCAAGTGTGATTATTGAGTTACATAAGTTTCAGAAAGGTGAGTGAAGACAACACAGGGCTAAGACCAACCATCACTTTTGGTGTCAGGAACAAGTAGGGCTGAACCTAGAAGGCAGGGCTCCTACATTTTATTTCTTTCTCTGCTACATATTGCATCTGATCACTGGCAATTAAAATGTAAACTTCTTGTGGACAGAAACTCTTATTTTTATTTTTTAAATATGTTTCTATTGATTTTAGAGAGGAAGGAAAAGGGAGATAGGGATAGAAACATCAATGATGAGAGAGAATCATAGGTCGGCTGCCTCCTGCACACCCTCCGCATCACACTGGGGGCTGAGCCTGCAACGTGGGCATGTGCCCGGACTGGGAATCCAACCGGACCTTTTGGTTCAGAGGTAGCCACTCAACCACGGAGCCATGCCAGGTGGGCTGGAACCTCTGTTTATATCCTTCTGCAACCCTTGACGAATGGAACCTTTAGATACCCAAGGAATAGTAAGCACAACTTACTTGCTTGAGGTCCAGTTTCAGGGAAATTAATAGTCAATTAAATATGGAAGAAATTTTACAACACAATATAATGTGAAACACAGAAATATAGAGAAAAAAAAAACAATAAACACAGAATAGAGTTAGGTTTCTTTGAATTTGGAGTGCCTGATTATTGTTATTATTTTGTTATTGTGAACATTTCAAATGTCAGTTTCCATTCACTTGTTCAACTTAAATTGATTGGG
The DNA here is from genome assembly GCA_027563665.1 of Antrozous pallidus. Classification (NCBI taxonomy): domain Eukaryota; kingdom Metazoa; phylum Chordata; class Mammalia; order Chiroptera; family Vespertilionidae; genus Antrozous; species Antrozous pallidus. The sequence goes on along the minus strand of CM050524.1, from coordinate 50,615,223 downwards.
TGCCCAGTATTGGCCAAGCACCATCTGAGAGAAAACGAATAATCTTGGAGCTTTCTGTGTTGTAGAGGAGACGACATTACACAGATCATTATTAAGTTGTAGTTGGAAATAGTTGGCAGGAAGGTAAATATAGTGTGCATTTAGGATATCATAGAGACCACTTTAGACTCATTAAAATAGCTAAAACTAATAACCCCTAACTTACTAATATTGTGGAGGATATGGAGCAACTGGTACTCTCAGGCATTGCTGGTGGGGGTGTAATATGGTGCAGCCACTTTGGAAAAGCAGTTTGATAGTTTCTCATCCTTCCTATATAATAAAACTCTAATATGCAAATCAACCAAACTGCAGAACAACCCGTCACCATGATGTGCACTGACCACCAGGGGGCAGATGCTCAGTGCAGGAGCTGCCCCCTGGTGGTCAGTGTGCTCCCACAGGGAGGATCACTGCTCAGCCAGAAGCTGGGCTCACAGCTGGCGAGTACAGCAGCGGTGGCGGGAGCCTCCCCTGCCTCCTCTGCTGGCAAGTGTTAAGGAGTGAGGGGTTCCAGACTATGAGAGCCCCAGACTGAGAGAGGGATGTATGACTGCTGGCTTAGGCATGATCTCTCAGGGCAGTGGTTGGCAAACTCATTAATCAACAGAGCTCAATATCAACAGTACAACAATTAAAATTTCTTTTGAGAGCCAAATTTTTAAACCTGAAACTTGTTCTAACGCCACTTCTTCAAAATTGACTTGCCTAGGCTGTGGTATTTTGTGAAAGAGCCACACTCAGGGGGCCAAAGAGCCGCAGGTGCCTTGCGAGCCGCAGTTTGCTGACCACTGCCCCAGGGGATGGGGCCTAAGCCAGCAGAAGGACATCCCCCGCGGGGTCCAGAACTGTGAGAGGGCACATGCTGGCCAGTCGTGCACATGGCCTCTAGTACACTTATAAGAACTAATAATTCCAGTTGAAAGGAACCAAAGTTTTGCCTTTTTAAAGCTAGTTACTAAGAAAAGACTCAGAATCTTTGAATTTTCTCCCCTTTTCTGACTGAGAGATTCAGATAGAAAAACTTGCTCCAGGAAAGAAATCTTAACCTCGGTTTAATCCGAATTGAGTATGGCAGGCGGAAGATGTCAAGCAGGGGCCTGTCTACTGGATCCCTCTCTGTCTCACTGTTTCTAGGTTGCCTAGCAAAAAAATTGCCTGCCTTGTTCTGTTCTTCCTTATCTGCAAATGGCCCGTCTGGTTTTTGGAATCTTAAGATTCCCCCTATCCTGTATCCAAGATAACATATATACCTAATGTACTTCACTATCTGGGATGTTTATACTTATGTGAATTCCCCCCAGGCACATGTATTGAAATTGGTTTTCATCTGTTAATTTGATTAGCCCAGCTAGGATTTAGAAGGCGGGAGAAAAATTATTATTATTTTTTATCCCCCACAGAGTCCATGGAATTATACTGAATAGAAATGAACACAGCCGAGGCTGGTTTGGCTCAGTGGATAGAGCGTCGGACTGCAGACTGAAAGGTCCCGGGTTCGATTCCAGTCAAGGGCATGTACCTTGGCTGCGGGCACACCCCCAGTGGGGGGCGTGCAAGAGGCAGCTGATCGATGTCTCTCTCTCATCGATGTTTCTGACTTTCTATCCCTCTCCCTTCTGCTCTGTACAAAAATCAATAAAATATTTAAAAAAAAAAGAAATGAACACAATTGTCCATACAATGACTTGAACACAAATGATTATAGCAGCTTTATATATAATTACACAAAACTGGAAACAATGCAAATGTCTGTAAACAGGTGAATGAGTCAGCAATTGTGATGCTTCTGTACAATGGATAATACTAAGCAATCAAAAGGGCCTACTAACACTACAACAGCACGGTTTGAATTCCAAAAAATTACACTGAGAAAGAAACCCGACTCCAAGAGAGTACAGAAGCTTGTGTTAATGAGGAAAAGAACAAAACCACATTGAAACCTGTAAAGAATTTTTTAAAAATATATTTTATTGAGTTTTTACAGACAGGAAGGGAGAGGGATAGAAAGTCAGAAACATCGTTGAGAGAGAAACATAGATCAGCCGCCTCCTGCACACCCTCCACTGGAGATGTGCCCGCAACCAAGGCACATCCCCCGACCGGAATCGAACCTGGGAGCCTTCCTTCAGTCTGCAGGCCGACGCTCTATCCACCGAGCCAAACCGATTTCGGCTAAACCTGTAAAGAATTTTTGTGAGTGTATTTGAGCCAAACTGTCAACATATGCCAGGAAGCAGAACCTAAAGGAATTGAGATAATGCTCCAGAGAATGGAGGATTACATCTGTATTTGTACATTGCAATCAAAGGAAAGGGAATTAGGTGAGTTACATGAAATTCATTGGTGATAGATTAGGGAGGTGGGATAAAGCAAAGGAGGGGGAGGGACCTCTGGGGTTGGATAAAAAGTAAAATGATGGACATGTGCTTCTTTTACAGAGATGGATACAGGATACTTTTACATAATTAATAGTTGACAATTAACATGATAACAATAACAATGAGGGAATGTTCCTGTGCCATTTGTTGTGCCCTAAAGGGTGCGGGGGAGCGGGGGTAAAAAGGAAGTTACAAGTTACCCAGACATCTCACAGGTAAGTTATCTTAGAGGCAAAAAGGCAAACGGGCTCAGTAAAGATCTAAGTTGATCTTTGTCAGGGAAAATATCGGCCTAGGACATGACTGCCCACTATGACCTGTTTGTAGTTAAATATTTAAATTTCAGACCATCTTCTGTGTTTTGTTTCTTTTTAGGTCTCTGAGTTTGTAAGTCTGCCTGCCATGCAGGCCTCCCCTGAGCTGGTCAGGTCAGCCCGTGGCCCCTTTAGTCCACTCTTGAAACAGACTGACAAATCTCAGAGGAAAGGCAGGGTGGGGAGGGCGGTGGGGAGAGATTAACCGGGGAATTTACCTGCATATATGCACGTGGACACAGACAATGTGGCGAAGGCCTGGGATCTGCAGGTGCAGGGTGGAGGGGGTCAGTGTGTGTGTGGGGGGGGGGGGGGGAAGGGGGTAGAAGGGCAGCACTTCTGTAATACTTTGGACAATAAAGATAAGTTTGGGGGGGGGGAAGTGTAGACTATACGAAGTTATGTAATGTAAAAGAACAGGAAAAACTACGCTAAAGTGAAATCAGATTGGAATTGCCAAGGGAGGAAGTGGGTATTGACTGGGAAGTTCCCAGAATGATGGAAATGTGCTACATCTTCCTTAGCGGTGGGGTGGGTAGGGGAATTACATTGGTGAATACATTTGCCAAAACTCATGGACTGTACATTTAAAATCTGTGCATTTTACTCTATGGACACTGAAACGGGATTAAAAATTAAAAGGCTCAGTCACCCAATCAGTAGTGGTGGTGGCTGGAACCAGGGGTCATGATGTTTCTTTAATGAAGGAGTGTATTCTACAAGGTTAAAAAACAAACAAACAACAACAGAAAAAAAAAAACCCCAGCCCAAACCGATTTGGTTCCGTGGGTGGAGCCCCAGCCTAAGGACTGAAAGGTCCCGGTTCGATTCTGGTCAATGGCATGTACCTTGGCTGCGGGCACATCCCCAGTGGGGGGTGTGCAGGAGGCAGCTGATGGATGTTTCTGACTTTCCCTTTTCCTTCCTCTCTGGAAAAAAAAATCAATACAATCAATAAAATGTATTAAAAAACAACAAACTGGAGCGGGGCTGGGGAAGAGGGCTTCCAAATACCAGCCACTTTCCCAAATACTGACTTCAAGGGGAGGACAACTGGGAAATTTTCTATTATTTTGCCGGGCGAAGGCAGGGCGCCGTGATAGCGGGTGTCGGAGGGCAGCCGGGCTCCAGGGATTGCCCACCGAGCGCCACCCCAACACCCTCCGCCCGGGCTCCCATTCGCCCAGCGGCTCCAGCAGCCCCTGCCGCCGCCGCCGCCGCCGCCGCCGCCGCCGCCGAGCTCTAGCCTAGACCCGCGGAAGCTCGCCGACGTCGTGCTGACGTCACGCGCGTGCTGACGTCGCCGGCGGCCACGGCCTCTGAAGCGGGCTGGGTGTCGGGGGGCGCCGAGTTTGACTAGTTTGGGGGCCGCTGGGCGCCTGGCGCCGCTCCCGCCGCCCGCCGCGCCCCGCGAGCCGCCCCTCGGCCCGATCGGGCGCGTCCCGCCAGTTCCCGCGGGGACCCGCACTGGCGGGTTGGGCGGCCCCCGGCGAAAGTCGGCCCCTGGCGGGCAGGCGGGCGGGCGGGCCGGCGGCCGCGGCCATGGAGCCCCGCAGCATGGAGTACTTCAGCGCCCAGGTGCAGCAGAAGGACGTCGGTGGCCGCCAGCAGGTGGGCCAGGAGCTGCTGCTGTACCTCGGCCTCCCCGGAGCCATCCTGGACCTGGAGGAGGACGTGGGGAGCCTGGGCAAGACGATCGACGCCCTCACCGGCTGGGTGGGCTCGAGCAACTACCGGGTAAGCGGCGGCGGCGGCGCGGCCGGGCCGGGCACGCCCTCCCCGGCCGGCCCTTTAATTCCGGACGTGCGGGTCCGGCCCGGCGAGCCCCTTGGGGGAGGGGGCGCCCGGTTCTCCGCGGAAGCACCCGGAAAGGGGAAAACCGGGGACCCCCGGGTCCTGGGGCGAGCCTCCGTCTCCGGATCGGAGCAGGGGACTGACTGACTGCCCATCACGACCAAGTTTTCCACCACTGAACAGTGACGATTGCCCGACACGGGGCCGCGTTCTTGGCATTAGGACACAATGTTTAATCATCAATGTTTTAAAAGAAATCGGTGGTAACTCACATCCATAAAGGACTCGAAGACTTTTTTATTTTCCACATTTGTATGTCCCTATGTAAACACTACCTAGACCGAGACAGTGAGACGTTAGAATCCAGGTATTACGTAGAGATGTCAAGTTAATCCCTCTTTAATAAGTGATTTTTATCCTTAATCTCCTGTTTCCTTTTCCTTTTGTAAAGATGTTGTGTCTGGAAGGTTGTGTCCTACATCTCTAAAGCATCTTTCAGAGCTTAATCAGGTGCCGTTAAATGTTAATAACAAGATGCTGAGCTAACTCCAGGGCATTGCGTCTTTGCTTTCTCTTTATTGTCGACAGAAGGGAATTGAATGCTGTCATTTCGGTTTCATGCAGTGGAGGCCTGACCTCGGAGATGAAACCGTGTCCCAGCAGGTCAGCTGATGCAGAAAATAAATGAATACATAAGAGAATGAGGCACGAGAAAGATGAAGCGTTTCTGATGAGCCGGTAGTAGTAGGCAGGTTGTAATGTAGCTCCTTTGGGAGACCCGGTGAAAATGCTGAAATTAGCTTGTGTTGTAGTTTTTTTTTTTTTTTTAGCAGTTACTTTTCTTTCTAGTCTTCTGGTGGCAGTGTTGCTTTAAAATACTGGCCCAAACCTCCTATGGATGAAGTGAAGTATTCTTGGTAATATTATATGTTATCATCCAGTGAATAGGCTGTACTGTGAACACTGTCCTCATAGAGAAGAAAGGCATACTACGGTTATTATGAAGATTTAATAGTGAAATTGGTATGAGTTTTGGAAAGGATTGACTTTTACAGGATAATAAACAGTTTGGAAATTACTACCTTCGTCCTCCATTACATACTGCCTCCTTTTTAACTTTGGAAAAAGTTAAGATTTAATTATATATCACGACTGTTTGGGGGATTATTCTTATTTCTTTGGTAGAAACGAGCCAAATTCACTGATTCTTTAAGAAGGGCATGTAAACAGTAAGGTAATGGATTTTCCGTTGCTGTTAGAGAAAGTCAGCCTTTTGGTAATGCTAGCGCATTCGGAACTCAGTGCGAAGAGGAGACATGCTAGTCAAAAGGTAGGTAATTTCATTCACTTGTACCAAGGGAAGGAGACCATTCATTCATGTCATGTCTGAAGCTCTACCTCTTGGAAGGGAGTCTTAGCCATGGCTTAAATACACTTCTTTGGTCATTTACATGTTGGTTTCTTCTTTGTGGTTGGCCGCACTTATCCCTGTTAGGTTCCTGTCAAACTCACCCAGTTTACAGCTGTACCTGCGAAATGCTATACTGCATTTTAACATTTAGCAAGAATAACACTAAGTAATAACATTTAGAACTTCTCTTGTCCTAACTAACTTAGTGATGCTTACTCCCTTTCTTTAATGCTTGCTGGCTGGGGGTCATTTCACTTTGCAGATGTACAATCAGTGAATGGTATTTGAGCAATCACATCTCTGAAAACACTCTTGGCTTCTATAATACCACAGTATCTCAATTTTTTCTGTAAGTCTCTATGCACTACTTCACTCAAGTGCTGTGTTTTTCCTTTAGTGTTTAAGAGCTAGGATCCATCAGGCGTCTGCTCCAAGTTCTCATCTCTACTACGCATTCACTCCATGCTCCTCACTAGATACTGTTGCTGGAGACAATTTCAGCAATCAAAAGTCTCCTACAGTCTTGTCTATATACTTCCTTGTAGCTGTGCCCATATATTCTACTTTCCTCTCGGTCACAATGCACCAATTGTCTGTCTTTCTTACACCAATCCCTCCGCATGCATATTAAATCCTATGCCCTCTTGCCTACTTGAAGACATTAATTCACAAATTCTGCTCTCTCCTTCCAGGATCGTTAGTTATCTCCTTTCTACAGAATGCTGAATAGAAGCTTTTCTGACATTGTTAGAGAGAGGGCCTTCCAATTAGATTGTTATTTATAAACTTAATTGCTTCAAATGAGGTCATCATTTTTTACCCACGATACAAGAAAACATTTTTCTTGGAAAAAGTGTGTCAGAATTTTTTAGAGACTTGTAGTTAAATGTTAAAAATCATGCTGAACAAAATAAAATTTTTCTTTGGATTTGATAGCATTTCAGAATTTGAGTGTCTTAATAACTGCCATCGCATCAGTCAATTGGAAGTGACTATACTATGTGCTGGGTATTCTAGATTCTGATGATCCAGCTGTGAACAAGACTAACAATATTCAGTCAGTCTCATTTGGATGTTTATTGAAGACCTACCATGTGCAGCACTCAGTCTCCTAGGCACTTCTGATACAATGGGGTGGGGGGTGGGGATAACAGAAATCCTTGCCTTTATGGATGTAGATTTTAGTGGGGGAAAAGAATATAAACGAGATAGATAAGTAAAATCAGTATGTTAGAAGGTGATGTTTCCTTTGGAGAAAAGCAGTGATGAGAACAAGGAGTGTTTGGGCAGGATGCAGATGTTTGAATTTTAAACAGCCGGTCACTGAGGACCTCATGAGAGGGTGACTTAAATGAGATTGCGGAGTGAGATCCCTGCTGTCAAGGAGATCCTATTAGAAAGAAGGTGGATGAGTATACAAATTAGACCATTTCAGGTAACAAGTGCTTCTAAGTCAACTGATGTGAAAGAATGAGGGTGTGGTGGGACTATTTTGTGAAACCAAAGAAGTTGAGTGAAATTTGACTGTGACATGAAAGAAATATAGGAGTGAAACATAGGCAGAGAAAACTGCAAATGCAGAAGCCCTAGCTCTGTTAAACACACAAGGCCAATATGGCTAGAGCTTACAAATGAGTGAGATGTTCAGAGAATGAAGTTGGGAAGGCAGATGGAAAGAGACGTGTAAGATTTTATTCTAAATCAGTGGAGACTTTTATGTAGAGGAGTGGCTCCTTTGTGGAGAGTGGACTCTGAAAAGGAGCAGCAGGAGAAGCGGAGAGAGGCTGGTTTGGTCACATTGGCAAGGCTGAGCAGTAGAAGATTTGGAATATGATTGGGGATAGGATAGGACCTCCCATTGGAATGAGTGTGAGGGTTGAGAGAATTAGGGATAATTGCTTTGCTTGGGCACCAATAGAGGGTGCTGTTGTTTAAATGGAGATGTCAGTCCTGGAAGTTGAAAATATGGAAATAAGTATATACACACACACTCACACACACACTGGCATTTGACTTGTGCTAAGAACAGTCCTGTGATTTCAGGAGTCCCCAAAATTTAAAAAGGTACTATGACAATAAAATGTCCTTTAAAGTGCAATTAAATATAATAACCACCATTTAAAGAGTCCTTAGCATCAGGCACTGTATCAGAGTGGTTTATTTGCATTACTTCATTTTAATCTATAAGGTGGCCTTATAAAAGCAGTACTATTATTTTCCTCAGTTTGTAGAAAAGATGTATTTTGCTTTAAATCATAGACCTGGTAAATTATTAGAGGAGAACTTAAACCTAGGGAGATGAGAATTTTCCTTTTCCTTTTCTGTCCTTCCACAAACCTCTTTAGTATCCAATCATTTGTCAGCTCTATTTCCACTTTTTTATATTGTCTATCTGCAACTATAAACACTAAGTTGATTCTAAAAAATGGAGAAAATAATAAATAGCATTTATAACTGTCAAGTGGTAAGCTAAGTAATGTGCTAGGATTTCAAGTTTTTTTGGGGAATCTGAAAATCACAGCCCCTTTGCCTTTTGAAGGATGATAATTTCCAGTGTCAGCATCACCTTGATAGTATCCTATATGATAAAAGGGCTAAAATGCAAATCGATTGAACGGCGGAACAACTGTTCACTATGACATGCACTGACCACCAAGGGGCAGGTGCTCAGCATTGTGGCAGTGGCTGGAGCCTCTACCGTCTCCACAGCAGCACCAAGGATGTCCGACTGACGACTTAGGCCTGTTCCCCACACAGGGAGCGGGCCTACACTGTCAGTCGGACATCCCCTGAGGGCTCCTAGACTGCAAGCAGGTATAGGCTGGGATGAGGAGGAAATCCCCCTTCTCTCCCCCCTCCGCCAGTGCACGAATTTTGTGCACCAGGTCTCTTGTATATTATATGAAGGTCTTTGTATGTCAACAGTTGTAAACTGGTATCAAAGTATGCATAGGTAATTTGTATTCATTAAAAATTTTTTTTTGTCTGTAGATATCATTAATGGGATTGGAAATTTTAAGTGCCTTTGTGGACAGATTGTCAACACGATTTAAGTCCTACGTAGCAATGGGTAAGTTAACTATTTATTTAAAAATCATTGAGGTTTAGCTGGTATGGCTCAGTGGTTGAGCATCGACCTAAGAACTAGGAAATCACAGTTCAATTCCACTCAGAGCACATGCCTAGGTTGTGGGGATGCATGAGGTAGCTGGCTGATCAGTGATCCTCTCTTATCATTGACTAGAGGTCCGGTGCATGAAATTTGTGCTGGGGGGCGGAGAGTGGGGTGGTCCCTCAGCCCATCCTGCATCCTCTCCAAAATGGGACATCCCTCTCACAATCCAGGACTGCTGGCTCCCAACTGCTCGCCTGCCTGTCTTTGTGATCGCCCCTAACCACTTCTGCCTGCCAGCCTGATCACCCTGTAACCACTGCCAGCCTGATTGATGTCTAACTACTCCCCTGCAGGCCTGATCACCCCTAACTGCCCTCCCCTTCAGGCCTGGTCACCCCTCACTGCCCTCCCCTGCAAGCCTTGTACCCCCCAACTGCTCTCCCCTGCAGTCCTGGTTCCCCCACAACTGCCCTTCCCTGTTGGCTCGGTAACCCCCAACATCCCTCCTCTGCTGGCCTGGTCACCCCTAACTACCCTCCCCTGCAGACTTGATTGCCCCCAACTGCCCTCCCTTGCAGGCTTGGTCCCTCACAACTGCCTTCCCTGCTGGCCATCTTGTGGCGGTCATTTTGTCTCCACATGGGGGCAGCCATCTTGTGTGTTGGAGTGATGGTCAATGTGCATATTACTCGTTTCTTAGATAGAATTAGATAGGATAGAGGCCTGGTGCATGGGTGGAAGCCAGCTGGTTTGCCCTGAAGAATGTCCCAGATCAGAGTGGGGGTTCCCTTGGGGCCTGTGGTGGTTTGCAGGCCAGCTACACCCCCCAGCGACCCAAGCAGAGGGCCTGGTATCTGGAATTTATGTATCTTCTACAATTGAAACTTTGTAGCCTAGAGTGGAGCCAAACCTGCTAGCTCTGTGGCTGTTGCCATTTCTGTTGGGTTTCTATAGTTGAAACTTTGTAGCCTTAAGCAGAGGCTTGAGCTGGCAAGGGCAGGTGGAAAGCTTGGCTTCCTCCATTGCTGGGGAAACCCAAGCCTCCCTCCTACTCTCAGTAGCTACAGCCATCTTGGTTGGGTTTATTTGCATAGTCACACCTGGTTGGCTGGTGGCCATGGCTTGTGGGTGTAATGGAAGTATGGTCAATTTGCTTATTACTCTTTTGTTAGATAGGATGTTTCTATTTCTTCTTCTGTCTTCCTCTCTGAAATCAATAAAAATATATTTTTAAAAATAAAGTAAAAATTATGGTAGGTTTTGATATACTGATTTTTCCCATAGTTTTTGTTTAACAGAATTAGTTATCTATAAATGCAAAAATTAATTTTGTACAACTTCGAGATCTACTAAATAGCATTATAGTTTACCTGGACATAAAAGATGTTAAGCATATTCAAATAGATAATTATATTCCTTTTGAGACAAAGAAACAAAAGCAAGAAACTTACTAAGTATAGTGTAATAGATTTTTACTTTATATTTTCAATTTTTTTTACTATATTTTTACTCTTTTTGTAACATTTAAATTTTATAATATAACTTATAGCACCACTTTTCAAACATTCTGTGGTGAAGGACTAGTTCTTTCATTGCTCGCTTGTTGTAGACCAATATTTTGTAAAATGCAATAAAAATAGGTTATAGCAAAATGAAATGAAAAATACTAGACCAAATTTGTTATTTGACTTAACAAACAAAATTACTTTGGTCAGATTGTTTTAAAAACTTTATTTTATAAACAGTCTTAATTTTTCTTTCTGCATATAATTTGTAGACTGGTCCTGGGCTACCAGCCATATTTTGAACAGCACTTACTTACAGTGTGTTTGCAAAGTACAATGCTCTTCTTTGTGAGGTAGTTAGGATTAGAGTTGGCTCTGACCTATTTTCTAAACCTCAGTGACCTTCATGTACCTTTGGAGTGCTTTGGTGAGTGTATTTGGTTCTGATTATATAGAAGCATTTAAAGGTAACCTCAGATGTTTGTTAATGTCTCTTATGGATTAAGTTAATGTCTCATAATGTATCATCACACTTATTTTTGAATTATCTTTGGTCAGCTTTTTTCTTCATATTTTGTATGCCATCAAATTCTGCCAGTTTCCACTTTTATTTTTATCGTCTAGCTATTCTTTCTGCAGAAGCATCTTAGTGAGTTTCCCTATCTTTATTGTTCTTTTAAAAATTTTTTGTTGTTTTTCCATATGTCAATTTTTATTTCTTTTTTTAAATTTAATAAATTTTTATTGTTCAAGTTATTACAATTGTTTCTCTTTTTTCCTCCCATAGCTCCCCTCCACCCGGTTCCCCCCACCTTCTGCCCTTACCTCCCCCACACTGTCTTCATCCATGGGTATACACTTTTTGTCCAGTCTCTTCTGGCACTTCCCACAACCCTTTCCCCCCAAGAATTATCAGTCCACTCTCTTTCTATGCCCCTGATTCTATTATATTCACCAGTTTATTCTATTCTTCAGATTTTTTATTCACTTGTTTTTTAGATTCACTTGTTGATAGACATGTTTTTGTTGCTCATAATTTTTATCTTTACCTTCTTTTTCTTCTTCCTCTTCTTAAAGAATACCTTTCAGCATTTCATCTAATACTGGTTTGGTAGTGGTGAACTTCTTCAGCTTTTTCTTATCTGTGAAGCTTTTTATCTGACCTTAAATTCTGAATGATAGCTTTGTTGGGTAGAGTAATCTTGGTTGTAGGTTCTTGCTATTCATCACTTTGAATATTTCTTGCCACTCCCATCTGGCCTGCATAGTTTCTGTTCAGAAATCAGCTGACAGTCATATGGGTGCTCCCTTGCAGGTAACTAACTGTTTTTCTCTTGCTACTTTTAATATTCTCTCTTTGTCTTTTGCTGTTGGTGTTTTAATTATGATGTGTCTTGGTGTGGTCCTCTTTGGATTCCTTTTGTTTGGAGTTCTGTGCACTTCCTGGACTTTTAAGTCAGTTTCTTTCACCAGGTGGGGGAAGTTTTCTGCCATTATTTCTTCAAATAGGTTTTCAGTATCTTTCTCTTCTTCTGGCACCCCCATAATTCTGATATGGGTATGCTTGAGGTTGTCCCAGAGGCTCCTTACACTATCCTCAAAGTTTTGGATTCTTTTTTCTTCTTTCTTTTTCAGTGGAGTGTTTTTTGCTTCTTTGTATTTCAAATCTTTGACTTGATTCTTGCAGTCCTCTAGTCTGCTGTTAGGTCTTCGTATAATATTTTTTATTTCAGTCAGTGTTTGTTTAATTTCTGGTTGGTCCTTTTTCATATCCTCGAGGGTCTCGCTAAATCTATTGGCCTTTTCTAGGAAATTATTGAAAAACCTTATACCTGTGGTTTTGAACTCTATATCCAGTTGTTTGCTTTCCTCCATTTCTTTCATTTGTGATCTGTTTCTTTGTCTCCACATTTTTGCTCCTCCCCTGAACTGGTAGAGTAGCTTTGTATAGTAGGTGTCCTATAGGACACCGTGGCTCAGCCTCCCCAATTACCTGAGGTGGACACTCTTGATGCACCTCTTTGTGGGGTGTGTGCACAGTCTTGTTGTAGTTAAGTCTTGATTGTTGTTGGTATCACTGGGATGAATTGACCTCCAGGCCAATTGGCTGTGAGGACTTCTGTGCTGGAGACACCCTTATGAGACAAGACTTGCAAAATTGCAAAAGCCTCTGTGCTCAGCTTGCATGGGGCAGAGTTTCAGGGCGGAGCAGACAGCCTTGGCTTCCCATCAGCCCTGCCCTATGTGGCCCCTGGGTCTCAGTGTCCCTTGGTAATCTCTCCAAGCACCTCTGAGAGAAAGCCACCCTCGAGTTTCACCCACTGCCAGACAGTCCAGTTTCTCCCTGAATGAGTCTAGGTTCCCAGAAACCCTCCCGGAATTGGAATTCAGCGCAATTGGAAGGAGTTTTCTCCTCCTTCCTGCTTTAGAAAGCCAGTTGTGCACTCAGCTGCCCGTGCACTCAGCAGTCAGTCCTCTCTGCATGCGCATGCCTCAGAACCTCTGCCTACCGCAGCTCCTGAGTCTTAGCGTGCTTTCTCTTTTCCTGACAGTCTGGATTCCCCCTGAATGAGTCTGATTTCCCAGAGTCTTGAGTTCAGCGCAGTCGGGAGCTTCTATCTTCCTCCCGCTTTAGAAAGCCAGCCATGCACTCAGCTGCCTGTGCACTCAGCCACCCGTCCTCTCTGCACACGCGTCTCCGTACCTCAGCTTTTTGCAGCTCCTTTGAGTCTCATTGTGCTTTCCTCTTTCCTTCTGGTTGTAGAATTTCCACTCAGACACCTTTCTTGTGGTTCTGGATCGTGTCCGTTTTGTCTTTTAGTTGTAGTTTTGATATTGTTGTGCGAGGTAGCAGTTTAGGTGTTTATGCCGCCATCTTGGTTTCTCTCTGTTCCTTTTTAAATTAATGCCTGGTTCCAATTCATTCTCTGGGATATCTTATGAAAAGATTATTATTTTCTTTTTTACCACGTCAGTCTCCTGCTTAAAAATCCTAGGGTAGGTTTTTAAATCTTTGCTCTGTAAACATGTCTTATTTATGTATTTTCTTAAAACGTTGAATCAATGTTTAACATTAGGAAGCTTTCCATAAAAATTCATATTTATGATTTGTTTTGACAGATTGGCCAATGTGGCAACCCCAACCTTGCATTCCCATCTGTAATTAATTATTGGTTGAAGCTGTGTTGTAGTTTCCCTTTTGTCTGGGTCATGAGCTTTTCAGGTACTAAGTCCTTCCCATCTCCTCTTGTCTCCTCACAACTGAGAATGTCAGCTGTAATACAGCACGGTTGGAATACCGTAGTTCTTAGACCTGGTTCATTTTTTGTATTTCCCATACCTCTCTGGCTGTAGATGTTTATGTTTGTGACCCCTGCCCTATAGTAGCTCCTATTATTAGTTGTTACAGACAGTATTTAGACTTGAGAGTAATTCTAGGCATTACATATATCACTTATTTTTCAGACGTAAAGAGAGTCAGACGGGGTTTAATGTACTGACTGGTCACATTGAGGCAGTGGAATTAAATGAAATAATACAGTTCTTAGTATATAATTATATCTAATGTGAAGGTTTATTATTATCCTGGACTGCCTCTCAGAAACTCTCAGAACCAGAGTCCCACAATAGCTAATTCCATTGATGTTGATGAATTTCTCTAGTGTTAACAATACATCTAAGCAAGATGAGAAGGATTTACATTGTTCCAATTGTCAGGTATTTGTGTTGCCTTATAATTAGGCTTATGATTATAATGAGGACTTCTTGTTTTCTTACTCAAGCTTAAATATTGAATGGGATCACTCCATTTGGTATAGTTGGCTTCACACTCTATAATCATTTTCTACCAAAAATAATGTGATTTCTTTTCTCCTTAAGTGTTGTTGAGCTTGCTTCTCAGTTATTTTTTATTAGACTCCTGAATAATGAAGTGAAAACAATTTGCTTACTTCATAACTTTTAATTTATGAAAACAATTGCTATTTGTAATATTATAACATATAGCTTATTTATTCTTTTCCTCTCTCTCTAGTTATTGTAGCTTTAATAGACAGACTGGGAGATGCCAAAGACAAAATTCGTGATGAAGCTCAGATTCTGCTCTTGAAGTTAATGGACCAAGTAGCACCACCTATGGTAGGCCTACATTTAAAATTCCTATTTTGCTAACTATTGATGAAATATCAGTAAGGATATATGGTAATCATAGCAAGTCAGTCCCCAGGGGAAGTGAAAGCTGAAATTTTAAACAATTAATTGTTGCTAATGTTTTAAAGAAGTTGAAATTTAAGATTAAATATCTATATTTAACTTTTTTTTTTTCCTACTCAAATGCCTTTTTAGAAAGCTAACTTGGAGATTTTAGTGACTTGACAGTATACTGATAATATTATTTTTTAGGATTTTCAGTTTTTTCTTACCTGCATTATTATAAAATGTTCAGTGCAAAATCTTATTTTGAGATATACTGAATGTTATGTTAATTTGTGCAACTCTTAAAAGGCAGGGAGAATTTTTTTTATTTTAACAGGTAGTTACTAATTATATAAGGTAAATATAGTTTATGACAGTGACCTAGATTTTATGAATACAGTAAAAAAAAAAATTGCCCTTATGTGGAATTGTTTTGAAAGGAGCAGAAATTAGTTGACATGTATTCAAACATTTAAAGAGTAGCCCATGTTAAATAGAAAAAAAATCAGAATTTGCAATACACATAATGATGTTATGTGTTATCATTTAAAATACAGTTTTAAAATTATAGTATTACATGATTTATAAAAAAAGCCAAAGAGTGTTGCTTTGTAAAAGTAAACTGTTTCCCCACATTAACCAAAGTCCTTGTTAATAGTATGGTGGGTATCCTTTACTTCTTGTACAATGGTTCAAATTTTAACTTGTTTTTGACATGCTATTATCACAAATAATACTATAGGAAATATCCTTGTACATGTATCTTTTGGACATAATTGTAAGTATACATATAGCATAATGTTCCAGAGGTGGTGTTACAGAGTCAGGCTTGTTTTGTTTTGTTCTGTTTTGTAAACTTCCAAGTTACCTTCTAGAAAATTTGACAGAGAGTGAGAGAAGAGAGAAATATATTAGTAGAACTGAATACAGAGTTCAGAAAGAATAGAGTCCAGGACAAGGTGTGTGTGTGTGTGTGTGTGTGTGTGTGTGTGTGTATGTGTGTGTACATACTTGAATTGAATAAGTTATATTTCTAAATGTGGAGAAAGAATTGATTGGGACAATTGGCCATATAGCTGGAAAAATAAAGTTGGATTCCTTTTTATACCAAACTCATGTAATTGTTTTGGATTATTTGTACAGGTTTATCTATGCTTTTTCTAAAATAAATTATAGTGGTTAACAATAAAATGACATGCTCAAATATGTTTTTGAATTTGATCTTAAAAGGAAAAAAGCCTGAATTCTAAAATGTTGAAAAAGCCTGTTCCATGTGACAGTCTGTAGTAGTTGCTAGGCAACATTGGACCTTTTAAATGCTTACTGGACTATTGGATTTATAATGGTAGCATTGTTGTTGAAGATTTCTAAAGCTTAGGACAAATTCTGTCCTGGAAAATCTTAATGTTTTTGGATATAGGACATTGTTTTTCTGAGAATAATTTAATTCTAGAGTTAAATATATGAAATAAAAACTAAAAATTTAATTAAGATATTAAAAATTGGATGAGAGCAACATCAGTGAAAATTTGGCTTAGAAAAACTTATAGAGAAGTGAATAGTCTAAGGGAAAAATTCATTTACCAATAAGATTGGCAAGTTTGACATGAGTAATTTAATATTTAACATGAGTAATTTAATATTTTGTTATACATGTTTACTTTTCTTTCAAATAGCACATTTGGGAACAGTTGGCTTCTGGTTTTAAGCACAAGAATTTTCGATCTCGAGAAGGCGTGTGTCTGTGTCTTATTGAAACCCTAAACATGTAAGTTTTATGATTACTGAAAACAGCTGCTTATGTTTTTCATTTTTCTTTAAAAAGTAATATCCATTTCACAGAGCTCAAGGAGAACTATGGAAATAAATTTTAAGTAGTCATTAACTGATCTAAAGTACAAGAGTTTTTATTTTATTTGATACCTTTGTTAATTTTTTGTGTAAATATTGTTATTTTTCAGGTTGTTAATTTAAATTTATTAGTTATAAGACGTGTTTTTCTTTTTTTCTTTAGCATGTCAATAGTTGCTACCCAAAGTAGATGGTCATATAGCAAATCGTTTATATAACTTAGGATGTACTTCTGATCTGGACCGAGTTTGGAACTGGTTTTAACTCAGTGGTATTTCAGATATTGTAGCCATTTCCCCACCTGAGCTTTCTAGAGCAATTTGGGTGGTTTTGAAAATCATAGACTGAACAAGACTCCCAGGTAACTAGACAGTGAATCTGGTGGCTGTGTGCAGAGTTCTGACAGACAGCATAGATGCCATAGGACTCAGAGTTTCAGTCTGAAGAAATTGTAAACTAGTTTTATTCTCTTTCTGGATTATTTTTCTAAGTTCTGTGCAAAAAGATAGGTCATATATAATAGCTTTCAACTTTTCCTGTAATGTTACTTCCTTTCCTCTAACTATACCTTCATTTATTTTCTTTTACTCCTCTATGGTCCTTTCTGCCATCTAGAGCTTGTAAGTGCATTCAGTCTGCACAACTTTTGTGTTTTTTGGCTCTCCTGTCATTTGCTTTCAACCCATGACCTCACCAAAAATTAATACATGAATGAAGATTTTATTGGAATGCAAATTTGAGATTCAGAGTCTTAAAAAAATCACTATTTTAAAACAAAAGCTCAAATTTTCTTGACTCATTGAGATTTGCCTGGTTTAAGAGTGCCATTGGTTGAACATTTTGCTCTGTTGGATCTTGTATTGACAATTTTCATTGTCAGTCATGATTACTCAAGTTTGCATATTTGACATTGTTTAGAATTAGTTTTTGCTTGTGTCTCATACCTTCATGTTTTAATAATGTGTGCCCATGCTCTCTACCATATCTGTCTTATTAATACAGATAAGAAGAAAGCAAAGGATATTTGTTTACTGTTTGATTAAAACCAAGTTCTCTTTATTTTTTCAAATTATATTTAGTTTTGGAGCTCAACCACTAGTCCTCAGCAAGTTGGTACCACATTTGTGTATCCTATTTGGAGATTCCAACAGTCAGGTAAAATTTTATTTACATTTAAGTGTTGACTAATTTTTTGGCTACAGTTTCTTTGCTAGTGCTCTTAATTAATTTTATTTCTATTTTTAAATTTATCTTTATTATTGAAAGTATTACAGATGTCCCCTTCTTAGTCTATTTTAAAAAGAAGAAGAAGAGAGAGGGTAGAAAAGGCTTAGTGAAGTTAAGATTTCACCTCATTTTTTTCTTTAAAATCCACCAAAGCTAGTTTTTAAGAACATATGATAATTCACTTAAGTTGCTTAAATTTGTTAATTGTTAGCTAGTATTAAGGATAGATGGGACCTTAAACCATAATTTTTTTATATATATATATATTCACCCCAGGATAAGTTTTTCATTGATTGTAGAGAGGAAAGAGAGAGGGAGAGAGAGAAAAAATCACTCATCACTTGTGTTTTGTATGCACCTGGACTGGGGATTGAACCTGCAACATGGATATGTGCCCTGACCAGGGATGGAATCCTTGACCCTTTGGTGCTTGGGACGACGCTTCAACCCACTGAGCCACACTGGCCAGGGCTAAAGTATAATTCTTAAGTTTAAAAAATTGGGTAACAAATAACTTGGATTCCCTTTTGTAGTCCTATGTATTAATTGTGAGAATAGGTTGTCAGCTCCCTTTATTTCTGAGTGGCATAACAACTTTTCTGCAACAGTCAAAACCATATTTAACAAAAAGAATTTTTGCCAGTGATGTAACATTTGTTAGAAATTTTTTTTTTACCTGAGCTTCACATACTGTAGGCATAATACAGGGGTGTGTTCTGGATCCCATTGAATCTTAGTTGTAACCTTTTTTGGCACAGCTTGTGCATTTGGAAATACTCTGCATGAGGCTTTCCCTGCTTTTCGTCCCTAGCTAGCTTCTCTTCTGGAGGTCGTAAAGAGATCTGTCTCCTCATTTGCTCTCCACATTAACTCTGCAGGGAATTAGAGCTAGCTATCTTCCAAATTCCTGTCTTTAGGCCACATTTTTCCCCTTTTAATTGTGGTAAAAGATACACAACATAAAATTTACTGTCTCAGCCATTTTGAAGTGTACAGTTCATTGGCATTACGTGCATTCACATTGTTGTGCAGCCATCAGCACCATCCATCTCCACAACTTTTCCATTTTACCAAATAGAAACTGTCTTCCATTAAACAGTAACTCCCCCTTCCCTCCAACTCCTCAGCTCCTCACAATTATATTTTACTTTCTCTCCATAGGAATTTGACTACTCTAGGTAACTTCATAAAAGTGGAGCCATCCAATATTTGTACTTTTGCGTCTAGCATATTTTACTTAGTATAATGTCTTCGAGGTTCAGTCATGCATGTTGCAGCACGTGTCAGAATTTCCTTTCCTTTTTAAAACAATACTATTCCATTGCATGTATACACCACTTTTTAATATCCATTCATTCATGCATGGCTATGTGGGTTATTCTCACTTTTTGGCTACTTTGAATAATGATATTGAGAACATCATTGTATAAATATTTGTTTGCGCTCGGGCCATATTCTTTTTTGTTAATCCTCACCCGAAGATATTTTTTTTTCATTGATTTTTAGAGAGTGGAAGGGAGGGAGAGAAGAGAAACATCAATGTGAGAGATACCTATTGGTTGCCCCTTGGGATGGAGCCTGCCACTGAGGTACATGCCCTTGAATGGAATGGAACTCACAACCCTTCAGTCTGCGGGCCAACGCTAACCACTGAACCAAACTAGCTAGGACCAGGCCACATTCTCGAAAGGCCAGAAAATATATTAACCGTGATAATGATTTGTATTCATTATTGGCAGTGCTTATACAGTCTTATTACAAAAAGAAGACTTTTTAAAAGCTACTTTAGTAACTTTTATTTACATGTTTTTTAGATTTTTGTAAAATCTTTTACAAGGTTTCTTGGCATTCCTCTTACATTTTTGTGGATTTTTTGTTGTTGTTAATAACCTGCCAGAATCTCTCAGGAGTTTAGAGATATTAAAACCAACTTGGAGCTTCAAGTTTGTCTTCTTGTGTAATGTTACCTTGATTGTATCTCATATATTTTTTTTAAAGTTCTGAATTCTTTGGCAGGTGAGAGATGCCGCAATATTGGCTATAGTGGAGATTTATAGACATGTGGGAGAGAAAGTAAGAGTGGACCTTTCTAAGAGAGGAATTCCCCCTGCTAGGTAAGTCTTACTAAATTTTTGCCATTGATTTTAAAAGTTTTAATTTTATATGTTCGTTAAGATGGATTCAGTTTTTTGAAATGTTTTGAAATTCAAAAGATACAAGAGGATATATAGGTTATCACCACTTAAAAAGTTCTTAGCCGTAGCTAGTTTGGCTCCGTGAATAGAGGGTTGGCCTGCAGACCAAAGGATCCTGGGTTCTGTTCTTATCAAGGTCACATGCCTGGGGTTGTGGACTCAATCCCCCACCCTTGGGCATGCAGGAGGCAGCCAATCAGTGATTCTTTTTCATCATTGATGTTTCTATCTCTCCCTCTCCCTTCCTCTCTGAAATCAATAAAAATATATATTTTTTAAAAGTTCTTAGACCCTGTAATCTTTTTGGACACTGTTTCATTGTACGCACATATTATTTGCTTATTTAGAGAGAGAGAAACATTGACTGGTTGCTATAACCCCTTCCCCTCCCCTGTATGCTCCCCAACTGGGGATCGAACCCACAACACAGGGATGAGCCCTGATTGGGAGTCTAACCCACAAACTTTTGGTGTATGGGACAATGTTCCCGCCCACTGTTCCCGCCCAGCCAGGGCTGCAAGTCACTATCTTTTGATACCAGGCAGTATGGTCATAATTTGGAAGATGGCTTGAGTCAGGATTTAAATAAAAGAGTAATCCACTCATTAATTATTTTTTGAGTACCTGCTGTTGAAAGGTACTATACAAGATACTAACAGAAAACTATATAAGAATCAGTCATTACCCTTAAAACCTAGTGAAATAAAAAGAAGATCCTAAATGAGTAGAATAGTAACAATCAAGTTAATAACATTCCTCTTGAGGAGCTTCCAGTGTATCAGAACTTTTTTTTTTAAGATACTTTTTTCTATACTACTTAGAGTTTATATTTTTATTTAAGATATTATTCCAGTTACATTTTTTTTTTTGTAATGAAATTTTAGTCTCGATTTTAAGGGGAATATGGAGGATTTTTAAAAAAACATTTAAAAAATATTTTTTTATTTCAAGAGAGGAAGGGAGAAAGAGAGAGAGAAACATTAATGATGATAGAGAATTACTGATTGGCTGCCTTGTGCACCCACCCTACTGGGGATTGAGCCCACTATCCAGGCATGTGCCCTGATCAGAATTGAACCCAGAAGCCTTCAGTCCGAAAGCCAACGCTCTATCTACCGAGCCAAGTCAGTAGGGCTTAACCTTTTATTATGGAAAATTTCAAACATATTAAACAGAATAGTACAATGAACCAGCATGTACCCTCTGCCCAGCTTCAGCAGTTAACAACTGTGGCCAATTTTGTATGTTATACCCTTTCCTACTTACTTTTATACTGTATTATTTTATTTTATTTATTTATTTTTTGTTTTTTGTTTTTTGTTTGTTTGTTTTAAATCTTTATTGTTCAGTTTATTAATTACATTGTTTCCCCTTTTTATCCCCCTATAGCTCCCCTCCACCTTGTACCTATTTCACCCTCCACCCTCACCTCTCCCTCTCCAATGTCCTCTCCCATTGTTGCAAGATTTTTGTCCAGTCTCTTGCTGCACTTCCCACAACCCTTTTCTCCCCAAGAATTGTCAGTCCATTCCCTCTCTATGTCCATGTCTCTGTTATATTCACCAGTCTGTCCTGTTCATCAGCCTATCAATTCACTTGATTTTTATGTTCATTTGTTGATAGATGTGTATTTGTTGTTCATAATTTATATTTTTACCTTTTTCTTCTTCCTCTTCTTAAAGAATATCCTTCAGTATTTCATATAATGTTGGTTTGGTGGTGATGAACTCCTTTAGCTTTTTCTTATCTGCGAAGCACTTCATCTGACCTTCAATTCTGAATGATAGCTTTGCTGGATAGAGTAATCTTGGTTGTAGATTCTTGCTGTTCATCACTTTGAATATTTCTTGCCACTCCCGTCTGGCCTGCATCGTTTCTGTTGAGAAATCTGCTGACAGTCGTATGGGTGCTCCCTTATAGGTAACCAACTGTTTCTCTCTTGCTGCTTTTATTATTCTCTCTTTGTCTTTTGCTCTTGGCATTTTAATTATGATGTGCCTTGGTGTGGTCCTCTTAGGGTTCCTATATATTGGGGTTTGGTGCACTTCTTGGACTCTTAAGTCAATTTCTTTCACCAGGTGTGGGAAGTTTTCAGTCACTATTTCTTCAAATAGGTTTTCATTGTCTTGGCCTCTCTCTTTTTCTGGCACCCCAATAATTCGGATGTTGGTATGCTTGAGGTTGTCCCAGAGGCCCCTTACACTATCTTCAATTTTTAGGATTCTTTTGGTTTCTTGCTTTTTCAGCTGAGTGGATTTTACCTCTTTGTATTTCAAATCTTGAACTTGGTTCTTGGGGTGCTCCAGAGCACTTTTAGGTCTTTGTATAATATTTTTTATTTCAGTCAGTGTATGCTTAATTTCTGGTTGGTCCTTTTTCATATCCTTGAGAGTCTCCTTTATATCCTTGAGGGTCTTGTTCATTTCCTTGTAGGACTCATTCATTTCCACGTTGGTCTTGATCATTTCCTTTGTGGTCTTGCTTATTTCCTTATAGGCCTCGACCTTTTGTTGGAGCCTCTTGAAAAACCCTATAACCGTGGTTTTGAATTCCATGTCCAGTCGTTTTTTTTCCTCCATTTCTTTCACATCCGATTTCTTCCCATGTCGCTGCATGGTGGCTGCTTCCCTGAGCTGGTCAATTAGCTTTGTGTGGTAGACTTCCTACTAGGGACAGTGGCTCAGCCTCCCCGGTTACCTGAGGTGGATATGGGTTGCACAGTCTTGCTGAAGTTAAGCTCAGGTTAATCATTGTTAGCACTTGGAGGGGTTGACCTCCAGGCCAATTGTTTGTGAAGCTCAGCTGTGCTCAGGTTGGATGGGCGGAGTCTCCGGGCCAAGCAGACAGCATCAGCTCCGCCCTATGCGGCCCCAGGGACTCTGTGCTGGGGGCAATGGCCGCCAGCACCTCTGAGAGAGAGCCACTGCCAAGCTCCACCGGCTGCCAGGGAATTCAGAGTCTTCCCAAATGAGACTGCATGCGCAATATCTCACCCAGGGTTGTAAAACAAAGCAGTCTGAAGGTTTTCCGAATGAGAGGGCAAGTCGCAGAGCGCTCTCTGCGCCGTCACGCAGCCGAGCTGTTCGCGCAAGCTCCCTTCTCCACAAGCCGGGAGACCCCCGCAGCGCCCGAGCTTCGGCGTGCCCTCCCTCTGTCCAGTTTTCACCCCGTATGATAGTGGGGTCCCTGGACTTCACCCAGAGCTGGAGATTCAGTCCAGTGGGACGTCTTTGTCTCCCTGTTCAAGAAAACTGGCCGGTTTTCAGCCTCCCGCCCTTTCCGCGGCGTGCGCTCCAAACCTCTCTCCGCAAGAATCTTCAACGCTGTCCTCAGCCGCTCCTCTGAGTCACAGTGTCTTGTCTTCACTTTTATTTGTGGAATTTTCACTCGGCCAGCTTTCTGGTGATTCTGGAAGGTGTTTGTTCTTTCGTTAAGTTGTCGTATTAAAATTGCTGAGTATGACGGCAAGATAGGTGTTTTACCTATGCGCCATCTTGGTTCTCCCCCATCACTATATACTGTATTATTTTAAAGCAAATCCAATTCATCATAACATTTCTTCTGTAATTATCCTATACTAGAAGCCTGATGCACGAAATTCATGCAAGGGGCTTGGCCCCCTGCCACCGCTGTGGCTGCCTCTGCTGTGGCTCCTGCTGCAACAGCTTTGTCCAGAAGGTCATCAGGAAGCATGTCCTGTCTAATTAGCATATTATACTTTTACTTATTATAGATAGTAATAAAAGGGCAAACTGACCGAAGAGCAGAATGACCAGTCATTGTGATGCACACTGACCACCAGGGGGCAGATGCTCAACACAGGAGCTATTCCCTGGTGGTCAGTGCACTCCCACAGGGGTGTGCCACTCAGCCAAAATCCTTGAGCTGGGCTCACAGCTAACGAGCGCAGTGGCAGTGGCCTCTCCCTCCTCTGCAGTGCTATGGATGTCCTAAGCTGGCAGGTGGACATTCCCCGAGAGGTCCTGGACTGCAAAGTGGCACAGGCCAGGCTGAGGCCCTCCTCCCCCCAAGTGCACAAATTTCATGCACTGGACCACTACGAGATAATAAAACCCTAATATGCCAATCAACCAAACAGTGAAACGTCTGGTTGCTATGACACACACTGACCACCAGGAGTCAGACGCTTAACGCAAGAGCTGCCCCCTGGTGGTTCATATGCTTCCTCCATGGGGAGTGCCGCTCAGGCAGCACTATGGAACAGCGAGTCTGGCTTCTGGCTAAGGGGCACTCCTACAGGGGTCATCCCCCAAGGGGTCCCAGGCTGTGAGGGGGCGCAGCTGGGGCTGAGGGAACCCCTCCCCCCAGTGCACAAGTCTCGTGTACTGGGCCTCTAGTTTAATATATTTCTAAGGGGAAGAAATATTTCTTTCAATTACAACCACAATACTATCTTCACACCTTAAATTTCTTTATAAATATTCTGTGAAATCAAATATGCAGTCAAGGTTCAAGTTTCCAGTTGTTTTTCAAATGTCATATGTGTTTTTTGCAGTTTGTTTGAGTCAGTATCCAAATAAAGTCCAATGGTTAGTTGATATATTTTATGTCCTTTTAAATCTTCATGTAGCCCCAGCACTTGTGTTTTGTTTTGTGTTTTTGTTTTTGCCTTGTATTTTATTTTTTGAATATGCCTGGTAGTTTATTCTATAAAGTTTCCCATATTCTGGGTATTGCTAATTCTTTTCCTGTGATGCAGTTTAACATATTCTTCTATCTTTATATTCTGTACATTGGTATTTGGATCTGGATACTTGATTAGATTTTTGGCAGGGGGTATTAAGAGGAGCAAGACTACTTCACAGGTGGTAGTGTGTTCGGTTATCATAAATATTATATCTGGCTATCTTTTACTATGTAAGAGTTTTTCAAGTGCTAATTATTTTTTGGTGATAAGGTTGTCCAATACATAAGTATTTTGCTTACGTATTCACTAATTTGCTTTCTACTTCTAGGGCTAACCAGAATTTCACTTGAATATATTCTATATTATTTTAAGTGGATGAAAGAAATCATGTTACCACATAAATTTGTGTGTGTGAGTATATATACAGGGTGGAGCAGAAGTAGTTTTACAGTCATTAATATGGAAAAGAATATAATAATTAATAAATAATATAAGAATAAATGATGTTTTGGGTACTCACAACTGTAAACCTACTTTTGCCCCACCCTGTATATATGTATATATGTGCAATATACATATTATATATAATTATGTAATTAAAAAATTTTATTGAAATAATTTTTATTTTTTATTCAAATATGACATCCATACAGAAAAATACATAAATCCTAAGTATGAAACTCTGTAAATTATCACAAAGTGAATTCACCCGTGTACCTAAATCATGCAGGTAAAGAACTAGAATATTACAACATTCCAGAAACCTCCCCAAATTCATTTTAATCTTTTCCTTTTCTCTCCTGAAAAGTAACTATAATTTGACTTCTATCACCATAGTTCATTTTTGAATTTTAAATAAATGGAATCAGATAGTATACACTCTTATATCTGGCTTCTTTCAGTTAATATGGCTTTTTACATAAATTTTTTTATTGATTTCAGAGAGGAGGAGAGAGGGAGAGAGACAGAAACATCAATGAAGAGAGAGAATCATTGATTGGCTGCCATCTGCATGCCCCACACTGGGGATCGCGCACACAACCCAGGCATGTAACCTGACCTGGAATTGAACTGTGATCTTCTTCTTTTTTTTTTTAATATATTTTATTGATTTTTCACAGAGAGGAAGGGAGAGGGATAGAAAGTCAGAAACATCGATGAGAGAGAGACATCAATCAGCTGCCTCTTGCACACCCCCTACTGGGGATGCACCCGCAGCCAAGATACATGCCCTTGCCGGAATCGAACCTGGGACCCTTCAGTCCGCAGTCCGACGCTCTATCTGCTGAGCCAAACCGGTCTCGGCAAACTGTGATCTTCTTGTTCAGGGGTCAACCAATGCTCAACCACTGAGCCATGCTGGTCAGGCAGTTAATATTATGTTTTTAAGATAGATTTTCATTGTTGGGTTCAGCTATAGTTGTTCATTTTCATTGCCTTATAGTTTTCCATTGTGTGAACAGGCCATACTTGATTATTCCATACTGTTGGTAGACTTTTGAGTTCTTTTTTTAATTTATAGCTTTATGAATAAATAGAGGCCCAATGCACGAAGATTTGTGCAAGAATGGGCCTTCTTTCCCCTGGTTGTCAGTACTGCCTTCACTCTGGCTAGAGCTGCCTTTTTGCTCCAGCCTGGAGCCACCTTTCAGCCTTCCCACACTGCCCAGAGGCCCAGAGTGGATGGGGCGGTATGGAATGCCTGCAACAATGCAAGCGTCCCTCTCTGGCCACTCGGCGCCTGCATATGAAAATTAACCTGCCATCTTTGTTGGGTTAATTTGCATACTCCTGATTGGCTGGTGGGCATCATGAAGGTATGGTCAATTTGCATGTTACTCTTTTATTAGTGTAGATTTCATTCAAAGCATTCTTGTACTTGTCTTTTGGTGCATGAATGTATTCGTTCTCTTGGAATATATCTGAGTGAAATTACTGGGCCATCGGTAATAATACAAGCATAATATGCTAATTAGACTGGACATCCTTCCTTCTGGACAAAGCCACAGCAGGCTGAACAAAGCACAGTGGGCGGGAGCTGTGGGCGAGGGCTGGGGCCAAGGCACTTGCATGAATTTCGTGCATCAGGCCTCTAGTAGAGTATATTTATCTTTAGTTTATATTGACAGTTTTCCAAGCTGATTGTACCTATACTAGCTGTTTGCAAGTTGCCATTATTCTACATTTTCACTGATACTTGGCATTGTTACTCTTATTAATTTAAGTTTCTGATTCATATATCCTCATATGATTGTAATATGCGTTTTATGATTACTAATAAAGAAGAGTACCATTTCAAATTTATCAGTTATTTGGGTATGTTTTCTTTCTTTTTTAAAAAAAATATATTTTATTGATTTTTTTACAGAGCAGAAGGGAGAGAGATAGGAAGTCAGAAACATCAATGAGAGAGAGACATCGATCAGCTGCCTCTTGCATGCCCCCTACTGGGGGTGTGCCCACAGCCAAAGTACATGCCCTTGACCGGAATCGAACCCGGGACCCTTCAGTCCACAGTCCGACGCTCTATCCACTGAGCCAAACCGGTCTCGGCTGGGTATGTTTTCTTAAAGCGTGTTTTCAGGTCTCTTGCCCATTTAAAAAAATTGGGTGGTCTTGTCATTTTATTTTATTATTTTTTAATATATTTTATTGATTTTAGAGAAGAAGGGAGAGAGAGAAACATCAATGATGAGAGAGAATCATTGATCGACTGTCTTCTACACGCCCCCTATTGGGGATCGAGTCTGCCACCCTGACATGTGTCCTGACGGGAAATCAAACGTGACCTCCTGGTTCTTAGGTTGATGCTCAATCACTGAACCACAGTGGGTCGTCTATCATTTTAAAAAATTGATTGCTAGGACTTTTTAAAATACATTCCAGATATAAGCTATTATTAGCATATATATATATATACATATACATATATATATATATGTATGTATGTATGTATATATTTCAGAAATATCCTCCTACCCTGTCACTTGCCATTTTAGTTTCTTGATGTCTCTTGGTGTGCATAGGTCTTAATTTTAATGCATCATTTCCTTTATTATTAGAAACTTTTTTGTATCTGGGTTAAAAAATCTTTGCCTGCTCTATCGTGAAGACATTCTCTGTGAAATTATTTTGAAGTTTTATTTATATTTAGGTTTATTGTACACATGAGATATTTTTCCAATGGTGTGAGATAGAGGTTTAGATACATTTTTCCCCCATATGGATATCCACTTGACCTAGTACCACTTATTAAAAACATTTTTCTTCAATGTTTCTTTTGTTATAAATTAAGTTCTGCATATGTGCTTAGGATTTTTGTGTTATGCTCAAAATAAAATTGGCCTACAATATTCCTTTCTTCTTAAGTTATATTTTATAAGTAATTTTAGCCTCATAGGGATTTTTATCATATGTGGATAGCTTATACTTTAATGTCCTTACTGAAATACACCAGCAACTTATTAATCCTATCCTTACCTGTTGTTTCTCTCCTAAGTGGCTAGCTAGCCACTTGGCAGATGAAGACTCTGAGACCCAGAGTGGTTGATGAGAAGCTGAAGGCTTCCTGACTCTCAGTCCATAGTTCTTTCCTCTGTGTTACGTTTTTGTCAGTTTTCTCTGTGATGTTTCTCTAACCAGGTAGTAGAGGATGGGAAGGACTATATAGGTATAAGACATGTACAATTGAATTTTTCAACCATGCAGAATGTTTTCTACTCTTTTAGCGCATGGCCTCGTTATTTTATAGGTAGTATTTTGAATCTTCAAAATACTGGACACATTTCTGTTATGAATGAATTTTGCTTTACTCATTTCTTCAGATGATTTTTGCACTAACCATTGCCTTCTTTTATCTAGCATTTATTCGTAAGAATTCAGTATAGTCAATTCAATATAATAAATTCTGTGTAATATCCTGAATATTGTAGTTGTTTGAAAATTATATTCTTTTTTTCATAGTGGTCATATTCTGCTCAGTGGTGCAGTCAGAACACACACAGCATTTACCTGTTAAGATTCTTGTTTTAAATGGGCCCAGTTCAATTCATTGATTTTATGTTTCCTTAACATGGTTCTGTGTTCTTTTAAAGGTGTTTTGATGATTGAGTGCATTCATTATAAAGTTGGAACTGAAGTATTTTTGATAGGTTGGAGAAATAATTTTGTGATGAAACATGGGAAACTGTTTTGTGTTAAAGTTACCATTTCACAAATATTCTACAAGTGTGCAGAGTGTTATCTGTATCTGGCTGGTTCTGTCAAGAGAGATGGGTTTTGTTTTCTTTTCAGTAAGTGAGTTCATTGTAAAAGAGAGTTGTGTAGAACTAACTCACTCCCTGGAATTGTTTTTTTCTCACGGAGATGGTGAAAGGCATTGTTCTGTATGAAAGTGTATGTAAAACAAAATTTGTTCTTTATTCCCAGATTAGAAATGATATTTGCCAAATTTGATGAAGTGCAAAATTCAGGCGGTATGATTTTGAGTGTCTTCAAAGGTAAGAATAATTAAATTATTCTAGTTCTTAAACATTTCTAAGATTATTAACAAACTTTTAAACATTAAAAGTTACATCAGATTTGATTTTTGTGGCTTAAAACTTAGTTAAAATATAATAACAAAGTCTTTATATTCTGCTGGCCATTTGCACTTACTTAGAACATGAAAATTTAATAATGGGTGTTCTCATTCGTGTAAAACTATCCTGTTCTTTTCCCTTTGTTTTGTATCTTCTGGGTTGAAGATATGGGTAACCTTCTTGTCGTCCACATTTCATGCATGAAATATGTTTTTATTCCCATAGTTTTACTTTGTTGTTTTTAGTAGAAATTTTGGAGTTGATGGGCTCTATCTATTATACCTATGTATAGACTTCCAGTGATGACACTGGTGAAGAAACACAGACGTAGGAATTTGACCAACATAATTATCTTTGGCTTCTGAACTAGAAGTTGAAGTTAATATGTGACGTTTATTTGATTTTGTAGTTGCTCTACTTTTTGTAAGTATACTAAATTGTATTTGGTTTTATTGGGTACATTTACCTAGACTTCAGTCATTAATTATTAATTAGCCTATATGTAAAGAATATATTCTATTTCAAAAGATAATATAAATGGTTTTCACCTAGGTAATTAAGTTCATATTAAAGAGAGTATGATTAATACTATGTAAATGATGCTGAAGAAATAATTTGGTATATAAGTTGTATAGTTAAATAGGATAACTAGTTTCTAATATAATTTAATAAGGTTTCCTCCCTCTCTGACTCCCCGCCCCCCCCCCCCCCCCCTCTGGATTAAACCAAGATTGAACCTTGTTTTGTTGCAGGAAGGCAGATGGAGTGAGAATTTAGTGTTAAAAAGATTGTGTCTCCCCTAATCTAAACTTAGTTCCATAAGCATAAATTGACTTGAGTACTACTGGTCCTTACCCTGACTGCCAGCTGTTTATCACTCCTCTGAATAGAAGTGTTTCAAGTGCCTTGTCCTTATTTTCTCAGCAGTTACCTCTGTCCATTTCCATAGAAACCAGAAACAGCAGGAAGATGAAGAGTTGTAAAAATTCCTTAAATTAAGACTTGTGTTTTCATACCATTTACAGTGCATTCTCACTTGTGTATTCCAAACTTTATAGTTACAACTCTAAGAAAAAAGAGTGTAATGGGTATTAAAAACTTAAAATATTTTTTATTTGGTATGGTTTGTTTTGAAAGTACTGTCATTTTATTTTGTGAAGTTATTTCTGTTACCTTCAAATTAGAAGGTTATTTTACCCCCTATTATTTAAGGTCTCATTTCTTTTTCTCTTGTTTATTTCTCCATAAACAAGGAGGTTTGGGGTTAGTGTCTACCACTTATTTTTCTTAGGGTAGTCTTCAGAGATATTTTTGTATTGGAGATTATGCTCTGAATATTATAAATATGGTCAAATGTGAATGTTAAAATCTGTAATACATATATAGAAATTGGTCATGATGTTTTGTTTTAAAAATATTTTTATTGATTTTAGAGAGGAGGGAGAGGGAGAGAGATATAGAAACATCAGTGATGAGAGAAAACTATTGATGGGCTGCCTCTTGCTCATTCCCCACTGGGGACCATGCCTGCAACCTGGGCATGTCCCCCAACTGGAAATTGAATTGTGACCTCCTGGGTCATAGGTCATTGCTCAATCCCTGAGCCAATCAGCCAAGCAGCCAGATGTTTTTGATGAAAACATTATGCTGTCATTGGAAAATACTTTAATGGATTTGTTAATAAGGGTGGAGACTAGTAGAACGAAGTCTGTTTATCCTGACTACCCCCAACCCCCTTCTCTCCCTTGTTTTTATTTTCTCTCAGTGGCCCAATTCAGCCCAGAGACTTTATTTAAATGGTAACTAATTGTTGATGATTCTTCAATGTGTAGTTCTAACCCTCATTCATTGTATCTCCTGTGCTCTAGATTTGGTAACCTGTGGCCTCTCTGCCATTGCCATTTGGATGCCTAATGAGCATCCCGGCTTATCGGGTCCAAAATTAAAACCCTGTTGTCTCTGCCTTTCCTTCAAACCTGTCCTTCCCTGCTTTACCCATTTCGTCAGTGGTACCACTGTCAGCTCAGGCTAGAAATCTGAATTGACTCCGAATTAGTCCTTTACTAATTAGTCATTTATTAATTAGTCATTTACTGATTCGTTTAATTGATCATTTCTTCCTCTGAAATATTGATATATCTCAAACTTTTTTTCATCTCCACTGCTAAAACCCCACTTTAAATCTCCTTTAGTTTTTACCTAGATTATTACATGTTACAGTAGATAGTTTTTACCTAGATTACTACATGTTACAGTTCCATGTTTGACCTCTGGAATCTTTTTTATCCAGAAGTGAGAATGATCTTAAAATTAGATCATGTCACAGCAGTGAGGAAGACAGTTAAAGATTCTGCCTCAGTACACCTACATTCTAGTAAGGGAGAAGAGATCATAAACAAGTGAACACATGGGAATCCAGAGTGAATACAGTTGGTGAAGGACGAAATACAACTACCCTTTGTTTAATGAAATTAATTTAAATTATTCCTAAAATCCTTGCTGCCAAATCAAAAGCCATTAAATGGGAAAATTATTTCGACTAGTAGTATGTTTCATCTCAGCATAGGATACTTGAATAATCGTCACAGGTAGACGAATGTATCAAACACTGAAAACAAATTTTTATAAGTAACAAATTAAATGCAAAAATAGTTTGTACCCAAAGAATGTAATGAAGGTTTATTCACTCCCTTTTTATTTCTGCACAATTTTCTGCCACCACATTTTCAGCCCTTTATTGGCTCATTGTTATTGTGCACTCAAACTAAAACTGTAAACTGAAAGTAATAGAACGGGCCCTGACCCCTGTGGCTCAGTTGATTGGGTGTCATCTTATGCACTGAAAGGTCGCTGGTTTGATTCCTAGTCAGGGCACATACTCAGGTTGTGGAGTCCATCCCCAGTAGGGAGCATCCAGGAGGCAGCCAATCAGTATTGCACATTGACGTTTCTTTCTCTTCCTCTCCCTTTCTCTCTCTTAAAAAAACAACATCAATTAAAAAGTCTTAAACAAAAAAGTAATAGAACAAGGGACCATTTTAGGTCAAAATAAACCTGGAGGCCTGGTGCACGAAACTCTGGCACGGGTAGGGTCCCTAGCCCTGGCCGGTGATCAGGGCCCATTGGGGCCTTCCAGCTGCCTGCCGGGGTCTTCCTTTGTTCCAGCCCACCTCACCCCCGTGGTCAGGGAACATCATAGTGAGCTGTCGGTTGGTCTTTTGGTCAAACTTCCATGGGGAAAATTTGCATATAAGGTTTTTATATTTAGATTAATGCATGTAATGGCTTAAAGAGCCTTTAAAGATACCACCTTTTCTTTCTCTTGCTTTGTGTACATACGCAAAGCAAATTGTTGGGAGTTTACCCAAACATGGCATTTAATTCACATTTGTTCATATGATATTCTGTGACTAGAAACTTACCATGATAAGTAAAATTTTTTAGTGTACCTTTGCCTGAAACCATAATAATGAAACATCACACTTCTTATATTGACTTAGAGTGTTTGGGAATGAAAAGTCATTTTGCTAAATACAAAAACAAAAAACAGGATTTGTTGTAAAGGTGGTATGACTTTTTAAGGGTCATTATAGCTAAAAGCTATCATCTTAAGTCATTAAGTAAAGTGAATAGGATATGGAGTTGGTAATTAACTCAGTGATGCCACTTTAGAATAATGGGACAGATTTCTCTGAGAGTTGAGACATTTGAATTGAGATCTGATAAAGGAGAACATGCTAATTATGAAATGAATAATAGGAACAGTGTTTTGGCCAGAGAAAATGTGACTATAAAAACCCAGAGGTAGAAAAGGACAGAAGGGAGGTCAGGGTTGGCTAGAGTCCAGTGAGGCTAGGGATGAGTTGGAAGAACATAAAGTAAATTGTATCATCTAAGATTTGAATATTTCATTTAGTTTAGAAATAGTGAGAAATGCACAGCACTTTTTGTGAGTTAGGCAGAATCCTAAGTGCAGTGGAATTAGTTCTGCTAGTAAAGGAAACTGGATTTGAAATTAACCAGATTGTGGCTGAAAGGAGAGGACACCAGCCCTGCTGGAAAGAAAGACTGAAAGTTGCAGGCCACTATGATTGTAACAGGGCCCGGTGTCCTCATGGAGCTTTCCAGACAGTCTCCTACGCTATGCAGGATGTAAACACCAACAGTGTTGATGGTTCTGACTGCAAGTTTTTTTTCTCTTTCACTGTAGAAAAACTGAATACTTCTGATTTGTCTAGTCTAGTGTGTGTATAGGACCTAATGCAGTCCAGACATGTAATCATTGTAAAATATTTCCCAGCTTCTCTGTTTGAAACAATTGCTAGGAAAAGACTTGCTGGAGGCTGGCTATAAAATAGTGCATAGAAACTAGGATATCAAATTACCTTGATATTTGGCTTATTAGAGGCAATAAGGTCACCTACGGTTTAGCTTTTAAAAAAATATATGTTTATAACATACCCTTTGGTGAAAAGCAAAGCACCTCTTCTTAGGTTGGTTTTTAAAGGTACTGTATCTGTGCTCATGAGCCCGAGGGCTTTCTCTGAGCTTGACAGTGAGCTGATGGTGGTGCAGTTTGGATGGAGGGTGCTCCGTGTCCCTGCAGCTGCGCACTGGCGAGCTTCTGTCTCCACCAGAAGCAAGCTTTGTTCTGCGTGGCCCTGCTGTCCACACAGAACAGCCTTTGATGGGCTGCCTTTGACGTGATTTGTTTACGGCAGCCAGAAATGCTTCCTGCATAATGAGGGCAGTTAATCATGGAAACTGGGCTATTCCTGTTGGTGCACTTCTAGCAATCTCCTTTTGTAAATATTAAAAGGATGAAAACCTTTTAAAAAGGCGCAAATCAGTTAATCCATCAGATCATGTGATTGCTGCTGATTACATGCATATCTTTAGGGAAGCAGAAAATGATTGCTGAACACATGCCTTGTGTTTTGATGATTGCATTAAAAGTCCCTCCTCCTCCCCCGTGGAATGGCATTTATTGATTCTTAGAGCTTTTCTTATATTACATTTCAGTCGGCCAGCACAAGGAGAAACATCATAACCTGTATCTAACTGCTTGTGTGCAGTTAAAGAATAATCTTGATCAGGCACTGCTAGGCTCAGCTAAATTAGAGGAGGGTTTTCAACAAGACCCCAGACTTTTATTTTGAAATGGAGTAGCAGCTGTTGGCTATTGCGGTGCAGAGCTGCAGCACAGCCTGGGTCACACAGTGCTCCCGGTGTCTGCAGGCTGCAGGCCGAGCCCAGTGGCGCAGGCACTGAGCTGCATTTATTTGCTGCGCTGTTTGACCTCTTGGTTTAAGAAAGCGCTCCCTGGACCATCTGAATGGCTATGGGAGATGGTGAGTAAGATTTATGTTTCTTCTTTTGCTTGTGTTATATACTTCCTTTTAAAGTGACAGTCATTTGCTATGTAAGGAATATATCTCTCCCTAAAGAATGAGGTGTGTGTGTGTGTATACACTCATGTATGATGTATACACGTGTGTGCTTACTTGTCATTTGGCATCTTTTTCTATTTAATATGTCTGTATGAGATTTGGTAAATATAAGGTGACAATTTACCTTGTAACCCGAGCAAGCCCCTCAGTTTTTGGTGGTGGATATGAAGAAGCAATATTTGAAGAAACATGGAATATATATGCAAAAGCTTTAAAGAGAGAATATGGCCTTTGGAAGAATGACAGATTTTGGCAGGAAGGTTTGGTTAACTAGCTTGACATCTTTCCTGTGGTATTTGACAACAAGTAGAAGTCTGTGGTATAAAGTAGTAAAAGAAGCAAAATGGCTTGCCATAGACACTATTTTAATTAATATGCTTGTGATTTGTCATTGTCCCAAGTAAACAATTCTCTAGAAAATATTTACTCTTTTACAGTTTCTATATAGGATATTAATTAAATTAAAAATTGATTTTGCCAGCGCTTTATTGTGATTTAGTTGTATTTATCCTTACCCAAGAGTATAAAATTAAGCAGTTAAATCATCTAAAAAAATATTTCTATAATGCATTTTAGTTCCCAAAGCACTTTTGTATACTTAGTATACATCAACTCATCAGGTACAGATAATTCTGTGAAGTATACAGAGTATTTTGGTATTTTCATTTCACAGATTAGAAAACTGAGGCTTGCTGAGATTGTAAGTCCCAGGCACAGAACAAACTGGAACCAAATCTAGTGCATTTGTTTTGTCCTTCATAGCACATAATAATTGAGGTTTTTTTTCTTTTCTCATTATTAAATCTTTTGTTAAGATACTTAGAGGTATACTTTCTAATTGCATCAATATCAGAAATATGTATGAAGGGGAATTTGAGGTTACTCAAAAATGTTTTGTGTATTTTTTCACTAAGTTGTTAAGGAAGACTGACAGTATTTAGGAGTTTTAACACTAATAGCTTCAACCTTCCTTATGACTGACTGTGCAATGATTTCCCTCTACGGAGTTTGTCCCCTTGGAACTATGAGGAATAGAATGCAAACTTAACAAAATGATGATATTAGTAATGGTCATTTAAATTAATATGGAAATATGATAGTAAGCTTTGTTTTGATTATTGTTACGGTTTATTCCAAGAATTTGTGTAAAAAAAGAATTTAACTGTTTTATAAGACCTTATATAAATAACAATTTAATTTTAACTACTAATTTTTAAGGTAAAAGCCATCAAGTTTTCATATACTTAAGGACATTGCCAAGTTGTTTGTATAAATCCTAATTTACAGGCAACTTTAAATATTGCATTTGGTTTGGGCCATATTCAGATTTTATTTCATAAACATATAGGTTCAGTGGCTCAAGTTATAGTTATACTTAGTTTTTCTATTTTCAGATGGTATATAAATGCATCAAACTGTTTAGTAATGTCTTGATTAAAAAAAAATCAAAGTAATCTTATAAAACTCAAAGTTAACCTTCTGTTTGTTCTTTTCTTCAAAATGGAAATACCTTTATTGTATTTTATTGATAATTAAAGTAATACACCTTTGTTAAAAAATTAAAAATCTGCATAGTAAACAATGGAGATAGACATACATATATAGAGAGATTTATATAACATTTTCATATACTCTGCGTATTTAATCTCTCATGTGTAATGCACATACACCATATTGTTATCATGTGAACATACATATAACAGTTGGATTGCACTATTCCTATGTTGTTTTTTATTCCTTCATTTTGAATTATGAACTTAAGACAAATGCAATCTTATTTTCAAAATTCAAACAATCAGATAGAGCAAAAGTCCCTTTCGAACTACCTGTAAGCCTCAATAATAGGTATAAGCTGAGATATGAAATATGTATGAAGTTTTATTAGTATGGAGTTTGTCTTTTCATACCTTACATGCATATTAAGTATTAAAATATGTATCGTTCTGAACATATATTTGCCATTTGGTGTGTGCTCAATATGGCATAGAGATTTTTTAATGCAGTCATGTGTAACTGCCTTATTTGTTTGAACTGTTGCATAGAATTTCATAGTATAGATGTATTATAACCATTTCTTCTGTTATAGAAATTTAGATTGTTTAATCATATTATTTTTCTAAATGATTATAAAAAACCACCTTTGTACAAAATGTATGTGTGTGTGTGTATATATATATGTATATATATACACATACACCCACACATATATATTTTTCAAAGTAGTCTAAAAGTAGAATTTCTGGATCCAAGTTTTTTATTTATTTCAAATTGCATTAGCTCTAATTTCTGCCAAAAGAGGCTTTACCATTTACCACCAGCAGTGTCTATTATCCTGCATTCTTTTCCGTTTTTGTTGTTATTAATCTTTTTAAAATTTGCCTATCACATGAGTGAGAAATACCTCACCCTTTTAAAAACATCTTTGCTTTCTAATAAGGTTGATTATCTTCATAGGTTTGTTTATTTGTATTTCCTTTTCTGTGGATTACCTTCTGGCATCTTTAGGCAACTTTTTGGTTTGACTTTTTTGTTGCTTATTTATAATTGCTCTTTATATATTCTGGTTATTAATCTATTATCTGTTAAGTGTTACATAAGCTTAACTTCAGCAAACTTGGATTTGTGAAGCACTATAAAGACTATCAGTTGAAGAGTTTCAGGTATCTTTCTGTTTAGTTGTATTTATCCTTACCCAAGAGTATAAAACCTAAGCAGTCAATTGACTATGAAGTAACTCTGGACAGTCAAACCTGATAGAGTTAAAAACCTGTAGGATTAGTATGTGGCGCTGAGCCCTGCAGTCTGCCTCAAAAGCTCATAAGAGGAATTTGGCCTTTTGTTGTTCTGCCAAAGAATGGCTGAACAGAAATAAGGTTTTGTTGCAAATAGACTCTTTGTAAACTTTTAATATCTCAACACAGATTATTATTTCAAACATGAATGAATCTTTTAAAAAATATATGTAATTGATTATATAACTTTGGCCTCCTAGAGGTAAGCCTTCTGGGACCACTCTAAATTGATCCATAACTGCTGGTTGGGGGAGTTAGGGCACAATAGTAAGAAATTATGCTGAATACTGAATGGATGGTCTCTTCCATATCCTGGAATATTCTGTGATTGGGTAATATAAATCTCTGAAAGAAAGCAATTCTAACTTATTGGCAAAAAGGCCAAACTTTTCCTCTGGGAGCAATGATAACGGGGGGAGGGAGTCTATAAGGCAAAAGTAAATTACAAGGGACAAAAGATTGAGCATTAAGCAACAATATAGGCATAATAATTAGCGGACACTAAGGTAGAAAACCTTAGTCTTCTTGAAAAGGGCTCATTTACCCATTTGGGTGCAAGGCCTTGGGCCCAATTGCAACTTACCTCAAACATGATGTTGCTAATGAACCTGAATATTCAAGAAAAGGTTTACAGTGTTGTAGAATGTATAGTTGATGTTCTTGACAGCTGTTATCACCAGCCTGTAGCTGAGCCTGACTGATGCGGCTCAGTGGCTGAACATCAACTTATGAACCAGGAGGTCACGGTTTGATTCCTGGTTGGGGCACATGCTTGGGTTGCTGGCTTGATCCCGAGTTGGGGGCATGCTGGAGGTAGCAGATCAGTGATTCTCATCTATTAAAAAGAAAAGAAAAAATTTACCTGAAATGATCAGATTGTGTAGAGATTCTAAATAAACCATTTTATGAGCTGCATTTATTATTTAGTTTGGTATTATGTTTTCATGAAATAGGTTAATTTTGTTAATACCAAATAATGGTTTAAATTGTGTTTGCCCTTTCACTGAACTATTAAAGATCTTGACATTTTAAAGGGCCCCCTTAAAGAAAAGGGGTAAATGTCTTCAAAGAGTTGATACCTATCCTGAAATTTTAAGAAATGTTATCAATTTCTTTGCCTCTTTTGAACTTTGTATAATATAAACTTTTTAATAAATAAAATAGCTTATTTAAGACTAACTTGCTGCTGAGAACACAGCATCTTCAAGTGAATATAAAAATTTGGCCATTGTTTTATTTTGAAGCATTTAGATTTTCAATTTCTAATTGTTTTACTAAAATTTTTCATTTTTGTTTTAATGAATACATTTTACATTTTTACTGTTTGATTATTTTACTTTTGAGGGCTTGTGATTTACTTTAGCTTTGGGAAATCTGTTGTTTTTTTTTAATATAACTTTCTCCCTTTCATTAGCTTTAGTCTCTCCTTAGGGAATTGTTATTGCTGTTGAAGCTCCTGGGTTGATTCACTGTGTCCTTTTTGTTTGTCTTCTAAAGTTTTACATCTTTCTCTTTTACTCTATATTCTGGGAGATTTCCTTGACTCTCATCCAGCCCTCCTATTAAATTTTAATTTTGCCAAATAGAAGTTCAAATAGTTCCAAGAACTTTGTTTTTCCTTTCCTGATGGCTCCATTTTTACAGTATTGTGGTACGTGTGTGCGCACATGTGTAAGCATGCACATACGCTCCTGTATGTAAATTACTAAGCTCACTGAATTGGGAGTGGGAAGAGCTTAATGATGAAATCATATTATAGATTTTTTCATTTGTTTCTTGCTAGTCATTCCTGTACTTTCTGGCTTAGGAATTATTACTTCTGTCATTTCTCCAAGGTAAATCAGTCTCTGCTGCTTGAGTGGGCTTCTGAGAATTCTAAGTTGCAGTTTTGCTGTGGTGTTATTCTTCAAAAGCCTTTTATCCTTTTTATTTGTATTTTATAAGAATTGTTGCTATCTTTTAGGTGCTGATTTCTCATACTCTCTACCTCACCTCATTTTCTTTGCTCTTATGGTTTACTTATCATTTTATTGGAGTTCCATTGCAGGATTTTAAGGAAGAGAGTAAAGTTATTACAATTATATTTTAGGAGAATTTTCAAACATAACCAGAAATAGAAAATATTGTGGTAACCCTGCATTACCAGCCATTCTCAAGCTTCAACAAATTACCAATACATAGACAATTTTTATTCATCAGTATTCCTACCTATCTTTCCCAGCCCCACTGTCTTGCTAGACTGGGACGTGTGTGTATGTGTGTGCAAGTGCATATTTCCTTAATTGTTTCATAAATATCTTTTTACATTTTAAATTTGCATTCAAACAAGGTTTACCATTGCAGTTGCTTGATTTTTTTTTTAATTTCAGGGAGGGAGAGAAAAACCGCAATAATAAGAGAGAATCATTGATTGGCTGCTTCTTGCATGCCTGCTACTGGGGATTGAGCCCACAAGTCGGGCATGTGCCCTTGATCTCATTCGAACCTGGAACCCTTCAGTCCGCAGGTCGGCGCTCTGTCCACTGAGCCAAACCAGTTAGGGCTTGATATACTTTTTAGGACTCTATTTAAAGCAGTTGTCTGTCTTTTTCTCCTTTCACCACTTATTAAAAAAAAAAAAAAAGCAACTGTCTGATAAAATCTAGTATGGATATATTAAATTTTGTTCATTATATTGCCATGTGCTTTTATGTTGCTTGGTTTTTTAAAGATGTTTTTATTTCCCTTGTATTTTCTGAAAATTGAAAATTCTGATGATGTCTTTATCAGAATCAGGTCTGATGGGGGGGGGGGGCGCAAGGTCTTATTTTTCTTTTTGTTTGTTGTTGTTGTTAATCCTCACCCAAGGATATTTTTCCCATTGATTGTTATTTTTTTAAAATACTTTTGAGTTCAGAGAGAGAGAAAGAAAGTAGAATCACTGATGAGAGATAATTGATTGGCTGCCTTCTGCATGCTCCCTATTGGGGATCAAGCCCACAAATTGGAAATCCATCCGTGTGACCTCCCGGTTCATAGGTCAATGCTCAAACACTGAGCCAGGCTAGCTGGCTAGAGAGAGTGGGAAGGGTGGAAGGAGGGAAGGAGGCAGGGAGAGAGGGAAGGAGGGTGGAAGGGAGGAATGGAGGGAAGAGGGAGAGAGAGAGAGAGATGTTTGCCTTCAGAATGTGCCCCAACTGGGGTCAGGTTTGGAACCTGAAACCCAGGTATAGGCCCTTGACTGGGAATCAAACCCGTCACCCTCTGGTCCTTGGGCCAACTCTCTAATAACTGAGTACATCAGCCAGGATGGTTTTTCTTTTTTTCCTTTTGATACAGATTTTTGTATGAGGTAAGATATATTGTTTGTCAGAAGGCATACACTGATTGTCTTTTTTTTTGGTATTAATATTGAATAGGTGTTACCAGCCTCATATAAAGTTTCCTATTAGTCTTTCACTGAATGGTTTTAGCAGCCATTGGTCCAAAATATTTATTTATTTTTTTTGGAAGATTGCGTTATCTGTGTTGTGGTTTCGGAAGGTCAAGAATAGAACCAAGGAGACCAGTTAAGAAGTTGTAGCAATATAGGCAGAGATACCATATTTTTCAGCCGTATAAGATGACTTTTTAACCCAGGAAAATCTTCTCAAAAGTCGGGGGTCGTCTTATATGCCCAGTGTAAAAATACCGTAGCTTGCAGTTATGATGGGCATTGCTAACTCGCCAGGGACTTGCCTAGCACTTGCTCTCTCTCTGTTGTTTGTTATCTTCCTCCTATCATCATCAGTTCTCGTCGTCTTATACGCCGGAAAATACGGTAATATTGGTCTGGCTTTAGACTAGGAGTGACAAAGGAAGTAAAGAAAAATAGCTGTGTATAACTTGGAGTTATCCTATATAATAAAAGCCTAGGTGACGTTATGCCTTTGAGGGATGCCCTCACGCAACATTGTCACACTGTGGCCGCCACAAGATACCCACCCTCATGTTGTCACAAAATAGCCACCACAAGATGCCCACCACAAGATGGCCAGCAGGGGAGGGCAGTTGTGGGTGATCAGGCTAGCAGAGGAGGGCAGTTGGGGGTGACCAGGAATGCAGGGAGGGCAGATGAGGGTGACCAGGCCGTCAGGGGAGGTCAGTTGGGGGTGACCAGGCTAGCAGGAGAGGGCAATTTGGGGCAACCAGGCTGGCAGGGGAGGGCAGTTGGGGGCCATTGGGCTGGCAGGGGAGGGCAGTTGGGGGTGACCAGGCCTGCAGGGGAGGGCATTTGGGGATGATCAGTCTGGCAGGGGAGAGCAGTTGTGGCTGATCAGGCCAGCAGGAGAGCAGTTAGGGGGTGATCAGGCTGGCAGGCAGAAGCAGTTATGGGTAATCAGGCAGGCAGAAAGGTGAGCAGTTAGGAGCCAACAGTCCTAGGTTGTGAGATGGTTGTCCAACTGCCAGTTTAGGCCCAATCCCTCAGGGATCGCAAAATGAAATAAAATAAACCTGAGTTGAAATAACTTAAATCCACAAGGATCAGGTCTAAACCAGCAGTTGGACATCCCCCAAGGGGTCCCAGATTGGAGAGGGTGTAGGCCAGGATGAGGGATACCTCTCCACCCTGTGCACGAATTTCGTGCATCAGGTCTCTAGTATACAGAAAGAGCTGGTGATAGACGATCCATGCAGGGCAGAGGAGAGAATTTGGAAAGCTTGAGTTGACCACATGATGATAACACTTACTGGCATAAGAGAAGACAGGAAGAATGGGTTTGGAGATGTGTTGGTGTTAGGTTACCTATGTCAAATTCTCTAATTTGAGATATTCTTAGGAGAGACTTCTATTGGGCAGTTGAATATATAGACCTGAAAATGAGGGATGGTTTAGGCTAAAGACAAACATTTTAAAATTGTCAGTATGTAGAAGGTATTTTAAACTGTTGAGAATTGATGAAGCCATTTAGAAAGTGTGCAGCCAGGAGAAAAGGAGGATATTCAACATTTAATGATTGGGTAAAAGAGGAAGAGACTGAGCAAGAAGGACTTGTGAGTTCAGAAGAAAGCCAAGGAGAATATCCTAATGTAAAAACAGAGTGGGAAGTGCAAACAACTAAACTTTAAGTTTTCTGAAATACATGCTATATAATAGCTTATAGAGATTACTAGAGGCCCAGTGCATGACATTCATACACTGGGGAAGGGGGGGTCCCTCAGCCTGGCCTGCACCCTCTTGCAGTCTGGGACCCCTTGGGGATGTTTACTTGCCGGTAGTTGGACATCCTTCAAAGGGTCCTTAGCTCCTGTGTTGAGCATCTGCCTCCTGGTAGTCAGTGCATGCAGAGTAACCAGTTGTTCCACTGTTCGGTCAATTTGCATATTAGGGTTTTATTATATAGGATTGTTTCCTAGTATCAATTAGTAATTTAGCTGTTAGATATAATCGTGATCATTGTTGGATATGCAAGAGTGTGAAACAGTCCAGAAATCCAAATTCGTATTGCTTGGTGTTTTAATTAGAATAAGGAAGGATATAGTTTCAAATGAAAAGAGGAACTTTGCTATAAGAAACTACTTACTCTGAACCAGTCTATTTTGTGCATGAAAGTCAGTCATGTTGTGGGTTCTTCATACTGAAATGGCTGGTTGGTTCACTGAGGATAATCACACAAAATGAATTTTTTTAAAGAGACATGGTATAAAGTTTTTGGCTTGCTCTTTGTTTTCCATGTAATATGGAACAGCTTTTCAGATTTTATATGAATTTAGAACCAAAAATGTTATGTTTTGGGATACATGTACCTATAAAAGTGAAGTGGAAAGTTTGAATAGCCGTTTAAATATATGTATATGGCTTTTCTTTGAAGGGAAAAAGGAAAAAAGGAAGGGACTTGATTATGGTAATGTGCATTTATAATCTTTCCTTTAAAAAAAATCCTTCCTCAAGAATAGGTTTTTATTAATTTTAGAGAAAGGAGAAGAGGGAGGGAGGGGCGGACGGAGGGGGGGGAGAGAGGGGGAGAGAGAGAGAGAGAGAAGAGAAGAGGAGAGAAGAGAAGAAGAGAGAAGAGAAGAGAAGAGAAGAGAAGAGAAGAGAAGAGAAGAGAAGAGAAGAGAAGAGAAGAGAGAAATAGAAAGAGAGAGACATTGATTGTTTGCCTCCCATACAGCCCAGGCTGGGGATGGAACAGGCAACCTTTTGATATGTGGGATGGCACTCCAAACAACGGAGCCACCTGGCCAGGGCAATTCATACTTTCTTGTCTGAAATCTTGAAGACAACTTATATTTTGGAATTCATAAAAATAATACAGTTATACACCATATATTTTATAGCAACCCGAGCTGGGTTTGGGGCTGACCTTATAATCAAGCACATTAATATTTTTTCGAAGTAGGGGAAATAAACACAATGAATGGGCTAATGTTGGTTCACATTATGTTTTGTCATACACTGAGTTGAAATCAGTTCAGATTTTGCTGCCAGATTTAAAAGACAAAAGACTTTTAGAGCTTTTTTGGCTTTTAGGCATGCTGACAGGGAATCATGGGTCTATAGGAGCTCAGTACTTACTGAGGGCAGTTTTCAAGTGTAATATGAAGGCAGCATTAAGATAAAGCCTTAGCCTACTTGGGCTTGTTTTTACCCTCCCTCTTTTTGCTTGTCCTCTCCCTTCTCTTACTCCCTTTATCCCCTTTTATCCTCCTCCATTTCCTCCTCCTCTATTTCTGTTTCTTCCTCCTTCTGTTTCTTGTCTTCTCCTTCTTTTCCTCTTGCCCACTTCTTCTTCCATCATCTCCTTTATTTCCATCTCCCTCTCCCTTCTATCACCATCTCTTTTTCCTCCCTATGCTTTCTTCCTCCTCCTCCATCATCTCCTAATTTCCTCATCTCAAGTTATTTTCAAGCCTGCATGGTAAAAGCTTCCAAGTATAGATATTTTAGAGTCTGTGCTTGATAATTCTAGGATTTAAAGTGGATCTGTTCCTATTGTCTATTTCTTTCTATTTATTCTTGCTCCTGGTGTCTTGTTTCATCTCATG
The DNA here is from genome assembly GCA_027563665.1 of Antrozous pallidus. Classification (NCBI taxonomy): domain Eukaryota; kingdom Metazoa; phylum Chordata; class Mammalia; order Chiroptera; family Vespertilionidae; genus Antrozous; species Antrozous pallidus. Next base: position 50,570,719 of record CM050524.1, on the reverse strand, counting down.
ATAAGTGACCTTTGGAAACTTACTTTGAAAATAACACGAGGCCATAGACTTTCTTCTAGGAAAATTTTGCATTTGCTTTGGCTGATGCTTGGGAGTGCTACAAGTGTGAGCCTACTGAGTTTAAAGGCTTTAGTGTCTTGACTGCCTAAGCATTTGACCTAAATGAAATACTCATTTGATTTACTTCTCTATGGCCCTCTTGAAAACAGTTTGAAAAGATTGAAAGACTAGAAGAAGTTAAGGTCTTGCCCTAGATGGTTTGGCTCAGTGTGTAGAGCTTCGGCCTGTGGACTGAAGGGTCCAAGGTTTGATTCCAGTCAAGGGTGCCAGCTCAATCCCAGTCGGGGGTGTGCAGGAGGCAGCCAATCAGTGATTCTCTCTCATCATTGATCTTTCTATCTCTTCCTCTCCCTTCGTCTCTGAAATCAATAAAAACATATTTTTAAAAAGTTAAAGTCTTAACTTGTGGTTTACTTTAACCTTGAGGATACAGTTAATCCTTGAACAACTGTACAACCCCACCAAATACAGTTGAAATTGTGTATATAACCTCTGTCTGACTCCCCCAAAACTTAACTATTCTAAGTAATTACCCATGTTGGTACCAAAATCAGATGCTGAATTCCCCTATATAAAATGGTATACTCAGTGCATACAGTAGCCCTCTACATCTGTGGATTCCCAACTGATTCTAAACAGTACAGGTATTTATTTTAAAAATCTACCTGTCAGTACACCGTTCAAACCTGTGTTCAAGGGCAACCATATACTCATTTGGAATATCAGCTTTTGGTGGGAAGACTGTTCTGTTCAAGTTTGCATTTTATGTGAGTTTTGAATTTTGTTCCCTTTGCCTCACAGGCCTTTGGAATAGAAGTTCAAATATAGTAGTTTTATTCTTATATTTCTTAGTATTTTGTCAGGTATTTTTATTGTTTATCAGGAGATATTTTTTAAATGTTTATAGTTTGTCTTTGGAGTTTTGTTTCAAATAACTTAGTAAAGCTTTTACTGTAGATCGAAAGTCTCCCTACTGTGAAATGTGTTCTTCAGAGCATTGTTCCACATGCTGGAGACATGGCAGTTGGCAAAATAGAAGTTCTCACCCTAATAGACAATACATTTCAGTGAGAGGAGAGAAATAATAACCAAAGTAAGTAAAATATATAAATGATAAGTACTAGGGAAAGAAATAAAGGATAGGAGTCTAGGGGTAGAACAGTAGTGTCAGAGTTTTGGGAGGTTTACAATTTTATCATCTGGAGAAACCTCTTTGAGAAAGTAATAAATTAGAAAAGATTTGAAGGAAGTGAGTTTGAAGGAGTAAACAGTGTGGCTAAGAGGCAGAAGGGTATTCTAGGCAAAGGGAACATGTATAGATACCCTGATGTGAGTCCCAGCAAGGACATTGGTGAAGCTGGATTGGAGAGAAAGCTGGATAGTGAATAGAAGATGAAGTTAGAGAGATCTAAGATCTTGTAGATCTTGGAGTTCTGGTAGGCTTTTATGGAGTCAGGAGGATTTTGAGAAGTAATGTGACATTGTTCAACTCACAGCACATTATCCTGAGAGTAAATCCTGGGGACAATGGCGGGAAGCAGGAACAAGAGTTAGCTATGACAGTTATCCCAGGATTGTTGTAGGTAATAAGGTTTTAGCATAAACAAGAAAGAGTTCTGTCCACTTCCAGTGCAACTTCTAGTTCACTCATAAAAGTATTTCAGGAAGTGAGAAGTGCTAGGAAAAAAAGGAACTGATTTGTCCTGAAAGCTTATAGTTATTAAGAAAATATCCTACCTAATAAAAAGGGAATTTGCCAATTGCCCATCACATCCTTACAAGATGGCGACACCCACAGCCAATAAAGACGGAATATGCTAACTGACTACATCACCCTCACAAGATGGTGGCACCCATTCCTTTCAGCCCCATTTCATCTAGAGTCCCCCAATCACCTCAGTCCCACCTCATCCAGCCAGAGTCCCCCAGTCCTCTCAGCCCCACCTCATCCAGCCAGAGTCCTCCAGTCCCTTCAGCCCCACCTCATCCAGCCTCAGTCCCCACCTCATCCAGCCTCAGTCCCCTCAGCCCCACCTCATCCAGCCAGAGTTCTCCAGTCCCCTCAGCCCCACCTCATCCAGCCTCAGTCCCCCAGTCCCCTCAGCCCCACCTCAGTTCCCCAGTCCCCTCAGCCCCACCTCATCCAGCCTCAGTCCCCTCAGCCCCACCTCATCCAGCCTCAGTCCCCCAGTCCCCTCAGCCCCACCTCAGTTCCCCAGTCCCTTCAGCCCCACCTCATCCAGCCTCAGTCCCCACCTCATCCAGCCTCAGTCCCCTCAGCCCCACCTCATCCAGCCAGAGTCCTCCAGTCCCCTCAGCCCCACCTCATCCAGCCTCAGTCCCCCAGTCCCCTCAGCCCCACCTCAGTTCCCCAGTTCCCTCAGCCCCACCTCATCCAGCCTCAGTCCCCCAGTCCCCTCAGCCCCACCTCATCCAGCCTCAGTCCCCTCAGCCCCACCTCATCCACCCTCAGTCCCCCAGTCCCCTCAGCCCCACCTCAGTTCCCCAGTCCCCTCAGCCCCACCTCATCCACCCTCAGTCCCCCAGTCCCCTCAGCCCCACCTCAGTTCCCCAGTCCCCTCAGCCCCACCTCATCCACCCTCAGTCCCCCGGTCCCCTAAGCCCCACAGGGGAAGGCAGTTGGGGATGTTTATAGCGGCAGGGGAACAGTTAGACGTCAGGCAGGCAGGCAGGCGAATGGTTAGGAGCCAGAAGTTCTGGATTATGAGAGGAATATCTGACTAAACCGGCAGTCGGACATCCCTGGAGGGGTCCCAGATTGGAGAGGGTGCAGGCTGGACTGAGGGACACCACCACCATCACCACCCCCTCCCAACCACCCCCACATGAATTTTATGCACCAGGCCTCTAGTCCTATCTAATAAGAGAGTAATATGCAAATTGAAAGTACCTTCGCTACACCCATTAAGCCACACACACAAACCACGTCCACAAGCCAACCGCAGGGTGATGGCCAGGTGCCCAGGTCCTGCCCTGGGTTAGGCTGGGCCAGGCTGTGGGCGGGGCCAGCATGAGATGGCGGAGCCCTGATCGCAGGGCCCAGCGATGGCCGGGTGCCGGGCCAGGCTGTAGTCAGAAGAATATAGACACACTATACACAGGAATAAACATGAAGATTACAAAAGAATTCTCATCAGAAACAGTGTAAGGGAGAAGATAGTAGAGCAATATCATTAAAGTACAAGGGGAAAAATCCTTTCAATTTATAATTCTAGACTGAGTGAAAATATTTTTAAAATAGTTTAAAACAGTCAAAATATATTTTAACTATTTTAGAAATAAAAATATTTTTTAAGTATATTTTATTGATTTTTTTACAGAGCAGAAGGGAGAGGGATAGAAAGTCAGAAACATCGATGAGAGAGAAACATCGATCAGCTGCCTCTTGCACGCCCCCTACTGGGGATGTGCCCACAGCCAAGGTACATGCCCTTGACCGGAATCGAACCTGGGACCCTTCAGTCCACAGTCCGACGCTCTATCCACTGAGCCAAACCAGTCTCGGCGAAATAAAAATATTTTTTATGTATAAAAGATTGAATTTTTTAAGTCACCAGCAGATCTGTAGTGTAATAAATGTTAAAAGAAGTCCTGCAAGCAGAAATAAAATTTTGCCAGGTACAAATAATGATCTATACCAAGAAATGGAAAACACCAAAGACAGTATATGCATAGGAAAAAACATAATAGAAGTTTCTTATTATTTAAATATATTTAAAGGTAATTACCGTAACTATTTAAACAAATAATAATGTAATGTCCGTTTTATAATATCTGTGTAAGTAAAATACATGACAACAATAGCACAAAGATTGCCTGGGAAAAATGAAATTTTGTTACAGTGAGGTTTTTATACAAGATGTGAAGTGGTAAAATATCCACTTGAAGATAGACTGTGACAAGTTAAAATTCTATATAATGAAGAGCTAATATGCAAATAGTCATCACACCTTCATGCCATCATGGCTCAGACACTCAACACTGGGGAGAGAGGAATGGGGACCAGACAGGCTATGGACTGGGAGAGGAACAAGCCACCCACTCCACAGTCCCGGATGCCAACAGCTGTGCCTGCCTCTCTGGCCCAGGAGAGGGACAGACCACCTGCCTCGCAGTCCTGGGCACCAGCAGCTGCACCTGCGCCTATGGCCCAGGAGAGGTACAAGCTACATGCCCTGAGGTCCTGGGTGCCTGCAGCTGCCTGTGGCTGCGGCTGGCCTGAGTGAAGCTGGCCCAGGTCTAGGTGCCTATAGGTGGCCAGAGGGAGGGAAGCCTGGGTCCCAGGTGTGGGGCAAGGCAGAGGCAGTTAGGGGCAATCAGGCCAGCAGGGGAGCACTTAGGGGTGATCAGGCTGGTAGGGGAGCAGTTAGGGGCGATCAGGCAGGCAGGCATAGACAGTTAGTGGTGATCAGGCAGGCAGGCCAGTGAGCAGTTAGGAGCCAGTGGTCCTAGATTGTGAGAGGGATGTCCGACTGCCGACAGTCAGCCATCTCTGACTGCCAACAGTCAGCCCCAAGGGGGTCCCTGATTGGACAGGGTGCAGGCTGGGCTGAGGGAACCCCCTGTCTGTGCACGAATTTCATGCCCTGGGCCACTAGTTTTTAATAAAAGGCATGTATTCTTTTCTTGTATGTCTGAACCCTACCTCAGAAATAACAGATTTATTTTAGTATATAGATTATAAAAATAATTTAGATAAGTTCCTGAGATTTAATGTAGACATGGCATTTCTTTTAATACATTAAAAGATAATGACATAAAAAGAAAATACTTTTAAGCCTAGAATATTTATAACCTCTAACTAATTTGCAAACTTTTTAATTGGGGGCTTGTGATGGATATATAGCTATACAAATTTTCTTAGCTTATAGACTAAAAAGATAGAACTTTATTGGAAGTGGGTAAAACTTGATTGCCCTCTATGGTTATAGATTTGCCATTTATTTATTTTTAGTTCTTCATTTTTTTTTCTTTATGTATTTGAAGCTGTTTACTGGTTCATAAAAATTTAGGGTTCTGAATTGACTCCTTTATCATTATTAAAAGTATCTATCTCTAGTAATGCTTCTTCAAGCTGCTTGTTTGAAGCTAGTATAGCTATACCAGCTTTTTTTGGTTGGAGTTTGCCATGGTCTGTCTCTATCATTTTACTTTTATTTTAATGTGACCTTATATGTAAAATATGTTTTACTTAAGCAACCTATTTTAAAAATTATGTCTTCGTCTTTTACTGGGAATATTTAGTTAATTTACATTTAAGTAGTTATTGCATACCTGGTTTTATTTTTGCCACTTTATCTTTTATCTACTTGTTTTAGCTTTTTTGTCTCCTTTCTTGCTTCTTAACTATTCAATTTTTTAAAAATTATTTTAGTTTTTTATTAGTTTATTTATTTGCTCTTATTTTAGTGGTTGCTTTAGAGTAGGGATTGGCAAACTATTTCTTGCCAGGCAAAATCCAGTTGCCGTCCTGTTTTATACATACATTTTATTGAAACACAGCCACACCTATTTGCTTACATATCGTGTATCATTACTTTGGCACTACAGTGGTATAATTGAGTAGTTACACAGAGACACTGCACACACGTGCACACACATACATACATACATACATATATATTGTTTGTAAAGCCTAAAACATTTATTATCTGGCCTTTTATAGACTAAGCTTGCCAACTCCTTCCGTAGGGTAGTGATCCTTAAATTTGCTCATGCTTACATCCACATCACTAGGAGGTCTTTTTAGTATTGCTGGACCCCTATTTCCAGAGTTTCTGATTCAGAAGATTTGGGATAGGGTCCAAGAATTTCATTTCTAACAGATTGCCAGGTAATGCTCACTTGCTGGTCCTGGACCACACTTTGAGTACCACTGCTCTAGAGGTTACAATATACATATTTGAATTCATCTCAAACTGGCAACCACTCAAATATCCATCAATAGTAGAATGGATATTAATAAATTGCGGTACATTCATATACTAGAAAGCTATAAGTAATGGAATGAATCTTCCAAACATTATATTGAGTAAAAAGAAGTTAGGTACCAGAGTACCTATTGTGTGATTCCTTTTATATCAAGTTCACAGATGGGTAAACAAACTATGGTGTTGAAAGTCAAGACCAGTTTACTTAGGTAGGAACTGGTGAATTTAGGAGGTTCAGCGAGGGTGCTCACAGGATGCTGATAATGATCTGTCCTGGAGCCTGGTTGCATTGGAATGTTCATTTTGTGAAAATTCATTGAGCTGCATAGTTATGATTTGTATACTTTTCTCAGCCTTATTTTGATCAATTAAAAACTAATTTCTCAGTAGTTCTGAGAATGCTAAGAGTTAATTTTTTTAAATAGTAGAGACATTTACTCTTTTAAATTCTTGTGTGTTTGTAGGACCGAGCACTGTTTCCATGGGAACCTCTGGCTACTCTGTTTCAATACTCATCTTTCCTTAGATTTGTGTGTCTACTGTCTCTCTTAGCTACATTTTTTTTCATGGTGGGCAAAAAATAAAGTTTACTTGGAATTGTATTAGTGTTTTTAACACAGCGGTCTACATAGAGCACAGGTTTTAAGTGATCCACACTGACTACCTTATAGTATTATGCTAAGAAAGAAAAATATATTGTTTAACTGAAAGAGGAATCTTTTTTTCTGCCAAGAGTCATTAGGATATTTATAACGTCATCTGCTTAATATAATCCATTTAATATAAATTTATGTTTCTATGAAAAAAGCTCCTAATTTTATTGAATTTTGAGTCCCACTTGCAGTTAGTTGGCTTGTCAGGGCCAGATCAAATGATTGCAGGCCTTATATGGCCTGAGGGCCAGACCTTCCCCACCTGAACTAGAAGGTACTATTCTACAAGTTGTGCTGTTTAAGGAAAACACTTGCTGAAATGGAATGTGGCTTTATATTCGGGTGTCTATTTGACTCTCTTGTTTTTAATTAAATTTTTAACATGTGTTTGGTGTATTTCCTTTAAATATATATTTAAGATTGTAGGGATGATTATTTCTCCTTGATTTGGGTATTTGCGTAGATAAGGGAAGCAGATTGAAAGGGAAAGATTCTGGTATATTGATCTGAAGCCTGTGGTAAAGCTGCCTCTTTGCCTCGCCCATCTTGTTTGTCCTGGTTGGATTGTGCAGGGTCCTAGAGAAAACCAACTCTCCGAGGAATAAAATGCATATATCTTCTGGGGGTGGGGGTGGAAGTGGAGGTGTTTCATTTTATACACGGAGATGATACTAGTGTGGTCATTCATGAAGATTATAAAAGGAGCTTTATGGAATATTTTTGAATCATTTATGAGAACAAATTGTTCAGTTTGGTTTCTGTGACCTAAATAAACAGAAAATTGTTATATTAGAGTTCATTAGGTACATTAATGAGCACTGTGATATTCTATGGTTTAATGATGCAATAATAAGCACATCAACAGAATGAATATTGCATAAAATCTTATTTTCTATTTGTATAAATTTTTAAGTAAGCTAGATAAGAGAATACAAATTTAGGTTTATAATCCTGTAGTATTGAATGCCTTTGAAATTTTGACACAGAATAAGGATTGCAGCTGCAAAGAGATTTTTAAAATACATGGAGAATTTTTACCTTTCATCTGGCAGTAGCTGCCATGAGATGATGTCACCTTGTAGCTGATTGGCTGTTACAGTACCTAGTGCAGGGAAGAGAAAGAAAAATGCCGGCACAAACCTCAGTGGTGGTTCTGTGGTTGTTTCTATCTATTTTTGATAGAATCTTTGATTAGTCTCAAATCTGCTGCATTTGGCCATGTGAACCATTAGGAGCATCCTAGGGTGAGGAAAATTAAGAGCTTTCAGAGGAATGAGGCGACTGATTTGCAAACGGATCTGTGATTGTAAGTTGCAGAATCTGGGTGTAAGAACTAAGGCAGGGTGTGCTTGAAGATACACTATGGGAGGAGCCGGCAGAAAATGCTTATTAATAGCAAAAAAAGGAAAACTGCCTTTTCTCTCTTTAGAGTTAATATATTTGGTTTTATGTTTTGACTTTATAGATATAGGTAGTAAATATGGTAATACTACAACCTTATTTTAAATTACAGTTGGTTATTTTTTATAGTGTTAACCATTATATAAATGCTTATTCAAAGGAGCTTTATTTTGTATTTTATATCTCACAAGGTTATGATTTTATATGTAGCTTTATTTGTTTTTTGAGCCTTATGGAAAATGGAGCAAAGCTTAGATCTAAGATACATTTTGCTAATGCTTTGTACAGATAAAAGCTTTGATGATGAAGAATCAGTGGATGGAAATAGGCCATCATCAGCTGCTTCAGCCTTCAAGGTTCCTGCACCTAAAACATCCGGAAATCCTGTCAACAGTGCAAGGAAGCCTGGTTCAGCAGGTGGCCCTAAAGTTGGAGGTAATGTAAATCCATTTCAAATCTGATGTGCTCTTGATATGGCCACACATACTTAGAACTTCAGTGGAATATGTTTATTCATGACTGCAGCACGGTTGCAGATATGGAGTCTTTTGCAACACACAGAAGAATGTGCTGCCTTTTCAAAATGTTTAACATGTTGTATATTGTATGTGAATTAGTATTTTCTTGAACATATTTATTTTTTAGATGCCATTTTTAAAGTGAGATATTTAAGGGAGTTTTTTCTTTTTTATTTGTTTTAAGGAGGAAGCATGTTTTTCAGAATTTGACTATTAATTTTCAGGTGCTATAGTTGTTAGAGAAATACTGATTTATTTCATGTTTTTATAATTTCATCAAGGTAATGAATTTTGAATTCTCCAACATTGGAAAAATGGTTGAAAATGCTAGCTATGGAATCATTTGTCACAAAAGGAAATGGGTGGTGGTCAAGTAAAATTGCCTCAAAAATTGTTTGTGAATTAAATAATAAATAGTAAAAAACAGATTTTATGCAATTGTGTTACACATAGTACATTCTTTGATTATATTAGAACTGTTTCTAGCATATTTTTATTTTTTAAAATGTGTATATTTTTCATATAATTATTAGAAAGCTGAGTACTTTTCAGGTGCTAATTTCTGCCATGTTTTTCTGATAGGATGAATCCTATACAAATAAGGGTAAATGTTTAATACTGACAAGTTTCTTTTTCTCTCCTTTTTTTGTTAATAAATTTGAGTTTAAATTTTGGAAAGAGATTTTTTTTTTAAATTAATGATAACTGGTGGGAAATCATAGTATTTAGGATTCCCACCCCCTTTTTGTCTAGCATTCATTTATTAAAAACAAAAAGGAAAACTTATTTTGACCAATTCTGTAAGTTGTGTTCTCTTGATTTATGTCTATAACCACATATTATTTTCCAAGTCTCATTGTATTCTAAATATAGGAAAACTATCATAAATATTTCATTTTAACTATCTCTAACTAATGTATTATGTAACTAGCAAAAAAGATGGTATGGTATATGTATACATATACTTACATATGTAGGAATAAATATATACATATACCTGCTTATATATTTATATGCATATGAATAAATAAATAAAATACTGTGAAATAGAAATGTCTTACTGATTTCTCTGAATATTTTGATTAATTTACACTTCAGTGTTTTATTTTCTCTTCGTAATTATAGGAGTGCATTTTCAGTCAAATATTAGTTATATTCTATTATATATTGTTTACTACACATTCTTATCTCTGATAAAAAGTGTATGACATTCTATGGTTTGTTCTTGGTAGCAAGGCTACCTTTAGTTATCACAAGGATATTATTTTTTGAGTTTTAGACTTGAGTTTTAGATTTCTAATCTATGATATTATCATAGTTATTTCATGAATCTGTCTTATTTGACTTAGAATGGATAATATTTGAAATGCATAGTGATAATATTTTATATTGTTGTGATTCTGAGCCAGTGGTTTATAATTAGCTCTGTTTTTCATGTTTTACTTTATTTTCATAGATGAAAATTGAGATTGTGATTTAACTACCAAAGGTCACTTAATTCTGATTATTACTCAAACTGATAAAAATCAGATATTCTTTTTAAAGAAACAAGAGATTTTCTTAATGCTAGACCAACCCCAGCCTCACTCCATCCTTGTTTGGTTTACAGTCCTACCAGATGAAAATATTAGCTAATTTCTATGGCTGAAGCCATCAATCAATCACCATACTACATTAATCACAGATTATATCATCATCTAGGCAGTGGCCCTTTTGATAAAAATAAGGGGGAAACCTTCATTCCATTTTCATCCACCTGCTGCTGCTTTGGGCAATAGTAGTAGATTCATCCTATACTGTATTTGTTTTGTATGTTTGTTTTTATGTCCAGCTCATTTAGATTCACTGCCCATTTTCTATCTAAGAAAAGAGCTATTAGCCAAAGGATATTGATGTTCCTTCAGAAATTAATATCACTCTTGGCTGTCCATCCTTCTTTGAAAACTTAACTTTAGATTTTCTGTTCTTGGCAGAGGCTCACTGATTTTTAAATTAGTTGTAGAAAGTTTTCTTAGAGTTTAGAACCTTTGAGTTATAAGGAACATTGGAAGTTACATAGCTCATTTTACTATTCAAGAATAGCAACTTTTTTTTTCAAAATATTCCTCATATGTGGTTATCCAGCATCTGATTAAAGTAATAATGTGCTCATGAATTAAAATTTGGAACAAAAGTACCTGAAAGACCACTACATGTAGAAATAATCAACTGATAATTATGATGTACTTTCTTCCAATTACTTTTATAATTACTTTTCAAATTATTTTTATATATGCAAATATTTTCTTAGGAGGACAGAATTGGCATTACTTATCTAGTTTTGTATACTTTTTTTCTTCTATTTTATCTTGAGCATTTTCTCATTATCTTAAACTATTAATTGAACATTGTTCATGGCTAAATAGTATCTAGGTTACTTTCAATATTTTCTGCTATTATAAACTGCTATCATTCTTTTATGTTTATTTTTCACATATCTCCAATCATTTCCTTGGAATAAATTTCTAAAGTTCACTGAATTAAAAGATGCAGGGATTTCTCATATTATTTCAGCCTGTCATAATGTCCTCCAGAAAGGTTATAAGCCCATTTCAATTCTTGATAAATTCTTTTTTTATGTTACATTAAAATCTGCCTCCTTGTAACTTGGCAGGGAAGATGAATTATTTGTTAACTTGACTCTCAAATAGTTTAAGGTTGCCCTGTCTCTCTTTATAACTATTCTGTTTTCTAGACTATACATTATATATATATATATGTGTGTGTGTGTGTGTGTGTGTGTGTGTGTGTGTGTGTGTGTATGTATGTATGTATATATATACATGTTTGAAACAACAATGAGAGGGAAACATCAACCAGCTGCCTCCTGCACACCTCCTACTGGGGATATGCCCACAACCAAGGTACATGCCCTTGACCAGAATCGAACCTGGGACCTTTCAGTTTGCAGGCCAACATTCCATCCACTGAGCCAAACCGTTTAGGCCTATTTTTTTTTTTAATTAAGATATTACATATGTGTCCTTATCCCCCCATTGCCCTCTTCCCCCGTCGTGCCCTCACCCTCCTAGTGTCTGTGTCCATTGGTTATATGTATGCATACAAGTCCTTTGGTTGATCTCCCCTCCTTTCCCCCACCTTTCCCTCCCTTCCCTCTGAAGTTTGACAATCTGATCGATGATTCTCTGGATCTGTTTTTGTTCATCAGTTTATGTTGTTCATTATATTCCACAAATGAGCGAGATCATGTGTACTTATCTTTCTCCAACTGACTTATTTTGCTTAGCATAATACTCTCCAGGTCCATCCATGCTGTTGCAAATGGTAGGAGTTCCTTCCATTTTACAGCAGCATAGTATTCCATTGTGTAGATGTACCACAGTTTTTTAATCCACTCATCTGCTGATGGGCACTTAGGCTGTTTCCAAATCTTAGCTATTATAAATTGTGCTGCTATGAACATAGGAGTGCATATATCCTTTCTGATGGTGTTTCTAGTTTCTTGGGATATATTCCTAGCAGTGGGGTCACTGGATTAAATGGTAGTTCCATTTTTAGTTTTTTTAGGAATCTCCATATTGCTCTCCACAGTAGCTGTACTAGTCTGCATTCCCACCAGCAGTGCATAAGGGTTTTTTTTCCTCCACATCGTTGCCAGCACTTGTCGTGTTGATGATAGATGGTACCTCATTGTGGTTTTATTTGCATCTCTTGGATGATTAGTGACTTTGAAGATGTTTTCATATGTTTCTAGACCCATGGTCAGCAACTGCAGCTTGCGAGCCACATGTGGCTCTTTAGCCCCTTGAGTGTGGCTCTTCCACAAAATACCACGGCCTGGGCGAATCTGTTTTGAAGAAGTGGCATTAGAATAAGTTTAGGTTTAAAAAATTTGGCTCTCAAAAGAAATTTCAATCATTGTACTGTTGATTTATGGCTCTATTGACTAATGAGTTTGCTGACCACTGGCTTATACCACATTATATACCTTCACTACCCCCTCCCACCATACTATGCGTTTTTTATATAGCTAGGAGTAGTGAATGGATTGCCCAGACTGAATCACCATTATCTATATTATAAGTTATATATATGTGTGTGTGTGTGTGTGTGTGTGCGCGCGCACACACACACACACACACACACACACATATATAATTCTAATATGGCTGTAACGCTGTCATGACTAAACAGCATGTCACCAGGAGGTGCATGGAGCACCTCTCAGTCAGTCCCTCTGGCCCGCGAGCAGTGGCTCTCGTGGCATGGTGGGATGCCTTGCACAATTTCGCACTCTAGGCCTCTAGTATTCCACATAAATTTATGAGAAAGAAAATGTATAGTCTACAGCAGTGGTCAGCAAACTCATTAGTCAACAGAGGCAAATATCAACAGCACAACGATTGAAATTTCTTTAGAGAGCCAAATTTTTTAAACTTAAACTTATTCTAATGCCACTTCTTCAAAATAGACTCGCCCGGTCCTGGTGTTTTGTGGAAGAGCCACACTTAAGGGGCCAAAGAGCTGCATGTGGCTCAAGAGTTGCAGTTTGCCAACCACTGGTATAAGCCAATCACAGTTCACCGAGTTTAACATAATTCATAATTATTTAACATAATTCCAGTAAGATTATCAAAATAAAACTAAAATGAGCTTCTTCAGAATCCTGACTGAATCTACTTTTGAAGTTTTAGAGTTTAATTTACTTCTCCCAGAGATCCATGTTAAGGTTAGAGAGATGTATGCTATTTTTAGCAAAGTGTCTTATCCAATTAATTAAAACCAATAGAGTGTGTGTTTAATCTTTAGTGTGAGTTAGTGTTGCTTTGTCCTTTGGCTCAGTGTTCCAATCTGTTGCCAAATTATAAATGTGTGTGGCCTTTAAGCCAAGGGAAATTATAAAGAGGTTCCATATCAATATACTATTGCCATAAAAACTCATGTTACCTTTGTGCTTTACTGATTAGAATAAGGATAAAGTGAATTCCCTTAAATTGTCCATTTTCTGAATAAGATTTATAATTTTATTATAGGAATTTAGTTAAACACATTCCTCCCCCCCTTTTTTTGGCTTAATGGCTTGGAATATAATTGCTGAAGATACCCAGTTGTTTAAAGTACTTATTTTTCTATAGATTTTAGGTAATAATTTTTAAAATATATATATTTTCATTAATACTTAATTATTCTGACTTTACTGATGAGCAAACTAAAGTTTGGAGAAGTAGCTTGCAGAGTCATGCATATAATAAGTGGGCAAAGCATGAAAATAACTGCTATTGGATTGTGTAGTTCTGAGATTATAATCTGCAGTAATGATCACTACCTTTCAACATCCATAAATCTGTCATTTTAAAGCTCCACTGGTATGATTACCAGAAAAATAGAATATCTTGAAATAAGCAAACCTGTAATTTTTCATTGTGAATATAAATACTTTTTAGTATTTTTTGTTGAAATTGCCTTTTTTAAAGTTTATTTTCTGAGTTATAATATCGCCATTACTATACCAATCATTTTGGCTGCTTTTCTTTTTTAAATGTAAAGATTGAATCAGATGATGATATTATTGTCATTGTTTATAGTTAGTACCACATTTTGAGGTTAGTGGTTTGTCATTGAGGCCTATATATAACTATTGAGATATATCATTGACCAAATAATTGATTTTTCAAAGTTCTGTCGTTCTCTCATTCAAGTGGATAGAATATTATCTCTCTCTTATTTCCATCTAATATCAGAGGCTATTTTGAAATGGTTTTTAACTTTCAATTCTTATAATTAGGTAATTACCAACTTTTCAAATTCAGTAATATTTAATGCATCTTTAGGATATTTTATATTTATTTTACTTCATTTATGTCTAACTTGGGTTTTAAGAATGTCCAAATATCTGTTTTCCTCAAATTATGCTGATCATGTCCATTTTTTTCTTATCATGCAAACAAAAAAGTTATGTTTTTTTAAACAAATAAAGATGGATAATTGGTACATATTTAATAAAACAAACCTCACAGAATTTGTTGTTTAATCTGGGAATCCAAATTTTTAAGTTGTAAACCTCAATTTTTTGTTTTTGAACTTTATATCAAACCAAATTACTTCTGTTTGTATTTTGTTTTACTCTTTTCTTTCGCTTATGACAATGAGAGATACTAACCCCAGAAGATTTTAATCCTGAAGGGGTGGGGTCTTAAAAATGATCTTTATCTGATTCAGATAAAGAGACTGAGCCTCATGGAGTTAAATGATGTATCCAAGATCAGACAGTTGTTAACAGAGATGAAATGAGAACCCAGTGCTTGGCATGGATCATCTGTGGGCTATCACCTAACAAATACTGCATGTGATACTTATTATTTTTATCCCAGATAGCAAAACAATAGGACTTACATTTGGAGTTTAGGAATTGGCCAGTTCATCATTTTATCTTAAATTACTGTGAATCCCATATCATTGGCTGTCCATCATAAGATGCCCTTAAAACTTTGATTGTAAGGTAAATATGATTGGAGTTCACAATAGATGTTATTAATATGTCAATGTTACTTAACTTGCCTACTAGTTATAAGAATGCATATTTTACTGTAGCTATTTTTTTTTACTGTAGCTATTTTTATTGATCTCTATTCTGTTTTATTTCATGAGCAAAACTTAATGATAAAGAAATTTCATTGTGCCAGGTTTATTTTTTGAAACATGCAGAATGTTTAAGAGAAGTTACAAAAATATAAACAACCAAATTCTGTGATTGAAATTAGTAGGCAAACTGAAGACCCAGTTCTTCTCAGATAAGTTGTGTGGTTTTTTCGATAGCTGTATAGAGCCTACTGTGTGCAAGGTTTCATAGTAGGTATTGAGGAAACCTTATGTGAAGTTCAAGGTTTTAAACTTTCAAAGATAATTACAAAATCTATCTATGCTTATTATTCCACCCACCAGTGTTAATAGTGTTTGCATTTTGATCCTTCTATACTTCATTTGCGTACATATTTTGACTGAGATTTAGATGTTAGAAAATTATAGTCTCGGACAGAAAGGCAAATTGATCCAAGGTTTGCCTTTGAAAAGAATGAAATAAATCATTACTATAGATCGCACATGTAAGGGATTTCCCATTAGTTACACTCATTATACTTGATCTGTATAAAATAGAAGTTTATAATAACTAATTCTAGCCTTATATTTATCACATACATTATAATATAGTAGAATTGCTAAGAAGCATTATTTTTATGATGGGCATGTTGTGAATTTAAACTAATTTTTTCATTAACTCATCATTTTTCCTTTTTAAAAAATCAATTTGTATATTTCCTACTAATGAAAAGAATTTGTTTCCTACTAATGAAAAGAATTTAAATGCATAATTTATTTTTTTAAATACAAAAGACATGATCACTGTTAACAAGTCAAACAGTAGAGAGATGTTTGAAAGAAAAATCGTGAATGATATCTTGCCTCTCTAATTCCATTGTCTTGAGATTGCCAGTGATAAATTTTTGATACATATTCTTTCACGTTACTATGTTCATTTATGTAAGTATTGAGATTCGATTTTATTTTTGCTCACATTAATCGTACTAGTAAACATTTTGCTACTTGCTTTTTTTAAACAAAATATCTCTTCATCCTTCAACATTAAGAATGAGAGTTATCACATCTTTTTAATAGGTGCCCAGTATTTCATATTATTGATGTATCATAATTTAACTGCTTCCTGTTAATATCATTCAGATTGTCTGCAACTTTAAATGCAAAAACAAAGACCCTGCTCTCCTGGAGTTTCTATTCTAGTGAGGCTCAGAACATTTAAATCTATCAATAGGAATTAGCATATCCTCTTCTATGACTTTTATGTTGTTATTATCTGCCCATTCTTTAGTTGAGCTGTCTTGTCTTCTCATCAATTTGTTTTTATTTTTACTTTTTCATTTTAATGTTATTTTTATATTTGAGAAAGAGACAGGCACATTGATCAATCAGCTGCCTCCTACTAGGGATTGAGCCTGCAACCCTGGCATATGCCCTGACCAGGAATGGAACCCATGTCTCTCAATGCATGGGATGATGCCCAGTCAGGTGAACCACGTCAGCCAGAGCAAGATAGTGAAGAGTCTAGGCATGTTATTTCATGTTATGGTTTTGTCTGATTTCTTTGTGATGTTAACTTGTTCTTTTAGCCCTTTTATTTTCTGTAAATTTATTTTTAAACTATATAATTATCTTCTATATTCAAATTTCCTTAAATGTCAAGAATATGACAAGTGATTTTGTGGGGTAAAGGGGAAAAAATTTACTCAGTTTCTTAGCTCAAAATGACCTCTCCTGTTGGTACAGTGAAATGCGGTTTCATTACTAAATGATGCAGGGGGAGCTTTCTGCTTCTGCTTCTGTGATACCATTGTAGAACCTTCATCTTCTCTTTCTTTCTTTATTTATATATTTTTATTGACTTCAGAAAGGAAAGGAGAGGGAGGGAGAGGTAGAAACATCAGTGATGAGAGAGAATTATTGATTGACTGTCTCTTCCATGCCCCCTACTGGGGATCGAACCTGCAAACCGGGCATGTGCCCTGACTGGGCATTGAACCGTGACCTCTTGGTTCAGAGGTTAATGTTCAACCACTGAGCTAAACCATCTGGGCTCATTAATGTTTATTATATTTCCCTAAAAGGTTTTCACTTTTTTGGTTTGGTTTGGCTTGTACCTCAAAATATTTGTTATTATGGGACATAGTATAATTTTTAATTATAAAACTTGATTGAAAGAAATTTTAAAAGGCATAAGTAAATGGCATTCTACTTTCCTGGGTAGGCAGACAATATTACAGAGCTCTCAAGTTTTCTCCAAACTCATCTATAGCTTCAATGCATTGTCTTTTTCTTTTTTCCTTTAACTTTAAGTGACAAAGTTATATTAAGTTCAATTGCACAACATAATGAAGCTCCATAAGTAGAGCTTTATTGGACTATAGCCTTGCTTATTTATTTGCATATTGTCTGTGGCTGCTCTGGCACTGCAATGGCAGAGTTGAGTAATTGCAACAGAAACCATATGACCCACAAGGCCTAAAATACTATCTGGCCCTTTTCAAAAAAATTTCTCTGTTTTAGAGTGGTTAGGCAACTGAGCAAAGCTCTTCCGTTCTATTTTAGCCCATTTATATCTTTTAGTGTGATTGTTGACCCAGTTATGTTTCAAAGCGCTTTAGTCAAGTTGGAAGCCAACATTGCTCCCTCCTTCAGCTCTCTCTGTACTGTGCTCCTGCTCTCAAATTTGTTTTTTTCTAAATACATCTCCTTTTGATATGTATACTCACTCTCCTTTTCTTGCTTTAATAGTTGACAGTAGGGCCCATTGCTCTTTTTTTCTCTCTCTTGTGTTATTCATTCTCCCTGCTGGTGCTAAAAGTATTTTATAGTTTTTTTAGGTGAATGTTTAAAGCTGTATGGGAATGGAATGATGATTGTGAGATGAAACAGTGATTTAACAGGTTGTTCTCTTATGCAGGGATCCTTTTTTTACTTTATTGGACAGACAAAACCAAGGTGAGGGGTACTATTAGGCAAACTAGGATGGTAAAAAGTTTGCATACATGAGATAAGCAAGACTAGAATGGGGAACTCAGCATGTTCTCTGTTGCTACAGTATTCACATACCCAGTACACTCCCATTGGTAGTAGCTCTGCTTATACAAAGTGATTCTCAAAAGATAGGAGTCAGGTAGACTGGGAGCAACTATTCAAACTATGCAAGTTCTTGCTAAATTGGTAATGCTAATGTCCAGGTGTAGAGATCTAATTGTCACCTCTGAGATAATCATAAAGCTGCACTTAGTAATATTTGTAGCCTTTCCACTCTGAAGCTTCTGTGGGATTTTAAAAGCCATGTGATTTCTCTTTCTTCTCCCTTTCCTCCCCACTAGCTTATTTGGCCCTACTCATAAGACAGAACTTACTGGATAATAAAGGTATTATGATTAGAGTGAATTTTCAAAGTTAGGCTTTCCTATGTAATGTTCCTAGTCACTGGCCCATTTTTCTGGCCTTATTTGGGACTCAGTCAGGTGCTCTGCATCCCCTCGAAGGTTTTTGACATTATGCTGTAGAGGTAACATTCTGTCCTATGTATAATACCTTTTGTATACTGCATATACACTGTAGTAACTCTTTTTTTAAATATATTTTTATTGATTTCAGAGAGGAAGGGAGTGGGAGAGAGAGAGAGAAACATCAATCATGAGAGAGAATCAGATTAGTTGCCTCCTGCAAGCCCCTTACTGGGGATCGAGCCTCCAACTCAGGCATTGTGCCCTTGACCGGAACCAAACCCAGGACTCTTCAGTCCACAGGCCACCGCTCTACCCACTGAGCTAAACCAGCCAGGGCTACACTGTAGTAAACTCTTGATACTGTTCTCCCCTTTGCTTTTCCATTCCTCTGTAAAATTGTCTTCCACAGTTCAGCACACTGGGTTGTTAACTCCTGCTCTGGTGTATCTGTGCAGGGATCCTCTATCAGTTGAAAGTATATACTTCCCAGGAATCAGTTGTGTGTTCCCAGATATGCCTAATGGTTGCTCTTGTTACTATAACAAAGTAAATTGCAAGAATTAATATATAAATATTAATGAGTGTGGAAAGTTTATCTTTCTTTTTTAATGAAAACTGCTAAATGTTGAGGAACTCCTTGATAAAGTTATGTCTCTAAAGTATTTTCTGTTCAGTGGTCGGTGTAAGACAATTGTGAAAGATCAGGAAGAAATTTTAAAAATCGGAGTTTTGCATTCCTATTAGAGAACCTACTGTCAAAAACAGTAAACACCTATTAAGAGATTTGAAAATGAATGTAATATGTTAATAAAGGAAGCTATCTTATTTTTTGTTTATTCGCTTTAATTATTTTCAGTTAATCAGTAACTTGGAATGGTCATTTGGATGGGGTTGAGAGTTTATTTTTTATTGGATTTTTTTAATATTTAGGAAATTATTTATTTGCTCTTGTAATTGAATTTCTTATAGCAACCACACAGTCCTTTCTCTCTTGGTTTATTAAATGGTTATTGCTTTAATTTGCAGTTTTTATTGCCTCACGGCTTTGTTATGCTGTTCTGTGGTCAAGTCACATACAAAGGTCTTCGAAGGTGTGTTTTTTAAGTTGAGGCTCTTCTTTATATGCCTTTGGAAATCCTGAGTATTATTTTTTATTAGGATGATACTAACTTTTTAAATCCAATTTTGAAATGTTAATATTTCCTTTGGCAGATGATAAACTTAATTGAGGAGTTATTTTTAATTCGTTAATTGGAGTTTTTTTGGTTTTTTTTAGTTATCATTTAGGCATATATCTTATGTAGTTGAAATCCATTTCATGTGTTGACTTCTTACCAGGAAGTAATAAATATATAAAATAGAGATAGAAACTTAAGTATCCCTTGTGTCAGTCAGGGTTCAATTAGGAAACAGAAAGCTCAGTAGGTATTCTTACCGGGAGAATTTAATATAAAGAATTATTAAATGGGTATTGTTGAATTAATGCAAAAAGAGATCACTGAAGTATCATGGAGTTAGCAGCAGTTAACAGTGCACAGCTCCTGTCCCTAGAGCTAGAGGAACAAAATGAGGAGGTTAAAAATAATTCAACTTAAGAGACTGAGAGGAGGACCCTGCAGAGCCCTGGTTCAGACTTCTGAGGAGGGAGCGTAGATAGATGTCCGTTGCCTCTGATGGATGCAAGTGAACCGGTTTAGTGAGTGTTAGAAAAAAGTACAAAGCAAAACCAGATGCTACTGGAAACAAATGTCTTTCCAGAGTTCCAGGGTTTTGCTGACAAGAATGGGAAGCAGTCAGATAGGGGCAGGAAGGTCTCTTCCTTCAGCTTCCATTGACAGGGTGTAACTGGAAGGCACCAGAATCATCACAAAAATGGTTTGCTTATTTCTAGGCCCAGTACCACTGAATATAACAGAGTGACTTTGAAGCTGAAAGACAGTAGCTTAATCACTGGATCCTAAACAACAGCTACCTATCAAGTTTACTTTTTGATAGTCTCTGTGCAATAAAGGATGATTTGTTTGCATATTTAAGTATAATCTCAAGACTCTCACTTTTTCACATTGGCTTTTCTGACTCCCTGCAGCACACATGGGTCCTGTACGTCACGTTTTCCATCATTTATCGACACATCGTGTCATTTAAAATTGCTTTTTAGCTTTTAAATCTTATCCTGTGACTTCATTTATGTGTCCTTGTTATTGTATTGGAGGAGGAATGGAAGGGCTCTGGTCTTAGTTTGAATTTTACTGCCAGCTTACAGCTAAGTACCTGGACTTTTCTGAAGAGTGGAGATTGTTTTCATTGCTTTTTTATAAAATGAATGTCTCTTCAAGTTATGCTTCAAAAAATTATGTTTTTCATATTGTTATTGATCCTAAAATGCTTAAACATAAACTTTAAAAAGTAAAATTATTTTAAATTAACAGGTGCTTCTAAGGAAGGAGGTGCTGGAGCAGTTGATGAAGAAGATTTTATAAAAGCCTTTACAGATGTCCCTTCTATTCATGTAAGGATACCAATATACTGGCTCTCCCCATGAATGTTGTCTCTGTGCCTCTTTAGATAATTGTTTTTGTCCCTTTAAAAATATTTTTTCCTTAAAAGACTATGTAAAAATAAAATACTTGACTTATTACCAAGCTATTATTTGTTGGTATAGTTAGATTTTCCAAGTGATTTTTCAGTGAGGCTGAAATAAAAGTGAATTCATATTATTGAATTAGATATTACATTGCACTACTTTCTTTTTAAGGTGCTTGAGTATTCTCCCCTCCTTTGTTTTCCTTCTACGTTTTTGTTCATTTCATGTCTATCTCCTTTGTGGGCACATACTTTTCTACTTAGCTATTGAATATTGGGAATTCCGAAGTGTTCTGAGCCTTTTCTTCTCATTCTTTCTTACTAAGTCACTTCCTTTAAATGGGTGGGTTCAGTTTTCTTCTTTGCATAGATAATGCACAGGTTTTTATCTCTAAGCCAGACCTCTGGAGCACCAATTTCTCCACTGATTGTCTATTTGACAACACCTCTTAGATGTCTGAGGCATCTCAAATTCAGCCTGTCTGAAATTAGACTCATAATCTTCCCCCTCACACACCGACCTTTCCAGTGTTTTATATGTGGACACCATTACTTGATCAGTCACTGTTCCATTCCTGGTCAGGTCACATGCCCAGGTTGTGGGCTTGATCCCCAGTGTGAGGCGTGCAGGAGGCAGCTAATCAATGATTCTCTCTCAGCATTGGTGTTTCTGTCTCTCTCCCCCTCTCCCTTCCTCTCTGAAATAAATAATAATAATAAAATAAAGTGCAAAGGAGACCAGGGGTAGAGACAAGGCCCCAGGCCTACATAAATCAATACCCAGTATCTCTCTATATAACAATCAAGGTTCAGAGGTGGGCATGTGACCGACCTCAGAGAGAATCCCACAAATTTTACAAGATCAACCAGACAAGAGACAGAGGGTAATGAAGGTCTGAGGCTCAAGAGTTGCAGCCATGTTGCTGACCATAAGGGAAGACAATGCAGAACAGCAATCCAGAAATGAAGATGGAGAAAAAGGGGGTTATAGTGATACTATTTGAGTGGTATCAAACAGACACCTTCATCAAAACAGCCCTACTTATATCTGTCACTATCAACAACCATTAAATTGCATTAAATTCGTTTACTTTAAAAAATCATTCGTTTACTTAAAAAACAAACAAACCGCCTCCAAACAAGAGCGCCGCGTGAGCAGGGCATCAGACAGTTGAAGAGGTAGAAGGAGGACCAGACAACATTCTGTTAGAATATGATTTCAGGAGGCTTCTTATCTACTTTTTTCTAACGCCCTTTCCCCTAACAATAGCCGTTCCGCTGTGTTTCAGAAGAAAGGCAGGTTCCCATACCATTCCCAATCTTATTATGATGCATTTCTCTGGAATGTAATAAAAGATTCTCCTCCCTCCAACAAGGAAAAAAGGGTCCACTAAAAAATTTACTTTAGTGAGAGCTTGACTTTTCTAACATTTGTTCAAATCCCCTATATCAACTATAGACTTTCATAACACCGCATAATTCTTCTTGGTGTTACTTTATTTGCAATTTCATATTTTATATCATTTGATTCATTTCTTTTTCTCTCTCCCTAACCAGACTATAAACTTTGTAGTACAAGAAACATGTCTGTTTTTGCTCACCATAGTATTCTTAGTGCCTAAAGTAGTACGTTTCTGTTACGTGAATATTTTTTAAGTAAACGAAAGGATAATGTTATTTGGCAAATGGTAGGCTCCAGAGGTAATAAAACCTGTAGCTATCCTGGTTACTGTCTAGCATGGGGCAGTGAGGAGACTAACTTAAAACATGTCCTTTTGCAATCTGTATTATAAAAGGCCTGTGGCCGTGACGCCGTAACAACACGAATGGTCACCTGGAGGTGCATCGATGGGTCTCGCAGCGTGGCGGGCCTGGCGTCTGGGGGCTGAGTCCTGGCTGGTGGGCGGGTGGGGCGCACGCAGATGGGTAGGGCTACGCGATTTCATATGCTGAGCTTCTAGTATTGTATAATAGTGTATGAATGCATAGATATGTTATATACCTGAAGTCATTTTGAGAAATTAGGCCTATTTTTATTAATTGGACTACTTGCAGCTTGTTTTTAAATGATAAAGCATTTTAAATGTATATTTGAAATTACTGATGAATGAAGAAGTAGCATAAGGGTTACAGGGAAGGAAGACAAATTAAAGCACTTTATTATTGCCCA
This sequence comes from Antrozous pallidus, assembly GCA_027563665.1. Taxonomy (NCBI): domain Eukaryota; kingdom Metazoa; phylum Chordata; class Mammalia; order Chiroptera; family Vespertilionidae; genus Antrozous; species Antrozous pallidus. Next base: position 50,547,328 of record CM050524.1, on the reverse strand, counting down.
TGATATATTTCCATCCTCCGTTAGAAATGTTAACCTTACAATTTTACATCTTAAAGATCTATTCTGGTCGAGAACTTGAAGAAACATTAAATAAAATCAGGGAAATCTTGTCGGATGACAAACACGACTGGGATCAGCGTGCCAATGCAGTAAGTTTTTTATGTTCTTACCCTCTCCTCTTTTCTTCAGTGTTCTTTTTCAAAAACTTAGAAATCCAGTAGTACTCCTATCTGGTATTTCAGATACTTAGGAAATAGAAAGTCTGGTAAGTGATATTTCTTTCTGGACAATACGTCGAGATAGGTGGCCTTTCTGACTTAGGGTAATTGTTACTGTTTTTGCTGGTCAGGTGGAACCTGTTTCAGCCGTTTGATAGTCTCTCTGCCTGTGCTGCTTGTAGAGTGACCAGGAAAGTGAGCTCCCCTCAGCCACAGGCCGGGCCTGTCTGTGGGCTGCATAGTCAGTACTGTCCTCCATTCTTACAGGGTTTGTCAAAAAAGCAGTTCGCTTTTCCTGCTTGCTCAGGGTTTTCATAATGTCAGTATAAATTCACAACAATATGGCCATTCGTCTGGCTTTTTCTTTTCTTTCTCTCTCTCTGTCATAAATATTTTCACAACCATGATTTATTTTTTTAAAATAGCCTGATATTTTTTAATTAAGAATATGTTATTTCACTTAAATCCTTGGGATACTACTTGATAAATTTTAAAATGATATTTGTAATGTCAAAAGACTATAATTCAAAGATTGTGACTTGGACAGATTTACATCTGAGTTACCACATGAGTGCCTCGTTGTCCTTAAGAAGCCAGAGGAGGGGTTCCGTTTTGAAGACTCCTCTGTTCTGAGGGCCAGAGTCTCTATTTTGACGGCTCAATGGTTGGTCCTTCTGCCTCTGTTCTTTTGCTTATGCATGAATATAATTTCCAGACTCGGGCTCTTTTAAAAATACTCTCCTTAATAAAAAAAAAAAAATTAATTATTTTTTAAAAAAGAAAAAATAGTCTTCTTAGTATGTAGTGGTAATGGTTGCACAACATTTTGATTGTACTCAATGCCATTGGATTGTATACTTTAAAATGGTAAATTTTATGTAAATGTGAGTTTTACCAGTTTATTTAAAAAAGGCGTCCTTAAAACTTCAAAATTTAGTAATCTATTCATATATTACATATGTCTTTTATGCATATAATCAAATCTATAATGTTCTTTTCCAGAAAGCTTTGTGTTTTAGTTTGCATGTTTATTTTAAGATGTTTAATACTGTTAAATGTCTGAATGTATTTATGTAAATAAAATGAAATGTTATTTTTAAATTTTTGTTTAAATAATGAAGTTCAGAGAGCTTTAAGATTTTTTTGCACTGCCACTTTTTTTTGGTCAATAATGGTAATCTTCTTTATTTCAGCTTAAGAAAATTCGATCATTGCTTGTTGCTGGAGCTGCACAATATGATTGCTTTTTTCAACATTTACGCTTGTTGGATGGAGCACTTAAACTTTCAGCTAAGGATCTTAGATCTCAGGTGGTTAGAGAAGCTTGTATTACTGTAGCGTAAGTATGTTCTTATGAGACAAGTGTTTTCTATGAATAAATTTGGTACTCATTGAATAAGATCTCATTAAGTAAAGCAGTAGCAAGATAATCCCCCAAAAGCATATATGTTGATCCAAATATATTATAAAGATCCAATTTGTGTGATTTAAAAATATATATAAATTTTTATGTATTTCAGAGAGGAAAGGAGAGGGAGAGAGAGTTAGAAACATCAATGATGAGAGAGAATCATTGATGATCTGCCTCTTGCATGCCCCCAACTGGGGATTGAGCCCACAATCCGGGCATGTGCCCTTGACCGGAATCAAATCTGGGACCCTTCAATTCACATTTCAACGTTCTGTCCACTGAGCCAAACCAGCCAGGGCCAAGTTGTGTGATTTTTTAAAAAGATTTCTTAACAGCACATTATAACAACTTTCAAATGTGTTCATATGTCTAAAGCCTACTGGTGGATTTTTGGTCACTCACTTTGTAAGAAGAAAGTGATGGGTCTGAGAACTGGCTTTATTCAGTTTTTTCTTTACTAAGTTGGAGGGTAAGCTCTATTTCTGATATTAGCAATTTTAGGAATTACAATATGCATCATTAACTTATCAAAATATAAACTTATTTTGTATGTCTATATTCTTCTAAAATTTAAGGATGGCAGAACCCTAAAATTCCTCTCCATCTGAATACTTTTGTTGTATATGTTGTTGAATAAGCATTCCTTTGAAGATAGGGAACACAAAGATACCTATTATTAATATTTCTAATCAGGATTGAATTGGATATTCTAGTCAGAACAGAAAATAAAATTTAAAAAACAAACACCAGGAAATAAAAACTATGAAGATTAAAGATAAGGAACAAACTCCCATTTTTAATGAGTAATATAATTATGCTGAAAACCACAAGAATCTATAATAAATTACTATAATTAAGGCACTTTACCAGGATCGCTAGATACAAATCAGTATACCAGTGTACCAAAATAATTGAGTATCTCCCAATTGCAAAACAAAACAAAAATCCACAAAATGTAACCTTGAAAAGTATTTCAGCCCTGGATGTTGTGGCTTAGTTGGTTAGGCATTGTCCTGTGCCCTGGAAGGTTGCCAGTTTGAGTCCTGGTCAGGGCGCGTGTCCAAATTGTGGACTTCATCCCTGGTAGGGGGCGTATAAGAGGCAGCTGATGGATATTTTACTCTCACTGTGACGTTTCTCCCTCTCCCTGTTCTCCTCTCTCTGAAAGAAAGAAATAAAAAGAAAGGGGAGAGAAAGAGAGAGAGAGAGAGAGAGAGAGAGAGAGAGAGAGAGAGAGAGAGAGAGAGAGAGAGAGAGAAGGAAAAGAAAAGAAAAAAAAGAAAGAAAGAAGAGAGAGAAAGAGAGAGAGAGAGAGAGAGAGAGAAAGAAAGAAAGAAAGAAAGAAAGAAAGAAAGAAAGAAAGAAAGAAAGAAAGAAAGAAAGAAAGAAGGAAAGAAAGAAAATACAATACTGGTACAGGACTAGCCCTCTTGCAGAAAGCAACAGAATATATAAAACACCTTTTTTCAAATAATAGACAACGGTCAGAGGAGGACTATGATTCTTGAAAGAATCAACTCATGTGAACAGTATGATCAGCATAGTTATGACCTTGAAGCACTTTCTGGACCATGGGGACGGGAGGAGAACTCAAGCAGAGGAAGGCAGTCTCACTAAGTTGAGAAGAAACAAGAGATTGGAGTTTCTGAAGAGTGAAATCGCTAAAAAAAAAATTTAAAGCCTCACCCGAGGATATGTTTTTATTGATTTTAGAGAAAGAGGGAAGGAGAGGGGGAGAGAGAGAAATACTGATGTGAGAACCATCGATTGGTTGCCTCCCGGGGATCTATCCTGCAACCTACGTATGTGCCCTCACCAGGAATTGAACTCACGACACTTTGCTGTATAGGATGTTACTCCAGTCAACTGACCCACCAGGCCAGCTCAGTAGCTATAATTTACAGTGCAGAATACTGGAGAGAAGACACAGACACACAAAAAGAGCTGTAGAAATCTCCATAAGGGATCCCTTGATTCTAGCTGAATACTAATCTGTGCATGTGAGAGTTGCAATTGTCTATATACCAGTAAGAACTTCTGGAACTTATAAGCAACAATTTCCAGAGTTCTTTGAATGAAGAACCTGAATTTTTTTGAACTAAATGTATCCCAACCATGTATTTTAAGTACAATATAAATATATAGAAATTAACCAATAGTGCAAGCATTTTCAGAATTGTAATTGCAGCATTCTTCCTAAGTGTTTTAACTAAAATCATAACATTAAAAGTTGGATTTGTTGTTTAACTACAAATAAGGTATCCCTAGGATCCTCAACTAACTAGGATATGATAGAGTTGTATTTTCAATCAAGATTCTGAAATCCTACTCCAAAGATATTTGTTACTAATAGAGTGGGAGATACAATTAATAGCAATAGAGTTTATCTTGAAGAATATTGATTTGAGTAAGATTTTGAACTTGTTTACAAAAGATGTTGAATTTTTTTTTTATTGATTAAGGTATTACATATGTATCCTTATCCCCTCATTGCCCCCCCAACCCTACCCCAACGTGTTCAATTTAAGGTTCATATTAGTACATTAGGATGGAAATATCTGATTATAGAGATGGATGAAAGTCAGGTAAACAGCTATTTTTTACCTGTAACGTTAATGGTTAAATTTTGAGGTTGGATAGCTTCTCCAAACGCCATTGCAAATAGATGGTAAAATGAAAAATTTCAACTTTGGATTTGATATTTAAAAGAAGGGAAGGAGAAGGAACTATATAATATTTGTCCTTTCCGATCTTTGCTTTCTGTCATAAAAACTGAATAAAATAAAAATTTTAAGTTGAGTAAAAGAATATTTTAAAGTTACATGGTTCTATCTATATTTAATGTTAAACTATTTTTTAAAAAGCATTTTTGTCTTCCTTTGTAGCCATCTATCAACAGTTTTGGGGAACAAATTTGATCATGGCGCTGAGGCCATTGTACCTACACTTTTTAATCTCGTCCCCAACAGTGCAAAAGTCATGGCAACTTCTGGATGTGCAGCTATCAGGTTCATCATTCGGGTAGGTTCTTTTCTTCTCTCCTCCCTCCCCCCTTTAAAAATGTACTTAAATAAGTTACTGGTATTTTTTTTTAACTCCAAGGGAAAACTACTTTTGAATTACTTTTTTTGATAATTAAAGCAATACATGGTAATTATAGTTATTCTGGAACATTTAAATAATGCACAGTATTACAAAGTAAACATTTTTAATAACATACATGCATAAGTACATGTATGCATATGTGTGTGCATGTAATAATGTTACAGGTAGTAACAGGCTACACATGTAAAATAGTAAAAATGTTATAGACAATGGTAAACGATGACAGGAAAATTTTTACTATTTCTCATCATCCATATCTTGAAGATACCCAAAAGAACAGAGATAAAAAGATAAATCTCCCCGCCCCCCCCTTAAATTCTACTCACTTGACAGTACCCATTTTGCTGTTCTTAAGCTTGTCATATTATTGATATACTGTTCCTCCATCTCATTGAAAATACAATCAGGTGGGGTTTTGTTTGTTTCTGTTATATCCTGTTTTATATATTTAGTTTGCTTCCTAGGAGACTTCTTCCTTAGATTGTTCTATTTGATTCCTCCTTCTCTTTTTAATTCTAGAGAAGCCTTTTTTTTTTTTTTTCTTTTTTCAAGTTGTTTACTTATATTAATAAGTTAAAGCCTGAGTTGTTCTGATTTGGTATTTGGTTGAATGCTTTGTCATCGTGAGGGTCATTTCTTATTTTTCTTTGGTACAGCTACCCCTGAATATAGTGCCATATGGTTAGGGGTCTCCCCATCCCTGCCATGTGTTGGAGGTGGGCTAACCAGCAGTCGGGCCTTGGGGAGATTATGAGAGAGAGGAGGCTGGTGGATGAGAGGTGGTTGTATGTTGTGGCTTAGGGACTGTCCTTGCACTTTAACTCCATAGTAATGTTTGAGGAATGAGTCCTGGATGTTCTAAGGAACAGGTCCATAAAGTGCTTTCCATGCTGAACGTAAGCGCTGAATAACATGCAGATCAGCACTCTCTTGCACTAGTCTTCTGAACAGCTTCTAGTCTATTGGTGGTTTCTCTCTGTAGTAGCTGAAAAAAGTTTTTCTTTTATTTCGGTTGAGTCGGTTGTGGCAGATGTGGCACGCACATTCTACTTCAGTGAAGACTTGTAATGAAGCACTCTTGGCAAGAGCCTTCACATGCCAGCTTCTTCAAGGATTGCCTCAATTGCAGGGAGCTGCCTTTCCCAAGGTCTTGCCCCTTCTCAGTATGGCCCTCGGCCATTAACTGATTGATGTGGAAGTGTAAAGGTTTGGCCATCTTGGACCAATTTGAGACTATGCTGAAGGGCCATTTTAGCTGTATGGCTCCCTAATGGCCTTAGATGAGATATCCTTGGGCCACATCATAGGTCAGTTTCTTCCTCTGCCCACCCCTGTTTCCTTTTCATACTTTCCACAGGTGTTGATCCCATGGGCATGTCTTAATAGCCTCATGCTAAACTCTATCTCAGATCCTGTTTCATAGGTAACCCAGCCTGTATCATTAACTCAGAAGGAAACTAGAGCTTTAAAGCATCAACAATGTATACTTAAGTTACTATTTTATTATGTCTATGTTGAACTTTTTAGCATTTGCTTCACTAAAGAAGAGCATAAGAATTACTAATAGAAGTCAGAAGATTATACCTATTGAACTTTACCTGAATTCTAGAGAGCTATGGTTCAGCCAGAATGAAAGTTCAGTTAAAGTCACCATTTCAAAGTGCATTCCCAATAGTTAGGTATGTAGATTCACACTGATTGTCTCCTTTGATTACATAGCAGTTATTCTCTTCTACCTACAGGAGCCATGGTACTTCGGAAAATATAACAAATACATGCCCAGTTTCTCTTGGTGTTTACCCCCTAGAGTTACACTGTTCTAACGGTTCTTTGCAGTTGTACAATTAACTTGTCTTTATTTTATAATATTACAACCACATCTGTCCTTCTGAAACTATGTTATCATTACTAGTATTTTAATTTGGAAAAACTTTTTGACTGGTCTTAATTTCTTTTAAAATCGGATTTTATTATCTTTTTGTCCTGTACTAATATAAATACATGAATGTAAGACAAATAAAAGAGGGGATTATGTCAAGTGCCCAGTATTTTTTCAACCTTCTATAAAACATCTTTTTCAGCATACTCATGTACCCAGACTAATACCTTTAATAACAAGCAATTGCACATCAAAATCAGTTCCTGTGAGAAGGTAAGTTTGGTGGGGAAAAAAAATTTTTTTTTAGTATGGCTTTAATGTTGCATTTTTGTTTCATTCTTAGTGTGGTGCAAAAATTAGTTATTAATTTCTTGCCTTCTAGAAACCTTGATAAAAAATTTTTATCATATGTCATATAAGGGAAAGGAAGGAAGCAATTATTATGACTACCCAAGTTTCTCAGTTTTATCATGTTAAGCTTTGGTTTTTTTGGGTCGCTGTTTGCTTGGTTTTTAGAGAGTTGAGAGTCTGGCTGCCACTAATATACTGTCCTGCCCTGAGCAATTATTGAACCACTTTAAACCTCAGTGTCCACATGTTAATAGGGCTAATGATATCTGTCCCATAGCATCTGAGGATTAAGTGAGATGCACATTAGTAGAATCGAACATAGTGCATAGAGTCAACAGCCATATCCAGTCCATCAGTCACCCTCTCTCTCTTCTTATGATTTCTACAAACTTTAATATCACCGTCAATAACAAAGACAGCAAAAACAAGATTTGTGATTTGATGTTTGAGAAAATTGTAAAGAACTCTTTCTTTTAAGTTTGATGAGTATATTTATTTAATACTTTGAATGTTAGGAAAAAGATAAGACATCCTTATTTACTTTCAGTGTTTTGGAGTTTTGGTGATAGTTGTTCATTAATTCTCTCATTGAAGGTTGGCAAATGACAACTGGCTGACCAAATGGTACAACCCACAAGCTAAGACTGTTTGTACAAACCACAAGCTAAGACTATTTCTAATTTGTGGGTGTGCTTTTTTCAGATTTTCTATTGATTTTTTTTTTTTTTTTTTTTTTTTTTTTTTTTTTAGAGAGAGAGAAACATTAATGTGAGAGCAAGAGTCAGCTGCCGCCTGCACACCCCCTACTGGGGATCAAGTCGGCAACGCTGGGCATGTGCCCTGACAGGGAATCGAATTGGCAATCTTTCGGTACATGGCACAGTGCCCAACCAACTGAGCTATACCAGCCAAGGCTATTTTAACATTTTGGGAGGGTGGGTGAAAGGGGGGAATGAAGAAGAATATGAGAAATGGTATGTGATTCATAAAGTCTGAAATATTTACTCTTCTGGCTCTTTACAGAAAATATTGACCAATCTCTGACTTACGTTTAGGAAAATGGTAATTGAGGAATAAGAACGAAACAGAGAAGAGGGAGTCAGGAAGTATATCCTAGAACTCCTTAAGAAGGGAAAGCAATTCAATAACTCTAGGAGCAGTGAGTGTGAGTGGGGTATAACCTAAACAGAGATGTAAAACGCCCATTCACTGTAGAGCTGTCAGATAGGCCCCTGAGGCCAGAGCACACAAGTGGGAGGTTTCCGTAGGAAAAGTGCCTGGTGGGGTGGAGGAGGAAGTGCCAGGACAAGGATGAAGTCAGTTTAGAGGGCTTTGAATGTCTTAAAGAGAAATTTTGACATAGTTTCATTCTTTGACACTTTTTGGTGAGGAGGCAGTGTCATCAATCCAAGTTTTTATTCCAGCTATGAACAGTGATTAAGAAGGCACAATGGTTTAAGTAAGTGGGAATATTAACTCATTGAAGAGATGCAGGGTCTGAACTAGTGCTATATTGTTGATAATTGATTGAAGGAGACTTTTTTCAATAAATAAATTCGAAGGATTTCAAGTGTAGAAAGGAGACCTGATAATTGGATACGGATGAGGGCAGTGATGTCACATGTTTTAGAGTGGGGACTCTGGAGTCAGAATGCCAGGGGTTACAGCTCTATCACTTTAGGCAACTTAATTTAACTTCCCTGTTTCTCATTTCCTGAGCTGTGTAATATGGGTCAAAAGAGTGGGCTTGAGAGGGTAAAATTTCAGATGTTCTTTTGTATATAGTGTTTGAGTTGACTTTCACTGCCTATGTAAAGATATTGAATTGAACCAATGCTGCCTAGATGTTAAACGCATAGCTGGTAGTCAGGTACAAATGATGTTGCCCAAGTTGACTATAAAGGGAAGTGGGCTGAGGTCAACACAAGCTAGGTGAGCACCTGTTTAAAGATAGGTGGAGAAAAAGTATCGTCATTAGATGCCAAGCAGGAAGAGAAGCTCAAGAATGAGACTGTTGAAGAAGTTGAGGACTAGAAGGCTAAGGAGAAAATGTACATATATTTGATTAAAAATTAAATATGTATCTTTTTAAGGAAACATTTTAAAAATAGAAAATCCATCACATCTTTCTTGGTTATCATTTATATCTTCAATTTCTAGTGCATAATAGGTATTTAATAAGTATTTTTTAAATGAAATGAAATTTGTTAATTTTACATTTGACAAGCATTTTAAGTTAAATGTCTGGGGAACTCTTAGTCTTTTTTAACTACTTAGCATATAAATAGTTGGAACCTTAAAGTAAGGTAAGTACTTGACAATTAAGATAACCGAAAACATATCTTGAACAGTTGTCTTTAGAAATCTGGGGATTGATTCCAGGATCCCCATGGATACCAAAATCTGTAGATGCTCAAGTCTCTTACACAAAATGGAGTAGTATTTGCATATAACCTATATTTGCATATAGGCTACAGCAGGGTGTGCCTACACATCACTTCATTCATGTGGATTCAGCATAGTGTTTGGTGTGTGGCAAATTTATTTTGCTTTTGGGAACTTTCTGGGGGGACCCCCACTCCTAATATTTTCAGTCCCTAGTTGGTTGAATCTAAGTGTATAAACCCACAGATACAGAGGGCTGCTTGTACTTCACGGCTCAAAGTGCAGTATTATAGAAGAAAGTGCTACTTAGTATTTAGTTATAAATCAATACAATGTTGTAACATTTAGTTATAATTAACTTTTCTTTTTCAGGCGTTCATTTGAATTTTTAGATTTATTGTTACAAGAGTGGCAGACTCATTCATTGGAAAGGTATGCATCAGCCCTGCCTCTCCTCTCTCTCTCCCTTCCCCAGTGTTACCAGTCCTTTAGAAGTTGATGGTATTGGTTTTGTGTTATTTCTCATTTTGCTTTAAAAGTTGTTTGTATTGGTCTTCCTTTAAAACAGTGGTGTAATGTTCCTTTACTTGTTGCAGTTATATATGGTATGATTTCCTTCTTTGTGAGGTGAGTGAGGGTCTCTTAAGTAGAATGAGTCATAAGATACTCCAGGTTAAATTGGGCAAAAATTAAAAATGTATCTCTAGTCATGTGAAACAGGTTTACCAAGGTGCAATTGATCAAGTAATTAATGACTAAAGAGAGAAGGAAGGCACTCCCTTTCCGAGGAAAGAGATAAAAAAAATAAGTTTTTCCATACCAGCTGTCAGGTGTCATGGGCAGGGCTTGTTCTAAGATGAGCACGATGACAATGTAGGTAGCTCGGTAGTCACTGGCTATTTGTATGGCTGTGTTTCTTGTTGGTTTCAAGTTTGAAACTTGGGATATGCCTACATTTATGCTGAAAATGATGCTGATTTGCTACTTTTATGGAAATCATTAAATTTGTCCACAGCCCCTTTAAAAAAAAATAGAATTTGTTGTTTAATGTAGGCATGATATACTAGTAATTCCAAGTGTTCTTTAAGTTCGTGGTGGCAGCCCCTACTCAGTTTTACAACATCATACTATTAGCAGATCATTTTCTACATTGGCGGGTTTAGTGATGAACCACACAGAAGATCATTTTTTATTCATTAAAAATTTTTAATTGAAGTACTATATATTTATATATTATTTGGATCTCATATACAAATAATTACTTTCAGGTTTATAATGTTTAACTTGTCAGAAAAAAATGAATATGAATGAAATATATGAGATGGATTATTAGAAAATCTTGCAGCCTTAGATTTATCATTGTTCACTGATTAATCTTTTTACCTTCCCTTCTCCTTTGTGACTGATGTGTAACACATAGGCAGGAAGTGTTATTTGTGGTGAAATACAGTTTTACACATGACACTAAAGATGTTTTATTTTATAGACATGCAGCCGTCTTGGTTGAAACTATTAAAAAGGGAATTCATGATGCTGATGCTGAGGCCAGAGTGGAAGCAAGAAAGTAAGTTCATTATGTATTTTCGTGACAGTATAAAATGCTTTAGTCTTTCCATTGAAAAGAATTATATTGGGAGAATGGAAATATTAGAATTGTCTCAGTTATTCTACTTATGATTAGCTCTTCAGTGAAATTGAGATTGATTTTCCTCCACTAAATCTGGACTAGATATCTCACAGTTTACTTCCTGTTGTCCTGTGGATAGTCATCAGTATTTCTGGTCCATCATAATACAGCTCCCCTTTTATTGTGAATAAAATAACTGTCACTTATTGAGCATGTGTTATATACCTGATACTGTGTGGGGCAGCTGATATTCATTGTTTTCTAACATTTGAAGTGTAAGATTGGCAACTGAAGTTTGGAGATTTGGGGTATACCCAAGCCCCAAAGCAGATCTCTCTTGATCTGCTTTTCTCAAACGCCTGCCATTTTTCCCAAACTTGTTAACTTTAGAAAGCATTCACTTGAGATACAGTGGGTGTCTTAAAAACCTACATGCTCCGCTTGCATTCTTGAATGTGTATACATTTTATTTTTAATGACTAATAATGTAAAACTATTATTTTGTGCTTTTTTTCTGAATTTGTTCATTTGCTTTTCAGGACATATATGGGTCTTAGAAACCACTTTCCTGGTGAAGCTGAAACATTGTATAATTCCCTTGAGCCGTCTTATCAGAAGAGTCTTCAAACGTACTTAAAGAGTTCTGGCAGTGTAGCATCTCTTCCACAGTCTGACAGGTCTTCATCTAGCTCCCAAGAAAGTCTCAAGTAAGGTCATATAAATGATGATTACTGACTTCTTCCTCTCCCCAACTCCCCAGAGTCCCTTCAGTTGGGTGGATACTTGAGTATCTGCTTGCTTTCCCCTAAAGCCTTGAGAGAATGATGATTTGAAGTAGTACTCATTTTCTTTGGTCTAATGTCTCAAGGGTTGGATTACATGCTGGTATACGGTAACTTCTCTTAGGGTAAAGAATTTAGTGATTCAGATTTTGTTTCTATACGTTCATGTCTGCAAAAAAGATTGGGAAGCACAGATTTATATACATTTTTTTAAAATATCCACAAAATAGTTTATATGGTAGGTAGTCCATTTCTGGGGCACTGTAATGAAGGAATTGTCATGGCAACTCTCAAGCCATTTTCAGAACTGTTAGGCAACACTGTAAACTGGTAAAAACTCCACTGCTTTCGTGCCTCACCTGCACAGCTTCAGATTTCAGCAGTTCCCTCAAGGGGCAGAATTAGTATCTGACTCACTTCTCTTTAGCTCTGTTCTCATCACTGTGTTGGCTGCTGCAAACCCTGCTTGGCAGCCCTAGCCCTATTTCCTGGCTCTCTAGCCCTATGACACTGCTAACGTCTCAGCTGCCTTCTGCACTTCCTAGTGGTGCCACAAGTTCCTGCAGATTTCCTCAGGGAGAACAGCTCACAGGATGTGAGCTTACCTCTCCAATTTCTGTCTCATTGGAGACAGAAAGACCGCTGGTTTCTTTGGCAGCTCTCTGACGCAGGAGTAGGACCAGAGTGAAGCAAATGAGGCACCTGGTGTTTTGCTTTTCTCTTCCCCCACCTTTAAAATCTGTAGATGTACTTTTCAGACCTTCCTTACATAGTTAGACACATTCTTATCTATGGGCTGTACAGTACCATTGCATAAAGATAATTAATCAAGAGTTGTTGAGAGATGTGGATGCTTTGACTATTGGAGCTGCTTTGCTCTCTGATTGTGCATGTTATCCTCAGTGGTAATTCTTAGCCTTTGTTCTTGGCCCCACCCGGTCGCTCAGTAGCCCTGCTGTAGGTGGTGTGATACCTATGTGGTAACTGCACAGATTGCCAATAGCCACAACCATTATGACTTAGGTAAGAAAGATTTTAGTTACTCTGAATTCCCCCTCTGCTAAAAATAACACCACCTCTAATTAAAATATCTCGGAATACAAGTGTTGGAGAGTTATTGAGTCCCATGTGGTGAGCATTATAATGTGTGCAAGGCCCAGAGTGAACAACAGCAAACTGAGCTCTGTCTCTGTAGTTTACAGTCTTTATTCATTTTTACTGATTTTACCTTTGCTTCACAGATGTGATTGATATGTAACAACTGTTGTATTGTGATTTGTAAATTAAATGTACTTCTCAACTCTTTAGGAAACTCAGTGGTATTTTACCAGTTGTTATCAGATAAGAGATAAATTACATCTTCTTACCTAAAGTATTTCCTTTTATCTTGCAGTCGCCCCTTTTCTTCCAAATGGTCTACAGCAAACCCATCAACTGTAGCTGGAAGAGGTAATTTGCCTTTTTAAGTAAGAGTCATAACATTTTTTATTTAATAAATAAAGGACCAGAGTGAGGCTATTCTATAAATAAAGTAAAAGTTACTATATAAAATGATTTTCTTTCACTGTGGGTCACATTAAAAGAATTTAAAAACTATTGCTTTAAATAGTTTAGCTTTTAAGAACTATTTTGATGTGCTTTTAAAGTATAGCTTTTAAATTCTTCTAAACTCTTGATCTGACCTACAGTGAGAAAATAATTTTATATAGTGACCTAATACCACACATATATACTGTAGCTATATTTGTATACAATATACATATACTACATATAATATATACAGTATAGTGTATACAATTATGTGCCTACAATATCCATATGCTATGTGTGTATTGCATACACGTAATACGTATATAGTACTATTTGAAGTTTCACAAAGTACTACTTACCCTTAGTTGTGATGGATGTACTCTGTTTCCTATTGTTTCATTTCTTTAAAATGCTTGTCATGACCTACTCAGTTGGTTTCACAGCCTATTAGTGGGTCACCATTCACTGTTTGTAAAACTTTTCCTTTTTTTTTTAAAGTATGTTTTTATTGATTTCAGAGGGAGGAAGGGAGAAGAGAGATAGAAACAACAATGATAAGAGAGAATAGTTGATTGGCTGCTGCCTGCACACCTCCAAGATGGAGGCTGCAATTCAGGCATGGGCCCTGACCAGGAATTGAACCGTGACTCTCTGGTTCATGAGTTGATGCTCAACCACTGAGCCACACCAGCTGGGCTATAAAACTTTTCATTTTGAAGGCTGAAAAACTAAAGATAAGAAATTTAACCTATTTGCATTGCCTAAGCATGGCAGAACCTGCATTATTTTCTGAATGACCCCCACTCCTGGACTAGCCCTTATGTTTATCTGATAGTGGCAAACCAATGCTGCCATTTATTTAGTTGTATAGAGCTTCATTTTCATGGGGCAGTCAGAAGAATTACCTCTTTACAAAACAGTCCTATGAATTTTTAAAAGTATGGTTCTTTTTTCCCATTTTATGGAAGAGGAAAATGAGGCATTATGGTTTCAAGATTATGTAAGTTTTATACTATTTGCAGTGATTTAGATAATATAGGTTACCTTTGCTTTGTTTTCCATAGTATCAGCAAGCAGCAGCAAAGCCGGTTCCCTTCCAGGAAGCCTGCAGCGTTCGAGAAGTGACATCGATGTGAACGCTGCTGCTGGTGCCAAAGCACATCATGCTGCTGGGCAGGCTATGCGGAGTGGGCGCTTGGGTGCAGGTGCCCTGAATCCAGGCTCCTATGCATCACTAGGTAAGACAGCTAATTGTGGGGAATTAAATTGTGTTTTCTCCCTCTTTCAGTGAAGTCAGAATGGTAGTAATATTATAATTATTTCTATTTTATTCTTGCCCGTCAGGGATAGTCCATATGTTTTAATATGATTCTGTACTTGGGACATGGTTCTGAGGTATGTAAGCTATCACGTTTCCACTTTTCCTTCTTGTCGTCTTCCTAATCATCTTGATCAAAGGAAAAGTTCTTGATTCCATGGTTTGCCTATAGCATTTTCATAGCATTCGCATTACTGCCACATCCAACCACTGGTTACTAAGAAAGATTAGGAACGACACTGGCTTTGTATCCAGCTTCTCTGTTCTCTTTCTTCCAGTTTTGTTCCCTCACCAAGAAAATAAAGCCTTTTGAGGGTCTGGGAAAACTGCAAGACGTAATCATAATCAAAGCTTAAACTTACGTTTCCTAAGGCTACTCAGAGTTTTCTTTTTTATATCTAGCAACTTTACAGTTGGAGGTTGGCTGTCCACATTGTTTATCTCTGCTTTGTGCTTCGTTTTTCTTCCTCACGGCTAGTTCTGGTGGGACATCAGGTAGACGGGTCAGTGGAACACAGTAGGAAGCGGGATGTAGTACGTGATAGTATGAATGTAGTACGTGATAAAGCTAACAGCTACATTCAATAAGGAAAAGGTAAATTATTCAGTAAATGGTGTCTAGGCACATGGCTTACCCATTTGCTACAAAGTTAAGTTAGAACCTTGTTTTACACCATATAAAAATGTATTCCGGATGACTATAATGTTGAACAAAAACATAGAACAACTTGATAAAAGTTATTCATCTAATCTCAGGTGGGAGAAGGAATTGCTAAACATAAAGGCCAAAAAAACCCATGAGGGAAGAGTTCCTCAGATTTAAATCATGTGAAAACATAAAGTCAAATGGCTGAAAACTAAAAGGGGGAAAAAGTTTTTGCCACATACTTATCTATGAGAAATACTTGAGCTTATTGTTATAGAAAAAACATTCTACATATATCAAGAAAATCATGTATCAAAATTGGCCTCCAAAACACCAGAACAAATGTTGAACCTCAGCTGTAATCAAATAAATGCAAATGGAAAGACCTGTAAACATAACAAGAAAGTTAAGATTGGTGCCTTCCTCCCTGGCCGGGTAGGTCATTTGGTTGGATTGTCACCCTGATACCCCAGATATGGTGGTTCCACAGAAACTGAAAGTAAATTAGTTGTTGCCTGGGGCAGGGAGTCAGGGAATAGGAAGTGACTCCTAATAGGTCTGAGTTCTTTTCGGAGTGATGAAACTGTTCTGGAATTAGGTAGTAATGGGGGTTGTACAGCTTGTGAGTATATTAAAAACACTGACTTGTATACTATAAAAGTGTGAATTTTATGGTTCATGAATTATATTTTAATTTTTTAAGTGAGGAAAAACTGGAAAACAAATAAAACTTATTCATTCTAAGTCTTAAAAATAAAATACATTTAATATCTACAAAAATATTAATATTTGAAATATTTTAATGTGAAATAGCTAATTTGCAACATTTTTTTTTTCATAAGAAAGCATAGAACAGTGGTCGGCAAACTCATTAGTCAACAGAGCCAAATATCAACAGTACAATTGAAATTTCTTTTGAGAGCCAAATTTTTTAACCTTAAACTTCTAATGCTACTTCTTCAAAATAGACTCGCCCAGGCCATGGTATTTTGTGGAAGAGCCACACTCCAGGGGCCAGAGAGCATGTGGCTCGCGAGCTGCAGTTTGCCAACCACGGGGCCTAGAGATTGCCATGAGATTGATTTAATTTGTTTCTTTTAGATCTTTAAAGTTTGAATTGCATGTTTGCTTCATTAAAGGCGGGAAAGGTATCCTGTCCGCCATTCTCTTTTCTTTATCTGACTCAGGTTAATAGGGACGAGCTAGTTTCCTATGGCTCTTTTCTTCCACTAAAGTACTAAATCCTTTGAAAACTAGGGATATTAGGAGTGTTTTGGAGTTTACCCTTTAAAACTTGATTCGGGAGAGGAAAACTTGGTGCCATGGGAGACAATAGTTTATGTTAAGGAAACTTTGGTATATTTATGCATATTTATGAATATTTGTTCTCAACAACTGGGTTTATGGAATTGCTAAAAGGGAAAAGAAAATAAATGGTTTTGTTGGTGTCATGTGGACAGGCGTCAGATTTCAGTAAATTGTGAAAGGAGTCGGGAGAAGGATCTATAAATTTTTACTGTGCTTGATAAGCACTGAAAGAACATTGTGGGGAATTTTTGTAGTTAAAGGTAATTAGCTTTTTTTTAAAAAAGAAAAAATGGCTCTGGCCAGTGTTGCTAAGTGCTTAGAGCATCAGCCCGAGCATGGCAGGATTTTGGGTGTGATTCCCGGTCAAGGGCACATGTCTGGATTGCAGGTTTTATCCCCATCCTCGGTAGGGGTGCCTGTGAGAGGCAACCAATCCATGTTTCTCTCTCTCTCCCTCCCTCCCTCCCTCCCTCTTCTTCCTCTCCCTTCCTCCTTTTTCCCTCCCTCCCTTCCACTCTCTCTAAAAATCACTGGGGGGAAAATAACAAAATAAAATAAAAAAGATTTTTTGTTTCTTAAAGTCAGAGGAGTTAAATATGTTTGTATCCTAAGATGGTAAAGTTAGTAGAGAGAAGTTAAAAATGCAAGGATGAGAAGAAATAATTTATGACCAAAATTTCATGAAAGGCCTGAGGAATGGGAGTATAGAGCATAGCTGGGAAGTTCACCTTGGATGTGGAAGGGGCCCCAGTTTCGCTGATGTACAAGGGAAGGAAAGGAAGGAGGTGGATTCAGATGTATTTGGGGCTTGGGGAGTGGACATTAAGAAAACTGCCATCGGGAGGTTGTATTGATAACGCCTGGGGAGTCAGAGTCAGCATCATGTGCTGATAAAAAGCAGGGTGTCCAAGAAGTGGCTTGAGGTTTGGAATAGCCATTGAGAGGCACAAGTAGTGGGCATTCTTACAGCCACCCATATTTGGGCACTGGATAGGATTCACAGGACTCAGAGGCAGTTGTATTCACAGCTGAGGTTTATTACAGTGAAAGGACATGTACCAGGATCAGCAGGGGAAAAGACTCATCGGCTAGCCTTTCAAAGTTCTTCCCAGAGGTGAAGGTGAGGGCTGCACATAAAGTGCTCCCTCCTCCAGCAGTGAAAAGCAGGAACATATTCCTAGTGTTTCTGCCCAGGAAAGCTGGCTTAAGAACTCAGGATTCCTCCCTCCACCCTCATCTTGCACACAGAATAACCTTTCATTGGTCTAGGGTGCATCCCAAACCAAGTTCCCAAAGGCCTGCCCCTTAAGTTCCTTAAGATCAACTCACACTTGGTATGTCAGTACTTTCCTGCACAGACACAGAGCCTGATAATTATCCCAATTTTTGTTGTGCCGGTCTGCATGATTTCATGGTTTTGTGATTTTCTCTATTGGGCACCTCAAGTAGTGGAGTAGAAGCACTGAAGAGATTTAACCAGACTTGAGGTTTTATTGGGCTGAGAGTTCTAAGAAAGGACGGAGTGGGGAAGCAACAAGGCACTAGATGTATAATGATGTGAGGACTCAAGAGCAGAATTTTGGGTTTCCTGTAGGCCACAAAGGAAAAGCGTAAGCAGGCCAGGTGTGACTCTGATGAGGAGAACCTCAACAGACAAGAGCAGAGGTTCTGCCTGATGATGGCAAGGGTTCAAGACTAGCACACGGGCTTCGCTAACCTCTCTCTAGGCCAGTGAAAATCAGACTCACGGGCTTTGTTGCTGTTCTTGTTGTCTCTGTCTACCAGGAACCTCACCTTATTTAATGTCTTAGTTGAAAACAAGCTTCATATGTATGTCTATGCTATGAATTCTGTCTTTTTAAAAATAATGTTTTCTGGGTCTTATATAATCATTTTTCTAATATACTAAGTTTTCCTCTGTTCTTTACTTGCTTTTTCATCCTAGAGGATACTTCTGACAAGATGGATGGTAAGAATTCCCTGATTCTATTACTAAAGATTTTTATGGTTCTTGGATTCTATTTAATATCTTTGTTTATTTTCTTCATTTCTGAAAATAGACTGCTTATTTAGCAGCAGTCTTTATGTGAAAATGCCTACACGATGCTGTTATTTTATTTTAGGTTAGGCATATCCATTTTGGGGTTTCCTAGTCTACCCAAATACTAGATTACTGCTTGTTGTAAGTTAAATCAGTTATCTTCAGTGTTTTTACCTGAGCTCTTAGTAATAATCTTTATTTCTTAAGTTTCTTCTAATATATCAGACTTAGAAGAATAGAAAGGAATCTCATAAGTTATTAGATTCAATTCTTTAGTTTACTAACCCTGATACAGAGACAAATGACAAGTTTTTCAGTTTCATTTGGTTATTTATGAATATAAAATGCAAGTTACAGATGCTATATTTTTAAGAGTGACTTTTAAACTAACATTTAATCAAAACTTGACTTTAAGCTTTGCCTTTTTTCATTTCATTATTCAAATGATTTTTTTGTTACTTGATTCAATGTGATTTTTTTTGTCTATTAGTAGACAGTATTTTGTCCACACTTACCCTTCACTGCATTAGGTATCTTCATGTTATCTAGGAATTTGAGTTTTATAAAAGAGCTTGTAAGAAGATATTGAATCTGTAAGTCACAGTATGCTATCTAGGAAAAATGGAGAATTGTATTTTTTCTGTCAATTTTTACATAATCTCTGAAATTGATTTATCTTTCATTCTGAAAAAATGGAACGCTGGCACATGAGTGCTACTTAGTCTCTATGTTTCCCTAATGTTTAATATATTTCATTAATTTTTAAAATGTTTTGAATGAAATGAAAGTTCATCAAATTCTTGAAAATGACTTCTATCATGAGATTATTGGATCCTTTGAAAACAAATCATACTTACTTTTAAGATCAAAATATTTTCCTGATTCGATCAGAAACAGCCTATTTGACAAAACACTTGTTATGTGATGTGTTGCTCTCACTGATGCTCGATCCTATATTTTTAAAAATATTTATATATACACAGAGAGACATCTGTTATTGCCCTTTAGTAACAGTGAGCTATATTTGTGTTTGGTCAATTTTGCTTATTTTCATTGACATCTTAGGGAACAAACATAAATGTTGAATAAAGAGCTGATGGATTGATAGATCTTTATAAATGCTTTGGTGACAATACTGGGTTAATGAGGCCTAGGTCGTGGATTTGGTTCCTATGTTTGTCAGTTAACTTTTCTAGTTCTCTTGTGGACTAGCTTTGAAAATGCACCAAAAATACTCTTACTCTGGAAAAATCTATAAAAGTATTCATGTCAAAGGGAAATAATGACAGTTGCATCTTTCTTGAGTGATTTATTTTTCTGATTTTCTTCATTTCAAATTTTGAAATGAAATACAGCAGAAAAAGTTTACGTTATAGAATTTTGCCATTTTTAGTTGTCTAGTTTTAACCTTTTTTGTGCTGTGAGTCGTTAGGTTACCTCAATTTTTGTTTGTCAAAATGAATCTTAAGACTATTAAGAGTAGGAGGTTTTTTTTTTTTACCCTTTCATTTTAGATTTGGGTGGGAGACACAAAGTAGGTCTTAACAATTAGCATTGGCAGAATTTGTTGAAATGTTATTGTTTTATTTCTCTTATTTAGGAACAGCATCTGAAGATGGTAAGAATTATACATTTTGCTAGTAACACAAATACCTCTATATTAATGATTTTCATCAGTAGGAATTAAATATTAAAAACTAAAATAGGCTAATTTCTTTGCAAATCTATATTATTTGCTAGCTGTGGTAGCTTCTACATTTTATGCTTGGTTTGTGTTAATTATGTATATGGATTTTTTTTTTAATTCTTCATTCTGGAGTTTTGCTTTGTATCTTCAATCATCTCATGCTGGAAAAAAATAATTGCTTAACATGTTTCATAGTATCTAGTATGAAGTTAGCACACAATTCCATTTGTTTCCATAGTGACAGTAATGCTTTTCTTTTGTTTTTGTGTTTATGTTTTTTTAATGTATGCCAACTCACTTATACTTTGGGGAAGCATGTGCCATTGCTTTATTGGAGTTTAAATATCATCAGCTTTCAAATGTGTTTAGTCAGCTTTTAAATGTATCTTTGTTTTTGGATTAGTTACTGGGGAATTACATATGTGATTTGAATTTGAGAGTACAAAACACTTGCTCGATATAACATTTTATTTTACTGAGCCAGCTTACCTAAAAATTAATATTTATTGCTTTTTAATTTGTAGAGAAGGGAAAAATTCAATTTTTATATTTATCCTACATGAAGTCTGTCTTAAATATCTGATTGGATACACATTTTCTGTTTCCTAAATCTGACATGGTTGTGACTACTTACTTGTGATACAAAACCAAATAGATTTAACTTGTTCTTTTTCTCAAATTTCTCTGGTATATTTGAAACCTTTTCATATTTTATGTTTTAAGTTGGAATTCTTTATGAAAATGATTTCTGGCACCGCGTTATTGTAATTTAGAATGTAGTACCAATATTTAACTTACCCTAATTTCTTTGTTATATTGGATAAATTATCTATTTCAAAAATAATAATTTTATCTTCCTGTTTTATTTCTTAGTCAGGAGAACATTGTATCCAACTCTAAACAGACTCTAAAAGGGTGAAAGGCCTAAACTATGGGCTTTTTTGTGGAACCGTGAAGAAGTTGATAGAGTGCAGGACTCTACCAACTATACTTCTGGTTTTGCTTTTGTTTTATTCCCAGTTCTTATTCTCTTATCTTATTTTGTAATTTCTCCTTAATTTTCCTGTTATTTTTCGTGGCAGGTACAGTCATATCAGGCTAGGCAGTATATTGTGATTGCCCTACAAATTGCACCATTTAATGGAAAAAATTCTGAGCCCTTCTTTGTGATTGGTATCGGCTCCGCTTTGATAGTGGTTGAAACTATATCTTCAGAAGACCAAAGTACCTGCTTTAATAAGCGTTATCTCTTTTGGTTTAAGAGCTCCAGAGATAGATGTTTGTGGCTTGGTTTTGT
The DNA here is from genome assembly GCA_027563665.1 of Antrozous pallidus. Taxonomy (NCBI): domain Eukaryota; kingdom Metazoa; phylum Chordata; class Mammalia; order Chiroptera; family Vespertilionidae; genus Antrozous; species Antrozous pallidus. Next base: position 50,525,743 of record CM050524.1, on the reverse strand, counting down.
GGAGGGGATAAGTCTTGTAGAGGAGAATGGAGTACAGCTGAGAGGTAGAGAAGGAAATGTGTTGAGAAAGTTGCCAACTTTTGTGTGACAGTTACTTCTCAAATCATTTTATAAATGAAATTGGTTGCTTGGGAGAAGACAATGGTAAACACATCCATATCCATCTGTAGTAATGTTTAGCACAGGATAATAGGATTAAATATTTTACCTGGTAAGATGTTCTTGCAAATCCCTTTAGAAGAAGTGTATTTTCAGTTAAATGAATTGTTTGGATTGTTATTCCTTTATTTAATATACTCTGGATTTGAGAATAAATATCACAGATACTGAAATTTTAGAGTTGGAATTACCAAATAGAATGTCTATGGTAACTTTCCTAATTATAATTCTACTGGGCTAATCAAACTAAGAATAGAAATCTTTTAATTTGACTTTACTCTTATCCTTGGTGGAAATTTAACTTATGATGGAACACATAAAAAAAAAACTATGTATTTTTAAAAATTTAAGAGAAGTATAACCTATAAGTGATGAGTATATTGTTACAGAATTTAAGAATACTTGGAAACCACACTCAATTAGAAAATTTTAGTGAGATCTCCCTCCTCGTCACTAAATATTATTATACAAAACTGCCTTTATTTATGTAAAACATTTTATTCCTTAGGTCGGGTGAGAGCAAAGCTTTCAGCACCACTTGCTGGCATAGGAAATGCCAAGACAGATTCCAGAGGAAGAAGTCGAACAAAAATGGTGTCTCAGTCACAGCGTACGTATTGTCTATCAGTTCTCCTGTATTTGTAATATGTTATGATAAGTGTGTTGCTTATATATTACTATATTAGGAGATTGACCAGTGGATAAAGACAAAGCTAATTTTAAAAAGACAAGCCACATACTGAGTTCTTGTTCTATACTTTAGGTTCATCATCACCTGACAAAAATGAAGGTATTTTTTTTTTTTCAATGTTTTGGGTCAGTTATTGTGCATGTTTTGGAATTTTTTTGAGTGGGTGTTGTCTTGTCTTTGGTGTGTTATTAGGGCTGCATCATTAATATCTGCCACTTTAGAAAGAAAAACTTCATCTGCTGTATAAACTTTTGCATGGAGATATTTTAAGTAGCACAGATCTCTTAGTATTAAGGTTTTGACAGTTTACTCAGAAACTTGCAAATGGAAAATTGTGCTTTTTAGAGGCAAAATAATTGCCATGTATTAACATCTAATCTGGTTGCATCTACCTAATGCTGTTTAAGGACAGATACATGGTATCTTCATATTTGCCCCAAAATCTATTAGAATATAGTTAGCATTTTTGACAGCTATAAACTGATTCATAGTGAGGAAACAACTTAAAATGACCAGTTCTGTTACATTTCTTATTAAATTTAATATTCATATTTTTGCTATTTTATTGCAAGCTGAGCTTCTGTATAAGGCCAGTTGTTAAAAAGCACAATTTTGAGGCCTAGGTTAAATGATCCATTTCTACATGGTCCAGAACAGTAACACATACACTTATGGCATTATTAATTTAAAGCAGTTTGTTCCCATTCCTTCTTTACCAAAAGATTTTCATTAGCACTTATCTCTAAAAAAAGAACTTTTTTTTTCTAAGGAAGTCATTCTGGGGTTATTATACATACCTGCTATTTTAGAAAGGAATATATTTAATTATCTTCCATGTTGCGTAGGTGATTTATCAAGAAAAAGTAGCCTTATTTTGTCTCCTTTTAAACCTGATTCCTGAATCTTAGAATCAAAGAAAAGATAGCTGGGCTTGGAGAAGGCCAGGGTGGTGAATATATAATTCTACCTAGCAGATTCTTCTCCCCTCTTTCCAAAGCCAAAAAATCCAGGCAGAGTAACAGTGGGAGCACTCAACAAGAGTCCTAAAAATAAGCAGACATGCTCGGTAAAATTACAAATTTTACAAATAGAAAAAATGGCAAATGCCTTCTGGGTAAGGGCTCTTCTTCCAACCAATTAGGGATGGATAATATCACAGTCTCCCCTGACCTGTGTTTGTAGAATACTTTTTTAAAGTAGCTTAATCTTTAGCAGTGTGTCAGAGTAGTTTAGAGTCTTTGATACTTTAAATGTCTGCCCAGCCCAGCATCGGTCAGCATCAGCATCACTGGGAACTTGTTAGGAATGCACAATCTCATGCCATATTCAGTTCAATCTATAATAAGATCACCAAATAATTTGTATTACAAAAAAGTTTAGGAATCATTGATTTAAATCACAGAGCCCTAGCCGATTTGGCTCAGTGGATAGAACATTGGCCTGCAGACTGAAAGGTCCCGGGTTTGATTCTAGTCAAGGGTACATGCCTGGGTTGCAGGCTCGATCCCCAGTATGGAGGAAGTGCAAGAGGCAGCCAGTCAATGATTCTCTGTCATCATTGATATTTCTATCTCTCCCTCTTTCTCCCTTCCTCTCTGAAATCAATAAAAATATATGGGGGGCGGGGCACCAGACTCCAGCGCCATACTGCCCATCATGGCCCCTCTAGATTTTTTAAAGTTGTAGTATATGTACATATACTCATCTGTAAAGTATATTTACATATACAAATCTGTAAAGTAACGAACATATTTTCATAGGATTGTTGTGAGGATTAAATGATGTGAAGCACATTTAATACACTTAAGACAGTGCCTGGGCCCAGAGTAAATGCTATATATTTTAGCTAATAAAATTTGTTATTCAAAACCTAATGTCAGCTTAACTTCATACTCCTGTTGTGTACTTCTATACTGTGTTATTCTGTGGCCTTCAGGAAACAAAGAAATAAATAATGGTGAAGTTTGAAAATGTGAAGTTTAAAGACTGAACTCACTAGAGATTCAAAAGTGCTAGTGTATGGATTTTTAATACATTACTTAAGGACCTTACTTTTAGGTGTATTTACTTCAGTAGATATAGCATAAGTTTTTTACATTGGTTTTTTTTTTTTTAACTTCAAAACCCTAATCCACAATATTTCAAAATCTTTCCTAAAGAGTGAGAATGGTCCTAACCGTTTGGCTCAGTGGATAGAAAGTCAACCTTCGGACTAAAAGGTCCCAGGTTCGATTCCGATCAAAGGCATATACCTTGGTTGCCCTCCAGTAGGAGGTGTACAGGAAGCAGCTGATTGACGTTTCTAACTCTATCCCTTTCTCTTCCTCTCTGTAAAAAATCAATAAAATATATTTTTTTAAAAAGGAAGAAGAAAAAAAAAAAGAGTGAGAATGTAATGATAGGGTTTTAGACCTAAGTAGGATTTTAAAACTAGAAGACATTTTTACTATACTCAGATTTAAATCATGTTGGAGAGGTTTTTGCTTGCTTATTTATTTGAATGACTATATGTTCCATTCCACATCCTCTTGAAAAAAGATATTGTAGCCCTATATAATTTGATGCAAGTTTCCTTATAATATGTTTACAGAATTATTGCTGTGATACCCATTTCATTTTGTTGTAGAGTAATTCATTAGGGTTTGCATGGTATTTCCATATTTTTATGTCATCATTTAGAGAAAAACTCTTGGATCAAAGCAGGTGTGTTCTGATGGTTAACCAAAATAAATAAAAGCAGACCAAGTTTGAGACTTCCAGATTTATATTTATGTACAGATTGTGTCTTTTTGTTTTTGTTGTTGGTAGTGACTGGTTGTACAAATGATTATACAGCCTGTCAGAAACTTTGTCTCCCTACCCCACTCTCTGCCATTTGTTTTATTCTGTATGTCTTAAGATAAAATGTGTAGCTTTTTCATGTAATTTTTCTTCAGCTACAAGATGTTGTAATTCTTCTTTGCCTATAGTTTAAAATTAAATGTTTAAGTAATAAAAACTTAAACATTTAATTATTTAGATTTTAGGCCATCAGAAGAAAAGCTGAAGAATTTGCATTTATTTTTGCAACTTCATTTCATCTGCTTTGTACATGAGTGTCTTATTTCAGCTTACCTGTTGCAAAAACTACTAAATGTACCTGCTTTTGTTACAGACATCTATGGTTTGGGGATTTTGGGGTTTTTTTGCTCTACAGTTTTTTATTTTCTTAGAACTGACTAAAGCTTTCTTATTTCCATCTGCCATCCACTTTAAATCTGCTCTTCCCCTCAACATGGATTATAACCCTTACCCTAATTCTGCCTTTACACTTGTTCAGGATCACAGTCTGCCAATACCATTGGTGGTAAGAATCTGTAGACTCTGTGTGTCCATCCATTGTTTGATCACCTACTTTCATTATCAAGAATGGGTTCTATTCAGCAGAAATTTGTAACATAATAGCCCATCACTTTGGAGCTATATTGCCCATTATGATTTTTCCTTGGCCTGTCTTTTATTACCAAAACCCTGGATTTTAAAAATTATCCAAGTTTAGACCCCACAGGTATAAACATGCAGAAGCAAACCGCCCCCCACCCACACACACACACAAAAAAAAAAACCATGCAGAAGCAAAGGAGATTTAGTAATGTTTTGAAAATATCTCATAACAATATAAAATGGTAGTTTGAATATTTAGACAACACAAGAGAAATTAGGCATCCATTTTTAATTTTTACAAATTAGAGTATTTTCTAGTAGTATTTCCTAGGTACATCATGCCCCTTTTCATCACTCTGTGGTTTTCTTAGAAATAATTAGTCTTGGTAATTCTTGCTGGGGAAAGAGCCTTGATATTTTCTTCTAAATGTAAGTAATCTCAAATGAGTCGTAGACACTGCATTTATCACTGTTGTATTATTTGGATATATTCAATATATCTAGAATAGGTGGAGTGGTTACTCTCCTTCTGTATGTTTGCTGTCTGCTGAATAGACCCACACTTCTAGGAATTCTCTAGTCTCCTACAAGTACCTCTGCCCCTAAACTTATACTAATTTTAACTGAATACCATATTGCACTTGTTCAGTTCATTATTTCCACTTTTTATATTGTTGCAAGTGTTCCCATAAAATATTCCATCAGCTTATGTTGCATTGTGAGTTTGTGGCATGTTGGGTGTTTGGATGTTTTGGTGTGTATGTTTAGTTTAGACACTGCATGGAGTAATATAATAGGTGCCTTGTGAGTATCCCTAAAGTTATAACTTAAAGAAACCTGATTTAAAGATTCTTCACCTGAAACATCATGAAATAATTCATATGAGCCACATTTTAAAGTAGACTTGAATAATTTCTCTACAGTAGTTTAGAATTTCTTCTACTCAAATAGTTGTCATTAATTTCATTAGAAACACTGCTTTGTTTTACAGTATTGCTATAGCCATTGGAATTTATATTTCATATAGTGTGCTGGTAAAGTTTAGGAATTAAGCATATGTTTATACTGTATTCAGTAATCCTAGCCAAGAAAGCTATAGGAGGGGTCACAGATCAGCAGTCCATGGACCACATCATGTACTCATTCATGTATTATTTGGTCTACTATACAACATAATAAAAATCAGGAAAGCTTCATTTTGTTTTAAAATTCTCAAACCTGGCCAGTACCACCTCAAGACAGCTGGCTGGAACTAAAAAGTCACCACTCCTGCCTTCCACTCAACACTGTGCCCTCATTATCCTTTCTTATCTCACTGGCATTTGAGTCTTTAATCTCTGCTTCGTGGAAATGAAATGTGAGTGGGTAAGATTGCACAAGGAGCAGTGACTGCCCTGTTGGTTAGGAGAAGTAATGCCAACAAAGGGGAAATGTTGCTTTCATGAAGATTTATTTGTGTGCAGGTTTAACTTTTCTATATTACTAGCTACCATTCGGAATCTAGTCAGATTATATCTTGCAGTTATCTAATCAATGCAGACATAAAATGTTTTTGTAAGGAACTCATCCCCTGAAAAGTTAACCCAGGCAATTCTAGTTTTAAAATATATTTCTTAAGGTTTTTTAAAAAAAAAAAAAAACCTTGCCTTAATCTCTGAGATTTTATTTACCTCCTCTAATTCCCCAACCACATACATATCCTGTTCCTTTCAAGACTGAGTATCACCAGGTTGGAAAGGGTCTGACTTCTTTGCCATTTGCCTTTTAGTCTTATTCTACCCTCAGTACTTCTACATCCCAGATTGTGGCCACGCAAGATCCCTTTGCTATTTAAAGGCAAATAGCAAGTTTCTTTTCAGCTGGCCAATGTTATAAACATTTAAAATTTAATTTTGTAAAAAAATTTTAAAATAATTTGGTTATACCCATTCAAGGGCATTCTCAGCAGGACAACTTAACATGAAGCAAGTTTTTATTATATTTTCAACTAGAAACAATAGCAGCAACAGATTATTAATTTTTTCCTTTTTAATATATGGCTTTAGCCATATGAAATGTATTTCCTGAAAATTCTTTCTTTGGAAATCTTTTATACAATTTGTGTTCTGAAAAAACATAATAATGTCCTTATTAAATATAGACAGTATCTTGTACCTCCCAAAATTTTAGGTATATTTCACATGATTTATCGTTCAGTTTAAGTATTTGTAGTATATGCTGAGTGGCCCAGATTATTATGATCTCTGAATGCATAATAATCTGGCCACTCAGTGTATATCCTATATAATAAAAGGCTAATATGCAAATTGTCCCCTCAATCAGGAGTTTGACCAGCAGGCAGGCTGGCCAATGACTCATGTCCCCTCCCTTGGCCAGGCTGGCTAGACCCACAGATGCACAAATTCATGCACCGGGCCTCTAACACACATACCACACACACACACATACACACACTGATTGGCCAGATTATTATGCATTCAGAGACCATAATAATCTGGCCACTCAGTGTATGTTTTTCCCTAGAAGTTATGGGTATATCTAAATCTTTTTCATTCCATTTTCTTTGCACTTAGTTGCAATACTAGCACAGTGTTCTCAGATGTATTTCTTAAATTTTTATCCTTTCAGTAAGTTCTCTTGGAATTTACATCTTAATATTTGTATGTGTGTTTGGTTCAGCTGGCAGCCGGTCTGGATCTCCAGGAAGAGTTCTGACCACAACAGCCCTCTCCACTGTGAGCTCTGGTGTTCAAAGAGTCCTGGTCAATTCGGCCTCAGCACAGAAGAGAAGCAAGATACCACGGAGCCAGGGCTGTAGCAGAGAGGCTAGTCCTTCTAGGCTCTCAGTGGGTAAGATTTTCTACATGAGACTTGGGACCTTTTACTTCCTCTGTGTTTCAGCTTTTGGTAGCATTGAAGACTGATTAGGCACTTATAAGTTAGAGGAAAACAACTTAAAATCCAAGGCAAATTGAAATATAGGTTATAAATTGAATTAGTTTATCTTAAAAGTATAATTCATGTAGTTACTAAGCTATTATTTATCCCTCCTAATCTAAAATAAATTAGAGGACTGTTGTATTTAAGAAATTTAACTATATTTCTGATAATGCTTCATTTCTAGGAAGAGTTAACTTCTTCCCAACCTTAGAAAACTTAAGTTATTGATCAGTTTTCAAGAAAGAAAAATAAAACCAAAATATCCAAAATACAAATTCTGTCTTCTGTTTTCTCCCTTTTGAATGCTGCTGATGCTCTGGACCAGCCCGAAGCAGTCGTATTCCTCGACCAAGTGTCAGTCAAGGGTGCAGCCGAGAGGCCAGTCGGGAGAGCAGCCGGGACACAAGTCCAGTCCGTTCTTTCCAGCCCCTTGGTAAGTATTTGGGCAGGTATGAGGTGCACTGCTTTCCCCTGTTGTTTTCACCAGGTGATAACGCAGCGTACACTGGGTTTAGCTTTCTGTATCGAATGTATCTTCAACTCTATCTCTTTTCTGCTTCTTTGAGGAAAGAGACAGAAGGAAATTTTATATTTGGGATATTCCTTTGGTGTTTGTCTAACTTAAATGAGCAAGTTAGACATTGTATAAACAAATTGTCTTTATAATCCAGTAAATATCACACAGATTTAAACTACAGAATATTGAATTCACTATTTTTCTTAACAAATAAACCCATAAAATTTAAATATAACATATATTTACTCTCAACTGAAATATTGTTTGAGTACTTTTATATATTAACATTTCTACTTAAACATTTGTCTTTGGTTACTGAAAAGAGTGTTACAGAATAATATATGAACTACTTATTAAAATGGGCAGAATTAACATTTTTATAGTATTTTCCAGTGTGTCATTTCCTGTATATTATAGGGCTCATGTCATGTCATTGCTAAGAACCTATCTGTCCCTCATTATAGAGATTGTATTATAATCTTGTTTATAAGACCATATAACATTATATTTACCTCAGTTATAAAAATGTTAAATGTTTTTTTTAAGCCTTTAGTATTTTAGAATAATGGAAAGGCAGAATATTTTTCACTGAAACTCGTTAGGATCTCTGCATGGTCCTCTAACATTTTTTACTAGTATTTTGTTTATATGCACATACATGTAGCCATTTCAGATTTTTCTTTTAATTTTATAAAATTTAGGTAACTAATGCTTGGAGAGTTGCTCTTCAGAGTTTGTGGTACTTAAGTAGAACATAGGTCTTACTGTCTGTTGGAATTATTTCCTTCGACAGACATGTTAATATAGAATTTCAGAGATTAATTTATTGTTCTCTGGGTCATTTGGCTTAACTCTATCACTAGATTGTCCTTTACTGACTTAGAAAACCCCATTGAGCTAGAGACACAGTCAGGGAGATCCTTAATCTTTGTTGTGTAGCCAAGTGTCCATTGCCAGAGATCTTTTTAATTCATATACAGTAGTTTCAGTCTGTGGAGTATCTGTGTGTTTGCACATATGTACACACATACATTAAGAAGTAAAATAAATTATACATTTGTATAAAATAAGTGTGCCACCTTTAAGAATTGAAGGAAATAGTGTGGGTATAGGGTTAAGAGCATATATTCTAGGGCCAGATGGCCTAAGTTCTTACCCAGCTCTGTAACTTTTCTATACCTGGGTGTCCTCATCTGTAAAACTAGGAGAATTAGTAGCATGTACTCAGGACTGTTTATAAAGTGCTATAAATGAGAGAATGTATGAAAACACCCTCAGAGCTGTGCCTGTCGCTGCTCCTGCACCTCTTCCCCTAAGGTTTTAATTGCTCACCTAGAAATAGTTCTGTTAGGCTCTAGGATCTTGATTTTTTTAATGGTCTAACACCTGCATTTATATAATAATAATACTACAGAATTATTAGGAAACACAAGATATGAATAAACAAAAATGTGTGTCTGTACTTTTAAAATCTGTATAATAGAGAGTAAAGGAAATTTACAACCAACAATTAATTAATTAATTTAAAAAACAAACATTGTTGCCCCGCCCTTGTATCGTTCAGGTTAGAGCATTGGCCCATACACCAAAGGGTTGTGGGTTCAATTCCTGGGCAAGGGCATGTATTTAGGTTGCAGGTTCACAGATGGGTGCGTGCAGGAGGCAACCAATTGATGTGTCTCTCACATCAGTGTTCCACTCTCTCTACCTTTTTCCCTTCTTTCTTCCCTTCCTACTTTTTTGTTCCTTCCCTCCATAACTGTCCTTTCTCCCTCCCTTCTACTCTCTCTAAAAATCAATGGAAAAATCAATGGTGAGGATTAACACAATAAATAAAGAACTAAAATAAAATAAGCATTGTTAATGTCTATTTTTAAGAGATATGTTGTCTAGCCATTAATATTCTAGATTCATCTCAAAGTTTCCATTTGACAATTTAAGTCACTTAAATTTTATTAAAGGAAGCAGTTTTCCCGATTCTAATGAAATATCCTATTTCAGTTAAGGGTATCAAGTCTACTAATTATGTACTGTAGTTTTAGAAGAACTTATTTTTATAGACCTTTTATTTACATACTAGAGGCCTGATGCATAAAATTCGTGCAAGAGTAGGTCTTCCTTCCCCCAGCTGCTAGCTTCCCTCTCGCACCGGCTTCCCTGGCACCCGGGACCTGGGCTTTCCTCCAGCCACCAGCAGGCACCCGGGACCCAGGCTTCCCTCGCAGCTCTGGCTTCGTCTGGAAGGTCGTCTGGAAGGATATCCAGTCTAATTTGCATATTATACTTTTATTATTATAGACTAGAGGCCTCTGCACGAATTCATGCAGAGGTTGGGTCTCTCGGCCTAGCCGGTGATCAAGACCTGTCGGGGGCCAGCCAGCCAGGGGAAGGGACTACAGGAAGGGCCATGGGAGGTTGGCTGTGGGAGCGCACTGACCACCAGGAAGCAGCTCCTGCATTTAGTGTCTTCTGGTGGTCAGTGTGCATCATAGCAATCAGTCATTCGGTCATAATGGCCACTTAGGCTTTTATATAAATAGATGGATACTGCACAGTAAAGGTATCAGATAAGCCCTGTTTGTTACACAGGGTTTAAGAGTAGCATTCCCAGAGGTGAGGTTATCCCCCCTGTTCCCATTTTCTGCTGTATCTGCCTGTATTCTACTGTCCTTATTTTATTTAATAAATCCTTTTGTCACCTGTAACTTGAATATTGCCATTTAGCAAGTGGATTCCATAGCTTGCCACAGTGGTAGCACATGGCCAGTGTAAGGGCCTTAAAACATCACAAATCAATCAGAGCTGAGCAAAGCTCAATTTCTCCGGAACTTGCACCCTTAGTTTCCATTTATTTCCAGTACTAAGAAAGTCTTAAATTATGACATGCACATGAGTGCTGCCTCTTACCCTCTTAAACAACAGATAACTACTAATTACTTAAAGTTTTGCAGAGATTTTCATCCATTAGGCATTGCTATATTGGTTCAACTCTTTCTCACCTTTATATAAATTATTTTTCTATTGAGTAGAATTAAAACTAACTATATATGCCCAGGCAGTGTAACTCTGCGGTTGAGCATCAAGCCAAGAACCAAGAGGCCATTGATTCGATTCCCGGTCAGGGCATGTGCCCAGGTTGCGGGCTCAATCCCCTGTGAGGGGTATGCAGGAGGCAGCCAAGTAATGATTCTCTCCCATCATTGATGTTTCTGTCTCTCTCTCTCCCCCTCTTTTCCTCTCTGAAATCAACAAAAATGTTTTTTAAAAAACACAACCATATATAAGTATGTTTACTAACTATAAGTGAGTCATCTTTCAAGGTCTAATAAAGCATTTTGTGCAGTAGTATTTCTGTTTAATCCTTTCCTCAGTCTTTATTATCACTTTCTTATTCATTAAGTTTCTATGACAAAGGAAAGAGTGACTTATGAAACAAAATTATTTTAACTGCTCTAATTAATATATCTGAAGAAGAGTAACTTTTAGAATAAAAGTAATATATTTTGTTAGATTTCAAAATGCATTTTTTCCTGACTTATTTGTTTCTACATGTATGAAAAATATTGACTTTATAGTGATCTTGTGGACTTTAAGATCTAAAATTTTAAATATGGTAAATTTAGATTTAGAGAAACATGCCATAAGGGCATGGAGATGTTTCACACATTTCCAGGTTTTTTAAATATTAAATTTGTAATGTTCTTTTTTAATGCTCAAATGTACTTTAATATTTAAATAACCTACGGAATGTAGAACTTACAGTCTATGAACTTTATGAAAAATGTTTATGTTAACATAAATGATGATGTTATCTTTTGAACAATGTGAAGGTGGTAAGTGTGAGATACTAGGCCTTGAAAGAGTAAAATACTGAGGTGTATCACATACAAGTGTGTCTTTGATCAGGTTAATCTTTCTCTATGCTTTAGCTTTCCTATTTATAAAATAGAATAGTAATAACTTTCATTGGGTTTAGGATTGGAGGAGATAGGATTATTATTGATTACTAGTTACCATAGTGGTTTTTTTTTTAAACTACAATGCTCATTTTTTTTGTTTCATGCTTGTACTTTTGACATTTCCTTCCATTTGAATACTTGCTTTTTTGTCTCTTGTGGGATTGTCTGTTCCCTAAGGTGTAAGATCTGTTGTGTGTCAAGGATGATGTTCAGTTGCTGATGTTCAGCTGCCTTGTTTGGCAGTGTTCTGATCCTTAACTATTAGAAGTAATGCCAGTGTTAACTAACTCTCCTTGCCTGACTGTAGTGCTGCCACTATTCCTTGTTTCTGTGGTAATAGATGAGGTTTGTATGGTCCTGTTATTCCAGCCTCCAGACACCATTCCAGATCCACTGGCGCCCTCTACGCCCCCGATGTGTATGGGGCCTCAGGTGAAGGATGAGTACATTTTCACTCTCATCTATGCATTCATCTCAGATTTTTGTCCTTTTCAGTTTCCATTGAATATTCATGTTTTAAAATTAATTTGTTTTTTATTTAAATTTAATTTATTGGAGAATAAATCATTTGTGGTATTTTTATTTTCCTCCAACTAATTTTTCCCCCTTTGGCAACCTTATTTGAACTTTTTTTTTCTTTTTTCTTTTTTGTATCATCTAAGTTATATCATTTTTAAATATAGAATTGTTTTATGTTCTCAGTTATGTACCTCATCTTTGTACATAAAAAAAAAAAACCAAAATGGTGGATGAAGTGTTTTAATTGTGCGTGATGGTATAGAAAGTAGTTAAGGGGGAGAACCCATCTGGCTTCACATACCTCAGAATGTCAGGCACTTATTAATAGGTACTTAACAAATATCAAATGGTATGTCTTAATTGTACAATGAATTCAGCCTGCCTTGAAGGAGAAGAGCTAACTAGAGGGATTTTTCTCTTGTAAAGTCCTGGTGTGGCTTCTTGAACGTAATAATCATTATTGGTTTAAGGACTGAAATGTATTCTAGCCTCACCAGCGGGTGAGATTGGCCCAGCTCAGAGCTGGGTTAATTGTAATGCTCCAGGCTTGTAAGCTCCCTGTCAGCCAGCCATGCTTTCTTCCATCTTTTAATTGTGAATGTATTGTTAACTACTGGTCTTTAAATTTAGTTTTTTACAGATTGTCAGCCATTTTAATTGCCTTTACGTTTTATTGACCAAAAACTATATGTACCAGAAAATACTGTATTGCTTTTAAAATGCTTTCCCCATTGGGTTTTTTTTCTCCTCCCCTTAAGGATCTTAAAGTTTCTAACCTGACACTGTTACATTTATGACTCTCTCAAAACTGTTTTCCTTCTTCTGGTGAATTAGGTCCAGGATATGGCATCAGCCAATCAAGTCGACTATCATCTTCTGTCAGTGCCATGCGAGTCCTGAACACAGGTTCTGATGTGGAAGAGGCGGTAGCAGATGCCTTGGTACTTTTCTTTATTTTCTTATCTTTATAGATGTTCTAATTATGAAACTAATGTATGAGTAAGCCAGTCCACAGGGTCAGAAGGAGGGTGGGAAAATTCTTGTGGATTGAATCTAGGAAGATTAAATGTGAGCAATGTTAATGTTAAAAAACAGTATAATTAATTCTCGATCTTTATTAATTGGTCAGAAATTAAATGATGGCCAATAGTAATTGATGGGATATCAAAAATATTAAATACTGATGTCTAATCTGGTGATGTGTTTTATGCACAGATTAGATTATATGCTCTATGAGCATATCATTTCAAGGCTAAGTTAACCTTGAGTACTTGGATATTGTTTTAGTTCGGAGTAGTATTTTGTTTAGTTTTTTACAAATTTGTATTTTCAGAGCAGATAGAAAGTACAACTTCAAGATACATTTTAGTATATCTTTCTGGCTCTTTATGCTTGGCACACTTAACTGAGCTTTAAAAACATAATATATAGCCCTAGCCGGTTTGCCTCGAGTTGGATAGGGCATCAGCCTGCAGACTGAAGGGTCGCAGGTTCAATTCTGATCAAGGGCACATGCCTGGGTAGGGGGCTCGATCTCCAGTGTGGGGCGTGCAGGAGGCAGCCAATCAATGATTCTCTCTCATCATTGATGTTTTTCTCTCTCTCCCACTCCCTACCTCTCTGAGATAAATAAAAATATATTTAAAAATAAATAAGTAATAAAAACAATGTACAGACAAACTCTTTCATGAGTGTGGTACATATATCACTGCTTTTTTTCTCATTTAAAATTATGAAGGAAAGCCGAGACTGGTTTGGCTCAGTGGATAGAGCGTCGGCCTGCGGACTGAAGGGTCCCGGGTTCGATTCCGGCAAGGGCATATACCTTGGCTGCAGGCACATCCCCAATAGGGGGCGTGCAAGAGGCAGCTGATCGATGTCTCTCTCTCATCGATGTTTCTGACTTTCTATCCCTCTCCCTTCCGCTCTGTAAAAAATCAATAAAATATATTTTAAAAAATAAATAAATAAAATTATGAAGGAAGTGTCATTTGAAACAATGAAAATAATGGGCTTTTGCCAGTTTCCCAAGTCATTTCAGTATGACTCTTTTTTTTTTTCAGATTTCATTAATCTCAACATTTACAAAAGGCCTCATCTTTGTTTTGAAATTAAAAAATACATTGTACCTTTTAAAACTATAGCTCAATCTTAACCAGTGTTGATATAATACAATTTTGCCAAAAAAAAAATTTTTAAAGTTTAAAAAAATATTTGTCATCACTGTAATGTAATAAATGTAGTAATATATGTAATTCTGCTCTGACAATCTGTATGTGCTTAATTTTTCCTTTTATCTCCGCCATTTGATTATTTTTAAATAAATTAAAGTAACTAAGTAGGAACTTTGTTCTCTTGGGCATTGGATATATAGATCACATCTTGTTCTGATGATACTAAATCAGATGTTTTAAATTTATGATTTTCAATTCATATTTTCTAGTTTCTTTTTAAACAGATGATTTACCAGTTAAATTCTGCTCATGTAAATTTTATGAATTTAATGAGTTTTTCCTTGAAATGTTATTTAAAATACTAAGATATTGAGATTTTGTGTTTGGCTTAGATAGGGAATATTGAACCACCAGGACTAAAAGCTGAATCCCAATAATTTGATTATATTTATGTCCATTATTTACATAGTATAAGTATTCCAGTTATAACTATCAGTTTTTAGGAAAAGACTTTCCAAACCCAATTTGGACCTTGGAAAAATGTATAGGAATAAAGTTAGTTAACTTTGGAAATAACAAAAGGATCCAAATCAGAAGACTTGAATTGGGAAAACTGCTTAAGGGGATATTTTTGTGCTCACATATTTTTCTTTGGACTAAAGGATATTGATAAGATTAAAAATATAGCCTGCTAATAAGCTGTTCTTATATACCTGTATATTAAAAGTTTAATGTTTCTGATTATGAGCATTATGTATTCCTACTTCATTGTGCTGTGTAGCAAAATGTTCCTCATTATTTTTAATTTTTCTCTTTAAAAATTTACTGCTCTCAGCTCTTAGGAGACATGCGGACTAAGGTATAGACATTGCTACTTTATGAAATCTTATGATACCATAACTTTTTCTTTCCTTTATCACATTAACAGATGATAGTGTACTATAAAAACTTCAAGTGAATAAAATCTTTAGACATACATCCCATCTTTTTTTATATGTTTGATTAAGAATAGGTAGATATTGGGGTTCTCATCCTTTAAGCTTGAGTACTTCATACAAATAGATGATGTCATTCACATTGATATCTTTAACAAATCCCGGAGCTCGACACAGGAAATGTCACATTACTGCTATTCTAAATTAAGTTGGCATCTCTGAATTAATATGAGGCATTTAGTGGTGGAAACGTCATTATATAATTTTTTAATTTGATTCAAATTATATTTCTTTTAGATTTTAGAATTTGGAGAATTTATAGCCATGTGGGACCAATTTAAATAATAGTGCTTAACCTGTTTTGTAGAAAATGTCTTCACCTCTCACTTTTCAAATTCACTTATTCTATTTAACAGATTTTAGATTACATAAAGATTTGCTTTTAATTTTCCCAAGGAAATATCAAATAATCCATTTACTGATTTCACTTTTGATATGCAAGGCATAATTAGCAGTTACATATCTATAATAATAAAAGCGTAATGTGCTAATTAACCCAGAAGACCTTCCGGAATGAAGCCGGGACCACAAGGGCAGCCCAGGTTCTGGTGCCAGAGGGAAGCCAGTGCCGGCAGCCAGGGGAAGGAAGGCCTGCTCTGGCACAAATTTCGTGCATCGGGCCTCTAGTCTTAAATAATAAACATGTAAAGGAATCTAAATACACTTTCTCATGTTTATTCAAATAGATAGTTTAGACACATTGGGGAAAACTTAGAGGACCCTCAAGGAGCTTGCCTCCTTTGAATAATAGTAAGCAAAACTGGTTCTCATCATTCTTTGTATTTTACTTCTCAAGATAACATGAGAGTTGGGTATAAGGGAAGAAGGAGTGGAAGAGAAGTGATAGTGGAGGTAAAAGAAGAGTAGAGAGGAAAGAGATGTAGACAGGAAAAATAGAACTTTACCTGAGTTTTTTTTAAATTCATTGTCCATTTCCTAATCCATTCTCATCTTTTAAAAAGGTAATATTTTCTTCTTACTAGCTCAGATTTTCAGTACAGTTTCTGCTCATTTATAATTTGGTAGCCCTTGGTTTTCCAAGAAAAGAAGAAAGAAGGAAAACCCACATTTTTTTATCACTTCCCACTTACATATCTGAACTTCGATAGTGTTATTCTGCTTCTACCACTTCCCATAAGGAATATTTCATCTTCTACTAAATCCTAAAACATGTTTTTGGAAGGAAAACTAAATATTGACATTATTATTAAAATATTTAGCAGCATGCTTTGTACTGATTTTAAAACAAAAACCAGTCCTTTTGTATCAGTGGAAATTGTGAAATACCAGTGTTCTTTTAGCTATCCCTAATAAGAATCTTTATGTATATAACAGAAAAAACCTGCTCGAAGAAGATATGAGTCATATGGAATGCATTCCGATGATGATGCCAACAGCGATGCATCTAGTGCTTGTTCAGAGCGCTCCTACAGTTCTCGAAATGGTAGTATTCCTACGTATATGAGGCAGACCGAAGATGTGGCAGAAGTCCTCAATAGGTGTGCTAGTTCCAACTGGTCAGAAAGGAAAGAAGGCCTGCTGGGTTTGCAGAACTTACTAAAAAATCAGAGAACACTGAGGTGAGTTGTGTTGCCTTAAAATAGTTGTCCTGTTTAGCACTTTTTGACTTGACTTTGGTTTCTGTAACACTTTAGAGATACTGGTATAGGAACAGGCTTGTCCTGAATTTAGAAAGTGGTATTAAAATGTTTTTCCAATCGTCAGTTCTTTCGGATCATCTGTATTATTATACTAAGAAATTTTCAAATTCACTCATTCTACTTAAAGAAACATTTTTTAAAATATTTTTTTCTGCTATAACCGGTTTGGCTCAGTGGATAGAGCGTCGGCCTGCGGACTGAAGGGTCCCGGGTTCGATTCTGGCAAGGGCATGTACCTTGGCTGCGGGCACATCCCCAGTAGGGGGCGTGCAAGAGGCGGCTGATCGATGTCTCTCTCATCGATGTTTCTGACTTACTGTCCCTCTCCCTTCCGCTCTGTAAAAAAATCAATAAAATATTTTTTAAAATATTTTTTTCTGCCCTAGCTGGTTTGGCTCAGTGGATAGAGCGTCGGCCTGCACACTGGAAGGTCCCGGGTTCGATTCTGGTCAAGGACACATGTCTGGGTTGCAGGCTTGATCCCCAGTGCGGGGCCTGAAAGAGGCAGCCAATCAGTGATTGTCTCTTGTCCTTGATGTTTTTATCTCCTTCTCCCTTTCCTCTCTGAAATCAATTTTTAAAAATTTTATAAAAAAATATTTTTTTCTTGATTTCAGAGGGGGAGAGGGAGAGAGAGATAGAAACGTCAATGATGAAAAAGAGTCATTGATCAGCTGCCTCCTGCACATTCCAAATTGGGGATTCAACCTGCAACCCAGGCGTGTGCCCTGACCTGGAATTGAACCATGACCTCCTAGTGCATAGGGCAACATGCAGTCCCTGAGCCACACTGGCGGGCTAACGAAATTTTAAAAAATGATTTTTAAAGTTGATTTTAGATAGAGGAAGGGAGAGGGTGAGAGAGAGAAAAACATTGATGTGAGAATGAAACATCAGTTGGCTGCCTCCCTTGTGCCCTCTGCCGGAGGTTGAACCTGCATTCAGGCATGTGCCCTGACTGGGAATCAAACCAGAAACCTTTCAGTGAACAGGTGGATACCCAGCCAGGTAAGCCACACTGCTCAGGGCAAAAAAAAAAAAAACATTTTAAAAGGAAACATTTTATTCACAAATAGATGTTAAATAAAAAATGTTACTAATTTTTAAAATTAAAATAAATAAGATGCACATAATATTAAAGCTGACTGATTTATTAGACTTCATTCCTGATAACTTTTTCAGTGAGAGGAATTTATGTTCACTTGAAATTAAGGTATATTCTTAGTGTTTGTGTAATATGTGAATCCTAGAGTAATATGAAATAGAATTAGAATGAATTTCTTTAGGGAGAGAAATTTATATGGGTTTTTAGTTTGTGGTGGGGTTTTGTTTTGTTTATTTTCCTGATAGCTTTTGCTTGCTTTCCCCCCTGAATTCTTTGCTTTTGTCTATGTAATGTTTTAAACCTCCATAGACTTCCCCTTTAAGATCCTAGTTTCAGATAATTTGTAAATTTGAGTGTGGTGATAATAAAAAGTTACTTTCTGACTTGATACCTAAAATCAGGGTGTTATTAGATGTGTATTTATTTTAGGAAGTATCAGCACTATATAATTTAAAATGATAATTTTTCTATATACTATCTAATATAGTTTAATGTTTGCATGTCGTACTTCACAAGTCACTGCAATAAATCATTTTAATATTGTCCTCATTCCCATTAGAATTAGGGTAATACTAGGATCAGTGAATCATCACAAAGATTTTTAGCCCTGAATTGACAGAATTTAAGAAAACATGTTTGCCGAAACCGGTTTGGCTCAGTGGTAGAGCGTCTGCCTTTGGACTGAAAAGTCCCTGGTTTGATTCCCGTCAAGGGCATGTATGTTGGCTGTGGGCACATCCCCAGCAGGGGGTGTGCAAGAGGCAGCTGATCAATGTTTCTCTCTCATCGATGTTTCTGACTTTCTATCCCTCTCTCTTCCTCTCTGTAAAAAAATCAATTAAAAAAAAAAAAAAAGAAAGAAAGAAAACATGTTTGCATTTAAAAGGATAAGATTCTGGGAATGACATTTGTTCAGTTTTCCCTGTCATGCTACATTAATAAAATACAATTCTGTTCTCTTAAAACTTTCAGCTTTTACAATAAAGTGGATTGCAACAGAATTATTGTTGTATGTGATAAATTTATATTTAGCTCTAACAAGTAAATCCTACAAATTCTTTAGTTTTGAGGGCTTATTTTTTTTTAAGCTCAGTTATATATAAGGTTACTTTTAAGTGACTTTTTCCTACAACAAGATAATAATTAACCATTTATTACTTTGACAGTCGAGTTGAACTGAAAAGACTATGTGAAATTTTCACAAGAATGTTTGCTGATCCGCATGGCAAGGTATGTTTTAGTATTTAAGATTACTTGCTTCTTAGGTGTCAATTGTATATTGCCCAAAAAAGAAAGAAAATAATACCACCCCCCCAAAAAAAAACATTTTTATTATTGCCCTAGAATTGTAATAATCTTTTCGAATACAATTGAAATTGTTTTATGTCATACATAATTTAGAAGTTGCTCTCTGGTGATCATTTAAGCTTCTTGGAAGAGTGATTGTCTTAAGACTACAAACTGAAGGGGATTTTAACCAGCAGGACTCATAAATTAGTCAGGATGAGTGTATGTATTTGAATTTTAAAACATTCCACTATTTGTAAAAGAAATAATTGGGGTAAGTTTGTAACTTTTTATGCAGTTTTACATTATCACAACATTAATGTAAACATATACTATCTTAAAAGAACAGTTTTGTAGAAAAGAATTTTATTAAGTAACACAAAACATATCTTTAGCCATAGTTAGATAGTAATCTGAAAGAAGCAATTTGTATGTAGAAATATTCCATAAAAATTTAAGAATGTTGTTCAGTTGTTAGTGTTGATTAAAACATATTTGATTAAGTATTTCTACATAATCTGCATATGTACTGTGAAATTTTGCTTTACTTTGATGGACAGTACTATTGTAAAATGCATTCATTTATTTTGTTTTCAGCAGTGTATTTGACAATGGTGAAACTTTATTATCTATCTTCCTTTAGAACAGACACCAGGTATCTACTTGAGCATTTGTAACCCAGATGAGAGGGAGATGTGGAAAGGAAATTATAAGAAAAATATTAATGAATTTTATTTTACTGTCTGTTTTTTTTTTTTCATTTTATTGTTGCACATATCATTTTCTCTTTTTTTTCTATCTCTGATCTTTTTATTACTTAAAAACACTAGTTAAAAATATTAAAATCCCACTTTAATCTAAAATCCAGCTAATAAATTACCAGTATTTTAAAATAGTAATTTTAAAATATTATCTTCTATCAGAAGTTATATTTATTTTATCCAAGAATGTAAAAATCCCTTTAAAGACAAAGATTAAAACAGTTTATAAAAATTTATAACTCTTAAACTGTAGGTATGTAACTGCACGATTTTATACCGATATTGGTACCACTATTTACAGCTGCAGGACTTGCCTTAATGCAAAATTTTTTATAAATTCTGAACAAATTAACTGTTGATGTACTTTGTTGGCAATACAAGCCAAAGGACAAGACAGTTATGATCTGTGTGGACTTGGTTTCTAAAAAAATATTTTAATTAATAATCTATAGAACTTTAAAATGAAAAGTTTTAAAACATCTTTAATAATTGATTTCTTCTGGAAGGTAGAAGACTGAGCCTGATTTATTTCTTGAAGTCACAATTTTTGATTGTCTATTAAGACAATACTATAGTTTAATTGGATGCTATAATTTACGTGAAATAACGAGAAACACTTTAACAGTCTCTTGGAAATAAAATAAGAAAGCTTGAGTTTGATGCTGGTGAAGGAACGATTTGGCCTCCCTTAGTAGATATGGAGAACCAGCTACAGCCCTCCCTAGAATTGTCAAGAAGGGGACTGTTTAGTTTTTCCTTACAGAATTTTTTAACAGTTCTTAGTGACCCATCTAGCTTTGTTTGTCTGGTTTGATTTTTTGTTGTTTTAGTTAGTTCAGTGAAGACAAATGTACTTGGAATATTTTTGTTTAACTTGTTTTTGGTGGTTGTACAAGAGAGGCTCTGCCAGTAGTGTAATTTACTAGGATAAACAGGCTATCCTATCTAATAAAGCGATAATATGCAAATTGACCATCACTCCAATACACAAGGTGGCCGCCCCCATGTGGTCAGAGATGGCT
The DNA here is from genome assembly GCA_027563665.1 of Antrozous pallidus. Taxonomy (NCBI): domain Eukaryota; kingdom Metazoa; phylum Chordata; class Mammalia; order Chiroptera; family Vespertilionidae; genus Antrozous; species Antrozous pallidus. The sequence goes on along the minus strand of CM050524.1, from coordinate 50,504,530 downwards.
GCAGCCATGTGGACACAAGATGGTCAGCAGATGAGGGCAGTTGTAGCAGGAGAGGGCAGTTGTGGGTGATCAGGCCAGTGGAGGAGGGCAGTGGGAGGAAGGGCCAGGCCTGCAGGGGAGGGCAGTTGAGGGGGACCAAGACTGCAAGGGAGGGCAGTTCGGGTGATCAGACCTGCAGGAGGGCAGTTGGGGGGTACCAGACCTGCAAGGGAGGGCAGTTGGGAGTGACCCAGTTGGCAGGGGAGGGTAAATAGGGGTGACCAGTCCAGTCTGGCAGGGGAGGACAGGTAAGGGCAATTAGGCTGGCAAGGGAGCAGTTAGGCATCAATCAGGCTGGCAGGGGAGGTTAGAGGGTGATCAGGCTAGCAGGCAAAAGTGGTTAGGGGAAATTATGCAGGCAGGCAAATGAGCCATTGGGAGCCAGCAATCCTGGATTGTGAGAGGGTTCCCAGATTGGAGAGGGTGCAGGCTGGGCTGAGAGACACACCTCCCCTCCTGCACAGATTTCGTGCACTGGACCTCTACTGTCACTATATCCTGAGTTTAAAGGTTTGATTTCAAATTTTAGCATTATATCCTGCTGTTATTAAAATAGCAGATATTTCCCCACCCCTTTTTAAAACCTATCTTTATAGAGTGTCAATAGCTGCAACCTTCTGTATCAAGCAACTATTTTTTATACTTTCCTTTCAAGTACAGTTTAGTTCTTTATCAAGAGTCTCTAAAGGGCCAGATAGTAAATAAGGCTTTGGGGGCCAAAATTATCACTGTCATAACTATTCAACTCTGCCGTTAATAGCATGAAGGTATCCATAGACAATGTATAAATAAATGAAGATGGCTAGCTTGCAATAAAGCTTTATGAATGTTGACTTTTTAGTTCTCATATAATTTTCATGTGTCACTAACTGGCCTGTGGACTTAAAATTAAAAAAAATATATAAACCATTATTTTACAGACAACAGTTTGCTGGCTCTTGTTGGATCCCTGATCAGTGCACATACTAGTACAAGAATCAACCAGTGATGCATAAATAAGTGGAACAACGAACCAGTGTTCCCTCCTACCCCTTCTCTCAAATCATTTTTTTTTAATTCTCACCCGATGATATTTTTTCGTTGATTTTTAGGGAGAGTGGAGGAGAGAAGGAAAGACAGAGAGAAACATAGATATGAAAGAAACACACCAGTTGGTTGCCTCCTGCATGAGTCCGTACCAGACTTTGGGCCTGAGGAGGAGCCTGCAACCAAGATATGTGCCCTTGACCAGAACTGAACCCAGGACCCTTTGGTCCACAGGCTGACGCTCTATCCACTGAGCCAAACCAGCTAGGGCCATTTTTTTTTTTTTAAGACCTTTTACTGGAGAGGCTCATGCTATTGATTGGAGGTTGGAACAATATACTCTAGCCCCTGCTGGGTGAAACCTTCCCTGTGCATTCCTATATATTCCAGCCATTCTCCATTTCTGATCTGTGATTTTTGTCTAAGTATTCAGGGCTGCCTGGTAATTCTCTTCCTCTCATCTTTCTCTTCTCTCCTCCATGGAGACCGTGTCAAATAGCCTGTCCTCAAAAATCAAGCCCTGTTCACCTCCCTACCCATCTCATGCCCCACGTAGATGTCCTGGCCTCTTACTCCGTTTCCTTACTCTAAAACAGCAAACTTAACTACACATCAACAACCCATTCTTCCTACCTTTTTTCCAATTGAAATGGAAGGAGGGATTACTTTGAAGTTGTTGTTCGACTACATAAATACCATGTGTATCAAGTGTCTTGATCATATGGTCTCATTAGCGTGGTCAGGAATGTCTTATAAATTTCAGTTTGTTGATTGCCATCCTTTTTTGTTTATTCAGCATGTTCTTCCTGTCATTTTTAGGGCTCTGCTGTGGGAGAGAAGAGATCTGGTGCCCCCCTTCTGTTGTGCCTGACTTATTCTCTTTCACACCATTTCTTCTGCTCTTATTTGCAGACACCTATCTCTCTGCTTGTTTTAGAAATGTTAATGTTGGCTTAGAGTCCTGTCCTAGGCCCTCTTCTTTCAACTTCATACCTTCTCTGAAGAACAAATTACCTGCTTCATTTTAATGACTCTCAAACATGTCCTTTAAAGCCCCTGTTTTTCCTCATGCCCTATTAGTCACATGACTACAGGTCATCTTCAGCTTCAAAACAATCTTTCTCATGCACTGGTTTTACCATGATGAAACCACTATGCCCTCCTTGCTTAAGTGAAGAATTTGTTCTAGAAACTTCCCTCAATCTTTTCTTTTTTTTAAATTATAATTTTATTGATTTTAAGGAAGGGAGACAGATATATAGAAACATCAATGATGAGAGAGAATCATTGATCGGTTACCTCCTGCACACCCACACTAAGGATCGAGCCCACAACCTGGGCACATGCCCTGACCAGAAATTGAACCATGACCTCCTGGTTCATAGGTCGATGCTCATCCACCATGCCATCTGGGCCTCACTCAATCTTAAATGATTCGATCGTTTAAATAATTCTCTGTAAAAAAATCAATAAAATGTATTTAAATAAATAAATAGGTAAATAATTCTCTGTTCCCACTGCTAATTCAGGACACCATCATCTTTTGCCTGTCGTACCCCCTCCCTACCTTTTATCCCTGAACTCTCCACACTGCCTTATTTAGCATATTTTCTAAAAAGTAAATAAATCTTCTCTACCAGCTTACAGCACTTCAATGACTACTCGAAAAAATGTCCAAAACAAAGCCTATCATTTTGGCTTGTTACTGCTTCTTCATCTCAGCCCTGCCTGAATTGTTCATTTCCTCACATGTGCCAGCACTTTTCCCTATAACTTTATGCTATCAGAGACACTTTTTCAAGCCTGGGTTGAGTTAACCCTTTACACTGAATTGGAATCACTTCTCTGCAAGCTCACAGGGTAGAAACCATCTGAAGCCTTGCCCCCAGAGAGGGCCTTAGTGTTGGGGAGATACCTCACACCATGAGCATGATTAGGTGTGTTTTTTCGTGTTCTAGGTTGAGTCAGCATATCAGTCTCTATGCTAATAGCTTCTGGATAGTAGCCGGCTTCCATGATAACTGAAAATTGTCCTCTTCCTCAACATGACAGACCACCTGCTGTCCCCAGAAAGGGGATATTAGAAAATCAAATTATAAGCATCCATGAAAGTCCCATCACCTTTCATCCCTTTGTCACCTGCGTTAGCCCCCAGAATGTTCTCCTTTGATATATTAGGGTAAGGATATGAGACCAACTAAAATATCAGGCAAACTCCAGTGTACAGTGCAGACATTCCAGAAAGGAAGGATTAGAAAAGAGCTCTTTCTGAATACAGTTGAAATAGATGCTGGATTTCTTTCCTGGGACAGAAGTAATGTGTTAGATATTTGATAAATAGAGTTTACAAGCTAAAACTATTTGATGTGTATAACTTGATAAACTTTTTTTTCTTTTTTCTTTTTTTAATATATTTTATTGATTTTTTACAGAGCGGAAGGGAGAGGGATAGAAAGTCAGAAACATCGATGAGAGAGAGACATCGATCAGCTGCCTCCTGCACGCCCCCCCCTCCACCTGCAGATGTGCCCGCAGCCAAGGTACATGCCCTTGACCGGAATCGAACCTGGGACCCTCCAGTCCACAGTCGGACGCTCTATCCACTGAGCCAAACCGGTCTCGGCCTTTTTTTTCTTTTACTTCAGATACCAGTATGGAAGTAAGGGATCCACAATACATATGTGACAGTAATTTAGACCATAAAGTTACAAATGTATAATTTGAAGCCTCTTAATAATTGTATAAAAGAAGCAGTACACACAGTGATAACAAGTATGCATAGTGGAGCTAGATTCTTGGGTTCAAATTTGACCTCCAACACTTATTAGCAGTGTGTGCCTTGGTATCCTAATCCTATATAAAAAAGTCTAACGTGCCGAGACCGGTTTGGCTCAGTGGATAGAGCGTCGGACTGCGGCCTGAAGGGTCCCGGGTTCGATTCCGGCAAGGGCATGTACCTTGGCTGCGGGGACATCCCCGGTGGGGGGCGTGCAGGAGGCAGCTGATCGATGTCTTTCTCTCATGGATGTTTCTGACTTTCTATCCCTCTCCCTTCCGCTCTGTAAAAGAATCAATAAAATATATTAAAAAAAAAAAAAAAGTCTAACGTGCAAATTTTCCCCTCCACAGGAGGCAGGGCCACCTGGCCAATCGCCCACCACTCCTTCCCCCAACTGGCTCCACCCCAGATTACCCCCCCCCGACTCCCACCCCAATTGGGGGCGGGGCGGGCCAGTCAACTACTGGAGGCCCCTCCCCCAGCTGGCCTGTCCAATCAGCCCCTATCAGGGTGGGCCAGCCAGACCCCACTTGTGCACAAATTTGTGCACTGGGCCTCTAGTTTATAAAATAGAGGTAATAGTAATTCCCACCTCATGTAATTGGGACAATGATTAAGTGAATTATATCTATAAAGCCCATAGAACACAGCAAGCACAATATAAGTTTTTAAAAACTAAATTTAAATTTAATAAGTTTGAAATCTTAAGGAGTTCAGGGATGATTTTTATTTTGACTACTCTAGAACCATTTTCTCCTCAAATGTAAGGAGTGTCCTGCCAAAAGCTATTCTGTGTTCTAGCCTTTATCTCTGAAGGAACTAGTTGAAAAGAGCCACCTTCACTGAGGTGCTTGTTTCCGTTGGCATTTTATGATCTGGGTGGTCCTTTCTACCTCCTGAAGCCACGCTCCTGAATCTTAAACAGCCAGAGTAGGAATTCAGCCTGGGACTCCTAAAGTGGGACACAGTTGAGGGCCCTGGAAGGCCACATCTGGTCTCCTAGAGAGTGTTCTAGGTTCTGAGCTGCCTGTGGTCCTAGGAGACCCATGTCACTCATCTTATCTGGGAAAAATTAAAAGTTGTGGTATAAATACTTAATTTTTAGTTCTAAACAATAGTAATTGTTCCAATCATTCACAGAAATAATTTGTAAATCTGTTGCTTCTGAGGAGGAAAAAATAAAGGAAAATTCTGATGCCATGTTTTGGGAACAAATGTTGGCATTGTCCATAAGTGGGGGCAGGTGTCTGTTAGTCTTAGATTCTTTCCAGAAGTTGAGCCTCAAGGACATAGGGTCTGGGGGAAAAAGGGGGATTTTTTTGTTTTTAATTTTCTTGGTAAGGAGATGAGAGATACAAGAAAATCACATGCTCTTTTTTTCATACTACTCATTGAATTCTTGTTTTGAAAACGATTTTGAGTTTATCATACAACTGAAAAACATTTGTCACTTTTATTTTCTAAGTGTTTTTCTTCCATACAGGAACTTTGCATTGATGGCGACTAATTTGTGTGTTTTTCTTTTTTTTTCTTTTTTTCTTTTTGCATGCTGTCCCCTGTGTTGGAACTCTCAATAGAGAGTAAGTTGGTTCAATATTTGTTGGAAACCTAACTTTACTGCATGACTGTGCAATTAACCCTTTTTCTCTTTCTCTCCCGAAGAGTTCATGCAGTGTTGGACCCTTTGCAATCCACGAAATGCTATTCGCAGTTATGCAAGCTGTCATTCTGTTTGGAGATGTGCTTTTTAATCTACTAATTAATCTAATTTGATTATGTTCTTCTGTTCTGTATTTGATGACTGGCACACCTAAGATACAAGCAGGGTTAAGAAAAGGCTGCCTCAATTGTAATAGCTCAAATATTACGATTTTTCCCCCAATAAGTTATATTTGTGAGATTTGTGGGAGCATAAGTTGATTCCATTGAAGTTTGGCTCCATTGAATTATTAATAACATAATTTCCAAGTTTCACAATTGTTTTTAAACATTTAATTCCATACACCTCATATGTACTTTTTAATATTATAATAATGTCATTTCTTAAGAGCACAGAGCAGTGATTCTCAACATTTTCTTCAAATTTTTAGCCCTAGTATTAGCATATTCACTTTCACTTTCTCCTTTAATCATAGATAAGGAAATGGGAGACTATCAACATCTGACAGTAAACTCTGTGATAGGGCAATCAAGTAAGAAGTATTATGTGAAATTTCTAATATATTTTTTTAAATTGATACATGTTGACAACAGCTATATATTACCAGTTAATAAGTACCATTGATAGGATATAAGTATTTTGAAAAAATAGTAGTATAGTTCTATATATAGAAAACTATCAATACCATGTTTACATTTTTATTCAGCTATACTCACATTATATTTAATCAAAAGAACTTTTTACTTAGGAGACTCGGAGAAGTCTTTTTGAAGGAAATATCATTAGCTTGACAGGATCATCAACTTTGGATATGTTAGCATGAGAGAAAGAGACTGCTGGGCTAGCTTGAGTCCAGAGAAGTGGGAGATTCAGAGTTTATAGGAAAGAAAAAGAAGTTAAATTTAGCTGAGATAAAGGGAGTCTTATATAGATCTTTCCTTGCATTGGATAAAAATGATTAGCTGCCATTAATTACAGGGCAAGTTTCACTTAAGAGATAATTCTTACTCTTCAAGGAACTTTACCTACGCATTCATTGAACAACTTTATATTGATCCTTGGCCTCTAATAACCTTGAGCTTGGTTCAAATACATGATGCAAAACTGTATAAAAATATAGTCTTTATTCTCAAATCTTCTGTATTCCAGATGGGAAAATAATGTAAATATAGAAAAAGTTAAAAAGCTCCAAAAAGCTAGTCCCACCACAAGTTTCAAGTAGGAAGAATCAGTGGCTATTATCCAAGAAGCTTCTAAACTGAGACATAAATGGTAATAGTGAGTCACATACTGTGTGCAAATAGAGTGAGGAATATGGAAGGAAATCCGGAATGTGTGTGAGATGTGTCAGGGAAAAAGAGTTTGTGTTGCCAGATAGTCCAAAGTCAGTTTGGAGATGTCTAACTGACGTCTCTAAGCATTTGAGACATTATCCTATAGACAGTGAAAGTGGGGACATTAATAAAAGCTTTTGTTTATATCAAAAGAGATATTACTATATTATGGTGAGAAAGAAGCATGATTTGGCCTGCTACCTATTTTGTAAATCTATATATATATAAAAACCAAGCAACTGGAACGCCAGAACGACCAGTGGGTATGAGGTGCACTGCAGCCGGCCAGCCCAATTCGGGGGGCTGCCACTCCCCCGACTGGATCAGGGCCAGGGCTAGCATGCCAACCTCCCATAGTGCCTCCCCCCGACCATCACCATCTCCAGTCAGCCACCTCCACATCAGTTGGAGGAGCGGACAACCAGCCAACCTCCTATTTTTCCCCCCCACCCCTGACTGGCTGGGCCCAATTGGCCCCCATTAGGGTGGGCCGGCCAAACCTCACCCATACACGAATTCATGCACTGGGCCTCTAGTAAAGTTATATTGGAACCGAGCTATGCTCATGTGTTTGCATAATGTGGCTGTGGGGCAACAGAGGAGTTAAATAGTTGTAATAACCATCTTGTGGCCTGTAAAAGCTTAGAACATGTACTCTCTGGCCTATTACAGAAATGCATTTTTCACCCTAGGATACAGAAATAGAAAAACTAAAGACAGGCTACTACAAAAACCCAGACCTGGTGAGAAAGGCCTGGTGCCTACAATGATGGTGTGATTGATAGATTGAGGAAGGCCAAAAGAGAGAACTGTTCTAGAAGTCATGGGATCTAGTAGGCTAGGTCAGAAAGGCCCTGTCAGGTCATACTTCCTATTAAAAGAACCAGGGGAAAGACTGGCTCTTAAATTACCCCACATTGGGGATGCAAAGGAAAATGCTTGGGCAACAAGAATGGAAGAAAGAAGGGAAATAATAAGAGTAAAGCAGCATAAGCTTCAGAATGGCCAAGCATACTAAGTTCATGAAAAGCTACTACATTTCACAATTAAAAGGTCAATGGTGGGAACATTAAGATGGAAATTGAAGGAGAAATTATTTAAGTGAGAATAAATATATAGTGGAGAAGACCATACTTTAGAGAACAAGAATACAGAATAGAAATATTAGTCTTACAAAGGAAATGGCTCTTTTTTAAAATATATTTTTATTGATTGCAGAGAGGAAGGGAGAGGTAGAAATATCAACAATGAGAGAGAATCACTGATCTGCTGCCCCCTGCACACCCTCTACTAGGGTTTGAGCCGGCAGCCTGGGCATGTGCCCTGACCAGGAATCGAACTGTGACCTCCTGATTCATAGGTTGGCACTCAACCACTAAGCCACACCTGACAGGCAAAATGGCTCTCTTTCAGAGAGACAATTATTGGAAGTATAGCTATAAATGGAATTAAAGTAGGAGAAAAGTGAATGGAGAATTCTGTGTTGAATGACAGTAAAGTGGATAAGCTAAGATATTTAGCAATAGAATGAATGGAACACAACGCAAAACCAGCTGTGGAAACCTTGGGCAAGTCACTTTTCTGGTTCTGTTTCCTAAGAACCAAATACAATTGGAAAGTTGACCTAGGCATTCAAATGTGTATAGTTTTCAGAAAGGATTTTTGTACAGTAAAAGCTTAAACTTTGAGTCTTCAGGAAAATAGGCAAGAAGTAAGAGAATGGTACAGTGGTAAACCAGGTTTGGGAGAAAGGCAGGTAGCCCTGATCTATAGTGTTGCTACAATTTCAGAAGTGTAAATACTCCCACAATGGCTTATTTCAAGCTACCAACGAGCTCACAAAATTCGTGAATATTTAATAGTCTACTTTCTAAGTAGGTGCTAACTATCTCCAGCACACTTGGCTGAATAAATTTGCCAGGTACCCATAAAAGTGAGTACTGGATTAGATTCATGCATTTGTCGGAGAGTAGGTCTGGTGAAGTTCAACAGTATTCTGAGTCCTGAGTTGAGGGCCAGAGACAGTTTTAATTTAGCATTAGGCAAGTTTTTAATCTAATAAAAGCCAGTGTTTGGCTGTGGTTGTGGGGGTGGGACAGAAGTGAATGACTCTGCATTGTGAATAAGAGCGTTGTTGAAGCAGATGCTGCCCAGGGACCAGAGTACTAGAAAATTTTAAGTACAGAGTCATAGTTCCTGCTGTTTATAAATGCAGAGCATTTTTAGCAAATCATGGAAGTGTATATTTTCTAATTCATACAATGTTAAAGCTTAGTTAAAATTTTGATAGAAAAAGCCCTTCATTTCTAACATGAAGAAAAATGGGAGTTTATATATAATTGTATAAAGGAAATTCAAGAAGTGAAGTATGTATTGAGAACAAAATTTTTAATTTTCAAATTAAAATATTTACTTTCAGATTAACTTTTTTAAACCATAGTTTTTATAACTTGTGATTATAAATTGTCTCAGTACAACATGTCTGACATTGTCTTAAGAGTTTTTTTCCTATTTACCTAGAAACAAATTTTCCAGTATGCTGTGGAATTTCTTGTAAAGAGATAGAATACACATTAAGTAAGTCGCTTTTCATAAGTATTTTAATGACATCACTTATGAATATTAGCATTCCTTCCCTTAAAATGGTTTTCATCGTAGAAATTTTTTTAAACTAGTGTATTAATACTGGAACCAGGTATAAAGCAATCAATTGAAATGAAGAGTAGGGCTTTTTAAAAATCATTAAAATTTGGATGTAGATTTGTAACCCGAATTTACATATTTTAGTTATAGTTATCCCAAATCATTTAAAATTACTGTTGGGGCAGTTTTAGTAAGTAATATATCTTATAACAAAACAAAAAGTCTGTGACAACTGACTTTATGAGAAATCTAGAGCCTTTAATTAGCCCATTACATCAGAATGACCTTATGCTTTAAGGTAACTATCAGCATAGTCATCTTCTGATTACTGACTGCCACTCTTCACAAGAGTTCAGGGCCAGTGAAACTGTAGGTGGTTTCTTGCCCTAAATTTCAGATGAAATGTATTTCAGTTTAACCAATTTAAGCTATAGGTGTGCCAGTCATTACGGCCAAAGTTTCTTTACCAAGTGATGCTGCATGGAATAGCTAATTGTCGAACTTCAGCAGAAGTTGGATAACATTTCAAATGTACTCTTGTATCACAGAGTCCAATGAAAAGCAAGAGATTATTTTTCTGCTTGGCTGCCAATCGCTGTGCCTCTGATTCCTGTATTCCTTTCCATTTCAGTTTGAATTGATCATAAAGGTCAATATTTCCTCCTTTTTCTTTCTCCTCTCCTGTTTATCAATGTAGGTATTCAGCATGTTTTTGGAGACACTAGTGGACTTCATACAAGTCCACAAAGATGATCTTCAAGATTGGTTATTTGTATTGCTGACGCAACTACTAAAAAAAATGGGTGCTGATTTGCTTGGGTCTGTTCAGGCAAAAGTTCAGAAAGCCCTTGATATTACAAGGTAATATTTTCTTTATATATTTCAAGTTTACCTGATAATAATTGGACTATTTAGTTCCTATGTTGTAAGTCTTTTCAAACCATTTGAACTGCATAGGCTCCATTGTAAAATTGTTACTGAGGCCCATTCACTTGTGTATTTCATGCACTGTTGGTCCTTAAATCAGTTTTCTTTAATAAAAATTTCATTGACATTTGTTCAGTATTTAAGGTAGTATTTTGTTGTAATTAAGATATATCTACTGCTGAAACCAGTTTGGCTCAGTGAATAGAGTGTGGGCCTGCAGACTGAAGTGTCCCGGGTTTGATTCCGGTCAAGGGCACGTACTTTGGTTGAGGGCACATCCCCAGTAGGGGGTGTGCAAGAGGCAGCTGATCAATGTTTCTGACTTTCTATCCCTCTCTGTAAAAACTCAACGATATATATATATATATTTTTAAAAATATATCTACTAACTCGAGTTGAAGATTTTATGCAATTTAATGTAGAAATAAATTATTTTCTAAGTTTAAAAAGAATGTTTTATTATGCATTAAAATATTCTGAATCTTTTTTTCAGAAGATTTTGAACCAATGCTATATATTTTTACTTTCTTGTATAGGTTGTTGAAGTGACTTATTTCAAAAATTCTATTCATTTATTGATTTAAGGTGAATCTAGAATTCAGATACTAGGTGTGGGGAAACATCTCTGATAGATAATGTTGAACTTTTTCTGAATAGGTTTTAAATTAAATCTATAGTCTATAGTTGAGACAAGATAGAACATTATTTACATAGTATTGCTATTTAACCTCCTACAGGACATAAATTCAAATGCTGAGATTTTTTCCAGGGAATAAATTTTATTGTGTATTGTATCAAATAGATGACACCACATACAGATACTTACTACTTCATGCATGCTTTTTGAATTACATGATATTTTGGTTTAAGCATAATTTGCTAAATGCTGACTTAATTTTTATTTTGTTTGCTTTTCCCCCTTATTTTAGAGAATCTTTTCCAAATGATCTTCAGTTTAATATTCTAATGAGATTTACAGTTGATCAGACTCAAACACCAAGTTTGAAGGTAAAAATTTAAAGTCTTTTGTAGATATTATAATGAGTTGAAATGTTTTATTAATAAAGTTCTGTTGATTTGTGTCTCATGAGAAGCTTTTCAATCAGTGGATTTTGTTTTTATAAACTTTCAGACAGTCAAGCCAGCACTTCGGGACCAACTTCACTCTTTTTGGAGCTCTAAGGTTTTTTTTTGTTTTTGCATTATTTCTTTTCTTAACTCTCTTTCCAAATTCTGCAGTGTTTCAGATAGTGTTTGTATGCATCTGTGTTCAACTACTAACCTTTGTAAGCCTGTAAGCATGCACATAATTTAATTTCAAATGTTATTCAAATGCCAGGCTGTTCTTTGGAAAAGCTTACTTGGAGTACACATTTAGAAAGCAACACAAAGTATGGCCATCTAACCCTGGGCTCGTGATGCAAACTCGCTCTATAAAGTCTTATCTAATTTTATGTTTGTGATTTCCCAATACTTTTTTAAATTTAGAGTCTGAATAGATATTTTGGGTGAAATGTCACTTTTACCTCTATTTTAGTAAACAAAAATTTTTAAGTTTAATCTCAGTGCTCTTCTCCTTAACTGAAATAGTAACATGTTTTTTGCTCTTTCTAATGTGATATTTCTGATGTGTGCCTAAAATTTAGGATCAGAATTAACTTTTTCAATTGTTGTTGGCACACATTTTTCTAATTATGTGAAAACTAGGTGAATTCTAATTTGTTATAAAACTGAGTATTAAATTTAAAATAAAAAATAATTTAATATAAACCAAAGAATTTCTACATTCTTGAATAAAATGTTTTATAGTAAGTATTATTATATGAGAGTAAAGTCAGGGAAATAACAAGCATATATGCATTGACAATTCTTATATTTTTCTGCTCCGTTCTGCACGAAATGTATTTCCACAAGCATTACTGCCCAGGACTGAATTTCCTTTAAGTTTCTAAATATAATTTTGTCTTAAAGTCACAATTGTGTTTCTTACCAGGGTTGACTTACTTTCAACATAATGTTATTTTCTCAGAGCTACTTTGTGAATGGGATTTCATCTGTTTTAATTTTGAAAAGTGACCTGCAGAAGAGAATAATTTACTTTATATTGTTGATAAATATTTTTAGAACTCATTCTTTGTCCAAGGCATTATGCTAGATATTTTAAATTTATAATGGAGTATAGAACTTATAATATTTTAGCATTATTACCTATAATAACAGATAAATTATAAATTGTAATAAGTGTTATGATTTAGATGGTTGATATTCAAGTGTTCAAAAGGTATGTAGAAATGTTTCATGGGCCTGTGAAAATGAAGGTCTAAACCATTAGCTTAAGAAATAAGGGTGATTAAAAAAAGAGAGAGAAGAAGAAAAAGAGGTGGGGGAAAAAGAAGGGAGATAGGTGACCTGAGGGAAAAAATAAAGTTTCTAAGGACTGAGGAGAAAAGGAAAGAGACAGCTTAAAATTAGCTTTCAAATTGGGAAACATTATACTGGAGACTGGAATCACAAACAGTTTATATGGCCTTTTTATTATGTATTTTATATTACACATATACACACACATTATATTTTATATACACACATATGCAAAGCTATAGGGGAAAATCACTCTTCAGCTCTTAAATTGATGTTTTAGGATAGCAAGCAGAAGTTATATGGTGCCATCCATGCCTTACACCAAAAATAGAAGTAATGTTCAGATGGGTGACAGGATTAAGAATAAGAAACTTAATAGTTTATAGAAAAATACAAAAAATATGAGATCTTTTAAAAAATCATGAATCTTTTAGATAAAAGATGGATGTTTGTATAAAATTTTATGTCTTTCACAGTATGCTGTGGTTAAATATCAGAAAGGAAGTAATAGGATAGGGAGAAATGGCAGTACAGAATTACTTTATTAAGTAAATAATATTTTAAAAAATAAATGTAATTTGATTACCTCTTTTTCTGGGTTACACAAACATGTTGAAAACTATACACACCTGATCTAGCAACTAGATTATTTTTCCTCTTCTTAAGAAGGATGCATGTTTGTGGTATTAAAGTTACAGACTATGTATATAATCTTGAGAAATATTCTTCTAAAATGTAAACTTTCAAGTGCACATTGTGGTTATTTTGCCTGTTGTTATAATAAACCCACCTATTCTGTGAAACCCTTTTAAAACTTTGCATACCTCTATAAATTGCTAAGGCACTGCATTAATTGAATCTCATTGTTCAATTGTTAATGATAACAAATTGAAAACAAAATACACTGATGTTCATTTTTTAATTTACTATAGCACTTTTCAGATATTAACATTGATAGAAGGTGACATGGCTTCAGGAGTACAGAATATTATGTTCTGCTGTAATTGAGTGGGGCCTGCAACTGCACAGTTAACCATAGTCTCTTTTCTCCTCCATTGTACATTTACCCAGGATGACCGATAACTCTTGCTGTGTGTTTTTTTCCAATTCATTTCATGAAGTTGTAATTCTTAAATTGGTTCATTTGGAAATGAAATATGTAATTTGATCCCTTCTGTCTTGTTTGTTTGTCTTACTGGAAACAGAAAAGAGAAAATACACAAGCAGCAGAACCTTATTTTTAATATTTTACTTTCTGTATATTAGCATGGTACTTTCCAGAGTACCTTATTTGGACTGACTGAGAAAAATTACCCATTAATATCAACAATAAGGGCAGAAAGTGCATAGAAAAATGGATTACCTTAATTTTGGGCAATATGTTTTCAAAGTTGCTCTCTGAATCAAACATTTAAACCTTCCCTTTTTTTTTAAGGAAAGCAGCATTTATTATGTGTTTGGAACCTTCTGTTATCTAAGGACTGTGAACTCTGCCAGGTGTCATTTCTAAAGTGAACTGTACTAATAAAGTCTTAGAAAACCCTTATTTATAAATCCTGGAATGTTAGAAGATGTGACTTTAAAAATAGTGGTTCTCGCACTAGCTGATTTGCTCAGTGGATAGAGCATCAGCCTGCAGACTGAAGGGTCCCAGGTTCGATTCCAGTCAAGGGGGCAAGCAGGAGGCAGCCAATCAGTTATTATCTTTCACCATTAATGTTTCTGTCTTTCTCTCCCTCTCTCTTCCTCTCTAAAATCAATAAAAATACATTTATAAATAAATAAGTAAAATAAAAATAGTGATTCTCAACCTCTTTTTCTTCCCCAACATACCTGAGAGAAGGGAGATAATTTAACTCTCTGGCTTTTTATTAGGATAAAAAAACAGCTAATTCTAAGGAAGAAGTTGTGTGCCTGCATCCTACCATGTAGCTACACATTCTTCCTGGGAGAATGATAAGACTTTTTAAACCTACATATAAGTCTTGTACACATAAGTGTTGTCTTTTCTCCAGTTTTACTAGTGTAAAATTTTCTGTGACACTTCTGTTGGAAGGTAGTTCTAGCACTTGATGGAACTATTAAAGAACCTGATCTCATTGTGTGGGCCTTATTTGACAAAAACCCTATGTATATTGCCCACCTTAATTACTCACTTGATTTGTAATGCCTTATTTTTTAAATACTTTGGTTCATTTTTCCCAAAACCCAAATTATACTCAGTTGATAAAGAGTATAGGGAGTCTAGACAAGAGTCAGTTATAAGCTCTGAAGGCAAACTGAAGGAGAGGTGTGTAATTCTGTCAAGAGAGTCTTCAACAATTGATCAAATCGGGCAGTGAAACGTCTGGGACTTAAAAGTACAGCCGTGTGTGAAAAACAAAAATTCACATTGTCATACACTTGTACCTCAGGTAGGTAGGTGGTTGTTGAATTCTTTGTCAGTTGCTTTTTTCATCTTTTATTTTTCAAAAAATAATCACCTAATTGTTTTTGAAGTGTTCTCAGTGTCCCTCAGTGACCATCTATCTGATTGTCCTCTCGTTGTGCTTACTTATGCAGGTGAAGGTTGCTATCCTTAAATATATAGAAACTCTAGCCAAACAGATGGATCCAGGAGATTTTGTAAATTCCAGTGAAACTCGCTTGGCAGTCTCTCGGTTTATCACTTGGACAACAGAACCCAAAAGTTCTGAAGTTCGGAAGGTATGTTTTAATACAAATTTTAAAAGATAAATTAGAAAAGCAAATCAGGCCAAACTGGTTTGGCTCTGGATAGAGCGTCGGCCTGTGGACTGAAAGGTCCCATGTTCGATTCCGGTCAAGGGCGTGTACCTTGGCTGCAGGCACATCCCCAGTTGGAGGTGTGCAAGAGGCAGCTGATCGATGTTTCTCTCCCATCGATGTTTCTGACTTTCTATCCCTCTCCCTTCCTCTCTGTGAAAAATCAATAAAATATTTTTTAAAAAAAAAGAAAGAAAGAAAGAAAAGCAAATCAGTCATTTTGGTTTGCCAATGAAGGAAGCTAATATTTTCAGGTCATTACCAGTTAATATTGAGTTATTTACCTGGTGATATAAAGACTTTTTTTTAATATAATCTTTGTTCTGTTTTAAATTGTTCTAAGTTTTATCCACTTAATATGAGCATAATGTTCAAACTTAGAATAAAAAACTATTCTTGCCATAATTCTCTAACCTCTAATCTTGTAACCATTCAAAATATTTCAAACCTTTATTCTTGAATTTATTTTCCTGTATATTTCAAATAAGAGCTTACACTGTTCTTGACTTACTAATTTTAGGCATTACCTATTGATCTTTTGATGAATTTAGTCATGTGTCTGTCTATCTACCTCATTAAATTTTCTCATATTATTCCCACATCCTTTCCTAGATCTTTCCCCATAACCTTCAGAATAGTTATGAATAAATTATTGATCACCAAAAGAAAAGATTTATATTTTAACTTTGGAAGTATTCACTTCTATATCATTAGATCTTTCTTTTTTTTCATTTTTTATGTCTTTTATTTACAGTATCACTTATATTTAATAGTAGTACATACGTTTTCCTTTTTCTCCCCCAATATCCTCCCCCCCATTAGATCTTTCTGATGTTCTTTTTATCTTTTCTTGGGATTTTTTTTTGTTATTGATTTTAGAGAGGAAGAAGGAGGGAAGGAGGGAAGGGAGAGACAATCAGACATCGATCGGTTACCTCCCTTAACGTACCCTGACCATGAATTGAACCCGATCCACAACCTTGTTGGTGTGCCTGATGCTGCTCCAACCAACTGAGCCACCAGTCAAGGCTCTAATGTTTTTTAAGTATCTGTTAGTATTTTCAACATTCCTGCCACATGTCTATGGCTAATATTTTTCATACGCTCAAGTAAATAGGTTAAAAACTTCTAATAAAGAAATTATAAACTGTATAAGAAAGAGCCTTGTGTTAGTGAACAGAAATATTGAGTAAAGAAAATGGTCTCCTTTGAGTAACCAAAATATATTCATCTATCTCTGTGTGTTTTTGTTTTCTAGGCGGCTCATTCAGTGCTGATTTCCCTCTTTGAACTCAATACCCCAGAGTTTACAATGTTATTAGGAGCTTTACCAAAAACTTTTCAGGATGGTGCTACCAAGCTTCTTTATAACCACCTTCGAAACACTGGCAATGGAACCCAGGTATTTTTAAGTTATTTTTTTAGCTATTATCCTGTATAATAAAAGCCAAATATGTTAAATGTCTGGTCATCTGGTTGACTGTTCAACCAATCAAAGCACAATATGCTAATGATATGCTAAGGCCGCTCAACCACTCACTATGACATGCACTGACCACCAGGAGGCAGACGCTCCAGTTGGTAGGTTAGCTTGCTGCTGGGGTCCAGCCAGTCAGGACTGAGCAAGACTGGCCGAACACACCCTAGAGCCCTCCTACAGTCCCTCCCTGGCTGGCCAACCTCCCACATCCTTCCCCGGCCCTGATTGTGCACTGATGGAGTCTCTCAGCCTGACCTGCCCCCTCTCACAATCCAGGGCCCCTCAGGGGATGTCAGAGAGCTGGCTTTCAGCACAATCCCGCAGGCCAGGCCCAGGGATCCCACTGGTGAATGAATTTGTGTTCCAGGCCTCTAGTATGATATGACAATTGGTTTAACAATTACTGCTTTTTTTTCCTACGTGAAATAAACTTCTGACCCTAGTATGTAATGTTTGCATCTACATTAGACAGCATTTCCTGAGCTGAATTAACTGTTGTCCCAGAAAGAATAGAATCCCTAGGTGTGTCATGTTTATTTTATTTATTTATTTATCTATCTATCTATCTATCTATTTATCTATTTATTTATTTATTTTAATCTTTATTGTTCAGATTATTACAATTGTTCTTCTTCTTTCCCCCCATAGCTCCCTTCCACCCGTTTTCCACCCCACCCTCTGTACTTACCTCCCCCCTGCTGTCCTCATCCATAGGTGTACGATTTTTGACCAGTCTCTTCCTGTCCCCCGACACCCTGATCCCACCCAAGAATTGTCTCCACTCCCTTTCTATGCTCCTGATTCTATTATATTCACCAGTTTATTCTGTTCATCAGATTTTTTTATTTACTTGGTTCTTAGATTCACTTGTTGATAAATATATATTTGTTGTTCATAATTTTTATCTTTACCTTTTTCTTCTTCTTCCTCTTCTTAAAGAATATCTTTCAGTATCCTATCTAATAAAAGAAAAATATGCAAACTGACCATACTTTTACTACACTCATAAGCCATGCCCACTGGCCACGACCACCGGCCAATCAGGAGCTGGGGCAGAGCTGGCCAGGGCTAAGGCTGAGGCCGAGGGGGGTGGGGCTGAGGTGGCCCTCAGGGGTGGAGCCAAGGCAGCTGGCAGCAACCACACGGCCCCCGGGGCCGGGCAGTCACAGGCAGCCAGTGCTAAGGCCTGGACCAGAGCTGAGGTGCCCAGTGGTGAGCACGCAGCTCCTGGGGCCGGGCAGTTGCAGGCAGCCGGGGCTAAGGCTGGGGTTGAGCCGAGTAGGGCGATGGCTGGGTGCCCAAAACCTAAAACTCGGCCAGAGGCAGAGGCTTTAGGCCTTGGGCAGGCCAGGGGTGAGTGGTCAGTAGGATATCCCCTGAGAGCTCCCAGTATGTGTGAGGGGGCAGGTTGGACTGAGGGATCACTCTCCCCCAGTGCACAAATTTTGTGCACCAGGCCCCTAGTTTCACATAACACTGATTTGGTAGTGATGAACTCCTTTAGTTTTTTCTTGTCTGTGAAGCTCTTTATCTGACCTTCAATTCTGAATGGTAGCTTTGCTGGGTAGAGTAATGTTGGTTGTAGGTTCTTGCTATTCATCACTTTGAATATTTCTTGCCACTCCTGTCTGGCCTGCATAGTTTCTGTTGAGAAATCAGCTGACAGTCATATGGGTGCTCCCTTGTAGGTAACTAACTGTTTTTCTCTTGCTGCTTTTAATATTCTCTCTTTGTCTTTTGCTCTTGGCATTTTAATTATGATGTTTCTTGGTGTGATCCTCTTTGGATTCCTTTTGTTTGGGGTTCTGTGTGCTTCCTGGGCTTTTAAGTCAATTTCACCAGGTGGGGGAAGTTTTTGGTCACTATTTCTTCAACTAGGTTTTCAGTATCTTGCTCTCTTTCTTTTTCTGGCACCCTAATAATTTAGATGTTGATATGCTTGAGGTTGTCCTGGAGGCTCCTTACATTATCTTCAATTTTTTGGATTATTTTTTCTTTTTGCTTTTCTGGCTGAGTGTTTTTTACTTCTTTGTATTTCTAATCTTTGACTTGATTCTTACAGTTCTCTAGTCTGCTGTTAGGTCTCCATATAATATTTTTTGTTTCAGTCAGTGTATGCTTAATTTCTAGTTGATCCTTTTTCATATCCTCGAGGGTCTTATTAAATTTATCGGCCTTTTCTAGGAAATTCTTGAAAATCTTATAACTGTGGTTTTGGACTCTATGTCCAGTCTTTTTTTTTTTTCCCTCCATTTCTTTCCATTGTGATCTGTTTCCTTGTCTCCGCATTTTTGCTGCTTCCCTGAGTTGGTCGATTAGGTTTGTGTCATAGGTGTCCGCTAGGGAACAGTGGCTCAGCCTCCCCTGTTACCTAAGGTGGACACTCTGGGTGCACCCCATTGTGTGCTCTATGCACAGTCTTGTTGTTAAGCCTAGATTGTTGTTGGTATCCCCGAGAGGGTTTGACCTCCAGGCCAATTGGCTGTAAGGATCAGCTGTGTCTCCACTGGGAGAGCTTCTGTGCTCAGCTTGGATGGGGCAGTCTCAGGGCTGAGCAGCCAGCCTTGGTTTCCTGACATCCCTGCCCTAAGCAGCGCCTGGGTCTCCATGTCCCTCAGCAATGGCTGCACACACCTCTGAGCGAAAGCTGCCCTCGAATTTTGCCTGCTGCCAGACAGTCCAGTTTCTCCCCGAATGAGTCTGGATCCCCAAAGTCTCACCTGGAACTAGAGTACAGTGCAGTCGGGAGGTTTTGTTTTCATCCCGAACAAGAGAGCCAGCCACATGCTCAGCTGCACGCCCTGTACCAGAGCTCACGCGCCTCTGCAGCTCCCTTGATAACTCAGTGTGCTTCCTCCTGATGGTCCAGTTTCATCCCGTATGAGTCTGGGTTCCCCAAGACCCACTTGGAACTGGAGTTCAGTGCAATGGGGAGCCTTTGTCTCCCTGTTCAAGAAAACCAGCTGCATATTTAGCCACCCACCCTTTCCCCTCGCGCAGGTGTCTCCGTGTCTCTGCACCTCTGCCCTCTGCACCTCCTCTGTGTCTCAGTGTCCCTTTATCTTTCCTTCTAGTTGTAGAATTTCCACTCAGCCAGCTTTCCGGTGGTTCTGGATGATGTCCGTTTTGTCTTTCAGTTGTAGTTTTGAAATTGTTGTGCAAGGCAGCAATATAGGTGTTTACCTATGCCGCCATCTTGGTTCCTCTCTCTTGTTTATGTTATTATTTGGTATAGATTAGGTTGGTGAATGATGACCAAAGTATGAACAAGGAAAGAAATGTGAGCAAGAACTTAGATGAATGCATCAACTTTGCATGCCATTAAATTAGAATATGCTATTTAGATAAACCAATCTCACTTGATGACTAGCAGGATGACTTATTCCAGAATTAATGTATAAATCCAAAGAGGGTAGTGCTTAAAAAGATGTGTTCAGCCCGGTTGGTGTGGCTCAGCGGTTGAGCGTCAATCTGTGAACCAGGAAGTCATGGTTTGATTCACAGTCAGGGCACACGCCCAGGTGGCAGGCTCGATCCCCAGTGTGGGGCGTGCAGGAGGCAGTCAATCAATGACTCTCTCATTATTGATGTTTCTTCCTCTCCCTTTTTCTCTGAAGTCAATAAAAATATTTTTAAAGAGGTGTTCATATTTAATAATTACAGGCTTGTCAGTCCATAGGTGCTAGATATATTGGATTTTATTTGGGAAAAGTAGTTTGAGTAAATGAAACAATGCAGTTGTATACATTTAAATGATTTAGGATCATTTATGTGATATGCCTAAAAAATTGAGCTTGTTTTTAAAAGACAGACCTTTGATAATGGCTAAAGGAGCAAGTAGATTCACTTATGGCAAGCTTAACATAAAGTCTGAATGTTAAAAACAATCTGAGAATAATTTCCTGGGACCAAAGTCATTTATCTTTTTAAAAGGAGAAGGGATTATTATATATCTTACGAGAGAGACAAATTTATAATATGACCAGATTTTTATACCTTTGGTGACTTGTGAAAATCATTTGTAAAACAAACTCAGGAAAGACTAAAATTTGAGCCCAGGCTGGTGTGCAGTGTTGAGAACATTGGCCCGCACACCAAAAGATTATGGGTTCGATTCCTGGTCAAGGGCATGTACCTGGATTGCAGGTTCAGTCCTTGCCCAGTCGGGGCATATGTGGGAGGCAACCAATTGATGTGTCTCTCACATTGCTGTTTCTCTCTTTTCCCCTCTCCCTCTCCTCTTAGAATTTTAGAATGTGATTACAGAATTCATTCTTTTCAAAAAGCAATTAAAAAATATTTTCAGGTGGGGATTAACAAAAAGAAATTGGCTCAGATCAGGAAACTAATTTAAAATTCTTAATTTGTGATTGTGTTGAATCTTTGATGAAAAGATATTGATAATAATGGAAAGTCAGTGGGTGAGGAGAACAAAAAAAGACTGAAGAGTTAGACTTCTAAATGGGGCGAAAGTTTTTTTCTACAGAAATCAGAGATAAGTACATGAATATTTAAATGGTAGATCTATAAATATGGCTTTCATATTGTTCAACTTCTTGATTGTATGCCTTAAGAGCGTTTTAATTGAACTTAACACAATTATCATACGTTAATATTTATTTGACTCCCTCCATCAGAGTTCCATGGGGAGTCCTTTGACAAGACCAACACCACGTTCACCAGCCAACTGGTCCAGTCCTGTTACTTCTCCTACCAACACATCACAGAATACTTTATCTCCAAGGTAACAAAGGGATAATTTTCCATCATGGTTTGTTATTGCAGATTCCCGTTATTGAAAAACAGACATTAATATAAATGAAAGGTTTTAGACAAATAGAAACTTAGTAGATTCAAAAAATATAATATTTATTCCAAAAGTAATCATTTAAATGATAATAATGTATATAATACAGAATTTTTTAATAAGTCAAAAGAAAATGTAGTGACATAGCTTTTATAAATTACAGCTTGTTACATTGAATAGCATAAAGTTTCTCAAATATGCTAAACAAATCCAATAAATTGCAAATTTTGTCTTTTAGTTATACTACTTCATGAAAATGGTGAGGACAAGTTATAATGATGGATATTTAAATCTAATATTAGCCAACAACTTCTAAAACTGGAAAAAATAAAGCTTACAGACAAAAACAAAAATAGAGGAGGGATAACATTATATAATACTAATTAAGGAAAATGAAACTGAGATTGGTCCTAAATATAAAATATAACATATAATTTTTACACACTTGTGCATTTTAAGCTTGGGCTGTATTTCAGATGTTCTGACTCATTAAAAAACTAATAGTTTTTCCTTTTTCCTATCCTTTTAAAAAGCAGTTTGCGTTGTAGTCCATTTGTAGTTATTAGCTGGATTTTTTGTTATTAGCCATACATACCATGCTTCATCATACTCATTACAGTTATAGGCTGCGTCATCAGCATAAGGAAATATGTTGCACACTTTTCGTGTAGCCTATTTCTTCCTGTTATGTAACAATTTTAATAGCTACATTCCGGCTTCAATTTAATTTTAGAATGTGATTATAGAATTCATGTCAATAATGTCTTTAGTGTTAAAAATTCTCTGCTTTCTTAATTATGTAAATACATTTATCTTTGTTGTTAGTGAGTTAATCACAGGAGTTAGCAAATCTTTTGCAAAGAACCATATGGTAAATATTTTAGGCTTTCTGGCCATGCAGTCTTTGTCACTTCTACTCAACTCTAATGTTATAGGGTGAAAATAGCCATGGACAATACCCAAATAAATTAGGATTGCTATATTCTACTACCATTTTATTTACACACCCTAAAATTTTAACTTTATATAATTTCATGTGTCATGAAATAGTTTGATTTTTTTTCTCAACTATTGTGAAACATAAAAAACCATGATTACATTTCAGGGGCATAGCTTGCTGGCCCCTGGTTAACCAGAACATCTTTAAAGGTGAAAAGACAAACCAGTTGTGACATTGTTAGAGTCATTGTAAACTGTCCTTAATAGGTGGACAACCATCGATAGCTGTTGGATTTTGTTTTGCTTTGGGAATACACGTTCTCTAATCCCATCTTTATAAATCCTACGTGATTTCCTCAAATGTGTTAGTATTTCAAAACTGCACATAAATAAAAATTAGTTGATGTCTTTTTTATAGTGCATTTGATTATGACACAGAAAATATGAACTCTGAAGACATTTATAGCTCTCTTAGAGGTGTCACTGAAGCAATTCAGAATTTCAGCTTCCGTAGTCAAGAAGATATGAATGAGCCATTGAAAAGGGATTCTAAAAAAGATGATGGAGATTCAGTGAGTATTTGAAAATTCTTACATTACAGACTTTTTCATTAAGAGTTTTTGGTTTGGGTTGTTGTTTATTTGCTTGCTTTTGTTTTTAAATATTTTTATTGATTTCAGAGAGGGAGGGCGAGAGATAGAAACATCAATGATGAGAGAATCATTGATTGGCTGCCTCTGGCCCATCCCCTACATACAGTGCGATTGAAACTTCCTGGCCCATGCGCAGAAGTCAGTTTTCGGCCTGGTCGAGTCTCTTTTGAGGAAGTGGTTCTAACGATGAGCCACACTCAAGGGGCCAAAGAGCTGCATGTGGCTCTTGAGCCGTGGTTTGCCAACCACTGCCTTAAGCTTTTCTCTGACAGCTTAACTTTTCTCAACATAAGCCATTCCACTTTTTTCTAAAAAATCTAGGGTTTCTCAGGGTTTTCAAAATAGGAGAACCTTCAGTGCTTCAGCACATCTCTAAAGGGCTCCCCGCCTTCCTTCCTGGCTTCTTTCCTATTGTTGTTTTTCTCTCCGTGCCTTCCCGGCAAATGGGCCTGGTAAACTGGATGCTACAAACCAGCTAACCATTTACATTTAAAGTTTTCTATCCCAGAGGCTGCGAGTGGTAGTAAGGACAGGTTAGTAAGAATCACTGCTTGATTGAGATTCTCCCTCTCCCCCCAAAGATAGGGTACATTGTGGGGAACTGGCACAGTGAGTTTGGATCCTGTTTTCCTGGCAACTGTTAGCTAGTCTGATTATTACTTTTTATAATATACTTTTTTTAATTGATTTCAGAGAGGAAGGGAGAGAGAGATAGAAACATCAGTGATGAGAGAGAATCATTGATCAGCTGCCTCCTGCACCCCCTACCCCCCTTACTGGGGATCGAGCCTGCAACCCAGTAGTGCCCTGATTGGGAGCCCAACTGTGACAGATTATCACTTTTAAGCTCCGTGTCTTCATTAGGAAGGTAGGGGTATTTCTGTACATCTTAGAAGTTATTGTAAGTGTAATAAGTCACATGACTTCATCCAGCCCAGACCTAAGCTCCAAATTCATGCATCAAGTGCCTATTTAAACTCCTAATCTTTTCTCCTAAAACTGCTCTTTCCTGTCTTAGTTGATAGCAACACTACTTGCTTCGCTAACCGACAAGACAGTTGTTCTTGTCTCCTCTCTCTTTCTTGTCCTCCACACTCAGTCTGTCAGGGAATCTGTTGATTGTACTAGCATCTTCAGAATATATCTAAAATCCAACCACTTCTCACCACTGCCTTTCTAGTTCCAGCCATCATTATCATTAATTCTCTCACCTGGATTATTAAAATGGGCACCTAACTGGCCTCCTTGATTTTGCCATAGCTCTCCTAGTCTATTCTTACTGCTCTCCTCAGACCTCGGAGGTCCCTGCCTCAGAGTAAAAGGCCAAGTCTCCACAATATACTTTTCTCCTTTGTTGTCTCTGGCTTCATCTCCTCCCTGTTGAGTCTCCTTCAACCACACTGGTCTCCTTGCTGTTTCTTTTTAATTTTTATAATTTTTTGTTGTTGTTGATATTTTTTTTAAGAGAGAGAAGAGAAAGGCGAGAGAAACATCCACTTGTTACAAGTATTTATGCACTCATTGGCTGATTGTTGTATATTCCCTGACCAGGGATCCAACATTGTAAATAAACAACAGGCTTCTTTACATCTTTACTATAAGCTTTGACATTTTGAATGTAACTTTTAACTTGTTGCTTTCCAGTACGTAAATTTTTTTCAGCAGGTTATTACCTTTTTATTTATTTTTTTAAAAATATTTTATTGATTTTTCACGCAGAGGAAGGGAAAGGGATAGAGAGTTAGAAACATCGATGAGAGAAACATCGATCAGCTGCCTCCTGCACACCCCCTACTGGGTATGTGCCCACAATCAAGGTCCATTCCCTTGACCGGAACTGAACCTGGGACTCTTAAGTCTGCAGGCTGACCCTCTAGCCACTGAGCCAAACCAGTTAGGACTATTGTTAACCTTTTAAAAATCACCTTTTGCCCTAACCGGTTTGGCTCAGTGGCGAGAGGGTCGGCCTGTGGACTCAAGGGTCCCAGGTTCGATTCCAGTCAAGGACATGTACCTCAGTTGCAGGCACATACCCACTAGGGGGTGGTGTGCTGGAGGCAGCTGATTGATGTTTCATCGATGTTTCTAACTCTCTATCCCTCTCCCTTCTCTGTAAAAAAAAAAAAATCAATAAAATTTTTTTTTAAAGAAATTTGTTTAAAAAAATAAAATCACCTTTTAAGCAGTAGGGAAACCTTTTCTTAGAATTTTAAATTGATATTTGAAAATGAGTTAATGTGCTGTGTCTTCCCCTTCCTGTTAATAGATGTGTGGTGGTCCTGGGATGCCCGACCCAAGAGCAGGAGGTGATGCTACTGACTCAACGCAAACAGCCCTTGACAATAAAGCCTCATTGCTTCATTCCATTCCTGCTCACTCCTCTCCGCGCTCTCGAGATTATAATCCGTACAACTATTCGGATAGCATCAGTCCCTTTAACAAGTCTGCCCTCAAGGAGGCTATGTTTGATGATGATGCCGACCAGTTTCCTGATGGTATGTATGCTCTGTGTCACACTGTTACTGCCTGTGTTTTGGAGGCCTGATCACCAATGAAGCAAAAAATGCTCTCTCTTTGTCTCCTAAGAAGTAGGGATGTTTACAGTGGTCAAGGTTTCTCCCATCTTCTAGGAGCTCATTTCTAATGGTTTGGTAGATATCTTCCCAAGAATGGGAAACAATGATCATCTAAGATCATCCTTGAAATGAAGAAAATCTTAATTGCCTCCCAGAATTAACTGAAACCAATGGTAGCTTATAAATTTATCTTTAGACACCATCTCAGTCATTAATTTTTATACTAGAATGACAAAACTCTGAAGGAATACCCATTCCTTTTTTTTTTTCTTTCTGTTGTTGTTAATCTTCACCCGAGGTTGTTTTTCCATTGATTTTTAGAGAGAGTAGAAGAGAGAGAGAAAGATAGGGAAAAAAACAGCGATGGCTGTTGGTTGCCTCCTGCATGAGCCTCGACCAGAGCCCAGGCTGGGGAGGAGCCTGTAACCAAGGTACATGCCCTTGACTGGAATCGAACCCGGGACCCTTTGTTCCAACACTATCCTCTGAGCCAACCTGACTAGGGTGGAATACCCATTCTTTACAATAGCCTATTAAGTGTGAAGCCATAAACATATGCTTTAATAAGATTTATCCAAGGAACAAATATGGAAAAAGCTACCAGTAAGATTTGGAGTCAGCTTAGGTCTAAGCTCTAATGCTTACAATGGGCTTAAATCTAAAGCTCAACATTACTAAACTGCAAAGCTTGATAAACTGGTTGACCTCCCGGAGTCTCACTTGTCACCTTTAAAAGGGATAGAGATGTTGTACCACCTGCCCTTCTGATCACAGTATACAGTAAGGTTTGAGAAAGAATGTATAAAAACTGATTAAAAAGTACAAAACATTGCAGATATATTATTTTTAATAATAAAGAATTACATTTTCCCTCCACCAAATGACATAATCCATTATATATATATATATATTTTTTTTTTTTTAATGAAAACTCAATCTGGATATCTTCCTTACTCTGCTTAGGAATCTGTATCCCCATTGCTGGTTATTTTTAATTTTTATAAATGGAAAAATATATTTTATGGCATAGAAGAATCATATTTTTACTAACTTCTCATGTTAAGAGACTTAATATAGCACAAATAACACAGTCAAAATTATGACAATATAGCAAAATCACCCCCTTATTGTCTAATGTTGTTCTCCTTTTTCAAGGATTATATATTTTCCATTTGTTAAAGGAAGGCATCTTTGGAAGTTATAGAACTGAAACCTAAACAGGGTAGAATGTTTTTGAGCTTGAGAACATAACTTCTTCACTGCAGAACACTTCTTAATAGACTGCTGAAACATAGGTAGCCATTTTTGGTTGCGTAATCATTCTTTAAAGATAGATAAGCCCTCAGTTAACCAAATAGTAGTTGCTCCAAGTTCATATACCAGTTGTTTTCATTGTCTATTTTTACTTTTAATTTTGAGATAGAGAAGCCTTGTTTGCCATTATTTTATTGTGAACATTGCTAATAGTATCCTTTTTAAAAAATTTTATTGACTTTTGTTAATGTTTTGATTTTTCTTTCAGCCACCATACTCCTCCCCCAATATGTAAAATATCTTCTCTTTTTCTTATTTTAAAACCTAAAATTTTTGGGAGAAGATAATTATTTTGTTCAAGTCAGAAATTTTATAAAGCATATTGTTTTAAAATTCTGAGACTGAGTATGTCTCACTCAGATGTCTCTGTACATATTTACAGACAGATACATTAGTGATAAATTTATCAAAATTCACAAGTGAGAAAAAATACATCTAGTGTTCATGTCTAATTACAGCCTTTGTAAAGTTTACCAGGGACTATTATATTTAGTCTCTATTTAGGATGTTACTGTATCCAGGGGAGACTCATATCAGAGTTTGCCAAATGGAAAGAATCCTATCTAATAAAAGGGTAATATGCAAATTAACCATCATTCTGTCACAAAGATTGCAGCGTCCATAGCCACAAGATGGTGGCGCCCAGTCCTCTCAGGCCCGCTGGAGTCCCCCAGGCCGGGAGATGGGTGGAGGGGGCGCAACCACTGAGAGTGGGCAGCGTGAGTGGTCTGGTGGAATGCTTGCTCGTCGCCATGGCGACAAAGCCGTTCTGCACCCAGCCTCTGGGCAGCGGGCACGGAGCAGCCAGGCCCCAAAGAGAGCTACTGGCACACAGATTCGTGTGCAGGGCTACTAATATTCTATATTTTTTGAGCCCTGCAACAAAAATATTATCAGAATTGTAATTGTGCCAACATTTGTTATGAGGACACAAGGCAAATTAGCCTTAGTGAATTTATTGTATTCTAGGACCAGGTCCTCAGCATGACACTGGGAGGTGATTCTTACTCCCCGTTTCACTGATAAGAAAACTGAGCCTCCATAGTGATTAAGAACATGTTCCTGTCACACAAAGGGCAAGAGGCAGAGGTTTGGTAAGACTCCAGAGCCTGTGCTTTTTGTGGGCATTTTCCCACATGACCACACTGCCCCTCTGTGTCAGGCCCAGTGCAAACATAGTTGGGTATACTCTACCTTAATTAACTCAGTACCGTAGGTTTATCTAATTTATATGGTATAAATAGTTAAGTTTTGTAACAAATATGTGCTTTCTTCAGCAGAAATTATTTCCCTATGTCATCTCTAGACCATTCTATGTCTAGTCATTTCTAATTTATCTCCTAGAATAATTACAAAGGCTATTTTCATGGAGAAAAGAACTGGGATCCTTTGAAAGCATTTTCTTTTGAATTCCATTTATTCAGCTGAAATGAAACACTCTTATCAGAATGATCCTCTAATATCTGTGGGAGTCATAACTTTCCAGGAGTGGTTTTTGTGGGGCTTATAGAGATGTATTTATCCTGCTGTAGTAGTTTTTGTTAAACCAACAATATTGTTCTAATGTTGGTCTATACCAGTGGTCAGCAAACTGCGGCTCGCAAAGCCACATGCGGTTTGCCACTCCATTGACAAATGAGTTTGCCTACCATTGGGATAGGGGCTTAATCACAAGGATCAATAACAGCCTGTAATTATTGGAATTGAGAGTCTAGTCAGTGGTCGGCAAACACATTAGTCAACAAAGCGGCATTAGGTTCGCGAGCCACATTTTGCCGACCACTGGTCTATACAAATGAATTATTATAAGACAGCATTTTTCTCCAAGTTAAGATATTATTTTTGAACTCAAATCTCTTCTTTTTAATTGTTTTGCTGTGCATTTTGCATAAATTCTCCTTGATCTTCCAAAATTCTAATTTGGTTCTCCTTAGTGATCAATCTTTCCAGATTTTAAATTCTAATTTGGTTCTCCTTTGTGCTCTGTGTATAAGTTTTTAGGGACAGAGGTTCTTAGTGATGTAGAACCTCTTAGTAGTTCTTAGTAGCTGTCATAACAGACTTTCTCTTAATAGTCAATGAAGGTTGTCATTACATGTTTCCTATCATCAGTTCGCTTTCCTCTAGTTGAGGTCACATGTTCTAATAGCTGAACTTGATTTCTTTTCCTCAGGTTTCTGAATCCTGTTACATGGAATATATTTTTCATTTTCCTTCTTGTAGTTGTATGTTCCCTGGGGCCTATATTGTCAGGGCATTGGTACCTCTAGGTCAGAGGCTAAGCAGCTGGCAGGATGAGACATGGTAGCTTATTTTAAGGACCCAAGAGGGAACCATCTGGCAATGTGCAAGCTTAAGGCATTTGGGGGAAGAGTGCTCCTCCCTCCTAAGCTTTTCTTTTGTGGGCAACAACCCTCTCCCAAATGCCAGGTTCACAAGCCTTCTCTGATCTGTTAGGTAGCCCTTTCCCACAAAAGGCCAGCATGGTCATACCAAGTAGGCTAACAGAACACTGCTCCATGCTGACTTTCTTGGAGACTCAGAAGAGAGAATGGCCCGGGGAAGTGCCTTCCGGGTTCAGGCATCATATTCTGCACTTAGTTTGTTTGCTGTTTGTTGCAGAGAAGGAGTTAGTAAGGAAAAGAGTCTGTGGCACAAGCTCAAGGCACTGTCTGCCAAAGTCCCTCAAGGTCCAACTTATGTATTTTATCATCAAAAAAATTTAGGAAGAACTCTGTTATTTTGTAATGCTCTAATGTGAACTTTTGGACTTAACTGTCTTTCCCACAAGAATTATTCAAAGCATTATCTAATGACTGAGGGAGATATAAGTAAGTGTCCTTTAACATTCATACAATTTATGATTTCATAATTACGCTTTGGAAAGGCAGAGACAGCCTGGTCAGTGTTACTTAGTAGTTAGAGCATCGGTCAGCACATCGAAGGGTTTCCAGGTCAAGGGCACTTGACTGGGTTGCAGATTTGGTTCACAACCCAAGTTAGGGCTCGTGTTGGAGGCAACCAATCAATGTTTCTCTCTCTCTCTCTCTCTCTCTCTCCTTCCCCCCCCCCCCTTTCCTCCCTTCCTTCACTCTCTAAAAATTAATGGAAAAATCCTTGGGTGAGGATTAACGACAACTAAAAGCAAAAACAAATGAAAACTTAAGAATATTGGGCCCAACTCTTGAGTCTGACATTTAAAAGGAAAAATATTAAGTATTTATTCTTCTATCAAACTATATTTCAGAGTTTGATTAGCTCTAGTTGATGAAGTTATTCTCTACAGAAGAATTCAGCTCATTTTTAACTTCTAATAAAATAATCGATTTAACAACCATCAGTGGGTGAAACCATTAGTGAAAAGTTTGATAGGGAACTTTACAGTGGTGAGAATAAGTTACTACCATTTAAATTCAGTGACATTGGCTCTTGGGATGCCACCATGTAAATGCATACTTAAGTATGCAAGGGTAAAATAGTTGGTATTTAAGGGGGTGCATGAAAATGAAGTAAAAATGGTTAAAATATGATTGTTAAATCTGGGTGACTGATATATGGAGGTTCATTATACTGTAATCTCTCATACATTTTTATTATAAAACGTTTTAAACTAGTATTGGTGTTTTGGAAAAGATAAATGGAAAAGAAAATTACTTAGCTTTCTCTTGATTTACAGCCAGCATTGTTTCATGTTATTAAGTTGTTATCCCCATACTTGTGAGAATTTATCTATAAAGTTGTAAAATTAATGCCATGTCCTTTGACAGATCTTTCCCTAGACCATTCTGACCTGGTTGCGGAGTTGTTGAAGGAGTTGTCGAACCATAATGAACGTGTGGAAGAAAGAAAAATTGCCCTCTATGAACTTATGAAACTAACCCAGGAAGAATCTTTTAGTGTTTGGGATGAACACTTTAAAACAATATTACTTTTACTGCTTGAAACCCTTGGTGATAAAGAGGTAAATGGCATAATTCTATATAATAAAAGGCTAATATGCAAATTGACCAAACAACAGAATGACCAGTTGCTATGACTCACACTGACCACCAGGGGGCAGATACTCGGTGCAGGAGCTGCCTACAGTGGTCAGTATGCTCCCACAGAGAGAGCACTGCTCAGCCAGAAGCTGGGCTCATGGCTGGCAAGTGCAGTGGCGATGGCGGGAGCCTCTCCTGCCTCCACAGCAGCACTAAGGATGTTTGACTGCAATAGGGCACAGGCCCGGCTGAGGGACCCTCCAGAGTGCACGAATTTCGTGCACCAGGCCTCTAGTATGTAAATAATCGCCTGTTTTTTCCTGCCTTGAGTTGCATGTCACTGCCAATTAACCAAGCACCACACAGATTTGGATGATGAGAAAACAAGTCTCTTCCGCTGCTGCTTTCTGCATGAAGTTTTCACTGTAAAGTGCTTTTTCTTAAAAACCAAGTAGCCCAGCAATTTTGAATAATTGACAATGGCAAAAATGAGAGGTTGGTGACAGGTCTTTATAGGAGAGTACAGGTTACTTGTTAGCCTACTTAAATTAGTTCAGAAGTAAAACTTCTTTTTTAATAGTATTTAGTGGGTTCTCAGTTTTTTTTTAAGATGTGCGTATGTTTTCAACTAGAGATGTGAAAACTTAATTATGCAATATTCCACATACTTTATGCAGTTGTCTATGATCTCCCAACCCTCACCTCAATATTAAGATCCTTACATTTCAGACATGGGAAATGTAAAAGATTATCTACAACCCGAAATATTAAAAACATTAAAATGTTTCTTCTTAGCCTACAATCAGGGCTTTGGCATTAAAAGTTTTAAAAGAAATCCTAAGGCATCAACCAGCAAGATTTAAAAACTATGCAGAACTGACTGTCATGAAAACATTAGAAGCACATAAAGATCCTCATAAGGAGGTAAGTTACCTAACACTTGCATGGTTATTATTTTATTCCTAGTGCTTCTGATATTACAGCAGTCCCCCCTTTTCCTCAGGAGTTATGTATCAAGACCCCCAGTGGATGCCTGAATCTGAAGAATCCTGTTTTTTTCCCTACACATAAATGCCTATGATAAAGTTTAACTTATAAGTTAGAGTAAGTGGTTCACAACAATAACAACAAAATAGAACATTTATAACAATATAATGTAATGAAAGCTATGTGCATGTGGTCTTTGCACAATATCCTATTGCACTCTACTCACCTCTTCACTAAAAGGAAGCCCTGTACAGCTTCTCTGGCACATCTGAATTGCCAGCGTCACAGCTCCTGCGCTCTGGGCCATTATTAAGTCAAAGAAGGGCGAATCGGACGCAGCACTGACACTGCAACAATGGGTGTGGTCACTGAGCCGGCTGCTATGTGACTAGCAGGTGGCGGTGTGTAAAACATAGGCTGTGCTGGACAAAGGGATGCTTCACGTCCTGTCCAGGACACAGTGGGATAATGCAAGGTTTCGTGATGTACTCAGAACAGTGTGCAGTTTAAAATGTATGATTTCTTTTTTTTTTAATTTAATCTTTATTGTTGTTTATTAATTACATTGTTCCCCCTTTTTTCCCCCCTATAGCTCCCCTCCACCGGTACCCATCCCACCCTCTGCCCTCACCTCCCCACCACTGTCCTCTCCCATAGGTGCATGATTTTTGTCCAGTCTCTTGCTGCATCTCCCACACCCCTTTTCTCCCAAAGAACTGTCAATCCATTCCCTCTCTATGTCCGTGATTCTGTTATATTCACCAGTTTATCCTGTTCATCATATTTTTAATTCACTTGATTTTTTTAATCTTTATTGTTCAGTTTATTAATTACATTGTTCCCTTTTTTTTTCACCCTATAGTTCCCCTCCACCTGGTACCCATCCCACCCTCCGCCCTCACCCCCTCCACTGTCCTCTCCCATAGTTGCATGATTTTTGTCCAGTCTCTTGCTGCACTTCCCACACCCCCTTTCTCCCCAAGAGTTGTCAGTCCATTCCCTCTCTACGTCCGTGATTCTGTTACATTCACCAGATTATCCTGTTCATCAGCTTATTAATTCACTTGATTTTTATATTCATTTTTTGATAGATGTGTATTTGTTGTTCATAATTTTTATTTTTACCTTTTTCTTCTTCCTCTTCTTAAAGAATATCTTTCAACATTTCATATAATATTGGTTTGGCAGTGATGAACTCCTTTAGCTTTTTCTTATCTGCAAAGCACTTTATCTGACCTTTAAATCTGAATGATAGCTTTGCTGGGTAGAGTAATCTTGGTTGTAGATTCTTGCTATTCATCACTTTGAATATTTCTTGCCACTCCCATCTGGCCTGCATCGTTTCTGTTGAGAAATCCGCTGACAATCATATGGGTGTTCCCTTTTAACTAACTGTTTTTCTCTTGCTGCTTTTAATATTCTCTCTTTGTCTTTTGCTCTTGGCATTTTAATTATGATGTGTCTTGGTGTGGTCCTCTTTTGGATTCCTTTTGTTTGGGGTTTGGTGCGCTTCTTGGACCTTTAAGTCAATTTCTTTCACCAGGTGTGGAAAGTTTTAGGTCACTATTTCTTCAAATAGGTTTTCATTGTCTTGCTCTCTTTCTTTTTCTGGCACCCCTATAATTCGGATGTTGGTATGTTTGAGGTTGTCCCAGAGGCCTCTTACACTGTCTTCAATTTTTTGGCTTCTTTTGGCTTCTTGCTTTTCCGGCTGAGTGGATTTTGCCTCTTTTGTATTTCAAATCTTTGACTTGGTTCTTGCAGTCCTATATTGCTTTTAGATCTTTGTATAATTTTTTTATTTCAATAGTCCAACTAATTTTTAGTTGGTCCTTTCTCATATCCTCGTAGGTCTTATTCATTTCTTTGTAGGTCTCATTAAGTTCCTCGGCCTTTTCTAGGAGCTTCTTGAAAAACCTTATAATCGTGGTTTTGAACTCTATGTTCAGTTGTTTTTTTCCCTTCGTTTCTTTCACATCTGATTTCTTTCCATGTTTCTGCATGGTGGCTGCTTTCCTGAGTTGGTCGATTAGCTTTGTGTAATAGATGTCCTCTAAGGGACAGTGGCTCAGCCTCCCCAGTTACCTGAGGTGGATACTCTTGATGCAGGCCCCCCCCCTTTTTTTTAAAAATATATTTTATTGATTTTTAACAGAGCGGAAAGGAGAGGGATAGAAAGTCAGAAACATCAATGAGAGAGAGACATCAATCAGCTGCCTCTTGAAAACCCCCTACCGGGGATGTGCCCGCAGCCAAGGTACATACCCTTGCCAGAATCGAACCCGGGATCCTTCAGTCCGCAGTCCGACGCTCTATCCACTGAGCCAAACCGGTCTCGGCTTGCTGCAGCCCTTTATGGGTTGAGCAGTCTTGTTGAAGTTAAGCCTAGATTATTCTTGTTAGCACTAGGAGGGTTTGACCTCCAGGCCAATTGGCTGTGAGGGTCAGCTGTGCTCAGGTTGGATGGGTGGAGTCTTTGGGCTGAGCAGATAGCATCATCTCTGCCCTATGCGGCACTTGGGTCTCTGTACCGGGTGATAATGACTGCAAGCACCTCTGAGAGAAAGCTGCTGCCGTGCTCTACCTGCTACCAGACAATTCAGCCTCTCCCCAAATGAGTCTGCACACCCAAAGTCTCACCCAGGGTTGTCAAACAATGCAGTCCAGTGGTTTCCCGAAGAGAGCAAGTCATGGGTCCTCTCTGCGCGCTTGCGTACCTTTTGCTGTTCCCAAGTTTACACACACTCTCCACAAGCTCGCCCTCTCCACAAGCTCACAGACCTTTGCAGCGCCCAAGTTTCAGCGTGCTTCCCTACTGTCCAGTTTCACCCCGTATGAGTGGGTTTCTCGGACCTCGAAACGTGGGAATCATTGCAGTATGACGCCTTTGTCTTTGCAGCCGCCCGCCCTCTCCGCTCGCTCACGCACGTGCAGGGCTCCAAACCTCTGACTCCGCATGTATCTTCAAAGCTGTCCTCCAGTGCTCCTCTGAGTCACAGTGTCCTGTCTTTACTTTTATTTTCGGAATCTTCACTCAGCCAGCTTTCGGTGATTCTGGATGATGTTTGTTCTGTCGTTAAGTTGTAGTTTTGAAATTGCTGTGTGGGGCAGCAAGATAGGTGTTTACCTATGCCGCCATCTCGGTTCCCCAAAATGTATGATTTCTTACTGCAACTTTCCATTTAATATTTTTATACCATGGTTGAGTGCAGATAACAGCCCCCAGAAAACTGGGGGGCTACTGTATTCTATAAAACATAAATGTTGCTTTAAAAGTATCCTTATCCATCGTTTTCTTAATGAAAATTTACCTTGATTTTCAAGGTAATGTCTAATTGAGATACAGGCATATATTCCTTCCTATTAAATGAATTATTGTAATATCATGGCTAACTCTAGGAAATAAAATTATTCATTTTCTCCTTCAATTCACTTTTCGTTATTTACTTTGAGTTCACCAATGTTATCTTTACATTCCACTTATCAATAAGAATTTGGTGTTTTAAGTAATGAAGTTAAGAATCATTACTATTTTAAAGTTGTAAATTGCCTATATGAGCTGGATATCTGTTAAAACTTTATTAGATAGCTCAGCAGGAATGGCTCAGCAGTTGAGCATCAACCAATGAGCCAGGAGGTTACAGATGGATTCCCAGTCAGGGCACGATTGTGGGCTCGATTCTCGGGGGGGGGGGGGGGGGGGGGGGGGGGGCAGGGTGCAGGATACAGCCGATCAATGATTCTCTCTCATCATTTATGTTTCTGTTTCTCCCTCTCCTTTCCTCTCTGTGAAATCAATAAAAAATATTTTTTAAGATTATTAAATAAAGTAATGAGAACAGGTTGCCTGGAAGAGTCTTATATTGCCACTACCACCAGTGATGTTGATAAGATAATCATGAGGATTTTTATAAAATCTCAGAAGTAATTAGAAAAGGAAATTTCAAATAGAAACTGCAGTTCTAAGGGAAAGCACAGGAGCAATAGCATTAGGTGTCTGGTAAAACAGACATGAGCAAAAGTCAAAAAAGAACATTAAAATAGCAGTGAGACAAAATAGGTCAATACTTAATGTAAAAGCTAAAACTTTAACAATCTCATAAGAAAGCAAGTATAAATCTTTGTTATCTTGGGTTAGGCAGTAGTTAGATAGAATGACCAAGTAGAAATAACCTACAACAACAAAAAGAAGATAAATGGACTTCATCAAAATTAAAAACTTTTGCCGAGACCGGTTTGGCTCAGTGGATAGAGCGTCGGACTGCGGACTGAAGGGTCCCGGGTTCGATTCCGGCAAGGACATGTACCTTGGCTGCGGGCACATCCCCGGTAGGGGGCGTGCAAGAGGCAGCTGATCGATGTTTCTCTCTCATCGATGTTTCTGACTTTCTATCCCTCTCCCTTCCACTCTGTAAAAAAACAATAAAATATATTTTTAAAAAATTAAAAACTTTTGTACTTGAAAAGATGTTATAAAGAAAGTGAGAAGGCAATCCACAGAGTAGGAGACAAATTTTGTCAGTGATGGGTCTGATAAGGGCCTGCCAACCGGAACATTTACAGAACTTTTACAAACCAACAGCAGAGACAGCCCACTGGAGAAACGGGCGAAAGCCCAGCCAGCGGGTCAGTGGCGGAGCATCGGTCTGCAGACTGATGAGGGGCAGGCTCAGCTCCGAACAAGGGCACGTGCCTGGGTTGCAGGCTCAGTCCCCTGTTGGGGTGAGCAGGAAGCAGCTGATCACTGGTTCTCTCTCATCATTAATGTTTCTATCTCCCTCTCTGAAATCAATAAAAATATTTTTTAAATGGGCGAAAGATCTGGATGACTTTTCTGCTTATGGCCAATAAGCACACAAAAAGATGCTCAACATCCTTAGTCTTAGGAAAATGCAAGTAAAACCCACAGTGAGATACCACTTAACAGGCCAGGGAAAAGGCACTAGGAAGTGTTGGTGAGGATATGAAGAAATGGAAAGCCTCTATAACTCACTTTTCAAAAGATACGATTGTGAACCTTAGAGGAGAGTGAATCATAACTTTTAAATCTGCCTGGATTTTTATTCAGATTTCTTCAGCTGGTGTTTAACATCTTGCTGAATATCTAAAAAACTAACATTTATAGTTTAGTTACCCACCTTCTGACCCAAATAATGCCTGTAACATCCCTATTTTTACAAGAGATAAAATTGACATTTTTAAGGTGTTATAGCTGAAATTAGCCCTGGGTCTTCTGGCTTCCAGTGTATTTTTCCTCCGTGCCTTTCTGAGCACTTCTCACAGATTGAGGTCATAAGGAAGACACTACCAAAGTAGCATGAAAAGCAAAAATTTTTACATATTTTCAAGACCGTCATTAGAGTCACAGATTCTAATAAGATTTAGGACTTTTTTCTCTCTATTGAAATGAGAAGCCCAAGCCCAATGCAGAAGGAAAGAAAATCATTATGAACAGAAGGAGGAACAGCATGTTACTTGATAACGTATTGAATGTTTTATGTTGTAATTATGTGATAAAGGGGGAAATAGCACTCCTGGAGTTGAGGACACTAATAATGGGCAGCATCTCACTGTGGCTGATGCAAAAGACTCCACATCTTAGTCTAGGTAAATGGAGCCTTCACTTCCCTGCACAACTAGACCACAATATGATTTTAAAATTGTTTTAGCCAACATTAAAATAACACAAAAGAAGGAAAAATGATTTAATAAAGACCCATGAATCCATTTTCTAGCTTCAACAGTTACATTTTGCCAACCCTATTTTATCAATAATACTTTTCGTTTATTTGTTTACTATAATATTTTCAAAGCAAGTTCCAGTTAATATATCCTATAACCTATTTCATGAAGTTTGCACTTCCAGGACACAGTATAAAAAGTACATTTTTATTACTTTTCTTCTCAATTTCCTCTTTGTTTTAGGTGGTGAGGTCAGCTGAGGAAGCTGCGGCCGTGTTGGCCACTTCAATCAGTCCAGAGCAGTGCATCAAAGTGCTTTGTCCCATCATCCAAACTGCAGACTACCCCATTAACCTTGCTGCAATCAAAATGCAAACAAAAGTGATAGAGAGAGTGTCCAAGGAAACTCTTAATCTGCTTTTACCAGAAATTATGCCTGGCCTAATACAGGTAAGCAGCTAAGCTTGGAGGGATAAGCTACGATAGATTTGGGATTCAGTTATTTTAGGCACTTTTCCAGGCAACACTAATGGCATGACCACGCCTGCCTATTTGCTCTGAACATCCACGACAATAGGCAGGTATGTGTTGAAATGTACATAATATAAAATTTATCATTTAGTCATTTTTAAGTGTGCAATTTCATGGCATTAAATATATTCACAAGGTTACACAATCGTCACCACTATTTATTTTCAGAACTTTTTAATCATCCCAAATGGAAACTCTGTACCTGATAATCAATGATCCCCCATTTTTTCTCCTCTCAGTCCCAAGTAATCTCTGTTCTACTTTCCAGGTTCCTCATATAGGTAGAATCATACAGTGTTTGTCCTTTTATGGCTGGCTCATTTTATTTAGCATAACGTTTTTAGGGTTCATCTATGTTGTAGCATGTATTCCAACTTCATCCTTTTTTTGGCTGAATAATATTCCATTTACTGGTATGTTTATACCGCAATTTGTGGAGGGGGGAGTAGAGGTTGTTGTTGTTAATCCTCACCTGAGGATATTTTCCCATTGATTTTTAGAGAAAGTGGAAGGGAGAAGGAGAGAGAGAAACATCAATGTGAGAGAGACATATTAATTGGTTGCCTCTGTGTGCACCCTGACCAGGCATCAAGCCTGCAACTGAGGTACATGCCCTTGACCAGAATTGAACTCAGAATCCTTCAGTCCATGGATCCAACGCTCTATCCACTAAGCCAAACTGGCTAGGGCCATACCACAGTTTGTTTATCCATCAATGTGTTGTTGGAAATGTGGTTGTTTCCATTTTTTAAATTAAATATGTATTACAGCAAAATTTCTTGTACTTATATGTATATATCTAGAAATAGAATTCCTAGATATTACCAGATTCCTCTTCAAATAGGTCATAATTAAAGTTGAAAATATAATGCAGTTTTTTTCTATGCACACAAACCCATTCATATAAATATTGTGACAAATATGGAATTATATTTATAACATGTTTTGCTTAACTTCATAGATTATGAGATTTCTGCCATCCAATAAATAATATTCCATTATGTGATTTTAATTCAATAGTGTATATATGAAGACCCCCTCCTGAAGAGAATTAATCATTCATTTTGTGCATTATCTTTGTGACTGTATACTAAGCCCTAAAATTTTTCATTGTGAGATCCTTGAAGATCATATTTAAATACCTTTCTTTTTGGTCTATGTTTTGATACTAAGAATATATATATATATACACACACACACACAAACACACAACATGTATACGTCATACATATCATGAATACTGAATAAATGTTTGGATGAATAGTTTGGAGCAGTGGTAGGGATGGGACAGATACTAAGCTTAACTCAGCCTGGATTATAGGAGTACCTTGACTGCAGGCCAAGGAGACTTTATTTGCTAGTGAGGAGCTGTTGGATTCTATAAAACTGAATGCTTTAGGGAAGTTAATCCAGAGACTTTTTGCAGGGTGGGTTGGCAAGGGGGCAGCCTCAGAGTCAGAAAATTGCAGCTTTGCAGGCTAAATAAAGGGAAGGAGGCCAGCAGTGCTGAGGGGAGAGGGAAGGAAAGAAGGGACTGTCTCTGCCTGAAAAGGTTGAAAAGTTCATCAGTGGGTAAAGCTCGAGCTCTCATCTTTGAGTTACCCGTTCTGTCTCTGTTGGGGCCGTGCTTTTCTCAGGCCCCCAGGAGTGCTAATGCGGACTTTTCCCCCAGGGTTACGATAATTCAGAGAGCAGCGTTCGGAAAGCTTGTGTCTTCTGCCTGGTGGCTGTTCATGCGGTGATTGGGGATGAACTGAAACCACATCTCAGTCAGCTTACTGGCAGTAAAGTGAGTAGAGCTGCTTTGTTCTAAGGATGCTGGCCATGGTACATTATTCAAAATTTATTTGTGTGTGTGTCTGTGTTAATACAAAATTTATTTTTGTATTTAGCTTTTAGTAAGTCATGCTTTGAGCATTCGACTTATTCCTCCTACTATTTACATTTTAGCTGTTTCTACTTTCATATTTGCCACTCAGGGGAAGTCAGGCATATTGGTAGGGTGCCTGGTAGAATGCTATGAAAGAAATGCATATAAATTCTGGTTATTTAAAATAGCCAGCTTCTTTGCTACTCCTACAACAAAGTCCTTAGCCTCAAAGAGTGTTTAATTAAAAATAGACAAGGTTATATATTCATGAATTACTTTCTATCTCCCAAAATATGGACTACTTTAACATATTTAAATTTTCCCCCTATGAACTATGATAAATATCTGTTCTCATTCTATTCTTATTTTGATCCAGATAAGTGTACAACTTTGATTGGTATGTTGAAAAAATAAGTCTTGCTTTTCTCATTTATTTGATACTACCAGAATTTTGAAATTTATTATAAGGGGTGAGGATAAATTATGATTGTTGAACTGTAGCTTATAAACAAGTTAATAGGAGACATTTGCCTTTAGTTAAAGAGTTTCCCCAAATTCTAATGACTATCGTTACTATGATAATATTTACTTTTAAAATAGCAAAAGGGGAGAAAAATACAGATAAAGGAAAATGAGCTCAAGTCTATATCTTTCATAAGTTATACATAGAGTAAGGCAGTGGTTTTTAAACCTTTCTATGGTTAATGTCAAGAAAAATAAATATATACAGAAAATTTTATACCTAGTTTCAGAGGAGGCAATAAGTCCCTGAATCCCATGGACACTGGGTTAAAAGCCCTTAAATCAAAGAGTTAATATTAAAAAATAAAATTTTCAATAATAAGTGCTTTTCAAAGAAAAATGGACCCCAACTTTTGTTTTATGAGCTTAAGTTAGGTCCTGTTAATTTAGAGTTGCCTACAGAAGGATTATAATTAAGCACTTTATCAGGATATTAGGCAGCCAGTAATAATGTTGCATAAGAAGACAATAGGTAGGTAGGGAGGAAATATTTGGAAATGACATTAGATGAAAAAAATGTATATGCTCTGATTAAAACTATAAAAATATGTCTCATACTATAAAGACTGCAAAATGAGAAATGAAAAAAAAAACATTTTTAATTGAATTTATTGGGGTGACATTTGCCAATAAAATCATACAGGGTTCAGGCACACAACCCCCACAACACATTATCCTACATTGAACTGTGTAATCACCACCCCACCTCAAAAACATTTTATTAGGAGGTCAGTGGCATAATTGTCTAAGATCTTAGGTCCTGGAACCCAAGTGCCTAATTTTTTATCCTGGCCCACTTCTTTCTTAGCTCTGAGACCTTAGGCAGTGAGTGATTCACGCGTTGTGTTTTGAGGATACAAAGTGATAATATAAGGCAGTTAGTATATTGTATAGCAAACAGTACTTAAATGTTTGTCTTTTTTTTTTTTAAATATATTTTATTGATTTTTTTACAGAGTGGAAGGGAGAGGGATAGAAAGTCAGAAACATCGATGAGAGAGAAACATCGATCAGCTGCCTCTTGCACGTCCCCTACTGGGGATGTGCCCGCAGCCAAAGTACATGCCCTTGACCGGAATCGAACCCGGGAC
Source organism: Antrozous pallidus (assembly GCA_027563665.1). Classification (NCBI taxonomy): domain Eukaryota; kingdom Metazoa; phylum Chordata; class Mammalia; order Chiroptera; family Vespertilionidae; genus Antrozous; species Antrozous pallidus. The sequence goes on along the minus strand of CM050524.1, from coordinate 50,462,545 downwards.
CCCTCAGTCCGCAGTCTGACGCTCTATCCACTGAGCCAAACCGGTCTCAGCTGTCATTATTATTTTAATGGTGACCTCTTTTTCTAAATTTACTTAGTTTTATGTTACCACTACAATAGTTTTATATATATTTATTTTATTCCTCTCTCTCTCTCTCTCTCTCTCTCTCTCTCTCTCTCTCTCTCTCGGCCCGGTGCACGAAATTTGTTCACAGGAGGGTGTCCCTCAGCCCAGCCTGCACCCTCTCCAATTTGGGACCCCTCAAGGGATGTCTGACTGCCTGTTTCGGCCCAATCCTGCCCAATAGGATCAGGCCTAAATGGGCAGTCAGACATCCTTCTCACAATCCAGGACTGCTGGCTCCAAACTGCTTGCCTGCCTGCCTCCCTGATTGCCCCTAACCACTTCTGTCTGCCAGCCTGATCACCCCCTAACCACTACCCTGCCAGCCTGTTTGCCCCCAACTGCCCTCCCTTGCAGGCCTGGAACCTCCCAACAACCCTCCCCTGCTGGCCATCTTGTGGCAGCCATCTTTGGTCCACATGGGGGCAGCCCTCTTGTGTGTTAGAGTGATGGATAGAGGCCTGGTGCATGGGTGGGGGCCAGCTGGTGTGCCCTGAAGGATGTCCCAGATCAGGGTGGGGGTTCCCTTAGGTGTGGGGCAGCCTGGGCAAGGGGCCTGTGGTGGTTTGCAGGCCGGCCATGCCCCCCAGTGACCCAAGAGGAGGCCCTGGGATCTGGGATTAATTTATATTTTAAAATTGAAACTTTGAAGCCTGGAGCAGAGCCAAGACTTCTGCTCTTTTCATGGTGACAGCCATTTCTGTTTGGGTTTATTTACCTTCTATAATTGAAACTTTGTAGCCTAGAGTGGAGGCCTAGGGGCTAGGGCTGCAGAAGCTTGGCTTCCTCCATCGCCTGGGCAACCCTAGCCTCTGCTATCTCTAGCTCCATGGCTGCCGCCATTTCTGTTGGAATTATGTATCTTCTATAATTGAAACTTTGTAGCATTGAGTGGAGGCCTAGACCGGCAAGGGTAGGCGGAAAACTTGGCTTCCTCCATTGCTGGGGAAACCCAAGCCTCTCTCCTCTCAGTGGCTGCAGCCATCTTGATTAGGGTTTATTTGCGTATTTGATCGTGATTGGCTGGTGGGCATGAATGACTTCTGGGTGTATCAGAGATATAGTCAATTTGCATATTACTCTTTTATTAGATAGGATACACACACACACACATTTTTTTTTTTCAAAGAGGAAAGAAAGGGAGAGATAGAAACATCAGTGATAAGAGAGAATCATTTATCAGCTGCCACACTGGGGATCTAGCTCGCAACCCAGGAATGTGCTCTGACCAGGAATTGAACCCAGGACCCTTCAGTCCACAGGCCAATGCTCTATCCACTGAGTCAAACCAGCTAGGGCTACAATAGTTTTTGAAAGGACATGCTAGATCACTAAATTGTGAACAAATCAAAAGAATTTATAATTTTTTAAAATATATATTTTATTGATTTTTCACAGAGAGGAAGGGAGAGGGATAGAAAGTCAGAAACATCAATGAGAGAGAAACATCGATCAGGTGCCTCTTGCGCACCTCCCACTGGGGATGTGCCCGCAGCCAAGGTATATGCCCTTGACCGGAATCGAACCTGGGACCTTTCAGTCTGCAGGCCGATGCTCTATCCACTGAGCCAAACCGGTTCGGCTAAAAAAATTTTATAATTTCTAATCATCAGTAATAACTTAGGCATTATAATCACCCTTCTGTTCAAAATTTATCTTTTAAAGTTCACATATCTATAATAATAAAAGCATAATATGCTAATTAGATTGGATGCCTGAACGACCTTCCGACATCCTTCTGGATGAAGCTGTGGTGGCAGGGGCCGAGGCAGAGGTGGTTAAGAATGATCAGGCAGGCAGTCGAGTGATTAGGGGTGATTAGGCAGGCCGGCAAGCTGTTAAGAGCCAGGGTTCCTGGATTGTGAGAGGTTGCAGGCCAGACTGAAGGACACACACAACCCCCATTCCCTCCTCCCCCATGCTGGAATTTTGTGCACTGGGCCTCTACTATGTATATAATTTTTTAATAAACATTATACTATAAATTAGGGCAGCTTGCTCAAATGACATGTTTGCTTTGCTTCCAATCTGCAGATGAAGCTACTGAATCTTTACATCAAACGTGCACAAACAGGCTCTGGAGGAGCTGATCCCACTACTGATGTCCCTGGGCAAAGTTAGTAAAGCCAGTGCAAGTGAACAAGGTCTCTCTGGGGAAGGACACAGGCCACCCTCATCAATGAAAGGAAATTTTCAGATGCATCTTTTGGAGCTTACCATTGTTTCCTAGTTTTAGTTTTCTGTTTTGTTTTGTATTTTCTGTAACAGAGGGCTCCCCTCAGTCTGCATGTAATTTTTATGATAGTTATCCCAAATCCAAGAAAAAGCAGTATTAACAACAGTTGATCAATATAAAGTAATTTTAAATCTAACTTATCATTTCACTGTTTGTACTTCTTTGTCTTCCCCATTAACCTTTGCCAGTGTTATGGTTGTATAATTTTTTTTAATGCTGGTTAAACAGGAATGCTTAAAGCTTTAAAAGTTGAACAGTCTAAAATTTTTTTGCCTTTATTCAAATGCAGGATAATATTTTTTAATTGCTACTTTGAGTTTTGTTTCCTATCATGTCCTATGCTAGTAATATTGAAATGACGTGAAACACAGCAGGACTAATTTGAGCTACAGCCGGACTCTGTTGGTGTGATTGTGATACATGTCATTAGCTATAACTTCTTTGGGGTGGTCTGTAGTTTTAAAACTAAGACTTCAAAGAGAAATGTTACAGAATCAGCCAGTTTTGTAAAACTGATATTGTTTGTTGGTTACTGATCTTGCCATCTTTATTTAAAACCATGTCCCCTCTATGATCCCTTAAAGCTGCACCAAATCATCTGCCTGTTTTTTCTTAATGCTTATTAAAACGGAAGGTTTCATTGCAGGGTTTTTGGTTTGTTTATCTTTATTGTGAATGATGCTTTTTTATATTTATTAATATCAAATTCACTTACAAATAAACTTGATAATGGAAACAGAAAAAAAAAATCAAGTGCATGTGTGTCCTTGACAGTCTTCTGTTTCTCATTTAATAAACAAACTAATTATTGAGACATGGGAGTCAACCAGCACCTTTGTTTAAATGGTGGAACCTGGTTTCCTTTTACCATGAAATTCTTACTTGAAAACGTTGATCCTGATGAGAGAGAAGATGGTGCCAAGGCTATTATCTTGCGTAATGGGCTCAAATTCTCTACCTCTTCAGGGCTTATACTTTTAAGTGAGCTGCTGCCTGTAGTGTCTTTTGGAAAACTATTTAAAAGGTGATTTTTCTGTTACGTTTTTAAATCACCTTTGGCTACATCTATTCTTTTCATGTGCAGCCAATTTGCAAAAATTACCAGTGTTGGTGAAAGGCAAAGTAGATAATTTGGAACCAGAATACTAATGATTGCTCATCTTGACTTTTTTTTAATCCTAACAAAGTGAATTTGACTGGAAGGCAAATAGCTATTAGGGAAGCCATTTGCTGTTGTTACAGAGTTATCTGTACTTTGTTTAATTGAACAAAATGTAGAAATGTATGTAAAGAATTTAAGAGTACTGAATGGATTTGTCATGGGCTTTTACCTTTGTTTCTGTTCTTGCAGCAGGAAGTTTCTCTGTATCTCCTCCCCTTTACCTGTAACAATTTTGTTTTCTACTGTTAATTACATTGTGTATTTATAGTTCTATGCTTACTGTTGTGCATATACTGGCAATAAAACTGTACATAACATTACTTGAAAAAATTAACAATACATATCAGTTGTTTTTCTGTCTCACTGTGTGACAAGTCACGTATAACTAGATTTTTAAAAAGCTCAATAAATTTTATAAGTGCATCTGAGGAGAAAAGATTTATCAGGACTAGCAGCCACAATTAAGTATATATAGCTATGTATGCATGTATATATTATAGCTCTAAGATGAAAAGGCATTTTAAACATTGAATGCTTCTTAGTAATGTTTTATGTTCCATACCTTTGATATGTTTTATATAATCATTGTTAATCTAAATAGTGGTTTGATTTTGACCTGTTCGTTACAGTCTTGCTTTAACTACTGTTGACAATTAGAGTCACTTAAACTGAATAACTCTACTTAGAAACCTAGACAAAGCAGTAGGCATCCAAAGACAGGCAACTCAGAAATGAGTGAACTGAGTAATAGAAAAGCAAAACAGCTCTGACCAGTTTGGCTCATTGGATACAGCATCGCCCTGTAGACTTCAAGGGTCCCAGGTTCGATTCTGATCAAGGGCATGTACCTTGATTGTGGACACATACCCAGTGGGGAGTGTGCAGGAGGCAGCTGATGGATGTTTCACTCATCGATGTTTCTAACTCTCTATCCCTCTCCCTTCCTCTGTGTAAAAAATCAATGTATTAAAAAGTGCATTAAAAAAAAGAAAGACAAGCTAAAGAAAATCGACTAATCAATAATCTCCGAGCACAAAAAAAACTATGAGGAATTCCTCATGTAACCAAGGTAGCCCCATAATGTGGCTTAGCCAAAAGGAAGAACTGAGAAGGAAAAATAGCCCCATTCAAGACGGGCAACACACTATTACTCAATATTTCTGGAACATTGTCCATAGTCATTTTAGGGAAGTGGCCCTAGGACAGGCATGTCAAACTCAAAGGCTAACATTGGTCAAATAAACTAGGTTTAAGTTTATGTGGGCCACAAAAACACAAAAGCTTCAGTTTCATAGAAACAGGTTTATTTCAACAGAGATGCTGAATACAAAGGGCTGAAATAAATGAGTAATCGTTAACAAAATAATAGAACATTTTGATGAATTTTTTTTTTAAATATTAACTGACCAGACTCTGAAAAACTGCACAAATTAATCAGTGTAGCACAGCCCTAACTGCATTGGCTCAGTGGATAGAGCCTCGGCCTGCGGACTGAAGGGCCCCAGGTTTGATTCTTGGTTGTGGGCACATCCCCAGTAGCGGGTGTGCAGGAGACAGCTGATCAATGTTGGCTTCTCATCGATGTTTCTAATTCTCTATCCCTCTCCCTCTCTGTAAAAAAAAATCAATAAAGTATATAAAAAAAAATAAGTGTATCACAAATAAACCTATTTTTCTTGTTCTCTGAAAGGGAAATATTTCCTGTTGCACACACCAAACAAATTAGTCCAAGACTAATGACATGCCAATCGGCTGCTAAAATACTCACTGCTAGTATTAGTAGAGAGAACTGTTGCACCTGTGCGTAAGGCATATAAGGAAATGAATGCAACAATTATAGTAATCAGTCATTAGCAAACGTTGTAGTTCATTATTAATAAGTAGTGGCCAGGTACACGAAATTCATGCACAGAGGGGGCGGTCTCTCAGCCTGGCCAGCACTCTCCAATCTGTGACCCCCTCAGGAGATGTCTGATCCAGGGATTGGGCCTAAACCAGCAGTCGGACATCTCTCACAATCTGGGACCACTGGCTCCTAACCATTTACCTGCCAGCCTGCTTGATCGCCCCTAATTACTCTGCCTGCCAGCCTGATTGCCCCCAACTGTCCCTCATTGCTTCCAACTGTCCCCCAATTACTCCCCACCCCCACTGGCCTGATTGCCCCCGCCAGCATGCTTGCCTCAACTGTCCTCACTGCTGGTCTGATCACCCCCAACTGCCCTCCCCTCCTGGTCTGATCGCCCCTAACCACCTCTGCTTCGCTCTGCCACCATTGCTTTGTCTGGAAAGACTTCCGGAACTTCTCCCAGGTCTCCCAGTCTAATTAGCATGCTACCCTTTTATTAGTATAGATAAGGTATAACAGGATATTATAAAAATTAAGTTAATGAAATTTTTTTAGGTATTTTATTGATTTTTTCACAGAGAAGAAGAGAGAGAGATAGTTAGAAACATCGATGAGAGAGAAACATCGATCAGCTGCCTCTTGCACACTCCCTGCTGGGGATGTGCCCCAGCCACGGTACATGCCCTTGACCAGAATCGAACCTGGGACCTTTCAGTCCACAGGCCAACACTATCCACTGAGCCAAACCGGCTTCGGCAAGTTAATGAAATTTTTATTAAAACATTTCTTACATACCGTTATATTGCCTGGGCCACAAAAAATATCCATTGTGGCCGCATGCAGCTCACAGGCTGTGAGTTTGAGAAGCTTGCCTAGGACATTATGACCCAGATTTAAATGGCCAAATTATGAAAAGACTATAATGTGACTAAAAATAGTGCATTAGCTTGCCAACCTTGTTTAAAATTTTTCAAGGAGATCCCCTATAGGAATGTTTGAGGAGCCAGGTTTTGGTTGTGTGGGGTTTTTTTTTTTTTTGGGGGGGGGGGGATTTTTTTTTTTTTCTAAAATGATTCCTTTGCTATCAAACATGAGATAAGATTTTGACAAGTGCTCATAGTCTAACTTTGCCATGTTTCATATCAGTGCCCAGCCACACAGTCTGGGACACTTAAGTACTGAGATTCTGTTAAGCCTCTTTCCAAAAATGCAGTCCTAGTTCAATGAGAGGTGTGGAGAAACACCCCCACAGTGTGACTTCTTGTGAACCCTGAGTGAAATCCTATCAGTGCTTGAAGATCTAATTGTCCAGGAGCTTTCCATGGATTACCCGAGAAGGTGCAGTTTGCACACTGCTTTTCCAGAAACCCACTCTCTTTTGTAGACCCTTAAAAAAAAATCCTTTGTTGTTTAAAGTATTACGTACAGTGTTGTACATGTCTCCTCTTTCCACCGTTAACCTCTCCTCGGCCACCCCTGGTAGACTCATTTTTTAAAATGAAGTTCCACGAGAAAAGAGTTGAGCAGTCCTTAATCTAATCCTGCAAATTGGACCTGTTGTTTCTCAATATTTATCAACCGTGTTCTGCCAGACATTTGTCTAGACGGCATTTACTTGCTGCTCACCAGTTTTAACCTGCATGACTTCACACGAGTTATAAAACCACACAGTCTGGTCAGTGCGGCTCACTGGTTGAGTGTCTGACCATGAACAGGAGGTGGTGGTTCCATTCCCGGTCAGGACACATGCCATGTTGTGGCCTTGGGGGGGGGGGAGACAGCTAATCAGTAATTCTCATCATTGATGTTTTTATCTCCCTTCCTCTCTGAAATCAATAAAAATGTATTTTTAATGGGAGACTTAAACTTCTCAGTAACCACTTTCGTTAAGATCAGTTATCACCATACTAGCCTGAGAGCCTCAGGTTTAATGCTTTTGTAATTTGGAGCATGAATGTAAATAGACAAAGAAGGAAGCTCTTAAAAATCCTTATTCATGCAACTAGAACCCTAGTTTGCATGTAGTGATGCCCAGGCCTGAAACATGCTTCTGTGTTTAGTGTGTTACAAAGGCTGAAGCAAAAGGAATACTATTGTGACTTTATGAGTTAAAGATTCCTATTAGACAATATTCAATATTCCCAAATAAGAGTATCTTCACAAAAAACGAACATACAGATATAAATAACACCTTAAATATAAAATTCAGAAACTCAGAATATGTGTGGATGTAAAACAGAAAGATGTGAAATAGCGTTGACAGGACATAGAAGGAAAATTCAAGAAACATCTCAGATACTCGGAAAAGAAGACTAAAATATCCAAGATAAAACAATTTTCACAGAAAAATATGCCATATTGAGGAAATAAATGAAAACATTCAAGAAAATGAAATAAGGACCGTGGTAAAAGTAATCACAAAAAAGGTAACTGGTAGCCCTAACCCGTTTGGCTCAGTGGATAGAGCCTAGGCCTGCAGACAAGGGTCCCAGGTTTGATCCCTGTTCAAGGGCATGTACCTTGTTTGCGGGCACATCCCCAGTAAGGGGCGTGCAGGAGGCAGCTGATCAATGTTTCTCTCTCATCGATGTTTCTGACTTTCTATTCCTCTCCCTTCCTCTCTTTAAAAAATTAATAAATTTTTTTTAAAGTAACTGGTAGAAAATAGGCAAAGTGATTCATCATCCACACAATTGGAGTTTCTAAAGACACATACAATAAAAGGGAATAAATATTTAAACAAAAGGGAATAAATATTTAAAATCAAAAATGTCTTCCAGAAAGAAAAGAAGATATGAATCAACATAATCAAAAGGCACACCTGGAAAAATTATTCTGAAATAATTATTAGACATAGCCTAGGAAAACCATTATACTTTAAAGGTAATGGGGGAAATCCTCTGGGCCTGGGATCAAACAGATCAATGACTTCTAAATAAAAGGGGGAAGGCATTAGTCTTCTTGAGAACAATATTCTGTATAAAGCAAGACAACAGTACAACAAAAAATAAATCAATAAAATTGAAAATAAGAAAAGCCAACAAAATGATAAAAAATCAACAAAAATGAAAAGCTGGTTTTTTAAGAGAGAAAACAAACATTACCAACATTAGAACAAAAACAAGTGGAGAAACCTGACAAGCCAGGTGATCAAAGTCAATATCTACATTGATAAATCATGTGCTATCCTATCTAATAATCCTATCTAATAAAGAGGGAATATGCTAATTGACCATCACTGTCACAAAGATGGCTGTACCCACAGCCAGGCCAAGTTCCCATAAGGAGCCTTAATGAGCAATCAGCAGGGATCTGAGGAAATGCCCTCCCCCACCCTGCAGGGCTTGATAGGGGACCTCAAGGCGCACTTCCCATCCTGGTGCTGAACTAGGGGACCTCAGGCTGCTCCCCCCACCCCAGCACCGGGCCAGGGGACCTGAGGTTATGTCCCCTACCCAGCAGGGCTTGACAAGGGTGGGACTGGCCAAGTCTGAATCTAGCCCAATGGGGGAGTGGGCGGCTGGGTCTGGATCTCACGCAACTTTGAGGCGCATGTTGGTGGGCGGGGACTTGACTCTGGGTCCCGTGGTGTACCCCAGACTCTGACAGGAGGAAGGTTTTCATATACATTTCACTAATTTTCTTTCTTTTCTGACAGTTCTATTATAGAGAAAGGGCAAATAGCAATGTAAAATTATTTCCTCTAATTAATCCCCTTTTAATGTGCAGAAATTTCATGCACTGGGCCACCAGTATGTGATAAAGGGGCACCTTACCCCTGTGGTTTTCTTCCTCAAAGTCAATAACATGAGAAAACATAAGAAAAATCCCAATATAGAGGCATCATACAAAACATTTGACCAGTTTTCCTTAAAACTGTCAAGGCCATCAAATGTAAAACATTTGTAGCCAGAGTGTGGATTTTGGAAATTTTAAAACATGACTTCAAAATTATTTCACTCTACTCCCATCAATCTGATTATGTGGCTGCTTGACTAATAAAATACGCTACTGAATAAAGATTCTTGCAATAGTTTCTGGTCCTGGGTCTTCAGTGTTAAACACACACACACACACACACACACACACACACACACACCTCTACATCTGGTAAAGATGGCTAGGCAGACTTTATTCAGGAGCATCACAATTGGTATAGGGACCACTGCAATGTGATTTTGCAGTGGGAGAGACTGGGCTCAACTCCATATGGGTAAATGGGCATTTAGAGCCCAGGTGCAGGCTGGGAGGCAATGGATGGGAAAGTACCAAGAGAAAACATCAAGTTAGTAAGGGGAGTTCTGAGTAAACCCACCTTACAGGATTTTTGTTGTAGGAATTCCAGCAGCCCCCATTGAGGTCTCAGACAACAACCAGGATCGAGCTGTAAACATGTGAGTACTGTTGACTGATGGTAAATGAATCAGGAGGCTTTGGCTAAAAATAAATACTTATTCAAGGTCTTAGGGTTGCGAACTAGACACACAATTAGGTAATATCCAGGATGTTCTGAAGAAGGAAGAAAAGCTGCTTTTAGTTAAAAGTGCATTCTTTTTAAAAATATATATTTTATTGATATTTTACAGAGAGTAAGGGAGAGGGACAGAAAGTCAGAAACATCGATGAGAGAGAAACATCGATCAGCTGCCTCTTGCACACTCCCTGCTGGGGATGTGCCCACAACCCAGGTGCATGCCGTTGACCGGAATTGAACCTGGGATCTTCCAGTCCGAAGTCTGACGCTCAATCCACTGAACCAAACCGGTCTTGGCTAAAAGTACATTCTTGAGAAGAATCAGTCCTGCATTCTTAGCCTCTGGACTGGTCCAAGATTGTAATCCTCAGGTGGTTTGGAAAATTGATGTCAGGCAGTATGGGTACTTGAATACTCTTTCCTTAGTCCTCCAGGATGTCTGGATACTCCCTCCAGGGGGTAAACAGAGGTTTATCTGAGGTTTGATGTATAAGCAGGCATTGAAGCAGGATTGTAAAAGTCAAAAGTTTAAGTTTTCCCAGGTTAGTTAAAACAAGAATAGAATCTTGTCCCCATTCTCTGTTGTAAGTGGCTGGAACAGCACTGGGTGTTACATCTATAGGGTCAGACCAGACCTGGTGTTCAGCAACCTTGGTACTTGAGTTCCGGCTAGGAAAGAATGCAGAGCCAAGACTCCAACTATACGAGGACATTTATAGAAGTAAAGAAAGGGCACTTTGAGTTTGGGAGTGAGGAAGCTAATGGTAACACATCTGGGGGATGGGAAAGGGGAAGAAGGGGAGAGGATTAAGGGAAAGGTGTGGGCATGCTCCAGGGGGGTGGGAGGGAGCCTGCTGGGTCCTTTGTCCTAAGGGTTTTAAGGGTGGAGACTTTGGGGTAGGCCCCCAGGGAAGATTTCAATAGATTGTGCAGTTTTCCAGGTGTGTCCTATCAGGGTTGTGGCAGCTGGGGAGGGGGTCAGTATTCAATGCGGCTTTGGTGTGGCTTGTCTGGTTTTGTTGCTTTCCTGGGCCTGGAGCTGAAATACAACTGAGGCCTAGATGTTATCTCTAGGGAGTCCATACCACAGGACCAGCTAAGGGAGGAAAGGTCACCCTGGGGGCAAGGTCCCACCCTACGACTGTTCTTTGCTAGGCTCCAAAGACTTTCCACCCTCGTGACCTTCTATACCTGGCCTACCGTCCTGGTTCTACTCATGTGTAATTGCCTACCACACCTCAAACAACGTAATTTTAATTTGGCAGAATGATTATACGGACCCCATTTCAGTTCTTCTGCGTTCCTCAGTCCAGAAGCCCCAGTCATATAACTGCACCCTGAATAAGAAGCTCCTAGCTAAGCCCAGTGAATCCAAGTACAACCAATGCAAGACAATAAATAACACGATTGCCAGCTGTTACTGCTAAGGAACCGATAGTTTGACTCCAGCTCGCCATTCTGCTCCCAGGAATCAGCAGTTGTGGGAACTCTTTCCAGAAACCTTTATTGGGACCACTGATTGACTTATATTCATGTCAATCAAGTTTTTTTTTTGTTTGTTTGTTTTTGCCCAATAGGCCTTCCAGTCTACAGATAGGGTGCGAGCGTATTGGCTAAGACTCCCACCCGCTTTTTCTTCTGTCGTGTGAGCGAAATCCAAAGACAACCCAAAAGGCCATAGAGGAGTAATTCACCACAGGAAGTGGGGTCTAGTGCGGTCCAATGAGCTCCTCCTTTTGGCAGCAAATTCAGTCCTGGAACCCGCCCAAGAGGAAGAACATTCTGATTGGCTGTTTAGTACAGGGGCACAGAGACTCATGGGAGTTTCGCCCAAGCGCTCGCCTTTATTGTCCAGTTCGCCTGTCAATCAATTAGCTTCTCAGGATGGACGGAAACAGACAGCCTTTTTGGCACCGCCTCTTCCGGGGCCGGTGTGAAAGGGCAGCAGGCCGCCGGAGCTGGGAACTTGCCGTGTGGGCGGGGTCGTGCCTCCTCCTGAAGGGAGAGTGCCTCGGCCGGGAGGCGCCGGGAGTGTCCCGAGCGCGGGCCCTGCGGGGCGGGCCTGGGCCGGGGGGCGATCTCGGGGGCGGGGGCGGGGGCAGGGCCGGGGCGGAGCCGTAGGAGGCGGAAGCGGCGAGTGAGCCCGAGCCGGAGCTGTGGCGAATCCATCGTCCGCGCCCGCGGAGCGGCGTCGGCGGGGTTGGCCGGGGCGGTAGAGCCTTGGGCGGGCGGGCTGAAGCCCGGGGGTCGAGGCCGGGGACCGGGGGACAGGGGGGCTCACCCCCGCGCGGTCTTCGGAGCGGGCTAAACTCCCGCCTCCCCCCCGCGCAGTCCCGGGGAGGATGCAGCCGGGTGCCCCGGGGCGGGACGGGCGGCGGCGGTGGCTGCAGCGCTAGCGGCGCTGGGGGTGGGCGGCGGCGGCGGCATGAGGCGCGGGGCCGGCGCCCGCGGGAGGGAGGCGCTGCCGGCGGCCCTGCCGCTCCCGCCTGAGCTCCTCGCCGTGCTCTGTCCGCGGGGCCCAGGCCGCTCTGGTGCCGGCCGCCGCCCCGGCCGCCGCTGGTGACCACTCGCCGCGCCGCGGAGGCTTCACCCGCGCCCTCCCCCAGGACGCTCCGCGGAGCTCCGGCCTCTTCGCCGCGCTCGCGGAGGCCGCGCTGCGCGCCGGGTGACGGCGAGGCCGGAAGATGGCCTGGGTGCTCAAGATGGACGAGGTGATCGAGTCCGGGCTGGTGCACGACTTCGACGCCAGCCTGACGGGCATCGGGCAGGAGCTGGGCGCCGGCGCTTACAGCATGAGGTACCGGATGCCCCTGGCAGGGCGGGCGAGCCGGCGGGGGGACGCCTCCGTACCCTTGGGCAAGGCTTGCAGGACCCTGGGCCTTTGCCAGGCGCGGCTGCGATCAGCGGTGCCCCGGGCCTACCCGGCTCGGGGTCCGGGCCTGCCGCGTGGCCGCCGGGGCCATGCAGCCTCGCAGGCCTCTGCCCACCCCGGTGGCGGGCTTGAGAGGGCGGCCCTGCAACCTTGGCCCCGGAATCGCTGAAGGTTTCAGTTTTGTGGTAAAACACGCCCGGCTGTTCACGAGGGGTTAATGGGGAAGGGGTTTCATTTCCTTGCAAATGATTCACGAGCCACTTAGAGCTGGAACATAGTACGAAGTGTTAGGACTTGTATTGCGGCTCGGACTCGCCAAAGTTTGGGTATCAGTTCCTACCCGCTCTGCGCTACATTGTAGTCTTTCCTAGTTGCAAATTGTAGTCACGTGACTGTGTGTGACAATAGCCACCGGGGAGGAAAAAAGCGCATCAGCGGTAGTTACGGGTCTGTGATTGTCTCACGTGGAGATCTTTCGTTTCGGGGATACCCTCTTAGGCTGCTTCCTTTTGAAGACTTTAAGGTCCAGTGAATGCACCACAAACAGTAGTTTGTTTAGCCTTCGCCGCCTCTCTCGGCAGCCATTCATTTCGTTTAAGTTTAAGGGGTTGAAACAGAGTTTAGTCCCCGGCCTTTATCCCGAGGAATACTGTTCTTGAACTCCTGTCAACTTGACAGCTCGTTATTTCTTAGCTTTTTTTTTAAAGAAATTGTTTACTATAAAGTCGCCCCATTTAAAGTATAAAACCCGATGGTTTGGCAGCTTTTTGTGCATGCGAACTAAAGCGAGATATTTATTCCAAATCTGTTCCTTAAAGTAATGCCCTGAAGTGCTGTCCGGGTGCCCAGCAGCCTCCATACATGTCACCGCTGCCCTCGGCGAGGACAAATGTCCTGAAGAGGAAAGACTTCTGGGACAGTGTAGGCCTGGGTTGGCGGGGGCTGCTCCCTGAAGTAATTAGGCTTTTAAATCTTATAAATAGCTAACTCTCAGAAAGATGGAGGTGTTTGAGGAAGAGCTTGAAGGGAAGCCCTGGTTCACCAGTCTCTGACCCTGATTCTGTCTGTGCTGGTCTCTCTGAACTTGGCACTTCTCTCTGCAGTTGTGCAACTGGATGAGAGGTGCCTTGTGTTTTTGGAACAACTGTTTCAGATGTTGAGGAAACTGAGCTACTGAAAGTCAGAGGGTCAGCCTCGATGGGAGTAGTAGAGGCAGTGATGAGGGGGCGGGGAGGGGCGGGGGGGAAGGGGACAGGAGCTTGTGCTTTTGCTTGAGACCTGGATTTGCAGGAGGAGGGCAGGTGAAACAAATTCAGTGTGTCTCTTCAGTTGCTTCTCAGTTACCAGTTATGACAAAAGGGATGTTTGCTGCTGAGAGCATTGTTTATTGAGTTATTTTGAGCTTTTTTTTCCCCCCCAAGAGTTTTTTATTTATATATATTTTATTGGTTTTTTTACTGAGCAGAAGGGAGAGGGATAGAAAGTCAGAAACATCGATGAGAGAGAGAGACATCGATCAGCTGCCTCTTGCACGCCCCCTACTGGGGATGTGCCCGCAGCCAAGGTACATGCCCTTGCTGGAATCGAACCCGGGACCCTTCAGTCCGCAGTCCAACGCTCTATCCACTGAGCCAAACCGGTCTCAGCTCCCCCAAGAATTCTGTTTGTTTTAGTGATTTGACCAATTAATGAACTTTTGTTTGTTTTGTGCAAAGAAAGTAAAATCTTGATATTAAACCTTTCCTTGACCTTTAAAGTAATGTGTGATATCTAATTCTGTGTTTTTTACACTTCTCCTGGGGCAGCCTTTCCCCTTGAATACTTTTGGTTATTGGTGATACGATATGTGTCATTTAATTAAAATTTTCAGTTTTAAGGCAAATACCATTTTGGTTATTTTTTCCCCATATATTTTGGGTATCCATTTGCTCCTCAAAAGCTAAGAGGAACCCATGATAGTCCTTGCCTCTTGAAAATTCAGTACTCTTTATTTGAGATTCAGATTTAGGAAATTGCAAAATTGACTTGACCTGGAGAAAGTCTGAGTGCTTTAAGCTGTGCTGCCTTTGTTTGCATGGCACTCCCCACCTGGCCTGAGCTCTGAGGGCCAGGTGGGTCTCGGGAATGCCCAGTGTCCTTTCTCTGCCTGGCTGTCTCTCTTCCTCTGATATCAAATGGCAAGTGAGGGCTCCTGATGCTTGTCCTTCTTTCATTTGTTCTCTCAGTAAACTTGCACTAAACTCGAAATTATTTGAAAAGTGACTTTTTTTCCTTGATTTCAGAGAAGGAGAGGGGAGGAGAAGCATTGATCTGCTGCCTCCTGCACGCCCCCTACTAGGGATGGAGCTTGTAACCCGGGGCATGTGCCCTTGACCGGAATCAAAACTGGGAGGGACCCTTCCGGTTCACAGGCCCATCTATGCTCTATATCCACACAACCGAACTGGCAAGGGCTGAAAAGTGACTTCTTGATAAAAGTTTACTTTGTAGGCAGCTTTGCGTTTTCCTTTCAAAGTGGAGTATGCTTACTGTATTTGATTTTTGGATGACTTAAAACGGGGGTTTTTAAAGACTTCCTTTAGAAAATGGTTTCTTCAGGTTTTCCGGTACCTAGCTTGAAAGAGATCCTTTTTCTCAATTGTCTGACTTAACTTAAAATATATTTGCATTAATTGATGTAGATGGATAGGGTTGGGGTATGTTGAGGCTAATTTCTGGTGTTACCTTTGCTGCTCTTTCCCCCTCCTTTTGTGTATGGTGTTCTTCTCTGTGTATTGTTGTGAGATATGACCTGCTTCAGATTTTATAGAAAATGAGGCAGGTTACAAAGACTTTAAAATCTCAGTTACAACATCAGCATTCTTTTTTTTTTTAAATATATTTTATTGATTTTTCACAGAGAGAGGAAGGGAGAGGGACAGAAAGTCAGAAACATCGATGAGAGAGAAACATCGATCAGCCGCCTCTTGCACGCCCCCTACTAGGGATGCGCCCGCAGCCAAGGTACATGCCCTTGACCGGAATCGAACCCGGGACCCTTCAGTCCACAGTCCGACGCTCTAGCCACTAAGCCAAACCAGTCTCGGCAACATCAGCATTCTAGAGATGGATGAAGAGACCCTAGAAAACCAATAGACCAGTCCTTTCCTTATAAGGGAGTAAACCTCAGCTCATAGATGTTAAGTGATTGGCCCCAGTGGCCTGTCAGTGGCACTACCATTCCAAATGAAGGCTCAGCTCCCACATGCTGAATGAAGGCTGAAACTCATCTGAAATCTGGGTCATGATTCATGTTCTGTGAAGTAAGGACCAGGTAACTAACTAACTTAAACTTCTAGTAGGTCATTTGGACCACTGGTAATTTTCTTTCCATCGTTGTTGACATGAGATTATAATCTGTAGCATGTTACTTTTCAGGATTTAAATAATACTGGTCTGGCCATTGCTCAGTGATTAGAGCAAGGCCCGCAGACTGAAGGGTCCCGGGTTTGATTCCGGTCAAGGGCACATACCTGGGTTGGATGCTCAGTCCCCCACCTGGTCCGTGTGCATGTGGGAGGTAACCAATCAATGTGTCTCTCTCACATAGACTTTTTTTCTGCCCCCCACCTCCACTTTCCCTTCCCCCTTCCACTCTCTCTAAAAATGAATGGAAAAAATATCCTCGGTTGAAGATTAAAACCCCCCCTCAAAAAAGAAATAATGCAACTTTTTTAGATTATACATAAAAACTTTGATATTAAATTATTACCTTACAAAGGATATTGGTCTGCCCTGTTAAACTTCCCTATAGTATAAGTCTATTTTGAAGCAGAAGTTATACAAATTCTGTAGGAGGTGCACTCATAGTTGATAAATTATTTGCTAAATCAAAATTGCTTTGATGTGAAGACAAATTTCCTCTATTGTTTGATAGGTTAAAATGCTAGTGTACAGACTTTGTGAGGTAATGGGAAAATTTCAACTTGATCAGTTCTAAGTTAGTAAAAGATTACTAAGGTATGGTTTATTATGTAGCTATTAATAGCAGATGTTTTTCTTTAGTCTCATGATAAAACAAAGGGTTCTTGAGTAGGTGACATGTCTTGGAAGTATAGAAAAATTTTAGGATCAGTGAAACGCTAAAAATTTATTTTAGTGGTGCCTGAGACTACTTCCAGAATTGGCAATAATTCCTATAAAACTTCTCATTTCAAAGTTTAAAAACTTGTTCTGGCTTTAATCTTGGCTGAATTATAAGAAAGAATTTAATAAGTTATTGATTAAAACCATATTGATTTCAGATCATATTGTTCATATTGGCTTTTAAATGTATTACTTTAAAACAGGGATTGGCAAAAAAAAAAAAAAAAGCCAGATAAATTATAAAGCTTTGCCTGTCAGAGCATCTCTATCACACTGTTTACAGCCATTTTTAAAAGGGTGAAAACCATTCTTAGATCACGGTTGTATAAAAACAGGCTGGCTGCATTTGGCCCTTAGAATGTAGCTAGTCAACTCCTGCTCCAAAGGGTAGATGAAAAATAGGCTTTGATTGCCTTGAGAAAGATTTGCTGCGTATTGAAATCTTATATTCAAGAAATAACTTTTATATAGACCAACAACTGTCAACTAACATGCATTCTACAATTTGTCCATAGATTTTGTGTTCCATTTTAAAAATTATGGTGTCCCCTCTCCCCACTAAAAATAAGATTCAATTCTGTTTATAGCCTTCATTCAGGGCTGTTTGAAATGTGACAGTTTATTGATAGGGTCTCATAAATTTGATATTTTATTAAGGTGACACCTGTCAATTTGCCAAGACATACTTAAACATTTGCTGTTGGTGGAAATACCATCTGATGCCTCCTCTTTGTTTGCTTTAGGTTCTGTGACTGAATTTAGAAGGAACTCTGAAATAATTTTGCTTGCTTTGGTATATGACTAATAGATGGGTAGAAAAACAGATCTGTGTTGAACCTTGGTGTGGCAATCTCTTTTAAAACTTGCTGAGTTTTTTTGGAGTTTGTGAAATTGTTACCTTGAGATATGGACTACAAAAGAACTAGAACATTTTTATTAAATGCAACCGCATTTTTAACTTAATTTTTTTATTCTTAAGTGATTTTAGATTTACAACTTACAGAGATAGTCTAGCAAATTGACATGAACCCTTTACCCAGTTTCTCCTACTTCCATAACCAGAATACAACTTTTTTAATCCTCACCCAACGATATGTTTTTATTAATCTTGAGAGAGAAGGGGGTGGAGGGAGGAGACATTGATGTGAGAGAGAAACATTAAATCAGTAGCCTTCCTTATGTAGCCTTACAGGGGATTGAACCCAAAACCTTTTGGTATATGGGACCATGTTCCAACCACCCAGCCAGGGCCAGAGGACAGTTTTAAAAGATGCCATGGTGCATTACTGTTATATAAAGTACAGGATTTATTTGGTTCGCGGTTTTTCATCTGTTGTCTTTGTGATCTGGTTTTGATCTCAGACATGATTTCACTTAGTGTTTGTCTCCTTCTCTTTTATGACTTTGACAATCTTAATATGTAGTGGCCAAAGCTGTTGTTTTTAAACATAGAAAAATGAAATTGGGAAGCAAAGCTAGAATATACCTGTGAATACTATTTTGAGGATCTCTTGTCATTTTAGCAGAATAACTTTGAGTAGGATCATTCCTTAGTGTCATTTTCACTCATTTATGGATTACTTTGTCTCGATCTCAAATTACTTTGACTCTGAATAGAATAGTATGCTGTGTTTTTTTTGTAATCCCTTCATAATCAGAAAATTTTAAAATTAAAATAACAAAGGCCTTTATATTACTGGGAAGTGGGAAGTAGCCATCTCTTAATAATCTCAAGGCCCCTTTTCCTACTTTCCTTCTCTTTTACTTTATCTCCCTCTCCCTCTCAGTGTTTTCTATTTATTTCTCCTAAATAAAATATTAGTGAAAAAGAGTCGAATTGTCTTAACACTTTTTGCACATCTTTTTAATATCTCACTTAGAAAACAAATCAATTCTCTTAACTGCTTTTGGAATATATTGTTTTGGTTGATATACATGAAGAAAGTCTAGCTTCAGATACATATGGGGTTGCAAAAAGGAAGATTATTTTAATAGCCCTTTTAAGTAATGTTGGATATTCTTTGATGTTATACCAGCACTTGACAAGTGGTGGTTTCTTAAAATTGCAACTTAGAATTGGCAATTGTGTCAATGTGGGGTGTTTTTTTTCTTCTTCTGTCTTGTTACGTTAGAATAAATTGGTCTGTCTTGGACTTAATCAGATCTCTTACCCTGCATAATTTTGAAATGTGCATGCGTTGTTCGTTTGGGGGAAAAACAGTGGTTTTTCCTGAGTTGTGCAGATCTTCTAAATGTTGGTGCTTTTTACTATGCGGTATCAAAAAATCACATTCCTTAATGTGGCCACTATCTCATCAGAGAAAGCACATGGTGGAGGGTTCAGATTTTATCATTGGCAACAAATATCACAGTTGTCAACGATGGGTTCACTTATTCATTTTTGAGGAATATTCAGTTTGTCAGTTTTTCTTTCAAGTTAAAAATAATATTCTGTGAGATAAACTGCTAGGTTAGATTCCAGTGCTAGAATCTTTTCCTTGAGACAACCATTGCACTTAGGTGTGCCCAGAAATACATTATACCTACCCAATGACTAATATATAATAAAGTTAATTTTAGACAATGACTACTAGTACAGTTGGTGCCACTGCCTTGATTCATGCCAAGGTACCAGCAGTTTTAATCACCATTGGTTTTGTGCCACGAGTACAAATGTCCACAAAGTGAAAAAAGCCAATAGTGTATTCTGAAAATAGGTTTGACTTCATGGACCCCCTGGAAGAGTCTAGGATTCCCCAGGATTACACGGACTACACTTTGAGAAACTTTGATCTAATGTGCACCTAGTTAGGATAGTTAAAATATTCTAAATTAAAAACAAACCCATTATTAGAGCTCAGAGAAGTTAAATACCCTGCCATAGTATCGCTCAACAAATGGCAGAGCTGGATTTGAAGCTCCAGAGCTGGAGTTTGACCATCTCCCCCCCCCCCCCCCTTTCTGTGGCACCCTTTGCTACCTACCAATTAATAATTGAGAAGTCTTCTCAAGGTAGTGAGAATATGATCGATCGTTCTGTATAAGAAGAATCACTTGGGAATGCTATAGATAGTATCTGTTTTTTTTTTTTTTAATTTTGTGTCTTGGCTTTTTTCCCTCCATGACCTTAAATGAACTTATTCTATGGTATTACCTTTTTTTAACTTTTTATTTTATTTTATTTTTTAAATATATTTTATTGATTTTTTTACAGAGCGGAAGGGAGAGGGATAGAAAGTCAGAAACATCTATGAGAAAGAGACATTGATCAGCTGCCTCTTGCACGCCCCCTACTGGGGATGTGCCCGCAGCCAAGGTACATGCCCTTGCCGGAATCGAACCCGGGACCCTTCAGTCCCCAGTCCGACGCTCTATCCACTGAGCCAAACCGGTCTCGGCATATTTTATCTTATTATTGATGTCAGAGAGGAAGGAAGAGGGAGAGACAGAAATATCAATGATGAGAGTGAATCATTGATTGACTGCCTTCCGCATGCTCCACACTGGGGATTGAGCCTGCAATCCAGGCATGTGCCTGGACCATGACCTCCGGGTTCATAGGTCAAACTGGAGCCATACTGGCTGGGCATTCTTATGCAGTCTTATGTCATATTTTATTTTTTTATTATTATTTTTAAAGAAAGACTTATTTCTTATAGTTCTGGAGGCTGGGAAGTCCAGCAAGGTAGAATTTATTCTGATGCCTCTTTTCTTGGCTTATAGGCAGATGCCTTCTATGTGTGTTCACATAGCTTGTTCTGTGTGGTTGCTTGAAGAGGAGGGAGAGATCTCTTCCTCTTTTGTTTTTTAATATATTTTATTGACTTTTTACAGAAAGGAAGGGATAGGGATAGAAAGTTAGAAACATTGATGGGAAACATCGATCAGCTGCCTCCTACACACCCCCTACTGGGGATGTGCCTGCAACCAAGGTACATGCCCTTGACGGGAATTGAACCTGAGACCCTTCAGTCTGCAGGCCGGCTCTCTACCCACTGAGCTAAACCAGTTAGGGCTTTTTTAAAATTGGTTTCAGAGTGGAAGGGAGGAAGAGAGAGAGAAGCATCAATGATGAGAGGGAATCATTGATCGGCTGCTGCTTGCACACCCCACCCTGGGGATCGAGCTTGCAACCCGAGCATGTGCCCTGACCAGGAATCAAACCGTCACCCTCCTGATTCATAGGTCAATGCTGACCACTGAGGCACGCAGGCCCATCTTATGTCATATTTTGATGGCATGTATTTATTGATCAACCCACGCAGTTGGCATTGGGATCTTAAAATTATGCATTTCCCATGTCACCTTTCAGTATAATTAATACTTCTAAGTCATAGCTTTCATTCTTATTTATATTCTCACCAAGGGGATTTTAAATGCTTACATATAAATGACATAGGTATATACGTATTTTCATCTATTGTAGAGTCATTGTGGCTGGTATGGTTGTTTTTTCATAAAGACACTGCTCTGAGTCTTCATAAGTCTCATATTTTGTATCTGTTCCACTAAAGTGGAACTAAGCCTCTACCTAGGTCACAGTGTTGAGAGAACTCCAGAAGAGGGCTGGGGGAGATCCTGTGTTCCTCAGTTATACTGTGTGCAGAAGAGTGTTTTCATAATTCTTAGGTATAAAAGAGAAGTAGAATTAGTGATAATTTAGTTTCTGAATAATCAGTCTAGATTTAATAGAAATGTAGCCGAGAAGGAGGGAATACAGAATTTTCCTCCCATTTTATTTCCACATTTTGTTTATACATTAAATTCACTTAAAATGGGCCAGCCAAATACCTGAATTAGTCAACAGTTTGCAGAAAACAGAAAGGGAAATAAGCAATTCAGACAAGCCTTTGATATTGGTGTTATAATAGTTATTCATTCATTGACTTATTATTTTAATTTTTATTGAAAAATGAATATAGAAAAATTATCAAGATGTGAATGAACATCTTAGTGAATTATGCCAGTTACTTCATACATTAATTGTAGGAATGTGAAATGTTGCAGCCACTTTGGAAAACTCTCTGGCACTTGCTCAAAAAGTTATAGTTACTATATGACTCAGTAATTCTACTCCTAGATAGATATATAGATATCCAAGGGAATTAAACATATGTCTACACAGAAACATATAAGTGTTCACAGCAGCATTATGAATAATATCTAAAATTCAAAACAGCTCTGATGATGAATGGATAAATAGAATGGTATATCCATCCAATGGGATATCATTCAGCCATAAAAAGGAATGAAGTAATGATACATGGTATAACATGGGTGGACCTTGAAAACAGATTAAGAAAAAGACCACATGATTCTGTTTGATTAAATGACCAATATGGGCAAATCCATAGAGACAAAGTAGATGAGTGGTTGCCAGAGTTAGGAATGTGGTGGAGGGAACAGGGACAGGGAATGACTGCCAGTGAGTACGAGATTTCTTTTTGAGATGACGAAAATGTCCTGGAAGTAGTGATGATGACTGCACAACTCTGAATATACTAAAACCCACTGAATTGTATACGTTAAAAGTGTGAATTTTAGGATATGTAACTTAAATCTCAGCTGTTTTAAATTAAAATTAAAAGCAAGCCAAACGTCCACTTAATGTTTAACCTCCCAGGTTAACAGAGAATATAGGCAGTGCCCCAGAAGATACTCCCCCTCCCAGTTAATGCCCCAAGTTATTCTTGGGGGGGGGGGGGGGAATAGCAGTTATTTTTACTGCCACTGTTTGCTTCTCAGAAGATGCCATTTTTTTAATCAAAGCACGAAGTTTTATGCTCTTAGCACTTGCCAAGCCTAGCAGGAAACTTTTTCTAAAGTACCATTTTAATCAAATGATTCTTTGTGATTTCATGGTGCTAATGTGACCTACCCTCCGTAGCAAAAGTTCCTGCCTGTCAAAACAGGCAGCTACACACTCTTGACTTGACATTTATACACACACACACACACACACACACACACACACACACACTAGAGGCCCAGTGCACAGAATTTGTGCTCAGGGGAGGGGGGGGGTGTCCCTCAGCCTAGCCTGTACCCTCTCCAATCTGGGACCCCTCAGATTGGGCCTAAACGGGCAGTCAGACATCCTTCTTACAAACCAGGACTGTTGGCTCCAAACTGCTTACCTGCCTGCCTCCCTGATTGCCCCTAACTGCTTTTGTCTGCCAGCCTGATCACCCCCTAACCACTACTCTGCCAACCTAATTGATGTCTAACTGCTCCCCTGCCCGCCTGTTTGCCCCCAACTTCCCTCATCTGCCGGCCTGGTCACCCCTAACTGCCCTCACCTGCAGGATTGATTGCCCCCAACTACCCTCTCTTGTAGGAGGTCAGGTTCCTCCCAACTGCTCTCCCCTGCTGGTCGACAACTGCCCTCCCTTGCAGGGCCTGGAACCTCCTAACGGCCCCGCCCCTGCTGGCCATCTTGTGGTGGCCATCTTGTGTCCACATGGGGGCAGAATCTTTGAACACATGGGGGCAGCCCCTTTGTGTGTTGGAGTGATGGTCAATCTGCGTATTACTCTTTTATTAGATAGGATAGAGGCCTGGTGCATGGGTGCGTTTGCCCTGAAGAGTGTCCCAGATCAGGGTGGGGCTTCCCTTGGGGTGTGGGGCGGGCTGGGTGAGGGGCCTGTGGTGGTTTGCAGGTTGGCCATGCCCCACAGTGATCCAAGCAGAGGCCCTGGGATCTGGGATTAATTTATGTTCTACAATTGAAACTTTGTAGCCCGGAGCGGAGTCAAGCCTTCTGCTCACTGGTGGCAACAGACATTTCTGCTTGAAACTTTGTAGCCTAGAGTGGAAGCCTAGGCCAGCCAGGGCTGCAACAGAAATGGTGGCAGCCACGGAGTTGGAGACAGAAGAGGCTAGAGTTGCCAGGGCAATGGAGGAAGACAGGCTTCTGCAGCCCTACCGGGATCAGGCCTAAACGGGCAGTCGGACATCCCTCTAGAGGTTCCAGATTAGAGAGGGTGCAGGCTGGGCTGAGGGACACCTCCCCCTCCCACCAAATGCATGAATTTTGTGCACTGGGCCTCTAGTATATATATAAGAAGGATATGGAGTCTAAAGTTTAAATTATTTTTTTTTTGAAGTAACTTTTTAAGTGACATTTTTATTGTTGGCCTTTATCAGTAGCCTGGACTGTACTATTAAATACTTCTTTTAAAATATATATATATATTATTGATTTTTTTTGCAGAGAGGAAGGGAAAGGGATAGAGAGTTAGAAACACCGATCAGCTGCCTCTTGCACACCCCCTACTGGGGATGTGCCCAAAACCAAGGTACATGCCATTGACCGGAATCGAACCTGTGACCTTTCAGTCCCCAGGCTGATGCTCTATCCACTGAGCCAAGCTGGTTTCAGCTAAATACTTATTTAAGCTACCTAATCACAGATGCTTTCCTTCTCACAGCTGCTACACTAGATATAACAGGTTTAATATTATCATTTAGGGGAGCCAGATTAGCATTGATAATTCTTTTATTCTATGTATCATTTCTAAACTTACATTTTAAAAGAAACTACCCCTAAACGTTTTTACATGCTTTTAAAGATTTTAAACCCAAAGTAAGGTCAATGTTGATTATTTTTTGCTTTTCAGTGATGTCTTGGCACTGCCCATTTTCAAGCAGGAAGATTCTAGCCTTCCGTTGGACGATGAAGCCAAAAACCCGCCCTTTCAGTATGTGATGTGTGCCGCAACATCTCCAGCAGTAAAGCTGCACGACGAAACACTCACTTACCTGAACCAAGGTTAGTGTGGCTGTGTCATATTTTGATGCTAGAATTTACAAGAATCCTGAATGAAAGTTTTGACTGCCTAGATTATTGGAAGTCCTTTTGAGTTAAGTTATATAACTTTAATTCACAAAAATTGTAGGAAACTTACTGTGAGCCAATGAAGTTAGAGTTTGTGTAGATTGATTTGCATGAAAGTCTATATAACAAGGTTTATTATATGGTTTTTCAGATAAAATCCAAAGGGAGAGCAAGTAGGAAAGGATGACAGTTATTTTTAGTAACAGTGGTTTCATTGTGGAACTTGAGAATGAATCAGAAGTCCAGCTAGCAAGGGACCTGGGTCTCTGGCATGAAGCATGTACATGCTGAAAATAGACATAAGCTGTATCAAGATAGTCTGTGGCTAAAATAAATCATGTAAAAATTTTGTCTATGCATTTCTTTTTTTTTAATTAAATTTTTAAAATAAATCTTTATTTAGATTATTACAATTGTTCCTCTTCCCCCCATAGCTCCCTTCCACTCCATTCCCACCCCACCCTCTGCTCTTCCTCCACCCCGCCCCCATTGTCCTCATCCATAGGTGTATGATTTTTGTCCAGTCTCTTCTAGCACCCCCCACACTTCTTTCCTCCCGAGAATTGTCAGTCCACTTCCTTTCTATGCCACTGATTCTATTATATTAACCAGTTTATTCTGTTCATCAGATTTTTACTCACTTGATTTAGGTTCACTTGTTGATAAGTATGTATTTGTTGTTCATAATTTTTATCTTTATCTTTTTCTTCTTCTTAAAGAATACCTTTCAGCATTTCATATAATAGTGTTTGGTGATGATGAACTCCTTTAGCTTTTTCTTATCTGTGAAGTTCTTTATCTGACCTTCAATTCTAAACTGGAGTAATCTTGGTTGTAGGTTCTTGCTAATTTATCACTTTGAATATTTCTTGCCACTCCCTTTTGGCCTGCATAGTTTCTGTTGAGAAATCAGCTGACAATCCTATGGGTGCTCCCTTCTAGCTTAACTTTTTTCCTTGCTGCTTTTAATAGTCTCTCTTTGTCTTTTTGCTCTTGGCATTTGAATTGATGTGTCTTAGTGTGGTCCTCTTTGACTTCCTTTTGTTTGGAGTTTTGTGTGCTTCCTAGACTTGTAAGTCTATTTCTTTCACCAGGTGGGGGGGAGTTTTTGGTCATTATTTCTTCAAATAGGTTTTCAGTATCTTGCTCTCTCTTCTTCTGGCACTCCCATAATTCAGATGTTGGTACACTTGAAGTTGTCCCAGAGGCTCCTTACGCTATATATTTTTGGTGTTTTTTTTTTTTTGTTTTTTTTTTTGCTTTTCTGGTTGTATGTTTTTTGCTTCTTTGTATTTCAAATCGTTGACTTGATTCTTGTGATCCTCTAGTCTGCTGTTGGGTCTCTGTATATTGTATTTTATTTCAGTCAACGTATGCTTAATTTCTGGTTGTTCCTTTTTCATGTCCTCAAGGGTCTCACTAAAGTTATCGGCCTTTTCTAGAAAATTCTTGAAAAAACTTATAATTGTGGTTTTGAATTCTATATCCAGTTGTTTGCTTTCCTCCATTGCTTTCATTTGTCATCTGTTTCTTTGTCTCCGCATTTTGGCTGCCTCCCTGAGTTCATAGAGTAGCTTTGTGTGCTAGGTGTCCTCTAAGACCCAGTGGCTCAGCCTCCCCAGTTACCTGAGGTGGACACTCTTTGTGAACCCCTTTGTGGACTGAGTGCACAGTCTTGTTGTAGTTAAGCCTTGATTGTTGTTGGTCAATGGGAGGAATTGACCTTCAGTCCAATTGCCTGTGTGGATCAGCTGGGTCTATGCTGGGAGAACTTCTGTGTTGGAGATACCCTTATGAGACAAGACTTCCTTCAGTGGGGCTTTGGTGCTCACTGAGTCTGCTGTCTTATGGATCTGAGAAGTTATAATCTGGATGGTCCCACTCTGACCCCTGAGTACACTGGCTCTTGGATCTTCAAGGAGGTGCTAATTTAGCCTCTGCCTGAGGCCACACAACAGGAGTTACAGAGAGATGTGCAGATTCCTCTTCTTTGTTTGGGTTTTGGAGGAGCCCAGATGAGGCCCTGCAGTGAAGCAGTGCAAGCTGCTGTGGGGCCTTGGTCCTTCTTTTGGATGTTCTGGGTCCTACTGACTCAGCTGCTGTTTGTTAGCTAAGTTTAGAACTCAAAGTACCAAGCCATTCATATGCAAAATCCTCTGCACCCAGCTTGGATAGGGCAGAGTTTCAGGGCTGAGCAAACAGTATTGGCTTCCCATCAACCCTTCCCTAAAAGCCCCTGGGTCTCAGTGTCCTGAAGTAATCCTGCTAGCACCTCTGAGAGAAAGCTGCCCTTGCATTCTGCCCGCTGCCAGACAATCCAGTTTCTCCTCATATGAGTCTGGGTCCCCAGAGTCTCACCCAGAACTGGAATTCAGAGCAGTTTGGAGCTTTTGTCTCCCTTCCAATTGAGAAAGCCAGCCACATACTCAGTTGCCAGCTCTCTCTGTGCGTGCACATCCATACCTCTGCACTTCCGCAGCCCCTGTGAATCTCAATGTGCTTTTCTCTTTCCTTCTAGCTGTAGAATATCCACTCAGCCAGCCTTCCTGTGGTTCCGGATGATGCCCGTTGTCTTTTAGTTGTTGTTTTGAAGTGTGGGAGGCAGCGTTCAGGTGTTTACCTATGCCGTCATCTTGGTTTTTTCTGTCTACACATATCTTGTTTATACTTTATAAGACTACTATATTTTGGTGATAGAAAAGTGAGAGTGGGAAGAACGGAAAATAGCAATGTGGCAGGGCAGAATTTACCTTTGGGAAGTATGAGGGATTTTTTTCATGTGCTCTTAGCAGTTTGGGGCACAGGCTAGTGTGACTTCCCAGTGTAAACAAACATACTTTGTTATGCAGGAATTAATTTGTTGGGTAAAGTGAAAGCATGTGAAACTTCTTTTTTAAAGTGCAAATATCCTATCTAATTAGATGACATGCAAATGTGACCGTACTTTGGCTCTTGATTGGCTATGCTACCAGCCAATCAGGAGCGGGGGGGCAGGGCCAAGCAGAGCACCTGTGCTCGGGGGGCGGGGGGGGGGGGGGCACTCCGGCCAGAGCAGAGAAGACTGAAGGCTCCGGCTGGGCTGGAGTGAAGCCTCCAGCCGGCCAAAGCAAAAACGGAAGGCAACAGCCAGAGGGAAGCCTGGCTCCCAGGTTCCAGAGGAAAACTGGTCCTGGCAGCCAGGGGAAGGAAAGCCTGTTGTATGACTCTTCATGCAACAGGGCTCTAGTTTTGTTACAAAGTAGTACATAGTCATTGTAGAAAAATTGGGAAATCTGTCAAGGAATAAAGCTTGAAGATTGATTGCAGTTGCATCCACTAAGATAACAAATTAACATTTAGATATATTTCCTTCTGTGTACATTTTTATTAATTTGTCATTTAATTTCTTAAACTATTGGAACGAGCTACAGATTTTAGTCTCTTGTGATAACATTCAGAAATATGAAAGAATAACTTATTTTTAACTTTTCATTTCATATATAGGTTTAGAATTGCTGAGGTTTTATTTTAGGTAATGCTATCTGTAGCACTTATAGCTGTGCTACTTATTAGTAACTCTAATTTTGTTACTAATATGGATTTAGTATAATGTTGAATTAGTGTTTGGGTAAGCATTTAATTATTTGCGACTTAAGTTTCATATTTGAAAGAATGTAATAATTTATATCGTAATATGTCTTGAACATAAAACTATCAGAAGAAACAATATAGGGGCAAGGATATTCACTGTAGCTTTATTTCTAGTGACAAAAAAAAAAGGAAAATAACCTGAATTTTTCTTACTTGGAGAATGATTCAGTAAGTTCTCTTATATGCACACCTTGGGATGAGTGAGTGCACACGCACGTATGCACGCTTAAAGGCATGTGTTGGATATGTCTGTTCATGAGCCTGGGGGGAATATTGATAATTTGTCACTATTATTAAGCCAGAAAAAGATAGTTCGTATTGACAAAAGATGTAGTCCACCATTTATAGTGATGATTTGTTAGACTGACATTTATGAGTTTTTACAGTGTATGAAGCATTGTACTAAATATGTGTTATCTTCTACAATAACCCAGGAAAAGTTTTATAGATTTAAAAACTAAAGCTTAGAGCAGTTGATCAGCTTGCTCAATATCAATTTGGTCAATCTTAAATTTTTTAAAAGTTACTGAAGTATAAATACAGTAGTGCGTACAGGTCATAAGAGTATACAGCTCAGCCGGGCTGGCGTGCCTCGGTGGTTGAACGTCGACTTATGACCTGGGAGGTCACAGTTCGATTCCCGATCAGGGCATGTGCCCAGGGTGCGGGCTTCATCCCCGGTGTGGCCTGCAGGAGGCAGCCAGTCAGTGATTTTCTGTCATTGATGGTTCTCTCTCTCCCCTTTTCCCTTCCTCTCTGAAATCAATTAAAAAAATATTCTTAAAAAAGAGTATATATAGCTCAATGAATTTTTACATTATTTAGAAATATTGCCTCTAATATTTCCACGTATGTGGGTGGTAATGCTAGTGTAAACACACCTACTGTGCTGCCAGTGCTGTAAAAGTATAGTACATACAATTATGCATAGTCATGACAATAAATATTACTAGTTTTATAGTTTTTATTATTTTAGAGTGTGCTTTTCCTGTTATTAAAAAAAAGTTAGAGTAAAACAGTGAATTGTGTTACTCTGGCCACAGCCTTGTGCATGTCGTGTTTACTGTGGCTCCTAATAGCATCATTTTCTCTTGTGCTTGATTTACTCTCATGTTGTTTTGTTCATCATGGCCCCTGTGTACAAGATCCACTGCTAATGTTGTCATTAAGAGGCCACATCAAGTGATTGGCCTGGAAAGGAAAATAGAATTCAGGATTACAAAAGTGGAAAATCAATTATGGTTATTGCTCATTAGTTGGGCATGTCCCATTTCACCATAGCTACCATCTTGAAAAGCAAAAACAAAGTGACAGAAGCTATTCAAGGATCTGCTTTATTGAAGGCAATAAGACTAACAAGAATTCCAGAAGGGTCTTTATCAGACATGGATAAACTTGGATTGAAGACTGGAAACAAGTGTATCCCTTTAGCACCAGGCTGATAGCCAAAGCAAAAGTTTATTTGCAGTGTTGAAAGAAAAAGTGGACTTGACTGGGATGTTTAATTTACTGCTTGCTCTAGGTGGTTTACATGATATAAAAGTCATCATATATTACACTAGAGGCCCAGTGCACGAATTTGTGCATCTTGAAAGGAACTGTGGGCCGTGAGGCTGTGGTGGGCACAGGGGCGGGTCTCAGCCCATCCTCTGCACCCCCGTGCAGCCCTGGTCCCCTGTCTGCCTGCAGCCCTGCTCCTGCTGCTGCCACTCCCACACCCTGACGGCACCAGTCCCACCCGCCCCCACTGACCACAGTGTGACTGGGGCCAGCACCAGCAGTGGGTGCAAATGGGACTGGCACCATCCGCAGATGTGTATATACAAAGAGAAAATGATAAAGCAATGATGGTAAAATGTTAACAGTTCTTGAGTAATATGTAGTTCTTTAGTAATCTTGTAAGTTCTGTTTAAATTTGAAATTATATTAAGATGTTAACAAAATTTGGCTTATTTTAAAAATGGCTATGGAGTGCAGTATACGTTAGACAAAGACACTGCCTCCTACAATACTGCCTCCTTAGTTTATCTCTCAAAGCCCTTTCAAAGCTGGGTCTTCAAATGGGCATCTAATGAACCAGGAGCTCTTGCTTATGTGTATAAAATGTGTGCATATATGTATACTCAAATATATGAACTGTATGCACATATATAATGGGTATATGTGAACATCAGTGTATTTGTGGAGCATACTTTTGTAATGGAGTGAGAACTGCCCTCGACTGTTGCAAGATTTATAGTCCTGTCAAACGTGATGACTTCAGTGAATTTTGGTGACTTGTAATCATAATACAGTTTACTTTAAACATTTTTAGATAGACTTAATTCTTAATTTTGACATAGACAATTAAATAATTTGAACTAAAAAGGACTTTTGAAATCTTATCTGTAATATTGTGCAATGTTTCATATATCATTATATTAAATGAGCCTTATGCAAAATGATGTAAATGTATAATTAGCTATCCCAGATTAGGCCACTTTTCTCTTTGGAAGAGTGTTATCATAACATAACCTACAGTATTTGTTCAGCTTCTGAGAAAAGATGGTTGATTCTTACCGTTTACTTACAGCTTTTTGAGTATTAAGTTATTCCCAGAAGAAAGGTCTTGAACACTTTCTGTTTAAAATAGTATTTGTAGGGTCTCCAACTTCAGCAAGCATTGGGATCTCATAGAGGGCTTGTCAAAACATGTTTGCTGAGCTCCATTGAGTTTCTGATTTAGTGGTGCTGGAGAATTTGCATTTCTGATAAGTTTCCATGCTGATGCTGCTAGTCTGGGGCCCATGCTGCATTTTTTTAAAAATATATTTTACTGATTTTTTTACAGAGGGAAGGGAGAGGGATAGAAAGTCAGAAACATCAGTGAGAGAGAAACATCCATCAGCTGCCTCCTGCACACCCCCTACTGGGGATGTGCCCGCAACCAAGGTACATGCCCTTGACCAGAATCGAACCTGGGACCTTTCAGACCATAGGCCAAAGCTCTATCCATGGAGCCAGACTGGCTCCAGCCATGCTGCATTTTTTATTTTGAATATTCAGGCAAATATGAGAGCTTCCCTTCACAACCATCCTAAATGGACAAATTCCTCATAGGAGGGTTGGCACATTGCAGAGGCTCTGCACAGTTCCTTGGCCATAGCTTGGTGACTAGTACTCCTAGTAGCCTTCCCTTAAAGATAATTGCCCACTTGCCATTTGGGCAACTGTTACTGAAGAATGTTTGCCATTGTGTAACACCATAAAGAAAAAATAAATAAATTGTGTAGTCTTCATCAGTAAGATAGAAATTGGAACAGGTTTTCCAATTGTATTGATGCCTTAAAGTATCCGTGTTTTTTTTGTTTTTTTATTTGTTTGTTTTTGGTACTATTTTGAACAATAGAAATTCAGAGTTTAAAAACTTTGTTTTCCTGGTTATGCCTTAAGCACCTGTTCTTATCTTAGGTAACGAGAAGGGTTCAGTCTATGTGAAGTGAAAAACGTAATCCCAACATGGAGCCAAGAGGGTGGAGTAAACACAGCTGGCTCTCCCTTTAGCAGGGATTTAGCTGGAATAGGCTGCCCCTTATATAACTCCAGCCAGGTCTTTGATGCTTTCATGCCTCATGATATAAGTGAGCTTGTCCACAGATTATGCATATAAGTTCTTTGGTTGGTCTCAACCCACCCTCCTTTTCCTGCCTTCTCTCTGAGATTCTGCAGTCTGTTCCATGCTTCTATGTCTCTGGATCTATTTTGTTCATCAGTTTATGTTGGTCATTAGATTCCAAAGATGAGTGAGATCATATGATACTTGCTTTTCTCTGGCTTATTTCACTTAGTATAATACTCTCCGTGCTGTCTCAAAGGGTAAGAGAGCCTTCTTTTTCACTGCTGCATAGTATTCCATTGTGTAAATGTACCACAGCTTTTTTATCCACTTGTCTACTAATGGGCACTTGGGCTGATTCCAGATCTTAATCGTCATTTGACCTAATGTAAATTGTGCTGCTATGAACATAGGGGTGCATACATTCTGATTGGTGTTGTGGGTTTCTTAGGATATATTCCTAGAAGTGGGATCATTAGGTCAAATGACAGTTCCTTATTTAATTTTTTGAGGAAACTCCTGTTGTCCACAGTGGCTGAGTCAGTCTGCATCCCCACAGCAGCCTACTAGGGTTCCCTTTCTCCACATCTTTGCTATCACTTGTCATTGGTTGATGGTGGCCATTCTGACAGGTGTGAGGTAATACCTCATTGTGATTTTAATTTGCATCTCTTTGATGATCAGTGACTTTGAGCAATTTTTCATATGTCGCTTGGCCACCTGTATGTCTCCTTTGGAGAAGAGTCTATTTTTTAATTGAATGTTTGTCTTCCTTTTGTTATGTTGTATGAGTTCCTTATATATTTTGATACTAGCCCTTTATCAGATGTATCATTACCAAATATGTTCTCCCATGTAGTGGGCTTCCTTTTTGTTTTATTGATGGTTTCTTTTGCTGTGCAGAATCTTTTTATTTTGATGTAGTCCCATTTGTTTATTTTCTCCTTAGTTTTCTTTGCCCTAGATATGAGACACGTAACTGTCATTTTTTGTTAATTTCATTTTGCACAGTAATCTTATTTCCTTGAGGTTAGTCTTGTTTTAAAATACATATTTTTATTTCAGAGAGGAAGGGAGAATAGAGATAGAAACATCAGTGATGATGAGAGAGAGAGAATCATTGATCGGCTGTCTACTGGGGATCATGCTCACAAGCCAAGCATGTGCCCTTGTTCGGAATCAAACTTGGGACTCTTCAGTCCACAGGCCAACACTTTATCCAATGAGCCAAACTGGCTAGGTCTAGTTTTTGTTTTAAAGTTCTATATTAGGACTTAAAAATAAATGCTTTGAATTTAATGTCATTGTTCATAGTAGCAAAAAGTGGGAAAAACCCACATGCTCATTACCTGATGAATGAGTGAACAAACAAAATGTGGTGTATTTATGCAATGAATAATAGTTGGCAATAAAAAGGAATTAAAAACATGCTATAAGGTGTGTGAACCTTGAAAACATTCTTTAGTAAAAGAAGCCAGTCACAAAGGCCACATATAGTGTGATTCCATTTATATCAAGTGTCCAAAGTAGGCAGATTTCTAAACAGAAAGTAGAGTCAGTGGTTGCTGGAGGCTCGGAGGATGGGAGTGGTGAGTAGTGACCGCTAATAGATTTGAGTTATTTTTGGGGTGATGAAAATGTTCTAAAATTGGTAGCAGTGGCAGTTGCACAGTTCTGAACGTACTAAAAACGAATTGTATACTTTAAAAGGGTGAATTTTTATGGCATGTAAATTATATTTCAAAAAAGCTGTTGCCTGGGCAGCATGGCCCAGTGGTTTGGTTGATGGTCAACCTGTGAACCCCAGTCGTGGCACGTGACACGTGACCAGGCTGCAGGCTCCATCCCCAGTTGGGACGTGCTGGAGGCAGCCAATCAGTGATTCTCTCTCATCATTGATGTTTCTCTCTCTCTCTACCTCCCCCTTCCTCCCTGAATTTTTTTATTGAGAGAGAATCACTGATTGGCTGCCTCCTGTACGCCCCTACTGGGAGTCGAGCCCACACCCTGGGGACCTGCCCTTGATTGGAATAGAACCTGGGACCTTTTAGTCTGCAGGCCAGTGCTCTATCCACTGAGCAACATTGGCTAGGACTAAATATATATTTTAAAAGCTGTTATAAAAAGTTGGTCTCAGGTAATTGATATATGTACAGTGCGAATTTAATGTAAGAGTAACAGGTAAAAATGAAAATAAATTGACAGAAATTCTTTATAGTCTTATGTAGTAATGTAAGAAGGAAAGGATAGTATGAGTTGCAGGAAAAAGAAAGATAATAAACCTGAATTGCTTTTCTAGCAAATGAACATTGTGTAATTGTATATTTTGAGAAAGATATTTTTATTAAACACAGTAATGTTCGTTATGTGGATTGTTTTTAATGTTCAATTTCTTTAAAAATAGGTCAGTCTTATGAAATTCGGATGCTGGATAATCGGAAAATGGGAGATATGCCTGAGATCACTGGAAAATTGGTAAAGGTAAGGTCGATCCTTTTACATTCCTAGTAGATATTGCAGTGATTTTTAAAAAGCAGTTTTGCTGCAGGAGTTTTTATAAAAAATTTAACTTCACTATTTTAAAGTTCCTAACCTGTTGACGTAACGTGAAAGCCCTTTGGGAACGTACTGTATGAAATTTACTTGTTTCTATGTGTGCAAAGACCTGCCACCACTGCAAAAAATTAAGTTTCTCTTTAAAAGTAAGAGAACATGAGGGAAAATGTGTTAAAATGAAACTCAGAAGGTCCTTTTATTTCACCTCTTAATATTTCTCTAAAAAGATTTTTGAAATTTCTCTTTACCCTACTGATGTATATGAATGAAGAAGGCAGTCATTCCAGATATAGGAGGTGTAACCACTGGCCTGCCAGCCCATTGCTTATAGGATGTATCTTCAGAACTGTCCCCACTCCCTCCATGGTCACGCGTGGCGGGTCCTAGCCTCACCTATCATGCACCATGGTTTATTGCCAGTTCCATAGCATGCAAGGTTTATGGAAGAAACTTAATTAGGGAAAGGCAAAACTTCAGTGTGGCTACGTGTCAGCAAAAGAGAAGCATGAGTTCTCTTGATCCTTCCATCTCCCCACAGAGAGGCATTTGGGGCCTAGGTGCTGCTGGGCCCTCACTGTGGAGAGGCATTCCATTGGAAAGACTCTCTCCTTTGCAGATCTGCCTCTTTAGAGGGCGAGCATGTAAAAGGCAGCCTTGGTAGGGGGAGTGGATACTAATACCCTGTTTTCCCGAAAGTAAGACATCCCCCGAAAATAAGACCTACTCACTGTAATTTAAGGCATCCCCCCAAAAATAAGATCTAGCACATCTTTGGGAGCAAAAATTAATATAAGACACTGTCTTATTTTCGGGGAAACAGGGTACTAATAGCAAATTTGGGATATCTGGGTAAGCTAGGTGCTCAGCACCTGGAGGCTCGAGAATCTGACATATTTTAGTATTCCGCCCACTCCCTGAGGCAGGAAGCCTTCAGTCCTGTGAGAAGATGAAGGAAAGATAAGGGATCTGGTCTCCACTGGATCATTGTCTTGTCAACCCAGAGTGAGCTCCCAGATTTCCCCGTCTCACTCAGGGACTCCCAATATACTTGGGTCAGAAGCATCCATCTGCACTTTGAGTCTGTCATGTTTGTGTTCAGTCAGTGGGTTTGCTCATTTCCCTAGAGGATGAGTGAAATGCTCTTATTTTTTAATTCCCCAATATTGGCATTCACTGATTAGACAAATTGTTTTATGAAGTCAGCAGCATTGTTACCACTGAGGAAGCCCTGTTTTGGTTGACTGGACGCTAGTGGAAAATAGCTAAGTGTCTGCTCAAGGAGCCAAACAGTAGCTCTCATTTTCCAGTGTCTAGGAAACAGACATGTGAAGATTTTCTCAGCATGCCCTTGGTCCTAGCCAGCTTGGTTCAACTTTGGACAAATCTACCAGCTGTACCGTACCTGATTAAAATTCGACGTAGCCCTAACTGGTTTGGCTCAGTGGATAGAGCATCGGCCTGAGGACTGAAGGGTCCCAGGTTTGATTCCAGTCAAGGGCATGTACCTTGGTTGCAGGCACACCCCCAGTAGGGGGCGTGCAGGAGGCAGCTGACTGATGTTTCTCTCTCATCGATGTTTCAAACTCTCTATCTCTCTCCCTTCCTCTCTGTAAAAAATCAATAAAGTATGTATTTTTCCGGAATTGAAACTGGGACCCTTCAGTCCGCAGGCTGATGCTCTATCCACTGAGGCAAACCGGTTTAGGGCTCGACCAAGTAATATTTTAAGAGAAGATATGGGTGAATTTTCCTGTGACTGTGAAAGTTAAATTAAATTTGATGATTCAGAGATGTTGACTTTTAAAAACAAAGTGTAAAGGCTATAAAATTGTTTTAATTGTAAAAATTAATTTTAATAAAATGAATAGGGCTTGATGGGTCCTGTATTGAGGTCCTTTAAATTGGATCCAGCCATGGCCAGTTTTGCTCAGTGATTAGAGCATCAGCCCACAGACCAAAGGTCACAGGTTTAATTCCTGGTTAAGGGCATATACCTCAGTTGCAGTTTTGCTCCCCATCCCTGGTCAGGGTGTGTGCAAGAGGCAACCAATTGATGTGTCTCTTCTCTCTTCCCTTCCCTCCCCTCCCCTCCCCTCCCCTCCCCTCCCCTCCCCTCCCCTCCCCTCCCCTCCTCTCCCCTCTTCCCTCCCCCCTCTCCCCTCTTCTCTCCCCATCCCTGGTCAGGGTGTGTGCAAGAGGCAACCAGTTGATGTGTCTCTTCTCTCTTCTCTTCTCTCCCCCTCTTCTCTCCTCTCCTCTCCTCTCCTCTCCTCTCCTCTCCTCTCCTCTCTCTTTCTCTCAGTTTCTCTCTCCTGCTTCCTCCCTCCTGCCCCCCCCCTTCCTTCCATTGTGTCTGAAAATCAATGGAAAATAATGCCCTCTGGATCAACCAAAGGACTTGTATGCATGCATATGAACCTAACCAATGGACAGAGACACCAAGAGGGTGGGGGTATGTGTGGGGGTGTGGGAGGCAATGGGGAGATAAGGATACATATGTAATACTTTAATTTAAAAAAAAAGAAATAAAATTTTAAAAAGAGAGAAAATAATACCCTCTGGTGGTGATTGAAAATAACAATATTAAAAATAAAATAAACTATCAGCTAGATTTTGAACATTATTTGTGGGATGGGGAAAGCAGACGGACTAAAGTAGTATGTATACGTATTGCTAACAAATTATTCCTATTCAAACCAGCAGAGCCTATGAAAATATGATTATCTTGCCCGGTGTGTGTGGCTTGGTGATTGAGTGTCAACCTATGAACCTTGGAGGTCACAGTTCGATTCCCAATCAGGGCACATGCCCGGGTGTGGGCTTGATCCCCAGTAGGGGGTGTGTGCAGGAGGCAGCCAACCAATGATTCTCTCTCATCAACACTCTCTTCCTCTCTCCCTCTCCCCCTCTCCCGCTGCCTCCCTTTCTCCCTCTCTTTCTCCCCCCGTCTCCCTTCCTCTCTGAAATCAATAAAAATATGCTTTTTTAAAGAAAATATGATTATCTTATTGCAGCATAGTCTGAGGAAATTATACATGTGTCAGAAGCACTAATTAGTACAAATTTGGCATCTGAATGTGTTTTTGATGACCTCTTTAATCCTGGCCCCTGGAATGAAATACAAGCTGGCTCCCCAAACCTGTGGAAAGTGAAGAAGGGATGAGAGGTAGAGAACAGAGATTTGGCCTAGAGTTTGTGAAGTTAAGTCTTTCCTTAGGAACTTGAGTGTTTGGATAAAGTTACCTTGATGTGTTTTGGTTTGGTTTGGTTTTTCTTCACTCTCTTTCAGATAAAATCGTTGAGAGTGAATTTTGCCTGTAAGTTCTCAGGGTGGGTGCAGATGTCCCCTCTTCTCCCCAGATGACTGTCTTTTTACAGACACTCAGTTATTAACTGTTACTTTAAATTAGCAGTTTTATCATTGTGCCTCAATTTCTCTGTCTTTATACCACCTTTTCATTTTTTTAATACCTGAGTCCACCCAATGTTTTCTACCTAGAAATGTAATTCTTGTTCATGAGTTTTGTTGGGCATGTGTCTTAATTCTGAATCATAATGTCAGGTTTTTAAATATAAATTATACCTAATTAACCATTTTATTTGGGTTCTTTACATTTGAATTATAATTCTTTGCACCAAATACATGTA
Organism: Antrozous pallidus; assembly: GCA_027563665.1. Taxonomy (NCBI): domain Eukaryota; kingdom Metazoa; phylum Chordata; class Mammalia; order Chiroptera; family Vespertilionidae; genus Antrozous; species Antrozous pallidus. Next base: position 50,424,438 of record CM050524.1, on the reverse strand, counting down.
CCTATAATCCAGGTATACAAGAGCAAAACAGTTAACTTACAAAGTATTTAAAGCAGAATTTGTTTTTGTATGCTATTCTATTATAGGAATGCTTAAGAAGTGAAAATGCTTCTGCATTTTAGCTGGAACAGTTTAAAAGTACTCATTTCCCCCACTTACTCCATAGAGCATCATAAGAGTCGTGTTCCATGATAGACGGCTACAATATACAGAGCATCAGCAACTCGAAGGTTGGAAGTGGAATCGCCCAGGAGATAGACTTCTTGATTTAGGTACAGTGACTGTCAGGAGACATGGAGAGAGATATAAAGGCATTTTAGTTATACCCATGTTGACACCACGTATAATTGTGTGGAGAGTGTTTTGGTGTGAGTGGCTTCTGTGGGACTTGAGTTGTTTCATAGTTTAAAATGTTGACCCTTGAATAATGAACGCTGGAGTTACGGGCTGATTCCCATGCAGTGAAAAATTTGCACATAGACTCCCCCAAAATGACTGTATTAATAGCCTGCTGTTGATCGGAAGCTTTACAAATAATATAAACAGTCAACACATATTTTGTATGTTATGTGTATTATATATTGAGTTTGTAAGCTAGAGAAAAAAACTTATTAAGAAAATCATAAAGAAGAAAAAATACACTTAGAGTATTTATTGAAAAACTCTACACATAAGTGCGTCTGCAGTTCCCACCCAAGTTATGTGAGGACCAACTGTAGAGTTTGGTGAAACAAAGACCCGGAGCCGGTAATATTGTGAGCTAGAAACCATTTCCTTAGCTCTCCTTTGGGTACTGCCCATCATATTCTGGTTAAAATGAAACAGAAACCGTGGTGGGAGAGAGTCTAACAGTCATTAGGTAGGTTTGGGTGTTGAAATGGTTGACCACAGAGAACATGGAAAAACAAAGTGCAGCGTAGAGGTATAACATTTCCACTAAAACATAATTAGAGTAAGCTGTAAGCTTTTAAATTACTCTTAGTAGATGAGTTTCTATGTAACTTCTTTTTAAAATACAGATATTCCAATGTCCGTGGGAATAATTGACACAAGGACAAATCCAAGCCAGTTAAATGCAGTTGAATTTCTGTGGGACCCTGCAAAACGCACATCTGCTTTCATTCAGGTTTGGTTTTTTACTTTACTAGACGTATACTAGCCTCGTCTTTTAGAAGGTCATGGATGAGGTCGAATTCTTTTTTTTTTTTTTTTTTTTTTTTTTGCAGTTGAGCTCTTGATACATGATATAAATTTCTTTAAAAGTTTATTTGTAAACTATCTGGCAGTGTCTTTTAAAAATACACTGGAGTAAATACAGTATATACTTATACTAAATCTGTTATTACAGATTGACACATGTGAAGGCAAGCTGATGTGTGAATATTACTTTTACCACTGGTAGTAACAGTAATCAAAACTTGCATTTTTCATCAGATGCATTTCTCCGGAACCAAAGCTGCCATATAAAAGGGTGTGACTGAAAAAAAGTGTACTGTTTTAAGATTCTGTTAGCAACATTCTAATACTGAAATTTTCAAACCACAAAAGTAAGAGAATAATAAGAATGAATTCTGTGTACTCATCACCTTCAACAGTTATGAGTAGTTTCCATTTTTTAAGTTATGGATGGCATACTTTAAAGCAATGCTCAGGCATTTCATGTCAGCCATAAGTACTCAGTTTGTATCTTTAAGAGATGAAATTTAAAATATATATAGTAAAATCCATGGTAATTCTAATACCCAGGATGTTCAGATTTATAAGTGGGAAAGATTAAAAATACTGAGTAGGTAATCGTACGTAGGAAAAACATTCTGCTTAATTGCTGAACAGCCTATGTAAACTGTGGCTTTTGTGAACAGTAAAGAATCTTTGGTATTTTGAATTTTTGTGGTCTGGCAAATACTATATCCCATCGATTAGTAGTCACTAGGAACATGGTTTGTATTCGTTGAATATTTTCTCATACTGTTTGTCTAACATGATAACTAGGTATACAGTGAATGAAGTAATGTAGGAGCTGGCCTTAAATCTCAGGTTGTACACAGTATCCTGTAGAGATCATTTTTCACTTTGAGAGTCGCTAGAAGACAGGATGTGTATCAGTCTGAAATTACAAAAATCTGTTTATTGATCCTGTTAAGTATCCTAAAGCTATCTCTATGGTGAGGGTGCAGAGTGATGGAAGATTCCCTTAGGACCTTTGCAGGGGTTGACAGAAGAGTTTAGATGGATACAGGTAGGACAAGTGCTGTGGAAGTTCCCCAGGCGAAGGTATTCCAAGTTGATGGAGGTTGGAATAACAGTAAGATGACTGAATGGGTAGTTAGGGCATTTCGCAGTAGAGAGCAATAGTGGAAACTCTGAATGAGCTCAAGGTTGTCGTGGATTGAACCATGTGCAAGGCTTAGCTGGGTCTGAGCAATATATGGTTTGGAGTGGAGGTAGGGGAGGAAGGGGAAGAAGGCAAGAAGCCTCTGCACTGTACTGCTATACCCATGATCAGAGTAAGTCCTTCCTCAAAGGAGAGGCATTGGAATGGGGAAGAAGAGCTCATTCCCAGAAATTGCAGAAAGTCGCAGCTGGCTTTGTGAAAGGAAAACCATATATTAAAAACAATCAGAGAAATTCATAACAGATTCCTGGCTAAGAAGTGGAAGTTTGTTTTAAAAGAACTTACATTTATAGTGGTGACAGGACATTCAGAGGGACAAACCAGTGGATGGTACTTTGAATCCATCTCCAATTGTCCAGGTACACTGCATCAGCACAGAATTTACTCCACGGAAGCATGGAGGTGAAAAGGGAGTGCCTTTTAGGATTCAGGTTGACACCTTTAAGCAGAATGAAAATGGAGAATATACAGATCATCTACACTCAGCTAGCTGCCAAATCAAAGTTTTTAAGGTAAGAGGCTTCCAGTAATTAAGGCCCAGTTTTGCTTATAAAGTTGTTTGCAACCTGACGGACAAAATAATCTCTGTGTTTTAGCCTAAAGGTGCAGACCGGAAGCAAAAAACTGACCGAGAGAAGATGGAGAAGAGAACTGCTCACGAAAAAGAAAAGTATCAGCCATCCTATGATACCACAATCCTCACAGAGGTAATGCAGAGCAGCATTTTGGTGTCTGGAGAGAAGCAGAGGTTTGCATATTGGAACTATTTATAAGGATGAGTTTTGCCAAGAAGGGATTGGGGAAGGTTGGGGGGGTAGTTTGACATATATTCTTTGTGAAATTTGTGGGGGAGATGATTATTTCAATTCTGGGATTTTAATGGATTAGTTTTCTGGGTGGGATCTTGAATGAAGATGCTGAAATCCCAATTAGGTCTCAGAAACAGACCTTAAAAACCTTGAAGTTGGCAAGAAATTAAACCGGGGCCTGGAAAGTTTGATTTTTGTCACTGCTGGGGTTTTGCATTTTCTTTAACTTTGAATCCTGCTAATCATGCAGTTGTTTAATTGGACTGCAGAGACATAAAACAGGGTATTGGATCTTTCTTTGTATAATTAAAAGACATTGATCCCAATCTTTGGTGTTTGTCCAGATGAGGCTTGAGCCTATAATTGAAGATGCAGTTGAACATGAGCAGAAAAAGTCCAGCAAGCGGACTTTGCCAGCAGACTACGGTGATTCTCTGGCAAAGCGAGGCAGTGTAAGGGACTTCTTCTCCTTTCATTGTGCAGGAAACCTTGTGCAGTGTTAGATATAGGACCTACTTCCACGGAAAAGTAAAGCCAAATTTGTTTTTGATGTCCTTGTCTTGATTTAATTTGCTTTTGTTTAGACTTCTGCTTTCTGTTTGTTACTCACTGAGGAAAATTTCCTAAATCTAACACTTTAAAACAAAGTTGACCTTTTTGGGTGGTTTTAGAGGGAAAAATGACACTCAGAAATGTGTTCCCTCCCTGTCTCCTTCCCTTTCTCTCCCTCCCTCCTCAGCACACACACTTCCTTTAAGAGCACTGAAATTATTGGAAAATACATTCTTTAGTAAAATAGTTAGCATTTTTTGTTTAATTTTAAAGGGTTTTGCTTCCTTGTGTGTATAACTGATAAGAAAATGTGATGGATATTTAGAGAAATGATGACAGCAAGCTTGACATTAACATATGCAATACTTCGTGTCACATTTCCCTGCATGTAGTGTAAGAATGTGTGTCTGTGCCTTTAAAAGCCTGTCTGGCAGCACTGGTAGGAAAATGGCCTTGACTGCATCAGTGTTCCTCGCAGCAATGCACTATGAACTTGTGCTTCAGGCCAGAGCAGTGCACCTTGCTATACCCAGATCCGGATTCCACCAACAGACAGCCAGGGGATTTTGGTTGAATATGAGCTTTCTCTGCTTGAGTGTAGCAAATTCTTCCTTTATGACACAACTCTCCATTTAACGGTCTAGATCAGCTATATATTTACAGTAAATGTAAACATAGAGCATTAAACCTCTTCTTAAATAGCTGTATTAATGGCTACACTATCATTACAGTGTTCATTCTATCAAGGTGACAAATACGGAATTTTTCACTCTTAAACATAGGTGTAATTATTTGTAGACTACAAAAAGTCACAAGCACAATCACTAGAACATCATTTCCAAGTTTAAAAGCATTGTCTGAAAATGTCTTAAAGGCTTCTCTGTACAATAGAACTGTAAGTGACTAATCTGAAAGAATGCGGAGTACACTTGTTGCATTTTTACTGTTTTTTTTTTTTTATGCCAGTCAAAGGTTGTATGGAACAACTATATACTCCATCTGATTTTGTTTTTAGCCTCTTCTGATTTCCCAACTGAAGAATCACAAATGTTTCTTAAATTTTTGGAGGGAAATACTGATAACTCAAATCACTTTCCACTCTTTTTAGAAACTTCTTCACTAATTAAAAGGAGTGGGTTCTCATAATTAATACATCTATTCGAGCCCAGAGCTAATCTGAAGACTGGAATTATTTTTAAATTATTAATGACTCAAGTCTAAAGTATGCAAAACGTCAGCAGTTCATTGGCCTGGAGCCTGGGATTTCACATCTTCCTCGTGTGTGTCGTTCGCTGCCCGGGCTGCATTTGCTTTGGTTAAGATATTCCGAAGGGTGGTTAGAGCTCCTCCTGGAAACTGGTTTTTAAGAAGGCAGGATATGTTTAAAAAAAAAGTCTGCAGCATTTCATTGCTTCAAGTGCCTACCAAGGAAGGCAACATTTTTCTTAGTCTTGGATAGTTGCTGGTGGCTGTCGGTAGAGAGGAATATCCAGATTCATCTGTTAAAGTTAAAAGGTGCAGTGGGAAATGGTCCCACATGGAATAGATGCACTGTGGTTGGTTCCTAAGAGCTACTGCACAACAAAACCCTTACTTAGTGTGTCTATTTCTTTGCCTCTGAGCTGCATTTTATTGGCTCAAGTCAGGGCTGCCAATTTCTACAGTCTCAGGTGGGTCACCATTTTCTAGTCCACCTGAGGAGGGACTCTGTTCCCGGTGCACCAGAGCTGAGACTCTAAGGGTCCAGGCCAGGTGATGGGTTACAGGTTGCCGTCAGGAACACAGGCCCTGCAGCTTCGCTTACTTTTAAGACAGGGCAGACTGACCAGGTAGAAGAAACTGTGAAAATATTCCTTGGTAGCCTTTACCCTCCTGGGTTGAGACTGCTAGAGAAATCTCTGAAATACAGGCAGGCAGGTCGTGGTGCTTGCTGGCCATTTTAGAACTTGGAATCCGTTCTTTTCTAAAAGTAGAGGCTTCCCCCAAGAACCAGCTTTCATTGAACACTAATTTTCTACTGTTGAGTGCATGGAGTCTCTTATTTATTGGGCAAGTTTTAGGTGTCAGCTGTTAACAGCTCTACTTCTCTGCTGCGAAGAGTCTAGATGTGTAAGTGAAAACAGGCATGCTTATGAAGTTTCAGGCAATTTGGTGTCGCTGTCGCTGCGCTGCCATACTAACCTGAAGTTTTTGATGGCTTCATTTCCTCGGTAGATAGCTGGCAAAAATTACAAGGCAGATTTTGGGCGGCTTGGCATTAAAAGGTTTATGTTCTTTTGCTGTTACCCTTGCTAATGGCGGTATTTAGTGTCTGAGGAGGATGGTGTAGCAGGAAAGTCTTCTGGGTATGGAGATGGCTGTAAGCAGGGCACACCCATAGATATTTGATCTGTTAGTTGGCTCACAAGCTCTTAGGTTCCTCAAACTGTATAAGCTGAGGAGGTAACTGCTTTGTAAGGAGGAAAGTAAAAGAATGACCTTGTTGTGTGAGGTTCATAGTGAAATCGGTATGCTATGCAATACGCATAGCAATGCTGTCCAGCCAGTAAATTCCTTTTTTGGGAAGTTGATAGTAGTAGAAACAATGAGTGCAGTCATTTTCCGCATTTTTGAAGAATACCTGATGGGCAGTTAAATAATAAGATTCGGGGTTTCTGTTTTATTTTCCTCGTATCGATGTTTCTGATGCCTGTCAGTAGCTTTAAGCTCTTATAACCATTAGGGAGACTTCCTTTTTGCCCCCAAGTGCTGCACAGTCTTCTAGCTCCTTCACACTAGTGGTCATGACTCTTCCATACTCAAGGGTTTTAAGAAAAAATATACTCCCCTCCACATTTTTACATCGACACCTGTAAGTTTTCATCATACATTTAAGTCATTGCAAAAGGAGACCATTTTCTGACCTGATGAGCATTTGTGTTTACAATTTAAGATAAACCTATTACATTGCTTTTTGAGGTGTATTCTGTAGATTCCACTACCATGGCAATTTGACACCCACCATTGTTCATTTTAAAAGTTCATGAAACTTATCTCTGCTCTTCCTTCTTGATCTGTTTTCTCTTCCATTCCCCTTAAATAGTTTTACCAGGTTAGGACATACTATTATGCCTGAAAATGTTTTAATTATCACCCTAATAACTTCTTTATCACATATGTATATGTTGAAATTTAATTTTTAAAATGTCCTATGACCATAGGCTCTTTAGTCAGTTGAAAATTTTAAGCCTTATGATTGGTACCAACTTATCAAAACAACAAATCATAGAAATCATGTTTTTTAATTCTCATCCAAGGATATGCGTGTTTTTTGTTTTTTATTGAATTTAGAGAGAGAAATCTTGATGTAAGAAACATTGATCAGTTGACTTCTGAATGTGCGCCAACTAGGAATCTAATCCAAGACCCTTTGATACCTAGAATGACACTCAAACCACTGAGCCAAACCAGGCAGGGCCATACAGATTTTGATGGGACTTTTTTAAATATAAAAGTAGAAGTGTTATTAGAAATACATCTCAGGGTAGAACCTAAATAATTCTAGATTTTTTTATAGATAAGAGAAAGCTTAGATATTTTTCTTTCAGCAGTGTCTTTCAGGTTTTGAAATTCCTTTTGAGTTATCTGCCAAATATGACCCCAGTACATTATTTCAATACTGTGTCCGCGGATGGTAGATCCTCCAGAATTGTTTTGAAAGCAAATAATTGGAAGCTACCAGAAATACAGAAGAATTTTTAAAGTTTTTTTTTTGTTTGTTTGTTTTTGAGAGGCTAAAGAAATAATATTTATTAACTTACAGACTATTTTTTCCCTTTTTATTGAACTTAGTGGGTTGACACTGGTTAACAAAATCATACAGGTTTCAGGTGCATAGTTCCACAACACATCATCTATGTCCACTGTTGTGTTTTCACCACCCCAAGTCAAGTCTCCTTCTAAAACCATTTATCTCCTCATACCCTCCATCAACTCCCCATTTTTAGAGTCATGTATTTTCTTAGTATCTACCCTACATTTTTGAATTTTTGTTTTAGTTTTTGCTTTAATTTGGTAGAGTCTTATACCCCATGGTAGCCATCATAAGATCCAAAGACTTTTTTTGTGAAAAGTAGAAGTGAAAGAGGACCTTTGAAACCAGGTGTATCCTCAAGCAGGTTAGTTTTAGGAAGACTGTGGGGTGAGTGATTGGATTCCCTCCATAGTTCAGTCAATCTTGAAGACTTTTACTTGACGCCATGCTGGCCTGTCAATGTGTCTTTGTAGCTGTGCTCTATCTTTGGTCAGAATTGTGTCTAGAGCTAAAAAATACTTTAGTACTCATGCCTTGTCCAGAAAATGCAACAAATAAACACATGGATAGGTGGGAATAGGCAGCACGATACCCAAGAGTATTTCGGCACTGGAATGGTCTCAGCTTACTTGGGGATTATTAATCTTAGAGAAATAAAGGAAGCAAGTGGGTACTGATGAGAAGAGAGGGAGCACTAGGTGGGACAGACACTGTCGTGGTCACCGTGTGGTGTCAGATGTTGCTTATGAATCCTTTCTTGCCTCTGCTATTCTTAAACCTTGATAAGCACCTTTTGGAGAATTGATAAAGAGGGAGGTAAAAAGTTCTTGAAAACAAACTGTATATAAATATACATTTAAAATGCCTTGATGACGTTTTGCTGCTATCATCACTTCTGGGCTTCTCTAAAATTAATCAGTGTCTAGACACATATAGCAGCTAAAAATTTTCCTTGCCACATGGAAGAAAATATGAGATGTTCTCATGCTGGTGCTTGATGAGTGTGAGGTGTCTTGTGTTTTATAATCTTGTTTGGCCAGACTAGGTTGTGAAATACAAAGTATTCAACATCCTTTAAAAGCATATTATTAATTTATTTTTGTTTCTATCCTTAGTGTTCTCCGTGGCCCGATGCCCCCACAACCTATGTGACTAACAGTCCCACCACAGCGCCCACTTTCACCTCCCCACAGCAGAGCACCTGCAGCGTCCCAGACAGGTATCTGCTCTGTGTCCTCGTGTGCCTGCAGCTGACTGATGCTCATGCTCCTGTTTCCCTTTCTCTCAATTTACAGCTACCTTTCTGTTTGCTTGTCTGAAATGTGTGGTCATGGGAAATAGCCCCCTCGATGTCAGGGGAAAATCACCTTTCCTCACACACTCACAAACCATGGAAGTTGTAGAAGGGGAGCATTTCAAGATATATTCTTTGTGAGATAAAAAGAACATGAGGTTCATGGACAGAGAAAGAACAATGAGATTTTAAGGTGAAACTATGAATCAATATGTTAAGATTGCAATCATTATAAAGTACATTTGTCTTTAATTTAATGCTCACCATACTACACAAGCGTTATTTCTCTGCTCCATTTCTTCTTCTCCTAATAGATACACTTAAAACAAAACAAAACAAACAAAAAAAAAACACCTCTTTACCCTTAAAAAACTTTAGTGGCTTTAGAAATGGGAATGGTGGTCTTTGTTCTACTCTTTGACCTTGATGTGCAAATCAGAGTCTATGAGCGTTGGGTGGGAGCAGGAGCTGTGTCTCGGGCCTCTCAAAGGGCCACAGTGGCGCCCCCAAGACGTTGCATCTTAGGGATTGGCTGAAGGAATAGTGACAGATCAGATCAGAACTTCCCTGTTAAAAGCAGGTTTAGGCCTCACCTTCTAATACTGTCTGTCATACTGTGGGTAAGATTCAATATATGATTTTGAGGGAACACAAACATGCCTCTCCTCTGAGATGGAAAAGCTGATGAGGCAGCCTTTTAAGTTATTGTGCTTTAGAGAGTAGGAAAACAACCTTGGGCTCAAAGACCTTGGAAGAGAGACGGGCAGGAGACCAGCATGTTGCCATGTAGGGGGCTCTTCTTTCGGTCAACTTCAGCCTGAATCATCTTAGAAAACAATTATGATATTGGAGATAAACTGTGAATTCATGTACTCACTAGTTAACTGGCTATTTCTGAGAGCCCACTGTGCACCCAGCACTGTTTCAGGTCTATGACATTTAAATGACAGACAAATCCCTCTCTGAGAAGCTTAAGTTCTAGTGGGTAGAGGAGAGGATGCTGAACAATCAACATAATAAACCTAAGTAAAACTGTGTATGAGTGCTAAGAAAGTCATAGCAAGCGAGGTGGCCACATCTGCTGTGCAGTTGATTCTCATTTTTGTTTTACCTTAGAAACAAAAGGATACTGGTATGCGGTTGTTTCTTTTGTTCTCTTGAATTCTGCCCTCTAATAATGGATGAATGTATTAAAAGGGATATCATTTTGATTTAGGATTATCATATCACTCCTTTATAGCTCATTGTTTTCTTAGATTTTTTTGCAGCTACTTTCAGTTGTTTAACTTTTTTGATTTCTCACATACCCCGCCCCCCAACTAAAATGAATGAGTGTCCTTCATTTTCCTGTTCACTTGGAGATAATTGGAACCCTTTTGTTTCATAGAACTAGAATCTTTTACTATCACAGATGGAGAAAGAAAATGCAAAAATTAAAGTGGTTTGGTTCAGTGGATAGAGCATCGATCTGCGGACTGAAGGGTCCCAGGTTTGATTCCAGTCACGGGCATGCACCTTGGCTCCGGGCACATCCCCAGTAGGAGTTGTGCAGGAGGCAGCTGATCAATGTTTCTCTCTCACCGATGCTTCTAATTCTCTATCCCTCTCTTCCTCTTTAAAAATCAATAAAAATACATTTTTTAAAAAGTCTTCTGTCTTAATCTCATCATATTCACCCTTTATCATTTGTGCCAACATTTTTTTATTATTATTGGATTCAGAGAGGAAGGAAGAAGGACAGAGATAGAAACATCGATGAGATAGAACCATTGATGGGCTTCCTCCTGCATGCGCCCCCCTGGGGATCAAGCCCACAACCTGGGCATGTGCCCTTAACTGGAATTGAACTTGGAACCCTTCAGTCCATAGGCCGATGCTCTATCCACTGAGCCAAACTGCTGTTACAATTTACAGCAAATCTATGTGTGTTTTAAGTTTACTTAGTTTAATATCTTGATTTTATATAAACATATAAATAATAACTATCTTTTCCTTCCCTCTCCCTTTTCCCCAGCAATTCTTCTTCCCCAAATCATCAGGGAGATGGCGTTTCACAAACCTCTAGTGAAGTAAGTGTCTTGTTCCTCGAACTATCAGATGCTTTGGGGGACCTGTGTTTTTAAGGCTCTGACAGAGGCTTGAGTCAGTGGTTGGGTCACTGAGTAGTCAGACTTGATGCTCTTCTTAGGTGTTCTTTTACCTCAAATTTGGAAGATTTCTGTGTTTTGTTTCAATGTGATTTATAATATGTTAGAGGCCTGGGTTTTGTTTTTGTAGTTTTGACTAGTTTCTTCTATTTATATTCATTTTCTTTGTTAATAGCAACTTCAGCCTTCAGCCACCCCCCAGGAAACACAGCAGTGGCTGCTCAAAAACAGGTTTTCTTCCTACACAAGACTGTTTTCCAATTTTTCAGGTATGTTTGCATGTGCGCATTTTGTCTGTACTTTCCATTAATCTTACTTTTTTAATGTTGAAGTAATTATAAATTCATATGATTTGTTAAAACATGTCCCAGGTAGTCCTGTGTATCTATCACTCAGTCCCTCCCCCTCCCCAGGGTAATACTTTGCACACCTCTTGTGCACTGTCAAAATTAGGAAACTGACGTCAGTTCAGTCTACTTCTTTATCAGTTCTATGTGCCCTCATTTGTTTATAGGCACATATAGTTCTATGCAATTTTTTCATTTAATAACTTTTTATTTTGAAATAATTTTTTCTTTATAGTAAATAAGCTGCAAAGATAGCACAGAGATACTCCAGGGTACCATTCATCACATTATTATAGTACAATATCCAAATCATGAAATTGACATTGGTGCACTGTATATATAGTTCTGTGTCATATATCACATGCACAGATTTGTATAACCACCCTGAAGATATGATGAGAGATAACGCCATCATAAGGATTTTCCTTATGCAGCCCTAAACCCCCAAACCCCCATCCCTAATCCCTAGCAACCATTAATCTGTTCTCTGTCGCTGTTTTGTCATTTTAAGAATGTTATATAAATGTGACCTATTGAGATTGGCTTTTCACTCAGTGTAATGTCTCTTCAGGCGGTTGTGTGTATCAGTAGTTTGCTCCTCTTTATTGCTGTGTAGTATTGCATGGCATGAACTGCTCAGGGAGGATTTTTATAGTACTTAAGTGTAGTCTTGCGTAGTGAGTGAAGAGAATATTTACTGGGGTTCTAACAGGTATTAAGCATTGCAACAGGAGAAAAACTATTTAGAGGGACAGTAATAGATACACCAGGTGGGAGATTTTCTCCAAACATATTTGGCCCTTACAGGACACTGACCAACATTCCTGAGAAACACTGAGCACAGGAAAGTGCCCACAGTGCTGTGGTTATAAACATGTTAGCTTGAGCCTTTTAAGAAGACAGAACGTGTGCACATACCTGGCCGAGAGGAAAGCTTGATTTCACAAAGAGTGTGCCTTCCTTTTGTTTGTGATGATTAGTCATTCACATGTAGCTTTTCGTACTGGATGAAAGTCATGTGCTACCAGCCACATTTCTATGATTAAGCAGAAACTGGAAATTTAAAATTTTCAGTGTGTGAGAGGGAAATGCATCTTAAACTCCTATAAAGAAGACAGATGGCCCTAGCTGGTTTGGCTCAGTGGATAGAGCATTGACCTGTGGCTTGAAGGGTCCCAGGTTTGATTTCAGTCAAGGGTACATACCTGGGTTGTGGCCTCAGTCCCCCGTAGAGGGCATGCAGGAGGTAGCCAATCATTGATGTTTCTCTCTCTCCTCCCCCCTCTCTGAAATCAATACTATCTAATAAAAGAGTAATTGCAAATTAACCATCACTCTGCTATGCCCACAAGCCAATCAGGAGCAAATATGCAAATTAACCCCAGTCAAGACGACTGTGGCCATGGAGCAAGCAGGAGGGAGGCTTGGGTTTCCCTGGCGATGGAGGAAGCCAAGCTTTCCACACACACTGGCGGACCCAGGCCTCTGCTCAAAGCTACAAAGTTTCAATTATAGAAGATAAATAAATCCCAACAGAAACGGCTGCCGCCACAGAGGGAGCAGGAGGCTTGGCTCCACTCCAGGCTACAAAGTTTCAAATTGTAGAAGATAAATAAATAAATCCCAGGTACCAGGGCCTCTGCTGACCGGGGGTGGGGGTGGCCGGCCTGCAAACCACCACAGGCCCCTCGGCCAGGCAACCCCACGCCTCAAGGGAACCCTCACCTTGATCCGGGACACCCTTCAGGGCAAACCAGCTAGCCCCCACCCTTGCACCAGGCCTCAATAAAAGGATAATATGCAGATTGACCATCTCTCAACCCACAACATGGCTGCCCCCATGTGGACACAAGATGGCCAGCATGGGAGGGTCCAGGCCTGCAAAGGAGGGCAGTTGGGGGCAATCAAGCATGCAGGGGAGGGCAGTTGGGGGGGGGGGGGGACACAAACCAGCAGAAAAGGGAAGTTTGGGATGACCAGGCCTGCAGGGGAAGGCAATTAAGGGCAAACAGGCTGGCAGGGGAGTGGTTGGGTGATCAGGCTGGCAGGCAGAAGTGATTAGGGGCAATCAGGAAGGCAGGCAGGTGAGCTATTAGGAGCCAGCAGTCCTGGATTGTGAGAGGAATGTCTGACTGTCCTCGAGGGGTCCCAGATTGGAGAGGGTGCAGGCTGGGCTGAGGGACAAGCGGGTCCGTCTATCTCTCCCCCCCCCCCCCCCCCCGTGCATGAATTTCGTGCACCTGGCCTCCAGTAAAAATGTATATTTTCAAAAAGAAGACAGGTGAAGAGTAAAAGCCACTCATAAAACACTGACCGTTGGAGCTGAGGGAGGTCCTAGATTATGCCTATTAGATTAAGTACCTATTTCCATCTAGAGAGTTCTAAGCTCTTTCCACTGTGACCAGATACCATGTGGCTTGGCCTCTGGCCTTTGTCCTGTGAGCTTCCCAACAATAGAATGGTGAGGAGGAGATTGAGTTCCTTCTCTGAGCCTCCTGGGCACTCATATTTTGGAGAGGGTTGTGCGCATCAGTCTGTCCAGTTCAGTTCTGTGGAGGGTTAAGGAGGTGCACACACTCATCTCTGGTGACAACTTGGGAGCCTTGTTATTAGACTTTCCCCAGTAGAGCTGAGAGAGCCTGTCTTTGTTTACCTGACTGTCAGTGCTAGTGCCTCACGAGGAACGTGCTTCTCTCATTTCGTTTCGTTTACAGACTTGTAAAATGATTAGGCTCTCACATTTAGCCCTCAAAGAGAGAAAGATAACCCCATTATTTGTCGCATGGAAGTCATGCCTTAATCCCCGAGGGCATCTCATTTCTCCCAGTAAACTACATATTGAGTGTTCATAAAAGGGCAACAAAAAAACAAAAGATTACTAGATACATTCACACATAAGAAGTAGAGAAAAGAATTGGACTCGTGTAACATCTCCAGTTTCAGAAATGACCGGCTTTACTGATCATTCTTATTCTTAGCCACTCCCTCTCTCCTTTTCTGTTGTAGTTTACAGCAAATCTAGATATGTCATTTACACTTACCAAGTATTTGTGGGGGAATCTTACAGTATATTCCTGTTTCTCTGCCATGCTTTCCTGTTAACACTGGCTGCTGGCTACAGAGTGCTTGGCTTGGCTTTGCTTGGTGCAGAGAGGCCTGCCTATACCTAGGTGTCCTTCTAACCCGTGTTACTTTAGGCAAGTTCCCAAAACTCTGGACTTACATTTTCTTTTTTTATCAAATAAGATTGGTCTGGGTGATCTCAAAGTAAATGATCTGAGGCCAGAATCATGTTTATCCACACAAGAACCACACATCCAGAATAGTGCAGGCGGTGAAGTCCTGTGTTGAAACAGACACTCCTGTTGGCCCTGCTCATTGTTCTGATTTATCAGGCTCTGGGCTTCTAAGAAGCTCCTTTTTCATACAGGACATGGAAGAGCCAGCGCTTTCTTTAGCTCTGAGAAACAGGTGGTGTGTATGAGTGTGTTTTCTTATGTTGTGTATATTGTATACACAGGAGACCTGTGATGGTGTGTGTGTCTGTGTGTGTATTCTTTGTGTATACACAGGAGACCTGTAATGGTTTTGTAGGTCATCTGTGTGAAGACAGATGTCATAAAGCCACCAATCTGCCATTTCTTTTTCCATTTCTTTGAGAGGAATCTCTTTATGCTGTTCTCCAGGTGCCGACTTATTAAAACTGACAAAGGAAGATTTAGTACAAATTTGTGGTGCAGCCGATGGAATTCGGCTGTATAATTCACTGAAGTCAAGGTAAAATACTGTTTAAAAGAAATGTCTTATGTACCTTTCCTTGTGTGGGGACCGGGGCAGATGGGTTTCCACACTGGGTTGGCGTGTGCCTGTGTGCGCTGTCGAGCCTCGGCAGTGTTGCGCTCACAAGAAGACTGTTTTGTGTACACCTTCAGGGCAGGCCCAGATTTGATGCAGGCACTGATGAGGGCAGATAGACTGTAAGACTGGTAGAAATGCACATGGGCAGTACTGATTTCTTGAAGACGACTGGGTTTGTTGCCAAGAAAACACACTTCTCATTTAGGTGAGCTATACAGAATCTATGGTTTTCAAGGTCATATGACTACTACTAAACAGTTATTAAAAATGTAATCTTCTGATTGTGAATTAAAATGAAAGAACCGTAAACTGCTGGATTTTTAGATTCATATACTATCATTGCTATTTCTAGACTTGTGTGAGAATTCCATTAAAACTGAATCTTACTGATTTTAAATTGCTGACTTAATCTTGGAACTTAAATTTACCAGCATCTGACAGACCATCTCAGTGGTTTAGAGTCTGGATCATCAGATTAGACCACCTGTGATAGTTGGTGTGAGGTGTGTGTTTTTATATTTTTATTAGTAATTTGTTTTGTATAATGAAATAACATTGTAAAGTTCTCATAAGGAAATAGAACTTAGATTCCTGTAGTTGTCATTTGTTCATGTGGTTGAGGCAGCTTTCTCTCCTTGGCTCATGAGTGGCATCTTGTGATTGCAGGTCGGTTAGGCCCCGCTTAACCATCTATGTCTGTCAGGAGCAGCCGGGCGGCTCACTGCTGCAAGGGCAGCAGCAGGCTGCAGGCAGCGGAGCCGAGAATGGCAGTGGGACACCCTACGGTGGGTATGGAGGGCGTCTCAGCTTCCTGTCACTCCCTTTCTGACACTGAGGTATAACGGGGGCTTTGAAGGGCCCCTGTCCCGTTAGTTCTCTCAAGCTGCTGTTGTGGGAGTCCTGGCGACAGTGAGCACCAGGCCAACTCATGGAGAATAAGGAACTGTCGCCTGTCTCAGTTATGTCTGCCACATGGTAGAGCTCTCTTTATAAGGCCCTTTACGCCAGAGATACCTAACAAGCGAAAGACTAGCTGCCTTTAAAAAGAAAAACCCTCAGGTGCAATGAGTAGGATGATGTGGGCATCTTGACCAGAAAGGAGGGTTTTGTTTTTTTTAATCCATTTTACTGACGGGGAGAAAAGTTAAAGTATCACCTGTGTAAAGATGCACCCATGTTTCAGAGCTTAGTGTGTGAACTTGTCTCAGACAAGCACCTGGCCAGCACTGTGAGCTGTGTCACTAAGCGTGCTCTACGTCATGGTCATCCCAGTGCTGGGAGCTATCCTTGATTGTGTAATCGAGTGGATCGGGACAGAGATAAAAATCCTGGCCCCTTACCGCTCCCCCTAGCATAGTCTGTAGAAGAGGGGGAAAAGCATGTGATTCTTAATGTTTTACAGCGTATGTGTTCCCATTTGTAAAGTGGATATGCGGTCATCTCTTCCCACATTCTGAAACAAAGTAAGGGCAACACACTAAGAACTGTCCAGGGAGAAGTGTGCCATGGAATTCAGAGGCAGTTATTCACCCTCATATTGCATAGAGCTCTGAAAACTACTTTGCGATTTGAATTTTAGTAAAAATCCCAAGGAAAGTACTTACTGTTATGATTTTTCCTATTTGGTGTCATTTTGACTTCAAAAGCTGCTAATTTTTTTTTAATATGTTTTATTGATTTTTTTATAGAGCGGAAGGGAGAGGGGTAGAAAGTCAGAAACATCATTGAGAGAGAAACATCGATCAGCTGCCTCTTGCACGCCCCCTACTGGGGATGTGCCCACAGCCAAGGTACATGCCCTTGACCGGAATCGAACCCGGGACCCTTCAGTCCGCAGTCCGACGCTCTATCCACTGAGCCTGACCGGTCTCGGCTAAAAGCTGCAAATTTTAAGACTAAAGATACAAAGTTTTGGTCTTAAAGGCTAAAAATTCTAAAGGAGGTCTGCTTGATGGTCTGTCATCAAGCTATTCTCCACCATTTATATATGGTCAGGATTGTAATATTCTAGAAGGTATATCCTCAGACATGAGCTTTGTGTCGTTGTATGTGGAAATACAGGCAAACTTCACCCTAGATCAGGGTCAGCAAACTTTTTGTTAAAGGCCAGGTAGGTAGTAAATATTTCAACCTCACAGACTGTAGGGCCTCTTTCCCACTCAGCTCTGCATCAAGCCCACAGTGTGTAGAAGACAGGTGTGACTATGTTCTGATAACATTTCATTTTTGAAAGAATTAAGTGGAGGACCGGTTTGACTCACATAGGCTGTAGTGTGGTGACCCTGCTCTACATCATCTCTATAGTCTTCCCCTAGTTATAGTCCCAAATTGTAAGCTTTTCATGGTGTATGATTGGCAGAGGTTCTCCTTGTTTGCAGAAGCAAAGCCCTGGCACTGATATTTCTGGTCAGTGTCTGGCTTGAATCACTCATGACTGAGCTTGACCTACAAGAGTCGGGCTCACTGCAGATGTGCTTGGTGCTGTGCCAACAGAGCCTCTGCTAGGTCACAGGTTCCAGAAGGAAACAGGAGACTAGGTGGACTGCACCTGGGACCTTGTGTAGAGTGGCAAAAGGCTTCATGGTCCACCCACCTTAGCTTTTCGAGTACTATCTTTATACTGTTTAATGGAGGGCAGGGGAAGGTTTTTACTCCTTAGGATAAATTCCCGTTCATAGGCTTACTGAATCAAAAACTATGACCTTCTTAGGTTTCTGTTTGTTTTTAAACTATATTGCTGGAAAGAAACACATTTTTTTTTAAAAGAGTTTCCTCAGGTATAATTTACATACCACAAGCCTCCCGTTGTAACGATACGGTTCGGTGATATTTTGGTAAGTGTGCAGTTTGGTAGCCATCACTACAATCCCGTTCAGTTTCATTACTCCAGAAAGGTCCCTGGGCCCATTTGCAGTCAAAACCGCAGATCCTTTGGTGCAAAAATTATTTTAATGTTTATATGTAATCTTCCTATAGATCCAGGTGGAAAACAGATAAAAGGTTACTGCTAAAATGTGTGTTTTTTATTTCAGTTTATCATGCAATCTACTTGGAAGAAATGGTTGCCTCAGAAGTTGCTCGAAAACTTGCGTTGGTGTTTAATATTCCTTTCCAGCAGATTAACCAGGTTTACAGACAGGGTCCCACTGGTATCCACATTCTCGTTAGTGATCAGGTAACTCAAACTGACATGCCCATTGGCTTTTCCCATTCACACTTGTATCACTGAAGAACTATAGAAAAATTCTGTGACCTCTGTTATAAGTACTCATGAAAATCCTTCTTAAAGAGTTGGGATCAAAATCTGTAATGAGTAACCAAGCGTTTCAGGTATGCTGGTGATCCTAAGGAATATACATCAAGGATAACTGGCTCTCTTCCCTCCCCTTGTATTTCAGACACTTCGGGGGGCGGGGGGGCTGCAGGCTAGTGGGGCTTTGACCCCTTTTATGGAGAGGGGCATTTGGATGGGTTTTCCTTTTGTCCACTATTTGGTGACTAATTTCAAATCAGTTAGAATTATAGTTTTTTATACTTTTATTTCATAGTGGGTTTTTTTGTTTTGTTTTTAAGGTTAGGAGTATAGTTTTTTCCTCCAGGATTCAGTGACAAGCAAGTAATGATAGAAGAGCACTTAGGCAGTGATTTTTTGTCAGTCATTCCCAGGACCGGCAGGGATGCTCCTCTGGGGGTCAGATGGCCGACTGACTAGGTCCGCGGGGACCATCATGAGCAGCAGGTATCAAGTGTTACCACTCACCTGCATTCACCACTAGCTGCCCTTCTGGCCGTCGAGTCCGGTGCTTGTGCAGCAATATATAATGCTGTTTTCCTTTAACTGCGAATTTTAACCAGTTACAAAGGGACAGTTGGATCTTAACCACATCTGCTTTCTCCTTCTAGATGGTTCAGAACTTTCAAGATGAGAGTTGTTTTTTATTCTCCACAGTAAAAGGTACTTTGAATGTGTGTATCTTGAAATGCTGGCAGCATGAGAAATAGTGTGTGCTTGTAATCACTCACCTTTGTGTTTATTTTTGAAATGCTGGCTTTACTAATTTTAAGAAGAGTTTGAAAAATGAATTCAGAGAATATTTCTAAGGGTTGTAACAGAAATTAACTAGCCAACAAGGAAGAGAAGTCAAACCTGATGACGGGGAGGGAAATTCCCAGTCCGTTCAGCAAACCTTTCACTGAGCGCCTTTGTCAGACATGCTTGTGGTGCTAGACAAATCTTGAACTGACTATAGTGGGGAAAGCAAATCAGAAATGGCCAACAGATGCACATAATTACAAATATTTTAAGTGCCATGGAGGAATGGGAACGTGTAGGGTATTTATGGATGAGGGGAATCTGGGTAGGGGGACATGAAGCTGTTGGGCAAGGTCTCTGAGGTGGTTTCATTGACGCTGATAATTGCAGAGTGAGAAGGGATCGACCATATAAGGAGTATCCCAGAGTGGTGTGTGAAGGAAAGACCTTGGCTTCTTAGGAGATTTAAAAGGTCGTGTTGCCACTCTGCAGTGTGGGAGGGTGAGCAGAACAAGATGAAGGCAAAGCGAGAAGGCAGATCTGGTATGCGAGGCCTCGTGAGGCAGTTTAGATCTGATTTGGACGCGCTGGGAAGTCAGGGAAGTTGTTAAACAAGGAGTGATATAGTTAATTTTTCTTCCACTCTTGCAACTCTGGGAGGTGGGAAGGTGGAAAGATGAGGCAGAAGACGTCATCTAGGTGAGAGGGGATGGTATCTTACACATTCATAGACAGGGTTCTGCTGGACTCCAGTTTGAGTGACTCTGGGAAGAGTGACTGGGCAGACAATGGTCCCAGTAGAGGCAGGTTTGGATGGGGAAAAACAGTCCTGAGTTCCACTGTAGACATGTAGCAATGTCAAGTTGGCATGTAATTACATCTGTCTCAGGCGTGGGCTTGAGATGTAAGTTTGGAAACCTTCAGCATATCAGTGGTGATTCCAAGCTGTAGAAATCACTGATTTCCTTTAAGAAGTGAAGTTGAAAGAGGACCAAGACGTGGCACAAGTGAGTCCCATTGAAAGGGTTAGGGACAGTGGTCTGCAAACTACAACTCACAAGCTGCGGTTTGCCGACCACTGGGTTAAGAAAAGAGAAAGGGTTTTTACTTTGGATTTTGTTTGTTCTTCTAGTTCCTTTAAAAGTGTAAAGTTAGATTATTTGGGATTTTCCTTCAGGTAAACCTATATGTATAATCTAGGAACTTCCCTCTTAGTACTGCTTGTGCTGCATCCCATAAATTTTTTAAAAGATTTTTTCATTGGGAAGAGGAGTCAAAATAGTTTTATCTCTTGTTTGATTTTCTTTTTGATCCATTGGTTGTATATTAGTATTATTTAGCCTCCATATTTGTGGGGGTTTTTTCTTCAGTTTTCTTCCTCTAGTTGATTTCTAGTTATATGCCATTGTGGTTGGAACAGATAACTTGGTATGACTTCAGTCTTCTTGAATTTAGTGAGGCTTGTTTTGTGGCCTGATATGATCTAAACTAGAGAATCTTCAATGTGCACTTGGGGGGAAAAAATCTGTATTCTGCAGTTTTTGGGTGAAATGTCCTATTGTCTATTAAGCCGATCTTATCTAATGTGACATCCAAGACCATTATTTAATTTTCTGACTGATCTGTCCATTGATGTGAAAGGGATATTAAAATCCCCTATTATTGTATTACCATGGATGGGTCTCCCTTTATTTCCATTGATAATAGCCTTATATACTTAGATATGTCTTCCTATATTGGGTATTAGGTGTTTACTATTGATTCATCCTCTTGCTGAGTTGACTCATAAAATTATGTTGTTCCACATATTTATACATTGATTGGTTGCTGCTTCTTGTATATGCCCTGACCAGGGACTCAAACCCACAACCTTGGCCTATTGGGACTATGCTCTAACCAACTGAGCTACCCAGCCAGGGCCTCCATTTTTTGTTTTAAAGTCTGTTTTGTCAGGTGTAGGTATTGTTTAGTCCAGCTTTCTTTTAATTTGTGTGGAATATTTTTTCACTTTCAGCCTTAGCATATAGATAGATGGGTTATGATTTTTAGTCCATTCAGCCATCCTATGTCTTCTTATTGGTGCATGTATCTATTTACATTTAAAGTAATTATTGATAGGTATGACTTATTGCCATTTTGAAGATTGTGGGTTTTTTTAGTATTCTGTAAGAAGGGATTTTTAAATGCAAAATTATGTTTTTAAAAGTCGGGCAGGTTCAAATCTAAATCTAGTCTTAGCACAGAACTGTACCTCAAAGAGCACTCTTGAAGGGATTCGCCCAAACAGTGCTAAAATTACCATTTCACTTTTTGCCTGGCATGTTGCATGTGCCATCAAGTTACTTGCAATGCTGAGTTGAACTCTAAACTGATCCACTTTATCCTTTACTTTCACAAACATCTTCAGCTTGATACTCTTAATTTTTTGTTTTCAGAGCAATCCAGTTTTTACTCTACAAAACTCACATTATCTGAAGAAGGAAATGCACACTGAATTGTGTGGTTGTTTTGTGGAAATGGTGGACATTGCTAGTTTCAGGCATCATGCGATATCCCCTCCAATCTCAGTGTACTGTTCTTCAGAATTTGTGCTCATGAAAAAATTCATTTGGTCCTTGATGGATGCCTGTACTGTGTCTCCGCATTTCCTGAGAACACAGGGGCATCAGGCAAAAGGAGTGATTTTAAATGTTTCAGATCTACCTCTATGTAGTTCAAAAACCATTTCTAGAGAAGGTGGATATAAGCCCTCCGTTTATTTGTTGTTTTGTAGAGTGCTAACTGTCCTGCCTCCTGCTCTTGTCCCCTTGCTGAAAGCACTTTGCTGCGTCTTGATACTCCCAACAGCACCCTGCGCCTATACTACTTGCCAGATGTTACTTAAGCATCTGGGCTGGAGGAGGGGTATCAGCCAGACACCGAAAAGCACGTGTGTGCATGAAGCTGCCTCGGGGAGGAGGAGCCCGCGGTTTTCGGTGGAATTAAAGATAACATGAACCGGAGGAGGTTGTCAGTTTCTGGGAGTTGCAGTTTAATAGTCCTGATTTTCCTAAGTCTGACTTTAAAAAGCTGTAATTTGTGATTTCTCTTCCCTTTTTCTGCAGTTGAAAATAGTGGAGGTATCCATATAATTTTGAAGTGATTTCTTATATAATCTGAACTATATTCATTACCAAATAAAGTCACGCTTAAAAGTGTGTGAAGACTGAATCCAAGAAGTCTTGGGATTGGATTTTACTGTATGAATGTTTCATATTGAAAACACAAGATGACCTTTCTAATGAGCTGTATGAGAGGCGAATCTCCTCACTGTCACTGCCATAGCCACGCATCCTCGTGAGAGTGAGCACGCCGGGACAGCACGCCTGCTCTGGGGCCACGGTGCAGGCTGGGCCGCCTGCCTCTGGAGAGGCCAGTAGATCAGAGTTCCTCAAAGCAGCCTGGGCTGTCTTTTTACACTGTATGCGGTTTGGGAATGAATGTAAAAACCTACTGTGGGCATTTACCTTTCTGTGCCAGTTTGGCCTGAACCTCCTGCTGACCTGGGCGGGGACATGCTGTTGGGGAGCCAGCAGGGAGCCTGAGTGCAGACATGCGATGTGCAGACACACGGACTGGCGGTCAGGTAAGAGACTGGGCACTTCTCGGAAGAAGCGTGTCTAAGGGCGTGCGTCTCACGTGATCATGCCAGGTTGGGAAGAGCCACGCAGGAAGACTGGCTGGAAGCGAGCTGCATTATCAAGAGTACCTTGGTGAGAGGATCAGTGTAAATCCTAATAGGTACAAAGACTTCGTGTTTTTGCTTTGTCACAGATTTATTGAAAAACTTTGCTTCTGCTTCCATTTTTAGCATTTTATTTCTGGTTTTCATTTTTAAAGCCCCATTGCCTTTTTAAAATTAGGTGGTTTTCTTTCTTTTCCCTCTATCCCTCTGTCTTCGACTGCCCTTCCCAACTCACCCCCACACCATCCTCCCTCGAGAACATTTTGAAAACCCGACCCGACATTGGAAATAGGTGAGCAGGAGAGAAAGTACAGGTTCCGACATGGTGTCCAGGAGTCTTTAGCAACAAGTTGACATTCTTGGAACACTAGACATCATAAATCAAATACTAAATTATATCATGTAAACTCCTTACACTTCTCAAATATTGAGCTTTGGTACAATCATGAGTAAACATTCTGGTGATGATTTAGAGGCCTTTTTATACATCACATATAGTTTCTTTTCCTATAAGGTTGTCTCTTCACAAAACCAACTTGTCAGCCAGTGTACTTGTCATTTTGAATTTAATATCTTCCCCAGAAGATGAACTACTTCAGTGATTTAAAGCTTGACTGTTCTATTTCATGAGGGGTTGGGGGTGTCTGATACAAAGAAGCACTGTGTCTGTTTCCATCTCTGGTTTTAAAATATCTGTAACTCTTATAGGCCATAAAGCAGGAGAGCCTTCCTTTCTGTCATGTTCCCTTTGCTTTTGTATGAGCACGTTTTCTGTACCAATCACTTGGAAAGGAAAGAGTTTCTATTGTTTTAGTTTTGCTTGTCGATTTAGCATTCCTTTTTGAGTCTCAAGACTTATGGAACAATAAATGTCATTCAATGCTGTGTGCTATTCCGAATTCCTCATTAGGGTTTTAGGAGTGGGTAAAAAGTTAAAAGCTCGTCAAACTTGAAATCACACACCAAGTGGTGTTGAGCATTAATTAGTCTGTCCCAGTAAAACAAATTAAATTATGGCACCAGCAGATTTGCTACTTTTTTAAAATAGTAGGATGTATACATTTCAGTATAATAAATGTTTTCCAATTGTTTCACAAGTGTGTGTGTCATTTAAAATCCCAGTTCCTGCCAGTGTCACAGAACAGAGAGGCTCCACATATGCATGTTCTGAGGACACACCAGTCCAAATGTTATGAGTTGAGACCCAGGTGGTTCTCTCAAAGCTGCTGCAACTGAGAGGTAATGTTATTCCAGTAACTTACTTATTAGAGGTTCTCCTGTTTTATAAATGGGTCAGTGAGCAGTGAGTAAACCAGTTGTGACAGATTGTGTCCTGGCTCAAAGGAGATAATGTATAGAAGGCCCATTTACATAAAATGGGAACTAATTCATAATCACTGAAGCAGGTCTATGGTATATGTTTTGTTTTATTTATAATAGCAGCAGTCATTTCTCCCCCACATGGTGTTACAAATGTATATTTAAATAACTACTGTGGTATATACACAATTTTTAGATATGTGAATACCAGAATATATTATAAAGCAATAAAATTAAAACTTGAATGCTTATTCTGGTAATCCCATTAAATCGACTTATGGGGTTCTATGTATGCCCTCTCTTTCTAGAAGCAGCTGAGGTATTGCATCCTGAATACCTCTAAAACTGCCCATCTAGACGTACTGCTAGTCGTGGGGAAAGAACACATTGCTGTTTTACTTCTCCTCCCAAGCTCTGGGTGCCAGGCCAGGAGTGGGTGCCGGGTAGGGTGGTGATGGGTTCCTAATTAAGATCACAAATGTGGACAGCACAAGCAGAAACTAGAGCATCTTACCAGATGCTTAAGTAACATTTAGGAAGGTCTTTTTGCTCAGATTTCCCGCCCTGCTATAGATTATAGCAATAAAACCCTCTGGTTTAAGTATTGCAATGGTTTATTCATTTTTATATTTTGAGTCTAAAAGGTGCCAACACTTGACTGATTGGAGAATGTATAAAACTTGACTAGTTTTGGTGTAACTTAGATTTCTAAGATTTTAAAATAAACTTGGAAAAATTATACCCATTCTACATGCATCCATTCATTATTTTTATTATAACTTAAGCCTTATTTCAATTCTATTGCTTTTAAGGTCCCCCAAGTTTTGTGAGATATGACATTAGCTTTTCTCCTATAATAAAACTGTGTGCTATTAGCGTACACCAGAGCTTCTCATTTCTACTCAGGCAACTTGAACTCTGAGTTTACTGTTTAGTTTTTGGTTTTGGTCCCCAAGTTGACAGAAATAGGTGAAGACCCAGCTTCACCCACTGTAGAGTCCTCATTTCTTTGGTGTCTCATAGAAACCTAACATGCCTTCCACATACAAAACTATCAGGTATTACGAATTTGCAGTACAGTCACTTTGATAAAGGTGCGTCAAAGTGGAAAAGCCCTGCTAATCAAAATGGAATTGTTGTGAATTAAAGTAGGCCGCTATCTTAATTATCAGGTAGGAAGTCAACAGCTTGGTTTTTCTGCTCTGTTTGTGCTAACACTGATGGGCTGAGGAATGCTGACAAAGCTGAGAACAGATCCTGCCCCAGGAAGGACGCAAACCCACCTTGTTAAGAAACCAGGTTCCCTGCACGGTCCTGGCTGCACTGAAACCGCTCTTGTGTTTACTGACAAGGCTTGGATGGGATTGTATCACAGCAGACTAAAGTCAAAACTATCGCCGAAGTTACTGCAGTCCCTACAGAAGTCTTTTACCTGTAAATACCTTTCCCAATGGAGAACCAACAGATTTCGGTGACCGTGGAGAAGGTCGGGAAGACTCTGGTCTTCTCTGGAGGCGGCCCCCAGCTGCTGTCAGAGAATGACGCAGCACCTGCACAGCCGATGGCCACTGCCGCCCACTGCTGTCGGGGGTGTGACGGGTGCAAAGTAGGCATGGACTTTGACGTGAGGGAGCTGAGCCTGGAAACAGAAGAAAAAGGTGGATAATCTTTACACTGATGTTTTTGGAGTTATAAACATAGTCCTAGAAAAGCCCACAGTTATCCATGGGGAACTGGCTTCACTTTACTACTAGGCAAATAGTGTAAAAAGAATTTGGGGGGTCGGCTAGAGCTGCTCCTGTTTATAGCACCTTCCAAAGACAAAGGAAAACAGAGAATATTTCTGCCCCTGGGTAGTCACTGGCCCCCAGTGGAGTTCCCACCGGCCGTAGCATCCCAGGGCAGCTTGGGCCTGTAAACGCAAAGCTAAAAGCTTAGCATGTTCAAGAAGACAATGTAGATGAACTATTCAGTGCTCTCTCCTGGAAATCAGCCTCCACCACATCTTCCTCCAGCCCTTTCCTTGTGAGGGTGTTGATCACCCGGCTATGTGGACCCCAGGCTGGGGTCTGATTAAGGACTTTTTGAGACGTCTCAGGGGACTTTTAGACTTGTGTGTGTTAAAACATGCACAATGGTTCTTGGTGTGTTTGTTGCTTGCTTAGAACCTGTGCCAGGTGCACGGCCCGTCCCACACTCACCCGCATCCGCTTGATGCCCGCGCGGGTCACCTGCTGGCAGTCGTACAGCTCCAGGCGCTCGAGGCCCCGGCAGTGCTCCAGGTGCTCCAGGGCCACGTCGGTGATGAGGAGGCAGTTGTCCAGCTCCAGCACTTGCAGCCTCTCGTGGCCACAGGTGCTATTGCTCAGGTGCAGGATCCCGTCATCTGTGATGAGCTCACAGTGGGACAGGCTCTGCAGCAGGGAGAGAACATGTTTGCAAGACCCTCATTTCCAATGCTTATGGCCTGGAAAAACCGTTTCCTACAGGGTCAAACACAAAGCCTGGCCCTTGGGCCGTGGGGCTGCTGCAGCTGGGGAGTGGTTTCTCTCACTTTCCTGAAGCTGAACGCAAGTCGGAATTGCCGGGCCTGGTCTGGTTATACCTGAGCTCACATACCATGTACATCTACAGCTGCACGTGAACAACTTCCTCTGAAAACCACCTAAGAACTGGCTTAGCGCCTCCTACACATTGAGGAAGGCCTGTGACAAAGCAGGTAGGAGGGGCCGGGACATAATCTCACCGTAAATGCCACTTGTAGTGCGGGACCCAGAGTCAGAGGCTACACCAAAACCCGGAGCTTCTCCCTGGGGAGGGAAGGGTTAAAAACCCACAATCCCCCGCCCCCGCTCCCTGACTTTTAAGACCTATACCTGAGTGACAGGGCCCAGTGTGGGAACGGCCAGCAGAGGGGCCTTGGGCCAATGGGGAGAGGACACCAGCCTGAGGGGCAGGCATCTGATTAGATGCCCATTTGGGGGAATGCTGGGGCGTGCTCTGGTGATGGAGACTAGCGGGTGCCATCTTCGCACTCCTGCCTTTCCCTACCTTGAAGACGGCCTTTTTCCTTTCCTGGAGGGCACCATCGTCTCTCCATGTCTGGGGCCCCAGTTACTGTGGCTCCTGCCAGGGGACACCTACACTGCGTGGCTCTGGTCGCCCAGGGGCTTATTCTGGTGGCCCCAGGACTGCACCCAACAGAGAAAGAGTTCTTAAACAGCAGCCACCTCAAGGGCACAAAGGAGCCAACAGGAGCTCAGTCTTAGTGAGTGAGGCCTATTAGCTACAGCCTAACGGGCAGGCTCCTAACTGAATACACAACAGAACTAACGAACACATTCAGGAAAGTTGCAGGACACAAAAGCAACATATAAAAATGTTTCTGTACACTAATAAATTATCAGAAAGAGAAATTAAGAAAATACCACTTAGCCCTAACCGGTTTGGCTCAGTGGATAGAGCGTCGGCCTGCAGACTGAAGGGTCCCACATTCAGTTCTAATCAAGGGCAGGTAGGTACCTTGGTTGCGGGCACATCCCCAGTAGGGCTTGGGAGGCAGCTGATTGTTTCTCAATGTTTCTAACTATCCCTCTCCCTTCCTCTCTGTAAAAAAATCAGTATATTTTTTAAAAAAGAAAAAATCCCACTTACATCTGCATGGAAAAAAAAAAATCTATAAATCAGAATGTAAAAAGCCAAGGAAGGATTAAAGAAAGTGACACAAATTCCATGCTGGAAAATTAATATGAAATGTTCATACTACCCAAAGCAATCTAGATTCCATCCAAACCTATGGCATTTTTCACAACATCAAATGTGCATAAAACCACAAAAGACCCTAATAAGTCAAAGCACCCTTAAGCACAAAGCTGGAGGTATGCTTCAATGTAGTCTATTTCAAACTGCATTACAAAGTTATAGTATCCAAAACAGTACAGTATTGGCATAAACACACACCTGACAGAATGACTTACAAAAACAAGAGAAGTGTTGATTAGAACGTGAAAAAGGGAACCCTTTTGCATTGGTGGGAATGTAAATTGGTGCAATTGCTACTGAAAACAGGAGGTTCATTTAAAAAAATTTTAAATACAACTATTAGAGATGAGCCAGCAATTTCACTTTTGCGGTTCTTGAAGAAACAACAGTTCAAAAAGACACATGCAGCCCCATGTTCGCAGCAGCATTATTGACAACAGGCAAGAAGTGGAAACGACCTACGTGCCCGCCGTCAGAGATGTGGGTGAAGAAGATGTGATAGATGCACACACACAGTGGCATATTCAGCCATTAAAAAAAATCTTGCCATTTGTGACAATATGGATGGACCTTGAGAGCATTATGCTAAGTGAAATGTCAGAGACAAATACCTATGATCTCACTTATGGAATCAGAACCAACTGGGGAGAAAGACATCAGACTACAAAACTGGAACACGTAGGTGGGAACCGGCTTAGAGAATGGTACAGGTAGGCTCATGACTGAGGTCTGAAATATCCCAAATCCTTTTTTCACTCAAAAGTCCCAGAGTGAGTGTGAAAATAAGGAAACTAGTGGGGAGAGTAACTTGAAGCCAAATGGAGCTTTGGTGATGTTAAAAATTCTAGCCTCTGAGGACAGAGCCAGCTTCAGGGACAGATCGCTGGCGTAAGGAAGTCTGTGTCGGCGCTGGGAAGACCTGGGGCCTCTGGGCAGGTTCCTGAATGGCTCTGAGCTCCCTTTTTTCTTTTTCCCTCAAAGTTGTGCCCAAGTGCCTGAGTCGCTCCGGGCTGTGGGTGGGATCGGGTGTGTAGGTGGCACAGTGTCCAGGGCCTTCCTTGCTCCATGGACAGGGTTCCATCCCACTCCCCGCTCCAGTCAGAGCTGGATGTGAGCGGTGCACGGGGTGCCGCTGCCCATTTTGGGCCTTTTTAATATATTCTAGTTCCTTTTCCATATACATGCATATACGGTGAAGGGATTACCTATACAAATATAAAGTGCAAATATAACTCAAGGATGGCCTCCATCTTTCACCTGAGGTTATATCACGTTAACATACTAATTCTCACTCTCCCTGACATGATGAACAGGAACTTAAGTGACAAGGGCATGGGCCCCCAAACTAGGTTCCTGTCCTAAAGGGAAACAGTAACATTTAGATGCCCTGCCTCCCATTAGCCCAACCTATAGACCTTTGGGACCCAGAATGGTGGCACCTTTACGGGAAGGAACCCAGGCTCCTGCTGCGGTGAGGTGCAGTCACCCAGACTCACCAGGGCTTGCAGGTTAGGACAGTGGATGGAGAGCTGGATGAGCGTGCTGTCCGTTATCTAGAGAGAGACACACTGGTCAGTGTGGCTTCTCCCCCAGAACTTAACACCTGACTCTGGCTCCTGAGCATGCGCTCAGGCAGGGGCCCTCCTTCATCAGCAACCTCGTCTGCCCACTGCTGGAGACAAAGCTTTCTTCAGTCTCTTGGAGCCTAAGGAGGTAGGGTTTGGACAAAGGGGGAGTGGGCAAGGAGGGTCCCCCAGGATTGTATGTCATCACCTCATCCTGGACATGCAAGCTTATTTTTCTCTTTAGTTCTACGAAAATAAGACTTTTTTTTTTAATGTTTGGCAAAAGATGGAGCAAGTTTGAACTCCTGGGCTGTGGCTCGCTGGTGACTGAGGCCAGCCCCAGTTCACACGTCCACTGCCAGGGCCTTCATGAGCCGTCTAGCCCTGACCCTACGCCGGGCAAGGCGGGTGTGGACAGCAGCCCATCAGCATGCCTGGCTACTGGCTGTCGACCAGGGACTGAAAGGCAGCCCTGAAGGGCATAGGGGGTCCACTCACCAGGACACATTCTTCCAGATCCATCTTCTCGAGGTCATGGCAATTCTGAAAGAGTCCACAGACATCCCTCACCACGCAGCTGGTGTGAGGGCAGTCCTGGGGGCTTGCCCCGTTCATTCCCAAAGTGCCCCGTCAGCCGGCATAGGCAGGTGCCCTTTGAACCCCATCCACTTGGGACTGGGAATTGGGCTGCATCTCCTCGCATCCTGGAAAGGCAGTTGCCCGTCTTCACAGATGCCAGCGCAGGACAGGTCCTTTGAGGGCCTCAGGGCGGGCACTGAGCCAGTTTGGGCAGGTGAGGCAGGGGCAGGAGGAAGTGTGCCTGCAGCCCCAGGGAAGCGTTACTGGCAGCAGGCCGGAGGGCCCCCACAGGGCCTGCGTTTTCAGAAGCAGAGCTCAGCCCAGTGAGGGGAAGCGCTGAGGGGCTGAGTCGGGGTCTGTAAGGAAGGCCATTTCCTCCCAGGAGGAGGCTCCTCTATTGTGGTCCCAACCTGATCACGTGCGGGAGGGCCACCCGCTACAAGTCCCTCTAGGGCCGCGCTAGCTTTCTGACCAGCTGGAGAAAAGGCACCACACACCCCGAGGGCTCTTCTACTTGGTCCCACGCGGCAAAACCACTCCAAGTCGCTCTGAGTGAGGGAGGTGAATTATAGAGTTGGGTTTGGTTTTTAAAACCGCCTTACCCGAGCTAAGAGTGTAAAGCCTGCATCGGTCAGATGGGAACACCGGGCAGCCTCCAAAATCCTGGGATGGGGAGGAAAAGCAGCGCCTGGTCAGCAACAGAAACTCATCCTCTATGGTGCACCCTCGAGTCCCTCCTACTCCTAGACACACTCCCTTCCGGTAACAGCCCTAAGGAGGTGAATGCAGACACCCCCCCGCCCGGGGGAGGAGGATAATAAAGCTGGGGAGGAATGAACCCCCAGGTCCCATCTGAAACCGGGACGGTAAATCCAGGAATCTTCCACAGTTCAGTGCATTGTTGCTGCTGCTGTTTTTAAATATTTTCCCCATATTGTTGTCTTTAAACTAATTAAAATGGACTTTTACTCAACAAAATCATGATAAATACTGCATTTACTGAAATTCTCAGTTACTTATAGGAAAACTTAAAAGTTTACAGCCAGGGAAACAGTTAACACCCATGCTTAACAAGAGGAATGCACAGGTAACATTTTTAAGTTAAATACTCTTATAGCAATAATTTTAATCTCCTGTCTGACCAGTCTTAATCCCATAGATTCCTTTTATGCAGAAATATCAAAAGTACCTAGAATTTCCCTTAATACAACAACAAAAAATGGGCAAAAGACAAAAACACAAAACCTTTATACGAGATGTAACTGATACAAGCATGAGAAATCAAGTCCACTAGCAAATGAAAAATAATAAAACAAGCCCGACCATGTGGCTCGGGTTGAGTGTCAACCTATGAACCAGAAAGTCGCTGATTCCCGGTTGGGGCCTGTGCCCGGGTTTCGGGCTCAATCCCCAGTGCGGGGCATACAGGAGGCGGCTGGTCAAGGATTCTCTCATCGCTGTTTCTCTCCCTCTCCTTTCCTTTCTGAAATCAATAAAATATATTTAAAATAATAATTAAACAAGCATCTTTGTTCTGCCTATTGGGTAGGGAAGGGCTAAGATTGCTGGTTTTAAAGTCAAACTCCCCAAGTTCAAATTCTAGTTTTACTTCTTACTCATGCGATTCAGGACGAATTATGTGGCTTCCTCTGAGTCTCAGTTTCTCCTCTGCAAAGCCTGTGGCAATAGCAGTGTCTACCTCCTAGAGGTGTGGGGAGGATTCAGTGAGATAGTGCCTAACGCAGAGCATTAATAAATGAGATAACGCCTAACGCAGAGCTCAACTGATGGTAACTATGATTGGTATTTTGTTGCCATTATTAAACACTTAATATTCACTGTATTATGTGGCCAACCAAAAATAAATTATTTTTTGTTAAAACAAAACTGGCTGGGAGACGATAAATAGGGCGGTTGGGAGTCCCTTGCCCCTCCCCATGTCTGTCCATTTAGCAGCCGGCTTAGAAGAGAAACTGGTGACCCCTGGAAGAGAGGCTGTCATCCCGCTCACGATCAGATGGCTCTGATGTCAGTAACAGCATGAGGCCAATCAGGTGGGCGTGCGGCCCATCCAGACATTAAGGTTCCTGTCCCCTGGTGGTGGACAGTTTAGCACTCCCCTCCATTCCAAAATGAACTGGGTGCCCCACTGACCCGCCCTGACCGTCCGACATGACCACTCCCCTCCACCAGCATCTGTTCCACCAGCTGGCAAGCCTTTCCCCTCCGACGGAAGCCCTGGTGGTCAGCCCACAGTCTGCCTGCAGAGCGGAGGCATGCACTCACTGAAGTCTCGGGCAGTTCAACGCCAGGGCTGTGAGCGAGGTGTCGGTGAGGTTGCTGCAGCCAGACAGGCAGAGCGCCTGCAGCCGGTGGCAGCCCCTGCAGATCTGCACCACGCCTTCGTCCGTAATGCGCTGGGAACCCAAACAGGAGGGCAGGTCAGAAGGCACAGGAAACTGAAACGTGGGACCTACTGATGGTCCCTGGGCTAGGTGCCAGTTACCAGCACTGCAGCCTCGTAACTTAAACAAAACAAAGTGATGTACTCGCAGACGGGGATTTATGCTGTTTCTGCACAGCTTTAAAAATATTCTAGCGTTACTAATGAAAGCGATACTTTAAAATTCCACTTACCTTCCCAGATTCATTGGATTTTCAGAAAAAAACTCATAAGTGTATATTAAAAATAAGATTAAATAACAAGCTCAGGAGACTTGGTTAAGTGACATTAATTTTTGGTTGAGTTTCTATAGATTAATGCTTTAGTTGTCTACCATATAAATGCTATGTGTTTATAATGGGAAAATTAAATCACTAAATTATTGAAAGTCAACATTCAAAACATTTATTTAAATATACTAACTTAGGTGGAGATAAAAATGCATTTGTCATGCTAGAGACCCGGTGCACGAAAGTCACGCCCGGTTCCTCAGCCTGGCCTGCACCCTCTCAGCCCGGGACCCTCGCTCCTTACTGTCCGCCTACCCGCTGCCCTCGGCGCGGCCATGGAGGCGGGAGAGGCTTTCGCCACTGCACTTGCCAGCTTCTGGCTGAGCAGCCTCCTCCTGAGGGAACGCACTGACCACCAGGGGGCAGCTCCGGCACTGAGCATCTGCCTCCCGGTGGTCAGTGCGCATCATTCAGCCATTTGGACCATTTGCATATTAGGGTTTTATTATACAGGATTTCAAGTCACAGCAAGCCAGTGCTAACCTACATGCAATTCAAGGTCTGACTTTGAACAGCTACAGGCCCATCAGTCAATGTATGTCCAGAAGATAGTTTCTCCTTTACCTCCCATTATCAGGCACTCTAGAGGTTTACGATTCATGCGCTAAATCCCAAATACAAGGGACTTCTTGCCTGAGAAACCAGGAGATTGGAAAGCATCCTGCTCACTTACAGCATTTCCAAGGGCAGGGGAGAGGAACCGCAGCTTTTCCCGGGCTAGTGCGCCGCTAGAAAGGATGCCCTGCCCTGGCACATGGCCTTATTCCTACAGCATCCTCATGTCTGCTCCTTTTTATTTACTGAGACAATGTGAGAAGTGTCACCATCCCCAGCTTATAAATAAATAAAGACCCTGAGGCCTCACCATAATTGATGAGGCTAGTGACAGCCTTCCTAATAGCTTAAATGACCCAAGAGCCCGAGCTGTATCACTGACAGAGGTTTTGTGCGGGCCTTTGTTTACAGTGTTGTTTTGTCTTGTGGCAAATGGCAGGTCACAGAGGACACAGGTGTGGCGGTCATCCTGCTGGCACGGGAGTCTCAGGGGGACCCAGCAGTCTGAGGGAGGACACGAGCGGGAGGGTGCACAGCAGAAAGGCACGCTACTTACTGGGCAGGACTGCAGGTTGAGGCTCACGAGCTCGTGGCAGTAATTCTGAATGTGTTTTAGAGCTTCGTCTTCTAACTGGGATGGAGAAAACGAGAGGATGGAGCCAGGTGAGAGAGCAATGGGGCACCAAGGAAAACGCACCAGCAAGGCCCCCGTGAACTGCCCGCCCCTCGCTGCAGATGCGTGGCAGTAAGCGCGGCTGCAGCTGCGTCAGCCCCGGTACCTGCGTGCAGCCCCGCAGGAGCAGGGCCTTCAGGCCTCGGCAGCCGCGCACCAGGGCCTCGATGCCATCCTTGGTGACCTGGTCACACCACGAGAGGTTCAGGTACTCCAGGCTCCGGCAGCCCTCACTGAGAACAAGAAACAACCGCGTGTGCAGTCTAGCCGGAGGGGACGCCCTGCCAACACTGAGTCTGGCCAATCACAAGCAATTCTGGGGAGAGGACCCCGGGACCAGCAGGTGTCAGACACACCAAGGTGCTCATAGCTTTGGGCACTTCTCTTGAGCACAAACAACAGGTCCTCCTACCTGATCCCCTTTAAGGAGCTGTTGGTGATGGACACGCAGGAGGTCAGGTCCAGATGCTTCAGCTTGGCACAGAATCTGCTGAGACTGTAACACGTGCTGAGAACGAGCAGAGGCACTAAAGATATTTTCAACCATGTTTCTCTCCTCTCTCTCCCCACAGCCAATTAGTCACCAAACTAATTTTCCCTGCTTACCTGTCAGTGATTTTTGTGCACCCGTTGAGGTTTAGGTGTTCGATGTTTCGGCAGTTCTGTGCAAAGGTCCTAAAAAGAGAACCCGTTTAAAAACTCCCTGCAAGTTGCTGGGCAGCCACTAGAGGGTGTGTACAACCATTCACATTCAGAACAGTGCTCCTCAAACTGAAATTTTTATTTTATTGGACAAAGAACACAGCGTGAGATCTGGTCACTAAACAAAATTGTTGACTAATGCTCCTCAAACTTTAGTGTGCACACAGAAAAGCCTGGAGTTTTTGTCCCCACTGACTCCCAAGTCGTGCACCTCCCGCTCCACTCCACCAGGCAGGGGGTACGCCGGCCTGCGGGCTGCGTAAGGCCCGAAAATCATTGGGCCTGGCCCTGCCAAGGCGTGAGGGGTGAGTCACTAAATGTGTGACCGAATACAGCAGGCTGATTTTTTAAGCCAATAATTTTGTAAGGCCCCGAATTATGTTATAAATATCCAAATGGCCCTCGGCAGAATAAAGGTTCCCCACCCTGCTCTAAGCAAATCACCAGGAAAGAATAACAGAAGAAAAGCAGACAATATGCTTGGTGTCTTTTCGCTGACGAAGTGTCAGCTTCAAGCAGCTGCGGCCGGTGAGCCCCTGAGATTCGACTTACTTCAGGGAGGAATCCCCAACCCCGATGCAGCCTCGCAAGCTGAGCTTCCGCAGGAACCCCCCGCAGCGCTTGGAGATGTTCTCCACCACTCGGCCCTGAACCAAGAAAGTTGGAGAGAAATTGTGTTTGTCATGTTGCTTATCTAACAGAACCATAACCTGAAATTTAGGAAGTACAGAAACTGAATATTAATATAAAATAAAGTTTTCTCATTTGGTCAGGTTTACTACTCTTAAATAGAGGTATGCATATAAATGCACCGGAATCCTGGAGTTATAAGAGGCTTTAAGAGTATTTCACAGGCAATAAAACTAAGGCACTGAGAAATTACGTGGCTCAAGTGGCCGAGCTGCAGTGACACTTCACTGACACCTTGCATCACTCCTGGCTCATGCTGCTGCCCTTTCTCTGGTCTTTATTTTTTTAATTTTTATTGATTTCAGAGAGAAAAGGAGAGGGAGAGAGAGAAATATCAACGCTGAGGATCACTGGTCAGCTGCCTCCTGCATGTGCCCTACTGGGGATCGAGGCTGTACCCCAGGCATATGCCCTGACCAGCAATCAAACCGTGACCTCCTAGTTCAGTGGTTGGCAAACTCATTAGTCAACAGAGCAGCACACCATGGCTCACGAGCCGCAGATTGTCGACCCCAGGGCTCGATTCCGGTCAAGGGCATGTACCTTGGTTGCGGGCACATCCCCAGTGGGGGGTGTGCAGGAAGCAGCTGGTCAATGTTGCTAGCTTTCTGTCCCTCTCCCTTCCTCTCTGTAAAAAATTAATAAAATATATTTTTAAAAAAGAAGCTAAATGATAAAAATCAGATCATAAATATGAAAAAAGTAATGTTACCAATACAGAGCAAAGTAAAATACAAGCAGAATTTTGGTCTTGATGCATGGAAATATGTTCTAGGTTCCTCACTCTGGTCTACCTTTTGGTACCTTAATACTAAATCTAAATGCAACACAATAAAAATGTAGGAAAGAAGGAGCAGTTCACTTATCTTCTTAAAAAGTCTTTTGTGGGGGAGGAAGTTAGGGGAGGTAATGGGGGGATAAGTACACATATGTAATACCTTAATCAATAAAGAAATTTTTAAAAAGTTTTTTGTCTAAGCACAGTAACTTACCTCCACATCTGTTTGAAAGTTAAAAAGGTCTATTCTTTGCCAGTTGCTTCCATCCAGGGCTAGGATGTTCCAAGCCTGGCAGGTGGGGGTAAAGGATGAGGGATTGGGGTGAAAAAGATACATTTACTGAGACCATTAAAGAAAGTCTTGATTCAACCTGTGTGTTTTCAAGCTTATATTCTTGATATACATTAAGTTTATTATCAAATATGGAATTACTAGAGGCCAGGTGCATGAAATTCGTGCATGGTGGGGGCAGGGGTCCCCTCAGCCCAGCCTGCGCCCTCTCCAATCTGGGACATCCCTCTCACAATCCAGGACTGCTGGCTCCCAACCACTGGCCTGTCTGCCAGCCTGATTGATGCCTAACTCCTACCCTGCAGCCTGATTGCCCCCAAATGCCCTCTACTGCTGACCCAATCGCCCCCAACTGCCCTCCTCTGCCAGCCCAGTCACCCCCAACTGCCCTTCCCTGCTGACCTGGTCACCCCTAACTCCCCTCCCTGCTGGCCTGATCACTCACAATTGCCCTCCCCTGGAAGCCAGCTTGTGGCAGCCATCTTGTGCTAGGGTTTGACAGTCAATTTGCATATTACCTCTTTATTATATAGGAGGATGACAACAGTGTGTTAAATTAAATATAAAAGATGACATTTTAATTTTTTAACTATTTACTTGAACTGAAACTCATCCTCATTCTAATAAAGCTTGAGAGTTACTGATGAAAAATCTGGTTGATACCCTACCTTGGAAATCTGTGCACATCGGCACAAAGTTACTATATCCAAGAAGGAAAATATTCTAGGAAGAAAGGGAAAAAACACAAAGAATGAAATGGTGTTAACATTTCAGGATATATCTATAACTTGATTTAAAAAATTTTAAAAATAATAATAAAATAAAATATAACTTGAAAGATATAACCTATCTGGAAAGATCATATTTTTTCTTTCAAGATTCTTCAATTTGCAACACACACATAAGCTATAATTTTACACACTATTATGAAATACTAAATATTTGCTTGTTCCCAAGCTGTTTCAGATGCCCTACATACAGATTCCCTTAAAAAGGAACTCATTAAACTTAATTTCCCTGGCTCTGGGCATGGACATGAGTCAGACCATAAACTTGTTCTATTCAAAGACCGGTCTCCCAGGAACTGAGTCTGGTAAGAGCTGAATCCTTCTAAATCTGTGCCCCGTCTCACAGCGCAATAACCCCTCTTTAGGCGGAAGATGCCCTAACCAGACTCAGATGCCTGAGCCTCAAACAACGTGTCAAAGAAAAGTTCGATGATAAAACCTATTTGGGCAGAAAGGTGGAGCTCAAGGTCTATAAGTGACCAGTTTTTTGTGAGCAAAAGCTAAGAAGCCACAGAAGATGGGAAAGATGGGGAAAAGAAAAACAGAGAAGCACACAAAAAAGCAGGAGCCGTGCCTGCAGGGCCTGGTTTGGGCCCTGACACCCTGGCAGTGGAAGGGATGAGTTGCTGGGACAGCACAGTGGCCAACAGCGCGTGTGCCCAATGGTGGGCAGTGACAGTGAGAACAACAGCTTCTCTAGAACACAGGTGCGTGGGGTGAGGTCAGGGACAGTCATAGGATCTCAGGTCTTACAGTCCTGGAAGGTAAATATGAGAGAGAGAGAGAGAGAGAGAGAGAGAGAGAGAGAGAGAAA
Source organism: Antrozous pallidus (assembly GCA_027563665.1). Lineage (NCBI taxonomy): Eukaryota > Metazoa > Chordata > Mammalia > Chiroptera > Vespertilionidae > Antrozous > Antrozous pallidus. Next base: position 50,386,235 of record CM050524.1, on the reverse strand, counting down.
TGGGTACATTAATATTTCTCTCTCTCTCCCTCTCCCTTCCTCTCTACGAAATAAATAAAAACATATTTATAATAAGATTCTCCAAATTAGGAAATTGTTTGAAAAAAAGTATTTAAAAGAAAATGAGGTCATGATAAAGCATTACAAGATACCTAAAGAAATGATCCACCATAAGGGACCATAAATAGATTAAACATCTATTAGATGAAGCTGAAAAGGTAATTAGAGAATTGGAAATTTATATAAACTAGTAATTCAGCACAGAAAAATAAAGATATGGAAATACAGGAAAGACTGAGAGACCCAGAAGATAGAGTTAGATGATTCAACATATATATAAAGAAAACTGTAAACAAAGAATATAGAGAAAATGTAGGAGGGATGATATTTGAAGCAAAGTAGCTAAAATATTTTTAGAATAGATTAAAAGAAATTTTATGAGGCCAATATTACCTAGTACCAAACTAAATGTGGGTGTTATAAAAAAGTTAAATTATAGGCCGGTATTTGCCTTGAAGTAAGTAGAACAGGAGGCAGCTGATCAGTGATTCTCTCTCATTCTTTCAACAAATTGCCGCTGTTTTCAGGAGTTCTCTGAGCTTCTCTGAGTTTGAGACAGCATGGTTTGGTGCCTATCATTAAATTTGAAAGCTTCTCAGTTTTGCCTCAAATATTTCTTCTGGGATTGCCCTTACGTGCATGTTACATCTCTTATAGTTGTCCCACAGTTCATCTTTTGAGATAGCGTAAGGTTTTATTCCTTAGTTCTATTTCTGCATCGTGCTCACAAGAGACTGGTCTGTAGATTTCCTTTCTTGTAGTTATTGGTACGTTTCTGGATTGGAAGACTTAATGTTGTAAAGATTTCAATTCTCCCTAAGTTCCTATAAACTCAGTGAAACTCCATTAAAAATTTCTTCAACTTTCTTGTGGAAATTGATATGCTGATTCTAAAACATAAGTGGAAATTCAAAGAACCAAGAACAGCCAGGACTAACCAAGGCAAGCTTTATGAATAAGAACAATATTGAAGGACTTACATTACCAGACATCAAGACTTGTTATAAAGCTTCATAATTATAAAAAGGTCTTGAGGTGGACAGGCAGACCAATGAAACCGAATACAAAGTCCAGAAGTACATCCACTCCATATGCCCCTATACATATGTATTGATAACCAAATTGCCATTGCAGTGCTTTAGAAAAAAATTATTGATTGATGAGAGAGAGAGGGAGGGAGAGGGGGGGGGGGGAAGGACACACGACAGCTTGGCCAGGACCTGCCATGCTTTTCTAGTTAAGGGTGAAGTTACCACAATTGAGGCAGGAAGCAATTCCCAGAGGGGAAATGCTCTCAAGGGCCAGAACTCAATCTCCCTATAAATTCCTTAAAATTCTACAGAGAAACAACCCGTTGTGAGTTGGAAATCTGTGGGCTCGAGGAAGAACAGTAATAAAGCACCAGCTGTCCCCTATGGCAATGCACCCACAAGGCCTCATCTCCTTTCTCCCGTTGGCATTGAAGTCAGAGCCACTGATAGTTTGCTAACCGTTCCAGCTGTGAGTACACAGGGATTATTTCTTTCTTGAACTATGTATTTACTTTTTGTTTTATCTTACTATAATCATTGCTTTTCCTTATGTTTTCATGCTAGCCCAATTACAAGGTCACAGAATCCAGAAGTCAGGTGCTCCTTTTCTTTGATAACAATTAACAGTGTAATATAGCATGTCTCAAAAAACAGACACACACTTTCAATAATTATAAAGGCAATGTTTACTAAGATACATTTCATTTTCAAAACTGAGCATCAGTTGTTAAAGTGTGTATTCATTTTCTGGGACACCCTGTACACAGAATGCTCTACAGGGTAGAATATCAACTATCCTTCACTTCCATGACTGTAGCAAAAAGCAACGAAACACTAGGTGCATGGGCGATTTGATCAGACAGAGGACTTACAGTGCTGAATAATCTGATAAACTCGAAGTTTTTGCTTATAAAGTCAGTAGATCTTGAAGCCTCAGACACACAGACCCTTCACACGCCAAAGCTCAATGTTTTTAACACCTGTGGAATCTTGATCAACTCATTCAACCTTTGAGCCTCAGATTTTCCACCTATAAAATGAAGGTGATTAAAACTGTTCTACCTACTTCAAGAGATTATTTTGAGTATGCGATGTTTTCAAAATTGCTACAGTGTACTCAAACATTTTCCCCCAAATAATCATCAGGGGCAAATTTTAGTCTTAAAAGAAATATCAACAGCGTCTCTCAAATGGAAGCAGAACCTTAACAGAACCTTAGGAAAGTGTGGAGAACTTTGTCACATGCACATCACTGGTTCTGCTGTAGGTAAGGAATGGCAATAAGCCTTAGACTGACTACCCTGGATCAGCCAGGACAGTGGTCGGCAAACTCATTAGTCAACAGAGCCGCAGTTTGCCAACCTCTGAGCTAGAATAACAAAGAGTGATGCCAGGCCCTCCCCACACTCTTCCAAGAACTGCCTACTTAGAGTATCCCCTAAGATGAAAACAGAGGCTCAGTTCTTTTGTGCAAATGACTGACCTTGGAAGTGTGGATCCAGAAAATAATTTTTCCGTAAAGCTCACGAAGCCTGTGTTCACACACCAAGGTACATTAGTGAATGTACAAAAGTTCTCTAAGCAAATGTTAAATTTGTCTTATATTGGTCTAGTGATGCTAAATAAAAATTTTTTAAAAACCTTAAGTACCATAAGTCTTCTTTTAAGCATATCTCCAAAGAACTCAACTGAGACCAACGTGAACATAAACTTGAACGGCTGAGGAGATTCTGAAACAAAACCACCACTTTTTCTCCCCACAGTCTAACCCCATCAGAACTACATGAGGCAAAGGCTCCGATTTTCTGGAGGAAATCAGATGCAACCTCACGTGAATGCTCACATAACAGTAATTATGAGCTAGCACTAAGAGAGTTTACCACTTCAGAACTGTTCCCACAAGGAGGGCCACTATTTACACTTGTTATGTGAATGTGAGAGCTGAAATATGTTAAAGGGATATTTATCTTTCCTCTATGCATCTTTTTTACTGTGTCACTTGTTAAAAGGATCAAGCAACTTAATTTAAAGTCTAAAAAAGAAAAGATTAAAGAAAGAAAATGACTCCAGAAGAGCAAAACTAGCCTCACATGGACAGTCTCTCTTTGGTTTGGACCCACCATATATATTTTTTAATTTAATAAATCTTTATTGTTCAGATCATTACAATTGTTCTTTTCCTCCCATAACTCCTCTCCACCCAGTCCTCACCCCACCCTCTATCCTTACATCCCCCCCCCCCCGCCACTGTCCTCATCCATAGATGTACGATTTTTGTCCAATCTCTTCCTATACCCTCTAGACCCCTTTCCCCCGGGGAATTGTCAGTCCACTTCCTTTCTAAGCCCTGATTCTATTATATTCACCAGTTTATTCTGTTCATCAGATTTTTTATTCACTTGATTTTTAGATTCACTTGTTGATAGATATGTATTTGTTGTTCATAATTTTTATCTCTACCTTTTTCTTCTTCTTCCTCTTCTTAAAGAATACCTTTCAGCATTTCATATAATACTGGTTTGGTGGTGGTGAACTCCTTTAGCTTTTTCTTATCTGTGAAGCTCTTTTTAAAAAATATATATCTTATTGATTTTTTACAGAGAGGAAGGGAGAGGGAAAGAAAGTCAGAAACATCCATGAGAGAGAAACATCGATCAGCTGCCTCCTGCACACCCCCCTACTGGGGATTTGCCAGCAACCCAGGTACATGCCCCTGACTGAAATAGAACCAGGGATGCTTCAGTCTGCAGGCTGACGCTCTATCACTGAGCCAAACCGGTTTCGGCATTATCTGTGAAGCTCTTTATCTGACCTTCAATTCTGAATGATAGCTTTGCTGAGTAGAGTAATCTTGGTTGTAGGTTCTTGCTATTCATCACTTTGAATAATTCTTGCCACTCCCATCTGGCCTGCATAGATTCTGTTGAGAAATCAGCTAACAATTATAATGGGTGCTTCCTTGTAGGTAATTAACTGTTTTTCTCTTGCTGCTTTTAATATTCTCTGTCTTTTGCTCTTGGCATTTTAATTATGATGTGTCTTGGTGTGGTCCTCTTTGGATTCCTTTTGTTTGGAGTTCTGTGCACTTCTTGGACTTGTAAGTCTATTTCTTTCACCAGGTGGGAGAAATTTTTGGTCATAATTTTTCTTTTCTTGTTTTTAAATATATTTTATTGATTTTTCACAGAGCAGAAGGGAGAGTGATAGAAAGCCAGAAACAGTGATGGGAGAGAGACATTGATCAGCTGCCTCTTGCACGCCCCCTACTGGGGATGTGCCCGCAGCCAAGGTACATGCCTTTGCCGGAATCGAACCTGGGACCCTTCAGTCCGCAGTCCGACCCTCTATCCACTGAGCCAAACCGGTCTCGGCGGTCATTATTTCTTCAAATAGGTTTTCAGTATCTTGCTCTATCACTTCTTCTGGCACCACCACCCCCCCCCCCCCCCAGATAATTCTGATGTTGGTATGCTTGAAGTTGTCCCAGAGGCTTCTTTACACCATCCTCAAATTTTGGATTCTTTTTCTTTTTGCTTTTCCAGTTGAGTGTCTTTTTGCTTCTTTGTATTTCAAATCTTTGACTTGATTCTTGAGTTCCTCTAGTCTGCTGTTGGGTCTCTGTATATTTTTTATTTGTCAATGTATGTTTAATTTCTAGTTGGTCCTTTCTATCCTCGAGGGTCTCACTGAATTTATCGGCCTTTTCTAGGCACCTCTTGAAAAACCTTGTAACCATGGTTTTGAACTCTATATCCAGTTGTTTGTTTTCCTCCCATTTCTTTAGTTTGTGATCTGTTTCTTTGTCTCCGCATTTTTGCTGCTTCCCTGAGTTGGTAGGATAGCTTTGTGTGCTAAGTGTTCTATATGGCCCAGTGTCTCGGCCTTCTCAGTTACCTGAGGGGGACACTCTTGATGCACCCCTTTGTGGACTGTGTGTACAGCCTTGTTATAGTTAAGTCTTAATTTTGATGGTATCACTGGGAGGAATTGACCTCCAGGCCAGTTGGCTATGAAGATGAGCTGTATCTGATCAGGAGAGCTTCTGTACTGGAAACAGCCTTTTGAGGCAATACTTGCAAAATTTTAAAAGCCTCTGTGCTCAACTTGGATGGGGCGGAGTCTCAGGGCTGAGCAGACAGCCTTGGCTTCCCATCAGCCCTGCCCTATGAGGCCCCTGGGTCTCAGTGTCCCTCGGTAATCACTGCAAGCACCCCTGAGAGAAAGCTGCCCTTGAGTTTTGCCCACTGCCAGACAGTCCAGTTTCTCCCCCAATGAATCTGGATTCCCAGATCCTTGCACGGAACTGGAGTTCAGTGCAGTCGGAACTGGGGTTTAGTGCAGTCAGGAACTTTTGTGTCCTTCCTGCTAGAGAAAGCCAGCAGCACACAACAGTAGGTCTTCTCAGCGCGCACTCGCACGCGCGACACCAGACCTCTGCCTTTCGCGGCTCCCAAGTTTCTGTCTGACAGTCCAGATTCCCCTCCGTATGAGCCTGGGTTGCCAGGGTTTCGCCCGGAACTGGAGTTCAGTGCAGTCAGGAGCTTTTGTCTCCTTCCTGCTAGAGAAAGCCAACCAGGCACCCAGCCACTCCATCCTCTCCAGGCGTGTCTCCGTACCTCAGGCTTTTGCAGCTCCTCTGATTCTCCATGAGCTTTTCTCTTTCCTTCTAGTTGTAGAATTTCCACTAAGCCAGCTTTCCTGTGGGTCTGGATAATGTCCGTTTTGTCTTTTAGTTGTAGTTTTGAAATTGTTGTGTGAGGCAGCAGTTTAGGTGTTTACCTATGCCACCACCTTGGTTTCTCCTGTGACCCTCCATATTTTTAAGGAAAGTCAAAGCTAAGTTAATTATTAAAATTGTAATTATTATATTTTCTGATAAAGGACAGTACATGGCTTGGTTTCAATTATCCTATCTAATAAAAGAGTAACATGCAAATTGACCGTACCTTCGCTACACCAAATAAGCCACGCCTACAAGCCAATCAGGAGCTATTTGCAAATTAACATACAACCAAGATGGCTGCTGCCCATGGCAGGCCGGGCCAAGCGGGCTGGGGGCGTGGCCAGACAGTCATCAGCCCGCAGTGCAGGGTGATCGCTTTGCTGGGTGCCCCCGGGCTCGGGCAGGCTGGGCCGGGCTGGGGGTGGGGCCAGGCAGCCATTGGCCTGATCGCAGGGCGATGGCTGGCTGGGGTTCCCTGGCCGAGGTCCCCTGCCCAAGGACAGAAAGTCTCTGCCAGAGACTACACACCCCCAGTGCATGAATTTCATGCACTGAGCCCCTAGTCCTATTACTAATTTATGAATCAAGGCTTCATCATAAATACTGAGCACTAAATAGTAATTAAAACACACCCTGAAAGGAAATTAGCCAGCTTCTGACTAAATTTAAAAGGCATTTTAACAACAAGAGTCCAGTCCAAGGAAAGAGCAATGACTTCTTGCAAATGCAGGAGGCTGGAACAATGATGAATCCACTTCTGCCAAAATGCTAGTGATATTAAAGTATCCATAATTGAGTTCCTAGAGGACAAAAGATTTAATTTTTTTTAAATAAGTGGATTAATGGGACGGTGAAATTTTCCAGTTAGACAACTGGAACATGGAGCTGGAGAGATCGGCAAAGTCAACAATGGACAGGAAATCAAACAGACTGTATTAAGACTGAATCAAATAACAAAAAGAACGAAGTAATTCTGAAGTTTAATAAAAGCCTTTTAAAAATATATATATATATACTAGAGGCACGAATTTCATGCATGGGGGTAGGGGGTATCCCTCAGGCCAGCCTGCACCCTCTCCAATCTGGGACATCCCTCTCACAATCCAGGACTGCTGACTCCCAACTGCTCATCTGCCTTGATTGCCCCCAAATGCCCTCCCTTGCAGGCCTGGTTCCTCCCAACTGCTCTCCCCTGTAGGCCTGGTTCCCCCCCAATAGCCCTCCCCTGCAGGTCTGGTCACCCCTAACTGCCCTTCCTTGCAGGCCTGGTTCCCTCAATTGCTCTCCCCTGCAGGCCTGGGTCCCCCAACTGCCCATCCCTGCAGGCCCAGTCACCCCCAAATTTCCTCCTCTGCTGGCCTGGTCACTCCTAAATGCCCTCCCTTGCAGGCCTGGTCCCTCCCAACTGCCCTCCCCTGCTGGCCATCTTGTGGTAGCCATCTTGTGTACACATGGGGCAGGATCTTTGACCACATGGGGGCAGCCCTCTTGTGTGTTGGGAGTGATGGTCAATCTGCATATTACCCTTTTATTATACAGGATTTTTGATTTCAGAGAGGAAGGGGGAGAGAGAGAGAGAGAAATATCAATGCTGAGAGAGAATCATTGACCAGCTGCTTCCTGCATGCCCCCTACTGGGGATCAAACCCACAACCCGGGCATGTGCCCTTGACCAGAATCAAACCCAAGACCCTTTAATCCGCAAGGCGATACTCTATCCACTGAGCAAAACTAGCTAGAGCTTAATAAAAGTCCTTTGAGAAATAAACAGTGAACATAGTAAGAGGCTGGAGCACAGCACATGGGAACAGTTCTGAATGAGGAATGGGAACAAAATATTCATGAAGATGAGGGACACCGGGCCCTACAGGAGAGCCCAGGGGAGATGCAGCACCGGGAGGACCAGCCACAGGGACAAAACCAGTAATCAGAAGACATCAAGGGAAAAATAAAAAGCAGCATATCCTCTTCATACCTTTCAAACGTTTCACAATGGTTTTAGTTGGAATATTTTGATACATACAAAAGACTACATGACACTCTGTAGTCCCGAATAATAAAATTGCATGGGTCACCACTCAAACTTGAAAACTAGACCTTTCCCCAAATCACTGCACCTACTTTGTGTCCCTCCCTTGTTTCCTTTCTCCACCTCTCAACCAGTCAATGCCTAGGTGATTTGTTCCTTGTGCTTAACAGTTTTATCACAATGTATACATTCCTAAGCAGTATAGCAAGTAGTTTTTAGCTTTTAATCTTATAAAAACAATACATGATGTATATAGACTTTTGCAGCTAGCTTTTTTCCACTCAGCATCATAATTAAGATTTGTCCATGCCATTTTGTGAGATTGCAGTACATTTCTCTACACATTTATAATTCACATCACACATTAGGTATCACATTATATTTCTCATATTCCACATACGTTAATGAATATGTGGTTGTTTCTATTATCTTTGGTATTACCAATAGTGTTCCGATGAACATTTTTCTACATGTCACCAGGTGTACATCTACAGGAGCTTCCTTAGAGCATACCCAGAAGTAGCAACGCTCAGTCACAGAATGTGCCAATGTTCAACTTCCCAGGATGACAACTGTTTCCTGGATACACACCTACACTTCATTTCCCCGCTTCCCCTGCAGGTACGTGAGGCACATAACTGAGAGCCATCCCTGGGAAGCGAGCTGGCTGACGGGAAGCTGTGGTTGAAGACAGCAGAGCTTCCTTCAGCCAGGTCCCCAATAACTGCAGAGAGCAACTGAGAGCTTCATCCCCCACCCCTCACCCCCAATCTATCAGGTGAGCAATAAGTACACTTGTGTTGTGTTAAAGACATTAGATATACATTAGATATGTATGCCACATGAACCTACTGTAACTATACTAATACAGAGATACCTTTAGTGGGGTGCTTCTAGAACAAAAGTCTAAAATATGTCCCATCTGCCTAGTGGCTGACAGCACAGGAAACCTGTATCAGAGCTGGAAATATGAATACTATCTCCCAGAAAGAAGCTTGTATACGTATACCTAAGAAGTTGATTTATTTATTTTGCTACTTTTAAGTTTCCTTGTCTTTAACTTTTGACACCTTAATTATAATATGCCTTGGTGTGGGTTTCTTTGGGTTCATATTATTTGGAACTCTCTGGGCTTCCTGGATCTGGATTTCCTTTTCCTTCCCCAGGTTAGGGGATTTTTTACTCTGTTATGGAACATAAAATCCAGGACAAACACCAGAAGTTGTAAAATGCTTAAAGGACCCACAAGCACACTCAAGAGGGAAAGAAAATGGCCTTGAACTTAGGAAAATCTTTAGGTTCAACTAGATGAAGAAAACATAAGCAAAAGAGAGAGGCTATCAACAGGTAGAAAGAATATGGGAGAGAGCAAGTTAGAAAATGACACTTTCAGGGACTGGAACTAAATCAGTTGCCAGAATATGCAAGGAAGTTGGGAAAGAGTGAGAGATGAGATAGAATAAGAGTTCAGAAGTTAACAGTTCTGAGAGAATAATTTAAGCCATAACAATTTTAAAAATTGTAATAATAATCATAGCTTTAATAAAAATATTAGCTTTAATCATTAAAACCCCAAATTGCCCTCTTATAAAGAGTATTAGATTGGGACACTATATAGAAAATTGGATGAAGAAAAAAATATAGAAAATTCAGTAATATTAAAAACAAGAAAAAGGGGGGAGGGGGGAAGGAACTACAAATCAGTAATAATCCAATAGGCAAAAATATAAACATGCATTTTATAGCAGAGAAAATACATGTGAACATATAGACAGATGCTCAACATTACTAGAATTCAGGAAAATTCAAATCAAGAGAACAATGAGATGCTATTCTACACTTTAGACATGTAACAACACTAAATGTTGGAAAGGATGACAGTCTTATCAATGTAAACTGATAAGACCACTTTAGAAATACAATTTAATATTACTACATGAAGTTAAATATTTGTATAGCCTGTGACCCTCAGCAATTCTACTACTAGAGAAGCTTGTGTATTTGTACCAAGAGACATCTGCAAGGATGTTGGCAGGAGCCAAACAAAGCACCATGGATCACTGTAACATAATTTTGAGTGAAAACCATGCTTCAGAGGATATACTTTCTTTAAATAAAGTTAAGCATAAGTAAACATATTGTAAATTCCTGATAATATAAATACGATGGTGAGGAGAGAGAAAGGGCAATGGATGGATCAATGATGAACTGTATCATTAACCAAGAATTAGAAATAATCCAATTCTGTAATTCAATTTAACTACATTTTTTTAAAGTTATAGTAATCATCCCTGTATACACATCTTTGCTAGTACAACTGCTGTTAGCAAATTCCTAAAAATGGAATTTGTGAGTATGTACATTTAGCACTTAGAATTTTTCCCCCAATTACCCCCACAGAATAGTTACATATATATTCCCACCTCTAAAGTGTCTGAAGTTTCTGTTTCCTACTTCTTTGCCAAAACCTGGTACCATCAAACTTAGTTTTTTACCAGTCAGATAAGCAATACTCATTATTTTGATTTAGACTTTATACTTAAATATGGGCCTAACTGAGCATCTTTTTATCGGCCATTTTATTTCTTCATCTGTTCATACTTCTTCAAACTCTTTTTCTAAGAGTCAATCCATTTTTATTATTAATAATTTTAAGAATTTTTTGCTTTATATATTGAAGAATATAATCCTTGCTTATAGTGTATATTCCAGTTATTTCAACTACCACTGTGCTGTTTATCTTTGTCACATTTACTATTCATACAATAAAATTTACCAATCTTTTCAGTTGTAACTACTGAACACAGAGTTTTTAAGTTAACAGATATCTAACATAACATAATCACCACAGATTCTTCCTATCTGTGGAGTTTTATTGGTGTTTCATGCCATCTCAGTGTAGGTAAAAAAAAAAAAAAAAATTCCGAATACATCATCAAGAGTTTTAATGTATAAGCATCACTCTAACCTAGACTGAAGAAATTTTGCTGTTTCCATGATCTGAACTTGACTGTCAACCCTAAAATAGTTAATAGTATACAGAGGCAATAAAAAGAATGGGCCTTTCAGCTTCTGTATCTGATCCAACACACTAATTCAGGCTTGTATTGGCTTTATGCAAGGCAAATACAACTATGAAAATGAATGAACAACAACAACAAACCTCTAACAAAAAAGAAAAATCTGCATAGATGCTCAAATTTGGAATTGCAGATACCCCAAAAAAGCAGCTTAGGTACGATGTGCAGCTGTGTTGGAATACAGAGAAGGTATCACAGACAGCAGGAGGTGGAGGCACCAGTCCTTGAAAACGTCCACGGGGTGCTGAAACCAACCAACAGGCAAGGACACCCACTCAGTGATGCCCCAAACGGAAATGAGTCCTTCACTGCACTGCTCCCCAAGGTCCCAAAATTACACATAAGCACCGGGCTGTCGCTTAATGATTGCAACCAAACCCACAATTATTTTTGCCCATAGAATTGGCTTCTAAATTTCAGAAAAGGAAAATTTGGAAATTTATGCACCAGGCATTTTATAATTTTCCCTGGCAAACTACTAAACTGGCAAATTAGATGTAATTGTGTAGTTGATTTCATTTGCTCAGAATTATTAGGCTCAGCAATCCTCTTTGGGGCAATCAAACCTTCCTTCACCAGGCAAACAAACACTATTAGTGCTTAATTATGTCATGCATCCACATACATTTAAAAAGAAAAGGAAATGACATAAAAATGGTGATTTAAGTTTTTTAAAATGTCTCTAAAAAGATATTTATTTCATAACAAGAGCTTTGTGTTTTTACAATGTTTAAAAATATTTACTCCCAATAACAACAAATTAAATGCCCCCATTGTTGTAAGCATTACATAACCGACTCCCAAGGAAGAGTGAAATTACAGGTTGTGTGGCTGAATTGTGTGAGAGCAAAGAGTAGAGAGGAGAACCTCAATACCTTTAATTTATGAGTGAAAGCTGGGTAGAAAAAGCAAAATTACAAAAACGCGTTAAACAACAAACTGAAAATGGTGGTAAAAGAAATCTGTGAGTTAATAACACTGAGTTGTCTTAAAACTAGCAAGATGATCTGATGGAAAAAACTCAGATTTTTCTGAGTGATTCAAAGTAACATAAATAGACGAAGCAAAGCACATAATCCCGGGTCATGCTTGTGAATGGTTCCAAAGGGGAAGCTGTGGTTTCACTTGATGCGCCCAGTGATGGGAGCTGGTGGAGGTTTAAGAGGGCGGTGACAGATGCAGTAAAAATGGCAGAAGAGAAAATTATCTCAGCTACAAGCAAGATTCCCAAGTTAAAGAATCACACCTATTGGTGAAGTAAGACTGCGGGGGAGCAGGAATTCAACAAGAACAGGAACCACAGCCTGCACCGTCACCAGGAAGCCTACCATAGGAAGCCAAAACATAAGCCGAGGACAAACCAAGTATGAAGGCATCATTTAACTGAGCAAAAATAACCAACACTGAAGCTCAGGAGGCAGGGAGCTGACTGAGGGCCGGAGGAGGATGGACGGCTGCTTTGGTAACAGGCTCACACCCTTCAGGAGTTTGCTCAGGAAGGTGAGCTAGGTAAGGGGAGAGCTACTGCTACTTGTAATAGAAAGCCTGAGAGTGAAATGGCAGAAATGGTTTAAAGGCCAACAAAAATTAAAATATCGCGATTGGCTACAGTTCTGAGACTCGTGAGCCAGAGATGACCTGTATGGCAGCACTTGTCAACTTAAAGCCCCTTAGAGATTCCAAAATAAGAACACAAGTGAATAGATACATTATGTACATTTGCTCTCAAATGGCAATTTTAAAAAAGAGAACTATGTATGAGCCTTGTGGCATAATTCAAAACCTGTAGCTCCAGGTTCTTAACAGCTAGCTCTATCATGGATCTTTGAAAGAACTGTAAGTTCTACAACAGCAGTTCAGACATCACACCAGCTCAGAAAGTAATATAATTCCCTTCCCCTTTATTAAAGACTAGAGGCCCGGGGGATGAAATCTGTGTGTGGGAACAGTCAGTCCCTAGGCCTGTCCCACAACTGGGGCCATCTTCCCTGGCTGCTCGCAGCCAGCCCGGCCCCCCGCCGCCACCCACCCAACCCAGTTCCCTGTTCAACAGGGAATGGAAGCCTGACAGCCAGAGGGAAGTTCCCACCCACTCGCCTGCTCCGCCCCTGCCAAGGGCTGCCCTGTGTGTGCGGAGTGACTGGTGGGGCAGGGGCCTTGGCTTGGCACCACCCCCACACCCCACCATCCACCCAGGGAAAGAAACCAAGAGGTGGTCAGTGCGTCTCATAGTGACTAGTCGAGCAGTCGTTCTAGTTGTTCTGCCCTTAGGGTCAATTTGCATATTACCCTTTTATTATATAGGATATTCTTATTGACTTCAAAGAGCAAGAGAAAGGGAGACAGAGACACCAATGATGAGAGAGAATCACTGATCGGCTGCCTCCTGCGCACCCCCCACTGAGGACTGAGCCACAGCCTGGGCATGTGCCCTGGACCAGAAATCAAACCGTGACCCTCGGTTCACAGGTAATGCTCGGCCACTGAGCAAGACCAGCCGGGCAATATGATTCCGCTTTGTTGTGGGTGTTTTGCTCAACAGACAGACACTGCTCCATGACTGCGTAGGGTATAAAAGCTAAACCTACCAGAGGGAAAGCATCCTAAGTTGGCAGCCTCTAGTCACCCACAGCAGCAACACTCACGAGTGGAGTTTAACCACACCCCACGAATGACTGAGACGGGTCAGCCTGGAGCCGGTTACGATTCCTCAGAGGAAAGATGACATATTTGTATTATAGCTCCATGTCCGTGCTACAGGAGCAGACCAGGAACCAAACACTGGACAACAGGGGACACCGTCCACTTTGTAGCGTATTGTGGACGGCATCGCTACAGTTGTCTACCAGCAGCCCCCCACCCTAACCCGGCATACCGTTCTCACAGCTTCGGGCGCTAAACCCACACCTGGTGGGTGTAGGTGATAAACATACCGTCCCTTCCTTGTTACCACTTGCTTAACTGTAAAATGCTCCAAAAATGCCAAAAATACTGTCTGACCCAAACAACTATTTATTGAAATGAGATACAGTTGATGCATTTTCCCACCTGATCCTGTCATGAGTTAATTCTTTTTTATTAAGAGCAGATTGAGCTCACGACAACAGTGACAAACAGCACCTGATGACGAAGGAGACACCCTGGGAACCCGGGAACGTGATCACCACCACCGAGAAGCCGAGTCCCCACTCCGTTTCTGGCCCAAGAAAAAGGTCTCACACACTGTGGACAGAAGCCAGTCATCTGTGGCATTTACAGTGACTCTGTAATGAACTCCAATATGTAAACAGAATCCACACTCATTCCCCAGAAGGTAACGTGAGATTCAGCCCAGCCAGGGAATGGAGTCTGGTCAGTCTCTCACTATGTGTCAGCATTTCCCAATTTTCTTCCCATGGGATATTAAAAGGGTGCCATGGCGAGCTGAAATGCCACAGCCATGCCGAAACCGGTCTGGCTCAGTGGATAGAGCGATGGCCTGTGGACTGAAGGATCCCAGGTTTGATTCCGGTCAAGGGCATGTACCTTGGTTGCGGGCACATCCCCAGTCGGGGGTGTGAGGAGGCAGCTGATCGATGTCTCTCTCATTGATCCCTTCCTCGCTGTAAAAAATCAATAAAATATATATATTTAAAAAAAAAAAAAGAATGGAAACCTTTAAAAAAATGCCACAGCTATCCATGAGGGAGCATCGCTGTGCCTGTTGTCTTGGTGAGGCTCTGAGAAGTCACGGAGTGAAGAAATTGTTTTGTTAACCTAGTGTTTCCCATGCTTATTGGTGCACAAACCCGGTTTTTCCCTTTTGTTTGGTGGAACATCAAGGACAGGAGAAGAGTCTGGGAAATGCTACTCAAAGATTACCATGGATATACGTATTATTAATGAAAATGTAACAACCAAACGGAAATACGATTTAGCTGATCGCAGAGTACTGAAGGAAACTGTAGTGCAGCGCCAACAAATGTTGGCTGAGAGCTCTACGTGGTAAAAATGACAAGGAAAATGCCATTTGCTACACATTCAGGGATGCCAGAAACCAAGGACAAAAAGCATAGTTTCTGTAGCACTCGCTGTCACTCAGCACACAATTCTCATAAAATGGATAAAAACACATCAATATTGGGGCTGAGAACATTTTAAATGCTCAGTTAAGAACATAAGTGTACTTCTCTTAAAACCAACTTATCAGAAAACAACTAAATGTCTAGGACTTCAGGGGCTCAGAACCTTAAAAGTCTCTCCTGGTGTCATGGGCTACATTGGGATTATCTACTGATACCAAGACAATGGCACCTACTGAAGATTATTACAATACTTACCACATTACAAAAAGAATCCAGACCAATGCTATGTACATACTTAGTACATTCTGGATTAGACCAAGTAAAACTTAACAACAAGCTGAACAGCATTCTATAAAACAAAAACAGAAAGTCGATTAGGCTAATTCTGGCTGGTTTTCTGTGCTACGGACTCACAGTGCGAAAGAAGACTGTCTTGGAATTTGATGACGGAATCAAATCTGAGTTCTTTATCTAACGTTTATCTACATTTACCTTAAAAGAAGTTCTTTTGGTAACTTTTTGTTAATAAGGCCTTCATCATTATTTGAGAAAACCTAAAAGAAAAAGAAAAAGGAAAACTGTTAGTGCTCCTCCATCAATTTTTTTTTAAGTTACGTGTTTCTTAGATCTGAACAGCCCCAATCATTGTCCCACAGGCATAATGCCAATTTCATGAAGTAACCACACTTCAATGTTGATAGCTGTAAGAATAGTTTATACCCTTTCACCGTTTTTATAAAAATGGTAACATCCATTTCTATACTACCTTGTATTGGCAGTTCTAACCAAGATTATTAGCAAGGAAATAAATAAAAGGCATCTTGAGGGAAAGGAAGAAGCAAAACAATCTCTGTTTACAGGTAACAATCTTGTACCAGTATATAGATCATTCTAAAAAAAAAATCACAGAAAATTCTATCAGAACTAATCAAGGAGTTCAGCAAGAATGCAGGATACTATATAAAATACACAATATAGTTACTATATAAAAGTAAATTATATTTCCATATATTAGCAATGAGACACCTGAAACTGACATTAAGAAAACAATCTTATTTACAACAGCATTAAAAAGAATAAAATACTTAAGAATAAATTTAACTAAAGAAGTGCAAAACAGCCCTGGCTGGTTTGGCTCAATGGAGAGCACTGCCTGCAGACTGAAGGGCCCCAGGTTCAATTCCAGTCAAGGGCACATGCCTGGGTTGCTGGCTCAATCTCCAGAAGGAGGTGTGCAGGAGGCAGCCAACCAATTATTCTCTCTCATCATTGATGTTTCTATTTCTCTCTCCCTTCCTCTCTGAAATCAATTTTTTTAAAAAAGGTGGGGAGGGGGGGTGCGAAACCAGTTTGGCTCAGTGGATAGAGCATCAGCCTGTGGACTGAAGGGTCCTGGGTTCAATTCCAGTCAAGGGCATGTACCTTGGCTGTGGGCACATCCCCAGTGGGGGGTGTGCAAGAGGTAGCTGATCGATGTTTCTCTCTCATCAATGTTTCTGACTTTCTATCCCTCTCCCTTCCTCTCTATAAAAAATCAATAAAAAAAATATATATATTTAAATAAAATAAAAAGGTGGGGGGAGTGCAAGACATATATTGAAAACTTATATAAAACAACGTTGAGAGAAATTTAAAAAGACAAATATACTCACATCCCATGTTCACAAATTGGAGGATTTAAGTGCTAAGTTAGCAACATTTCTCAAACTGATCCAAAGATTTGATGAAATCTCTATAAAAAATGCCAGCTGCCTTTTTATTGAAAAGTTTAAAAGTTAATCCTAAAATTAATATGGAAATGCAAGAAACCCAGAACAGCCAAAATAAAGTCACGTACTGCCTAACGATGCTTGCATCAATGAAGGACCACCTTACAAAGTGGTCCCATGGAGAACTGAAAAATTCCCGTCACCCTAGTGATATCACAGCCATCATCACACTGTAGTGTGGTGAATTACTCATGTGTTTATGGTGATGTCAGTGTACAGTGTTTATAAATTGTGGAGGAACTGGAACACTCAGACACTACTGGTAGAGCCATTTTGGAAAACAGTCTGGCAGTTCCTCACAGGTTAAATATAAATTTACTAACAATTCCAACCACAGGTAACCAACTGCCCAGAAGAGATGAAAATGTGTCCACACAAAAAGTTGTACATGGGTGACCGCAGCAGCATTATTCATAACAGCCAAAAGGCGGAAATAACCCAAATGTCCATCAGCTAATGAAAAAAGTGCGGCATATCCATACAATGGAAAATTATTCACCAGTCAAAAAGAACGAGGCACTAATATATATTGAAACAGAAATGAGCCTTTGAAATATTGTCACACGAAAGAAGACAAACAAGGCCCCATGTTGTGTAACTGACTCCACAAAACCTTCCCGGCGACTGCCCTGCCGCACTTCCTCAGACATCTCTGCTCCAGTCCCATCTCTTCACAGCCACTCCAGAGCTGGAAGTGGCAGTGCTAAGGTAGACAGTACAGGATAGAGGTGAGACACAAAATGAGGTAGGGAAGGCAGAGCTCAAAGAGTAGTCCAGTCCATGGCTGTCCATATCTGAGTTTTGTTGGTCTGTGGGAGGGGGGCGCGGGGAAGTGGGGGTGCTGAGGGGTGGTGGTGAGGAGGGTAGTCAAGTAAAACCTGCAGGGTATCCTTAGACATCACAAATAGTGTGTCATAAAATAAAAACTTGCTGGCTCAGCTGGTAAGACCCTGAGACTCCTAATCTTGGTGTAGTCCATTTAAGCCAGGCACTGGGTACATTCTTTAGTTTGGAAAAAACCATGGGCTAATGGCTAAGAAGCCAGACTTTGAAGACTGGTTGAGTTCAAATCCTGGCTCTGCTACTGGCCAACTACTTGACCTTGGGCAAGTTGCCTAATCAATCTGAGAGTGTTAAATGTGTATAATGTCAATCTTCTAGGGATACTGGAAAGATTAAATGAGATGTGAAATAATCAGCTTAAAACTAGGCAAGTGAAAGGCTCTATGAAAAAGAACTATTGTTACAATCAAGTACTAAAAATTATGCTCCCCAGTGCAGACACAAGGGAGACCAAACCTAGCTGGCCTGGCTCAGCGGTTGAGCATCAACCTATGAACCAGGAGATCATGGTTCAATGCCCAGTCAGGGCACATGCTCAGGTTGCAGGCTCGATCACCAGTAGGGGGCATGCAGGAGGCAGCCAATCCTCAATTCTCTCTCAGTGTAGATGTTTCTGTCTTTCTCTCCTCCCTTGCTCTCTGAAATACACACACACACACACACACACACACACGGAGCTCAGTGCACAAATTTCGTGCACTGAGGGTGGGTGATCCCTCAGCCCAACCTGCCCCCTCACACATACTGCGAGCCCTCAGGGGATGTCCTACTGAGCCCTCACCCCTGGCCAAAGCTTTAGGCCTTGGGCACCCAGCCATCGCCCTGCAATGGGGCTGATGGCTGGCTCTGCCCCGGCCACCTCGGCCCCACCCACCCGGTCCTGGGCTTAGCCCCGGCCACTGGCAACGGCCCGGTGACCGCCTGGGGGCCCCGAGCTCGCCGGACACCTCAGCCCCGCCCCCCCAGCCCAGGCCTTAGGCCCAGCGGCAACCGCCCAGCCTCGGGGCACCCACATTCAGTGGCCTCTTGTGCGTGTGCCTCAGCCCTGCCCCCTGCCTCCAGTGCACCTTGGTGGCCCCAACCCCCACCTCACATGCTCGCCAGCCACCTGGGCCCCGGTCACCAGTGAACACCCAGCCCCAGCCCCCACCCCCCCACCCCCCGCGCTCGCTGGCCCCTCATGCATGCCTTGGCCCCACCCCCAGCCCTTGCCACCTCGGCCCGCCCCTGCTCCTGATTGGTGGGAGTGGCTTGTGAGTGTAGTGAAGGTACAGTCAATTTGCATATTGCTCTTTTATTAGATAGGAGATATATTTTTTTCTACAAAGAAAAAGGTGGACTAAGACTGTCAAAAGTAAAAAAATAATAATAATAAGAGATGCCTCTTCTTTTCACAATATATTAACACAGATCTCATTACACAAGCTCTCTTGACTGTATATCAAGTAGACCAAAACTGTCCTTAGACGTCAGATATACTTTATTGGAAAGTTTCCCCTCCACCTTATGCTTCAACACCAGCATAGAAAGGAAAGTGCCAAAACAGGGGTGAGCCCAAGAGAATAAATGAAAATGGGAAGACTGTATGATCAAGTATTAAGCAATAACAAAAACCTGATGGCAATAAATATTCTAATGCACATTTTGACCCACATGAATTAAAATTTAAACCATTGTTTGATGTCTTTTTGCAACAATTTTAGAACATACAACTAAAACAAATGTAAAAATTACTATTAGAGAAAATGTTGGAAAATAAAATTTTTCTTTTTAAATGCTTTATCCCCCCAAGTCTAAATGGCTTTATGTAAGACACTGGTCTTTGTGATTCACAAAAAGTAGGTGTCATGTCCTGAACACAAACTGAAATGACAGGAGGAATTTTCAATACTATTACAGCCATGAATATGAGTCCTAATCTAATAACCTGTCTTCATCAATTCCTCCTCATTTCATCTTTGTGACAGGGGAGGGAGAGGGAAAGGGGAAAGGCGAGGCCAGGCTACTCCGTTCTGCAGCATCTATTCCAGTGCCAAGAACAACAAAATACAAGTATTCCTAAGTGCTCAAAACATTAAAATCTAAATAAGAAAACTAATTTCCTAACATCTATATGGCAATCATATTGGGGACCAAAATGATACAGTATATATTATAGCATAATCCAGTGTTTCCATTAGCAGGTTCTATGACAAAAGTGCCTGATTTTGAAATGTATCAGTTGGGTATCCTGCGCAAGTTACTTTCCTCTCTGTGCCTCCATTTCCTTGTCTCTAAAACGGGAAAATGACATCTCCCTCCATAGGTTGTTGTAATGGTTAAATATGACATAGGTGCTTAGAAAAATATCTCATACATAGAATATACAAAATAAATGTCAGCTACCGTTATTTTTATAGAGGCAATAGAAACAAGATGCTTAACTGCAGAAGTTTTCATAGAGAAACAGTTAAAACAGAATTCTAAAATTCACAAAGTCATTTATATCAACTTCTAAATTTGTGTGTTTAAAAGCAAGCATTTAATGAAGGGTAATGTTGAATACAGTTTTGGGGATCAGACAGGCAGCCTCCTCCTGTCCCCTCCTATACCAACCATTCATTTCCCACCTTTCTTGGAGCCTACGCATCAGCTTTTCACTCAACTGATTTCCTTCCATGAAATAAATTCTTAATGTTTAACAATACACAAAAAGCAAAGCATTTCTAAGGTTAGCAAAGCAACCACTCCAGCAAAATGCTTTTATTTTAGCATCAATAAAACTCCAAAATTCACACAATAAAATTCCAAAATTCACAAGTGAGTCGAGGTGAACTGTGGGTCAGAATGGAATGAGTGGAAGAAGGAGAAGAAAATGGCCACTAGGAGGAATATCAGATTTTAGAGAGCTGTGGACACTAATTCTTGAATATGCCTCCTTTCTCCCTACTATAGCTGTAAGGGCTTTTCTCACATATCTTTCAATCTATGTATATAAAAGTCTAATATGCAAATTGTCCCCTCCGGAGTTCCACCAAGACATGCGGAGTTTGATTGCTCGCTATGACATGCGCTGACCACCAGGGGGCGGCACGGAACGAAGGAAGGCCCTGATGGGCCCTGATTGCCTGCCAGGCCTAGCGACCCTACCTGCGCTTGAATTTCAATCCCAGCCTCTACTAACATATAAAAGTAAGTCACTGCTAGAGTTAAAACACCAGAGTTTGGTAAAAATTCATTTTCTGAAAGTCTTTCTGGCTCCATGAACTTGTCACGTCAAAGCAGTTCGGCATTAAAAAGAAACACAAAGCCATCGTTATTTGTGGTGGTTGTGCTTTTCCTGTTACCAACAAGCTGCTCACCTGGCAATGGTTTTCTCAGAGTCAGTGAGACATACAGACTACCCACCGCCTCACCTTCTCTTCCTGCAATGCCTCTCTCCTCTGGGAGAAAAGCCAGAGCCCGCTGGGTTCCAAATGGGAGGTTCTCCCTCCACAAAGCCACCTGACACTGGAGAAGCACCCTGCATTCTCAGCTTATTCAGACTTCCACTAATCTACACTAAATCACTGATGCTTTAAAACAAACAAAAAAACACCAAAAAACTGTTACTTAAAAATAGACACTTCCTGCCACAACCAGTTTGGCTCAGTGGATAGAGCGTCGGCCTGCGGACTGAAGGGTCCCAGGTTCGATTCCCGACAAGGGCAGGTACCTGGGCTGCGGGCACATCCCCAGTGGGGGGTGTGCAGGAGGCAGCTGATCGATGTTTCTCTCTCATTGATGTTTCTGACTCTCTATGCCTTTTCTTTCCTCTCTGTAAAAAAATCAATAAAATATATATTTTTAAAAAATAGGCACTTACTTACTACCACCCCACCCCCTCTAAACCAATATCCCTGCACCAAAGGTGTATCCCCAAGCAGAGTCCTCTCTTCTCTTACAGCCTTTGGGGGACCCTCTGGGGAAAACACACCTTTTGGTTGGCAATTCCCTGGATCCTGCCTCTTTAAGTCAACACCTCAGCCTTCAAGTCAGGTTTTAAAAGGCGAGCTTCCTGCAGGGCAGGTGGTTCATGGGGGCCAGGTGGTCCGGCCCCTCGAGTTACTGGGCAGAGGAGTGACAGCTACTGCTCATTAAGTCCCTGCGGGTGCTGCACTCGGCTAAAACCGCCAGCTTCATGCCCCCAATTAAAAAAAAAAAAGAGGGGGAAATCTCCAAAATTACAAGTTTAAATTTCCACGTACTAAGAAGGAAAAACAACCTGCCGGATGGATGAATTTGAAAGAAACACACATGCATTCTATTTTTTAATCTATAATAGCAGAAATGAGACAGGCAGAAGCACAGAGCCTGCAAGAAATAGTATTAACATGAATATATAGGCTATGGATACACATCCTTTTTTTTTTTTAACCACACCCTCTCTGGGCGGCTTCCCAGGCGATCCGAAGCCCAAACAGCGTCACGCTGTCCGGCGGTCCACAGGGAGGAGGGGGTCCCAGCAGCGACCCAGACATTCCCAGGCGGAGAAAGCCGGGGCGCGGGCGCCAGGGGCAGGCGGGCGTTCCGCGTCCCCCCGGGCTCCCCTCCCCCGGGCCCGCCCAGCCCGGCACCCCACAGCCTCGCAGGCCGCGGCCCGGCCTCCCCGAGACCCCGCCGCCGCCCGCCTGGACCTCGCAGGCGGCCGCGCGGGGCGACCCGGCTCGGGCGGGGAAGGGCGGGGCGCCCCGCGGGGCCCCGCGGGCCGCACACTCACCATGGCCGAAGAGCCGCCAGCGCGCCCACAGCCCGGAGTCACACGGCGCCGGCAACGCCCGTTGTCCTGGTGACGCCAGCTGGGCGCCCCGCCCCGTCCCCAAGGTGGGCTCGGGAGACTGCCATTGGCCGACGGCGCGCACGTGACGCCACAGGGTGGTGCCCTTTGCTCCGCCCCCTCGCCCCCTGTGCCTGGACTCCGGGACGGGGCCTCTCCGCCTTGGCTAGTTCGCACCTGGTCGATCCATCAGCACCCAGAGCGCCTTGATAGCCCCCACCTGACAGATAGCCCAAGTAGCCGACTGCCGGGATATCATGGAATTAAAAAGAAACGCAAAGATAAATGTGTTCTTTATGTAAGAAACAGTTGACACAGGCAATACATGATTAGTGAAGGCGTTTGAAGCCAACAATAACAAGAATGAAAAAGAACAAAACCATGCTAAACCCCAGCACCTGAGGCAAACACTGCTTATATTCCGGTTTATCTGCTTCCAAGCTTACAACGAAATACATTTTATATTACTCTAGAGGCCTGTTGCATGAAGATTCACGCAATAGGCTTTCCTTCCCCTGGCTGCCAGGACCAGTTTTCCTCTGGAACCTGGGACCCAGGCCTTCCCTCTGGCTGTTGCCTTCTGTTTTTTGCTTTGGCCGGCTGGGGGCTTCACTCCAGCCAGAGCCTTCAGTCTTCTCTGCTCTGGCCGGAGTGCCATGCTGCCGCTGTCTCCCCACCACTGCTTCATCTCCGCTCCAGGGGGCCAGGCGCTCTCTGCTGCTTCTGCTCAGCCCCTGGGACCCAGGGCGCTTTCGATGTTCGGCCCCGCCCCCCACTCCTGATTGGCTGGTAGTATAGTGAAGGTACTGTCAAATTTGCATGTTTCTCTTTTATTATATAGGATTGTATTCTTTAAAATGGAAGTAAACGCCCTGACCGGGTTGGCTCAGTGGATGGAGCATTGGCCTGCAGACTCAAGGGTCCCAGGTTCTGTTCCAGTCATGGGCATGAACCAAGGTTGCCAGCACATCCCCAGTAGAGGGTGTGCAGGAAGCAGCTGATCGATGTTTCTAACTCTCTATCCTTCTCCCTTCCTCTCTGTAAAAATCAATAAAATATATTTTTAAAAATGGAAGCAAACCACATGGACTTTTATAATCTACTTTTTCAATTAAAAATTATCATTGCATGTCAACTCATGGAATAGCATTATGTGTGTACACCTCTAATTTATTAAATCAATTTGCAATTTGTTGGGTCTCTCTCTCTATATATATACATTTTTTTTCTAATATGGTTGATGATTACTTTAGATATCCTCAAACCCAGTCTATTAAGTCTTTGACCAAGAGTCCCAACCAACAACTAATCTGACATCTCTCCTTGAATGTTTAATAGGCATCTCAGACTTAATAAAGCCCAAATTAGACTTTTGATCCAAGTTTCGTACTCACTTTCCAGTCCTCATCATCCCAGCAAATGTTCCCATTATCCCTTGGCTGTTTGGGACAAAAACCTACAAATCATCCTTGAGTCTCCCATTTCCTCACTTCTCACATCCAATCCATTAGCAAATATTCTTAAATAAATCATTAATCTACCCATTTCTCACTTTCGCTACATTACCACCATCATCTGTTGTGTACAAGAGTCGCCATGCCACCTGCCTTCTCTCATGCAGTCTACGCAACAGGAATGTTTCGGTGTCCCTCTTGGCACCTAGGGAAAAGACCCAAACTCTTCCCATAGTCCACAAGGTCCTCTAGGATGGGGGCCTGGCCTACTGCGTTAACCTCATCTACCATCCTCGCCCCCGCCCCCCATCCACTCCACACTAGCCATGTTTTTTCCCCTGAAGTTCCTCAAACACGTCAAACACTTCCGCCCTAACTGGTTTGGCTCAGTGGATAGAGCATCGGTCTGCAGACTCAAGGATCCCAGGCTGGATTCCGGCTAAGGGCATTTATCTTGGTTGTGGGCACATCCCCAGTGGGGGTTGAGTAGGAGGCAACTGATGTATGTTTCTCTCTCATCGATGTTTCTAACACTCTCTCCCTTCCTCTCTGTAAAAATCAGTATATTTTTTAAAAAACACACTTCCCCACTTAAGAGCCTCAGCAACAACTCTTTCCTTTATTTGAAATATGCTTCCTCCAGAACGTCACACTGCCCATCTGATACAAGTCAGTTATCTTTTCAAATGTCACCTCCACAGAAGTGTTCGCTGGCCACTCAGACTATCCTATGTATTGCAGGGTGTTTGGCAGCATCCACGGCATTACCCACTAGATGCCATCGGTGGACCTCCACTTGTGAAAGGTAAAATGTCTCCAGGCATTCTCAGATTTTATTGGAAAGACAAAATGGCCTCAGCTGAGTCACTGCTCTAGGGTGAACAATGGAGAGCAGAATTGCTGACTTGAGTGTATTTAGATTTACTACACAGAACCCAACTGTTTCCCAAAGAACCTGTGACCGAAGTGACATCATGGAATTACGGCTCATGTTTCTGGGACAGCTTTTGGTACCAGGGAAAGCAATAAATATGGACCTTATTCTTTTTTTAAAAATGTTTTATTGATTTTTTTTTTTTTTTACAAAGAGGGACAGAATTAGAAACATTAGGGACAGAGTTAGAGAGAGAAGTGGATAGAGCATCGGCCTGTGAACTGAAGGGTCACAGGTTTGATTTCAGTCATGAGTTAAGTACCTTGGTTGTGGGCACATCCCCAGTAGGAGGTGTGCAGGAGGCAGCTGATTGATGTTTCTCTCTCATCGTTGTTTCTGACTTTCTATCCCTCTCCCTTCTTCTCTGTAAAAAATCAATTAAAAAAATTTTTTTTTAAAAGACTGTCAAGTTAAAAAAAAAAAAATCTTCCCATCACTAGCTGACTGTTGAGATAACAGAACAGAGACTTTGGTGACCACACATGACAATCTTTGCAAAAGCAGCTTGGAAGAGTCACTAAAGGGACAACTGCAGTCCTCAAGAATCAACAACAGAGAGCCCTGTGGAGGGAAAGAGAATCTGTAGACGTAGAAAGTAGATTAGCTCCATCATCTCAAAACACACCACACCTACCCCCTAGCAACTACTATTTTTCATCCCTATAGCTTTGTCTTTTTAAGAGTATCATATAAATGGAATCATAAAATATAGACTTTTGGATCTTTCATTCAGTAAAGTGCAATTGAGCTTCATGCATGTTGTTATGTGAATCAATCGTTCTTCCTGTTTCATTGCTGAGTAGTATTCTGTTGTATGGACATACCACATTTTGCCTATCTATAGTCACCTGTTGTTGAACATCTGGGGTGTTTCCAGTTTGGGGAAAATTTGAATAAAGCTGCTATTGGCATTCACATACAGATTTTTGTGTGGACATTAATTTTTAACTCATTTGGATAGATAACCAGGACTGGGATTTCTGGGTTACAGGGAGAAATCATTCAAGATCTCATCATTAAGCATGATGTTAGCTGTATATTTTTTGCAGGTGCCTTTAGTCCTAATTTGCTGGGACTTTTTTGCTGTTGTGCCTTGTTTTACTGAATATACAGAAGTGGATTTACAGTTATAATACAAAGACATAATATAGTCATTAGTAAACCATAATAACATGAGAATAAACTCTGGGTTTCATGTACTTACCACTGTAGACCTACTTTTGCCCACCCCTGTCTATTACATCTTGTCCACTGCTTTTTCAGAGTCCTCTGGTCCTTGCTTTTCCTGTTCTGCCCCACAGTGTTTTGTTTCAATAAAACGTAGGTAGTCTGAAGTAGACATACTCCATCTTGGTCAACTTCAGAAGTACTCGGTCTAATTTTTTTTTTAATATTTTTTATTGATTTTTTACAGAGCGGAAGGGAGAGAGATAGAAAGTCAGAAACATTGATGAGAGAGAGACATCGATCAGCTGCCTCTTGCACGCCCCCCACTGGGGATGTGCCCGCAGCCAAGGTACATGCCCTTGCCGGAATCGAACCCGGAACCCCGCAGTCCGCAGTCCGCCGCTCTATCCACTAAGCCAAACCGGTCTCGGCACTCAGTCTAATCTTAATGGATACTTCTGCCCTGGCGGGTTTGGCTGGTGGACAGAGCGTCGGTCCACAGGCTGCAGGCTCCCGGCTGTGGTCAGGCATGTGTGCAAAAGGAAGGCCATCGATCGATGTGTCTCTCTCTCTCCTTTACGGACTATTTTTCTTCTGCCAGAAGAACACCTTTGGTATATGTTAATGTGGGTATGCTGATCTTCTGTAGTTTTTGAACACAAAAGTTCCTTATTCTTTTTTTTTTTTTAAATAGTCGTGCATTTTTACTTATTTATTTATTTTTAATGTATTTTATTGATTTTTTACAGAGAGGAAGGGAGAGGGATAGAAAGTCAGAAACATCGATGAGAAACATCAATCAGCTGCCTCTTGCACACCCCCTACTAGGGATATGCCTGCAGCCAAGGTACATACCCTTGACCAGAATTGAACCTGGGACCTTTCGGTCCGAAGGCTGACACTCTATCCACTGAGCCAAACTGGTTTTGGCAAGTTCCTTATTCTTTCACAAAGAGTATTTTACTTAGCATAGAATTCTATATTGGCAGTCATTTTCTCTCTGTAATTTAAATATATTGTTATTTTTGTCTTTTGATTCTCATTGTTTCTATGGGTAAACATCTGTAGGTTTTGTTCTTTCTCTTTGAAGGTAATCTCTCTTTTTTTCTTTAGCACTTTAAGTTTGTTTGGGGGAGTGGGGAGGGCAGAAAATGGGGATAGGGAGCAGGGAGGCCTTTAAGTTTGAGCAGTTTTACCGTGATGTGCCTAAGTATGGCTTTCTTTGTATTTATCCTTCTTGGCTTTGTATGTCTTCTACTATTTATGGCTTGATATATTTTATCAATTGAGAAAAACTCTCAGCCATAATCTTCAAACTTTTTCTGTCCCATCCTTACTCTCCTCCCCTTCTAGCACTTAAACTACCAAATGTTTGATCTTCACACATTCTCTATGTGTGTAATTTTCCTTTTTTATTTTATATCATCTTCCTTTTGTTTCTTTATGCTTCATTTTAGGTATTTTCTTTCAACACACACTCCAGCTCACTAAATCTCTCTTTAGTGATATTTAATCTGCTATTAAAAATACCCGCTGAGGATTTCATTTCAGTTTTAATTTTTAGTTGCAGGTTTTGCTTTTTTGAAATTTTTATAGTTCCTAGCTCTCTGCCAAATTTTGCAGGCTCTTATTTTATCTCCCTGAATATAATGAATAGAGTTAAAGTCTGTAACTGCTTTTGTTTCCACTCTTTTTTCTTCTTCTTGACTTTTGTGTGTCTGTTTATTTTAAATTGTAGGCCAGATATGTGTTTGCAAAATTATTTGTAATTTGTCTACAGAATGAGGTATTCTTCCTCTACAGAAGTTTTTATTTACTTCTGGTAAGCCTTGACACACTTTAAATAATATGAGCTAACGTTCAGCCAAATTCAGGGACTAAAATTATTCAAAACTGAGCTGCAATTTCTGCAAGAACCGGCCTTTTCTTGGATAACCTCCTACCACTGTGGCACATTGAGATTCCAACACAAAGCAAAGGAACATCCCTTCTTGGTTGAACCATATCCTTTTCCTGTTTCCTTTTAGGCTAACAAGGCTATCCAAAGAGTCCCCAGTTTCTCATCCTCTCAACAATCCCTTCTATAATAAGTAAATTATCCCCCAAAAGAAAAGAGGTTTTTTAATCAATAGGATCATCTCTCTGAGTTCCTGCCCTTCCATGGGCCCAGCCTAACATTGTACACTATGTTATTAGCTGCTTGATGCCTTTAAGTAGATGTTATCAGCTTTTGTACAGATTTATAAATTCTTCTTACCTTCAGAAAGAGACTTACCTAAATTATTTCATCATTACCAGAAGTGAAATTCCCTCAAACCTTTTCTATTTATGTCCTATAGAGATACAGATATCATTAGCTTAAACAGGATATAGATATAGGTACTAAATAGTATTGTCTAAAGTACATATTTTATATGAACACTATCATAACGTGTGTTTAGTAAAGTTATTTGTTTTCTTAACAGTATGTCTTGAACTTCCTTATTCTTGTTGAGATAATACTCACTGAACTCATAATAATGGATATCCCGGGTAGGGTATGTGTATGTGTTTGGTTCCGTTGGTAGTCAAAGGGTACTTTGGCTTTTATATAACATCTTGATTTCTTTTTATAAGGCGAATGAATTCATTTTGACTACTATAGTTAAAAATTTGAAAAGTCAGTAGAGTTATACTGGTGAAAAGGGGATTGTGGAGTATAAACAGAAGACCTTTGGATAAGAACATCATTTTGCCCAGCAACTTCTTTAGTATTTGGGGGTTGTTTTTAACATATTGTGTCTATAGTAGCTTCCCTCTGCAGCATTTCAAAAGATCCTACTCTCTATTTCCCCCAAAAAAGTTTGGTCAATATCACCACCTAATCAAGCCATGCAGTGCCCTCTGTTCACTGGTAGAAGAATATTTTGCTCCAAATACTGAGTCATTTTTTCCATCATTTTTTCCCCGTTTGCTTCTGTAGGCACACAATGTGCATTTTTGTGGGACCTGGAGAAGCTGAAGTTGTGAATTTTGTTTATTTTTTCATGTGAATGAAGATAAAGTTCCTTAAAAACCAAGTCCAAATAGCTACAGAGCGATCCTTCTATTTGCTCACTGACTCTTACACAGACTATTTGGCAGGGCTCTCTTAAAAGGCAGTAGACAGGAAAATATGCTGTCTTATAATATAATGAAAAACAGTGGGCTTCTAATTATTCTCCCAAGGCTATTTCTATGCTTTTCAGTGAATTAAAGCAAGCTTGGCCACCTTTTTATGGATTGCACAAAAAGTAAACAGGTACTGAGGCAGCAGATGGTGTGCCTAGCAATCCAAGATGCAGATAATGCAAGTCTTCCCAGAGTAGGGATGGCCTGCCACAGGGTTTAATTGGGCATTAATTCAATGTCTGAGAGTGGAGGCTCCTCAGGGGCTATATTCCTATACAGTGTCTCCCATGTGCTGTGGCTGCTCTCAACTCCAACCCGGCTCTAGACTCTCCTAGTCAACCTCCTCCAACTGGAATGTTCCTTGAGACTGCTGCTCAACTTCCTGTTTGTTAATCAGTTGTTTGTTGAATGAATGAATGAATGCATGCATGCTAATCAATTTGTTCATGGTCACACTACTACCAAATGGCAGAACCCACTTGTTTCTCTATTCAGCATTCTGATGCTCGCTGCAGGAAATAGAGGAGAAACACAAAATATATCTCTCCCTGTTTCCCATTACCTATCTGAGTTCAAGTCAATTTTAGTTAAGTGCCTGAAAAATTGTCATGTGTATATTCTTACAGATGTGTATATACTGTTATTTATAGATGACTTAACCTAATTGTTGATTTGCTAACCCAGCAGTGAGTGGTTTTACCTTCTAATACATAATATTAAAAAGAGAAAATATTTGCACATAGCTTGATACATATCTTCAGACAGTGAAGTAAAGCTCCAAGTGAATAAAAAAAATATATTTAAAGTATATGAGTTGGTATGTTGAACAAAGAAGATACATGGATTGTGATTAAAGCACAAGTATAGAGTTCTTTTGAAAATTATTTAATGGGGATAATCATCCCTATCCTTCAACTCCCAGTGGGTCCATGTTTTTTTCCACTTTAAGGTGTGGTCCTACTACCACTTAAATTTACAAATACAACTTGTTTCAGAAATTGGCACTAGACACTTAACTTTTGAAACACACAACTTTCCTTGGCATTAAGTCATCTCCTCCCCGCCTGTGTGGACTCCCTTGTCTCTCATGGATGCATCTTTGTTTTGAGATCCCTTACAGCTCTTTGCTCAGTCCTTGGGCAGTTTCCATAGAACACTGTCCTCTTGCTGCTGACATCTCTTTGCCTTTCCAGATGGCCTTGTATGGCAGGACCAAGACAAG
Organism: Antrozous pallidus; assembly: GCA_027563665.1. NCBI lineage: Eukaryota > Metazoa > Chordata > Mammalia > Chiroptera > Vespertilionidae > Antrozous > Antrozous pallidus. Next base: position 50,355,914 of record CM050524.1, on the reverse strand, counting down.
CCCAGGATAACTCTTTTTCCAGAGGGTCCACATTTGTCCCATGCTCTGACAAATGTTGGGAGCATGGGGCTGGAGACTCCAGCCTGGCCAACAGGAGACATTCTAAACACAGAAGAAGGAGGAAAGGGCTATTGGACCCAAACAGAATAATGGAAGATTCCTTGGAAGTAATCTCTTTATTTCTGGGCTTTACTGAACAACAACAACAACAAAAATGAAGGGTAAAATAATGATTAACCCAACAAGAGGTTGATGATAGACCAAAAGTAGAATCCAGTTTTCTGGGCCCTTCTATCACACTATTTTTCAAACTAATTTTTTTTTAATTCTCACCCAATGATATTCTTCCATTAACTTTTAGAGAAAGTGGAAGGGAGAGAGAGAAACATTGATGTGAGAGAGATACATCAATTGTTTGCCTCCCACACATGCTCTAACAGGGCTGGTGATCAAGCCTACAACCAAGGAATCAAACCAGAATCAAACTTGGGACCCTTCAGTCTGCAGGCTAACGCTCAATCCACTGAGCCAAACTGGCTAGGGCTCAAAGTAAAATTAAAAATATCTATGCCTTGTTACAGTTCAGTAAAAATCAAAACCAACAAATGGGCCAAGATGAGGTCTTTCAAGAGAGAATCTTCATGTTAGACATGACAGAAGACAGGAGTTTGCTTATCTTTCCTGCTGCTGTAAATTAGCCTGCCCTGTACTGGCCACCTACTCTGTGTCACATACTGAGATAGAAGCTAGATGCAAAATAAGACACAGCTCTTGCCCTCAAGTAGCTTACAGAGCAATGCAATGTGCTAAGTACCCTGCATGTAGAAATTATTATGGACATCATTTTATCTGTAGAAAGTTTTCCGACTTACAAAGTAATTCCAATACCAAAAACCCTGTGTGTAAGGTACCACGATCATCTCCATTTTATAGATAAAGAAACAGAGGCCCAGCTGAAACCGGTTTGGTTCAGTGGATAGAGTGTCCTCCTGTGGACTGAAAGGTCCCAGATTCAATTCCGGCCATGGCATGTACCTTGGTTGCAGGTACATCCCCAGTAGGGGGTGTGCAGGAGGCAGCTGATTGATGTTTCTCTCTCATCATTGTTTCTAACTTTCTATCCCTCTCCCTTCCTCTCTGTAAAAAATCAATAAAATATATATATATTTTTTTTTTAAAGAAAGAAACAGAGGCCCAGACTTGTAAAGTGATGTGTTCATGGCTCCATAGACATCAAGTTGCAAAAACCAGATGTGAACTCAGTTCTTGACCCCTTTGCAGAGCTGTATCTCTCAGTGGCATTTGCATCTCAATAAGGATCCAAGTCTTCAGTGAACGCTGCAGGATTCAAACTGGAGGAGATGAGATATTTGGGAGATGGGAGCACTGGGGTCCTGCCAGGGCCCCCGGAAAAACAAGCACAGAAGCAACCCCTGGATAACACCCACCTGGAAATAAGTCGTATCCTGGGGGGTAGACCTACAGCCCCAGTCCTTGGCTGCCCTGAATTGCCTTCCTGCCAAGTCCAAAGCCTGTCTTTCTTTGCGGCCAGAACTTCTGAATTGCTTTCTGAGGGCTCATTCCTACTTTTCATTAGATTAGGTGCAAACACTCTGGGTAAACAAAAGTTCCTTACCGTTGGCAGGCCGCTGCGAACTCCTACACCCTGGATGGTTTTCTTTTAGCTAATAATTCAATTGCAAAAAGGGAAAGGGCCTTGGCAGGGACTTGGCTCCAGCTGCAAATCAACTGCAGACCCCAGAGGAACTTGAAAGAGCTACCAGCGCCCACAATGGCTCTTCAGTGCAGCCCATGTTTACTCAGGACCCAGCCCACAACCTCCGCAGCCCCGAAGGCAGCCTGCAAGTAAATGCTACATTGTGCAGTGGCTTTTGAGCTATGTGGCCTCAGGCTGGTGGCAGATGATTTGTGAGACGGCTTCAGGCCCATCAGGTTTGAAATCCTACATTGGCTGGTATATATTGCTTTTGAGGCTCATTTAGTCCTCCTCCCATTGGTTGCAGATTACTGTGTGTGTGCACTGCGCTAGTGACCAGAGACAGGAAAGCACAAAAAAACATGGTCGCCCTGAAAAGATGCTGAGAAGAGACACATGTGACCCCGTAGGCAAGTTCCTTATTTTACTGAGAGCCATACCATGATCCTTGACATGCTCTCTCCTTGGGGTCCTTTGATGAGTTAAGCCAACAGATCAGGGGTTAATTTTTCATTCATTCATCAAACATAGGTTGAGAACCTACTATGAACCAGGTACCTCTCAAGACCCCAGAGAGAAAAAAAAAAACATAGAAAAGTCAGGATCTCCATCAATGACGTTCAGACTAGAGGGAGAGTCAGATCTGTAGAACAATAGTTCCTAAGATATCTCTGAAAGCACAAAGGGGAGAGTGGAGCGATTGGACTAAATCCTAAAGAAGGAAGGCCTCACAGAGAAGATGGTGCTAATATTGAGGTAAGAAGGATGAGCACGTGTTCAGCCAGATGGACTATGGGAAGTGGAGTATCTGCAACACCATGGGAAATACCTCCCTCATTCACTTACCAGACATTTACTGAGGGCCTGTGATGCGCCAGGCACTGAACAGTGGCTGAGGTAGACACTGGTGCTATAGTGATGGTAAGACCCTGCTCCTACCGCATAGGAAGGGATAGACTCATAAATAAATGATCATAATGCAGTGTCCCTAAGCTGTATAGTCACAAGGTGATCAGGAGGTTACTTGTGGGTTCTTTCTCACCCCTGGACACAGAATGTCAGCATAAGAGTCTGCCTCTCTAGAATTTAAACCTAATTTAATGGGAGGAAATGCTTACAAGGTATCTAACAGGCAGCACGCTGTGAGGGTCAGAGTAGAGACGTTAGCATCATATACAGGAGCGCTCAAATCCCACTTTGGCCGTACAAGCTGTGTGACCTTGGCCAATTTGCAGAACCTACACAGAAAAAAAGTGCCATTTCTTGACAGACCTGGAAGTTGGGGTTTCCTAATCTGAGGGGGGACTAAAAGGAGTTTTAGGGGTAAAATGGAAGTTCTGGGGGTGAAATAGGCAGGTTTAGATAATTTAAAAAAACATTTTATTGATTTTTTACAGAAAGGAAGGGAGAGGGATAGAGGGTTAGAAACATCGATGAGAGAGAAACATTGATCAGTTGCCTCTTGCACACCCCCTACTGGGGATGTGTCTGCAACCAAGGTACATGCCCTTGACCGGAATCAAACCTGGGACCTTTCAGTCCATAGGCCGATGCTCTATCCACTGAGCCAAACCGGTTAGGGCATGTTTAGGTAATTCTAAAAAATTAAGGAGGCCATGGAGAAAACACAGGGCTACAGAGCTGCAAAAGGGTACATTTCCATAAGACAAGAGAGCTGGGAGCAGCAGAAGTTACATTTCCAAAAGATAAGGGAGCTGGGAGCAGCAAAAGGCACACATGTACAGGATAAAGGGAAGAAGGAAGAAAGCCCAGAGGGAATAGGAGAACTAGGAGGGAGGAGAGCCTCAGGTGTCCCATGTGAGGTCAACCTTGGAGCTCAGGAGTGGCTATAGTGACCAAATCAGAAGGGGAAGTGACCAATCAGGGGGGATATCAAGGCACAAAGATCTTCAGCCTTTATAAACCGTAGGAAAAGGGACTCAGTGGGACTCTTCCCCCTCCCCATGTGGGAGTCTGTACTTGTTCTGCAATAAGTTTCCACCTTTACTATACCAAAAAAAAAAAAAAAGTGTCATTTCTCAGCTGAAAGCTGAGTATAGAGTTGTTGTAAGGATTACAAATAAAAATATAGACTTAAGGCTCTTTGTTACCATAGGAGATCAATAAAAGGTAATTACTTCTTAGTGGACATATAACATTGTGAAGTAAATTTCCAGTTCCAAAGTAATACGTTAAGTTTATTTAGGACAATCACTATCCATTACTTCACTGTTAAATAACTATGATCAACAGTATGTGCCCAGGAGAAGTCTGGACATAATAAGATATGAATGGGGCCAGCTAGGCTAACTAAATTTGGAAATCTTTATTGATTATACCAAGACATTCTACTTAATGACCCAGGCCAATAGAATCTTTGGTCAGATTTTAAACAGGAAAGTATAGACTGGTCTATGGATTATCTAGGGATTTGGGCACAGCCAGACATTATTTTAAATGAATGAACTCTGAAATAATTTAACCAAACCAATTTATTCAAATCTTTTGAATACAAATAATTGGATTTTCAGGTACAGTCTAAGCTCACTCCATATGCCATTTACAAATGTAATCATCATAGAATGTTTATGAGTGGCGTAATTGTATGAGATGATGGGAAGCTAGGGAAGAAGGAGAGCTGAAAAGGGAGTGAACTTGGGGATGGGTGAAAATTGAGGAGACCCGGAAAGCCCTAGCCAGTTTGACTCAATGGATAGAGCATCAGCCTTTAGACTGAAAGGTCCTGGTTTCGATTTCAGTCAAGGGCATATGCAGGGTTGCGGGCTTGGTCCCATTGGGGGGCATGCAGGAGGCAGCCAAAAAATGATTCTCTCTCACCATTGTTTCTCTCTCCTTCTCCCTTCCTCTCTGAAATCAATAAAAAAAATTTTTTTTAAAGGAGAAGAGGCGGAGAGAACAAAAGAAGATGACCGTGGAAAATGGCAGAGGGCCTAAAGGATTGTTGAGAATACGTTAAGTGTAATACAGTAGTTCCTCCTGATCCTTGGGGAATACATTTCAAGATCCCTTGTGGACGCCTGAAACTGTGGATAGTACCAAACCCTATGTATATTATATTTTGTCCTATACATCTGCATCTTTTCGCTTAGAGGAAGTGCTTTATGGCTTCTTTTTGGCACATTCCAAATGCCAGCATCACCACTCTTCTGCTGTAGTGAACACAGCAATGCAATATTACCATAGTCGATCTGTTACTGAGAGAGCTACTAAAGGACTCACAGGAGGATGGTATATACAGGATGGATACACTGGACAAAGGGACGATTCAAATCCAGGGCAGGATGGAGCAAGGTTTCATTATGCTGCTCAGAATGATGTGAAATTTAAAACTTATGAATTGTTGGGAGAACCAAGATGGCGGCATAGGCAAAACACCTATCTTGACGTCATACACAGCAATTTTAATACTACAACTTAACGAAAGAACAAACACCTTCCAGAATCACCAGAAAGCTGGCCGAGTGAAAATTCCACAAATAAAAGTGAAGATAAGACACTGTGACTCGGAGGAGCGGCGGCGGACAGCGTTGAAAGATTCGTGTGGAGAGAGGTTTGGAGCGCGCGCCAGCGGATAGGGCGGGCGGCTGAAAACCGGCCAGTTTTCTCGAACGGGGAGACAAAGACGTCCCACTGGACTGATTCTCCAGCTCTGGGTGAAGTCCAGGGAACCCACTATCACACGGGGTGAAAACTGGACAGTGGGAGGGCACGCGGAAGCTCGGGTGCTGCCGGGTCTGCCGGCTTGTGGAGAAAGCAGCTTGTGCGAACAGCTCGGCTGCGTGATGGCGCAGAGAGCGATCTGCGACTTGTCTCTCATTTGGAAAACCATCAGACTGCTTTGTTTTACGACCCTGGGTGAGACATTGGGCATGCAGACTCATTTTGGGAGAGTCTGAGTTTTCCAGCAGCCGGTGGAGCTCGTCAGCGGCTCTCTCTCAGAGGTGCTGGCAGCCATTGCCCCCGGCACAGAGTCGCCGGGGCCGCATAGGGTGGAGCTAACGCTGTCTGCTTGGCCCGGAGACTCCGCCTATCCAACCTGAGCACAGCTGAGCTTCACAGACAATTGGACTGGAGGTCAACCCCTCCAAGTGCTAACAACGACTAACCTGAGCTTAACTTCAGCAAGACTGTGCAACCCATATCCACCTCAGGTAACCAGGGAAGCTGAGCCACTGTCCCTAGTAGGAAGTCTATCACACAAAGCTAATTGACCAACTCAGGGAAGCAGCCACCATGCAGCGACATGGAAAGAAATCAGATGTGAAAGAAATGGAGGAAAAAAAATGACTGGACATGGAATTCAAAACCACGGTTATAGGGTTTTTCAAGAGGCTCCAACAAAAGGTCGAGGCCTATAAGGAAATAAGCAAGACCACAAAGGAAATGATCAAGACCAAAGTGGAAATGAATGAGTCCTACAAGGAAATGAAGGAGACCCTCAAGGATATAAAGGAGACTCTCAAGGATATGAAAAAGGACCAACCAGAAATTAAGCATACACTGACTGAAATAAAAAATATTATACAAAGACCTAAAAGTGCTCTGGAGCACCCCAAGAACCAAGTTAAAGATTTGAAATACAAAGAGGGAAAATTCACTCAGCTGAAAAAGCAAGAAACCAAAAGAATCCAAAAAATTGAAGGTAGTATAAGGGGCCTCTGGGACAACCTCAAGCATACCAACATCTGAATTATAGGGGTGCCAGAAAAAGAGATAGACCAAGACAATGAAAACCTATTTGAAGAAATAGTGACTGAAAACTTCCCACATCTGGTGAAAGAAATTGACTTAGGAGTCCAAGAAGTGCACCGAACCCCAATATATCGGAACCCTAAGAAGACCACACCAAGGCACATCATAATTAAAATGCCAAGAGCAAAAGACAAAGAGAGAATAATAAAAGCAGCAAGAGAGAAACAGTTGGTTACCTATAAGGGAGCACCCATACGATTGTCAGCGGATTTCTCAACAGAAACGATGCAGGCCAGATGGGAGTGGCAAGAAATATTCAAAGTGATGAACAGCAAGAATCTACAACCAAGATTACTCTATCCAGCAAAGCTATCATTCAGAATTGAAGGTCAGATGAACTGCTTCGCAGATAAGAAAAAGCTAAAAGAGAGCCAAACCACCAAACCAACATTATATGAAATGCTGAAGGATATTCTTTAAGAAGAGGAAGAAGAAAAAGGTAAAAATATAAATTATGAACAACAAATACACATCTATCAACAAATGAACATATTAATCAAGTGAATTGATAGGCTGATGAACAGGATAAACTGGTGAATATAACAGAGACATGGACATAGAGAGGGAATGGACTGACAATTCTTGGGGAGAAAAGGGTTTTGTACAGCAAGAGACTGGACAAAAATCTTGCAACAATGGGAGAGGACAGTGGGGAGGGGGAGGTGAGGGTGGAGGATGGGATAGGTACAGGGTGGAGGGGAGCTATAGGGGGATAAAAAGGGGAAACAATGTACTTAATAAACTGAATAATAAAGATTTTTTAAAAATGTGCTATAGAAAAATAAATAAAATAAAAAATAAAACTTATGAATTGTTGCCGAGACCGGTTTGGCTCTGTGGATAGAGACTGCGGACTGAAGGGTCCTGGGTTCAATTCCGGCAAGGGCATGTACCTTGGCTGCGGGCACATCCCCAGTAGGGGGCGTGCAAGAGGCAGCTGATTGATGTCTCTCATCGATGTTTCTGACTTCCTATCCCTCTCCCTTCCGCTCTGTAAAAAAATCAATAAAATATATTTTTAAAAAATAAAATAAAACTTATGAATTGTTTATTTCCGGAATTTTCAATGTGATATTTTCAGAACACAGTTGACCATGGGTAACTAAAATGATGGAACTAGAAACCGTGGATAAGGGGGGGGGAGGGACTGCTGTGTTCCATTTTAAGTTGTTTGCATTTATGCAAAAAAAAAATCCTCATCACTTTCCTAAAACCTTTGGTAATAGATGGTTTCATCAGTAAAATCCTTAAATGAATAGAGTTTTGGTTTAAAACCATGTTTTTAAAGTTCTCCAACTTGAATTCCACATTTGAGTGGTCACTGGGGGCAGAAATAAAGGGAGAATCAGAAATGGGGGCAGGAATTTGAAACTCAAATAGAAATTTTCAGAAACCTTTGGATGGACTTTGGACTTTTCACAGAATGCTGTGGCTTTGTTATATTAACATGTGTTAAGTAGAGACACAAAAGAATGGAAGGGAGAGCAAAATAGAGGCATTTATAACTCACAGGTTCCTGGAGGAGGTACATGGTATGCTTGGAGGGGTCACATGGGGAGGTCAAGGTGGAATGCAGGCAGAGAGGGCATTCCTGTGTGTTACTTTCTTCTCCCCTCACTTTCACCCCTTCATCTTTCTGCTTTATTTTCTGGGACATATTCTCAATTTTATATTCCAACTCATCTATTGAGTTTTTTTTTTAATTTCTGATCTCATGTTTCACATTTCTATATATTTTTTACTCTGAATATTCCTCTTTTATTTTTTGGCTCACCACCTTATTCTATATTTTTTAATGCACTATCTTCTCTTTCCTCCGAGGATAATGGGGTTATTGTGTTGAAGTTTTCTTGACCCTGCATCTTCTCTGTCGTTTCTAGATTGCTCTTATTTCCTGTTTCGCTAGTTGGGTCTGTATCACATTATAGGTTTTCTTCACATAGCTGGTTATTGTCTACACTTCAGTGACAGCGACTACACAAGGAGCCCGTCTGAGTCGTGGCATATCTCCGCTGTCTGTTTAGACGGTTATATAACTGACCTGGTATTTCTAGGCATCCATGACTCAGAAATCCATGCAACTGCAGGGAGTTTGCCACACCCAACCCTAAACAACCGGCTACATTCTTCTAAAGCATCCCAAGGACCAGTCTCCTGTTGGCAAATAACATTCGTTTGTGTGCTAGAAGTTCTGTCATTTGCATGTTTAAAAAGAGATTTGACTGATCACCTTCTTTCTTTCCAAGTAATAAAGAGAATGAATTATGAAGCTATTGCTTAACCCAGTGGTCGGCAAACTGCGGCTCACGAGCCACATGCGGCTCTTTGGCCCCTTGAGTGTGGCTCTTCCACAAAATACCACAGCCTGGGTGAGTCTATTTTGAGGAAGTGGTGTTAGAAGAAGTTCAAGTTTTTAAAAAAAATTGGCTCTCAAAAGAAATTTCCATCGTTGTACTGTTGATAATTGGCTCTGTTGACTAATGAGTTTGCCAACAATGTTGCCAATAATCGGTTTAACCTATTATTATTTCATGTTGTTCACAGTATGCTGCGATTTCTCATCTTAAAACAACAAGAAATATGGAGTTGGTATAATGATCCCCATTGAAGAAACAAGGATGGGAGCTCAGCTCTTAAATTGTTTCACCAAGGTTGTGACATCTGGTAAAATCAGAAGGGCCTCAGATGGCTAACCTCGAGTTTCTCCACATTATGCTCCCACTGACAACATCACCTAGCCAAACCACCGTTCTTAGCACGGGGACCAGGCAGTTTTGCTGTGTGTGTGTGTGTGTGTGTGTGTGTGTGTGTGTGTGTGTGTTTTCTGAGTAAAAGGGCTCCTGTTCCCCACCATCCTGAGGAATTATTCAGACAAGACCATCACATCCTCCCACGGGAACCAGAGTTCACCCGACCTTCTTATTACTGCGAAGACTATATTCCATAGCCCCTGGCTGGCCCCTCTGTTCCCAGTGCAACCCCTGCGTGGCCCTGCGTGGCGTGCAGTCTTCCTCCCCTAGGCTATGAGTGCATGTGGCTGTTAAACTGCCATTGGTCTCCTCTCTCCAGTGTTGGGTGCCATGTATTCAGGCATCCTCACAATCCTGAGGAGAGAACATAAGAAGATCAGAGAAGGATTCCTGGAGACCCAGCATGTGAAAAGTGGACAGGCAGTCAGCAGCTCCTGCAGCTGCCTTCTGGCTCCTCCCCTCCATTCTCAGCCATAACCAGGCTTTAAAAGGTCCCCTGTAACCCAGACACAGAAGTCCCCTCCCTTAGGTCACCAGCTGGCTGCTGGAAGAGAAGCATCGAAGGAAATTCATTTATGCTCATGTGCGGATGATTGTCAGGCCTCATGCATTCAACACTTTGGAGTATTTGTATTTTTTAAAAACCAATTTTTATTTTACAAAGGAATGAATCACTAGCACTAGCCTTATAGCTGACATTTGAAGAGGAAGAAGGAGCAGAGACAGCTTTCTGTACACTTCAAAAATTAGGTGAGCTGAAAATGACACCTGCCGTAAACCACATGTGGGTTCGAATCTCCCCTCTCACCTTAAAAAAGAAGTAGATAGTTTTCCAATGTCTGTGTCCTGGGTCATTCTCCTGTGGACAATCATCTGCTCTTTTATTGCCAATCGTTTGTCCGGTCTGTCTTATCAAGTGGGAGCACTTTTGGGGCGGGTGATAGCCCCACTGGAGTCTAGCCCTGGGCAGGCACGCTGTGGGCACTCAGCACAGATCTGTATAAGCTGTTGCTTGCCACCGGTGTCCCAGTTACAACAGCGCTGATCTTGATCCCTCTACCTAGGAAGAATGCATCCCTTCGCCCGATGGTGCTGATGCCGGGAGTCGGGCCGGTGAGATGGATGGAAGATGGGGTCAAATTCTTGGCAGGGCACGTGTTTCCAAAAGTTTCCCAGACCAGACAGAAAGAACCGAACTTCGCCCCCTCCCCCTTGTATGTCAAGCATCCCAGGTATGGGGTGTGGCAAAGGGGGTAGTCCCACCTGGTGTGTGGGTGGATGGGGTGCAGGAGAATGTTACCCGGTACCTGGAAAGGGCAGAAAGAAGGAAGCGTCCCGAGGATGCCCCTATGGGAGCGACTCCCAAGCTCCGCTTTCAGGGAAGAGTCTCGTTAATCCCGCGCGTCTCGCTCCTTAGAGTGAGGTTGGCATTTTTCCTAAAAGCCTCCCTCCCGGGCTGGACGCGGGCTGGGAAGTCAGCAGGCGGAGGAAGGAGGGAGGCATCCCTTTCCTCACGGTCCCCGGTCCTTGGGAGGAGCTCCGCCTCTGGGACTGCGCCACCTTCCCGTCGAGGGTCCCCCAGGCCGGCGAGAGTCCCCCCTGCCGGGTGACTGCTCTCCGCGCGCGCGCCCTCGCCCTCCGCCCCGGCGGCGCCTTGGGAGCTAGCTGTCCGGCGCGGCCCCTTTTGGCATCGAGGCCTCCAGGTGCCCACGGAGGCGGAGCCGGGCTACAGCCGCCTCCCCGGCGCCACGGACAGGACCCACGGGAGCTCGTGGCCCCACAGCCCCGAGGCTCCGGCGGCGTCCCCGGCCTCGCGGGCTGACCGCGCTCCTCCCTCTCCACGCGCCAGGCGCGAAGCCTGAGACCGGCGAGCAGAGCGCAGCGCGCAGAGCCGAGTGGCGCTCGCCGGGCGGTGGTCCAGGCAGCCCCGATCGATCGCAGGCAGCCCGGAGCCCAGGCAGCCGGCGCCCGCACCCGAGCCCGCCCGCCCGCCCGCCCGTGGACGCCAGGACCATGGCCTCCCGGGGACCCTGCCCCCACGCCCGGTTCTGGACGGCGGCGCTGCTCCTGCTCGGTCTGCCGAGCCTCTCCGTGAGGGCGGACGGTGAGTGTCCGGGGGGCCGCGGGGTCCGGGGTGGCGTGTGGGGTTCGGGAAAGCGAAGCTCGCTGGGGTGCCCATCCGGCCGAGCCCGGAGAACCTTAAGCCCGGGAGAGAGCGAGGTGAGCGGCGGTCCTGCGACCCTGCATCCTCTCCCGGCTCACCGAGTCTCAGTTCGCCCGAACGCCTCCCTTTGGCCCCGAGTCCTCCCATCGCACACCGGGGAAACAGAGCGTTGGTCCTGCGGTCCCGCCGCGAGCTTTCCCACGATCTCCGGAAAGGGCTTCCCGTGAAACCACGTCTGGAGCGCCCCGGACCCTCCCCGGTAGGGTGGTGATGTTCCACGTGGATTAACTGTGCTCCCGAGGGCAAGGCCAGTGGTTTTAGCTTGGTCCGGGAAGACCCGGAAGATGAGTGGGCACCAACCAGGCAAAGGGGAGAGGGGTGCCCTGGGGCAGAGGGAACGGCGCGTGCGGAGTGGCCGGACCCAGACTGCGCGGTGAGGATGTCGCTGAACATGGGGCTCCATGTAAGTAAGGACCAGATTATTGCAGGTCCTGAAAACTGGCCCACCTTTTCTTGTTTGTTTTCTGTTTGTTTCATTCAGCTTTCAGGAGTTCCCTTAAATCAGCCTTATGTCAGTTCAGTTTCAAAAGCGAATCCAACTGTTATTTTAATTGCGGAACAAAACCTCATTGATTTGGTGCGGGAGGATCCGAAAGAAAAGAAGCCACGAAGGGTTTCTAGTGAGCCCAAGCTTGAGATAAATCAGAGTGACGCAGGACAAGGATCCTTAGCTTATTTAGGATGTGCTGTATATGTTTAAAAATGTCGTGGTGTTTAGTAAACAGTGTTGGGTGGAAAGAGATGACAAACAAGAAGCATGACTTTTAGGGAAGAGGAAAGAAAAAAAAAAACACAAAAAAACCCTCCCTATTTTCGTAGAGTTTTTGGTGCTCCTGGTCCCAAGTGCTAACTTGACGAACTCTTTGCCCATAATTAAGAAAGAATGTCTTTTTCTCCATGTCCTCAGAGAAAAGGTTACGAAACATGTCTGACTTCAAAGGCTCTGCGTGATCACTGTCAATTTTTAATTGAGACATAATTCGTGTAAAACTTATTTTAAAAAGGTACACTTCAGTGGTTTTTAGTATATTCGTTATGTTGTGCAGCCATCACCACTATCAAATTCCTAAAAATTAATTTCTTAAAAAAATCTCAATCTATTAGCAGTCAATCCATTGTTAATTCTTGTATTTTTTTCCTTTTGCCTGACATTGAGTCATGAAAATTAAGCTGATTTTAAAGAATCCAAGTGGAATAAATTGGAGCTAATGTTAACTTTTGAACAATGTATACTATTGTACAAACTTTAATTCCTCTTGAAATATTTCTGCAATCTACAAAGCTTTAGAGTTTCACCCCATTATAACTGCGTAAGTGCAATGCTAGATGGATACGGATCAATATTTTGCGTCTATCTGGCTGGAGGTAGGTCACAGAAAATGGAAGGCAGACATATAACTGGACAAGAAGACAGTAAGAACAGCATCCAAGCACACTTCCTTGTCATCACTTGCCAAAAATGCCTGTTTCTCTCTTCCATCATTCCTTCTCCCCTCTTCTCTACTGGAAGGTTACAGGTACACTTGCTTTCAAGAAATTCCATTTGCTGAGCTCCAACGGTTATAGTAGAGCCATTGAAGAATTATAACCCATATTATGAAAGGATTCTTTTCTTTACTAAATATATGCCCAACCACCACCACTTTCCACATTTAATTTGTGTTAAACAGCATGAAAGGAGGATGGAGAAATGTTCTTCTAAACCGTGATGCATTACAGACATTTGGAGAGAGAGAACTGGGCTTATCAAACTCTATGGACTATTAAAACATGGACTTATTAAGAAATAGGTCAATGAGATAAATTCAAATGAAAAACATTTAATTTATATATGCATATGATACATAAAAGAGACCTGCCACTGTACTTTTAAAATACTTTTGAAACGGAAAAATCTTCATATGAATTGAATGCAAGTGACTGTATTTGGGAAACGATTACAGAAAAAGATTCATAATTCAACAGGTAATGTATTGAGTATCTACAATATGCTAAGTGATGTCCTTGCTGTTGAGGATAGAATGGTGAGGAGAAACAGGTTCTTGCTATCAGGGGACATCAAATCCAATGGGAGAGAGAGGCATTAAGCAAATAATTATATAAATGAAATGTGACATTACGATATTTTAAAGGTTTTTAAGTATAATAATATTACCAAAACTGTACTAACATAGTATGATATCATAAAAGTTGTAGGAAATACTAAAAATATGCAAATAACAGGATTATTTCTGTTATATTCTAGAATATTTCCCCCCCTCTGGCTCTATTTGTGTTCATCAGTTTATGTTGTTCATTATATTCCACAAATGAGTGAGAGCATATGATATTTACCTTTCTCTGACTTGCTTATTTTGCTTAGCATGATGCTTTTAAAGTCTATTTTGTCAGATATGAGTAATGCTACTCCAGCTTTTTTTCTTTTCCATTTGCATAGAAAAACCTTTTCCATTCCTTCATTTTCATCCTGTGTGTGTCTTTTGTTTTGAGGTGGGTCTTGTAGTCAGCATATAGTTAGGTCCTCTTTTTGTATCCACTCAGCTACCCTACACCTTTTGATTGGAACATTTAATCCATTTACATTTAAGGTTATTAAGAGATACTTATTAACAACCATTTTTATTCTGTATTGTAGGCTAGATTTCTCTCTTTCATCTTCTCAGCAATCTCTTACAGGAATTCCTTTAGCCTTTCTTATAATGCTGGCTTGGTGGTGATGAATTCCTTTAGCCTTTGTGTGTGTGTGTGGGGGGGAAGCTCTTTATTTGACCGTCTATTTTGAATGATAGCCTTGCTGGATATAGTAATCTTGGTCTTGGATCTTTGCTTCCCATTACCTTGAGCACTTCATGCCATTCCCTTCTGGCCTGTAGAGTTTCAGATGAGAAATCAGATGTCAGCCTTATGAGAACTCCTTTGTAGGTAACAGTTTTCTCTTTCTGCCTTTAAGATTCTCCTTGTCTTTAATTTTTGGCATTTTAATTATGATGTGTCGGGGGGCATGGGTCTGTTTAGGTTCTTGTTTGGGGTTCTCTGTGCCTCCTGAACTTGTGTGACTTTTTCCTTTATCAGGTTAGGGAAGTTTTCTGCCATTATTTCTTCAAACACCTTTTCTATTCCTTTCTCCCTTTCTGCCTCTTCTGGCACACTTACCATTCTAATATTGTTATGTTTCACATGACCCCCTGTTTTTTAATTGTTTTTCTTTTTGGTTCTCTAAGTGATATTTTAAACTCTGTCTTCTAATTCACTGATTCGATCCTTGGCTTACCCTAATCTGCTGTGTATTCCTTCCAATGTGTTATGTCATTCTTTATCTCAGACTGTTCTTTTTCTATAGTTACTATATCTTTTTTTCAGAGTTAAAGCATTTTAAAAATATATATTTTATTTTTGATTTTTTACAGAGAGGAAGGGAGAGGGATAGAGAGTTAGAAACATCAGCTGCCTCCTGCACACCTCCTACTGGTATGTGCCCACAACCAAGGTATATGCCTTGACGGGGTAGAACCTGGGACCTTTCAGTCCCCAGGCCGATGCTCTATCCACTGAGCCAAACCAGTTAGGGCTGTTAAGCATTTCTAACACCATTACTTTAAACTCTGTTTCAGGAAAATTTCTTATCTCTGCTTCATTTAACTCTTCTTCTGAAGAATTCGCTAGTTCTTTCATTTGGGGGTCATTTCTTTGTTTCCTCATTTTGGTTCTGTTTTGGTTTGTGACTATGTTTTAGGTAGATCCTCTATACCTCTCAATATCTAGTGCAGGACAGTGTTATAGGCTGTTTCTGACTAATTGGATCGGGCAAAGACTCAAAGCCTCTAGAGATGCTTCTGTCTACAGACTGATAGGATTCCAACTTGAATTGCCCCAGGAAATCATCCTCAGGTGTGGGGAGAGTTTTTTCAACAGGGTGGGGCAGTTGCTTCTGCCTGGAGGCTAATTGTCTCTTTTAATCTCTTAAGTGACCTCAGGGCAAGGGTTTTCCAATAGGATCTGTCAACTGTCTCCCCGCCCCCAGTGAAGCGGATGTCTATGGGAGAAAGATGTCCTCCCCTGGGTGAGGGAATGACTCAGCCCAAGAAACTTGGGGTGTCTGCCTCCTGAGCTCTAGCCCCAAGTCCCCAGTCCTGGGTTCTGCTCTCACAGCTCCAGTCCATTTCACCCTCCCTCTGCCAGAGCACAAGGTGAGTGGAGGAATTTTTGTGCTCCACAGGAATTTATTTTTTTAAGTATTTTTAAAATATATTTTATTGAGTTTTTACAGAGAGGAAAGGAGAGGGATAGAGAGTTAGAAACATCAATGAGAAAGAAACATCGATCAGCTGCCTCTGGCACACCCCCTACTGAGGATATGCCCACAACCAAGGTACATGCCTTTAACCAGAATCAAACCTGGGTCCTTTCAGTCGCAGGCCGACACTCTATCCACTGAGCCAAACTGGTTTTGGCTCCACAGGGAATTTTTGTGTGTTGGCCCTTTAAGAGGGTGCCTGAACTTGTAGCTGCCACTCCCTAGCAAACAGTACCCCATTGCTTTTCACAGCTAGATGTCATGTGGGTACCCTCCTCAATTTGGTGCTCTCTGCTGGGGAGCCCAGCTTCAGGATTAGATCCCAGAATTCCCAGTGGTACCCCCTATTCCTACAGCTGAGATATCTCTCCGGACTTCAGTTGCCATCTGTGGGTGCTCAGCCAGCCCTTTTGTGCCTCCGCCCCTCCTACCAGTCTCTATGCATCTCCACCTTTGGTCCTTGGGTATCAGGGTTCTCTCCTGTGAGTTTTCCACTGATTATTCAGGAAGCCTTTCCATATTTCAGTTGTAATTCCAGCTTGTTCCTGGGAGCATGTCTGTGCAACATCCTCCTACTGTCATATTGCAAATGAGACACGTAAGATTAAAAAACAGAGGTACTGTGAGACCACATACTAGAAGATTTTGACTTTGTGTAGGAGAATCTAAAAGGTAAGAATAACTAGTCAAGGAGGGGGAAGAAAGAGTGTCAGTAGCATGTGCAAAGAAACTGAATGGCAGAGAAAATGGGACATGTGCTAGAGGCACAGGGTGATACAGAAAGGGAGCAACCTGTTAGGTATGCAGTCACCCCAGGGCTGGGGCGGACAAAAGGAGGCAAAGCTGAGGCCCAAATCAGTGTCCTGGACACCAAGTAACCCAACTCAGGAAAACAGGGCACTGAGCTTTGCCACGTGGTGTTTTTAAAACAACTTTTTTAGCCCTGCCTGGTTTGGCACAGGGGATAGAGTGTTGGCCCATGGACAACACTGGGTTCGATTCCGGTCAAGGGCGCATGTCTAGGTTGTGGCTTGGTCCCCAGTGGGGGACATGCAGGAGGCAGCCAGTTGATGATTCTCTCTCATCATTAATGTTTCTCTCTCTCCCTCTCCTTTCCTCTCTGAAATCAATAAAATATATATTTAAAAAAAACCAACCTTTAAAAAAATAATATTTGAGCCCTAACCAGTTTGGGTCAGTGAATAGAGGAGCATCGGCCTGCATAGTCAAGGGTCCGATTCCGGTCAAGGGCACATGTTTGGGTTGTAGGCACATCCCCAGTGGCGGGGGTGGGGGGGGGTGTGCAAAACACAGCTGATCGATGTTTCTGACTCTCTCTCTACCTTCCTCTCTATAAAAAAATCAATAAAATAAAAAGAATATTTGAAGGGCTTATCCAGAAAAATATGTCAGAGAAGATGGTTCTTTTATTATTATTGTTATTGTTAGTTATTGACAGTATTACAAATATACCCCCATTTCCACCCCCTTGTGTCTCCTCCACCCTTTTTAAAAAAGAAGAGGGAAAAAATGGGTTTAAACACAGTGTGACTGTCAACATCTAGTCCCAGGGATGCGTGCCATGGGGTAGGTGTTGTAGTTGGGTCTTCAGGCAAGTAGAGAACTCCTGTGGCAGGTGTAGCAGGTGCCTGCTGGAGAGTAAGTGTGCGGAGATTACATTCCATGGATCCCCAAGTCAGCCCGTGTTCGTGCTTGTCCCCATGCAGGGAAACTCTTTGTGCTGGAGTCTCAGAACGGCTCGCAGGGGCTGGACCTGGAGGCAGCTCGGCTTTCCTGCAAGAGCAGGGGTGCTCACCTGGCGTCTGCGGAGGAGCTGCGGAGGGTGGTGCAGGAGTGCAGCTCCGCGGTGTGCGCCACGGGCTGGCTGGCCGACGGCACCCGGGGGTAAGTCAGGCGAGCCGGGCTGGCTGGCCGTCCAACTGTCCATCCAACTCACCCGGCTGCCCCGCCAGGGCTCCTAGGGGGGCTAAATAATTGCTGTAATGAGGTGTCAGAATAGGCAAAACGCAGTGGGCAGTAGCTTCCAGGGCATTCTTATTTTTAATTCTCATATAAAAACAAAACAAAACATTTTTCTCCAGTTCTGTCAGTTTATTCCCCTTGACTTGGTTATTTCGAATTTCCTTATTAAATTACAAAAAGAACACATGCTTGTAAAATTTTCAAATAATACAGGTATGCATAAAGTACAGAGTGAGTTTTGTCTCTTCTTCCCCACCTCAGAGGTAACTGTCTGGTATTATTTTTTTATCTTTTTCTCTGTGGATACGTATCTGCATACATAGGGATAGGAAGATGGTGTGGAGATGTGAAAACATGGCCACAGATTCTTGCACGTTGCTTCCATTGAGAAGCGGGGTCTGTGTCCTCCCCCTTGGAATCAGGCCCAGTGGAGTATGGCCGGGAGCAAGACCATAGAGCAGAGTGATACTATGTGACGTCTGAGATCAAGTCAGGAAAAGCCATGTCTGGGTTGCTGAGGACTCTGACTTTAAAAAAAAATAAATCATATATATATATTTATATATATATATATTTTTTTTTCGATTTTTTACAGAAAGGAAGGGAGAGGGATAGAAAGTCAGAAACATCGATCAGCTGCCTCCTGCACAACCCCACTGGGGATTTGCCCAAAACCAAGGTACATCCCCTTGACTGGAATTGAACCTGGGACCCTTCAGTCCAAAGGCCAACCCTCTATCCACTGAGCCAAACCAGTTTCTGCAGGACTCTTACTTTTGAGATGCCATGTACTAGTAAGAAGTCTGACTACCCTGAGATGCGGTGGGGAAGCCCAAACCAGATGCCCCAAAGCGGTTCTCTCACCAATAGCCCCAACCAATGTCCTGGCCAACAGCCATCACTAACTGCCGGAAATGTGCGGGCAGATGCCAGGGGGTTCCAGCCCTCACCTATTGAGTTGTCACCGGCCTATGAGTCTCCCCAGCTCAGGTTCTTAGACATGATGGAGTGAAAACAAGCCATTTCATTGTGCCCTGTCTGAGTTCCCGACCTGTAGAATCCTCGTGCAGAAGTAATATCTGTGGTCAGCTAGGACAGTGGTCGGCAAACTCATTAGTCAACAGAGCCAAATATCAACAGTACAATGATTGAATTTTTTTTTGAGAGCCAAATTTTTTAAACTTAAACTTCTTTTAATGCCACTTCTTCAAAATAGACTCGCCCAGGCCATGGTATTTTGTGGAAGAGCCACACTCAAGAAGCCAAAGAGTTGCATGTGGCTCGCGAGCCACGGTTTGCTGACCACTGCGCTAGGAGAAAACGTCCCATTAATGCTGCTAACTGCTTCTTCAGACTGAGAGAAGGCAAGGGCCATTCCACTGAGAAAGGAATGGGCTCCAAGAACTCCTTTGGTAGACAGTGACCCGAAGATGTCTGGCTGGCAGGCGGCCACAGGAAACACACAGATGCTGACTCACCCTCCGTGGGCTACATGTGAAGCAGCAACTGAGCGGAAAGAAGACATGAGGTCTCATCCAAAACCTGTCCGTGGATCTGAAACTGTGACTCTCTCTGCCTTATATGTCCACATCCAGATTCCTAAATAGACAAAACATGTCCTGTGCATGCATTTTTCCATTATGCAGTCAAGTGTGGGTATTTTTCATAATTCTGTCACCATCGCTGCATCAAGATAACCCGGGGTATTCAGTGATTCTGAAGAGCCGGCTCAGAGCCAGGCGTAGGTCTCCCAGGCAGTACAGGTCAGGACTGAGTCACTGGAAAGGTCCATTCTCCCTGGATTTGCTGTAAAGTTTTAAGACATCTTGGCGGATCTCTACATTACTATGATGATAATTCTTTACAAAGCACTCATCCTTAACTTGACATATTTACTTCCTAACATATTAAAAATGGGTTTTCCATTTTAATGTTACTGGAACCAAGAAGTATGTAACCATTAGTATGTACATTTCACTGTGGGTTTTTCAGTTACAGCCACCCTCCCTCCCTACCAAAAACCAGTTGTTCAATGCACAGTGCATCCTGCAATTGGTGGCATAGTAGACATATAGTAGATAGGATCTGTGTCTCCATGAATTTGAGTATATTCATAAATCCAGAGAAAGACAGAGGTCTAGAGAATACAAAATTGGGACCACTTGTCTCCTCGGAGATATTGTAGATTCTAATAAAGGGTGGCTGAAAAGCGGGATAGCAATTTCAACAGCCTTGTAGATCTAGGAGGACAGAGACTTGAATTCAGGTTTTGTGCAGGTTGGGGCCTGGGGAGTCCTTTGCTTTGGGTTGGAACATGGCAAGGCTGTAGAAATAAACTACAAGAAGCACACAGGTCCTTAGAGGAGCTGCAGCATAGCTTTAAATCCTCATAACTTAATCCATGAATTGGGGTTAAAATGATACTGGATTCCCAGTGCCCCGGGTAGCTAGCAAAACTGATTTTAAAAATCAGTTCTAGGGAGAGAAAACATTATCCTAGGCAGTCAATTTCCACAAATAATTTTAGCAAGCTTAGGGTTTGTCACAACACACAATATAAAATAACCAGTCTCATGAGAAGCTAAACCAGCAAGAACAAAAATAGCCAGTAGAAAATCTAGGTATTAGCAGTGGTAGAGGCAGTCTTTAAAGTAACTCTTTAAAGTGTTCAGAGATACAGAGCCAAGAAGGGTAATTTTGGCAGAAGACTGAAAACTATAAAAATAACCAAGTGGAAACCCTAGAAATGAAAAATACAATAACTGAAATTAAGAATGTAATAGATGGTTCTAACAGCTGATTAAAAAGAGCCTAAGAAAAAAATTGGTGAACTGGAAGGTATTTTAGAGGAAGATATTCAGAATAAAAAAAGAAAAGAAAAAAAAGAAGGATGAAATTTTTAGAAGGGTAAAAGGCAATGAAAATGTAAGTGATTTGAAGGAAAAGAGAAGAGAAGGAAAAGTAATATGGGACTCACCCACAGTTGAAGAAAAACATCCAGGCACAGATTCAAAAAGCCCAAGTAGGACAAATAAAAAGAAATTTACAACCTGGCACATCTGAGTAGAGTCAAATATGAAGAAAAAATATTAAAACTAATAAATATTAAAACTAAGAAAAAGTAATTCAAAGGAGCAACAACAAAAGCCCAAAAATAATTGAATGATACCTTCAAAGTGTTAAAATTACTGCCAACCTAGAATTCTATACCCACTGAGGATATTTTCCTTTTTTTTCTTTTTTTACGGCTTGATAGCAGTTTTATTTATTTTTTAAAATATATTTTTATTGATTTTTTTGCAGTATAACTTATATTTAATAGTAGCACATAAGTTTTCCTTTTCCACCCCAATATCCTCCCCCCAGCCTCCCCTCCCCCCCAGCAGCACATGACCCACCTGCCCCCCTCCCCGCCCCAAAGTCCTTCATTCATTGGTTATGCTCATGCATGCATACAAGTCCTTTGGTTGATCTCCCCCAGCATCCACTTCCCATCCACCCCTGCTTTCCCCTGTAGCTTGACAGCCTGTTTAATGACTCCCTGCCTCTATATCAATCACTCTCCCCTGCTTCTTCTCCTCAAAAATATCTTACCTCTGCATACTAGAAACAAATGTATAAGAACAAAAAATGTTTCAGTCACTGAGGATATTTTCTAAGAACAAAGATAAAATAAAGACATTTTCATATAAAAGGTAAGAAAATTCATCAAATAGGACCTACACTAAAGGCAGGAGGAAAATAATTGCAGGTGGGAGGCTGCAGCTGCAAAAAAAATGAATGGAAAGAGTAAATTCCATAATTCCTTAAAGCAGTAATAATAATACTAAACACTAAAAAATGGTATATCAGCCAGGAAGTATTTTAAATATGTTAATACATAGTATTTTAAGTTGTGTCATTGAGAAGAACATAAAAGTAATGTTAAGTTTTAGTAAGTAGAGGAAACATGTTATAACATCTGGGGTAGCTACTAAAAGAACAGTAAAAGGATATATAACTTCTAGGCCAATACAGAGGAAAGAGAATGCCAAGAAAATAATTAAAGCAGTGAAAATGGGGGGGGGGGGGGAGGGAGAAAGGAAGAAAGAATGGGCAAAACCAATAGAAAGATGGCAGATTTAAATTCAAAGAGATCTGTGATTAAATTAAGAAGATGAGATACTCCAATTAGAAAATAAAGATCATAATTTGAGCCGAAGCCGGTTTGGCTCAATGGATAGAGCGTCGGCCTGCGGACTGAAAGGTCCCAGGTTCGATTCCGGTCAAGGGCATGTACCTTGGCTGCGGGCACATCCCCAGCAGGGGATGTGCAAGAGGCAGCTGATCGATGTTTCTCTCTCATCGATGTTTCTGACTTTCTATCCCTCTCTCTTCCTCTCTGTGAAAAATCAATAAAATATATTAAAAAAAAAAAAAGATCATAATTTGAATTTTTAAAAATTCTACTATTGAGAACCAAGATGGCGGCATAGGTAAACACCTATTGTTCTGCCCCGTGCAACGATTCAAAAACTACAACATAACAACAAACATCACCCAGAATCACCAGAAAGCTGGCTGAGTGAAAACTCCACTAATAAGAGTAAAGGTGGGACACTGAGACTCAGAAGAGCGGCGGGAGCGCAGCCTTGAAGATGGAAACAGGTTAGGAGCCGTCCTGGTCGCGCGCGTGAGCTGTAGGGCTGGAGCAGCAACCCCAGCTGGATTTCTCCAACGGGGGGGGGGGTGGGGGGGGGTGGAGATGTCCCATTACATGGATTCCCCAGCGCCAGGCAAGGTCTGAGATCCGGGGTACGTGGAGATATCCCACTGCACAGATTCCCCAGTTCCAGGCGAGGTCCGAGGTCCGGGGGACGCACCCTGGAAGCTGGGCACGGCAGAGGTCTCCTAGTCTGCGGAAAAACCGAGTGGCTGGGAAAAGAAGTTTGCACGCAAGTGTCGCACAAACATGCGACTTGCTCCCTGAAAACTTGTCTCCTGGTCCCGGAAACCACCTATTTTACAATCCTGGGCTAGACTTTGGGTGTGCAGACTCATTTGGGGAGAGGCAGAGTTGTCTGGCAAGGGGAAGAGACTAGTGGCTTTCTCTTGGAGGTGCCTGCAGCCATCCCCATCCAACAGAGACCCATGCACTCGCGAGAGGGCCGCATAGGATGTAGCTGACACTGAGGCTGCCTGCTCAGCTCAGAGACTCCGCCCATCCAACCTGAACACAGTCTCCCTTCCCAGCCAATTGGCCTGGAGGTCAAACCCTCCTAGGGCTAACAACAACAAGCTGGCTTAAATTCAAAAATACTGTACAACCCATAAAGGATTGCAGTAAGAGTACCCACCTCAGGTAACTGGGGAGGCTGTGCCACTGACCCTTAGAGGACATCTACCACATAAAGCAGCCAACATGCAGAGATATGGAAAGAAATCAGGTGTGAAAGAAATGGAGGAGCAAAGACGACTAGACATAGAGTTCAAAACCACGGTTATAAGGCTTTTCAAGAGGCTCCTAGAAAAGGCCGATCAACTTAATGAGAATTACGAGGAAATAAACAAGACCAACCAGGAAATGAATGAGACTTACAAGGAAATGAATGAGACCCTCAAGGAAATGAACAAGACCTCTGAGGATATGAACGAGACCCTCACGGATATGAAAAAGGACCAACCAGAAATCAAGCATACACAGACTGAAATAAAAAATATTACACAAAGTCCTAAAAGCAGTCCAGAGGGCCACAAGAACCAAGTCAAAGATTTGAAATACCAAGAAGCAAAATCCACTCGGCTGGAAAAGCAAGAAACAAAAAGAATTCAGATAATTGAAGATAGTGTAAGGGGCCTCTGGGACAATCTCAAGCATGTCAACATCCGAATTATTGGGGTGCCAGAAAAAAAGAGAGAGCAAGTTAATGAAAACCTACTTGAAGAAATAGTGACTGAAAACTTCCCCCACCTGGTGAAAGAAACTGACTTAAAAGCCCAAGAAGTACACAGAACCCCAAAATATAGGAATCTAAAGAGGATCACACCAAGACATATCATAATTAAAATGCCAAGAGCAAAAGATAAAGAGAGAATATTAAAAGCAGCAAGAGAAAAATAGTTGGTTACCTACAGGGGAGCACCCATACGATTGTCAGCGGATTTCTCAACAGAAACGATGCAGGCCAGACGCGAGTGGCAAGAAATATTCAGAATAATGAATAGCAAGAATCTACAACCAAGATTACTCTATCCAGCAAAGCTATCATTCAGAATTGAGGATCAGATAAAGTGCTTCGCAGATAAGAAAAAGCTAAAGGAGTTCATCACCACCAAACCAATATTATATGAAATGCTGAAAGATATTCTTTTAAGAAGAGGAAGAAGAAAAAGGTAAAGATGAAAATTATGAACAACAAATACACATCTATCAACAAATGAACATAAAAATCAAGTGAATTGATAGGCTGATGAACAGGATAAACTGGTGAATATAACAGACATGGACATAGAGAGGGAATGGACTGACAATTCTTGGGGAGAAAAGGGTTGTGGGAAGTATAGTGAGACTGGACAAAAATCTTGCAACAATGGGAGAGGACAGTGGGGAGGGGGAGGTGAGGGTGGAGGGTGGGATAGGTACAGGGTGGAGGGGAGATATAGGGGGATAAAAAAGGGGAAACAATGTAATTAATAAACTGAACAATAAAGATAAAAGAAGGTAAAAAAAATAAAAATTCTACTATTTGCTGTTTATAAAAGATACAGTATTCCTAAATAAACCATGGGGCTAAAATAAACTATAATGGAAATTAGCATTTAAGTAGAGGTGTATGATATTAAAAATATACACACAGCCATGGGATGCTACAAAAGCTATACATAGAGGGAAATTTAAAGCATTTAAATGCTCCTGTTAGAAGAGGAAAAGGCTTAAGGTTCATGACAAATGATTCATCTAAAGAAATATGAACAACAAAACGAACCCCCTCAAGAAGAGAAGAGCAGAATTGTATGAAATTTTTAAAAACCATATATACAAGAGACACACAATATGTTTACAGCCTCTGAAACTTGAATTCATACATGTGACCTCAACTTAAGCATCCATGTCTTCCTGACTTTAGACCGTTGTTTGGGTAGAATGTTTCTCATGCTTTCACCCAATGCTCCTGAATCAGAAAAATATCTGCTGCTGCTAAGCCGTCAGTTCTCCTACCCTTCCTTCTAAAAATTTCATCTTTTTTTTTCTTTGTCTATTTCAGGACAACCGTGTGCAGCAAGGGGAGTGGTGAACAGCACATCATGAAAGCTGTGGATGTGAGAATTGAGAGCAACCCGGCTCCTGGTGGCACATACAACGCCCTTTGTATTAAGGATGAAGGTCAGTGCCAGAGCCTTTGTCACGGTTCTGGATGGTGTGCTGGTGGGGTTTGTCACCTTTAGGTGTGTTCTCTGGAAGCCTACCTCGAGGTGAAGATTCACTCAACATGGCGTATCAGGGAGACTTCCAAAGAAAAGCCAATGATACAGTGGAGAAGGGAACAGGAAAAGGAAGCAGACCAAGCAATAGTGAAATACTAAGCAGAGTCCACGGCGGCGTTGAGGTGGGGCCGGGGGGTAACTCATGGGAGGTGGCTCATGTGAGAGAGCAGGGGTATTTACACCATTGCACCTGTCAGTCCTTGGTTAAGGGCTGCTTCAGGGAGATGTGAATTCCTGGGCTCCTTTGGTTTTTGATGTGCACAGGCAAAGGGTTCCAGGAGACTGGGTGCCACACTCCAAGCCAGGTGCCCAGGTGCCCACCAGGACACCCTGTGCATGAGCAGGGTAAAGGTATCTAGGGAATGTGGGCAACCCCCAAACATGTCTGTACAGTCACTGATACAGCCTACCCTGCTGTCTCTCTTCATGGTGGACAACACAGTGTGTGTGTGTACTGTCCTTCTCCCTCCTATGTGTGTATGTGTGTTGTCTACCATTTCTTTCCCCCCAAATGGAATGTATAGGGTTTAGGAAACTGATCGTAGAAAGGAAAACTTGACTTCCTCCTGGGAAATGAGCTGAGTGATGAGAAAAACCATAAAGGGGTCTATAGGGCAGCATTTCGTGTGCCCTGAAATAAGTCCACGTTCATTCCCAGAGACACCAGCTGCCTGAAGGGAATGTTCATGCAAATGGAGAGAAAGCCGGCTGCTTACCCATGGCCCTCGGCACAGGTACCGCTTCGCTACACATTGGTCTCATCTGGGAAGTTCTAAGAAATACTGATGCCAGGATGTCAGCCATTGATAATCTGATATAAATGTTCTGCATGTTGGGTGTTGTGTTTTTTTAAGCTCCCTGGTGATTTTAACATGCAAGCAGTTTGAGAGCTACTTCTCTAATGCAGTTTCCCAAATCTCTCTGATGGGAAATACCAGGTGAACTTCTTAGAGATAAACACCCTCAGGCTGCACCCTAGAGGCACCAAATTCGAATCTCATTTAAAGTCAAGGAGCCACAGTAGGGCTGAAGGCCCTGGCTGGTGCTTATTAGATGCTTGTTAGTGACAGGATTGACACTACCGGATTTTCATCCTGGAAGGTCTGTATTTGAGGATTGCTGTTTTTCTGAAATCACATAGGTAAATTAAATGAATCCCAAACAGGCAAAGGTTCAGAACCTCGAGGGAGATAAGGGCCAGAAGCAAAACACTTTTAAGTGAATATGCAGGGCTTCTGAGTCTTCTCTCTTCCCCCTGATAAACAAGGGGTATCAGTTAGCTTTTGCTGTGTAACATATCACCCCAAAGGTAGTGGCTTAAAACAATAACTGTTTATTCAGTTGCCTTTTTTTTTTTTGCACCAACAAGTTGTATTCTTCTGCTGGTCTCACCTGGGCTCATTCATGAGTGTAAGGTCAGTTGCTAGTTGGTGGCCTTGCTTCTGGGAGAGGGCTGGCTATTGGCTAAGGTGTTGGGGTTGCCTGATCCATGTGTTTCTCATCATCCAAGAGGACAGCCTGGGCTTTCCACTTCATAGGTCTTTAATAGGTTGTGTGTATACAAGTGTGTGCCCCTTTTACCTAGAACAGTGGTAGTGCATGAAGCCAGAGGGAGAAAACATCCATTCACATCCTGTAGGGCATCAAGGTCAAAGCCGTGATGGTGACTCCTAACTTGAGTAATCGCCAAGCCAATATAATGTACTTCCGGATATACTGCACTCAGAGGAACACAACTTCAACTCAGCAGCATTCCTGCCCCAAATGCATAGTTATAAGGAAATATTAGCCAAACTCAGATTAAGAAACATCCTGTAAAATGACTGGCCTATGCTCTTTAAAAATATGTATAAGGATAAGAAAGACAAAGACAGACTAAGCAACTCTTTTAGGTTAAAACAGACTAAAAAGACTTGACAGCAAAATTAAATTTGTGATCCCAAATTGTATCCTGGACCATAACAAAATAGCTATAATTGATGAAGTCTGAATATGGATTATGAATTAGATAATAGTATTGCATCAATGTTTACATTTTCCCAATTTTGGTAACTGCATTACAGTTATGTAGGAGAATATTCTTGTTCTTGGAAACACATTCCAAGGTTTTTAGGGACAAACTTACTCTCAAATGGTCCCGAAAATAATTACAGGTATCTATACACATACATACATATTTCATACATTTGTTTCTCTATATAGATACTGTGTGTGTGTGTGTGTGTGTGTGTGTGTGTGTGTGTGTGAGAGAGAGAGAGAGAGAGAGAGAGAAGAAATATAAAGCAAATGGAGCCAAATGAAAACATGCTGATGAATCTGGATAAAGGGTTTTATGGGAGTTCCTTGCTTAGTCTTACACTTTTTTTCTCTTTTTAAATATATTTTATTGATTTTTTACAGAGACGTAGGGAGAGGGATAGAGAGTTAGAAACATTGATGAGAGAGAAACATCAATCAGCTGCCTCCTGCACACTCCCCACTGGGTATGTGTCCGCAACCAAGGTACATGCCCATGGTTGGAATCGAACGTGGGACCCTTGAGTCCACAGGCCATTGCTCTATCCATTGAGCCAAACCAGTTAGGGCTAGTCTTGCACTTTTTCTTTGAAATTAAATAAAAATAAGAAACATCAAAAAAATAAAATGATCTACATACTCCTAAAAACAACACAACTATAACAATAACTGTGTGTGTGTGTGTGTGTGTGTGTGTGTGTGTGTGTGTAATTCTGAGTCATGAAGAGCCAACCGTGAAGGAAATTCATGATGCCGATCAATGTATGTGAAGGTTGATGCGAATCCCAAAGCAGTTGCCCGAGCCTTGCCTCCAGCCACCTCCTGGTCAACGGGAGAGGCTGTGTGGAGAAGCCTGGAGTTTTAGTCCTTCTGGCTTGATTTGTGAGGAGGCTTCAGGCGCGCCGTGAAGGGGACCCAGGAATGCTGAGTGGGATTAAGGTCGGGGGGCTGCTGTTGGGCACTCAGACAGAGCTCCTGTCCTTCTGCCTTTCATCCTTGAGGAAGAGCACGCTGTTCCCACAGGGTCCTCGGCCCTGCTTAGTGGGGCCTTTGTTGACAGCGCAGTCAGTAGGGAAATCTGTGCTGAAGGAAGGCGTGATACCCGAGCAGAAGCTGAGATGGGTGGCTCCTCGTGGTCCCTCAGGAGTGAGTGTCCGTGAGGTCTGGTCCAGCAAACCACCCGGCACAGTATCGTCTCCCCAGGTTGCCTTATCCCCAATGCTGCTCCGTGTGTTGGTTAGCTCCGTGCGTGCCAAATCCAAAAACGGCAGACGGCTTCCTTATAAAGAGCCCAGAAGGAAAACAGAGCCCGTGGAACATTTAGACAGCTTCCTCCTCTGTTTCTTTTTTGAAATAAAGTTCTTCATGAATGTAGACTTTTCTCATTTTCCTTCCAGTACTTTGTCTCACCAAGAGTGAATTTCCAGTCCCGCGGTGATCTCACATAAACTAATAAGTGAAGTTATTTTTAACCAACGGGATGTGGATGAAATAAGCTGCCTCCACTTGGGTTCTCCGGCTCTGCTTCTCTTGGCATTTCGTCTGGGGTCGACGTGTGGGGCCCGGAGTGCACCCACAGGGTTCCACTCTGAGTGTGCTTCTGCCCACCACCTCCCAAGCCAGGCTGGCTGGCTGCTCTTCTCTACCCCTCCCCACACTTCACCCACCCCACCTTCTTAGCACCATGTTCTACCGCCCTTGCGTATTTACCTATTGCCTGTACTTCCCTTAAAAACAGAAGTGGAATCGTTCGCTTCTTTACGGCCTCAAGAAGAGAACTGGATGTTCATCTTGAGAGCGACGAGGAAATTCTGAGAGTAACCAATTCTCAGGTCTCCCTGGAGGAGGCCCCAGGCCTCAGGATTGGCTTAGGCCAGTCAGGTGACGGAAATCAACCGCAGTGCTTTGAACACCTGATAGAACGCATTTAGTTCAGGGTCTCCAAAGGGAGTGTCGAAGGTTCTGAGCTCGTTACCATTGACCTGACCTTGGCAATTGATTTGTCCACGGTAATGTCAAGTCCAGTGCTCAGACTTATAGGTAATTCGGTGGAAGGATAGATGGATAGATGAATGGATGGCTGGATGGCTGGATGGCTGGATGAATGGACAGACAGACAGACAGAGAGCTGGATATAGAGGTCTCATTCCCACCCTCAAGGAGTTGACAGTATAAGTAAGAGTTGAATATGTTTCCTGACACGAAGGAGGAGGGCAATTAGCAGATTTCCTGAGTCAATGGCATTTGAGGTGAAATTTGAAGATTTTGTTTCTGGAAATAATTATTAGTGAAGGGAGGAGAGGACATGGCAGGTAGGGAGAACAATGGTTTGGGAAGACTAGCTCTGGGACAGCCGTAGTACTGGTGTTTCAGGAAAATGACTTAGATTCAGAACATCCCCAGAGGCTTGAGTAGCTGCGGGGCATGGGGCATGTCTGCAGTGGATTCAGAGGTGGCCTAAGTCATCCCCATCTCAGTGAGCAGTGAGGCCCCCTCCTCTGTCACCTACACCTCAGGCCCGGGCAGTATCAGGTCCTCCTTTCCAAAAACCTAGGCTGCATCAGCCCTGCCACTCAGTTCCCAGAAACACAGGGTGTCCTGAGCAGCCAGAGAAATTGTGCCAATGAGTCTGCGTTCTGACGGATCTTAAGAGCCATTTTATTTTGCCCTGTTCAGCCATTTTATTTATTCCTGTTCAGCCAACGTGTACTTGGCTGCATTTGGTTTGAGGGAACTGGGCATTCAGTTGACATCATTACTTGAAGAATGGCTCAAAAGACCAGCAGTCTTCACCTTACTTGGGAAATGGAACTCATATTTAATTTATGTCCCTGTTAAGTTCCAGGCATGCTATTGGGCACTGGGCAAGGCATAAGCTCATTTAATTCTGCTCACAACCTAATGAGATGGGTTTCATTAGCTCCATTTTATATTTTAATGTATTTCCTAATTATAAACAGGAACATGCGGCCATTGTTATGGAAAGTATCATGGAAACCACTCAAATCAGTCAAGATGTAGAACATTTCCTTCACCCCAGATAGTTCCCGAGAGCCCTTTTCCATAAGTGCTCTCCTCTCCCCACG
The DNA here is from genome assembly GCA_027563665.1 of Antrozous pallidus. Lineage (NCBI taxonomy): Eukaryota > Metazoa > Chordata > Mammalia > Chiroptera > Vespertilionidae > Antrozous > Antrozous pallidus. Next base: position 50,325,607 of record CM050524.1, on the reverse strand, counting down.
CCAGCACAGCCGGAGGCAATTTCTGTTCTGACGGCAGTTGCCATATATTAACTTCGCCTGAGGTTGTGATAGTTATCTAGATCAGTAGTTCTCCAAGGGTAGTCCCTGGGCCAATACTATTCACCTCACCTAGGAACTTATTATAAATGCAAGTTCTTTTTAAAAATATATATTTAATTGATTTTTTACAGAGAGGAAGGGAGAGGGATAGAGTTAGAAACATCAGTGAGAGATAAACATCGATCAGCTGCCTCCTGCACACTCCCACTGGGGATGTGCCCACAACCAAGGTACATGCTCTTGACTGGAATCAAACCTGGGAACTGCAGGCTGACACTCTATCTACAAAGCCAAACAGGTTTTGGCTGTAAATGCAAATTCTTAGACCCTAACCTTGACCTATTGACTCAAACTCAAAAACACAGCAGAGTTGCCCAGCCATGGTGACTCAGTGATTGAGCATTGACCTATGAACCAGGAGGTCACAGTTCAATCCCCAGTCAGGGCACATGCCCCAGTTGTGGGCTTTGTGGGCTCGATCCTCAGTAGAGGTCGTGTAGGAAGCAGCTGATCAATGACTCTCATCATTGATATTTCTCTCTCTCCCTCTTCCTTCCTCTCTGAAATCAATAAAACATATTTAAACACACTCTCACAGACTGTGTTACAGGGCCTTCGTGTTTGAGAAGCAACAGTGAGTTTGAGAACAAATAACTTGAGGTGGAATGGGGAAGACAATGCCGGTGTGTGCTGGGTGGCGTAAGGAGCTGGGCATGTGGTCACAAAAGTTTGTTCTTCAAAAAGTGTAGGGAAAAAGGAGCTTTGGAATTTCTCCGTCCTTGGTTTGTGGAATAATAATGGGGGTTGCGAGCTCTTCTTAAGAATTTCAAAAACTGATAGCTTAGGAACCAAGATGGTGGCATAGGTAAACACCTATTGTTCTGCCCCACACAACAATTCAAAAACTACAACATAACAACAAAACAAACATCACCCATTATCACCAGAAAGCTGGCTGAGTGAAAACTCCAAAAATAAGAGTAAAGGTGGGACACTGAGACTCAGAAGAGCGGCAGGAACGCAGCCTTGAAGACGGAAACAGGTTGGGAGCCTACCTGGTCACGAGCGCGGGCTGTAGGACTGGAGCAGCAACCCCGGCTGGATTGCACCAACGGGGAGGGCGGACACGTCCCACTACACGGATTCCCCAGCGCCAGGCGAGGTCCGAGGTCCGGCGTATGTGGAGATGTCCCACTGCACAGATTCCTCAGTGCCAGGCGAGGTCCAAGGTCCAGGGGATGCACCCTGGAAGCCGGGCATGACAGAGGTCTCCTAGTCTGCGGAGAAACCGGGTAGCTGGGAAAAGAAGTTTGCACGCAAGTGTCGCACAAACGTGCGACTTGCTCCCTGAAAACTTGTCTCCTGGTCCCGGAAACCACCTATTTTACAATCCTGGGCTACACTTTGGGTGTGCAGACTCATTTGGGGAGAGGCAGAGTTGTCTGGCAAGGGGAAGAGACTAGTGGCTTTCTCTTGGAGGTGCCTGCAGCCATCCCCATCCAACAGAGACCCATGCACTCGCGAGAGGGCCGCATAGGATGTAGCTGACACTGAGGCTGCCTGCTCAGCTCAGAGACTCCGCCCATCCAACCTGAACACAGTCTCCCTTCCCAGCCAACTGGCCTGGAGGTCAAACCCTCCTAGGGCTAACAACAACAAGCTGGGCTTAAATTCAAAAATACTGTACAACCCATAAAGGATTGCAGTAAGAGTACCCACCTCAGGTAACTGGGGAGGCTGTGCCACTGACCCTTAGAGGACATCTACCACATAAAGCAGCCAACATGCAGAGATATGGAAAGAAATCAGGTGTGAAAGAAATGGAGGAGCAAAGACGACTAGACATAGAGTTCAAAACCACGGTTATAAGGCTTTTCAAGAGGCTCTTAGAAAAGGCCGATGAACTTAATGAGAACTATGAGGAAATAAACAAGACCAACCAGGAAATGAATGAGACCCTCAAGGAAATGAACAAGACCTCTGAGGATATGAACGAGACCCTCACGGATATGAAAAAGGACCAATTAGAAATCAAGCATACACAGACTGAAATAAAAAATATTACACAAAGTCCTAAAAGCAATCCAGAGGGCCACAAGAACCAAGTCAAAGATTTGAAATACCAAGAAGCAAAATCCACTCGGCTGGAAAAGCAAGAAACAAAAAGAATTCAGATAATTGAAGATAGTGTAAGGGGCCTCTGGGACAACCTCAAGCATGCCAACATCCGAATTATTGGGGTGCCAGAAAAAGAGAGAGAGCAAGTTAATGAAAACGTACTTGAAGAAATAGTGAATGAAAACTTCCCCCACCTGGTGAAAGAAACTGACTTAAAAGCCCAAGAAGTACACAGAACCCCAAAATATAAGAATCTAAAGAGGACCACAGCAAGACATATCATAATTAAAATGCCAAGAGCAGCGGAGACCGGTTTGGCTCAGTGGATAGAGCGTCGCACTGTGGACTGAAGGGTCTCAGGTTCGATTCCGGCAAGGGCATGTACCTTGGCTGCGGGCACACCCCCAGTAGGGGGTGTGCAAGAGGCAGCTGATCGATGTCTCTCTCTCATCGATGTTTCTGACTTTCTATCCCTCTCCCTTCTGCTCTGTAAAAAATCAATAAAACATATTTTTTAAAAAAAGAATAAAATGCCAAGAGCAAAAGATGAAGAGAGAATATTAAAAGCAGCAAGAGAAAAACAGTTGGTCACCTACAGGGGAGCACCCATACGATTGTCAGCTGATTTCTCAACAGAAACGATGCAGGCCAGACGTGAGTGGCAAGAAATATTCAAAATAATGAATAGCAAGAATCTACAACCAAGATTACTCTACCCAGCAAAGCTATCATTCAGAATTGAAGATCAGATAAAGTGCTTTGCAGATAAGAAAAAGCTAAAGGAGTTCATCACCACCAAACCAATATTATATGAAATGCTGAAAGATATTCTTTAAGAAGAGGAAGAAGAAAAAGGTAAAGATGTAAATTATGAACAACAAACACACATCTATCAACAAATGAACATAAAAATCAAGTGAATTGATAGGCTGATGAACAGGATAAACTGGTGAATATAACAGAGACATGGACAGAGAGAGGGAATGGACTGACAATTCTTGGGGAGAAAAGGGTTGTGGGAAGTACAGCAAGAGACTGGACAAAAATCTTGCAACAATGGGAGAGGACAATGGGGAGGGGAGGGTGGAGGGTAGGATGGGGACAGGGTGGAGGGGAGCTATAGGGGGATAAAAAAGGGGAAACAATGTAATTAATAAACTGAACAATAAGGATTTAAAAAATAATTTAAAAATATAAATAAATAAAATTAAATTTAAAAAAAGAATTTCAAAAACCATGATGGCCAAAACCGGTTTGGCTCAGTGGATAGAGCCTAGGCCTGCAGACTGAAGGGTCCCGGGTTTGATTCCGGTCAAAGGCATGTACCTTGGTTTCGGGCGCATCCCCAGTAGGGGGCGTGCAGGAGGCAGCTGATCAATGTTTCTCTCTCATAGATGTTTCTGACTTTCTATTCCTCTCCCTTCTTCTCTGTAAAAAAAAATATATATATATACCAATAAAAATATATAAATAAAAAAATAAATGGAAAATGAGACAGTCTACGAATCAAGGAAGGAACAATGAGTCAAAGGAAAAGGAGCCGGTCCTGAGATTTCAGAGAACTACTCCCACCACTTCCTACTAATTCCTAAGACACGCCCCTGCCGACACCCGCTTCTGCAAGCAAACTTCACTTCTCTTTCAAGGATGAGGCGACTTGACAAGAACTGCACCCACCATGGGGAGGAGGAGGCCACAGCGGCCTCGGGTGGCGGTACGCAGAGCCCTGGACTGAGCCGGATGCCATCAAGCCCTCGGACCGCTGCTGCCTCTGCAGCCGGGCCATGACCCTGCCGTCACCCCAGATGGCTGGCTACTTGTATGCGCGCGAGGCAATCCCCGAGGACATTCTGCAGCGGGAGGAGGAGGTGCCGGCAGATGCAGGCCTACGGAAGCAGCGGGCGCCTCGCAGGAGGAGCACCAAGAGCTGCAGCGCAGGACCTGGTGCGGGGCGTCCTGGAGAAGCGGCGGCCATGCTGAGCTGGGCCCTCCACGCCTTCACGCCCAAGGCTTCCTCGGGGGGCCCGGCCCAGATGCTGCCCAACCGGGGCCCGGCTTCTGGATCCCGTCACTGACCCCCGAGGCCGAGCCACTGAGACAGAGACACCGGGGCGCCCCGAGGGAAGCCTCTGCGCACGTCCTGCCGACGCCTGCGCGCTGCACACTCGGAAAGGCGCCTGGGTCACGTGGGCTCATCTCGCGCCCGGAACACCACGTGGGGTCTCCTCGTGCTGGGGGAACGCCACGTGGGGATGCCACATGGGCTCATCTCGCGCGGGGACGCCACGTGGGGATGCCACATGGGCTCATCTCGCGCGGGGACGCCACGTGGGGATGCCACATGGGCTCATCTCGCGCGGGGATGCCACGTGGGCGCCTGACTGGGCGTCTGAGCACCCCGCCATGCACCTGCACGGCCCTTTGGGGCGGGGTCCCCTTGAGGGTGCGCGGTTGACGAGGGAGCACACGGTGGTCCCTGTGGGCGGAGCCTGTTTTGCAGGCCTGAGAGCCCGGAAGACCAAGTAAAGGCCTTGGAAGCACAAAAAAAGGAAAATCGAAAATGAGTCATTGTTCATGAACATTATTTGTCTGAAAAACAGAGCTCTGCTCAGCTGGCTTAGTTCAGTGGCCAAGCACGGACCTACCAGCAAGGAGGTCATGGTTCCATTCCTGACCAGGGCACATGCCTGAGTTGTGGGCTTGATCCCCAGGAGGAGGCAGCCAGTCAGTGATTCGCTCTTATCATTGAAGTTTCTCTCCCTCTCCCTACCTCTCTGAAATATATATATATATACACACAGATATATATGTACATATGTATATATTAAAGTGAGAGACAAGATCTCTTATAAACTCTCATTCCTTGGAAGGGAAAATCATAGAGATTGCTCCTTTCGTTGGAACCCAGCTCTTGAGACTCCCCCAAACTCCAGTCACTATCTGTGGAATAACTGACTAGAGCAGTGAAAACGGCCCAAATGCAAGTTTTCCTAAACAGGAGCATAGGCCCCCATATACAGTCAGCTGTTTTCCATAGCTCCCTGGTGAGGTTAAAGGTGGGAAGACTCCTGAAAGGAACTAATTCAAGTTGCACCTGGCCTTGGATAGTGGTTTTGGCACGCGGGTGGTTGGACTAAGGCATGGAACTGGGATCTTGGAGTGTCTGAAGTCACACCACCTAAGAAGCAGAGTATTTCCTGTCTCCGGCATTTGTGGGAAATCCAGAAACACAGTGTATGTGTGGCCAGTAGACCCTGGAACGTGGCTGTGGTTTTTCTGAGCCGGAACCTAGCCCATGCCACTCTGGAGATGACATCTGAGGGAGAAGGTCCCGGGAGTCGGCTAAGATGTAGATTTGGCCAGTTCTCAACTCTATTACCCTGCGCCTGGCTTTTCCTTCTAAAGAGTTGGTGCTGTGCTCCTCACATAGAGGATGGAAGTATTGAGAGTGTTTTATGAAGAGCCTACCGTTTCCTAAACTGGATCTGGTCAGCTCTAGGTGGCCGAGGATGTTGGAGAGAGAGACACCAGCTGGTCTTTGGCTCACACTTATTTCACTGAGGCTCTTGACCTTGGTCTATTCTTCTCAGAGTGCCCTGTGTCTCTGCTCAGCGGGGTGCCCCCAGCTTTGTGGCAAGGTTCAGATGGCTGCCTGTTCCTCTTTGCCACATGGAGGGGATCAATAGCTGATCTCCTGGGCGATAGTCAAGGCGGTTTTCATTAAAACACAACATTCTGTGCTGACTTCCTGAAGCACAACCACACCCTTCATTCAAAGTCTCCCCAGTGACAGAACATGCAGAGCAATGGCTCTCTGAGAAAATGCCACCTGAACCACAAGCTACGAGGCCAATCAGGTGGCTTGAAGCACAAATCCTGTTTTCTATTTTCATTTTTTCTTAGCATATCTTCCTTCAAGCAATATGCTGTTTAGGTAACTCGACTGCATAAGGACTAAAGGCTTTCCTTCCCAACAGATTAAAAACTAGAGAGGAAATTTGAACGTAATATTATTTCCTTTTTCGAAAAAGGCCTCAGAGCATCACTTTGATGCAGCAATTCCACTTCTGGAAGTTTTTCCTTGTGAAATAAGATATGTACAAAAATGCCCATCTGAGCTGCCCATTGTAGCATTGTTTCTAACAGTGAAAACTTGGAACCAACATAAATGTCAGTGTAATGATTAAGTAATGAGTGTGATAATGTAGCTTTTCAAAAGACTGAGGTAGTTTGTGGTTCTAATATGGAAAGGCCGCTAAAATATGAGAGGGAAAATGAGTTTGAGTTTCTGGTCTAGCCTGTAAGGAAAGAAATGGAATTAATAATTAATAACATCCTAAAACAGAATGAGTTCACTGGTGAATTCTACCAAATATATAAGGAAGAAATTACACCATTTCTCTACAATCTCTTCTAGAAACTGGAAGCGGAGGGAACACTCATTCTTTGACGTCAGCATCACCCTGAGCTCAAAGTGAGAGAGAGACATTATATGAAAACTATAGACCAATACAGGTTAGCATAGATACAAAAATCTTCAACAAAATATTAGCAATTTGAATCCAACAACATAAAAAGAGACATATAGACCACAACCAAGTGAGACTTATCCCAAAAGGCTGATTCAATATTTTAAAAAAATCATTTAATGTCATCCATCACATAAACGGGCTAAGGACAAAGAAGCACAGGAGCAGATTGATGCAAAAAAAGCACTTGATAAAATCCAACATCCATTATGATAAAACTCACAGGCAACTAGGAATAGAAGTTATCAACTTCTTCAACTTGATAAAGAATAGTTACCAAAACAAACAAACAAACAAGAACTGCAGCTGACGTCGTGCTTAATGGGGGTTAAGGGGTAGGATTTGAAGCTCACCCACTAAGATATTTTTTATATTTTAAATGGGATTGTTTCTATCTGTAACTAGTAGAGAATGCCCACTGGCCGATTTGAGGCTGGAAGTCTGACCTGGTTGGCTCAGACCCCAACTCTGTAACCATTAACCTCTTCCCTCAATTAACATCCATGAACCCGTCATTTCACATGATGGGGCTGTGTTTACATCTGTCCTATGGATCTCTGCGCCCGAGGGTCTCCCCTGAGCCGGGCATGGCAGCTCCGCTGATGTGGAAGGAGGAGGGCTTGGGCCTCCCCTCCCCACTTCTGGACCCCTCACTGGCTGAGGCCCAGAGTGAGTCCCTCAGTGACTGCCTCACAACCAGCCACAGATTTTTCAAAAGCAATTCACAAGTTTGACTACAAACCAGTCTACATTCATTTCTAAGAGGCCTGTTTCCAGGGAGAAAACAAAAATTAAAAAACATATACACTAGTGTCGATGAAAGCATACCCATCCTATAGAAATGTTTATAAGAGTTTATTTGAACCAAATTTTTGAGGCTATGCTGCAAAGCAAGACCTCAATGGAGTGAGAAAATGCTCAGGAGAACAGCAGCTTATTTTACACATTAGAATGAAAGAAAAAAGGAAGAGACATAAGGGGAGTTGTGTGAAATTCCTCAGTGGTAGATTAAGAGGGCGGGAGAAAGCCACCGGGGAAATCTCTAGAAGTGGATGAGAAGCAGATTGGAGAAACACATACCTCTTTCACATTGGAGGGTTCAGCATGGTGCATGGTTAACAGCGAACATTTACAGCACATCGAGATGGCATGCGAGGAACATGCTAACACTGAGGGGTTCTGTGACCCGGTGGCCTTGTGTTCTGACGCCTGTGGCTGTGCCTCAAAGGGGCCTAGAGAAGAAAAGTGTTTGACATTTCAGAGGCGCGTTACCCTCGATGCATAAGAACTACGGGTGGGGCTCGCTTCAGGTAAAGACTGGCCTTTGCTAAGGAAGCTGTGGCCGGACGTGACTGCCCTCCATGGCTGCCCAGTTAGGGATTTACGATCAGAACTCCCTGTGTGGTCGCCTCTGGCCACCGAGTTTGTAAGGCCTGCCACGTGGCTCCCCCCGAGCGGGTCCGGTTTATTGCAAAGTCCCTTTTGCATTCACGCCAGTAAAATCCTCCCGGGAGAACGAGGGCAGGAAGTTAAAAGGAGGCGTGGGCTGTGTCCCCCGAGACTGATTCTGGGGCCAGCGTGGGGACAGGCATCGGAAGAAGTTCCAGGACGAGGTGGGGGCTCTTCTCCATCTTCAGATCCAAGAGTAAGGCTCCCCCACAGAGTGAACCCAAATGTAAGCTGACTATTGGGTGATCATAATGTGTCGGTGTAGGTTCGTCAGCTGTAACAAATGTATCACTCAGTATGGGATGTGGATAGCAGGTGAGGCTGTGCATAGTGTAGGTGTAGCAGGTGTAGGGGTAGCGACATAGGAACCATCTGTACTTTCTGTTCAATGTTGCTGGGAACCTAAAAATGCTCTAATAATAGTTTTTAAAATTTTATGTTCTCAGTAACACATACATGATCCCATTTATATTAAAAACTACACACACACACACACACACACACACAACTATATCTATCTATCCACGTGTGTGTGTGTGTGTGTGTGTGTGTGTGTGTGTGTCTGTGTCTATAAGTATTTGTATATACCAACTGATCCCAGTGTTGCCATAAGGGCTGAGGTTGGAGGAAGAGAGAGTACCCTATAGTCTGTAACATCTTAGCTTTTGACAATGAGAACCTATTAATTTATGTAAATGAGGCCAAAAAGGGGAGCTTGGCCCTAGCCAGTTTAATTCCATGGATAGAGCGTCAGCCTGCAGTCTGAAAGGTCCAGGGTTCAATTCTGGTCAAGGTCACATGCCTGGGTTGTGGGCTTGATCCCCATTGTGGGGTGTGCAGGAGGCAGCCGATCAATGATTCTCTCTCATCATTGATGTTTCTCTCTCTCCCGCTCCCTTCCTCTCTGAAATCAATAAAATAAAAAGGGGGGGGGGGCAGTGGCACTTGCTGGTCTCTGGTTTCTCCTTTCAAGGGGACATCACAGAGTGATGTTGCCTGGAACAGTAAAATACATATACGTATTACTGAGAACATAAATATTTTAAAAGCACAATAATTCATTCAACAAATATTTTTGTGTGCCTCGTCCGTGCCAGGCGTCCTGCCAGGCCCTGGGATGCCAGAATACAGGGGAACCAGCCCCCTGGTCCCAGGGAGTGGAGGAGTTGTCTTTTAAGTTTGTTTTCTCCCAAACTGCACAAGGTCTGCATAGTGTGGGGAAGCTAACTGTGATCCCTCCTCCTCAGAGAAGCCATGCGGAGACCCACCTTCGTTCCCACACACCATCCTGCAGGGACGCACCGGCCTGGAGATGGGGGATGAGCTGCTGTACGTGTGCGCCCCGGGCCACCGCCAGAGCGCCTTCACCTTGCTGTGCAACAGCTGCGGGGAGTGGTACGGCCTGGTGCAGGCCTGCGGGAAAGGTAAGCCCCGGGCCGGCCTCTGCCTGCCCTGGCATGGTGAGCAGAGCTCGTTCAGACCTTTCCCCCGAGTCCGGGACCTGGTGGCATGGCCCCGGAGGCGTTCCTGCAGCATTTGCAGCGCAGGGTAGCCACACCTGAGCGCCTCATCTTTGGTGCTGGGGTAACAGGAGATAAAGTCCTCTCTTCTTCCATAAGGACAGGGTTGACCTTGGGTTGACTTTCTGGCTTATTTCCCTGGGAACCCCATCAGATGGGATTCCAAGCAACAACCTTATGGGAAACTGAGGCCTGATGGGAGGACCAGGTCGGGAGGACTGTCATCAACACAGGAAAGGAGCCCCGGCTGTGGCTTCCCTGAGTGCGGTGGTTCTTGGGACGGGGTGTGACCTCGTGGGGACCCTGACAAGAGCTGCTGGCTCTGTGGGGCACCGGGTTTGGAAACCAGGTGAGTCCACAGCCATGTGTGCAGGTCCTATCCCCTGGCCTTGGAGCAGTCACAGGGCAGCCATGTGAGTCCAAATATTTAATTGACTAAAAGGCTTCTGATGGGCATTGAACTTCCAAAACCTGATCAAATTGATTTGAATTGGTTATTCACACTACGTAGGGTTTCTTTATTACATAAAACCTTCTTAATGAATGTGTTGCCAATATTCTCTCCCATGGTTTTTTCCTCTTGGAGTGCCTCTTAATGACTAATTTTTTTTTATTATTATTGTCTACTTAGCTACTTCTCATATTTTCTGTGGACCATTACATTATTTTCCTAGTCATTGGCAGACTGATACTTTAGTAAAATGAAATAATAAAAATGAAATAATATAAAACTAAATGAAACAAAGATACTCAAGATATGAGCTCAATTTGTTTGGTTAAATTAAAAGAATAAAGTTCGCCTGTCATGTTGTTTTAAAAAGCCTCTGGAAACTTCCTCTCGGTGTACCTACTTGCCTTGTTGCGTTCCTGTAACGAAAGGATACCGACTGGGGCAAATTCCAGAAGCATGAGTTGAGCAATCTTCTAGCACTTTCCTCTGTGGCAGGCAGGAGCTCCTCGTCAGTTCTGATCCTTCACCTGTGCCAGAAAACTAGGCAGCAGGCCCAGCCCCAGTTCCTACTTGTTGCATCACCTCAAAGTGCACCCATACTCACACCAAGACGGTTCATGAGCTGGCTTTCTTCTGGTCAGGCACCAAGGCCACACCGTCCCTGAGCCACACCTACCAGCGGGGGACATGTTTACTGGCCCCAGCAGAGCGAGAACTAAATGCGGTTTTGTGTGTCTGAAACGGTGTTTATTTTCTCCCTGCAAAGCAGAGTCGTTAGAGCTTTCAGCTGCTAGGCAGGAATCTTGGTTTCTACACTTGGCTGAGTAGACAGATTGTTACAGTTTTCAATACTCTGTAGGTTTAACAGTTAATGTCTTGGTGTCATAAGACGTGTGTGTGTGTGTGTGTGTGTGTGTGTGTGTGTGTGTGTGTGTGTGACAAGAATGTCATCACCAGGTATTTCACTCCATTTTGCATGCATTTTTCCAGGGAACACTGCCTTGTTTGATTAGGGAACTGTTTGACATTGGAGAAAAGTCATCTTGGGAGAGGGGTTCAAAGAAGGGCTTTGCAGCTGAACTCACCTGGGTTTGGATAACAACATTCCTGGTACTGGCTGATTGGCTGTTCCTTCATTCACTCACCATACACCCCTTCACTTGGCAGAGTCATTGTTGCTGTGTGTGCAAAGGTAGGCAAAATCGCCCCAACCCTAAAGAAAACTCTAGTGACTGGCTGCCTAAAAGAAGACAGAGAAGCAGCAGATGATGAAGTAGGAGGGAGGGGAGGGGTTGTAGAAGGCAACATTTAAAAAAAATATTTTTTAATTGATTTTTTTACAGAGAGGAAGGGAGAGGGATAGAAAGTCAGAAACATCGATGAGAGAGAAACATCAATCAGCTGCCTCCTGCACACCCCCTACTGGGGATGTGCCCGCAACCAAGGTACATGCCCTTGACCAGAATCGAACCTGGGACCTTTGAGTCCTCAGGCTGACGCTCTATCCACTGAGCCAAACCAGCTAGGGCAACATTTTTAAAGGAAGTGTGCGTTTGCAGACGGAAGAAGTGCTCAACGACCTTTGGCTTCAAGGTCTGAGAAGGTCTAGGCGGCCTCGTACTTTCAGTGAGTGTGTGGGGAGGGGTCCGCGCTGCGGTGAGCATGGGAACGAGGTAGAGTAGGGAAGAGAGCCAAGGGCAGACAACTCGTTCTGAAATGTCTGCTGTCCATGAAGAGAACTAGGGAAGAGACAAACATTACACCTGGAAGAGGACCGAGGGCCCCAAGAGGTCGTTTTGTTCGCTTTATAAGATGAGAGAGACTCAAGGTTATTTCAATGACAATGGGAAGGCTTGGAAGGGAAGAGGACCCTGAACAATGTCCTTGACTTCCCTGAGCCTTCATGTGCTCATATGAAAACGTGGACACTGTTTTTTCACCTAGAGCCATCCCCATGGGGTTCCTGCAAGTACATCACTTAGAACAGGACCTGGGAACTGGTGTGGGCTCAGTGAGGGTTTGTTCTCTCCTTTCACTCTCATGCTGACCATGCAGGGTGCGCTGGCCTGGGAGAGGGGACACGGGCAGGACACCAACAGCATCCACTACCGTGGAGAACGGAGTTGCTTAACCAGTTCAGTTGAGCACGGATTTTACAAAAGTCCATTAGTCAGGTGGAGCCTGCCTGAAGGAGCTTGCTGAAATTCAGACTTTCTAATGAGCAGGAACGAACCCACAGGGGCACCCACACTGGGTGGCGGTTGAGTGGATTGTGGAGGAGGGGCCTCAGCCACACAGCCCGGGCTGTCTGTCCACCACAACAAGGTCCAGCCTCAGGTGGGACCTTGACCTTTTAGCTTGACCACTAATCTAAGTGGCTAAGGACTTACTTAACTGCCAACGTCTCTCCTCTCTGGGTTAGCATTTCTCTAGCTTTCGTTCCTAGAGTCTGAGTTGGTTCTAGCCATTGAGTTTTCCATTCTCCGGTCCAAACCCATGCGTCTTCTTGATTCCCGCGCCCAGATGGGCAGCACAGAATGTCTGTCACGCCTCTCCGGTGTTCTCGGTGTCTAACTAAAATGGGTTGCTGCTCTAATTACAGAAAAATTGGATGCTTTGCCCCTTAAGTGTGGATGCAGCAGACTTCCACGCTGCGTTTGGATTTCTTTGGGTGTCTTACGGTTGCCAAGTTCCATATCCATCTTCAAGGCCGCGCTTTCTCTCTGGCTGCGTGCACCCTAAGACGAGTCTCTGAAATCTCAGCATCCCGAGCAGCCACATAATCTCAGTGTCAGTGCCCAGAGGAGTCCCACTTGCAACCTTCCTGAGGAGCTGGCGTGGTCCCTTGGCATCCTGACTACCCCTGGGGCCACGCTCCTGGCCTCACGAGGATTCAACACTCGTGCCCTCCCCTGAACTCAGGGGTCCTGTGGCCTCTGCCCCGCGTTAGCCAGGAGGCTCTGTGTCCGGTCTGAGTGGTTTGGGTGGGAGAGAGCAGGAGATTAGACAGACAGTCCAGGAGGGAGAGATTCATACACATAGGCTCTTTCTCTATGACCTGCTCTGTTCTTCCCTCAAAACTCGCCCTGATAAAGGCTCCAAAAGGCCTTTATAATCTTCCACCCCAAACCCCATGGCTTCTGTTTGCACTCCTGAGTCTGGAAAGTCAGAAGGTGAGTGATACCTCACCAGCAGCCCCACTGCCTCTGAGCTCAGCAGCAAATAGGTCTGTCCCAGCTGTGGAAACGGGGCACCTTCCCCAGTGATCTCCGGAAGGAAGAGGGGCCGTCAACCAGGCCAGACGCGCCTGGGCCATCTCTGTCCTGGGACTTGGCTGTTCCGTTCTTTCACAGCTCTGCTGAGGTGCAATTGGCACCCAGTGCTCCGTAACCACTTAAAGTACAGAAGTCTCTGAGCTGTCACAGGCGTGTAACCCCGGGACCCACCACCACAGCCAAAACAAAGACCTTCCCCACCCTCCCCGGGCCTCCTGGGCCCCTTTCTAGGAGAGGAGCCTTCCACGCTTGACTTCCCCTTTAATCTTCACCATTAGAAATGACTTGTTCCAATTTACAGATGGGGAAACTGAGGCACGGGACAGTCCCATGGTTTGCATGCGTCACACAGCCGGAGAGAAGCAGAGCCAAGATAGAAAAGCAGGCGGGTCTCATCCCAACATCCACATTGTGTCTCTGCCAGGGGCCTCTAGCCCTCGCCTGCCCTGCTGACGGGCTGTTCCCTCAGAGAGTTCCTCTGCTTTTTCTGTCATGTCTAAAGCTCTTCTTTTGTTTCCTTAAGTTACCGCCAGTTTCTATTTTTCTTCATCTCTTGGACTTGACTTCCTTTACAGAATAAAACAGGAGACTGGAGCCGAATGCAGACTTTCCTTGTCAATATTGCCATATTTGTTCAGAGCTTCATCGAGCCAGTGGTTATTTCTGGCTTGTCTGGTTGTCTTTTTCAAAATTACTATTTTTAAAGGCTGTGTAGCCAAGACCAGAAGGAAGAAAAAAGAAGGTCCGTGTGGGCTTCCAGCAATGACCGGCCCTAGGCGCATGCCAGGCTTCTGACTCCGGCCTTGTGCACTTCACCTTGACCCTGTAATGCCCGGATAAACAAGTGAGCCTTCTCCTCTCTTCCCCGAGCGCTCGCTCTCTCTCTCTCTCTCTCTCTCTCTCTCTCTCTCTCTCTCTCTCTGTGGTCCTCTGTTTTCCTAAAGGTAGAAACACACAGGCAATGGCCTGGTTTTTGCCAAGAGAACCCACCAAGTTTACATTTCCTGGACCTGTTAGATTCTTAACTCACAAGGCCCCATGTTGTGTTCGCACAGGTTTCGGGGAGAGGTAGGGGAGGGCTGGAGGATTAAGGAGCGTGGGGACCCACCTAGGAAAGCCAGGGAAGCGGAGAGAAAAAGCACCTCAAGCTGGCCAGGGGCTGGGCTCCTGCGTCTGGTGGGTGGAGTTTCACTGTTGATTGAAACTCAGTGAGGAACAGACTTGCCTGTCACTCAGGAGGAGAAAAACAGGCGTGGAACACTTTTTCATGAGCAGACTATTTATAAATACTCGGTGTCCTTGTCTTCATTTGAGGTTTGGGGAAACTTGACAGAGTGAGTGAGAACCTGTTCCTGAGCCAGAACCTCGACTTGTGAACCTGGGGAAACCAGAAGAGCTTAGCTCGGGGTCCAAGGCTGCCCTCCAGAGATGCTTTTGGCTCAGGGAGCTGTGAAGGCAAAACTTTCAGAGGCCAGACAGACAAAAATACACACACCCTGAGCTCAGACTGACCACAAGGGTCCAGGTCAAGGCAGGCCTCCCCATGGCCAGCGCACTGACCTTTCCCAGATTCAGCTCTAACCTTGTACATGAGGCCAGTGTTCCCTGCACGAGGGAGGAAAATATGGCTCATGTCCTGCCCACAGTCCAGGTACCTTCTGACTCTGACATATGAAAGTTTATGGGATGGGTGGCAGGCGAGAAGGGATTTAGCAGGCAGGGATTCTGTTCAAAACCAGAACTAAGGAGTCCTTTACTACTCTTTGCTCCTATCACAAAGCAAATAATGCCCCAGCGGACGGACTCTAGGCTCTTCCTCTGTGATCTGCCCTGGGCCACGCCAGCTCCTTAGGAAGGTTGCAGGTGGGATTCCTGTGGGCACTGATGCTGAGATTATGTGGCCGCTTGGGATGCTGGGAGATCAGAGACTCATCTTAGAGTGCACGCAGCCAGAGAGAAAACAAGGCCTTGGAGATGAATTAAAACTCACGCACCTCTTCACTCATTCATTTATCCATTCAGCAGACAGGTCTGGAGTGTCTGCTACGTGCCGAGCACCAGGCTGTGTGCTGGGAACACAAGGCAGAGGGGACATGTCCTTGTTTCCAGAGTTCCCCGGGCAGGGGAGCTGGGCAGACGCGCAGTGAGAGCAGGGTGGCGTGTCAGGTGCTAGGTCACTGCCAGCACAGATGGGGACTGTCCCCAAGTTCTGGTGAGTAACACATTCCTCCTAAATGAGACCATTTAAGATCTATGTGTCAAGCATCAAGGTCTAGTTTGGTTTTATCCTGTCTGTGTAAAAGTAAGAAGTGTTTCTGAAATATTCTTAGCCAATCCTCATATCATAAATGCCTTTCATTTTACCCATCTCTAGTGGTTATCATCGTAGTTATCAGGCCACTATAGTCACCAATAGAAAGCCATTTTTAGATATTCAGGGTACTCATTAGCAAAGCAATGGTTTTGATAAGATACAGGTAATAGCTTTGGCCAGTTTGGCTCAATGGATAGAGTGCTGGCCTGCAGACTGAAAGGTTCCGGGTTTGATCCTGGTCAGGGGCACACGCCCAGGTTGTGGGCTTGATCCCCAGTAGAGGGCATGCAGGAGGCAGCCAATCAATGATTCTCTCTCATCAATGATGTTTTTATCTCTCTCTCCCTCTCCCTTCCACTCTGAAATCAATAAAAACATATTTTTTTTTAAAAATAGAGGTAATAGAAGCACTTGTAGTAGCCACATCTAGAGAATGTGTTTCCTGATGAAATGCTGTCCACTCCTCAATTGTAAATTCTTATTCGATAGCAACTGGTTTACAGCTTAGTGGCAGTAACACACACAATATCACACAGTGGATTCTTGAAACATTTCAAAGTACAAACTTCCTAAGAAAAAATGAATGCCTACTATCTTTATAATTGAATGACATCTTAACAAAGTATAATATTGTTGAATTTCCTTTCCCTCAAAGATTACAGACATTGTTCTTCTGTCTTCTATTGAATGCTGAGGAGAAATTATGGGCACGCCTGATTTAATTTTTGTTCTTGCTCATGATTTACCTTTTCTGCTTGGTTATCAGTTGAATTATTCCTTTAAACTTGAGTATTCAGTAGCTAAATTCTGTATCCGTTTTTTTGGAACGTAGTGTGTATTTTTGATCATTTGTTTAAATTTTTAAGAGAAAAATATAGAATTTTCAAAAATCAAAGGTTATAGAGCTCATCAAATTATCCTATCATAAACACATTCAGATAAAAAAAATGGTAAAATAGGCCCCACTTTTTAAAATATATATTTTTATTGATTTCAGAGAGGAAGTGTGAAGAGGAGAGATAGAAACATCAACGATGAGAGCGAATCATTGATCAGCTGCCTCCTGCACGCCCCCTACTGGGGATCAAGCCTGCAACCCTGGCATATGCTCTTGACCAGAATCAAACTTGGGACCCTTCAGTCCATAGTCTGATGCTCTATCCACTAAGCCAAACACGCTAGGGCAGGCCCCACTTCTTGAAGTCCACAGCTACACAATTATATTACAAAAGGACTTAATGTGGGGGAGAGCAGAGAATTGTGGCCATTTTTAAATATGTTTTTATTGATTTCAGAGAGGAAGGGAAAGGGAGAGAGAAACATCAATGATGAGAGAGAATCACTGATTGGTTGCCTCCCGAACTCCCCCTACTGGGATCGAGCCAGCCATCTGGGCTTGTGCCCTTGACCAGAATCAAACTCAGGACCCTTCAGTCCACAGGCTGATGCTTCACCCACTGAGCTAAACTGGCCAGGGCTTGTGGCCATTTTTTAAACCAGTCTACCACAACCAGTCAGAGAAACCACATGAAACAATACAACCACATTATCTTGAAGTCAGAGATTTAAGTCATGGCCTCGAATCTCCATCTGGATTCAGAATGACTTGTCTATATATACTGGTAAATCTTAGAGAAAAGTTTAGACATAGTGGCTTTTGTTTTATTTATTTTATTATTATTATTATTATTATTGTTGTTATTATTGCTGTGTTTTTAAGAAAGAGAGGTGCTTCCAGGCAAAACCTAATGTTTACTCAGTAGGATGAGTAAGAACTTGTGCACACCAGAGCTTTGCAACTCCACCTGACAGTCTCAAGAGCATGGGTTCTGTACCACATGATCCATGGAGACAGGGACTATTTGTCCTGAGCACCAGTGATCCCGAGCCCCATCAGACACACAGTGGGCACTCAGTGAGGTTTATTGGAAGAGGGAGTAGATGAATGCAGTGCTTAGAATGGTGATGGCACAGAGAATGAGGCAGTGACACACAGTGAGTGTGCAGGAAGGCAGCCTGACCGAGCCCTGGGACCCCCATTTGAATTCTATGAGACCTAAGAATGGTCCAGTCATCTCAGGTGACTTTTATCTGGGCTTGTGAACAGGAAATCATGGGGTGGAAGGGTTTCTTGAAATGATAACTGGGCTTTTTTTAAGCATAAAACATACATGCATTTTACATTTATTAGAGGTGTTTGCTCTTTTTTAATTATTAAATCTTTATTGTTCAGATTATTACAGTTGTTTCTCTCCCCCCCCCCCACATAGTTCCCCTCCACCTGGTTCTCACCCCCCACCTGCCCCATCCAAGCTGTGTGCAGAGGCTTTTGCATATGAATGGTCTAGTCCTTTGAAATCTAAACTTACCTAACAAACTGCAGCTGAGTCAGAGAGACCCAGAACATCCAAAAGAAGGACCAAGGCCCCACAGCAGCTTGCATTGCTTCACAGCTAGGCCTCATCTGGGCCCCTCCAAAACCCAAACAAAGAAGAGGAATCTGCAGATCTACCCTTAGCTCCTGCTGGGTGGCCTCAGGCAGAGGCTAAATTAGCACCTCCTTGGAGATCCAAGAGCCAGTGTACCCAGTGGTCAGAGTGGGACCATCCAGATTACACTTCCTCAGATCCATAAGGGACACATTAAGGGGGCAGACTCAATGAGCACCAAAGCCCCACTGAAGCAAGTCTTGCCATGTAAGGGTGTCTACAGCACAGAAGTTCTCCCATCATAGACACAGCTGATCCTCACAGCCAATTGGCCTGGAGGTCAATTCCTCCCAGTGATACCAACAACAATCAAGGCTTAACTACAACAAGACTGTGCACACAGCCCACAAAGGGGTGCACCAAGAGTGTCCACCTCAGGTAACTGGGTAGGCTGAGCCACTGGGCCCTATAGGACACCTAGCACACAAAGCCACTCTATCAACTCAGGGAAGCAGCCAAAACGCAGACAAAGAAACAGTTCACAAATGAAAGAAATGAAGGAAAGCAAACGACTGGATATAGAGTTCAACCTACAGTTATAATGTTTTTCAAGAATTTTCTAGAAAAGGCCAATAAATTTAGTGAGACCCTCGAGGATATGAAAAAGGACCAACTAGAAATTAAGCATACATTGACTGAAATTAAAAATAATATACAGAGATCCAACAGCAGACTAGAGGATTGCAAGAATCAAGTCAAAGATTTGAAATACAAAGAAGCAAAAAACACCCAGCTGAAAAAGCAAAATGAATCCAAAATTTTGAAGATAGTGTAAGGAGCCTCTGGGACAACTTCAAGCATACCAACATCCGAATTATGGGGGTGCCAGAAGAAGAGAGAAAGCAAGATACTGAAAATCTATTTGAAGAAATAATGACAGAAAACTTCCCCCACCTGGAGAAAGAAATAGAGTTACAAGTCCAGTAAGTGCACAAAACCCCAAACAAAAGGAAGTCAAAGAGGACCACACCAAGACACATCATAAAAATGCCAAGAGCAAAAGACAAAGAGGATATTAAAAGCAGCAAGAGGAAGTGGCAAGAAATATTCCAAGTGATGAATAGCAAGAATGCACAACCAAAATTACTCTACCCAGCAAAGCTATCATTCAGAATTTAAAGGTCAGATAAAGAGCTTCATAGATAAGAAAAATACTAAAGGAGTTCATCATTGCCAAACCACTATTATATGAAATGTTGAAAGGGATTCTTTAAGAAGATGATGAAGAAGAAAAAGGAAAGATAAAAATTATGAACAACAAATACTATCTATCAACAAGTGAATCTAAAAATCAAGTGAATAAAAAATCTGACGAACCGAATAAACTGGTGAATATAATAGAATCAGGGGCATAGAAAGGGAATGGACTGACAATCCTTGGGGGAAGGGTGTGGAGTGTGTGGGAAGAGACTGGACAAAAATCATACATCTATGGATGAGGACAGTTGGGGAGGGAGAGGGAAAGGTGGGGGGTGAGAACCAGGTGGAGGGGCACAAGAGCAGGCACCAAAGCACAGAACCCCTCACTGTTATCTTGTCCCCCTGCATACCATCTCTACACGTATTAAATGTTAATTATTAACTAAGGATGCACGTCTCCATTTTTCACTTTTCACCCAATTCTATACACTTCCTTGCTTTGGTTTCTCCAGCCTCCTTAATCTGCCACCGATGGCTTTCATGTAACCCTCTCTAAGCCTTCTCCTCTGATTCTAAAGTGTAAAATAAGCTGGCATTCTCTGGGCCATCTTCTTAGACTGTTGAGATCTTGCTTTCGGACATGTCCTCAAAATTTTGGCTCAGATAGCCCCTTAAGAAACTTTTCTATAGGTTTGGACATTCTTTTGTTGACATTTGAGATAAGCCAAATGCCCATGAATTCTGTCTCAGAGCGGGGGAACATGCCACACGATGGCTCAGCATTCCCCCCAGATGTTGGTTCCAGAGCCCTTTACACTCTGTGCTTTCCAAGGTGCAAAGTGAAGAGGGAAAAACTAAGACCTGTTTCTGCCCACCAAACACTTCTGACACCAAAAATGTGCATCTGAGGGGGAAGGTTGGGACCTCACACTACCAGTTCTCCAAATCTCCCGGCACTAGCCAGGTGTCCTACAACTGAATTGAATTCTAACATTAACTACCTAGAGTTAGTGCCAACTCCATGGGTTAAGGGCTCAGTCCCACAAAACTGCCCCTTCTTCCCCCCACCCCACTTCAGACATCAATTGCAAGTCTGGGCCCTCCCATCTTGCTAACCTCCATTAAATTGCAGGTTCTCACCATCCCCTCCTCAGGGTCCATAATTTGCTAGCATGGCTCACAGAATAATGACCAGCTTATTAGAAAGGATACAGAGGAAGAGGTGCACAGGGAGGGGTCTGGAAGGATCCGGAGCACCGGCACCCCTGTCCCTGTGAAGATGGGGTGAGTCACCCTCCTGGCACATGGATGCATTCACCAACTTGGAGCTCTCCCAACCCTGTGGTTTCTGGGTTTCCATGGAAGTTTCATTACATAGGCATGATGGATGAAATCTCAGCCATTGGGAGTACACTCAGTCTCCAGCTCCTCCCTCCTCCCTGCTCCCTCCTCCCTGGTGGTTAGGGAATGCGGCTGATAGTTCAACCCTCTAATTTCATGGTTGGTTCCTCTGACAACCAGGCCCCCCACCATCCTGAAGTTATTGAGGGGCCCACCAAATTACCTCATTAACATAAACTCCTCTATGGTGAAGAAGCTTGTTATGAATAACTAAAGTTGTTCTTATCACCTTTATCCCTCAGGAAATTCCAAGGATTTTAGGGGCCCTAATGCCAGGAACCAGGGGCAAAGACACATCTATACTTCTTATATCCCAATATCTTAGGGAGGGTTTCTGTTGTAATAGTTAAGTATGTCTTCCTGTAGAACTTGACTTGTAAAGACCACAGAGAATCGGGAAGCCTAGCAGGCCTCTCTCTTCTGAGGACACAGCGTCCTGACCCTGCCCATGCTACTGGCCTTACTTTCTGGGCCTCCTGACTGTGGGGCCTCTGTTCATGCCTACTCAGGGGATTCAGAAGACTTCACAGCATAGTGTTAAAAGAGCAAATCAAGAGGCACATTTTCACTTAATTATAACATACACATTACAAGGGAATGATCAATAAATTATCAGAAAATAAACAAGAAATGTTAGCTACCACACACACCAAGAAGTAGAATGAACGTTGCCAGTAACCCCAAAGCCCTGCTTATGCCCAAACTCGGTCATCACCCCTCTCTCCTAGACCACCATCCTGACTTTTAACATCCTGGAGTAGTTTTGTCTACTTTTGAACTTTATGTAAACAGAATGACCCAGAATGGCTTCTTCTGCTCATCATTGCGGCAGGGAGAGTCATCCGTGCTCTTGTCTGCGTGGCGGTTGGTTCGTGTTCATTGTGTGAATGAAGAGCCGGGCAAAAGTAGGTTTACAGTGGTGAGTATGCAGAACAGTGTTTTGTATTCTTGTATTAGTTTCCATACAAACAACTGCAAGCCTACTTTTGCCCCACCTTTCTACAACGGTGTATGTGTCAGTCCTGCAGCTAGTGGACATTTGCATAGTCCCCAGGTTTTAGTTATGACATACATTCTTATGACTGTCTCTCGGGACCCGTGTGCACGCACACATTGCTGTTGAGTGTATATTCAGTAATGGAATTGCCACAGAGCACACATATGTTCAATTTCAGCAGCTCAATTTTCCATAATCATTGTTCCAATTCCCACACCCACCGACGGTGCTGCACATCCTTGTCAGCCTGCTGGATTTGGGCCATTCTGGTGCTATGTAATGGTATCTCGTTATGGCTGTAATTAGCATTTCTCTTTTACCGTTGAGGTTGAGCGTCTTCACACATTTAATGTCTATTTAGATTTCTATTTTGTGCCAATTCAAGTATCTTGCCAATTTTTCAAAGGTTTCTCTGTCCACTTATACGTTTGTAGGAACTCTATACATTCTGGATACCAACCTTTGAGGAGTATATGTATTGCAAATATCTTCAACTCTGTGGCTTGCCCTTTGACTCCCTTCCTGGTGGCTTTGGTGAATAAGAAGTTCATAATGTTAATGAAATCCTGTTATCAATTTTTCGGTCAATACCACAGTCTTAAAAAATATTCCAGGTTTTTATAGTAAACCTGAAAATCTTGTAGTGTACCTCCTCCAGCTTTTATCTTCTTTTTCAAGAATACCTTATCTACTCTTGGCCTTTTGCATTTCCATAAATTTTAATATCAGCTTGTCACTGACTCAGATTTATTAGGATTTTATTAAACCTAGATAGATCAATTTGGACAGACTTGATAACACTTTGAGCCTTCCATTACATGAACATGGTCCATTCCTCATTTATTTAGGTCTTCTTTAATTTTTCTCAGCAATATTTTGTGCCATTAGAAATATTGCACATCTTTTGCTAGATTTATTCCTAGGTGTTTGATTTTTTTAATGCTATGGTAAGTGGCATCTCTTTATATTTTTGTTTTCTGTTTATTGATGGTATATAGAAATACAACTGGTATTTTATATGGGCTATAGACCCAGTGTTTTTGGTAAAGTCACATACTAATTATAATAGCTTTTATATGTAGATTCTTTAGGTTAATCTGTCGTACACAGTCATATCATCTGCGAATGACAGTTTTATTTCACCTGTTTCAGTCCCTATCCTTTTTACTTCCTTTTCTCGTGTTTTACACGGGCTCTGTGACCTTGGACCTAACACAGTTTTTCCTCCTTTTCCTTCCAGATGAGGCTGAGGCACATATTGACTATGAAGATAATTTCCCTGATGACAGGTCTGTGTCATTCCGAGAGCTCATGGAGGATTCCCGGACAGAGGCCGAGGAGGACAAGGCTCAAGGAGAAGCCCCCGAGGAGGCCCCCAAACAGGACCGTCTGGTCTCCATTTCTGCGGGGAGAGAAAACATAGCCCAGGATACAGCCTTTGTGCTAACGACAGGCTTGCCCAGCGCTGGGAGCAGCGTTCACACAGACCTGCCAGGATCGGTACTGAAAGGGAAGTACTTGTTCTGGCTTCCTGCGGAGACCTTCCACAAGCTTGAGCTGGAAAAGGAAATGGATGATGACACCAAAAAGCAGCTTCCTGCTGGGGACAACCACAGCGGCGTAACGTTGGCCCCAGGTGAACCTGAAACCAAGGCGACCTCTAGCAGCACTGGTGAACCCTCGGGGCCATCTGTAGGCAGGAATGATAGCAAGGCAGGGGACCCCATGGTGAGCAGCAGCGATGAGTCCTGGTTAGACGGCTACCCTGTGACCGACGGGGCTTGGAGGAAGACAGAGGCAGAAGAAGAGGAAGTGGAAGAAGATGGGGATAAGGGGGATGGGTCAGTAGGGCTGGAAGAATGTGCTCTATTTACTTCGCATCAGCCCGTTCTTGTGGAAGTTAATAAACCCGGGAGTACCACCTTCACACCAAATGAGGATATGACTCACAGTCCAGTTCTTCCATCTCAACCACCAGATGCAGATGCTTCTGCTCTCAGACCCAAGAGTGTGTCTGAAACCGAGGGTCCAAGCAAGGAAGATGGTGGCTTGACCAGGTACCAGTCAACTGTCTCTTGGAGGTTTGCCATAGAGAAGTCTCCTGTGGCCACCTTACCCTATGAACTCACCAGCTCTACCCTGGAGACAGTGACAACTGCTGTCCCAAAGACACCCAACCACCTTCCCTCAACTACCATGGCAGCCACCCAGGTTCCCATGGAAACCACCGCTCCCGAGGTCCAGGATAACTTCCCATATCTACTGTCAGAGGACTTCTTGGGACAGGAAGGCCCTGGCCCAGGTGCAACTGAGGAGCTTCTTCCAACCATGGAGCCATGTGTAGGTGACGAATGTCCCAGCTTCAGCAGAGGCCCCATCATCGCCACGATCGTTACCATCCTGTGCCTGCTGCTGCTCCTGGCAGGCGTGGGGGCTGTGTGGGGCTACCGCAGGTGCCAGCACAAGAGCTCCGTGTACAAGCTGAATGTTGGCCAGCGGCAGGCTCGCCACTACCACCAGCAGATTGAGATGGAGAAGGTCTAGCCATCTTCGGCATGGGCTCTCCCAAAGCCACTTGGTAGGAAAAAGGAACTCAGACACATCACATTGGTAAACACTGGTCATGCACTAGAGCATGAAACAGGTGGACTAGGGCTTGCCTTTTGCTCTCAGGTCTTGGTTTTCTAGGCTGAGAAGTACCTCTGAGGTACCTGGCAGGACAACTTTGATGGCGTCATCACACACGTCAGCATCTC
The DNA here is from genome assembly GCA_027563665.1 of Antrozous pallidus. Taxonomy (NCBI): domain Eukaryota; kingdom Metazoa; phylum Chordata; class Mammalia; order Chiroptera; family Vespertilionidae; genus Antrozous; species Antrozous pallidus. Next base: position 50,301,108 of record CM050524.1, on the reverse strand, counting down.
CTCAGCCATCTGCCCTGGAATGAATCGCACTCATCCCCAGACCTGGGCTTGGGCCCCAATTCCATCACAAGATCAAAACTCACCTCTTGCTTCATCATACTATTGTCTTCTTTTCAAGAAATAAAATTATTGCCTCCGTGACCTGAAATTTTTGCAGTAGGCATAACAAATGGAGCATCTGAGACCAGCGTTATTTAGGATACAGATATTTAAGTGTTGGGAATGGGATATACAAGAATAATGGATTATTTCCTTTTAATGTGATGTTGCTGAGGGCAAATGAACTAAGAACCAGGACATAGTCTGAAAGATTTGAGACTTTTGTTTGTAGAAATTGGAGAGAATTAAGACTGACATTTTGTTGGAGGTGGGAAAGGGGAAGGTGAGGAGTGGCCGGATACACACCCATGTCTATTCCCTCCATTCTGTGGGACAGCCCATCGTGTTTCAAAAATAAGGTCAGCTTTGTACCGGTAAACACTGTTTCCTCTCGGAAATGGTGTAGTTGTCCTTGACCGGTCTGTGCCTAGGAATGTCTTGGAATTTTTGCCAGGACTAACAGTCCTTGGTTTCCTCTCTCCGGATTAGCCATTTCTCTGAACTCCAGTAAAAGGGAATGACATGGGAAGGGAGAAAAGTTTAAGAGGGCTAAGGACTAGGATATCAGGTGTGGATACCTACTTGATGGAGAACGTAAGGACTGAAAATGTGAAATGACCTGTGCCCGTCTATTCTTCACTCTGCTGTGACAATTGTGAGCTCCAGGGCAACAGCATATGCCCAGGATGGATTCATGTGGCTATAGAGCCACCCATTTCATAGCATCCAGATCCTCTTATGGTGGCTCAGCAAGAACTATTTATGACATTGGTTCTCAGAGCGTGGTCCTGGGACCACAGGCATCAACTTCTCCCGGAATCATGCTGGAGCTGCTAATTCTCTGGTGCAGCCCAGACACATGAAGCAGAAGCCCTGTGGGTGGGCCTGACTCTATGTTTTAACTAACTCTATGTTTTAATTAAAAGCTACGCAAGTTTGAGAATCATTTGGCTTATGATGAGCTTTGAGGTGCGCTGAAGCCTAGAGGCCAGAAGATGAATAACATCTGTGGTTTGTCTTGCACAAAAGTTGGTGTGTGACAGGCAGTGTTCAAAGCTCCTGCAAGTGCCATCTCCAGCAGTTTCCCAGCATTGGCACAGAAACAAAGCACATCACCTTTTGCTAATACGAATCACCTTAGAAATCGTTCTCACTGGTAGAAAGTGATTAAAGGCATCCTGTATTTTGAGACTCTAAGAGTCTAAGTGTTTTTGTGTGTCGTAAGAGGGATCCTAAACTGCTTTACAAGTGAAAAGTTGGTGGTGGTGTTTTGCCTGAGGATAAAAAGAATTCTTGCAACGTGTTTTCTACCCTGCCACTTCTTTTCGGCACAAGCTTTGGGAAAATAATAGTCTAAGTGGCTATAAAGGCAGCATGGCAAAGACCTTTGTCTCCATATTGGGTAAAACCAAGACCTGGAGGTACCACATGGAACACCTGCCTACGTGTCAGATGAAATCTAGAATAGGCATGAAATGCCTTCTGCATGTAGCCAAAGCAAAACACAATAGAATAAAAGCCAGAGACTGTATATACTTATAAGTTAGATTCTTTTCTAATCTATTACAAGATAGCTTTTCTATTTTTAACTATGTAAAATAACCTCTGTCTCAGCATTGGGATTGTGTTATCCAGCTATATGTAATAATCCAAGAACATTCACTTAACACCAATCCCAAGTGGGTAATATTAATACAGATGTATTAATACATTTATTACAAATATATATTAATACATGTAAATGTATTATTTTCTAGACACAAACTGCAGAATAAGCCCAACACGTAAGTTTTAAAGTTTTCATTGATTTTGTGTCATCTAAATTAATGTTAGAGGCCGAAACCAGTTTGGCTCAGTGGATAGAGCATCGGACTATGGACTGAAGGGTCCTGGGTTCAATTCTGGTCAAGGGCATGTACCTTGGCTGCGGACACATCCCCAGTAGGAGTGTGCAAGAGGCAGTTGATCAATGTTTCTCTCTTATGGATGTTTCTGACTTTCTATCCCTCTCCCTTCCGCTCTGTAAAAAAATCAATAAAATATATTTTTTAAAAAATGAATTAATTAATGTTAGAGGATCTAAAAGAGCATGTAGAAGGCGAATGATTAAAACGCTGTCATTGTGCATGTTTTGAGACTAGTAAATGTTTTAATGTTCATGAAAATTGGGGGAAGGGTTCTATTAACACAAAGCTTCTGTGATATTTAAAATAAATATTTCCCTAAGTAGTTGTTTAATGTATTTTATATCTAGGTTACATTAACAATGGCTTTAAAAAAAAAAAAAGATTAGCCTGAAAATAATGTCTTAATACTTGCTGTGTCTGAGCTACCCCTCTAGGCCTAGCTCTCCCTGCAGCAGGATTTCAGGGTGTCTGCAGAGCTCCTCCCCGCTCCTCGAATCCTCCTCCCTCTTCCTCACCCAACCAGAGATTACTCACCTCTCACAGGCTTTGCTTCAAGGGATCCAGACCTAAGACATCTGTCAACGCCCAAACTCATTCCCATGTCGCCACTCCTCAATCCAAATTTCCCACTGTATCCTCTGCAGGTCTTGGGCTGACATCAATAAAATCTGTGTCTGCCACCACTTCTTCCAGAAGCGGGTGTTTGAACTCTTGCTGCTGTGGGTCTGCTTTTGCACTGGCTGGCTCCTCATTCTTTCCATCTGCCTCCTTCTACTCCCTCCTTTCTCCTTGCTTGGCCTTTAGTGACAGGCATGGACCATGGTGGCTATTGGCAGTCAGGCCTGAAGATGTTTTCAGTCCTTTGTGTGCAATGGTGACTATTCTGTCACTTCTCAGACCTTGGCAGGGAGGGACCAACTAATCAGATCCAAAGCAAGACCTGGATTCAAAATGTTTTTCCTGCCCTAACCAGTTTGGCTCAGTGGACAGAGTGTCGGCCTGCAGACCAAAGGGTTCTGGGTTTGATTCCGGTCAAGGGCATGTACCTCAGTTGCAGGATTTGTCCCCAGGCTGGGCCCTGCTTGGAGTGTGTGCAAAAGGCAACTAATCATAGTGTTCCTCTCACATTGATATTTCTGTCTTTCTCTCTTCCACTCTCTCTAAACATCAATTAAAAAAAAAAGTTTTTGCCCTAACCATTTTGGTTCAGTGGATAGTCAGTCAGTCTGCGGACTAAAGGGTCCCAGGTTTGATTCCGGTCAAGGGCATGTACCTTGGTTGCGGGCACAATCCTGGTAGGGAGTGTGCAAGAGGCAGTTGATCGATGTTTCTCTTTCATCAATGTTTCTAACTTTCTATCCTTCTCCCTTCCTCTCTGTAAAAAATCAATAAAATATATTTTTAAAAATAGTATAAAAAATCAATAAAATATGTTTTTTGTTTTTTGTTTTTTTTTTTAGTTTTTTCTGATGTGACCCCATCTCTGAAAGAGAACCGTTCTGGGGAGAATAGACCTCTAGCTCCTGAAAGGCCCCGGGCCTGCTCATGGCTAATCAGGACCACTTGCTGCGAGAGATCTGAACCTCCTTGGAGAAGGGGCTCTGCTTTGCTAAGTCAATGTCAGAAATCTCATGGGCCTGGGAAGACAAGCCCTCATTAGAACAGGCAGCCCAGAATGACCGGGCGTGATTACACAGTCTCATCCAGCGGACAGAGAATGAAAACTGTAAAGAATACGCAAAATAAGACATATAATGTGATTTTTAAAAACCAACACTGTTTTTAATTTTCTAGGCTGTAAATTTCCCACAAGAGCGAGATTGTCTAAACTGCCCTTCCCAAGGGAGGAGGGATGGAAAGACATCAGCAACCTTCACAGTTCGGCCTACCGACCGCCACCCTAAAGTGGGCAGTAAAGCTCTGTGGTTGCTCCAGGACCTGAATGCCACATTTTTTTCTTTCTTTTTTCAGAGAGGAAGGGAGAGGGAGAGACAGAAACATCAATGAAGGGAGAGAATCATTGATTAGCTGCCTCTTGCATGCCCCACATTGGGGATTGAGCCTGCAACCCTGGCATGTGCCCTGTCTGGGAATCAAACCATGACCTCCTGGCTCATAGGTCAATACTCAACCACTGAGCCATGCCAGCCAGGCCCCATTAAAAAAAATATATATATATATATATATAATTGATTTTTTACAGAGAGGAAGGGAGAGGGATAGAGTTAGAAACATCAATGAGAGAGACACATCGATCAGCTACCTCCTGCACACCCCCACTGGGGATGTGCCTGCAACCAAGGTACTTGCCCTTGGCCGGAATGAACCTGGGACCCTTCAGTCAGCAGGCCGACGCTCTATCCACTGAGCCAAATCGGTTAGGCTGAGGCCCCCATTTCTTAATTCCTTCCTATTCTTTTCTGGTAAAATGAGGCACCAGTATTTTACCCTATCAGCTACTAGGAGGTTGTGGGTCAGTTCGTGTCTTCAACAAGCCCCAAAGCCAGATCTCTGCGGGGCAACGTTAGGAGCTGAGGTCTGGGCTCACAGGCCCGCCCTCGGAAGAGAAGCACCAACCCCAGCCGCTCCTGCCTCACTCCTGGGGTAGCCCAGGGTCAGTCCGGGCGAAGCTGCGCTGTCGTGGCCTCTTCCCTCTCGGGGAGATGGCCCAGGACGGTGGGGAACAGCCCAGCCCCGGCTGCAGGCACAGGAAGTCCAATGCACAAAACCTTTGACTGAGGCTTACTTAAGGTTCCTTTCCCCTTCCCCTCCCCGCCCTGCATCTAGTTTAAACTCTCCACACTAAGTCATTCACGCCTGGAGCCACCAGAAAAAAGAAGGCGCTGTTTGGGGGATGGCAGATGATCAAGAGTCCAGACAGCTGCGATGAAGGATTAGTTGTGGGTTTTTCTCAGGGCCTCGCTACAAACTGTGTTGTAGCTCCATGTGCAAACACTATTAAAGGAGAATGTTTGCTCTGGCACCGAGCCACCTCCTCCCCACAGCTCCAGCATTGAATTTTTTTTTTTTTTTTAACTGAAGGCGCTTAGGTTTACAGCTCAGTTAAAACTTAAAAACGTTATTTCCATAAATGTTGGCAGAAACCGGCCCCTGTTTATCCCACCGGCAGTCATAATAAACCCTTTCCCACTGACAATCTAACAAGTCATTTTCTGTTTGCCACCGAGTTTGGTTCAATGCGATTTTTGTGCTCTTAACATTCCCTTGGTAAGAACCCCTAAAAGCAGCCTTTCCTAAGGCGGCCTTCTGTGGCCCATGGACCCGGTGGTTCTCGGGGGTCCCAGAGGCGAGGACAACAGGTTCGTGGCAGGGAACAGAAAGATATCTAGTACGTTGAATATGTTGATATATGAGACGTTTCAGACAATTAGTCCCTTTTAAACCTATGGGCGCACACACACACACCCTCAGCCATTCACTGCCACTGTCTGAACGAGGCCCCAGCAGGTCGCCTCGGACCTGCCCAATGGGTATCCCTGCCCGGGTTACCAGACCAGCGATGGGGCTGGACAGATCCCCTCCACCCCCACCCCGCCCCGTCCCAGCCCCTGGGGTGAGTGGCCTCCCTGGGTGAACCAGCTTGAGGACGCCAAACAGAGAACCGGTTGGTGGGTCAGAGGGCAAGAGAGGTATCGTGGGCAAGTCTGGAAACTCAGACAGCTCACAAGTGTGTTTTTGTGTTTTGTTTTCAAAAGACAGAGCAGACCGATGCTGAACCCATGAGGTTCAATCCAGGAGCCTTGTAGGCTCATTTAAGAAGCCCGGCAGGAGGGCTGGGCGGAGGGCACAGGGTGCAGCCGGCACACGGGGGCTTCATGGTGGCCTTGGAGAAACCGGCTCACCTTTTTGTTCTTAAAGATTGGTGTTGTTTCCCTTGAAGTCAAATAGTTTAATAATTCGGTTCTACAGCCTTCAATCCAAGCGAGGTGCCGACAATGTTGGGTTTCTTCCTCAGGGGACATTGCGAAGATGGGGGTGGAGGTGATTTTCAATCCCCAGTGAGGAGAGGCCAAGTTCAGAGAGTGAATGAGGACACCACCACCGCCACCCAAGCCTGTGCGGAAAAACATCACCCGCAGAAAGCTCAGCCCAGACTCAAAGGCAGGGGTCCAAACGGAAGCTCTGCAGGCCACGAAGGTGGAGCAAGTCAGACCCCCCAGCCCAGCCCTGGCCCTGTGGGGGTCCCTGTGCATCTCCTCACTCACTGGGACGGTCCATTACAGCCAGGAGACTTGGGGGAGTGAAATAGCTGCTGGGCGCACTCCCCCCCGCCCCGCCCCATGACTCAGGAACCCTGGAACTTGGTATCCACTCCCTGGGTCCCCCTCTACTTTGTAGTCCTGTCCTATGACCTCTCCCCCACGGACTTCAAAAGGAAGTCTCTCTGGTGGAGGAGAGGGTGGGACAAGGGAAGAAAGGAGAACCCCGGATCCCATGAGTTGGGGTGCAGCCATCAGTGATGCCAAGAACACTGATTCCTTTGGCCACGCTGCCCCCCGGGAGTACAGACTCTGCTGATGTGAGCAAATCCAGCCAAAGCCACAGTAGTAGGTTACTGTCTTAAGTAGCCTAGATCTTGACATGAGGACTTCATGTAGGTAAAAAAGGAAGTGCTCTCGGGAGAAGAGAAATGGGACGGACAGTACCACAGGAGAAACCAGGTACATCCCATCCCCAGAGGCTGGAATAGTGAGATGGGAAAACAAAGCAGCAAAAGCAAAAATGTGTTTTCCACCATCAGTCAATCATCCTTACTCTGAAGCCCCCAAACTCAACGCCCCTTCATTCCTTTCCAGGCCACTGTGGGCAAAGTCCTGTCTCCTGCCTCCATCCCCGGTGTGTCCCAACTAGACTACGTGGCTTATCGGAGGCGGGAATAAGGTTGAATTTAAAAAGCTGATTCCAGAACCCCACATTCCCCTGTTTCCTCCGACCTCAAAGATAGCTCCTTCTTAGTCCTCCTGGTGAGATTCTCACTGCTCATGGGGATAAAAAAAAAAAAGACTAAAATCTGGAAGAGCAGGAAGGTCAAAGTAGGTTTTCACAATTACCATCTTTTAGAAATACTTTTCTCATTTAAAAAATAGTATTGGGTTTTTCTGGGGCAGGGGGATTGGAAAGACTGGTGAGAAAGATAGGCATGAATATGAAGAAGGCGGGTGTGAAGATGGGGAAGGCAGGTGTGAACACAGGGAAGGCAGGTGTGAACACAGGGAAGGCAGGTGTGAACACAGGGGAAGCAGGTGTGAAGATGGGGAGGCAGGTGTGGTCACGGGGAAGGCGGGCTCACCCCTTGTTATATGTAGTGAGAGACGGAGCTTCCCTTTCACGTCACAGAGTAAAGAGAAGGCTTTGAGGTATCAACCGCGTGGGCAGTTGGGAAAAGGAAGACAAAGAATCTGTGTTTCCTGAACATCGGAGGGAAGTGTCCTTGTCTCCTGCGGACTAGCTGGGCTCCTCCAGGTCCAAGAGGTCATCCACGTATTCCACCACCTCTCCCTGCAAGAGACAATGGGTCACCTCCGCTGAGCGGGCCTCCTGGCGTTTAAGTGCGGGGAGCAGAGACTGTCCCAACAGGCTGTTGCCAGCTGCCTGCTGGGGCCATAGCAGCCCTTCACCCCTGCCCTTGGGCCCAGGGGACCTGGCTTCTCCCTGGGAGGGGACCTGGCTCCCACTCCATGTGAATGTGGAGTCAAGTACCCCCACAGATGCCCTGTGCGAGGTGGGCAGTCCAGCCACCCTCCAAAAGACCCTGCTTGGCACCCCCTTCTGTGCCTCCGCCCCACTCCTCCACTCTTTCCCATTAGCGGCTACCCCACGGGAACACTTTCCATCCGCTCTTTGTCGGCCTTGATCATCAGACCATGGGCTTTTGGGGACCAAGACCTGGGATACACTTCTTAGCATTTCCTTATCGGTGACAGGAGAGGGCTTTACTGACTCTCCATGACAAAAGCATCCAGTGCAAGTAGGAATAAAAGGGGGGTTTTCCTCAACCGGACAATGGCGCGATGGAGAGATCCCGTTTCCTGGGAATGTAGCCGTAGTTTCACTTCTTCATCATCTGGATGCCTTTTGTTTTTCTTTGCTAACTACCCTGGCTCCACCATGTCAAGTAGAAATGGAGAGATTGTGCCAAAATCGGCTTGGCTCAATGGATAGAGCATCGGCCTGTGGACTGAAAGGTCCCAGGTTCGATTCCGGTCAAGGGCATGTACCTTGGTTACAGCACATCTCTGGTAGGGGATGTGCAGGAGGCAGCTGATCGATGTTTCTCTCTCATCGACATTTCTAACTTTCTATCCTTCTCCCTTCCTCTCTGTAAAAAAAAAAAAAAAAAAATCAATAGAATATATTTTTTGAAGAAATGGAGAGAGTGAACACTCTGATTGCTCCCAATCTTGGAAGAGAAGTTTGGTTCAGCATTTAGTATGTTGGTAGCTGTGGCGCTTTTTGTTTTTGTTTTTGTCGTGACCTTTGTCAGTGGAGGAAGTCCCCCTTCTATTCCTACTTTGTTGGGTATTTTTATCATGAAGATTCAGGAAAGCTCTCTCATGTCCCAAGTGAGGAAACAACTTCAGAAAGCCAGAGTGACCTGCAGGATGACAATATCAATATTACCAATCAACTGTCTCTCTAGATAACAGCAATAAATAATGGGGGGGGGGGGGATAAGAAAACAACTCCATTCAATTAGCACCAAGAATAACAAAATTTGCCCTGGTCAGGTAGCTCAGTGGGTTCATCCTGACACACCAAGGTTGTGGGTTCAGTCCCCTGTCAGGGACCTTACAAGAATTAACCCACAGCCGGGGCTGGTTTGGGCTCAGTGATTGTTAGAGCCTCGGCCCTCGGACTGAAGGTTCCTGAGTTTGTTCCCAGTCAAGGGCACGTACCTCGGGTGCAGGTTCAATCCCCAGATGCGTTCAGGAGGCAACCAGATGATGTGCTTCTCTCACGTCAACGTTTCTCTTCTCTCTCTCACCCCTACACCCACTTCTTCCCTCCCTCCCACTATCAAAATAAAAATATTTAAAAAGAATGTTTATTCTTGCCCTAGCTGATCTGGCTCAGTGGATAGAGCATCGGTCTGTGGACCCAAAGGTCCCAGGTTCGATTCTGGTCAAGGGCACATGCCTGGGTTGCATGGGCAGGAGAGAGTGTGCAGGAGGCAGCCAATCAATGATTCTCTCTCATCATTGATGTTTCTATCTCTTTCTCCCTCTTCTTTCCTCTCTGAAATAAATAAAAATGTATTTTTTAAAAAGAATGTTTATTCTTTAAAAAAAAAAAGAGAATCAACACATGAATGCATCAATAAGTGGAACAACAAAAAATCAATGCTTCTCTCTCTCTCTCTCTCTCTCTCTCTCTCTCAAATCAACAAATTTTTTAAAAAAGAAGAGCCCTGACCGGTTTGGCTCAGTGGATAGAGCGTCAGCCTGGAACTGAAGGGTCCCAGGTTCGATTCCGGTCAGGGGCATGTACCTTGGCTGTGGGCACATCCCCAGTAGGGGGGGTGCAGGAGGCAGCTGATCGATGTTTCTCTCTCATCGATGTTTCTGACTCTGTATCCCTCTCCCTTCCTCTCTGTAAAAAAAATCAATTAAAAAAAACAATAAGAGAAGAAGAAAGGCCCATCAATTTCCCTTTAAAAGGAAAAAACAAAAGATGGTTGGAGGCTGCCGTGGGGGTCCCGGAGCACCCCTGCGCCCCGCGCTCCGCTGGGAAGGGCGGCCCCGCGGCCGGTTCCTAGAGAGCCGCCCTGCCCAGGCCGGCGCGGGCTCCCGGCACGCCCACAGACACGGCTGTCTCAAGGTCCCTTCTGTTTCTTATTTCAGGGATGACTCGCCTCCCAGTGATTCTAGCGAAGATGTGAGTAATATTTTCTCTTAGCCAGACGTGTGCTAACCATGAAAACTTACCTCATCGTCATCCATGATATTTTCCTGAGCAAAGTCATACAGCTCTTTCTGCAGCGTCGTCACATTAAAGAACTGGACTGCTTCCTGTGCAGACACAGACAGGGAACAGTTTGCAGGACCCACCGTTTAACAGGACTGGGAGTGGGAGGAACAGGGCACTCCTGGGGTTTCTCTGGGGGTGATGGAAATACTCAAAATGAGGTAAGGCCATGATTGCACAGCTCTGTGAACATACTAAAACCAGGACTGGTGCCCCTTCCAAGGGTGAATTTTACTGTATTTAAATTATATCTCATTAAAACAAACAAACAAATAAACAAAAAGCCCTAGCTGGTGTTGCTCAGTGGATAGAGCATCAGCCTGTGGACTGAAGGGTCCCAGGTTCGATTCCGGCCAGGGGCACATGTCTGGGTTTCAGGCTTTATCCCCAGTGGGGGATGTGCAAAAGGCAGCCAATCAATGATTCTCTCTCATTGTTGATGTTTCTATCTCTCTTTCCCTTTCTCTTCCTCTCTGAAATCAATAAAGATATATTTAAAGAAACAAACAAAAACAGCAGCCAACCTCCCTTGGATGATTGTGTATGTGTGTAGGTGTGAAGGAAGATATAAGATTCTGTATGTTTGTGTGTGTGTGTGTGTGTGAGAGAGAGAGAGAGAGAGAGAGAGAGAGAGAGGTTGTAGGTATGTGTGTAGGAGTGAAGGAAAACGAATGTGTGTGTGTGTGTGTGTGTGTGTGTGTGTGTGAAGGAAGATGTATGAATGGAAACCAGGACCGCATACATAAATCCAAATGGAAGTACAAGTTAAGAACAAAGACCACTTAGAAAAGACCTTTTGAATGTAATATGTAGTCCATGAAGTTCCCTAACACAATCTGTCCAGTGTGGGGACTAAAGGACGGTCCGTTAGTAAACAAGCCCACCACGACGCTGTTAAAAAGAGTCACAAAGCAGGTGTGTGGCTGTGACATGGAAAATGCCCATGAGCCGTTAGGAAGACGAAGCAAGCTGCAAAACAGTATGTAAAGTGTGAGCTTGTTTCTGTAAAAATACATAAACATGGGCTGTAGAGATGACTAAAGTGCAGCTGTAAGGCAGGGGGTAAAGAGAAAGCACAGAGTGACAAGGGAATACTTTTACTTTCTGAGTAAAATGTTTCTATAATGGCTTGAAATCTGTAGAATTTTTACTGGTTTAAAAATCAGAATACAGCAGTAAAATGTTAGAGAGCAAAACACAGAAAATAAAACGAGTTTCCTTTCATTTCCAAATAGCCTCTTCTCTTCAGGTGCAAACAGTCTCCTGAGACTAAAGCAGAAGAAAGGCCCTGACTGGTGGCTCAGTGGTTGGAATATTGGCCTGGGCACCAAAGGGTCTCAAGTTCAATTCCCAGTCAAGGGCATGTACCTTGGGTTGCAGGTTCGATTCCTAGCCCTGCAGAGAGGCAACCAACTGATGTGTCTCTCTTGCATGGATGTTTCTCTCTCCCTCTCTCTCTCTCTCTCTCTCTCTCTCTCTCTCTCTCAAAATCATAGAAAAAATATTCTCGGGTGAGGATTAACAACAGATAGATAGGTAGGTAGGTAGGTAGGTAGGTAGGTAGATAGGTAGATTGATAGATAAAGGAGGAAAGGAATGTGATGCCCGGTGCATTGGCACTTACTGGTCTGGGCTGGAAATGCTCATCCGACAGGCCCCACTTGTCCCTGTGGTACTGGTAATACACCAGGTTCTGCTGCATGACCTTGTCGCTGGGGTCAAAGAGCAGGTAGCTGACCGCGCAGGGCGCTGCGTTCTTCAGGTCACTCACTGGGGTCAGGGACAAAGAGGAACAGGACATCAATCGCTCTCACCTGCCACCCTCCCTTCAAGTGCAGCTTCCTAAAGGAAAAGGTGATGCATGAGCCCCTTCTGGCAGCCCCTCCTTCCGAAAGCCGGCAACCAACCAGAATCATCCCTGGTGGGCAGGCCACAGACCGGTCTCCGTGGCAGCCTGGGGTGTTGAAGCCTGGAGGTTCCTTGTTAGGCAGGAGCCTTTGCAGAAATGCCTACTGTCTTCCACCCCGGGCTCTGATCGGAGCTGGTCTCACATCCCTGGAACCAGAGAAGCCGGGGGCCCAAGGCCTGCCATGCCTCGGGGATGAGGAGAGGGAGGGAGGATGGGATGGGCTTAACAAATGAGCCTCCCAATGGGGGTGTCCTTAAGGGCCTGGGTCCCATTTGGATGAAACCACAAGCCCCAGATGCAGGTGGGCCCTCTATAGCTAAACCAACCCTAGAAAACCCAAGTGGATGGTGGACGCTCCAGGCTGGAAGAGACTGGAAAAGTCAGCAGGGCCCCGCTAGTGTGGTTCAGTGTATGAGCGTTGACCTATGAACCAGAAGGTCATGGTTCGATTCCCAGGTAGGGCATTATCAAGAGGGAGCTGATCGATGATGCTCTCTCATCATTGATGTTTCTGTCTCTCTCTCCCTCTCCTTTCTTCTCTGAAATCAATAAAAACATATATTAACAGAAAAGTCACCTGGTCTTTTCCATCTCCTGAAAGCAAGGTTCCTTCAGCCTTAGAGCTGCCCCACCTTCGATAGCACTTTTATTAGCATAGGAGTTTAGGAGAGGTTGGGATTTGTTTGTCTTAGGGCTGGGGACAAGGAAGAAGGCACATTCCGCCCCATTTACAGCCCAGGAACACCACCGGTGCTTTTGCCTAAGCTCTGGGTATGAATAAAGCATGCCGCCTAGTGGCTGTTTCTGGTAAGGACAACTTGAAAACCAGGCTTTTATGAGCCACTTCTTCAGAAGGCCCAGAAAGGGGTCAAGTGTAAGTAACAACACCAGCACTCAAGAAATCGGTGCGGTAGGTAAAATTATGTCCACTTGAAATGTTCTGACTGGTAAATCTCAGGCTAAGGGAGGACCACCTGGGAGGAAACTGTAACAGTCAGAAAAGTAAGGCTCATCACAGGGGAGTTAATGACAAGAACAACAAACACATTTATAAAGAGTTTGCTCTGTGTCAGTGTGCGAATTCCCTCAGCATTCCATGTCTAGCAACTGATTTAGTCCTCACCACAATCGAATGAGGTTAGGTCTATTATATCTACTTTACAGATGAGGAAACTGAGACAGAGAGAAGTAAGTGGCAAAGCTAGAATTTGAACGCAGGCAGTCTGGCTCCAGGGTCTGTGGGCAGAGTCACCACGCATGCCGCCTTTTTGTGCAAAGCATGCATTAGGGCTGATGATGTGACCTCGATGGATTCTACCAAAACCACAGGTAAGGGTCATTACCTCTCTTGGGCAGAAGGGAAAGCTGAGTCTGAGAAGGACTAGGTCTCTCGCACAAGATCTCCATAAAAGAGAATTACTTACACTTATAATAAGCGAACTGCAAATAATGATACATGGTAGCCACAAACTTCTCCACTGGGTAGCCTCCTACAACTGGGGTGAGGTTCTCTTCGCACTGGAGTTTGCATTCCAGAACTTCCACGTAATGATCTGAAAGAAGAGACAAACGTTCTTTCGTTCTTCTTTTTTCATTAGTTTCTTAATGGTCCTTCTGCCCCACCTCCCAACTGATAAAGGTAAAAATGGATAAATGATGAAGGTAACATATTTGCAACACTTATGATAAAGGACTCAAACCTTTAACATGTCAAGTTTCTCAAATATTAACAAGAAAAAGACAAATAACCAATGCAAAAAGATGTGAAGAGAAAAGAAATGATAAAAAAATGCCTTATAAACATTGTGAAAAGATGCTAAATTTAATAATTAAGAAATAGAGTCCCACCTAAGGACAATTTAAACTGTTATATTGGCAAAATGTTACAAATATGATGACACCCAGTGTTAGGGAGAGAATGGTGAGATTTACCCTCTCATATTCTGTTGGTAGAAGCAAAACAGGAACAAACTTTTCAGAGAGCAATTTGGCAAAATTTATCAAAGGTTAAAATGCACATTTCCTCTGACCCAGCAGTCTAGTTCGGGAAATTTTCTTTAGAGCTACACATAAGCATTGTTCAAAACAGCAAACAAACATGGAAATAACCTAAATGCCAATCAACAGGATGTGATTAATAAATTATGGTACAGCCCTAGCCAGTTTGGCTCAGTGGATAGTACTGGCCTGCAGACTAAAGGGTCCCAGGTTTGATTCCGGCCCAGGGCATATGCCTTGGGTTGCGGGCTTGTGCCCCAGTGTGGGGCATGCAAGAGGCAGCTGATCAATGATTCTCTCGCATCATTGATGTTTCTATCTCGCTATCCCTCTCCCTTCCTCCCTAAAAAAACATATTTTAGAAAATAAAAATTATGGCACATATAAATCCATATAGACTTTAAAAGAGATTAGGAGGACCTAAATATAATAACATAGAAAGATATCAGTGTTATCTTTTTACATTTCCCAGACTCCCTTGCAGTTAAACTGGGGCTATAGGACTAGCTGTGCCAATGATATGTTAATAGCAACAACTAATAAATGCTATTTCTGAGCTTGATTCCCCCAAATCTCTAAATAATACTTAGCTCCCTACCCTTTCTCCCTTCATGCAACTACAAGCAAAGATTCCAGAAAAACGGTACACATCTTGTTGAAAGGCACTCTCTTATATTGCTGGTAGGTGTACAAAATGATAACAAAATACTAAATAATTTATGGAAACATTTACTCCTTGAGCAATCAATCCCACTCAAGTTGACTTTGAAAACACACTTCCATAATTAGAATAAAAAGTCTAAAATGTCCCAATGCGATATTATAGGTAACAGCAAAAGATTGGAACAACCCAAATGTCCATCAGATAATTGAATAAACTGTAGTATATCGCGCCCCCTCCCCACACCAATGAAGTATTCAGCAGCAATAAAAAAGAATGACACAATCTCTGTATACTCGTTAGGATACATTATCGAAGTGGAAAAGACTAAGAACAGAACAGTGTATAAAATATGATGCCTATTCTTAGGAAAGAAGCAGACAAAAAAATAGGAAGGAAATATATTTGTACATACAAAACCTTTACAGAGAAACAGTGATTCAGGCAAGAATCCTCAACAGATGCTAAGTCAGAGGAGTAGGGTGGTGGGGAGACACAGAGTTTGATAGATACCAAGTTGTACCTCTCCACAAATTACTTATTAATCTCAAAAGGAAAAATAGGAATTATATTGTGGAGACACTGGAAGCTGCAAAGAACCTGCCCGGCCGGCGTGGCTCAGTGGTTGAACGTTGACCTATGAACCAGGAGGTCGCGGTTCGATTCCCGGTCAGGCATGTGCTTGGGCTGTGGGCTCGATCCCCAGTAGGGGGTGTGCAGGAGGCATCCGGTCCATGATTCTCTCTCTTCACTGATGTTTCTCTCTCTCCTTTCCCTTCCTCTGTGAAATCAATAAAATATATTTTAACAAAAAAAGAACCTTAACCAAATGCTCAAAAATTAGCATCACCAATAGGGGGCAAACTGACACCGCTCTCATCTGGATGTGATACTGAGGACACTTCTGTAATAGTCCAGCCAAACATGCACAACCTGAACGCAATGGTGAGGACACATCACAGAAACCCAAACTGAGGAGCCTATACTAATAAAAAGGTAATATGCTAATTAGACCAGACGTCTTCTGGATGTCCTTCCTGACAAACCCTGGCCCAGGCAAAGCTGCTCGCCTCCAGTCCCGGGTGCCTGCGGCTGCAGCCCCGGTGAAGCCGCCCTGGTCCCAGATTGCGAGAGGCATGTCCTACTGCTGGGAATGGGCCTAAACTGGCAGTCAGATATCCCCTTAAGGGGTCCTGAATTGGAGAGGATGTAGACTGGGCTGAGGGACACCCCCCTCCCATGCACAAATTTCATGCACTGAGCCTCTAGTATTCTGTAAAGGCATTGGCCTACATTCTTAGAAAATACCAGTAGCATAAGAAAAACCAAGAAAAGCCCAGGAACAGCTCCAGATAACAAACACACAAAATAAACAAATAATTAGGAAATATTATCCTTGGCTATAATGTGCCAGGCCAAAAAAAAAAAAGTTGCTAGAAAAGATATCATTGGGACAGTTGACAAAATTTGAAAATGGACTGGAGATAAAAGCATTGTACCAATATTAAGTTGCCTGAATTTAATAACGCACTGTGGCTATGTAGAGAATATTATTGTTCTTAGGAAATACACTGAAGTATTATGGGGTTAAAGGGTCATGACGTATGAAGTATTATGGGGTTAAAGGGTCGTGATATATGCAACCTACTCTCAGATGGCCCTGAAATAAAAATAATTATGCACACACACGTTGGGAGAGGATGAAAAAGCACACTCAGTGTTAAAAACGAGTGGCTCTGGCCGGCCGGTGTGGCTGGAGGGCCGTCCTGCGTGCGGGACGGTTACAGATTCGGTTCCCGGTCCGGGCGCAGGCCTGGGTTGCAGGTTCGATCTCTGGTACACGGTGGTTTGTTACACTCGTCTCTCTATTTTTTGTATATGTTTGAAATTTTCCTCAACAAAAAGGCTTTGGTAAGGGAAAAAAAAAAAAAGAAAAAAGGTACTCAGTGTCCCAGGCTGGTTTTGCTCAATGGATAGAGCCTGCGAACTGAAAGGTCCCGGGTTCGATTCTTGTCAAGGGCACATGCCCGGGTTGTGGGCTCTATCTCTAGTGGGGGACTTGCAGGAGGCAGCCGATCCACCATGATTCTCTCTCATCATGGATGTTTCTCTCTCTCTCTTCCTTTTCCTTCCTCTCTGAAATCAATAAAAAAATATTTTTTAAAAAAGAAAAGAAAAAAGGTACTCCAGTGGAAAAAAGAGATACCTGGGCAAAAAAAAATAATAATAATAATAATTAAAAAAAAATTTTAAAAACCCTAGTTTCAATAATTGCCAAACCACAAGATTTCCACAGCTTTAACCAATAAAGTGCACAGTGACTTTCCAAGAGGCAGGCTCTGCCCCAGACTTATTTGACTAGGGCACCCTCTCTCTGAGGTGCAGTCCTAGGCTCAGTGTTCCCAAAACCAACTTGGGAACTCTTTTATGGCCACTTCCCCTTTTCTGGAGCGACTCTGCCCCCTAGAGGAACCCTCGGGAAATCTGAGCTAACTGCGTGACGCTGTCAATTTCCTTTCTTCACTCTCTCCTGAGTTTTCTAAGCTTCCTATGCTGAACTCGCACTGTTTCATAATCAGACCATTTCTTTCCAAAAGTCATCTTAGAGACGACGACTTAGAGGCTCACTGTGCTCTTCACTCTGCCTCTGCTGGTGCGGAAGAATCTCCCGTTAGAGGGATCTCAGTAACTGAGGCCCATTTATGTTTTCCCAGGAGCCCGGGGGACCTGCCATTGGGCAGGGCTGAGCGGCCAACCTCCTCTGCAGGGTGTGCTCCCACGGTTGGACCGTTTCTCCAGACGCCCTCCAAGTCTGATCTATGGAGGTGCGGGCCACACTCAGAAGCCCCTCAGAGGCCACAGGCAGCCACCCCATTGACATCTAGGATGCAAGCCGCACCAACCTGCTATGGAAAGATAGAAATCCTTGAAGTCCTTGATCTCCCTGGCGCCCTCGCAGGCTGCGAGGCACTCGTAAAAGGCTTTGAAGAAGTCGGGAAGGGCGAGCTCCATGTCGGTGATGGACGTCCTCCAGTTCTCACCGTTGTACGCACGCACGGCTCGAATGAACAGGCTCTGGAAGGCAGGCAGAAGCTGGTGAAACTCCCGGGCGTGAAGGGCCCTGTCCTCCCAGAGGAACCAGACCACCACAGGACTCCGTTCTCATTCATTCTGAAGAAACCGCACTGACCCTTCAATAATTGGGAAGCCAGTTAATGACGTATTTCTGTCTAGCTTTTTTACCCTGTGTACAATGGTACATGCCTTTTTTAAAATACATTTTTATTGATTTCAGAGAGAGGAAGACAGAAAAGACATCAGTGAGAGAGAGAGTCATTGATCAGCTGCCTCCTGCACGCCCCCCCTACTGAGGACTGACCCCACAACCTGGACAGGTATCCTGACCAGGAATCAAACCCTGACCTCCTGGTTCATGGATCGATGCTCAACCACTGAGCAACACTGGCCAGGCCAATGGTACGCTTCTTATTTCATTTAATTCAAAAGGCAGCAAGTGCTTAATAAATAAAATCAAGTTCGAGTCAAGGATAAAGAGGAAACTATAGTGAAAGAAATCAAAGCAGCAATCCTCAGGGGGTCAAGTTAGGGGCAAAGGCAAAAGGGACATGAGAGAACATGTTAGGGGAGATGAAAATATTCTATGTCATGATTATGGTGGGAGTTACAGGACTGTCTATATTTGTCCAAACTCATTGAATTGTACATTTAAAATCTGTAATTAAAACTTTAACACATTATCCTATCTAATAAAAGAGTAATATGCAGATTGGCCATACCTCAGCTACTCCCACAAGCCATGCCCACAAGCCACATCCACCAACCAATCAGGAGTGAATATGCAAATAACCCCCAACCAAGATGGCTGCAGCCACTGAGAGCAGAGGGAGGCTTGGGTTTCCCTGGCAATAGAGGAAGCCAAGCTTTCCACCTGCCCTTGTTGACCTAGGCCTCCACTCAATGCTACAAAGTTTCAATAATAGAAGATACATAAATCCCAACAGAAATGGCGGCAGCCACGGAGCTGGAGAGAGCAGAGGCTAGGGTTTCCCTCAGCAATGGAGGAGGGTAAGCTTCTGCAGCCCTGGCCAGCCTAGGCCTCCACTCCAGGCTACAAAGCTTCAATTATAGAAGGTAAATAAATTCCAACAGAAATGGCTGCCGCCACTGAGCAAGCAGAAGGCTTGGCTCTGCTCCAGGCTACAAAGTTTCAATTGTAGAAGATAAATAAATTCCAGATACCAGGGCCTCAGCTTAGGACGCTGGGGGGCATGGCCAGCCTGCAAATTACCACAGGCCCCTCACCCATACCGCCCCATACCCCAAGGAAACCCCCACCCTGATCCAGGACACCTTTCAGGGCAAACCAGCTGGCCCCCACCCATCCACCAGGCCTCTATCCTATCTAATAAAAGAGTAATATGCAGATTGATCATCACTCCAACACACAAGATGGCTGCCGCAATGTGGTCAAAGATCATGCCCCCATGTGGACATAAGATGGCCACCACAAGACGACCAGCAGAGGAGGGCAGTTGGAGAGGCCTACAAGGGAGGGCAGTTGGGGGTGACCAGGCCAGCAGAGGAGGGAAGCTGGGGCCAAATAGGCTGATAGGAGAGCAGTTAGACATCAATCAGGCTGGCAAGGGAGTGATTGGGGGTGATCAGGCTGGCAGGCAGAAGCGGTTAGGGCCAATCAGGAAGGCAGGCAGGTGAGCAGTTGGGAGCCAGCAGTCCTGGATTGTGAGAGGGATGTCCGACTTCCCATTTAGGCCCGATTCCAGGATTGGACCTAAACGGTCAGTTGAACATCCCTTGAGGGGTTCCAGATTGGAGAGGATGCAGGCTGGGCAGACGGACACCCCCACCCCATGTATGAATTTCATGCACCGGCCTCTAGTACCTCAATAAAGCTAATCTTAAAAATTGAATCCAGGAAAAGATATTGGAGAGCAGGTGCCAAGCACCTGTCCCCTAACAGTGCAATAACAAATAGGGGGGCCATGCTCCAGCACCAGTTACTGGGGAGGGCGGCCCTGTGCCAGACAGAATAAACTTGATGGAATTTCTGCTTATTGTCGACCAGATCGGGTAAAAGAGAAATGACGAGGGCTGAGGAAGCAGCGTGGTCTCACAAGAAATAAACACAGATCTCGGGTACACACACAGACCTGCTAACCTAGAGGGGCCAGGACAGCCTCAGCATCCTCTCCTGGAAAACTAAGGGGACCTCAGGAAAGAGACACTACATTTGAGAGTCACCAGTACTGAAGAAGTGAGCTGGCAGGCTGGTCACTCTGTAGGAAACCCTGTAGTCAGACCTGGGCTCCCCCTGGATACTTTCAACATATCCCTGTGTCTTCAATCCTGCCCTACCTTTCATTGCTATTCATGTCCCCAGTGCCTGAGTCCAACAGGCCCAGACAATGGTAAGTGCACTGGTAAGAGGGGTTAGGGTCTTCCTCTGCTCATTGTCCTCATTCATTCTCCTCAGCATCCCTCTTTGCAGATGCATAGATCTAAGTAGCTTCTCACTTGTCAAGTCTGTCCTCCTAGCCTCTCTATTCCCTTTCCACTTTAATCTCTAATAATAAAAGCATAATATGCTAATTAGACCAAACGTCCTTCTGGATGAAGCCATGAAGCCTGGGCTACGATGGCAGCCTGGGTCTCAGGTGTCAGAAGGAAGCTGGTGTCAGCAAGCAGCTGGGAGAAGGAAGGCCGACTCTTGCACAAATTTTGTGCATTGGGCCTCTAGTAGGTATATATGTTCTAAGAAGGAGAGGGAGAGGGAGAGGGAGAGGGAGAGGGAGAGGGAGAGGGAGAGGGAGAGGGAGAGGGAGAGGGAGAGGGAGAGGGAGAGGGAGAGGGAGAGGGAGAGGGAGAGGGGAGAGGGAGAGGAAGGGGGAGAGGGAGAGGGAGGGGGAGAGGGAGTTTGTGTTTAAAAATATGTCTCCTAGTTTCATCAGAAATGGAAAGTTATGTTTCTGTTTTTGTGTTCTTGGTCATTTTTTTTTTTTTTATGATTTCCAAGACTTGTCTTTATTTTACCATCTTAAAACTGAATAGTCAACTGACCATACTTCTAAAATGTAGCACTGAAAGGAAAGGCGGTGTTAAAAGCATCATGGAATGTAAGATTTCACTCATAAATGGATCAGATTTGTGCTTTAAACAATTAATCATTTCTATTGTCATGACATTCATCAAACGTGATCAAAAGTCATTAGAAGTCCTTAGATGTCTATGTGGTTCAATGAGATGCACTTCAACAATTCACATTGTGACTGGCCAGTGTGTAAAACTCCAAATATACCTCGTACGACTTGGTTTCCAAGTCTTTGATGTAGTCCTCAGCATCAGGCAAGCTCTTGTAATAAGCCATGTTTTTCTTCATCATTTCATCATCAGGATGCTTCAGTAGAAAGGTGTGGGCAGCTGCTATAGCTTTTGGAAGATTATTTGCCTAAAGTAGAAAGAGGACAAAAGCCACTCAGTGGATGGTGAGCAATAATTTTTGCAAAACTAGAAGGTCTGTTGGATCTTTAACAAGTTAGTGTGTTTCTATACAATGTTCCCGGCTTAGGGTTCAGTGACTTCCATGGCACATTAGGACTTGGTCCAGCTACTCTGGGTGAGTGTTTATCCCTGAAGGTCACTAGATGGCCTCTGTAGGCCTTTCACAATCTACTCTCCCCTGTCTCCATCCTGCTCCGTACCCCAAAAGGCTGGCTTTTACGGACCATAGCAACAGACTCCTGCCTAGCCGGTGTGGCCCAGTGGCTGAGTGTCTTCCTATGAACCAGGTCACCGCTCCATTCCTGGTCAGGGCACTTGCCCAGGTTACAGCCTCAAGCCCCAGAATGACTCTCTTTCACCATTGATGTTTCTCTCTCTCTCTCCCTCTCCCTTCCTCTCTGAAATCCATACAAATATATTTTTCAAAAATAATAAAAATCCCTCTAGATTCCAGTGGGATTTATCAATGAGGAACCCCAATAGGAGACTAAAGAAAGGGAGGAGTGAGGTTGGGTTATTCAGTCTCCTGATTCCCTCCCTGCATAGTCACCTCAGGCTGCTGCTGTTCCTTTTTTAAAAAAATATATATTATATGGATTTTTTACAGAGAAAAAGGGAGAGGTAGAGTTAGAAACATCGATCAGCTGCCTCCTGCACACTCCCTACTGGGGATGTGCCTACAACCAAGGTACATGCCTTTGACCGGAATCAAAGCCAGCACCCTTCAGTCTACAGGCCGACGCTCTATCCACTGAGCCAAACCGGTCAGGACTGCTGTTGTCCCTTAACTGAAGGTCTTAGCTCCTCTCAAAGTGACTCTTTCCGTACATACATTCTCTCTCCTTCCAGGTTCTTTCCTTTGCCTCTTTGGCCTGGGAATGGTCACACTCCACTGTTACCAGCTTCTATAAATAATTGCCTTATTAATAAATGTCCCTCCAACCGCCCAAATGACTACACCTCATCTTTCCTGCCAGTCTCTCACATCAGTATTTGCCTAAGTCTCTCACAGAACCTTCTGCTTCATCATTCTCTCTCTCTCTCTCTTTTTTAAATAAAGTTTATTGATTTCAGAGAGGAATGGAGAGAGGGATAGAAACATCAGTGATGAGCCGAAACCGGTTTGGCTCAGTGGATAGAGTGTTGGCCTGCGGACTGAGGGGTCCCGGGTTCGATTTTGTTCGGAGGCATGTGCCTTGGTTGCGGGCACATCCCCAGTGCGGGGTGTGCAGGAGGCAGCTGATCGGTGTTTCTCTTTCTGACTTTCTGTCCCTCTCCCTTCCTCTCTAAAAAATCAATAAAATATACTTTTTAAAAAGAAAGAGAAAGAAAGAAAGGAAGGAAGAAAGAAAGAGAGGGGGGGGAGGAAGGAAGGAAGGAAGGAGGAAGGAAGGAAGGGAGGGAGGGAGGGAGGAAGGAAGGAAGGAAGGAAGGAAGGAAGGAGGGAGGGAGGAAGGAAGGAAGGAAGGAAGGAAGGAAGGAAGGAAGGAAGGAGGAAGGAGGAAGGAAGGAAGGAAGGAGGAAGGAAGGAAGGAAGGAGGAAGGAAGGAGGAAGGAAGGAAGGGAGGGGGGGAGGAAGGAAGGAAGGAAGGAAGGAAGGAGGAAGGAGGAAGGAAGGAAGGAAGGAGGAAGGAAGGAAGGAAGGAGGAAGGAGGAAGGAAGGAAGGAAGGAGGAAGGAGGAAGGAAGGAAGGAAGGAAGGAAGGAAGGAAGGAAGGAGGAAGGAGGAAGGAAGGAAGGAAGGAGGAAGGAAGGAGGAAGGAAGGAAGGAAGGAAGGAGGAAGGAAGGAAGGAAGGGAGGGAGGGAGGGAGGGAGGAAGGAGGAAGGAAGGAAGGAAGAAGGAGGAAGGAAGGAAGGGAGGGAGGGAGGGAGGAAGGAAGGAAGGAAGGAAGGAAGGAGGAAGGAGGAAGGAAGGAAGGAAGGAGGAAGGAGGAAGGAAGGAAGGAAGGAGGAAGGAGGAAGGAAGGAAGGAAGGAAGGAGGAAGGAGGAAGGAAGGAAGGAAGGAGGAAGGAAGGAAGGAAGGAAGGAGGAAGGAAGGAAGGGAGGGAGGGAGGGAGGGAGGGAGGAAGGAGGAAGGAAGGAAGGAGGAAGGAGGAAGGAAGGAAGGGAGGGAGGGAGGAAGGAAGGAAGGAAGGAAGGAGGAAGGAGGAAGGAAGGAAGGAAGGAGGAAGGAAGGAGGAAGGAAGGAAGGAGGAAGGAAGGAGGAAGGAAGGAAGGAGGAAGGAGGAAGGAAGGAAGGAAGGGAGGGAGGGAGGGAGGGAGGGAGGAAGGAGGAAGGAAGGAAGGAGGAAGGAAGGAAGGAAGGAAGGAAGGAGGAAGGAAGGAAGGAGGAAGGAAGGAAGGAGGAAGGAAGGAAGGAAGGAAGGAGGAAGGAAGGAAGGAAGGAAGGAGGAAGGAAGGAAGGAAGGAAGGAAGGAAGGAAGGAGGAAGGAAGGAGGAAGGAAGGAAGAAGGAAGAAAGGAAGGAAGGAAGGAGGAAGGAAGGAAGGAAGGAGGAAGGAAGGAAGGAAGGAAGGAGGAAGGAAGGAAGGAATGAAGGAGGAAGGAAGGAAGGAAGGAAGGAGGAAGGAAGGAAGGAAGGAGGAAGGAAGGAAGGAAGGAAGGAGGAAGGAAGGAAGAAGGAAGGAAGGAAGGAGGAAGGAAGGAAAGAAGGAAGGAGGAAGGAAGGAAGAAGGAAGGAAGGAAGGAAGGAAGGAAGGAGGAAGGAAGGAAGGAAGGAAGGAAGGAGGAAGGAAGGAAGGAAGGAAGGAGGAAGGAAGGAGGAAGGAAGGAAGAAGGAAGGAAGGAAGGAAGGAGGAAGGAAGGAAGGAAGGAGGAAGGAAGGAGGAAGGAAGGAAGAAGGAAGGGAGGAAGGAGGAAGGAAGGAGGAAGGAAGGAAGGAAGGAAGGAAGGAGGAAGGAAGGAGGAAGGAAGGAAGGAGGAAGGAAGGAGGAAGGAAGGAGGAAGGAAGGAAGGAAGGAGGAAGGAAGGAGGAAGGAAGGAAGGAGGAAGGAAGGAGGAAGGAAGGAAGGAAGGAAGGAAGGAGGAAGGAAGGAAGGAGGAAGGAAGGAAGGAGGAAGGAAGGAAGGAAGGAAGGAGGAAGGAAGGAAGGAAGGAAGGAAGGAGGAAGGAAGGAAGGAAGGAAGGAAGGAAGGAAGGAGGAAGGAAGGAGGAAGGAAGGAAGCAGGAAGGAAGGAAGGAAGGAAGGAGGAAGGAAGGAAGGAAGGAGGAAGGAAGGAAGGAAGGAGGAAGGAAGGAAGGAGGAAGGAAGGAAGAAGGAAGGAAGGAAGGAGGAAGGAAGGAAGAAGGAAGGAAGGAAGGAGGAAGGAAGGAAGGAGGAAGGAAGGAAGGAAAGAAGGAAGGAGGAAGGAAGGAAGAAGGAAGGAAGGAAGGAAGGAAGGAAGGAAGGAAGGAGGAAGGAAGGAAGGAAGGAAGGAGGAAGGAAGGAGGAAGGAAGGAAGAAGGAAGGAAGGAAGGAAGGAGGAAGGAAGGAGGAAGGAAGGAAGGAAGGAGGAAGGAAGGAGGAAGGAAGGAAGAAGGAAGGAAGGAAGGAAGGAGGAAGGAAGGAGGAAGGAAGGAAGGAAGGAAGGAGGAAGGAAGGAGGAAGGAAGGAAGAAGGAAGGAAGGAAGGAAGGAGGAAGGAAGGAAGGAAGGAAGGAAGGAGGAAGGAAGGAGGAAGGAAGGAAGGAGGAAGGAAGGAAGGAAGGAAGGAAGGAAGGAGGAAGGAAGGAGGAAGGAAGGAAGGAAGGAAGGAAGGAAGGAGGAAGGAAGGAAGGAGGAAGGAAGGAGGAAGGAAGGAAGGAAGGAGGAAGGAGGAAGGAGGAAGGAAGGAAGGAAGGAAGGAGGAAGGTAGATCAGTGATGACAGAGAATCCTTTATCGGCTGTCTCCTACTCGCCGCCACTGGGGACTGAGCCTGAAATCCAAGCGCGTGCCCTGACCAGGAATGTGACTGTGACCTCCTGGCCCACGGGTCAGCACTCACCCACCGAGCCCCATCGGCTGGACTTCACCGTTCTCCACGACTGTCACCACCTGCTCACCTGCTCCTGCCTTCCCTCAGCAGCGTTTTCTGAGAGCCCCCAACATGCCAGGCACTGCTCTACCAAGTAACAAGGGCAAAATAGGGGTGGGCGGTGAGTCCCTGTCCTCATGTACCGTACATTTAAGTAAGTTCTCCTTATCTCCCCACAGCCTAGACTAAGAGCCTATTATGCTGCCTGTGTTCTGTCTTCCTGCCTTCCACACCTCGCTGTGGGCTCAGCTGACACGTCCATCTCCCCCTCCAACTAGGGTCCTGAAAGGACCCAGCAGCGTCATTCCTGTCTGCATTCCTCGTGCCTGGCACACCTCCTGGGGCAAGGCAGGACACGGGGTCAGTGACTGGACTTGACATTATGACTACGTAATATTGTCATAAAATCAATCCCCATTTTCTTCTCTTTTTCCCTTTCTCTTCTCCACCGTTAGGCAATGGCCACCTGATTCTGAGTTTTACTGCTTCACAGGCAGTCATTTCTGGTCAGAATGCAAAACTGACTCATCTGTCAAAAGCCCTGAGCCCTGAGAGAACTTGGCAGGTGTGAGGAATGAAGGAAGTTGGGAGAGGGAGCTGTGGGCAGAAGCTGGCTGGCCTGAAAGAAGAAGTCCCCTAGACTAGGAAAAAAGTTCCCCCTTGGCATCTGCAGAAGCAAGGTCTGTGGCCTGGGGCTGTGGCATGGCACCCTTGTGGGCAGACGCCTTCAGGGAGGAATGATGTGTTGGGGGGATGGGTGCTCAAGACGGCAGGAAGATAGTGATATGGACTCCTCCCTGGACACGTGACCAACAGCCAGAGAGCCCCCCACATTGATGTCCTGGCTCTGGCCTCCCCTGAAACCATGGCACAATCATGGTGGACGCAGGGGAGGCACCGGTACATGTGCCCAGAGAGTCCTCCAGCCAATTGAAGGGCCACTCGGAGGCGGGGATTAGGGAACTGCGGTTCGAGAGAGAAAATAAAGGGTTATTTGGTACACATGGATGTCTGAGAATCAAAGGGTAGCACATATCCGTACAAAATTCCCCCAGAATTGGAGCCGAGTTGTTTAGAAACAACGTTGGTGGCTGGAGCAGGGAGGCGGTGGGTGGTGGTGTTTGGAGGAGCCAGTCAGGGGCCGGTGGTGGGACTGTGTTGAAAAGCGTTCTGCAGTTTTGCAGTCCTGCCCGGAAAGAGGCCAGCCCGGCAGTGCGGGGGAGGAGGAGGTTCGAGTGCAGCCCTTTTACCGCATGCGCCCGTGACGTGAGGCTCTCGTTCTCAGGAGAGCACCTAGAAAGAGGGGCGTAGAGGGGGCTTTCTAAGGCCTCTCACTTGGGGCCTGAGTTCACAAAACAGAACTCCCTTCTGAAGAGCAAAGGGGGCTTACTCACTTTAACTCAGCTCTGCCAGCTGGGACAGAGGCCACATCTTGGAGAAGGTGGGTGGGAGCCCCTCTCCTGCCATGGGTTACTAACAGAGAGACAGCCACCTGCAGGAGAGGACCCCCACCACCACCTGCCTAACGAGCCACTCCTAAGTTGGTGGGGTGGCAGGCCTTCTGAGTTTGGGAAAGGGTGGTGCCTGCGAGGTGGCCAGCTCTCTCTGCTCAGAGTTCAGAGTCATTAAGGATTTGACAAAGCACTGCAGCCCACTTTTTCCTTGGCCTGTGGGGAAGATAAGCATTTTTAAAAAAATATTTTTATTGCTTTCAGAGATCAAGCAGGAGAGAGAGAGAGAGAGGGAGAGAGAGAGAGAGATCAATGATGACAGAGAATCATCAATCAGCTGCCTCCTACACGTCCCCTATTAGGGATCCAGCCTGCAACCTGGGCACATGCCCTGACTGGGAATGGAACCATAATCTCCTGGTTCATAGGTTGACGCTCAACCACTGAGCCACACCGGAAGATGAGCATTTCAAGGAGAGCGCCCACGGCGAGTGATACAAACCTAAGGCAGGCTGGCGACATGAAATCTATAGAGGGCTTGAGGACTTGAGGTCTACACACCTGGAGGGTGGCCCCTTGTCCACACATCACACAGCCACGCCTCCTCACTCCTCTCTGACAGTCTGCACTTACCATCCCTCCCCACGGGTTCATAGCAGACATTCGTTCTTTTTTTTTTTTTTTTTTAAAGGTTATAACCAGTCATCTCTTTTTTTTTTTAATATATTTTTTTAATTGATTTTTTACAGAGAGGAGGAGAGAGGGATAGAAAGTCAGAAACATCGATGAGAGAGAAACATCGATCAGCTGCCTCTTGCACAACCCCCACCGGAGATGTGCCCGCAGCCAAGGTACATGCCCTTGACCGGAATCGAACCTGGGACCTTTCAGTCCAAAGGCCGACGCTCTACCACTGAGCCAAACCGGTTTCGGCCAGACATTCGTTCTTAATCACTGAAACAGTGACAAATCAGACTGGGGCAGAAGCATCCACCCAAATCCTGTCTCCAGCCTTTAGGTGTCTGGTATAATGTATGTGCCTGTCAACAGTCATTTCCTCTCTACCCAGAAACAAAACTTGAAAATATAAACATCATTAAGAAAAAAGAGGAAAACACACCATACAATATCACCACCTAAAATCTGTGATTTTCAGTCGAAGCAATGAAGATTCTTCATATTTAAATAAAATTCTTAATTTTTCTCTGCCCTATAAGAGATCTCAACATACTAAGATGGTATTTTACTGACTTTTAAGTGAGTGTTACAAGAATATTAAAGGGTTCTGAAGAGAAGCTATGAACTTCCCGGCCTTTGAGGATGCCATGATGAAGGGTCACATTGAGAAAAATGCTCTTCCCTTCCTCCCATCACTTTATTCAATTTCATCTATACATTAAAGAAATCAGAGCTTTTACTTAAAAATAAAGTATTTCCCCTTCTGATTATGTCATTTAATTTTGGTTCTGACTGCATTTGCCAAAAGCTATCCAAAAAGAGAGAGAATTAAATAAGTCATTTTTAGCTTAAAAAATAGTGCTTGAATGACCCAGCCATCATTTTTCAATGTCCTGTGAATTTATTAATCTTATCCGTGGTTCCATCTTAAACTTTTTTATTGCCAGGACAAACAGTCACAAAACTGATACCTATAATAATAAAAGTGCAATAAGCTAATTAGACCGACGTCCTTCCTGATGACCTGACCTTCCGAGTGAAGCTGGGGCTGCAAGGGAAGCCTGGGTCCAGGGCCCAGAGTGCCAGAGAGAAGCCAGCACTGGCATCCAGGGAAAGGAAGGTCTACTCTTGCACAAATTCGTGCATTGGGCCTCTAGTGTTATATAAAACTACTAGAGGCCTGGTGCACGAAATTCGTGCACAGGGTGTGTGTGTGTGTGTGTGTGTGTGTGTGTGTCCCTCAGCCTGGTCTGCACCCTCACCAATCTGGGACCTCTCGGGGGATGTCTGACTGCTGGTTTAGGCCTGATCAAACAAAGGATTGGGCCTAAATGGGCAGTGGGACATCCCTCTCACAATCTGGGACTATTGGCTCCTAACTGCTCACCTGCATGATTGCCCCTAACCGCTTCTGCCTGCCAGCCTGATCATCCCCTAATTGTTCCCCTGCTGGCCTGATTGACACCTAACAGGTCCCCTATTGGCCTGATTACCCCTAACTGCCCTCCCCTGCAGGCCTGGTCACCCCCAACTGCCCTCCCTGCTGGCCTGATCAGCCCCAAGGCTTTTATTAGTATAAATACTTGAGCATAAAATAGCCCAGCTTTTTCCCTAGCCAGTTTGGCTTAGTGGATAGAGCGCTGACCTATGGACTGAAAGGTCCTGGGTTCGATTCCAGTCAAGGGCACATGCCCAGGTAGGGGGTGTGCAGGAGGCAGCCAATCAATGATTCTCTTTCATCACTGATTGCTGGAAACTGATCATTGTCTCACTAATTATAAAAATATGGACAGGGAACCAGGAAGGCTGGACAACAACCTTCATTGCTCTGAAAGATCACAGCTAGTTCGCTCATTGTTAGCTGAAGCAGCCTCCACCTCTGTTTGTCTTATGTAAATTTCTGCTATTGGAAATTCCTGCCTAAAAGCTATGGGTGTATTCCATAGTCTCAATAAAAGGGATAGCCAAGCCAGAGCCATGGGTAGTCCTCTCTTGGGCTCCTGCCTGGTCCTTAATATTCCCAAATTAATACTTTTCTAGTCTCTTTCATTTGTGTGTGGCCTTCTCCAGAACCTGAACCCTGAACTGGAGCCCTGAACCATGTGGGACATGAAAGGGGTTCCCACAACTGATGTTTCTAGCTCTCTCTCCCTCTCCATTCCTCTCTGAAATAAATTAATAGATTAAAAAATAATAATAACCCAGCTTTCCTTTTAATTTGGGGCTAGTGCTATTTTATTGCTCATGTGGCTGTTTCAGTGGAACTATGAAAAACAGAGCTTGTAGGCCAAACACTCAAAGCAACGTTAAACAAAACCACCTTCTACACTCCCGAGTCTGGCAAATGTCATGCATCTAATTTTGCAGGCATTAAACTAAATGCAATTATACTGTCTTTAAAATCGTTTCTAATTAGATAAAGTAGAATCTGGGCTCTCTTGGCCAAACCCAGTGAAGACCTGCCAAGTTAATGCCTCTTTATCCAGTAACAGGGAATTCAGCCCATTCTTAAAACTTGTGGGTCTCCAAGGATAGAGAACTGCAATTTGTGGCTATTTTGAGCCAGCAATCACAGACAGAATCAGAGCAGCCGCAACAAGGAGGAAGACGACTGTGTTAAATTTAAATCTAGAAGACAGACATCAGAGAGCACCGACCCTGATGAATCACTGCTGAGTTCTGCTCCTCCAGGAGGGGCTGTGTTCTGCCCTTTCCTGGCCTCGATCTCCACCTCTTT
This sequence comes from Antrozous pallidus, assembly GCA_027563665.1. Classification (NCBI taxonomy): domain Eukaryota; kingdom Metazoa; phylum Chordata; class Mammalia; order Chiroptera; family Vespertilionidae; genus Antrozous; species Antrozous pallidus. The sequence continues at coordinate 50,271,152 of CM050524.1, read as the reverse complement.
TAAAGAGACTGGGCAGCTCCTCAGGTCCCGTTACTGAAAGGGACTTGAATGGCATCTACTGAAAAGCGGAATCTGTCTTCCAATAGTAGGTGACACCGCCCCGGCCGATGGTTGGGTGGCAGGCATTGCGCCAGACGTTCTAGGCACGTATCCTCTGCCTTAGAACAGCCCTCGGGAAAGGTCTTTCCATCTCTGAGATGAGTAAGGGCAACGTGATCTGGAGGCGCCCTTTGCCAAGGCTGGGTGCAGAAAGGGCGGCGGAGCCCGGCCCGGCACCGAGGGGGCGGGGCCTGCGTCCTGGGGCGGGGCGGGGGCGGGGCCCGGCGCCGGGAGGACTTGCCTTGAAGTAAGCGAACTGCAGAAACTTGTAGGGCTCCCGGCGCTGGAAGTCGGCCAGGACCTCGCGGCTGGGCTGCGACTGGCGGAAGGCGGGCAGGCCCTGCTTGCAGCGCTTGAGGCAGTGCGCTCGGCGCAGCAGGCCTCCGAAGAGGCGCAGCTCGGGGTAGCGGGCGAGGCCGGCGGCGGGCTCGGGCTGGGGCGCCACGCTGCAGTTGCGGTGGCAGAAGGCCTCGCTGTCGCGCAGCAGGCGGTGCAGCCGCAGGCTGATCTCCAGGTAGCCGACGCTCTCCGCCCAGTGCTCGCCGCTGTACTGGTCCAGGGCGTGCCGGTAGGCCGACTCGAGCGGCATCAGCTCGTCCCGCGGGAAGCTACGGAAGCTGTAGCGCTCGTACTGGGCGCGCCCGGGGCGCAGCGCGCAGCCCGCGCACAGCAGCACCAGCAGCGCCCCGGCCGCCCCGCGTCTCGGCTCCATCGCGCCGGGCGGAAGGAAGGAAGGACGGGCGCAAGTCGGAAAGGAAGAAGGACGGCGCGAGGCAGCGGGCGGAATGCCCGGGAGGCGGGGATGTCAGCCTCTGGCCCGCCCCGTCTGTCCGGCCGCCCCTCCCCACCCAGGCCGAGGGTCCCTGCAGCTGCCGGGGTGGGGATGGTGACCCGGGAAGAACCCCCTGCCTTCAGGTTCCTACACTGTCCAGCTGATGCTGGGGCTCTGCTGTCCACTGGTTGGGGGGTGGCGGTCTGCGAGCCAGATGCTGCCCTAATGGATCATAAACTTTATAATCACTTCGAGGACTTGGGAAAACGCAGATGCCTGGGCTGTACCCCCAGAGTTTCTGATTTTGCAAGTCTGCGGGTTTCCATTTCTTTATCTATACTAATAAAAGGGTAATATGCTAATTTCACTGGACATCTTCCAGACATCCTTCTGGATGTCCTTCCAGACAAAGCGACAGTGGCGGGGTCTGAGGCAGAGTAGGTTAGGGGCAACCAGGCCATCAGGGGAGAGCAGTTAGGGGTGACCAGGCCAGTAGGGGTAACCAGTCTGGCAGGGGAGGGCAGTTAGGGCCAACCAGGCTGGCAGGCAGAGTGGTTGGGGGTGATCAGGCAGGCGGGCAGGGCAATGGTTAGGAGCCAGCAGTCTGGATTGCAATAGGCAGTCGGACATCCCCCAAGGGGTCCCCGAATGGAGAGGGTGCAGGCTAGGCTGAGGGCCCAACCCACTGTGCATGAGTTTCATGTACTAGACCTCTAGTGCATATATAATATATATATACACATATATATATAGTTATGACTTAGAATTTTATTCTAATGATCTTTTTATTTTTTAATTACCACTTGCATTCAATATAATTTTGTATTCGTTTCAGTGTGCAGTAGAGCGGTTGATAATCGTATACTTTCCCGATATTTCCAGTACCTACCTGGCACCATACTTAGTTATTTCTATGTCATTGACTATATTCCCTATGCTGAGATACCTAGGACTATTTTGTAACTAACCAATTTGTACGTTATCCCTTCACCCATTTCACCCAGATGACTAGGCAGAGCACAGAGGATTTTTAGGGTGGTGAAACCATTCTGTATGATCCTATAATGGCAGATAAATAATATACATTTGTCAAAACCCACAGAATGTACACCATAAAGAGCGAACCCTTAATGTAAACTATGAACGTCGGGTGATTAGGATGTGTCGGTGTACGCTAATCAGTTGTAACGTATCACTGGGTTTGGGATTCTGATAGTGGGGAAAGCTGTGCGTATGTGGTGGCAGGGGGCAGACAAGAAATTTCTGCTCAAATTCTTAAAAAGTATGTTTTTGTTGATTTCAGAGAGGAAGGGAGAGAAAGAAACAGCGATGAGAGTCAAGCCTGCAGCCTGACCCGGAATTGAGCCGTGATCTCTGGTTCACAGGAAGTCAATCACTGGGCCACACCAGGGGGCTCTGCTCAGTTTTGCTGCAAATAAAGCTTCTCTTACAATAGTCTGTTTTTAAAAAGCATACTGGCTGTTATCTGTAAAACGTTCCCTCATTTGGGGTTTCTCTGATGTCTCCTCATGATTAGATTCAGATAAGTTTGTTTGGCCAAAAAACCACAGAAGCATTATTGCATCTCTCCCTGGTGTCACGTGGGAGAAACACAGTATCTGCCTCTTATCAGTGAGGTTAATGTTGACTACTTTGTTAAGGTCATGGTTTCTCCACTTCATTATTTTTGTAATTAGTAAAATTTTTTGGTGTATAGAGCACTTTTCTTAATAGCCGAAAGCAGAAATAACTTGTCCATAAGTGGGGTTATTGTTGTTTTTGTTTGTTTGCTTGTTTTATTGATTTTGGAGAGTGGGAGGGAGGGAGAGAGAGAGAGAAACATTGATGTGAGAGAGAAACATCAATTGGTTGCCTCCCTCATGCCCCCTGGCTGGGGATCGAACCTGAAACCTCGGTATTTGCACTGACCCGGAATCGAACCTGTCACCTTTTGGTGTATGGGACAATGCTCCAACCAAGTCACACCAGCCAGAGCTGGATTGTTGTTTTTAAGTGAGAATATATGCACAGAGAATAATATTTTACATCAGGGGAAAATGATAGAATTATAGCTTCGCATAACACAGTTCAATCTAAGAAAAATAGAGAATAACTTCATTTGTCTAAAATTTTAAAGTATGTCAAAGCACACAAAATATTATTTAGGAATGCAAATAGTGTAGTCTTACCTCTTCCAAGCGCACAGGATAACACCACTGTGATGAAGAAGGAACCACGCAGACTCTTCGGGTGGTGATTTCCTGTCGGGTGGGAGGAAGGGCGTGGAATTGGGAGAGGGTCACCTGCGGGATGGGAGTATGAGGACACTCGCTTTCATTTTCTATGCCATACATGTATTTTCCCATACATGTATTTTTAAGATATTCTTTTATACTTAGTTGTTATTTTAAAACAATTTTTAGGAAAACCATTGTAGTAGTGATATAAAGAAAGTAAAACAAGGGGGTGGGATGGAATGGTGAAAGGTTGCATGAGGGGGTGAGCAGAAACCTGAATGGAGAGAAGGAGCCTGTAGAGATGGCACAGTTTAGGGGAGATTTTTCCTGGTTCCCAGTTGCCTCCTGCCCAGAAAATCCATGGCCATCTTACTTGGAGCTTGATATCCCAAATGTGTGGAGAACGGGAAAAAGGCAAACACCCCAATTCAAAAATCAAACAGAAATGTCCAATAAATAGCAACAACCTTGCAAAGATGTGGCTGAGAGACTCGGGTGAGAGCAAGGTGACAGAAAGAAGATAGGAGAGATGTTTAAAACGAAGTCCTCACCGCGGCCGCTGTGGTTCAGTTGGTTGGAGCCTTGCCCAATACACCAAAGGGCTACGAGTTCAGTTCCCAGGTAGGCACATGACTAGGTTGCTGATTCACATTGATGTTGTTACAGAGCGCAGCCCACCGCGAGACAGACCACCACACAAATTTGAAGTTTTGGAATATTTATTTGCTGATTCGAACCAGGGCCTCCACCGTCCAAACACAAATCGTGGTGGAGAGCCCCGACCTTCAGTCAAGCGGATATTTTATACCCCGCGCAGGGGGGGTGAAGGTTGGCTTGGCAGCTCCTGATTGGCTAATACAAAGCTAAAAACCTTAACGACTTCTTGGTTCTGTCTTGACGCAGCTAAAGGTCACATTTGCAAAGTATATTTCAAAATAATACTCCTCGGTCAGGTCCGGTCTACATTCCGGAAGCCGGTCTCTGCTAAAGTTTATCTGTATTTACCATCTGCTTACACCTGGCCGTTTATGGCCGGGCCTGTTTGTCTCAAAATCTTTCACTCCCTACATTCCGGGACCTTCCGGTCCCCAGGGCGGTGGGGCTCACATTCCCTACTAGTCTTAGCTGGGAATCAAATCCTTGATTCCTCACCCTCCTCATCTATCTCTGCCAGGCTTTGATAATGCATTCGGAGGAGCATTATTCTTAAGTCTTGAGTCCTGGACTGAACCATATTTACCAGGGATCTGAAAATGCAGGGGCCTATCGCTAGCAGTAGGAGTAATCCAAACAGCGGGCCTAGTAAGGGGAGTAGGTAAGGGAGGAAGCCATTCAGCCCACTGCACAGCGGGTTGCCCATGAGTTCTTTTCTTCTCCTAACTAGATCTTCTTGTAGGGTCCTGATTTTATCCCTAACTATCCCAGATTTGTTGGCGTAGAAGCAGCATCGTTCTTGTAGGGCTAAACATATCCCTCCCTGCTCTGCAGTCAATAAGTCTAGGCCCCTCCTGTTCTGTAGGACTACCTCAGCCAGGGAGTCGATTTGATCTTGTAGGTCATTTATGGTTCCGGACAGGGCCTGGACGTCATCAATTAATTGATTTGACAGCTTCCTATAGGAGTCTACAGCCACACCTAAACCCGCAGTGCCTGAAGCCACGACGCCTGTCACTCCCAGTCCTAAAAGTAAGGGGATGAGTTGGACAGCCCTTTTATTTCTCCCTGCTATGTATTCTAGGTGAGGGAGGGGTACAGGCTCATCTCCTGGAATGATGTCTAAGTCGGGGAGGATAGTCGCCTGCACACAGAGGCCTGTCCAGTTTGTGGGGAGGGCAGTAAAGGCTAGACTGCCCCCACAGATAAAGGCTTGGCCCGGGGCTGGGCAGAGAGGCTGGGAGTAGTTGGCCAAGCTGGAGCAATTAGCAAAGGTCATAAATCCAACATTTAAATCAGATCTATTATTACGGAGAGGGCGTTGAAAGCAAGCGGACATATTAAACCCTATGGGCTGGACCCTAAAGCGGGAGCTGACAGTATAGTTCCCCTCTTCAGTTACTGATGTGCTGACAGATGGGATGGCTAGCGGCATCGGGGTCCCGAGGGTCATGCACAACCAACAATCCCTTGCCAGTTCTGGGTTCGAAGCGTTCAGGGCCCGGTGCGTGGCCTCTAGAATCCGGTTAGTCTGAGTGTTTAAGTCCGGGCCCCTGGACTTCTAAAGCGCTAGGGGATGGTAGTTCAATGGAGGGTATCTTTGTCTTATAATTTCCTCAATTTTAGTCCTTACTATTTCCTCTCTGACCCGGTCCGTGGGCCCACCCCCATCGGATATGTGGATAGGGGCTATGGCGGGCCAGCAGACAGAACCTCCTACTGTTCCTCTACAGGAGGCCTGGCCATATCTGGAGTATCCCAGCCCAGAGCTGAAGTCCCAATCCCCTCCAAAAGATCCACTGTATGTCCGCTGGAGAACTGCAGTGAGGTAGTTTTTCCCGTCAGAGTGTGTGCACTGTCGAACCTCATTGTGACAGGTGGAATGCATCTGTGTGACTACAGAACAACCAGTGGGGCAGGAGCCTGGCTTTCCATCTCTTGCGGGAATAATGGTGGGCTTCCCGACACACTTCCAAGACTGAGCAAGTCCCCCCCCCCCCCCCCCCCCCCCCCCCCCACTTGTGACCTATATTCTAAATAGGCAGTCTTTCCTCCACAATCTGTAACGGGAGTAATGGGCAGGCACCACCCCAGTATTTCCCCCTTTACAGTCACACGGGCTTCCAAACAGTTTTAGAAGCAGTTCACTCTTACTCACTGACTTCCCCATTCCCCCTCTCCCAACTGGGATAAGGGGGAGAAGACAGAACAGGGTTAAGGGGAAGAAACCAGTCTGAGTCTTAGGGGATTCGGAGTTCGTTCTACTCGCCATCTCCGGTCGTCCTTGGCGGCCCCGTCCTCTGGCGCCTTCTTAAGCGGGTATGGTGGATCCAGGCGCTTTTCCCCGCGACCTTCTCGGCTGTTGGAGCGCTGAGAACCACCGTGCAGGGCCCTTCCCGGCGGGGCGTCAGTTGCTCCGGACTCAGTTTCTTTATTAAGACCAGGTCGCCGGGTTCGAAGAGTGGGTTTCGCTTTCTCTCTGCCTCCGCGGCCTCTGGTCCTTCGCCTCAGGCTGCTTCCTGGGCCTTCCTTCGGACGAACTGGGGTGCCTGTAGGGACTTAAGGAGACTTTTATTTCTAATTTCAGCAACTTGTTCTTCCCCTACTTTCGGGATCATCAGTGGAAGACGACCGTAGATGATCTCGAAGGGGGTAGTATATCCCGAACAGTAAGGTGTGCACCTTACCCTCAGAAGGGCAAAAGGAAGTAGATTTACCCAGTCCCCGCCAGTCTCTATTTTATATTTAGTAATTATTTCTTTTTTTTAATATATTTTATTGATTTTTTACAGAGCAGAAGGGAGAGCGATAGAAAGTCAGAAAGATCGATGAGAGAGAGACATCGATCAGCTGCCTCTTGCACATCTCCAACTGGGGATGTGCCCGCAGCCAGGGTACATGCCCTTAACCAGAATCGAACCCGGGACCCTTCAGTCCGCAGTCCGACGCTCTATCCACTGAGCCAAACCGGTCTCGGCAGTAATTATTTCTTTAAGTGTCCTGTTCATCCTTTCTACCTGAGCTGAGCTCTGGGGGCGGTAAGCGCAATGGAGCTTCCATTTAATGTTTAGAGCTGTAGCCAATTGCTGGGTGACATCATCAGACCCCAGATAGAGAGGTAACCCAAATCGGGGAATAATTTCAGTAACCAATTGCTTAACCACTACCTGGGAAGCCTCTCTTTTCGTCAGGAAGGCTTCTGCCCATCCTGAGAAAGTGTCAACTAAAACCAGGAGGGACTTGTATCCTCCTTTCGCAGCCGGCGTTTCCGTAAAGTCTGCTTCCCAAAATTCACCGGCTCCTGTCCCCCGGCGCGGACCCCGGGCTGGCCCACTCCGACAGGATTTGCATTTACTGGGGCACAAGTAGGGCACCTCTTGGCTCCGTCCTGGGCTATCCGGTGGATTCCCGGGACGAGGTAAGATTTTCGGATCAGTTCAGCAAGCTTCTGTCCTCCTAGGTGGGTCTTCCTGTGGGTTTTATGGGCGATAGTCCTTCCCAAGGCCTGGGGTAGGAGGGTCCTGCCATCTGGGAGAGTGATCCATCCTGAAGGAGTACTTACACCTCTCAGCCTTTTGCCTAATTCCTGTTCTTTCTCGGAATACTCTGGCGTGGAGGGAGGATCGGGGTCCCCGGAAATGACCATTGCGGTCCCCTCCTGCCCTACTAGTCTTAGGGCAGCGTTTCTAGCTGTCTGGTCCGCAAAGCGGTTTCCTCTGGACACTTCAGAGTCATCTCTTTGGTGTCCCCGGCAACGGACGACCGCCACCTTTCCTGGTTCCCAGACAGCCGCAAGGAGTGCTGGAATTTCTGCGGCATGCTTACTGCCTGTTCCTCCCGCAGTCAGTACGCCCCGCTCCTTGTCCAGAGCCCCATGGACGTGACGGTGGCAAAGGCGTACCTGTTGTCAGTGTAGATGTTGACTCTCCTTCCTTTTCCCCATTTTAGTGCTTCTGTTAGGGCTATGAGTTCAGCTTTCTGGGCGGAGGTGCCTTGGGGAAGGGCTTCAGCCCAAAGGATGCTCTTTGCACTTGCCACAGCTGCCCCGGCATACCTTATCCCTTCCTGGACGAAGCTGCTCCCATCAGTGAACAGAGTCTCGTCAGCCTCGTCGAGGGGAATGTCTGTCAGGTCCGGTCGGGGAGAAGAGAGCGTCTCTAATACCTCCGAGCAGTCATGGAGAGGGAGCTGCTCGTCAGACACAGGCCGTAGAGTGGCCGGATTCAGGGCCGCCGACCGTCGGAAGCTGATCCGAGGGGGATCGAGAAGGACCTGGTACTGGGTAATTCTGGCATTGGACATCCATCGTTCGGGGGGCATCTTTAATAGTCCTTCTAGGTTGTGGGAGGAAGTGACTTCTAGTGTCTGGCCAAAAGTCAGTTTGGTGGCCTCTTTTACCAGGAGGGCGGCCGCGGCAATGGTCCGCGGGCATCCCAGCCACCCAGCGGCTACCGGGTCTATGCGCTTGGATAGGTAGGCAACTGGTCTCTCTCAAGGGCCTAAGGCCTGAGTCAGGACTCCTTTGGCTACCCCGCCAGCCTCCGCAACGAACAGTTGGAACGGCTTCTCCAGGTTGGGGAGACTGAGGACTGGGGCACTCACCAGGGCTGTCTTCAAGGCCTGGAATGCCTCCTCCTCGGTGCTGGTCCAGGCGAGCTCTGCCTCCTTTCCCCCGGCAGCTGAGTAGAGGGGTTTCGCAGTCTCCGCAAACCCGGGGATCCAGAGGCGGCAGTATCCTACAGCCCCTAAGAACTCCCTTACCTGCCTTTTGGTAGCGGGAGTGGGTATCTGCAGGATGGCCTGTATCCTGCTCTGTGACACAGTCCGTTGGCCCTAGCTTAACTTATAGCCAAGGTAGGTTACTTCCCGGGAACACAATTGGGCCTTTTTAGCAGAGACTTTGTACCCCAGTTCCCCTAGAGTCTTTAATAAGTCCTTCGTAGCCTGTTTGCACTCCTCTCCAGTCGGGGCTGCAGTTAGTAAGTCATCAACACGCTGCAGGAGGGTGATCCCAGGATGCTGACCTCGGTGCTCTTTCATGTCCTGGCGAAGAGCCTCATCAAACAGGGTCAGAGAATTCTTAAAACCCCGCGGTAGTCTGGTCCAAGTCAGCTGCCCCGATTCTCCCCCCTCGGGGTCGGTCCATTGGAAAGCAAAGAGGGGCTGGCTCTGAGGGGCCAACGGAAGACTAAAGAAAGCATCCTTCAGGTCCATAACGCTGTACCAAGTTAGGCTCGGAGGAAGAAGACTGAGGAGGGTACACGGGTTGGGCACCGTGGGATGAATGGTGTCGACCCGGTTACTGACTTCCCTGAGGCCCTGTGCCGGACGGAATTCTCCTGTCCCCGGCTTCCTGACTGGCAGTAGGGGAGTATTCCAGACCGATTTACATGAGATCAGGACTCCTGCGGCTCGTAGCCTGTCAATATGAACCTTTATTCCCCTCCGTGCCTCCTGACTCATTGGGTATTGTCGGACCCGGACAGGGAGGGCTGAGCTTTTCAGTTGAACCACGATAGGCGGCCGGTGGCTCGCCAGCCCCGGAGGGTTGCCTTCAGCCCATACCTCGGGGATCTCTTCCCTCCACATTCTTATGAGGTCCTCTCCTCCTGTGTCCTCTGGGGTCTCGTAGAGGCGGTGTTCTTCCTTTACTGGGAGGGTGAGGAGAATCTGTCCCTTCGCCTCCACCCTAGTTTCTCCGGACCTCGTGAAGGTTATGGTGGCCCGGAGTTTCTATAATAAGTCTCTTCCGAGGAGGGGTTCTGGACACTCGGGAATCACTAGGAAGGAATGAGTGACTAATCCCCTCCCTATATCAGTGAGTCTTCCCTGTGACTTGGGATAGCTTTTGGGCCTCCCCGTTGCTCCAATTATTCTGACTGTCTCTTTGGTTATGGGTCCAACTGGGTGCTGAACGACAGAGTGGGTGGCCCCGATATCCACCAAAAAGTCTATGGGTTGGCCCCCTACCGAGAGTGTTAGCCGGGGCTCCCGAGGGCCTGGGGAGCCTCGAAGGCCCTAGTCAATTTCTTCAACCAGTACCGGGGCGGCTTGGTCCCCAGAAGGCCGCTTGGGACACTCCCGCTTCCAGTGCCCTTCCTCCTTGCAGTATGCACATTGGTTCTTCTTAAGTCCACCTCGGCCTCCTCCCTTGCCTGGCCCGTTTCCCTTGCCTTTCTGCCCCTTGTCTTCCTTGGCAAGGAGGACCTTGGCCGTTTTCTGGGTTAGTTCCTGAGTAACCTTGGTGGGATCTTCTCGGTTTTCAAACACCCTCTGGGCTATAGCCAATAACTCAGAAAGCGACTTCCCTTCAAATCCCTCTAACTTCTGTAATTTTCTCCTAATATCTGGGGCTGACTGGGCCACAAACTGGAGAACCACCGCCGGCTGATTCTCTGGCGCCTTTGGATCTATTGGAGTCCAAGTTCTGTAGGCCTGGCGGAGTCTCTCTAAGAAGGCAGTGGGACCCTCGTTCGGGCCCTGTCTGGCTTCAGTCACCTTAGCTAAGTTGGTGGGCTTTCGGGCTGCTGCCGGAATGCCCCTTAAAAGAGTCTGGCAGTACCGGATCAGAGCCTCCCCCCAAGGGTGGAATTTGGATTCCAACTAGGTCGGGTGGTCGGGAAAGTCTCCTCTACGTGGGCCTCGTCTGTAGTCGGCTCACCAAGGTGGTCTCTAACCTGTTTCCGACCCTCTATTTTGATCCTCTCTCTCTCTTCCGTTGTAAAAAGGGTATTGAGGAGCTGCTGGCAGTCGTCCCAAGTGGGCTGATGAGTATAAAAAACCGACTCCAGCAAAGTTATTACTCCCTCCGGGTCAACTGAAAACGGGGGGTTCTGGTTCTTCCAGTTGTACAGGTCGGAGGTGGCGAAGGGGACATATGTACGGAGGGGCCGACCAGCGGCATCCGTCTCCCCCACTTCCCTCAGCGGGAAAACTCCTTCTGGTTTCGGCCCAAAGGCCGTGCCAGCCCTGGTGTGGGGAGGGCTGGTCGTGGAATCGGGCAGCAGCAAAGGCGGGTAAAGGGAAGCAGCCTCCTTAGGGGGGGTCCGCTGCCACTCTCTCCTGGTCCGGCATACGGGGGCGGCGCCGGTTCCTCCCTGCATCCTGCCGACCGTTTGGATGGAGGAGTCTCGGGGAGCACCGGGAGGACCGGAGCACTCGGTGCCCTGGGAGGCTGGGCTACCATAACCCGAGATGTCTGTCTCTTTCCCAATTTCCTTGGCTGGCCCTTTGGGCAGGCACAATTTTTAATATAGCCGAGCTTGTCCCAGACAATGTCCAGCCAGGCGTCTATATACGGGGATCTGGTCAGGATGGCCTGGATTCCCATAACAGTCTTGCTGGACCGCCTGGCCGATGGTGGCATCAAAGGTGCCCGTGGTCGGCCATCCTACACCAAACGTGGGCCATTCTCATTCACAGAACTTTCTTAAGTCAAAAGCATTTACTGGCGCCCCATACCCATCGGCCCGGCGTTTAAAGTCAGAGAAGTTTTTAATCAGACATTCAAGAGGACTCAAAAGACTCTTAGACTCGCCCTGTCCCATCTTCCCTTTTTGCCCCTCTCGAATTAGACAGAGAATTCCAAAACAAATCCAAAAGACAGGGAGTATTATTTCTCACACCACACTCAGTCTCGGCCGCTCACTCACACTACTCCTCATTCAGTCAGATCAGACACTCTACCAGTGACTCTCGGGGGTCATCACCCCTCCGAGTCGGGCCTGGGACCCGAAGGTGGCGTCCCACCGTCCACAGGCCGCCCTTTCCGCAGATAAACAGATTCAGAAACAGAAAATTTCAGGCCTGACTTACCGGCGCCGTGCAGGTCCCAGAGCTGAGCGGTCCGGACCTTCGGTGGCCTGTCCGGGGACAGTGAGGGTTCCCTAGTGGGGGATCTCGCTGGGGCCTCCAAATGTTACAGAGCGCAGCCCACCGCGAGACAGACCACCACACAAATTTGAAGTTTTGGAATATTTATTTGCTGATTCGAACCAGGGCCTCCACCGTCCAAACACAAATCGTGGTGGAGAGCCCTGTCTTCAGTCAAGCCGATATTTTATACCCCGCGCAGGGGGGTGAAGGTTGGCTTGGCAGCTCCTGATTGGCTAATACAAAGCTAAAAACCTTAACTACTTCTTGGTTCTGTCTTGACGCAGCTAAAGGTCACATTTGCAAAGTATATTTCAAAATAATACTCCTCGGTCAGGTCCGGTCTACATTCCGGGAAGCCGGTCTCTGCTAAAGTTTATCCGTATTTGCCATCTGCTTACACCTGGCCGTTTATGGCCGGGCCTGTTTGTCTCAAAATCTTCCACTCCCTACATTCCGGGACCTTCCAGTCCCCAGGGCGGTGGGGCTCACAGATGTGTCTCTCATTCCCTTCCTCTTTCTCTAAAATCAATAAACATATTCTCAGGTGAAGGTTTTTTTAAAAATTATTGAAAGAATAAACAAAAGCAAAGTCCTTGTTTTTGGGGGTTTTTCCCCCTAAGGCAAGCCTCACTTAGGATATTTTATATTTTTACTTACTAACTTTTATTGGAGCAATGGGGAAACTGTTAGCTGATTATTTCACAATTTTATCTTTGTATTCTTTCATAACCATAACCATTAAGTTGGTTATACAACTTAACTCCTAAACATGGGTCTCAGGATTTTCTGGGTCAGAAAACTTGAAGACCAACTGTCCACTTTAGCAGGCCCAAGACTTTGGGGTTGTTGTTGTTTTAGTTTTTTAAAAATATATATTTTTATTGACTTGAGAGGAGGAAAGGAGAGGTCATATGCCCAGGATTCCCAACCTGCAAGAGGCAGCCAATTGATGATGTTTTTTTCTCATTGATGTTTCTATCTCTCTATCCCTCTCCCTCTCTCTCTAAACATCAATAAAAAATATTTTAAAAAATAAACCTTTTCATTATTAGATTTAACAAAGTTTTGCCCCCTCACTGGTTTTGCTCAGTGGCTAGAGCATCAGTCTGTGGACTGAAGGGTCCCAGGTTCGATTCCAGGTCGGGCACATGCCCAGGTTGCAGGCTCCATCTCTTCCTCTCCCTTCCTCTCTGAAATCAATAAAAATATATTTAAAAACAAACAAACAAAAACACAAACTTTTGCAAATTGCTACAAGTCTCTAAATACTTACTTTGAATTTCTGTTCCTATCGCTGTCCTTGGACCACAGTTGGAGTCGCACTGCTCTCTCTTAGAGCATGTACTGTAATTGTGTACTAGAGCATCTTTTCCATTGAAGATGAGTCCTTACAGGGCGACCACTTACTCATGGTCTTTCCATATCCCCCACATCATGGAACAGAATTTACATCCGGCCCCCTATATGGGCAGGAACTAAAAATGTATGAGCAGAAAGAGGTAAAAGTCAGGCTCGAAAGTCTGAACATGTGACTTTTGAGACTCCATTACTTCCTGGCTCTGAGGCTATTGGCAAGTCATTTAACTCCACCGTGCCTCAGTTTTCTCACCTGTGAAATGTGGATAGTAACATGCAACTTGGATCTTGAGGCAGAGTGACACACTGATGATAAAGCAACCAATCCAACAGCGGCCATTACTGTTATTGCTAGTTCAACTTAAATACAAAGTCAAACACTAAAATCTCAGAAACAAACTACACTATGTAGTCTCTGGGCAGGCTTTTACTGTGAAGGGCCAGAGAGAAAATATTTTAGGTTGTGGGGCCAAAAGGACTCTGCTTCAGCTATTCGATTCTGCCACTGTTGTGTCAAAGCAGCCCTCTCTAACATGTAGAGAATGGGGAGATGCTGTGTTCTGACACAACTTCATTCATACACACAGACATTTCAGTCTCATTGTTTTCAAACGTCACAGAATATTATTCTGAAAAATTTTCAACCATTTAAAAATGATTCTTAACTGACAGACTTTAAAAAAAAACAGGCATCAGGCTGGATTTGAGCTGCCAGCGTTAGTTTGTTTAGCTCAATCAATCCTGTGCTAAACACTTCTTGCCTCAATTCAGTTAAAAATGCCTGGAGTGTACACGCTTGGGGGAAAAATGATGGGAAAGGTTGATTCTGCCATTTGCTAAAGATTTTTAAAAATATTATTATTATTATTATTATTTTTACAGAGAGGAAGGGAGAGGGATAGAGTTAGAAACATCGATCAGCTGCCTCCTGCACACCCCATACTGGGGATGTGCCTGCAACCAAGGTACATGCCCTTGACTGGAATCGAACCTGGGACCCTTCAGTCCACAGTCGACGCTCTATCCACTGAGCCAAACTGGTCAGGTCTGCTAAAGATTTTTTAAAATGTAACTTAATTTTGCAATAATTCAGACTTAGAAAAAAATTGAAGCAACAGTAGAAAGAGAGAGGAAGGGAGAGGGAGCAAGGGATAGAAACATCAATGAGAGAGAATCACTGATTGGCTGCCTCCTGCATGCCCCCTACTAGGGATGGAGCCCACAACCTGGGCATATGCGCTGACCAGATATCCAACTGGGGATCTCTTGGTTCTTGGGTCAATGTTCAACCCATGTGGGCTAATGTTGCATTTCTAAGACTGTACCTCTTCCTTAAGGGGCACATCGCTGTGTTTTGCCCTGATTTGACAGATCTGCCTACATCAGCATCGCAGGGCTATTGAGAAGCTCCTGTGCCTAGAATGAAAAGGTGGGAGGTGTTGCACTCATCTCAAAACCCAGCAATGAAATACAAATTCTGCAGATGCTGGTGCTTTGAAGGTTGGCATTTGGAATGGTTGTACCATAGCTGAGCCGTATCTCTGCATTTCTTTGAAGGTTCTCAAACGTTAGCGTGCACCAAAAAACCTGCAGGGTTTGTAAAAATAGAGATTTCTGAACTTCATCCTTCGAGTTTCTGATAGAAAATTTGCATTTTAAACAAGTTCCAGGTATATAGCTGATCCAGGCACTACAATTTTCTGACCCCTAGTTTAGAGTTTTCCGGAGACTCCTAGGGCTGGGATTCTAGCTCTTGCTCGCCTAGGGCAGGGCTGGGATTCTAATCTCGCGCCCCCGGGTTTATCTGGTGTCAACTTCCCCCTTCTGTCCTCGGAGGCAGCCAGGGGGCAAGGAGACCCTGGTTAAAGTCCAACCCCACCAGCGAGTTATCCAGCTGCTGACAGCGGGGCCTCCAGATTGCCTGTGCGAAGGGCCTGAGACCCACTGGGGCCAGATAACGCTATCCTGGTGTCACACGGCTGCGCGTGGCCTCCGGGCGCGTCCTGCGCTGGTTCCCGCCCCCGGGCCCGTCAGCTGTCTCGGGGCGGAGCTCGGGGCGGAGCAGGCTCGGGGCCAGCCGGCAGGACCGGGACCGGAGGGGTGGGGCCAGGCCTCGGGTCCTCAGTCTAGTGACGCTGAGCTGAGCGGCTGGCCCCGGCGCCGACTGTGGCGGAGCCGAGAAGCGGGAGGGTGGACATGCTGGGGGCCGATCGCATCCTCCCGCTGTTGCTGGTGTCGCTGTTGCCAGGGACGGCGCGCAGCTTTCGTGTAAGTCCACAGGGCTCCCGCGCGGGGATGCATTGAGAGGGGACATGCTGGCGGAGGAGTGGGCGGGGGCCACGGCCAAGAGGGGTCCTGGGGGCGGCGGTCCTGGGGCCCCGGGGTGCACTCGGCTGCCCGGCAGCCTGCGGAGCGCAGGCAGTGGACTGGCCCTCCCGTCGGGGCGGGCCGGCCGGGCCGGGCCGGGCGCGCGTCCTTCCCGGTAGCCGGTCGCTTGTGGGTTTTGCTCCGGACGCCGGTTTCGCTGGGACCCAGGTGCCCAAAGGTGCCACGAGGGTGAGATGAGGTGCACCCACCCCCTGCCAGTTTCGCAGTTTTCCAGGAGGTCGGGGGAGGGGGGGGGTCTGAATAGCGCGTGTTAGAGGAGGAAGTCTCGGGCTCTGGCGTGGGGCGCCCTCCCTTGCCCAGTGTGCTCTGCGGGGCGCTCCGGAAGGAGAAATTGGGGTCAGGTGAGCCCTCGCCCCCCGCCCCCCGCAACAGGAATTTAGGGTTCATTGCTTTCGAGATGTCCTCTTTCCAAGCACCTCGTGCCCTTCTTGCCACTCCTCGCCCCCTCCTCTTCTCGACTTGGATTTTCCAAACCTTCAGGGTCTGGCGGGCGAGGCCGAGGGCGGGCTGGAGGCGGCGGCAGGTGGCAGCCGGAGCTGCTGGAGGGAGGTCCTCGGGAGCCAGAAGGTGCGGGGGAGGGGGGGTGCCGGGGGGGCGTCTGACCGGAGAAGAACAGCAGGGAATTGAAACCGCACCAGTCCCTCTGCACTTTCCGCCAACCCACTCTGGTCCCCCCAGAGCCTGGGCAGGCTGAGTCCGAGTCACGTTTCAAGTAGAAGTGCTGGAATTTGGGCCCACTGACTTGTAAATCTGACCCTTTGATCAAAGGCTTAGAGTGACTTGCCTAGGGCAAAGTCATACATTTCCATAAAACCTAGACGCTAAGAATCTTAAGTATTTGGAAACGCCTATTGAACGTATTTTAATTTAGAGTTCCTCTTAGGGAGTATTTGCTGCCCTGACTACTGGCTCCTGTGCCCCGGGTTTTTTGGCCAGGAGGAGCCCCCCAGTGAGAGCTAGCCCGGGTGAGAACCAGGGGAACAGTGGCAGAGACTGCTGTGTGCGGGGAAGACAGATCTTTATATGTAGGTGGGCTGTGGGAAGGGAGAGGAGGGTGTATGGACCGAGGAGCTAATGGGCAGGGCAGGCCCCTGAGCCAGTGGTTGCTCATCTCTGTGCAGCATCATTCAGTAGCCGGGTGCCGACTGACATGCCAAGGCCCAGGTTGGGAGGCTGGCCTCCCCCCAGGAATTCTTCCACGTCTAAGTGCCCCTCCCTGGGCCTGGAGCTGAAGAAAGCTACCAGCGAACCAGCTTTCCATGATTCCCTTGTTTACATTTATCTTTTTTAAAAACATATTTTAAAAATTGATTTCAGAGAGGAAGAGGGAGCGGCAAAGAGATAGAAACATCAGTGATGAAAGAAAATTGATTGGCTGCCTTCTGCACGCCCCCTGCTGTCGGGGGGGGCGGGGGGGGGTGGAGCCCGCAACCTGGGCATGTGCCCTTGGCTGGAATGGAACCTGGGACCAGTTAGTCTACAGGCTGACACTCCATCCACTGAAGCCAAACCAGCTGGTCCCTTGTTTACGTTTATTTAGAACAGCGGTTCTCAAACTTTTAACTGTCCTAGAAAATAAAAAAAATTTTATTAATCTATTACATGTTAAGAAACTTATGGTGTTTTTTTTTAAAAATAACAATGTTTCTCCCCAAAACTTAGGGTGAAGAGTGGTATTAGTTTCACTTTTGTAAATCTCTTTCATGTCCGTCTTAATCGAGGACAGCCCGAGTCCCATAACCGCCCCTGTGTTCAGTGTTGCCACAGCGCACGGCACACGGCGCCTGCGCAGCTCCACTGTGCACTCGGGAGGGAATGAGAAAGGGAAGGGCAGCCGTGGCTTAGTCTCATGGAAACAATTTTAACTCAATGGACCCCCGCAGGGTCTCGCACACCACCCTTTGAGAACCGCTGGTTTAGAATAATGGTTTTCTTATTGTAAGAGAGATTCCATACGCCTGGTGGGAAAACGTTAAGCATTGAGAAAACCGGAAAGAAGAAAGTGAAAACTGCCCGTCGTGTTCAATCCGCGGTGTCTGTGCTGCAGTGACAAAGTGTGGCCGCTGATTGGTGGTGTGGATCCTAGGCAGGGTGGGCCCCTGTGAGTGGCCTTCGGGTTTTGAAGGGGGACGAGGAAGCTCTTAACGTTCCACAAAGCTGACGCCGGTTCCTGGTTGCAGGCGCACCTGACCTCACCTGGAGCCCTCTCCTTGGCCCCTGTCCTTCCTAAGGAACTCACCTTCCAGAGCTCGCCTGCACAGACCTGCCAGGGGACCCTCTTAGGAGCTGAGTGAGACAATGGTCATCTTCAGGCAGCTCTCCCTGGGCGGGAAGGCCGCCCTGGCTGCCGGCACCGTCTTCGTGTCCATGATCATCTCCCGCTCCTACCTGTCCGGGAGCCTCGAGGTCAGGGCCTGGCGTTGGCTGTTCCGCCTGCAGCTCGCCCTGTTTGCCAACTCGGTCATGCTGATCGGCTCCCTCTACATCTGGCGGAGCAGCGTCAGCAACCTCAGCCATTCTCCAGCCTCACCCTCGGCCTGTTTCCGCCTTTGGAAGACGGCAGTCCTGGCCTTTCTGGCCCTGGCCCACTCCAGTTTCTTCACCATGCTCTTCCTCGTGGCCGAGGAGCCCTATCTCTTTTCCTTGGCCGCCTACTCCTGTCTCGGGGCGTACATCATCATGGTCTTCTTCCTCTGTACCCTCAGTGGCATGGAGCAGGCCTACCAGCTCCTGGCGTGGCGCACTGGCAGGGTCGTGGGCAGCCTGGACAAGACGAGGAAGCTGGCGCTCAGGCCGGCCCTGGCAGTGGTGGTGACCGCCGTGCTCAGCGTAGCGGGGCTGCTGAACGCTGCCCAGCCCCCGGTGGTGAAGACCGTGGAGGTGCCCATCCACCGGCTGCCCGCCTCGATGGACAATCTCAAGATCGTGCTCCTCTCAGACATTCACTTGGGCCCCACCGTGGGCAGGACCAAGATGGAGATGTTCGTGAGGATGGTGAACGTGCTGGAACCGGACGTCACGGTGATCGTGGGGGACCTCTGCGATTCAGAAGCCTCGGTCCTGCGGACGGCTGCTGCTCCCCTGCGCCAGCTTCGCTCACGCCTGGGCACCTACTTCGTCACCGGGAATCATGAGTACTACACATCCGACGTCAGCAACTGGTTTTCGCTGCTGGAGTCCCTGAACGTCCGGCCCCTGCACAATGAGAACGTGAAGATCTCTGCCACCCGGGCCCGGCACGGTGGCGGCGAGGACGACGACTGGGTCTGCTTGGCCGGCGTGGATGACATTGAGGCAGACATCCTGCATTACTCTGGCCACGGGATGGATCTCGAGAAGGCGCTGGGGGGCTGCACCCCGGACCATGTCACCATCTTGCTGGCTCACCAGCCCCTGGCTGCCAAGAGAGCCCTTCAGGCTCGGCCGGATATTAACCTGGTCCTTTCTGGGCACACACATGCTGGGCAAATCTTCCCCTTGAATGTGGCGGCCTATCTCCTGAACCCCTTCTTTGCTGGTCTCTACCAAGTGGCCCAGACCACATTTGTATACGTCAGCCCAGGCACGGCCTACTATGGGATCCCCATGAGATTGGGGAGCAGGGCAGAGATCACAGAGCTCATCCTGCAGCGGGCTCCCTGAACCTGGCCCTGCCCTCATCCTCTGCCCTTGGCCCTCATTCTCTGTCCCTCTTCACCCGCTCCAGCCTTTCCTGCCCAGCCCTGCTGACACACCCTGGCCACAGCCTGGTCTGAACAGTGACTCGTGGTGGGGCTGCCTGGCAGGTTAGCTCTGTAGATGGCCAGTTGCTTTCTTCTATGCATGTGTGAGGTCACAAGCCACATGCGTAAGAACAGGCATCTGTTGTCCAGATGCTATGGAGTAAACCCCCCTCTCTGCAGAGCTCCCAGGAATAAACTAAAAGAAACATGGGGTTGCTTGCAAGGGATATATCTCTAGAAAGCAGAGTAGGGAAGGAACTGTGAGTGCCTTTCAAGCCCTCTTTGGGACTTAGGCAGTTGCCAGGATCATTGATGCAGAGCCTTCTGGGTAAGGGGCATGTTGCTAGTGACCTGGGAGAGCAGGTGAGACGGAGGCCCCTCTGGCTGCTGGAGGAGGAGAATTTGTTTTCCCCTTGGTTCTCTCAGAGTCCCCTCTATTGAGAGAATTGGCCAAACCTGCTGGAATACAGAGCTCATCTTATTCCAGACCTTGAGTGATGCTATTGCTGTTGGCTGCTCCTGGGCCTTGGGGAGGGCTGGGGGTAGGGGTGGAGGGTCGGGGGAAGAAACAGAGCACCTCGGTAGGTGATGGTAATAGCGCTGCATGGGGACTCAGAGGGTGTTTGCCTCCTTTTATACAACTGGGTGAGGTAACTAGGGACAGGCTGCTTTTCCCTATTTGAGGAAACGGGGGCGAAGGGCATTGGCAGCCTGACAGGGAGATTCTCAGGTAGAAACCACATTTAGTATCTCCCAAAGAAAGGGTTCTTTTCGCCATCTGGTGGTTCAGGATTTACACAGTCGTCAGAGGACAAGCACCTAGAACCTGATGTTCTTTCAAAGTGGTTTGCTTGAGGCTAATTTCACTTCCCTGGTGTAACTACGTGGGCTAGTTTCAGTTCGGTGTAGGATGCCTTCATTTTAGAGGAAGAGTCAGGAAACTGGAATCCCACCCCAGGCTTGGTTCCTTTTTTTTTTTTTTTTTTTGGTGGGAAACAGGCTGGCTCTCCCAGTGGGGAAGTTGCACGGGGAGTGGCAGGCCCCTGTGCTCCAGCAGGGCCTTGAGGGGCCTGGCTATGGAGTGTGGGACCATCCTTCCTACCAGACCTAGGAGAACTGTCATGGGACTCTGGCCACAGAACCATAGGGCCATCTCTGCTGGCCACTGGACCTGCAGGAAAACAGCCAGAGGTTACCGGGACTGGCCCTTGTGCCAGAACCAAGAGGCCCTTTGCCCCTGGGGCAGCAATAAGCAGTCCTGTTAGGAAAGGCCTCTCTGAGGAGACTGAGGACCTGGGCTCAGCGCTGACATTTTTGTGACCCAGAGTCTTTCTCCGACGGGGACCACAGACACCACGTTGACCGGAGAGGCCGACCCTGCTGCTCACCGCCAGGCAGTTGGGCAGATGACTTGACCTCCCTGAGCCTCGGTTTCCCTCACCCTAAAATGGGGATAACTGTCATATCTACCTCAAGTCTGTCTCGTGGGGAGCGTGCTGAGACTTGGCGCGTGCGTCCGCGTGACACAGTCACAGTGGAAGCACTCGGTCTTGTTAATTTGTAAACACAGTGCGGCTTGCTAAGGAACTGTGTTGGGTGCGGGTGCCCCAGGAGTTTATGGAGCATGAGCACCATGCTCCTTATGTGAGTGGTTCCTGTGTCGCCTGCTGCTGGGCACCGTGGTTTGTGGGGTGTGCCGTTCTCTGCCTGTGTTAATCTCCCCTGTGCACGCTTTGCCTGGTGGATAATGGGATTCTGCAGACCACCCATATTTCCAAAGTGTTGACAGCAAGCCTTCCTTCCAGTCCAGTGTGCCTGGTTCCTCCCGTTAGACACCAAACAGGCCCGCCTTACCTGTCCAAGGAATAGTCATGATCAGCTTGTGCTCCACGACTCGGTGGGAGTACTCCCAGCAGGAACTTCTCCGTTAGCACCAGCCCGGCCCCGAGGGTCTCTCACCAGGGCGCTGTCTGCACCTCTGTTCTTCACCCACTTACTCCTTTTGTTAATGGCTAGAGGAGGTGGGGAGAAGTATTTACTTGGAGCTTGAAAATTCTTTCCATTTTATTCTAGTTTATTTTTTCAGATCTGTAAATGCAAGTTGAAACGAAATGTTTTTAAGAAATTAACAGTGGCACGTGTAGTGTGATCCTGTTATTGTAAAACTTCAGTACGTTAGTCCCACCGTCATCCATTCCAAACATCCCTCCATCTTTCTTTTCCTTCGTTGAAAACTTTTTAGTGTGAAACATTTTGAATATTCATAAAGTACACAGAACCACCTCCTGAACCTCCATGGGCTCACCACCCAGCTTCAATAACTGACTGTTCTGCTGTTCTTTGTCACTTAGCCCTGCTCCACACTGTTTTTCTTTTTTGGCTGGACAATATTAAGCTAAACCTTAGAATATATAATTTTACCCAAAAAGTATACACATAATGCTCTTATATTGAAGGAAACTAATTCTTAAATATCATCTGCTATCTTAACTAGTAGGAGGTTTGGGTGCTAGAAGCCAGGTCTTCTACTTCTCAATACAAGTGTTTTTTTCCACAGAGGGTTAAGCAACTGTATCTGTTACAGGTGAGTAACAGGATTCAAATACAGTTTACTGTCTAAAGAGTTAGTATTCAGTTGTTCCTGCTTATCTCAATTGTCCCCACCTTCCCTCTCCCAGCCTGGTAAAAAGCATACAGCATCAAATTTAGCATTTTAATGATTTTTAAGTGTATAGCTCAGTAGTGTTATGTATAGTCACACTGTTGTGAAACAGGTCTCCAAAGCTTTTTTATCTTGCAAATCTGAAACTCTGTACCCATTAAACAACAGCTCCTTTCCCCTTCCTTCAGCTCGCAATAACCACCATTTTACATTATTTTTAAAAAAATATATATATTTTTTATTGATTTCAGAGAGGAAGGAAGAGGGAGAGACAGAAACATCCACGATGAGAGAGAATCATGGATCGGCTGCCTCCTGCAAGTCCCCCACTGGGGATTGAGCCCACAGCCCAGGCACGTGCCCCTGGCTGGAATCGAACCTGGAATCTTTCAGTTCACAGGCCAGACGCTTAATCCCCTGAGCCAAACCAGCTAGGGCACCACCATTTTACAATCTGGTGAATTTGACTCCTCTGGGTACCATATATAAATGGAGTCATGCATTGTTTATTTGTGATGGCTCATTTCACTTAGCATCATGTTCTCAGTGTTCATCCACGTTGTAGCATGTGACAAGTCTACCGTTCTAAGGCTGAATAATATTTCTTTGTATACATCACATTTTGTTTATCCATTCATCAGTGGACATTTGGGTTGCTTCCGCTGTTTTTTTGTTTTGTGTTTGTTTTTGTCTACTGTGAATGATGCTGCTGGGAACATAGGAGTGTAAATATCTCTTCAAGACCCTACTTTCTATTCTTTTGGGAAAATATCCAGAAGTCAGATTGCTGGATTACATAGTAATTCTGGCTTTTCATTTTTTGAGGAACCTCCATACTGTTTTCTATAGTTGAACCATTTTATAATCCCACCAACAGTGCACAAAGGGTCTGATTTCTCTCCATTTTCAAAGAACTAGTTATTTTTGTTGTTGTTGTTAGTAGTGTGAGGTGATAACTTATTGTGGTTTCGATTTGCATTCCTCTGATGATTAGTGATGTTGAGCTTCATGTTTTCAATCATTTGTATATCATCTTTAGAGAAATGCCTATTTAAGTCTTTTCCCCAATTTAAAATCAGGTTGACTTTTTGTTGTTGTTGAGCTGTAAGAGTTCTTTTTCTATTCTGTATATTAACCCCTTACCAGATATGTGATTTGCAAATATTTTCTCTCGTCCACAGATTGTCTTTTCCCTCTATTGCCCTTCATGTGCAGAAGTTTATAAGGATGCCCCATTTGTCTATTTTCGCTTTTGCTGCCTGTGCTTTTGTTGTACTCAAGCAATCATTGCCAAATCTAACATCATGAAGCTTATGATCCATTTTAAGTTAACTTTTATATCTGATGTAAGATTAAGGGTCCAACCTCATTCTTCTACACATGGATATCTAGTTTTCCCAACACCTTTTGTTGAAGAGATTGTCCTTTTTCCATTGAATGGTCTTGGCACTTTGTGGAAGATCATTTGAGAAATACTTTATATTTAAATTTTTTATTTAAAAATAAAAACTGTATACTTTTTTCCGAGATGCACGGGCAGAATTAAGTCTGCAAATGTCTGTGAGTCCTAGAGGATAGGGAACTGGTCCCAACTGGGCCCATTTCTCCTCCATCTATCATTTCCCCTCCTCTTCCATCATAATTTACACTCTTTACCCACAGTCCTTTGGGATGCTCAACAAAAATCTTTGCAGAGTAAGGCAGACATAAATTAGTAAATGAAATGAATAAAAATAGAATGTAGCAGCTCTACAAATTTTCCAGGTCCATATCGATTCTCACCATTCCCTGTGCTGGTTTTGCTTCTCTAGCCTGTCTTATGTAAGGTGTTCCCATGACATTTCATGTCTGAAAGATACATAGATCTGAAATAATTCAAGTTTGTGTTCTAGTCATCTGAAATATTCCTTCTCTTTCTTTTTGTTCTATGAACTAAAGGGTCTGGGAAGCCCATGGTGTATAAAGACTCATCCATCTCTATCTTCTCCCCTTAATCCCTCTCCTGTCATCCATAGGTGCTAGCAGCCTAGGAGGCTTTGGGGTCTGTCACCTTAGAGCTGAACAGTTCATGTCAGGAATTCCGTAGGCTTTGGGTCTGTAGGGTGAGTTGCAAGGGTGTAGGGGATGGAGATCCATTGAGTAAGTGCTTATCAGCATTGTAGGGAAGGACTTGAGGACACTTCTTCACATAATCGGCATGACTCATAACCTGTGATAGCACAGAGCTCCTTTCTTCATTCTAGTTGAGGAATGTGCACAAGTAAAGCAAATATAGTATTGTTATTCCTGAGAGTTAGGAAACTTGGGGAATGTTCACATTACTTGATGGTGTAAAATATCAGTGTTATGTTTAATGGTTGGTTAGTTTTTAATGCTTATTTACTACTGAAATAATCTAAATTCAATAAATAGCCTTAAAATGTTATGTTGGACAGTATTAAGTCCCTAATGTGTATTTGGCCTGAGGGTATTTTGTTGATACTGTTGTGTTGTTGTTTTCACCTCCAGTAATATATGTATTATGTCCATGAGGAACCCTGGGAAGATGTGGGCTTGGCCTTGCTTATGATTGATTGTACTTTACATGTTTTCTATGGTCTCATGCACTGTAAGTACTGATGCTACCACACCCCTGCAAATGTGAAATAAAACTGGCTCTTCCGCACTTTGTCCCAGTGCCAATTAATTTAGAAGGAGTGGAATTTGCACACAGGGCAAATTCTACATTCTTTTCATGGGGGAGGGGGGGAAATAGGCTCTGCATTCCTCCCTCACATTTCTTGATCTTCTGTTGGTGGTGCCCCAGTGCACAGATATTAAGAATGCCGAACCCTCTCTAATATCCTTAAAGGTCATTTTGGAGCCATGAAGTGGATTTTCCTTGCTAACCTTGAACATGACAGTCACCAATTGGAAGCTGTCTCTTAGGTGATGCTGCTTCTGTGGCTCTCCCTATCTGTTCTCTCTCTCTGCTTTTCTATTGTTTTTTCTTTGTTTGTTGATCCTCATCCAAGGATATTTTTCCATTGATTTTTAAAAAATATTTTATTGATTTTTCACAGAGAGGAAGGGAGAGGGATAGAAAGTCAGAAACATCGATGGGAGAGAAACATGGATCAGCCGCCTCTTGCACACCTCCCACTGGGGATGTGCCCACAGCCAAGGTACATGCCCTTGACCGGAATCGAACCTGGGACCTTTCAGTCCGCAGGCCGACGCTCTATCCACTGAGCCAAACCGGTTCGGCTCCATTGATTTTTAAAGATTGTAAGGGAAGAGGAAAGACAGAAAAACATCTATGTGAGGGAGACACATCGATTGATTGCCTCCTGCACGTGCCCCGCTGGAGTCTGAGTCTGCAACCTAGATATGTGCCCTTGACTGGGTATCAAACCTGCGACCCTTCAGTCCTCAGGACGACACTCTGTCCCCTGAGCCATACTGGCTAGGACTCTGCCTGCTTTTCTAAGCTTCAGTTTCAGAGACTTGTCACTGCTTCCCAGGTCCAAATAGCATGTTGTCATTTATATATCAGACCGGAGGGACAGCTTATGGAATGTCCTTACAATCAAGGTCTCTGGGAGAAAGCAGGGCAGTCAGTAGGGCCCTGGGGCAAGAGAGAGTGTATACTGCTGTCCCGTTCACTTACAAACAAATTGCATTTGATCCTTTTAATGATAGTTTTGATGAGTTTAGAACATTAGCCACAAAAAAATGCCAAAGGCTCTGTTGACTGTTTCTGGTAACCCTATCTGCACCCACAGGGTAGGTGGCCACATCACCCACCAGGATCTGCTTTTCACTGGGGCTCACAGGTCATGTGCATGGGGTGTGAAGGAGATGTCCTGTTAGTCTTTGTGGAGGGGACACTCTGCTATTTCAGGAAGAATGTGGTCTTGCTTCTGATTCATCTTGAGTGGAGGGAGTGTCCAATTCCAGGACCTCCACTCAGCTCTGTCCTTCATAGTGGCTCTTACTCATGGTGAGGGCTCCGGGGGTTGTTAGGCAAAACCATCCCAAGGTGCACTCAGGCCCAGTGAAATCACCATCAGGTGGGTCCTCTGACTTGTTAGACCCACTGTGAGAAAGACTTACGCCAAGACTCCCTCTTCCCCCTGGCCTCCCAAAGAGCGATAAGGGAGAGTGATGGCATTTCAGGTCCTCTGGTATCAGTATCAGCTTATACCATATCCAACAATCCTCAGAAGGTGTGGGGGTGCCACTTTCCTTAGGACCCAGGTACCCTAAGTCCCACTGGGGAAGGATTGGGGACTGTTGTGTATATAATACTTGGAGTGGCATCGCAGGGCCCTCCCCGATGGAAATCCATCCGGCCCTTTGTTCAGTCAGTTGGCTGTCAGAGCTGGCAACTGGGGGAAGGTATCAATTTTCCATTGCAGGAGCTGACACCAGCCTTTGGATCATGAGTTCTTGATTTGTTTTTTCTTGTTAGACACATCAAGCAATTCCCTCCCTGGTTGCCCAACCATCTCACCCTCTAGGAATGCTATGGTTTATGAGCCATTGCTTAAGATGGCTATTGGCCAGCACACCTGGTTGCCACTCTGGCCTTGCTGGTCATTGTTGTCATGATACCCACCGGCTCCTGATGGTTAAATGGTCCCTCTTTGATTGTCAGAATCTTATAATCCCCAAACATAGGAATCCCAGGGCCAACACAGCATCTTCTGTCACCCTTTTCCTACAGAGAACAACATGCTGATTGGCTTCTCAGAAATGCCCGGTTCCTCCTCCCTGGGGCATTCCTCACTGAAGGGCGTATCCTGGGGAAGTACCTTCAGATGGTGGCTTGTGAGCCATCTCATACCTTCCTCAGGATGCCAACCCATCCTGGCATCTCCAGCTCATTTCCTGCAGGCCAGTATCAGGTCCAGGTTCTGGGGAACCGTCCTCACAGCACAGGGCGGGTTACGGTGCTTTCCAAGATGCTCTCACACGCCATGGGAGAATGCACCATGTCAGCAAACTTCCCTCTGTCCAGCTTTCTATTCTGACCCCTCCAAGTGCACTACCAGTGTCTACACGATTCAGTCCTGGGCCTTACTTTTCTGGAAGGAGATGTAGGTCTCTAATCATTGCCTTGGAAGCCTCTGGCATTCACAGGATGCTTTGAGTGGATGGTTTACATGAGCCTGTCAGCCAATCTCTTTCTTCAAAGCTTTCAGGTCTGTTACAAAAGCCAGGCAATCTCACAGTGCTTACAATGACCAGGGACACACCCCATTCCAGGGGTAGAGTTAATGCAGATGCCACCCCTCCCCTCCTGCCTGTACCTCCTCCAAGTCCAGCACAGGGGAGGGCCTTAGTATTTGCATTGCATCACCACCCACGTAGCACCAGCTGCAGGGTCCTTGCTGCTGTTTGACATATATGAGAAACCCAGGTACAGACTCACATCCTGAGCATCTGCTGTGTAAGCCACACCTTCATTTGAGTTCCTCTGGAAGCATAACAAGAAACAGGGGCTCCCGTTCAGGTGGTCTAAGAAGTAACTCAAGAGTGCAGAAATGAGGGACAGGTGGAAAGAAGCAAAGCCTCTGTGTGTTGTGTTTCTCATTCTATGTAACAGCTGTGATTCTGCGAAGATTATTATTCAGAGAAATGAGTAATCTAGTGATCTCCAAAGATGACCAGTGAATTCCCTCCACTCTGTGTATTGTTACAAACTCATAGCTGTTAATATCCATACAATCTTTTTTTTCTTTCCTGTTGATATATCTCTTAAGTCCCTCCCTCCCTCTTTCCCTCTCTCTCTCTCCCAAAAAAGAAAAAAGAAAAAATGCTCAAATATTTCCACCTGGGAGCAGTGGAACCTTTACAATTCAGCCTCTATGTCCTACACCTAACCAAGTGCCTAGTCCTTTGGTTCTCCCTGCTGTCTATTGCCACCCCCTCTGTCACCACCACGATCCAGGTCTCTGCTTCCTGTTTTGCCACTTCAAATAAAAGGCCAGAGTCCTGAATATTTGAAAGCACTCAGTGGATCCCACCATTCTTCTGTTTAAGTTGCTCTCCATAGCTCTTGGCATAAAGTCTAGGCCCTTGAACTTGGAGTCCAGGGTTCATTTCATCTGCCCCTGCCCATCTCTGTTTCAGTGGCTGTCATGCTCCATCTGTACTGATGTCTGCAGCTCTCTCCCTTCCCTGCAGCCTGCCCCCTCCGTCAGTCTCACAGTTTCCTCTGCCTACATCACCTTTCTCTGTGGTCAACTCTACGTCATCCCAGGGTTTCATTTAAGCCAGTAGTTTGTTTGTTTCCTTCCTCCCTCCCTCCCTCCCTCCCTCCCTCCCTCTCCTTCCTTCCTTCCTTCCTTCCTTCCTTCCTTCCTTCCTTCCTTCCTTCCTTCCTTCCTTCCTTCCTTCCTTTCTCTCTCTCTCTCTCTCTCCCTCTCTCTTTCTTTCTTTTTAACATATATTTTTATTGATTTCAGAAAGAAAGGGAGAGGGAGAGAGAGGTAGAAACATCACTGATGAAAGAGAAACTGATTGGCCGCCTCCTGCACACACCCCACAACCCAGGCATGTACCCCACAACCCAGGCATGTGCCTTGACTGGGAATCGAACCTGGGACCCTTTAGTCTGCAGGTCAATGCTCTATCCACTGAGCCAAACCAGATAGGGCCAGTAATTCTCTAAAAAAAATAAAATAAAATTTTTAATTGATTTCAGAGAGGAAGAGAGAAGGAGAGAGAGAAATATCAATGATGAGACTCTTTGATCAGCTGCTTCCTGCATGCCCCCTACTGGGAATGGAGCCCACAACCCAGGCACGTGCCCTGACCAGGAACGGTGACCTCCTTGTTCATAGGTTGACACTCAATTATTGAGCTACATTGGCCGACAGACCAGCAGTTCTCAACTCCACTGCACATTTCATCATCTGGGGCAGTTTTAAGAAATACCAATGCCTGGGCTACGCCTAGGATCAATTAAAATCCGAATGTCTGGAGCGTGAGGCCTGACTTTGCTATTTTAAAATCTTTGCAGGTGATTCTGACATGTGGCCAAGGTTGAGAACCACAGTTTGGGGTGTCCCTTCCTCTGGGAAACTTTCACTTGCCACTCCCCCCCTGCCCCCTCCCCACCCCAATGCCTGGGTTACATGCCATTGAGTACTGCTGTAACATTCTGCTCAAATCCTTTTTTATCCCCAGCTTTACTGAAACATAACGGATAGACAGCATTGTGTAAGTTTATGATGCACAATGTGATGGTCTTATCTTTATCATCTAGGCCTCACTAGGTTAACCCTCGGTTTTCTTCCTTGTTGGATGGAGGCAAGTAAGCTGTGGTCACATGTGTGTGGTCTGTGCTTACTCAGCACACAGTAGGTACTTGGTAATATTTCTAAACAGATGGTAGGGAGCTATTAGGGTTGGATTTTGAAGTTGTTTTAAATACAGGATGGGGCTCCACTGTGTGGGGCGAAAACCAGATTCTTTTTAAAAATAAAGATATGTATTTCTTTATTGATTTCAGAAAGGAAGGGAGAGGGAGAGAGAGAAACATCAATGATGAGAGTGAGCCATAGGTGAGCTGCCTCCTGCACGCCCGTTACCGGGGATCGAGCCCGAAACCCAGACATGTGCCCGTGGCTGGAATCGAACCCAGGACCCTTCAGTCCGCAGGCAGATGCTCTTTCCACTGAGCCAAACCGGCCAGGGTACGGAAGCCAGATTCTATCATCTGTCAACATAATTTCTCGCCAGCTCCTCTCTGGCTTTTCTGAATCCCTTCTCCTAGACATGTGGACTTCAAACAGCCCTTTCCTTTTCCCCACACTGTACAGAGTAGCTTACTTCCTTCAGACTTGTTTGTTCAAAGAACATTCCCAACTCCTGTCACCTTGAATTCACAGAACTTGTGAAAAACCCTTATCTGACACTTTGTCATATACATGCACTGAAAGCGTTTCAGAATTGGGGCACCTGGCCCTGGCTGGTTTGGCTCAGTGAGTAGAGTGCTGGCCTGCAGACTGAAAGGTCCCGGGTTTGATTCCAGCCAAGGGCACATGCCTGGGTTGCAGGCTCCGTCCCTAGTAGGGGGCCTGCATGAGGCAGCCAATCAATGATTCCCTCTGATCCCTGATGTTTCTATCTCTCCCTTCCTCTCTGAAATAAATAAAAATATCTGAATAAGCTTTTATCGATTTCAGAGAGGAAGGGAGAGAGATAGAAACAACAATGATGAGAGAGAACCATCGATTGGCTGCTTCCTGCACATCCCCCACTGGGGGGGATCGAGCCCACAAC
The DNA here is from genome assembly GCA_027563665.1 of Antrozous pallidus. NCBI lineage: Eukaryota > Metazoa > Chordata > Mammalia > Chiroptera > Vespertilionidae > Antrozous > Antrozous pallidus. Next base: position 50,241,113 of record CM050524.1, on the reverse strand, counting down.
CTGGGCATATGCCCTTGGCCAGAATTGATCCTGGGACTCTTTAGTCCACAGGTTGACACTCTATCCACTGAGCCAAACTGGCTAGGGCTAAAATATATTTTTTTAAAAATTGGGGTACCTGGTATATCAAATTATTTTTATATTATGTGAGTTTCCTGAGGAGTATCTTGCCTTTGAATGGAAATTAAAGACTTGGATTACTAGAAGAATAAATTGTCATTAAAATGATTATTTTATAACTGTGTTCTTATTTTGGGGTAGCTTTATTGAGATGTAATTCACATACAGTAAAGCTTTCCTTGTGTCCCAAAGCAAGCTACTTGGAGTGTTTTAATTTACAGTCACAGTGTTCGATGCCCCTGTTGGTTCTGGAACACGTGCTGTCACCCTTGCTTCAGATATGATGTCAAGGCCCCCTCCCCCCAAAAGCTCTTACTGACTGTCATGCCGCTATGAAAAAAAATCTTTAAAAAAATTCATATTGTGACCTTTGAAAGCCTAAAAATGCACAAGGAATCTTACCAATGTTTCTTGTAGCCCCAGTCCTGGTGGCACCTGTGGCCTGTTGCTACCTTTTTCATCCACCAGAGGACAGTATTTCCCTCTGCCTGTTGGCCTCTCCTTTGAGAGCCTAGCATTTCTGGTTTCTGAAGCCGTGCCAAGTGTTTCTCAAAATTTGATTTGACTGTTAGAAACACATGTTACCTTGCAATCACATAGAGACCTACGTACATATGCAATTCTATATATACATATATAATAAAAGTTTCATAAAATACTTGTCTTTACTACGTGCAATACACTCTATTTTCTAGTCTTTTTTGTTAGCAAAAGGTGCCCACCATCACTCAACCTGAATTCCTGACTCACAAACTGGGTTGTAGCCCATAATGTGAGAAATATTGCTTTAGCGTTCACTTAGTGTGACACCCTGCATATTTTGGATGAAAGGAGGCATTAGAGAGGCACCTGCCCAGGTTCCAACCAGGTGGAACTTAGAGCAACACTTAGGGTGAGAGGCTTCAGGACTTATGATCTGTTGCTTTCAGCCCAGTGACATTACTGTTGAGGTACATCCAGTGCTCAGGCAGGTCACAGCCATAGGGAAGGAGGGATGCGTGTTGTGTGTGGGGTGTGTGTGTGTGTGTGTGTGTATTCCTGGCATACTGGGCTTTGCTACACCAAGAGAAGAGTCACCACGAGCAGGGTTTTCCCTTTGGAGATTGAACTCCTGCATCTCAGCCACCGACTGTCAGATCGGTGCTGGATTCAGGAAGGTGAGCCCTGTGGACTCCTGCCTGTGGGTCCTGCCTGGTGATTCTGTTACCCAAGTGCCTACCTGGCTTAGCTGTGGTTTGTTCTGCAGCCCAGAAACCAAACATTTACTCCATCAACATATTACGCAAATTAAACAGGCAGGGAGTCACTTGCCACTCTCAAAGTGACCCCCAAAACGCTGCAGGTGCAGGCTCTCACGCGGTCTCACACTTGCTCTGTAGAATGCCTCCCGGAGGACATTCGACATTGACTACAACCACGACTGCTTCCGGAAGGATGGCCAGCCATTCCGCTACATCTCGGGCAGCATCCACTACTTCCGAGTGCCCCGCTTCTACTGGAAGGACCGGCTGCTGAAGATGAAGATGGCCGGGCTGAACGCCATCCAGATGTAAGTTGGAGGGCCCTGAGCTCTCACTGGGCCCGGACACCACACCTGGAGAGAGGGGACAGCTGTGTTTCTCAGCGCAGCTATTTCATTGCTCGGCATGGGAAATAGAGTTGTCCTGTGTTCTGGGAGGGGCATCTCATGAGCATGACTGGCCCTTCTTCAGGTAATTCATCACCTCTTCCAATATTGAACATCATTGCCAGAAATCATACAATGAGTATCAGCTTAAAAGGGCAAAGGGAAGTATCAATGATTGAGCGTTCACCATGTGCAGGGCACTTGACCTGAGTGATTCCATTTCTCCAAGGTATTACCATTCCCATGTACAGCTGGTGATAGTGAAATTTGCCCAAGCGTGTATTTTTGGCCAGAGATCCATCTAGGATTTGAAGATAAGGGTGTTTGTAAGTAGTTACAACTTCTCTCAGCTCTTAGGGGAGTATTCCTTATTAGGTAGATTCCAGAAACCCAATCTGTTTTCAGGGTTCATGCTATTGCCTGGGGTTGTAGAATTACCCCAGGAGCTATCTCTCCTCATCTCTCTTCATGCTGTTGCAAGGTGACTAATTGGGAAGAACTGGGGTGACTGGCCACTCTGGTTTTTGCGCTGCTGATATGAATCGCTGATAACTTTGCAAAACTAAAGAGTGAGAAAAACCCAGAGGCGGACTCCTGGGACAGATAATTTAGGGGGAACTCCACTTGTTTTTCTGGTTCGAAGGCCACTGGGGTCTGTCTTCAGTTTCAACTCTGTGTTCAGGGGAACCAAGACTATCAGTTGCAGGGGACCCTGAAATCTTAGGATGGTAGAAAAATGACACAGCCAGACCAGCCCATGCAGCTCAGTGGTAGAGCATCGACCTATGAACCAGGAGGCCACGCTTCAATTCCCGGTCAGGACACGTGCTTGGGTTGTGAGCTCTGTCCCCAGTGGGGTGCGTGCAGGAGGCAGCCAATCAATGATCCTCTCTCATCATTGATGTTCCCATCTCTCTCTCCCTTCCTTTCTGAAATCAATAACAATATTAAAAATTTAAAAATAAGGACACAGCCAGGGTCATCAGAGACACCTCTGTGATGGCCATAGGTGGCTTCCTATTTAAATTTATATTCCATGCTGTAGGCAGTCAGGGATGCCGGTAGGGACTTTTGGCATTTTACCTCCTGCATCATGCTCCTGACAAAGTCTTCCACCAGGAGGACAAAGGAGCTGAAGCTCTTTCCATTTTTTATTAAGAAGTACTTTTCACAAAATACGTGTAGTCATGCATGATAATGTTTTGATCAATGACAAACCTGCTATATGCTAGCGGCCCCATAAGATATAATGGAACTACAAAATTTCTGTCACCCACTGCCGTCATAGCCATTGCAACACTGAAGCGCAACACATTCCTCACGTGAGGGTGGTTATGCTGGTGTGAACACACCGATGGTGCTGCCAATCGGAAGTGTAGCACATACAATTAATTATGTACAGTACCTAATGCTTGATAATGATGGCAAGTGGCCATGTTACTGGTGAATTATTTACTATAATATACTTTTTAATTTAAATAGGAAGCCACCCATGGCCATCACAGAGGTCTCTCTGATGACCCTGGCTGTGTCCTTCTTTTTAAATTTTTAATATTTTATTGATTTCAGACAGGAAGGGAGAGAGAGATGGAAACATCAATGATGAGAGAGGATCACTGATTGGCTGCCTCTTGCACGCACCCTCCTGGGGTTTGAGCTCACAAACCAGGCACGTATCTGACCAGGAATTGAAGCATGCTTGATAAAGATGGCAAGTGGCCATGTTACTGGTGAATGTATTTAATATACTAAAGTAAATAGTAAATACATTCACCAGTAACATGGGCGCTTGCCATCATTATCAAGAATCAGGTACTGTACATAATTAATTGTATGTGCTACACTTAGAGTATACTATTTCTACTTGATAAAAAAAAGAGTTTGCTGTAAAACAGTATGCCATGTTACCCCAGTCTCAGTCTCATCCATCTCGTATTTACCGTGTCACTCTCTTTAAAAAAAATTTTTTTAATTGATTTCAGAGAGGAAGCGGGAGGGAGAGAGAGATAGAAACATCAATGATGAGAGAGAATTGTTGATCGGTTACCTCCTGCACACCCCCTACTGGGGATCGAGCCTGAAACCCAGACATGCGCCCTTGATCAGATTCGAGCCCAGAAGCCTTCAGTCTGTAGGCTGACACTATCCACTCAGCCAAACTGGCTAGGGCTACCGTGTCTCTTGATTGCATCATGTGGTTTTGCTATACAGGCTTGTAGCCTAGGAGCAATAGGGTAGACCCATGGTCGGCAAACTGCGGCTTGTGAGCCACATGCGGCTCTTTGCCCCCTTGAGTGTGGCTCTTCCACAAAATACCACAGCCTGGGCAAGTCTATTTTGAAGAAGTGGCGTTAGAAGAAGTTTAAGTTTAAAACATTTGGCTCTCAAAAGAAATTTCAAGGTTGTCCTGTTGATATTTGGCTCTGTTGACTAATGAGTTTGCCGACCAGTGGTCTAGACCATCCAGGCTTGTAAGTGCATCTGTGATGTTTGTACGACAAAATCGCCTAATGACATATTGCTCAGAACCTATCACCATCATTATGTGGCTCTGAATATATCCTATATAATAAAGAGAAACATGCAAATTTGACCATACCTTTGCTCCCGATTGGCTAAGCTACCCACCAGTCAGGAGTGGGGGTGGGGCCAAGTGGCATGAGGGCCGGGCCCAGGGGTGGAGATGAAACAGCAGTGGCGGCGAGTGCCCAGCCCCCGGGGCCGGGTGGTGGCAGGCAGCCGGGGCTGAGCTGAGCAGGGCAACGGCTGGGTGCCCAAGGCCTAAAGCCTTTAGGTCTTGGGCAGGCTGGGGGTGAGCCATCAGTTGGACATCCCCTGAGGGCTCTCAGTATGTGAGAGGGGGCACATTGGGTTGAGGGACCACCCACCCCCAGTGCACGAATTTTGTGCACCGGGCCCCTAGTGTGTGTGTGTGTGTGTGTGTGTGTGTGTGTATCCTATATAATAACCTAATATGCAAATCGACTAAATGGCAAAACGATTGGTGGGACGACTGGTCACTATGATGCATATTGACCACCAGGGTGCAGACGCTCAACGCAGAAGCTGCCCCCAGCCCACAGGCCCCAGGCCAGCCAAGGCGGGTGCCAGAGGGGACCCCCCAATTGCCTCACAGAGGGAGGTAGCAGAAGGGGCGGGGCCCACGAGCAAGTGGTGACAGGCCAGCCAAGGCAGGTGCCAGCAGGGGTCCCCTGATGGCCCTGCTGTTCGCCCACAGATTGGCCCTGATCACTGGCCATGCCAAAGGACCCTACACATGCATGATTTTCATGCACCAGGCCTCTAGTATATATAATGTATACTTATTACTTTAGCACAGATATTTTCATTTTTCCTAAGCTTTTCACAGGTGTATATAACTTTTACATATTAACAATTTGTGTTCATATAATTCCGAATCTTTCTTAAAGTCAAGCAGTAAATAGGAATGGATATTCTTTGTGGATCATGAACTTGAAAGTGTGCTCCCCCTTCCCCCCATGTTTGATTCGCTTGAGTAGCCACTGTGAAAACTCGAAACAAGGCCTGTTTCCCAAGAGGCTGCCTAAGGGAGAGGTCTGTGCATCCTGCAAATTGATAGCTCTGCAGAAATTCACGTAGGTCATCTGGATTTCTGAGCTATTTCCAGGATGGGGCTGTGTGTGTCTTGGCAGCTACGTGCCCTGGAACTTCCATGAGCCCCAGCAAGGACAGTACCAGTTTTCTGAGGAGCATGACGTGGAGCATTTCATTCAGCTGGCGCACGAGCTGGGGCTGCTGGTTATCCTGAGGCCTGGACCCTACATCTGTGCAGAGTGGGAGATGGTGAGTGTGGCTAGGCGGGGCTCTGCCTCTCTGCTATGCATGCATGACCCAGGTGGGCTGGCAGGCAGGGAACCAGGGGAAAGGGAGTTCAGTTCAAGCAGTTTAAATAAGTCTCTAGTTCCAAGACACCTGTGACTGTAGCCACATAGGTGTCTTTTCCCTTAGGAGATGCCTAAGCAGAGGGGAACAGATAAGGGTCAGAGGTGTAGGTCCTCCTCTTGCTGGTCACTCACATAGCTCAGTTTCCTCATCTGAAAAAAAGCAGGTAACAGGACGGGGGGGGGCTGTTCTGTCAACCTCACAGGCTAGCTGTGAAGTTAAATGGAATTAATCTATAGCTAAGGCTTTGATTCTCAAACCATTCGTATTCATAAAGGTGATCTTATTTTTACCACGTTACAATTCCTAATTTCCCTGAAAGTTTCTGGATTAGAAAGCCCATCTCAAAATACCCCTTCTCCATGGAACCTTTCTTCCCTCACTGCAAGCAGTAATTCTATCTCCCCCAAGTGCCTTTCATGAAATGGACCTTACATTGGCTTTTTTTCTTTCCTACCCTAGGGAGGATTACCTGCGTGGCTCTTAGAGAAGGAAAATATTGTTCTTCGTTCGTCTGATCCAGGTAAATTGTGACAGATGCCTTGAGAGAATTTATGAACACGTAGACAACTTAGATTGTGAGAATCAGATATTTTGAAGCCTGGGGGACTCCTGTGCAGAACTTCTAAAAGTTTAGTGAAAGTGTTTATCGTTATCCACTGCGGAATGCCAGACATTGCATATGTAGGAAATGGGCTTTCTTGAACTTGACCAGATCTTGTTGACAAACTGATAACTCTTTGAATTGGCAATGGGCCCTGTTTGCGGTTGACTGACTGACTTCAATGCTTTCTCTTCCTGCATTCTTAGAATATTGCAGGGCTGGGGATAGCATCTAGCTAATCCCCATGGCAGGCGCAGCATCTGGAAAGGTGTCACTGGATTGCTCAGTAGCTAAGATGATCCTATTCCTTTATCTCTTTTGAAGATGTAAATGATAGGTCTTTATTCTTAACTTTTTAAACCACAAAATATGATTTTAGTTGTAAGCCCTGATTCATTGCATTTCTGTCTTCCAACGATTTCAGTTTCTCTTGGTGTGGTGGTGGTGGTGATGAAGGTGGTCATAAAAGCAGCTAATGCGGATTAAGGTTACTGTGGAAAAGGCCAGTGTGTGGTGCTCTGGGCACATTTCCTTCTGGGTGTATGCCCCTCCCATTTTGCACCCTTAGTATATGATTAGTGTTTTCATATGTATTATCTCACTTAATCTGGCAACATGGCAGGCAATTTTGTATTATCCCCATCAGACAATCCTAGCTAACAAAATATGCAAATTAACCATATTTCTGCTACACCCACAAGCTACACCAACCAGGAGCAAGTATGCAAATTAACCCAACTGAGATGGCTGCAGCCACAGAGAGAGCAGGAGGCTTGGGTTTCCCTGGGCAATGGAGGAAGCCAAGCTTTCCTACACACTCTGGCTGGCACAGGCTTCCGCTCAAGGCTACAAAGTTTCAATTATAGAAGATAGATAAATCCCTGATACCAAGGCCTTTGCTTGGGTTGCCAGGGGGCGTGGCCAGCCTGCAAGCCACTACAGACCCCTTGCCCAGGCCGTCCCATGTCCCAAGGAAACCCCCACCCTGACCCAGGACACCCTTCAGGGAAAATCAGCTAGTCCCCACCCGTGTACCAGGCCTCTATCCTATCTAATAAAAGAATATGCAAACTGACTGTCACTCCAACACAAGATGGCTGCCCCCATGTGGTCAAAGATGACTGCCCTCATGTGGACACAAGATGGCTACCACAAGATGGCCAGCAGGGGAGGGCAGTTGGGAGGGATCAAGCCAGCAGGGGCAGACAGTTGGGAGGGACCAGGCCTGCAAGGGAGGGCAGTTGGGGGCAGGCAAGCCTGCAGGGGAGGGCAGTTAGGGGTGACCAGGCCAGTAGAAGAGGGAAGTTGGGGGTGACCGGGCCTGCAGGGAAGAGCAGTTGCGGGGGAGGGGGGAGAACCATACCCGCAGGGGAGAGCAGTTGGGGGGAGGACCCAGACCTGCAGGGGAGGGTAGTTAGGGGCAAACAGGCTGGCAGGGGAGCAGTTAGGCATCAATCAGGCTGGCAGGGGAGTGTTTAGGGGTGTGATCAGGCTGGCAGGCAGAAGTGGTTAGGGGCAATCAGGAAGGCAGGCAGGCGAGCAGTTGGGAGCCAGCAGTCCTGGATTGTAAGAATAGGATTGGTAGGATCGGGTCTAAATGGGTAGTCAGACATCCCTTTAGAGGTCCCAGATTGGAGAGGGTACAGGTTGGGCTGAGAGACACACACACTCCCCCATGCACAAATTTTGTGCACCAGGCCTCTAGTGTAAATATATAATTTATTGGAGCTTAATTGTACAAAGAAAAAAATACCTGCTGTGACAGAGAGGAAAACACATCCTTCAGTCACTCTTTTCTTTTTTGTTGTTTGTTGTTGTTGCTAATCCTCACCAGAAGATTTTTTTTCCATTGATATTTAGAGAGAATGGGGGAGAGGAGAGGGAGAGAGGAGTGAGAGAGAGACAGAGAGAGTAAAGAGAGAACTACTAATGTGAGAAAGACACATTGATTGGTAGCTTCCTGCAAGCACCCCAGCCAGGGCCAGGGATCAAACCTGCAGGTACATGCCCTGACCCTCCGGTCTGCAGATCAACGCTCTAACCACTGAGAAACACCAGCCAGGGCTCAGTCACTCTTTTCTCCACTTAACACACACTGGCAGGATGCTCCAGGCCTTCTGTCCTAGCTTCAGGGGTGGATACCAGGCATATTGGTCCTTGTCCACAGGAAGCTCAGCTGAGGAGACAGTTCTTTGCAAGATAACTTTTATCTGACTCTTGAGACATGTAGCTGCCCTATTTCAAAAGGCAATTGTTGAATCCAGCATATTCTGATTTCTGCTGGCAGCCCCAGAGTAATAAGGCTGGGTTGTGCCCTAACTGGTTTGGCTCAGTGGATAGAGCATCGGCCTGCGGACTCAAGGGTCCCAGGTTCGATTCCAGTCAAGGGCATGTACCTTGTTTGCAGGCACATCCCCAGTAGGAGGTGTGCAGGATGCAGCTGATTGATGTTTCTCTCTCATCTAACTCTCTCTCCCTCTCCCTTCTTCTCTGTAAAAAATCAATAAAATATATTTTTAAAAAATAAGGCTGGGTTGTGTCTCTTTGTACTAAAAGGTGTGTGATGGTGTTAAACCTGTCTTGCGTTCCAGACTACCTGGCAGCTGTGGACACGTGGCTGGGAGTCATTCTGCCCAAGATGAAGCCTCTCCTCTATCAGAATGGAGGGCCGATTATAACGGTGCAGGTAATCATGAAGATGAGCAAGGGCTGGTGGGGCGTGAAGGCTTCCACCCAGTTACAGTATTTACAGGAGGGATGCAGGTCTGAGCTGCATAAGCATAAGTCTGTTTCTCTGAGAGGCAATGTCCCAGATGGTGCTTTGATTTAAATTGCTTTTGGAGGAGGTATTACCTTTTTTGAATGCCTGCTATATACCAGACTCTATCCTGGATGCCCTGCCAATGATATTCAATTATTCCAGCCACTGTCTCTTTTATTTTTAAAAAAAGTATTTTTATTGATTTCAGAGAGGAAAGGAGAGGGAGAGAGAGAGAGAAACATCAATAATGAGAGAGAATCATTGATGGCTGCCTTCTGCATGCCCCCTACTGGTGATCAAGCCCACAACTTGGGCATGTGCCCTTGACCAAAATCAAATCCAGAACCCTTCAGGCTGCAAGCCCACATTCTATCCGCTGAGCCAAACTAGCTAGGTCCACTGTCTCTTTTAAATGAAGACTTTCAAAGAGATTAAGTGACCTGACCAAGGCCACCCAGCTAGCGCCTTCGTTTGTGAAGCATTTGAGGAAGTTTAGCAACCTTCGTCCCTGCCCAGATGCGTCTGGTCTCTCCCATCCCCCATGCCTCTGCCTGGCCACCAGGGATCACATCCAGCATGTAGACACACCAAACGCCTACCCAGTGGTTCTGGAATCGAATAGAGGCGGCTGGACTAGGTAAGAAAGAAGCTGGCCACCGTGTCCTCAGCAGTCCTGGATCTGTCTCTTGCTTCAACAAGTGTTTGGACACCCCAGACCCAGGAACACCCCTTCTTCTAGCCTCCGACCACTCTCCAGTGTCTTATCCAGTCATCACTTTCAGAACCACCCCCAAGACCAGCCAACACCCCGGTTATTTTTCTACCTTAACTCCTTATTGCTGAACACCCATGAGCTCCCAAATTCATCAAAATTATTCCACCGAGAACAAGGTTGGCAGTCAATGCCTGGCCAGCCTGCATCTGCAGGCCTCCGCACCTACCTCTCTCTGGGCTTCTAGTTCCACCACTAGGATGTGGCCCTCCATTGTGTGGGCCCCTTCTTTCTCGAGTTGGAGAAGAAGCGCGGGGGCTCCCAGTGTCTCTTAAAGATGCAAAACCAGCACCATGGCCACATTCTCTCCCAGGACGTGCTGAAGCCTTCCAGGGTGAGTGGGCAAAACTCAGGACGCCCCGGAAGCCGGCCTGGCCTGGAGAGGAACTGAACCAGGCCCTTTTGGAGCTGCAGGCTCTGGGTTCTGCCTGCGCAGACCCTCATCTCCGTGACCTCCTGGAGAACCACTTCCGGGGTGAGGACGTGAAACTCATCAAGAAGTTTGGCGACACCTGACTCACCTCCACAGGCTGGTTGGCCCCCAGGCTGGGCTGAGCGAGGATCTCTTCAAGAGACTCACCCTCAAGCACGACGAGGAGCCTTTGGAGCCCAGAGGCCTTCGAGGGGCCCCTCTGCATTCCCCTGGTGTCTGGCTTTTACCTCTCCCTGAAATGCTAGCCATTCATTTTTATTTTTCTTTGTAAATATATATATTATTGATATCAGAGAGGAACGGAGAGGGAGAGCGATAGAAATATCAATGATGAGAGAGAATCACTGATTGGCTGTCTCCTGAATACTCCACACTGGGGATCAAGCCTGCAACACGGGCATCTGCCCTAACCTCAAATTGAACCATGACCTCCTGGTTCATAGATTAATGTTCAACCACTGAGTCACACCCTACTAGCCAGTCTTTGAACAACCCTGAGACCCTCTCCCATGCATTGGACCAAATGGAAACAATAAAGCTTTCTGCAGCAAAAAAAGGAAGGGGGAGAGAAGGAAGGGAAGGAGGAAGGAAGGAAAGAAGGAAGGGGCTAACTTCAGTAGCCAGTGTTTCACTGGAATTTTCTATGAAAGTTGATCTCTCTCTGTCTTAATTCAGGCCAAGGGCTGTAGGGATTTGTTCACTCAGTTCGAAAAGCTGGCACTTTCTCTGGGTGCCCCGAGAGCCTGAAGAGGCCACCAGGAGCTGTGTCTGCAGGCAAGACAAAAATTATTTCTACCAGAACCAGGCCCTCAACACCATTGTCTGACAGCTGCAGGTAGCCCAGCCTGGACCTTGACTCAGCCTTATGATTCAGCCACAGGTGCAAATACTCCAAACCAGCACCATCTGAACTGGACTCAAGTGGATGTTTATCTCAATTCGTACCAAGACCACACCTAAAATAAGGAAAGCCACAAACACCTATTCATATCCTAGATGACAATAATTAGGGGTAGGACCTTCCACCTACAACTCTGCTTCATCCAGTGTATAGAGTAGTCATCGTGAGGTAATGGCCCTGTTTTCATTTGTTGCTGTGGAAGATCAACCATTTTAAAGGTCCCCGCAGTGCCTTGTTGCTTCACTAAGGAACTTACAGGATGACAGTTACTCTAGAACTAGTACCTGCAGATGGCAGCCTGTGAGCCAACTGGCCTGCTGCTTGTTTTTGTAAATAAAAGTCAATTGGAACACAGCCATGCCTATTCATTCATGGAGTGTCTATGGCTAATTACGCACTACAATAGCAGAGTTGAGTGTTATCTACAACTAGAGGCCTCGTGCATAAAATTCATGCAATATGGGGGGTGTTTCTCAGTCCAGCCTGCATTCTCTCCCAGTCCTGGAGCCCTCAGGGGATGTCTGACAGCTTAGGCTGAGAATGGGCCTAAGCTATCAGTTGGACATACATAGTGCTCCTGCCATCGCTGTTGCACTTGCCAGCTATGATCCCAGTTCAGGGCTTCTGGCTGAGCGGCACTCCCCTGGGAACACACTGACAACCAGTGGGCAGCTCCTGCATGGTGCATCTGCCCCTGGTGGTCAGTGCGCATCATAGCGACAGGTTGTTCTGCCGTCCGGTCGATTTGCATATCAGCTCTTTATTATTAGGATTATCTACAACAGTATAGAACATCACTACAACCCAAAAACTAGCATTGTGACTTCTGTTTTCTTTTTCTTATTCTTGGGCGGGCTACATTTTTATGCCGAGTTGCTTTTTGGAAAATGAATTTTTGAGCCCAACCAGCGTGGCTTAGTGATTGAGTATTGACCCTTGAACCAGGAGGTCACATGCCTGGAATGAAGGCTCAACCCTGATCCCCAGCAGGTAGGGGGCATGCAGGAGGTAGCTGATCAGTGATTCTCTCTCATCGTTGATGTTTCTCTCTCTCTCCCTTCCTCTCTGAAATCAAGAAAAAAATATTTTTAAAAAAATGAATTTTGAGGACTGAGTGTAGGGGATATATTTGGCATTAGAATGACTTCATTGGAATCTCTGATTTTTTTTCCCCCCCATCCTTCTCTTTTTAATTTGCAGGTGGAAAATGAATATGGCAGCTACTTTTCCTGTGACTATGACTACCTGCGTTTCCTGCAGGAGCGTTTCCGCTACCACCTGGGGGATGACGTGGTTCTGTTCACCACCGATGGCGAAATGGAGAAACTTATGCAGTGTGGGGCGCTGCAGGGGCTGTACGCCACCGTGGACTTTGGACCAGGTTGGTGTTTGTAGCAACAGAAAACCCAGCTGAGGCCATGCACACAAGGCTTGGGCTTTTGACTCGGCTGATTGCTGTAGACAGCCGTTGTGCTAAGCAGCAGGGGCCTATTGAATGAGATTCCTCACATTTCCCTTTATCGAGTTGTAAAGATTATTTTATTTTATTTTTTAAATATATTTTTATTGATTTCAGAGAGAGGAAGGGAGAGGGAGATAGAAACATCAATGATGAGAGAGAATCACTGATCAGCTGCCTCCTGCATGGCCATTACTGGGGGGTCGAGCCCGCAACCGGGCACGTCCCCTGACCCGGAATCGAACCATGACCTGCTTCATAGTTCAGTGCTCAACCACACTGGCTGGGCACTAAGATTATTTTCTTTCAGTTGACTTGGTCTTTAGGGCAGGACCTCCGTTTTCAGCGCTGGCAGGCCTAGCCTGGAACCTGGACACTGTCCTCTCGGGTGCTGGCTGGCCCACGGCTGTTCCCTCTGGGAGAAGCTCTACCCTGAGGCAGCTGCTGTTCAGGTTCCAACTGGGACACACGGCTCTTCTCTGCTGTCCCGCGCCCCCCCCCCCAGTCGTGGCTGGATGCTCTGGGCTCTGTTGTGGCCACAGTGAACTCTGAGGTCAGCCACCGGCTGGATATGTTGGCCTGTCAGCCCTGGAGAGCGGAAAGTAACTTTCATTACCTCCGCATAACTCATAACCCTATGAGCAGACATGGGCCGGAGGTGGTTTGGTGGATGCTACAAAACTGGTCTGACCTGACTCATGAGTGCCTTGTGAGGTCCCACAAATGAAAGTTCAGGGGCGGCGTGGCTAGAATGCACCCGGATATAATATTCCTGGCTGTAACGAAAGAATCTTTATTTAGGTTGAGAGCAGCTTTTGTAAGGCACATGATATAAAGGATCCTGGACTGAACTTTTTTTCTTCTCTTTATCTTTTGGTATGAAGAACATTATTATGACCATTGAAATCTTGAATGTGATTAGATTATATGCAAATTATAGTATTACATCCGTGTTAATTTCCTGGTTTTTAATATTATTTGTATTGTTTATTTCAAGAATGCCCTTGCTCTGAGGAAAAGCACAGTGAAGTATTTAGGGGTAAAGGGCCATCATACCGGCAGTTTATTCTCAAACGAATTTTTAAAATACGTGTCATTTATTTTTTATATTTTTAATTGATTTTTTTCTTTTTTAGGAGAGAAGAAGGGAGGGAGGGAGGGAGGGAGAGAGGGGGAGAGACAGAGAGAGAGAGAAACATTGATCAGTTGTCTTTTGCACACTTCCTATTGGGGATGGAGCCCACAACCCAGGCACGTGCCCTGATGGGGAATCAAACCGGTGACCTCTCAGCCAACTGCGCCATACCAGGGCAAAATATGTGTAATTTTACATGGAGAAATAAATTATTAACTAATGTGGTAAACTGTTAACAATTAGAGAGTCTGGGTGAAGGGAATATCAGTTTTTGGTACTATTCTTACAACCTTACTCTAAGTTTGTAGTTATTTCAAAATAAAAAGTTATTAAACCCCTCCCCCCCCAAAAAAAAAGACCAGTTCTTCAAGTAGCATAAAGACCTCACTGTTGTTCTGTCCAAGGATAAGACCCTCCATGCATGTTGCATGTCCAATACTTGCCTTCGCCAAAGAAGGATTTCATTGTATTAAAAATTTTTTTTTATTAATCCTCAGCTGAGGATATTTCTTCCATTGGTTTTTAGAGAGCGTGAAAGGGAGGAGGGGGAGAGAGAAACATTGATATGAGAGAGTCACATCAATTGGTTGCCTCCCACATGCACCAGTGCCACATCAGTGCTGGCATTAAACCTGCAACCCAGACACGAGCCCTTAATCAGGAATCAAACCTGAGGCCCTTTGGTGCACAGGCTGACCTCTACCAACACTGGTCAGGCATAACTGCCTTTTTAAAGAGATTCTTCTACACTACCCAAACAGAAAAGGAACAGGCTTTAAGTGAACTGCATGTGTCTAGAAATGACTACACTGCTCAGAGCATTTGGTGATAACTCATCTGCAGAGAGCTGCACAGGAAGTGGCATACTGGTTTCCTCCTTCTCTGGCACGCCTCCCATCACAGTGCTGAAAAAGCAGACTCCTGAGATTATCATGAGTGTGTTGTAAGTGTTATCTGTAAGTGAAATGACAGCACGATTGCTACTGTGGGTTGAAGGACAGGCCACTGCAAAGCCAGTGTACCTGGGGCGGGTGGGCTCATGGCAACTTCATTCACTTGTGTGGAAGTGGGGCATTGGCTGAGGGTCAGATCATGGGAGGAGGCTCATGAGAAGAGAAACCAAAGATCTGAATGCCACCTGTTGCTTCAGAGTGAGAAATTTACAGCCATAAGTAAGGGATCTTTTTGATCAGCACATTCTCTTCTGAAACCTGGCCTTCCAAAGAATCCAAGACCCATTCGAGAGAAAGGGGTCATGTGGAGGGCTTGGCTGGTGTCACTTCCACTCTGGGACACCTGCTGTAGGCAGTGATCATAAGTTTGGGACCAGGGTGTCCTCTGCTCTGGTTGGAGAGACACTATCCGTGCTCATTCTTTCACTGATGTAAGGCAATCATGAACTCCCAGTGGAGAAATTCTTTCTGCTTTTAGAGGAGGAAGGGAGAAGCGAAGACATGGGAGGACAAGACACAGGCATCTTGCGGAATATTTAGAAGGAAAGATGGAGAAGCAAGTGGCTGGTGATGTACAAATTAAAATTCAGAGGACGTTCCTTTATTTGGGGATAGACACAATCAAACAACATTCATCCCTTTGACTTAATTGGTAAATGTTTGTATCACTGTTATTGTGTATGGTACTGCAGAGTAGAGGTAGCCAACTTTTCGGACTCATGGACCACCAGTGGTCTTTGGGCCACTAGTTGGCAACCGCTGCTGTAGAGTAAGTACTGGTATCTTTCAAGCAGGCCCATCCTGTGGGGAGCATCTGGGTCAACCAGATGTCTGTGTGAAGAGAGAACCTGTAAGGCATGCCCCGGCTATGGGGAAAGACAGGTGGAGAAGTCAAGCCTGTGACTTGAACTCTCCAGGCAGTGCAGTCAGGAAAGGCCATGGGTACCTGTTCAGAGAGGAAGCAACGTTTTGTGGTCCCCACACACCCACTGGTCTGAGCGCAGCCTAAAGCTAGCTGGCAGGTCTTCCAGACCCATGGGAGTGTTGAGAAGCTCTGGAATCTCAGGTTCAAATAATTCAAAGGGCTCTTTATCTAACTTCTTGTCATTCCCATGACTGACCTTTCTCCTCCCTCTGGTCATGTTCAGGTGCCAACATCACAAAAGCTTTCCTAATCCAGAGGCAGTATGAACCGAAAGGACCCTTGGTAAGAATTGGGGGTGAATGTGGAGAAACTGCTTGTACCAACTTCATTACAGTTGTTGAGAGATTACATGCAGTAGATGGGGGCAGCAGACCCATGGTTTTTCTGGCTCTAGGATTGTGGGGACATGGCCCTCTGGACACATGAGTGACAGCAGCAGCATGGCCCTCTGGACACATGAGTGACAGCAGCAGCAATGCTCCTGCTTGACCTGAGGCCCCGCCCTGGAGCAGAACAGAATGGCGACTAACCCAAATGTCTTGCCATGCAGTGGGCTCCATGTTCTTACCTACTTCACCTCACTTGCCCTCATGGCACTCTCCTAGGTAGTATTATTGCCTCCCTTCTCAATGAGGCTCACAGAACGTGTGACTTGCCCAGAGTTGTACAGCTGGAGAGTGGCAGAGCCAGGATCCGAGTTTAAGTCTTTGTTGCCACCTGTGTTCAGACCTTGGTACAAACAGCCTTTTCTGATACTGGCTTCTGCTTAACGAGCAGGACAGAACCTGCACTCACAGACTTTGGGTGGGGCTACTTCCTGAGATGAGGAGTCCCCAGCACATGTCCAGATTTCTTTTTCCTTCTCTAGACCCAGGGCTTGGCAGGGTCATGCCCAAGAGAACCGTGAGGGCTTGGGGCGTGCTTTGCAGAATGCTTGGACAAGTAGAACTCACTTTAGTCAACCTGAGATCTGAAAACCAAAGGGTCCGTTTTGAGCTGATTATAACAATATTTTGCCCTCTGGTTCTTTTGCCCAGTAAACTTTCCTGCTGTACTTAAACTGGGGATGGGTTAATAAAATTTTGATGCAGGTATGTAACTTTCCAGACATACCATTTCATCAGTGCCTGAGTTTTGAGTTAGGGCAATGCTGTCCTCTGGGTTAAGCAGCGCATATCAACTCCCCTTTCCACCTGTCACTCGGTGGGAAACCTGGAGCAATAGTTACAGGGCAATAGCCCCAGCATCTTGATGGTTATGACTCTAGCCTAACCTCCACCTCCCTTTCTCTTTTTAGGTCAACTCTGAATTCTATACTGGCTGGTTAGATCATTGGGGCCAACCTCACTCATCAGTCAAGACTGAAGTGGTAGCATCTTCCCTCCAGGATATACTTGCCAGAGGGGCAAATGTGAACTTGTGAGTGTTCATTTCTGGAGGGAAGGGCGTCCCCCAATTGCTGTCAACTCACAGTGAAGTACTGTCTGTTCTGTTCCCTTGTAGGTACATGTTTATAGGCGGAACCAATTTTGGCTATTGGAATGGTAAGAGCAATATAAAATCTGTTTATAGCAGCTTCTGCTAAAATGTTTTCTGGTGCTTGATTTTGAAGGAGAGGGGGTGCCTACAGACTATTTTTATTTTCTATTTGTGTTTGTCAACTATATTTTCTAATATATAAGAACTAGGGGCCCGGTGCATGAAATTCATGCACTGGGGTTGGGTGATCCCTCATACCAACCTTCCCCCTCACACATACTGGGAGCCCTCAGGGGGTGTCCTACAGACCACTCATCCCCAGCCTGCCCAAGGCCTAAAGACTCTGGCAGAGGCTTTAGGCCTTGGGCACTCAGCTATTGCCCTGCAATGGGGCCGATGGCTGGCTCTATCCCAGCCAGGCCCCTCCCTCAGCCCAGGCCTTCGCCCCAGCCAGCTCACGCCTGGCTAGCACAGGTCTCGGCCCCGCCCATCCAGCCCAGGCCTTCTCCCTGGCCAGCGCATGCTGGCTACCTCGGCCCCACCCCCCATGGCCCTGGCCACCTCAGTCCTGCCCCCTGAGACCCAGGCTGCCTTGTCCCCACCCCAGCTCCTGATTGGCTGGTGGGCATGGCTGATGGGCATGACTTGTGGGTGTGGCAAAGGTACAGTCAATTTGCATATTACTCTTTTATTAGATGGGATTGCCTATATAACTTAAGAAATCATTTTTCTTTTTAAAATTTTTTAAGGTTTATAAATTATACATTTAGGAACCTTACTGTTTTAAAGCAGGCTGACTAGGCAGGCCTTGGTCACAGTCTCTGGCTATAGCTCACATGGGCATATATGTTCTGCCATGTTTTTTTTTTTTTTTTAACATTTTGTTTTGGGGCATTAAAATTCACATACCATAAAATGCATGGTTTTAAAATGTATAATTCAGTGGTATTTAGTATATCACAAAGTTGTCAGCCATTTTTGTCACCTAATTCCAGGACACTTATCAGTTCACAAAGAAACCCATACCCAAGAAATTCCCCACACTCCCTCCTCCCAGCCCCTGGCAACCACTAGTTTTCTCTCTCTCTCTCTCTCTCTCTCTCTCTCTCTCTCTCTCTCTCTCAATTTGTCTATTCTGGACATTTCATATAAGTATAACCATACAATATGTAGTCTTTTGTGTTCAATTTATGTTATTTAGTTTAATCTTTTCAAGGTTCATCCATATGGTAGTATGTATCAGTACTTTATTTCTTTTTATTGCTGAATAATAGTCCATTGTATGGCTGTACAACATGTTGTTTATTCACTCATCAGCTGATGGGTGTTTGGGTTGTTTCCACTTTTTGGCTATTCTGAACAATGTATGGATATTAATGCATAAATATTTGTTTGAATCCATTTCAATTTGGAGGTATGTGTGTGTGTGTGTACCTAGGAGCAGAAATTCTGTTTCACATTGTAACTCTATATTTATATATTTTTATGTTTTATTGATTTCAGAGAGAGGAAGGGAGAGGGAGAGAGAGAAACATCAATGAAGAGAGAGAATCATTGGTCATTTGCCTCTTGCACGCTCCCTCCTGGGGATCGAGCCCATAATCTGGGCATGTGCCCTGACCGGGAACTGAACTGCAACCTACTAGTTCATGGGTTGCCACTCAACCACTGAGCTACACCGGCCAGGCTGTAACTCTATATGAGGGAACTGCCATAGTGTTTTCCAAAGTGGCTGAACCATTTTACATTTCTATGTGTTCTTTTTTTTTTTTTTTGGTAGGAAGATTATGACAAAATTATCTTCATTGCCATTAATTTTTACAAAGACATATAATGCTCTCTATTGGCCTTCTTCTGAGTCTCATTCCCCACCTCTTTTTATATCTATATAAATCATTCTCTCTAAATCATTAAGGATGCTCTACTGCTGAGTTTTGAAGGGTTAGTTTGGAACTAAATCTCCTAAGATTCTGTAATTGTATACTATCTGCTCTTAATGAATTTCCCCC
The DNA here is from genome assembly GCA_027563665.1 of Antrozous pallidus. Classification (NCBI taxonomy): domain Eukaryota; kingdom Metazoa; phylum Chordata; class Mammalia; order Chiroptera; family Vespertilionidae; genus Antrozous; species Antrozous pallidus. The sequence goes on along the minus strand of CM050524.1, from coordinate 50,222,011 downwards.
TTAGAACTGCTGTCTTTTGTGAAGGGTTGGGTGGGCTAAGAGAAGGCTTAGCTTCCAAATATTATGTTATTACCATTGTTAGAGCTAAGAAATGGAAGTATTGCAAAACTTGAATGTCACTGGTTGAAAGACAATAATGCGTAAGATTGGTAGTTGAAGTTTTAGATCGTCTCTTTGTATCTCTGTCTTCTCATTAGAAACAGTAAGACTTTGCCGAAACTGGTTTGGCTCAGTGTCGGCCTGCGGACTGAAGGGTCCCGGGTTCGATTCCGGTCAAGGGCATGTACCTTGGCTGTGGGCACAGCCCCAGTGGGGGGGGTGTAGGAGGCGGCTAATCAATGTTTCTCTCTCATCGATGTTTCTGACTTTCTATCCCTCTCCCTTCCTCTCTGCAAAAAAAATCAATAAAATATATTTTTTTTTAAAAAGAAAGAAACAGTAAGACTTTGGTTTCCTTTTTCATTCAATAGCTAGGAATTCCACCTCACTTCCATTCATGGAATTCAGATCCAGGAATGGAGACAGATATATTTGGGAACATTACTATTCATGATATATTTTTAAATATCTTACTGTTCTACTTAAAAAATATAGTTTTAAAAATTAGACACTATGAAAACTACCACTGAGAAAAACAAAACTTGTCTTTAATCCTCTCCCTCGCCCCTTACCCTGCCATATATTATGAGAACCATTTTTCCACCTCTGCTTTCCCACTTAGTCCTCATAGCAGCCTCAGCTGGCTACAATTACCAACCCACTTTATCGATATGAAAAGCAGGGGACACAAGTGCGTAGGTCTCCTCCTCAGCTTGGAGGGGATGGAGCCTGGACTCAAAGTCAGGTCTTGAAAAGCTGGTCAGTGCCCTTGGGATAACCCTTTGCAGTCTGAAGCCCCTGCCCTACCGTGAATCTGGCCAGGCCTCTGAGCTGCCATGTGGCCTGGTCTCTTAGGGGACATGCGAGAGAGCCAGTCTGCTTCAGGCCAGCTTCCCAGAGGAGAGCTATGAGAGAAGAATGTCATGAGCTCACTGTTCATCCTACCCAACACAGGTGCACATACATGTGCAAGTATGTGCACCACACTGTGCCCATGTGTCCCTGTCTGAGGGGCTCTTGTGGGCTCCAGGCTGTCCTGTACGTCTCATACCACGTGGAGAGCTATTTCTTTGCCTTCCTCATTCGCACTCTGTGATGTGGAGAAGAGGCTTGAATTAGCAGTTTCTCTATGACGCATTGCTGGTCTGAAGACATCTGGAGAAATAGTCTGCTGGTAGGAATGGAACAAAGTCCATCCTTTAACCCACCAGACAGCTTCCCAGCCTGGGTTCCCGTGGCCTGTGAAGTTTGCTTCTGGAGGACACACTAGTTCAACCCAGCTGGGCAACCCACAGAGCTCCTCTCCCGCCCTGAGAAGGGTGGGGAGGCCCCTTGGGTCAATGAAGCCACGCCTGCTTCTCAGGTGCACGCATTGTCTCCTGTGCAGCGACAGCACAACCCCTGCCACTTGAGAACTAGAGAAGGGACCACAAAGGAGAAGGTGAGCTGCTTGCAGAAAGGGATGTGGTTTTCTTTCTCATTGCTTCTCACAGCAAAGGATGTGTTTTATCATCTGTATCCCCAGAGGCAGGCAGACCTGTTGGCGGGCAGCTGTCTCTGATTAATAAGAAATGAGGGGAGTGCCTGGCTGGTGTTGTTCAGTGGACTGAGCATTGTCCTATGCACCAAGAGGTCGCTGGTTTGATTCCCAGTCAGGACATATGCCCAGGTTGCCAGCTCCATTCTCAGTAGGGTGTGTGCAAGAGGCAGCCGATAGATGTTTCTCTCTCATCAATGTTTCTCTCTCTCTTCCTCTAAAATCAATAAAAACATATTTTAAAAAGAAAGAAATGAGGGAAAGTAATATGTTGGGATCAATTCAGTTGGTTTAGGCATTTCCAAATGCAGATTCTGTGCAGAGAACTAATGAGAACTAGTTTGGCCTGGCTCGTGTGTCACCTCCACAGCCTGGAGGATCACCCAGGGCGAATCCATCATTGGTGAGCTGCGGGATGACCATTCAAAGGATTTGTTACTAAATCATAGGTGAACTCTTGGATTTGGAGCCTTATTTACTTAACACTTAGGTTGGATGTGTTTAAAAATAACATTTTTCTCACACACTTACCTGGAGGGCCCCCAGGGAAGACGCCTGAGCATTCTTTAAATCATTGTCAGCTGAATCCAAGGGACCAGGCAGAGCCATGTCTTGAAAACACATCCACCAAGAAGGCTGGATATGTTATCAGTACTGACTCTCAACTTTGCCCCAGGTGTCAAGGGAGAGGGCCTTGAAATGTAAATCCAGTCCAGCCCCAGGAATGGGGGAATGAATAGGGCCTGGGCCCACCCAATCTTCTTTGATCCTAACTTTCGGTGTAACTTCCTGGTATTTTGGCGATATAATTAAACACGGCTTTGTGGGCTCGGAGATTCCTGTCTCTCCATCAGAGAGAACAGAGATTCCACCCAGCCCCAGCTATTATTTCTATTACTGCGTCTTCTCTTCTATTCTTTTATTTCTCAATCCCCAGCTCCTCTACTCAGAAACTGGACCTACTCTCCCCACACACTGGACATGGAAAAGAGAGAAAACCCCTCCACACTTACACTGCAAATTGCTCTTTAATTTAGAATAGAAAGGGGAGGTGCAGGGCCTGGCTGGTCCTTGGACAGCAGCATCCCTATCACCTGGGGGCCTGTTAGAAATGCTGAGTTGGGTCCCACCCCAGCCCTGCTGAGTCAGAATGAGGGTCTGTTTTAACAAGCTGAGTCAGAAATGGGGTCTGTTTTAAAAAGCGCTCCGTGTGACTCTTGTGCTTGGGTGACTTTTCTAAGTACTGGCATATGGTCACAGCCAAAGTTGCACACTCATGAGTCTTCTACCCATGAATATCATGTGTGACAAGGTGGCAGGACTGAGCTGAGGGCGGCACTAGGCTGTGATGTGGTTTCACAAGTGGTTTAGCTGATTCTAGAGGGAGCTCTGGCTGGAGCTGGGTTGGCCCTTGGAAGCAAAGGGACCAAGTTTATATCTCTATATTGGTCAGTTGTTAGATATGGGCTATCCTGGGAGGGTTGTAACTAAGCAGGGCATGACCAGAGAAGGCCCCATCTGAGAGCCGTCAGCAGCCAACACTCCCAGCAGCTGGGGAACAAGTGAGTGCCTTAGTCCTGAAAGGCAATGGGAGAGGCACACCAGGCATCCTCTCTAATCTTCACAGAGGCCTTAAGGTCACGTTAGCGCCTCTATGGGTCCATCATCTGTGTGCAGTCATCTCCCACTTTGGTCTGATAACCCTCTGTTGTTTTCTGCTGGTCTCCTGTGTCTTCACCACTGACCATTTCTTGGTCACACAGTTCGAGATTATGCAAAAGACCACAAGGTTAGCAGTCAGAGATGGAGGTCACGCCATAAGCCCTGCCGTGACTGGTTGTGCTGAGCAAGTTTTGTAGAGCGTTTCAGGTTGTCTGCTTATCCCGTGGCACCGAGATCTGCTGGGGTCACACCTGTGAGCTCTGCTGAGAGCAGATGGGGAAAGTGCTGTGTAGACTCCACGGTGCTTGGCAAGGGTCTTTTATAGCAAGAAACTGATTTCTCTAAACCTTGGATTTAGAAGGCCACCTCTGTGTGGCTCTTTTGGTTGAGCATCATCAGACCAAAGAGTTGCCAGTTCTAGCTCCAATCGGGGTCCATGCAGGAGGCAACCAATTAATGTTTCTGTCTCTCCTCTCCTCTCTCTCTCTAAAAATCAATGAGAAACATTCTTTTAAAGAGAAAGCAATTGGTTCAAACATGTCCTTTATTTCCTCCCTCCATAATGCTGAGCTCATGAATCCCAAAGAGTCTGTCCCAGCCCAGTGCCTCCAGGAGTAACCAGTGGCACCTTTTTGTCTTCTAGGAGCCAACATGCCCTACCAACCACAGCCCACCAGCTACGACTATGACGCCCCCCTGAGTGAGGCAGGGGACCTCACCGAGAAGTATTTTGCTGTGCGGGATGTTATCCGGAAGGTGGGTGCTTTGTACGGACTGTGGTGGGCTGGTCTAGGGAAGAGCCTGCCTTGAACTCACTGTGATCTGTAGACCAGCGGTCGCCAACCTTTCAGACCTCACAGACCATGGGTTGGCAACTACTGCTCCAAAGGTTTCCTTAAACTAGCGGTCGCCAACCTTTCAGAGCTCACGGACCACCAGTGGTTCGTGGATCACTGGTTGGCGGCCACTGCTGTAGACAACTTCCTAGAGCCTTTGGGTTTCGAAGGATGGATGCAGAGATGCATCACATAGACTTGGCCTTGAGTCCTGGCCCCAACCTGATGGAGAGTGAGCCTGCAGACAAGTTGCTCCACTAGTCTATTCATTTGTAAAACTGGACCATCAGCACCTGGTGTGGTGTTAGGATGAAAAAGAACCTATGTAAGGCTCATGTGGTCCACTAAGTAGTAGCCATTACTATTACTTACACTAAAAGTAAGAAAATGGCTGAGACCGGTTTGGCTCAGTGGATAGAGCGTTGGACTGCAGACTGAGAGGTCCCGGGTTTGATTCCGGTCAGGGGCATGTACCTTGGCTGCGGGCACATCCCCAGTAGGGGGCATGCAGGAGGTGGCTGATCGATGTTTCTGACTTTCTGTCCCTCTCCCTTCCGCTCTGTAAAAAATCAATAAAATATATTTTTTTTTAAAATAAAAAGTAAGAAAATGTGTGTCCAAATAAATAGCTAAAATGTGTCATAGAGAAAATCCATGGGCAGTGGAAGCAAGGTACAAGTGTGAGCTGTCAGCAACCCTTCCTTGTTCTGTCTGGGACAGTGTGTGCTATTTCTTCTGGCCTGGCACCTGAACTGCTTACTCCTGCTAACACTGTGACCTTTTGAGGCATCTAAAGCACCTAGGTGGGGTTTCCTGTCTCTACTGTGGGTTAAAAAAAAGACAACAGTTTTTCTGCTCAGTCACCTGAGTTTTGAAGTTAAAAAAACACAGGTTTTCTGCCTATAAATGGTATGTCAGGGCTGGCTTTCTTTCTTTCTCTTTGTTTCTTTGTTTTTGCTGTTGTTTGTTTTTTTGTTTGTTTAAGTATGCTGTCTCTATTTAGACCTACATCGTAAAATCTATATTATGTATATAGCCAAACATGTTAAACATATAAATAAAAAAAATGTGTTCTATACTTATCTAAGAATTTATCTATGTCATCGAAACTTTCAAGTGTCTGGTTAAAATGTTCCTCATGTGTTTTTATTATGGGCTCGATCACTATAGAATTTGTAATGACAACTCCCAAGCTCTCTCTCTGTTCCCTTTCGAGCTGTTTGTTCCTATCTTTATTATTCCCTTCCTTTATTTGAAGCTTAGCTTTTTAAAACCAGCCTTTCTTCTTTCCTATTATAAATAGTCAAGGTTGTACATTTCCTTCAAGTACTTCTATAGATCCATCTCATAAATCTTAAGATGTAATATACTTATTATAGTTTTCTTCAAAACATGCTTATTTTTATTTCTCCTTGACCCTTGCAATTATTAAACACTACACAATTGTCTAGTTTATTGTTTTCAAACATATTTGCATCTGTTTGGAGCAAGTAGTCCTGTATGATATCATATACAGAATGGAGCAAAAGTAAGTTTACAGTTATGTAAACAGTTAATTCTTGTACTATTATTTATTAATTACTAGAGGCCCAGTACATGAAAATTCATGCACCTAAGGGGGGGTCCCCTCAGCCTGCCTGCCCCCTCTCACAGTCCATGAGTCCTCAGGGGTGGGAGGTGACCTGGCGATTAGGGAAAGGCAGCACCCCATTACACCTCTGCTGCTGCCACTGCCAGCAGTGCAAGCCTGGTTACCTGAGCCTCAGGTGGCCCTGGGCAGCTGAACAGCTGCCATCCAAGGCTTGCCTGCATCTCAGACCGGCTGTAAGGGGTTGAGGGGACTGGGGGACTCCAGAGACAGGTATGCAGAGCAGCCCTGGCAGGGCTGAGGGGACTGGGCGCCACCATCTTGTGGCTGTGGATACTGCCATCTTTGAGGATGTGGCAATTAGCATATTCCCTCCTTATTGGCTGTGGGTATAGCCAATTTTGAGGCCAGGGCAGTCAATTAACATATTCCCTCTTTATTAGATAGGATTTTATTTTTTTAATTTGATTTTTTACAGAGAGGAAGGGAGAGGGATAAAAAGTCAGAAACATCGATGAGAGAGAGACATCAATCAGCTACCTCTTGCACACCTCCTGGGGATGTGCCTGAAACCAAGCTACATGCCCTTGACCGGAATTGAATCTGGGACCTTTCAGTCCATAGGCCGACGCTCTATCCACTGAGCCAAACTGGTTTCAGCAGGATTGTATTTTTTCATATTAAAAAAAACTGTAAATCTACATTTGCTCCACCCAAAGAGGTGTTAATCTAAATGTAGACAAGAAAGAAAGGCAATTTGAAACCTCAGGGAAGGAAAAAGAACACAAAAGGCTTGCCCTGGCTAGTGTGGCTCAGATGGTTGATCACTGTCCCATGCACTAAAAGGACACCAGTTCGATTCCCAGTTAAGGGTACATGTCCAGGTTTCAGGTTCAGTCCCCTGTTGGAGTGTATATGGAAGGCAATCAACTGATGTTTCTCTCTTACATTGATGTTTCTTCCTTCCTTTCCTCCCTTTTCTCCTTCCTTTCTCCCCCCCTTCCTTCCTTCCTTCCTTTCTTCCTTCCTTCCTTTCTCCCTCCCTCCCTCCCTCCCTCCCTCCCTCCCTCCCTCCCTCCCTCCCTCTCTCCCTCCCTTCCTTCCTACTATTTTAAAATTTTTTTAAAATTTATTTCAGAGAGGAAGGGAGAGGGAGCAAGAGATAGAAACATCAATGATAAGAGAGAATCATTGATTGGCTACCTCCTGTACACCCCCTACTGGGGTTGAGTCCACAACCTGGGCATGTGCCCTTGGCTGAAACACTCTACCTAGTGAGCCAGTAGTCAGCAAACTGCGGCTCACGAGCCTCGGTTTGTCGTTCTGTTGACTAATGAGTTTGCCGACCACTGACCTAGACTCTTGATTTCAATAATTACAGGCTGTTGTTGTTCCTTGTGATTAAGTCCCTATCCCAGTGATCGGAAAACTGATTAGTCAACAGAGTGGCAAACTTTGGCTTGTGAGCTGCATGTGGCTCGAGAGCTGCAGTTTGCTGACCACTATACTGAGCCAAACAAGCCAGAGTTGGCTTTCTTTTTTTCTTTCTTTTTTCCTTCCTCTCTCTAAAAATCAATAAAAACAATCCTCAGGTAAGGATTTAAAAAATACATATATTTAGGAATTAAATTTAGTAGGGTTTGGCAACTGACTTAATGCAGATGAGAAAGAATAAGGAGTTGTTGATTTGTCCAGGTTATAACCTTCACTGGATAACTGAGTGGGTACTGGGGCCAGCAACTAAGAAAGAGGATTGCAGAGAGAGCACAGGCTGGGAATGTGGAGGGGGAAGCAAATTCAGTCCTGGGCTTGTTCAGCTCAAGATGCCCCTGGTGACATCCAGGTGGAAGTGTCTCTCCAGAACCTCCATAAAGAAGTAGTTAGGACAGCTCAGATTCTGGGATCAGCAATGGAAATGAAGGCTCAAGTCCAGGGAAGGCTGAGCTTGGACATGGAGAGTTGAGCAAGAAAAGCGGTAGGCCAAGCAAAAGACAAACCCAGGGATCCCAATCATATAACCAGGGGCCACAGCAAGATGAACCCACGAAGGACATAAAGACTTCAGGAATGAATGTAATTCAATAATTTATCAAAAATTATAACTTAACCTCTAGCCATCTCTACCCTCTTTCCTCTTGGATATTTAAGTCTGGAAGAGAGAAAGAAACTACTTTAAAAGTGGGCTCTTCCTTCTGAGATTTTGTAAATGGTCAGTTAGCTGGTTTGCTAAATGATATTCAGAATATTTTGGCTTGCATCGAGAGAAACAATGGGATTATAAGTACTCCCATATCTAGCTCTCCCTGCCTCTTTCCTTTACCAGAGACTTACAAGTGGAATGTATTTATTCTTCGATCCATTTCTAGAGTTAGTTGGGTGGCGATGGATAATATCTTTCCCTGACCTGGACTCCCGAGGATGATAATTTCCCACCAGGCTGAATAAGCCTGTGCTCAGCGGTGGAAGTTCCAGGGCCCCTTTGCTTATGACTCTTGAAGGCATGACAAAACTCATGACATTTGCATTTTGTAATATATCCTCCTCTTTGGTGTGGTAAACTCAACCAGACATGGTTTTAACACTTTGACCTCGAGGGTGAACTGTCTGGGTCCACTCATGTTGTTGCATATAGCAAATTTTCATTCTTTTTTATGACTGAGTCATAAAAGAATGATTGATTTTGAATTTAGAGTCAATATACAGATAAAGGGAGGATCTATGCCACAGCACAGACTGTTTTAAACCTTGACAATGTGAATGTATAGCTGATGGTTTGGAGGCGGGAGTAGGGAGGAGAGCTCAGGGAAGGATGTAACTAGCCTTGTCCTTAAAAGTGTGGACACAAAGATAATCTTAATGGATGGAACTAAGAAACAAAGGTATAGATGTTATTTAAATCTGCAGAGCTAACCAGTAAAGAAACTGAAAATGGTGATAAGACCATGTTGGCAAGAAAGGGAATTATGAGGAATAGTACAACTGAGCTAATTCTCATCTACTGAAGAAATATTTTAAATGGATCGAACAAGCCTGGCTAGTGTGGCTCAGTGGTTGAGTGCCAACACATGCACTAGGAGGTTGCCAGTTCAATTCCTGGTCAGGGCACATACCCAGGTTGTGGGCTCAAACCCCAGCAGGGGGCGTGTAGGAGACAGCTGATGGATGTTGATGTTTTTCATCCATGTTTCTGTCTCCCTCTCCTTTCCTCTCTCCAAAATTAATAAAAAACATTAAAAAATAAATGCATCTAACAAGAAATTGCAGATAAGTATGTTATTTAGAGATCAAAAGAAGCAAAAATAGGTACAAGTAAATGATTTTTAAATGGTTTCCTCTGAAAAATACAAGTAAGTGGTGAGTCAAGAGACTATTGCTTTTCCTTAACCAATCTTTTATCCTCTTCTTTTAAAAAAAATTACTGCCAAAACTGGATAGAGCGTCGGTCTGCGGACTGGAAGGTCCCAGGTGTGATTCCGGTCAAGGACATGTACCTTGGCTGCAGGCACGTCCCTGGTACAGGGTGTGCTGGAGGCAGCTGGTCGATGTTTCTCTCTCATCAATGTTTCTTTCTATCCCTCTCCCTTCCTCTCTGTAAAAAATCAATAAAATATATATTTTTAAAAATTACTATTTAAAAAGGTAAACAAGAAGAAAGCAGGCAAGGAGGAAAGAAATGTAAGGGTCCTGAAAGATCATAATGCAATCCACTTGGAGATGCCAGATGTACCTAGACCTTGCTAAGACCTAGGATTTACACTCATATTTCCTGATGCTAATATGTGTGCATACACACATATTTAATAGGGTTTTGTTAATTTTAGTTTTTTTAATTTAAAAATAACTTCATAAAAATTTTAAAACTTACCTAAAAGTTGCAAAAATAAAAATTGTACTAAGAATTACACTTGTGCATTTCTTACCCAGATTCACCCATGTCAACATTTCACACTATTTGCTTCATTATTTACCCCGCCCCCCTCTTGTATTTTCTAAACCACTGAAGGACTGTGTCTATCATGACCCTTTATTCCTAAACATTCAGTGTATATTTCATAAGAATATGTCAGAATATGCTTTTATGTAACCATAGCAATTTTAACATTGATACAAAATTTTAATCTACCAATACAATTTAATCAACAAATAATATTTGTCCTACTCTATTTAGGTTCCTTCCCTTCAGATGCTGTACCTTTTTCCTTTTCTTCCCAAACCCGTTTTCTGCTGCCACCCTCATTCTCTCTACTTGTTTTTGCTCTCTGTTTTGAAGTCTTTTTTCCTATAAGTATTTGAATGATTCCTGGAGCTGAAAACACAGACATACGCAGACACACACTTCGAAGTAAAACCTTACCCAGATCCTGTCTTGGAAGGAAGTCTTTTGTTCCTTTGCCTTTCCAAAACATCACTGGCACTGTGGTTTCCGTCTTTGACCCTCCTTTGGAAAAATGAATTAAATTTCTAATTTAAAAATAATTACATGTGTCTCTGAGGGTTTAACAGCTTCTTTTCTTTTCTGTCTTTTTACTTTTCACTCTGGTTTACAGTTTGAAAAAGTACCAGATGGCCCTATCCCTCCATCCACACCAAAGTTTGCATATGGAAAAGTTGCTCTGAAAAAGGTAAGGAAAAAACGACAGAAACATTGAAAGTGAGGAAATGGAATTTAGAAGTCAGTGAAAGTGTTGGGCTAGGGGGTCGGTTCATTATTTTTCTGTGAATTTGTTTTCTGTGAGACTGATGTGGAAGATGGTGTTTCTGAGAAAGCAGGGACATGGAGGCGAGGGGATGTGTATGCATGTTGAATGGGTGAGCAAACGGGCATGAGCAGGAGTAGAGAGAGGTGTTCTAGATCATACAAGTGATTTTGGTTCCATTATCAGTTGCCCAAAGCAGTTTCCTGAGCCTCTGTCGTAATAACATGACACCTTGTTGTTATGGCTGATGAAATTCTTTTTTATAATTCACTATTATTTTAGGGGGTTCTCAAAAGCCACAGACCTTTTGATAGGGCTTTGCCCTAATTATCCACTCCCATCTCAAAATCACGTCCTAATTTTTGTGATCTGTAGTTTATATGGTAAATGAGACATCAGGGGGGAAAGCCAGAAATTGATCAGAAGTAAGAGTTAGGGACCTTTTATTCCAGGAAAAGAGAAAAGGAAGAGAGGTTACGCCTAACAGTCAGGATTGACGTAAGCCAAAGTCGGTTTGTTTTGACCACCTTTGTCTTGAGGTTTTCCCCTTTTACAATCCCTAACTCCTACATGTGATAACTCACAAGCAAGAGAGAAAGAAAAAAAAAAAAAAACATGAACTACACAGTTCTTAAGAATCTTGATATTCTAAAATAGCATCATACATTTTTATCTTAAAAGCCAAATGCCAAACATGATTGTACGATTTTTTTCCATTCATGAAGCCCTTTGATACTATGGTGGGTTGAGTTCTTATAACTTTTTCCACCTAATGTCAGGTGCATGTGTTTCATTCTACAGGGGACGTGGCCGGTCTCTACCTGATAGGCATCTTTTGTTAGATTAATAAGACAAGAATCACACTTGTAAAGGGAGCATCTTCTGCTCCTTCACTGCCATTGCTACTTGAGGAAAAGTTCATTTGTGGGGTCTAGAGCCATGAGGATTTTTTAAATATATACAACAAAAATAACTGCAACTGTTTCCTACAGCGTAGCTAAAACAAATCTAGCTCGGTACCCAAAGCTCATTCTGTGAGAGAACATTGTGTGAGCAGAAACGGCTTTTCCTTGTTCACACTGAAGAGGCAAACCGGCATCTCACTGAGTTCAGTGTATGTGGAACATCGTTATGTGGGCTCAAACCTTCTGCTGTGAGTTGAGTTGTCCAAGTGGGAAAACGTCCTTGTGCGTGGCTGAATATATAGAATTGTATTTACCTGGTCAGATGTTTTCCCCTCGGAGTTGCACATCCGCAAGGCAACCATGGGAACGGCTCATACAGTTCCTAACCAGTGCTCTGCCATGTTTGGAGCCAACCTCACTGCAAATCCTGGCTTTGCCATTACTCAAGTGAGCTTCTCTGAGTCCCTAACCAGAGGGCCTGCCTCCCTGGATAGTTGGGAGGACTCAGTGAGGTGTGTGGGTCCAGTCCTGCCACCCCTGGAGTTGTGTGAGGCACCCATTGTTGGGTAGCTGTTACTATTGTTGTTCTTGCACCAGGAGCATCTTGCCGTTGCAGGAACACACAATCGTTTGGATTGAATGTGTGTATCTGCGGAGTGGCTCCTTTACCCCGGGCATTGGGGTGGTGGCAGTGATTGAACGCCGCTTTTGTTTCTTTTCAGTTAATGACAGTGGAGGAAGCTCTGAACAATCTGTGTCCCAAGGGGCCTGTAAAAAGCCTTTATCCCTTGACATTTATCCAGGTGAAACAGGTAGGCCTTCAAAGGTAACACTTCGCCTTTCTTCTACTTGGGAAAATGTGTGTTCTGCCCTGTCCTGCAGTGTCTGTTCTAAGTACAGGGACCAAAACAGTAAGCAGCTAAATCAGACCCACGGAAGTGAGTATCAGAGTCCCGGGCTCTCTGTAGCTGTGATGTTGCACATTAGGCTAATCTGTCCTACGCTTCCCCCATTTCTTATTTTCACTCAAATATGTTGTAACTCAACCTGCTTCAGCACGATTCTGTACAAGCTATACATTGAGTGCACTTCTCATCTAGTTTATCTTTACTATTAGGTTCCAGTGGGGAAACCGCTATTTTATACTCAGAAACAACAACTTAGTTATTTGTCCTTAGTTAGCGAAATGTAAGGATGGTGTTCTTACGAGGTTAGGTTTTTTGGATTCTTTTTCTGGCTTTTGAAGAGAACAGAAAGCAGGCACTTCGTGTGTGTGTGTAGGTATGTGTGTGTGTCTGTCTTTATGTGTGTTTAATCTCTAGGCGCTGCCCCATCTCTAAGAGCTTTTCCAACTTTCTGTTTTGGAAAATTTCAAATCTAGAAGAGTTGCAAGAATAGTACAAACAGCACCCATATAGCTTCCACCTAGGCTCACCAAGTGGTAACATTTGCTTCACTTGCTTTATCTTTCTGTGTGTGTATGTCATCAACTGCTGGTTGGGTTGTTTTCTTTCGTTTATTTTTATTTTTTTTACCATTTGAGTTAGTTGTCACATCATGACACTTCACCCATAGACATTACAGCATGTATCTCTTAAGAAAAAGGATATTATCCTACAGGACCACAACATAACGATCACACTTAAGAAATTTGATTAATGCAATCGAGTTGTCTAATAGACCTTCCATAGTCAAGTATCCCTGGTTATTCCAATAATGTCTCTATAGCTTATCTTTTTTCAGTCCAGTTTCCAACCCATGATCATGCATTACACTGACTGACAGTGCCTCTTTAGTCCTATCAGGAACAGTCCCCAAGCCTTTCTTTTCTCTCTCTTGTCACATGAACTTTTCGGAAGAGCTCAGCTCAGTTGCTTGGTAGACTGCTCTTCACGGATTTGATTCAGCAAAACATTTTTGGCACAAACACAACAAAGGTGATGTGTGCTCAGGCTGCCCGTGAGGTCAGCGTGCCCCTTGGTTACCGCTGCCAAGTTTGACCGCTCAGTTAGGACCTCAGCCTCGTTTTCGGAATGGAGCTGCCCTTCTGATTCTCTGTATTGATGGCCTTCTGGAAGGTGTCTGAACAATAAGATGACAGAATCATAGCAAATCTGATTTTAGTCTAGTGTGTTTTTGCCTCCAATTATTATTCCTACACTTGTGAAATTTTACAAGAACGTTTTGTGCCAACAACTCTGATGTGTGATAAATAAAGTGAATGATTAAGGTTCCCCACCCCCTAGTTTTTCATTCACGTTGGGTAGAGTTCTTTCTCTAACTTGAGCATGCACTGGCTGTGTGGTCATGTCTCCATCTATAAGTCAGAACATGCCTTCTCCACCTAGCAGGGCGTGGAGCACGTGGGAGAAGACACAGACGTTAGAGCAGCCAGTGCCTGGGACGTGAGCTCCAGGTTACTGTGTAGATGTTCACACTGTGTTCTTTCTCAGGCCCCTCTGCTTTCTGGTCTTGGACCAAGGCAATGCTCCTGGATTGGGTGGGGTGCCCTGAGCCATGGCTGTTTCGGGTGTGGGGCAAGCCACACGTGTTTATTTCCAACGAAACCCATGGAGGCCACAACTGCAGGGAGTGGGGTGCGCCCTGGGACACACCCACCCCAGCCTCGGAGGCCTCAACCCCACCTTTGTGGGGAGCATCACAGCTTCCGAAGGCTCTCTCCCCTCTAGGAAGCCTCCCCAAGTTTTCCCCAGCCTCTGAGTTAAGACTTACAAGAGACAGATGGAGACTTGGGGTCCAAGGAAGGCGTTCTTCAGTGGCGACATCAGCAGCATTTCTTGAGTTCAGGCCTTTCCTGCAACACAGGATCATGGTTAACACTGTTTTCAGCTCTTCAGATCACTTTTCCTGTTGCCCGAGGTGCATGTTTTTGCTGGCTGGGCCCTGGAAGTGAGGAACTTTGTCTCTGATCCAGGAAGGATTTAGGTTTGGATTCTTCCCACTGACCCAGGGTTTGGTCCCGCTCACCTAGCTAATGTCCACAGCAGGAAGGTCACTCCGGGCCATGAGCGCTGTTGCTGCGGAGGCTGTTTGGGGCCTCCCTTTGGAGCAGGGATACCAGCACCTAAAAGTCTTTTCTGACTTAGCAGCAGGCTACACCCCTTTCACTCACTATCTCCGTTTCCCCCACTCCTCCACTTTACACAGTTTCTGATTGACTCTTGTTTTGTATGTTAGAGCAGATTCAGCCCAAGAACCTGGAGAACATTTTGCCGAACATTCTTGGTCTTGTTATTTGTCTCCTTTGTTTGTTTCTTTGTTTTGTTTTTTGAAACAAAGAAACCTTAGATGTATGGGATAGGATTCCCTTTAGTGATTCAGGGCAAATCACTGAACACATTCCAGGGTCCCGTTTCCTTATGTGGAAAGAATGTTGGATGACTCTTCAGAGTTCCCTGAAGTTTACTTCTGTGATAGTTATTCCGGGATCTAAAAACTGGGTTGGCTCAGTAATTAGAAAGTCGGCCCACGAACCAAAGGGTCTCAGGTTCAATTCCCAGTCAAGGGCATACACCCAGTTCATTGCAGGCTCAATCCTCAGTCCTGGTCGGGTTGCATGTGTCAATGTTGTCTCTCACCTCAATGTTTCTCTCTCTTCCCCCTTTCCACTCTCTCTCTAAAAAACCAATGGAAAAAATATCCTCGGTGAGAACTAACATACATAAATAATTCAAGCTGTTCCCTTCTTTAAGATTGAATTTTCCCCAGAGGCTGAGGAAACATTTCAGTTCCTTATGGTTTTAGAAGCATCACTTCCACGCAGATTGAGGGTGACCAAGTTCTCTTAAAACGAATTGCAAAAGTGATGGATTTGTCTTTCATTCTTTTCTCACCAGTATTTTGGGTTTGTGCTGTACCGAACAACACTTCCTGAAGACTGCAGTGAGCCAACCCCTCTCTCTTCACCCCACAGGGGCGTCCACGACCGGGCCTACGTCTCTGTGGATGGGGTAAGAGTGGTCTCTGGACGGTGCATCTGCCCCACTGGGGGATGTGTGGTCTGCACTTGGTTTCATGGCCACCTTTTCAACCTTAGGTTGCCTCACTCGTGCTCCGTTTGCCGATTACACCCCCCTACCCTTCTTAACCTGGAGGGCCCTCCCCAGCCCCACCTTCTCGGAAACCTTTCTGGTCTCCCCAGTGCAAGGCCACCCCATGTCTTCTTGGCTTCTAGAGGACGGGGTCCGTTTTGTAGACACCAGAGTGGTGATTCATTTATGAAAAATAATATTCTGAAGAAGGATTACTCATGACAATTAAAGCTACAGTCCACAAAGAACTCTGTTTCATAACAAAGATACATGTTAGGGTTTCCATTTCTCTCAGTGAAACATTCATATGAAAGAAGACATGAAGAGAGTTTCCTAACCAAGAAAATTCGTTCAGAAAATTTCAAATTAAAATATTTCCATTCCATTGTCATCCGCGGCTTTATTTTCATTGGGAGCAAGTTTCTAAGATGTTATGTGTTTACTGATGGCAATTATTTCTTGGATTTAAATCTAGGAATTGTGTTAGTGAATTATGGTCAGTAACATTAATTTTTTTTAAATCTCATTTTTTTAAAAATTAGGAATATGTTGTTGCTAAAATGCCTGTTGTTTCCGTTCATTTTATTATATAAATTTTCGTGGTATTAGGTATTTTGAGGTGAGAACACTCCACCTAACTCTCTGATTTGTATCTTATCTGATTTTGTTTCAACTCACCCTGTTGTTTAGAAGCTATTTTGTTATGGCTGCCTTTTGCGTTATGAGAACATGAAGAGGTTCCTGTGACGGGAATCCTCCCCTGGAATTATTTGCCTCTATCCCCTTTCTATTAAAAATAGACACGAAGGGAAACATTCCAGAGCAGAGGAAACCAGTCTAGACCTTTCTTTGCTCACAGCTGTTTAGAAAGAAAGCAGTGATTGGAGGAAGTTGACCACCTGGCCGGTAACTTGGGCTAAGGGGCCATCAAAGCATTTCCTCCCAAGTCCAGTGGCTCAACAAGGCAGGAAAATGCTGCTGAGTTAACTGAGGGAGCTACCTCTCTGCGGATCTTCTCACCTTAGGTAATTCTCACTTGGCATTGAACCCACAGGTCCCCCAGGGAGTCCTTGACCGGGACCATATGACCACTCTGAACATAACAGGGAGAGCTGGAGCCACTCTGGACCTTCTGGTGGAGAACATGGGGCGTGTGAACTACGGCTATTATATCAACGATTATAAGGTAGGACCAGGCTTGCTGTTAGGAGTGAGGTTCAAAGGTTGGCAGGACTGTGCCTAAGCCACCTGAGGAGATTTTTTCTATTTGAATATGCTCTCACATTCGTTCCCTTCAGTTCCGTTAACATAGAAGCAATTCTTAAAAGCACACACACTGGCCTAGCCAGTTTGGTTCAGTGAATAGAGCATCGACCTGTAGACTGAAAGTTCTGGGTTTGATTCCGGTCAAGGGTCAAAGGCACGCACCTTGATTGCAGGCTCCTTCCTGGCCCAGGCCCTGGTCGGGGCACATGCAGGAGGCAACCAATCGATGTGTTTTTCTCTCATTGATATTTCTGTCTTTTCCTCTCTAACTCTCTCTAAGAATCAATGGGAAAATATCCTTGAGTGGGGATTAAAAACAAACAAAACACACACAGACACACTCACACACACACTTTGGCCCTGGCCAGTGTAGCTCAGCTGGGCATTGTCCCACCAACCAAAAAGGTGCCGGTTCAGTTCTGTCAGGGCACATGCCTGGATTGCTGGTTTGATCCCCAGAAAGGGGCATGCAGGAGGTTGCCCATTGATGTTTCTCTTTCATATGGATGTTTTTCTCTCTCCCTCTCTTTCTGAAAAAGAAAAAGAAAAAAAGGCACACGCGCTTTGTCAACTAGGATGAATGAACCTGCCCTGATTTGTTTTGCAACCTAGAAGTCGGGTTATTTTGAAGACCTGTTTTCCTCTGCAGACAGAACCCTTCCCTTGTGTCACCTGTAGAAAGAAACAGCAAGAGGAAACCACTCCACTGTGCTCTTCCTTTGCTTATAAAACCCACCCGGCTTTCGAAAAGCACTCACTTGCCAACAAAGTCAGCTTAGCACTGGGTCTGCTCTGTTTTCTGGGTGTGGGCCATCCATGACACCCTTAAACTGTGCAAACCCTTGGTGCCCTGCCTCTCGCCTCTGCCAGTTACAATGTCCAGGGGTCTAGGCCAGTGGTTGGCAAACTGTGGCCACGAGCCACATGCGGCTATGTTGACTAATGAGTTTGCCAACCACTGCCTTCGGGAAAAACACTTAAAAAACATTTTCATAATGTACTAATGTATTGAACCTGAAGTCAAAACTTCTAAATAAGGGTAATGCCTTACAGCAGTGGCATTGTGATTTTCTCACACATATTTTTAGAGCATTACTCGACAAACTTTTGTTAAGCTCACACTCTGCAAGGTGCTTTGGGGATGTAGATGTTGAGATAGATCCTCTGCTGTCTCACTGTGTGCTAGCAGAGAAAAGGCCTGCACAGAGGGAATGATAGCTCCACCCAGTCTAGGACAGGACAGGTGTCTGGGGCTATTTCCTGTCTCTCTATGTGGCAGCTCAGAGGGAAGGCAATTATAGCCTTAGGGAATGGCCAAGCTGGGGCCACATTTGTCTTCAATAGAAATGTCCCTGTGCCCTAGTCGGTTTGGCTAAATGGTCTGAGCATCAGCCTGTGGACTGAAGGGTCCCAGGTTCAATTCTGGTCAAGGGCACATGCCCAGGTTGCAGGCTCAATCCCCAGTAGGGGGCATGCAGGAGGCAGTTGATCAATGATTCTCTCTCATCATTGATGTTTCTCTCTCTCTATGAAATCAATTAAATCAATGTCCTTATTAGAGGCTAAAATTAGTGCCCTTCTTGCCCGGCTCTCAGCAGCCACTCTGACACAAGGAGTGACAGGAATGCTAATGTAGTCTCTGGGTTCCCAGTACCCAGCTGAGAGCCTGGCACACAGGTGCCTGGCTAATGTTCGTTGAATTACTCTGCGAGCGTTGAGGCTTACTATTGAGAGATGTCTGAGACAGATTTAGGATCTCACTGGGGATGGGGGAGTTCTTCCACATAAAAGGCCAAGAAGGGGAAGTTAGACACCTGCCCCCTGTCCTCATTGGACAAACAGAGCAGCTTCAGAATACATCTCTGAGGTTTGCGACCATCACCACTGCTCTTTCTATGCCTTGATGAATTCAGTAGCCACAGTTTCATGTCTACAATTTCAGTTACCCACAGTCAACCATGGTCTAAAAATATTAAATGGAAAATTCCAGAAACAATTCCAGTTTTAAATTGCAAGTAGTGTGATGAACTCTGATGCTGTCCTGCTCCATCCTGCCTGGAACAATCCCTTTGTCCAGCATCTCCACACTGTACACCTATAGCTCGTTAGTCATGTAGCAGCTAAGTTACCAGATCTGCTGTTGTAGTAGCACAGTGCTTGTGTTCAAGTAACCCTCATTTTACTTACTAATGGCCCCAAAGCACAAAAGTATTTATGCTAGCAATTCTGATATGCCAAAGAGAAGCCCCCAAACATACATATATTTTCACTTACTTTTTAAGTGAAAATATATGTATGTATGTTTCCATGTATGTATGTTTAGGGGGAAAACATACTACCGTGGTTTCAGGCATCTGCTGAGGGTCTTGGAAAAAGTGGTCTCATGTATAATATCTCATTTACTAGTTCTTACACCAGGTGAGTGGACTCAAATGTGAGCATCCTTGTGAGGAGCCCAAGGTCAAGACTTGCTTACTCCAGGTTATATGTCAGGGGCAGAGTCTGTCCCCTCCCTCCATCCACAGTGAGCTGCATGTTCTTTTGCATTCCTCAGATTCCATCGTCTCCCATTCTGGCAATGGCTCTGAATCAAACACTGAAGATTAGCGGCTTGGGGTTGAAAGCTCTGGTAGCTCAAACCCCTTTCTGGGCCTTTTTCAGGGACATCTAAGCCTGCAAAGGAGAGAGAAAGCTGTGGTTTGGGAGACATACATCTTTCCAAGGAGATGTGTTTCTTCCCTAGTCAGATCTGTGTCACTGGGATGTACTTGTTTGAGTCTCGTTTACTATTGTTGGCGTTTCATATCCCAGTTTGATTTCCCTAGGAACTCAGGGCTGGAACACATACACTTAATGCCTTTTCCTCCTACACCAGCTCATTGCTCTTTCTCCTTTGCAGGGTCTGATATCTAACCTGACCCTCAACTCCAGTATCCTCACAGACTGGATGATCTTCCCGCTTGACATTGAGAATGCTGTGTGCCACATGGGTGGCTGGCATGGCAACGACAGAAGCTACCACAGTGAAGCCTGTGCCCACTCACCTAACTATACACTCCCTGCCTTTTATGTGGGAAACTTCTCCATTCCCAGCGGAATCCCAGATTTGCCCCAGGACACCTTTATCCAGTTTCCTGGGTGGACCAAGGTATGTGTCTTCATAGAAAGTTTTTGAATTCAAGCCTCAAGTATCTGGTTTTTAGTATTTAATAAAGAGTCAAGCCCTAACCTGTTTGGCTCAGTGGATAGAGCATCAGCCTACAGACTGAAGGGTCTCAGGTTTGATTCAAGGCAAGGGCATGTACTTTGGTTGCAGTCTCAATCCCCTGGTCGGGGCATGTGGGAGACAACCCATCAGTGTGCCTCTCTCACATCGGTGTTTCTCTCTCTGTGTCTCTCCCCTCCCTTCTATGCTCTCTAAAGAACCAATGGAGCCGAAACCGGTTTGGCTCAGTGGATAGAGCGTCGGACTGCGGACTGAAAGGTCCCAGGTTCGATTCCGGTCAAGGGCATGTACCTTAGCTGCGGGCACATCCCCAGTAGGGGGTGTGCAAGAGGCAGCTGATCGATGTTTCTCTCTCATCGATGTTTCTGATTTTCTATCCTTCTCCCTTCCGCTCTGTAAAAAAAATATATATATATATATTTTTAAAAAGAACCAATGGAAAAATATCCTCGGGTGAAGATTTAAAAACAACAACAACAACAACAACAAAGAGCTGCCTGTGAAGTGCCACGGGGCAGTTTGGAGAGTGGAGGATTTTCTGTGTTAGTTTACCCATTCCTCAGAAGTAGGACCATGGCAGATCTGCAAGGTTCAGTGGTCAGCTTGGAGGTGGCACCATCTGACTTCCTTTAGTGAGTGATGATGGCTTTTCTGCTTTCTCTAAGAAAACTCTTAGTGCCTTTGGATACTGATTATGATGGGTATTTCCTCTATTTTAAAATATATTTTATTGATTTTTCACAGAGAGGAAGGGAGAGGGATAGGAAGTCAGAAACATCAATGAGAGCCGAACCAATTTGGCTCAGTGGATAGAGCGTTGGCCTGCGGACTGAAAGGTCCCAGGGTCGATTCTGGTCAAGGGCATGTACCTTGGCTGTGGGCACATCCCCAGTTGGAGGTGTGCAAGAGGCAGCTGATCAATGTTTCTCTCCCATCAATGTTTCTGACTTTCTATCCCTCTCCCTTCCTCTCTGTGAAAAATCAATAAAATATGTTTAAAAAAAAAAAACATCAATGAGAGAGAAACATCGATCAGCTGCCTCTTGCACACTTCCCACTGGGGATGCGCCCGCAACCAAGGTACATGCCCTTGACCGGAATCAAACCCGGGACCTTTCAGTCCACAGGCCAACGCTCAAGCAACTGAGCCAAACTGGTTCGGCAATGGGTATTTCCTCTTTAATCTGAAGAACTTATGGCCTAAGCAAAGGGGTGAATCTCTAGGAAAGCCTATTTTTCTTTCATCCATGCCTAACTTCATATTCACATAATGCCCCACCTTCATACAGCCCATGCCCTGGGGCATCCACCTTAGTCTACTTGATCCTCAACTCTTTTCTTGGCCATTCTACCGTCCAGTCACTCTCCTTTATTCTTTGGAGACATTAGTGTATCTTCCTTCACTGTCATTTTCTGCATTTCAAGTTCTGTTTTCATCTTAGATAACCTTACCATCCATCACTCAGTTATTCATTCAACAAAGCTTGTTATTTCAGTGGCTATTATATGTCAAACTTTGTGGTGGCACTAAGGATATAATACAGAAGGGAGCAAAAGTAGGTTTGCAATTGTGAGTATATAAAACAGAGTTTATTTTTGTATTGTTATATATTAATTATTCTCCATACAAACAACTATAAACCTACTTTTGTCCCACCCTCTATATAAAAACACTTATGGTCCTTGCCCTCATGGAACAGTCTAGTTGGGGAGGAAGACCAAATTATGTAATAACCCAAATTAAGTGTAAAACTGTAGCTGCAATGGGTGCTAAGAAGAGCTATTGGGAGTTAATAACGGGCATGTGACCCTGTCAGGGAGGTTGGGAAAGCCTCACTCAGGGGAGTGTTGCTTGAGAGAGAGAAAGAATAAGTAAGAATTAACATGGCAAAAAGGGGAGGGGCCATATTCCAGGCAGAGGAAATAACATGTGCCAGGCATATGCTTAGAAGGGAAAATGACAAGTGTGAGGAAGGACCCAAATGTATGAAACACAGAGAAAAGGGAGTGTGGCTCAGAGAATAGGCTAGAAAGTGGGAGTCGGTAGATACCAGATTGGATTAGCCAATTAAATCACATTCAAGTTTTGTCTTTTATGTTGAGAGCCATCGAAGCAGGTGAGTGACATGAAATGATTGTGGTGTGCCACACCTCTCTGACCCTAGTGTGCAAAATGGATTGGGTGAGAGTATGTGTGAATCCAGGGAAACTATCCAGGAGGTGGGATCACAATCGCCTTGGTGGTATCCAAGATGGAGATGACATCAACTGTTCGAGCAACGTTTGAAGTCAGTAAGATGTAATGATGGATTGGACATGGGGGTTTAAAGAGAAGAGAATATCCCAGATGACTCTTACGTTTTAGGCTTGCAGCTAGACAGATGGTACCATTGACCAAAAGAAGAAATTTCAGAAGACTTGGGCTGGGACAGTGAGCTCATGAGTTTAGATTTGGACAAACTAAGTTTGAGAAGCCTTTGAGAACAGTTCTGAGAAGATACTGGAGGAGAGCTATTGGGAATTCAGAGGAGCGATCTGGGCTGGAAATACACATAAAAGATCATTTGCATACGGGTGATCATTGAAGATGCGGGATGGATGAGGTCCTCTAAAAAGAGAGGATGCAGAAGGAGGAAAGGGTCTAAAGCTGATCTTTGAGAGACACAAATATGACAGAGAGTGAGGGGGAGAGAGCAAAGAAGTAGGAGGAAAACAGGCATTGATGCTGCTGTGAGGAGAAGTGAAGACAGAAGTATCCTATATAATAAAAGAAACATGCAAATTTGACCGTACTTTCACTACGCCACCAGCCAATCAGGAGCGGGGGGCAGGGCTGGGCGGCATGCGCGCCCACCCCCTGGGGGCGGAGATGAAGTGGCACTCGGGCCAGAGCAGAGAAGACTGAAGGCTCTGGCTGGAGTGAAGCTTCCAGCCGGCCAAAGCAAAAACGGAAGGCAACAGCCAGGGGAAAGGCTTGGCTCCCAGGTTCCAGAGGAAAACTGGGCCTGGCAGCCAGGGGAAGGAAAGCCTACTGCATGAATCTTCATGCAACGGGCCTCTAGTTATTTAAAATAACCCAAAACTAGAAATTGAAATGCCCATCAACTAATGAATGGATAATGTATTCCATACAATAGAATAGTGTTTTATAGTAAAAAGGAACAGACTACTGATACATGCTATAGCATGGGTAAATCCGAAAAACATTATGCTAAGGAAAAGAAGCAAGGCATAAAAGAACACATTTCTATGAAATGTTCAGAAAAGGCAAATCGATTCCATAACCAGTTTGGCTCAGTGGATAGAGCGTGGGCCTGCAGACTGAAAGGTCCCAGGTTTGATTCTGGTCAAGGGCATGTACCTTGGTTGTGGGCACATCCCCAGTAGGAGGTGTGCAGGAGGCAGCTGATCGATATTTCTCTCTCATTGATGTTTCTAATTCTTTATCCCTCTCCCTTCCTCTCTGTAAAATAATCAATAAAATATATTTTTTTTAAAGGCAAATCAATAGATACAAAAAGTAGATTAATGTTTGCCAGGGGCTGATGGTGTGAATGGAGAGTGACTGCATGAATATGGGGTTTCTTTCTGGGGTGATAGAAATGTTCCAGAATTAAGTTGTGGTGATGGTTCTAAATCTTCTTAAATATATTGAGATTTGTCTTATGATCCAGCATATAGTATATCTTGGTGTATGTAGCTCTGGAATTTTAAGCTCTAATATCCTCTTTCTGGCCACATGTTTCTATCTCCCAAACTCTCAGGCCTCCCAAGCCTGCTCTTGGATTTTACTGCTTATCTGAAACTTTCCACCATTAAGGCTGCAATTGCTTTCTATCCAGTGCAGACATCACCACTATCCTTTCTAAGAGCCATCAATCGATCCACTGGCCCCCTTGTCTCCTTGTTCATCCTCCATCTTAACTGGTCTACCATTGGCCTTTACTGGCTCCCAGTAATTGGGGAACTATTTGGGACCTCTCCAGGGCATTTATCAGAGCCATGGTTCTCTCACTCTCTCCTGCCTCTGGAGGCCCTCAGCTTGCCCAGGAGTCCCTGGTCAGCCTCTTCCCCGCTCCTCAGCTGGCCTTGCTAACCTTCACCACTTTCCTTAGGCCACCTTGTTCTTCCTCCCACCTCCTCCATGGAGCTCTCACCCTTCTTGTCTGCTATCAGGTGTGACTTTGTTCCCTCAGCTTCCTGTCATACTTATCTCTCTGTCTCCACCTCACTTCCTGCCCAGTGGCCTCTAGGAGGAAGTCTAAGCTCTGAGTCCCCTCCCCACATTCCTCCAAGCCAAGATGCCTTCTCATACTTCCCCCTGGATTTGTCAGCCTTTCCCTCTCCTCTGCCAAGTCCTGTGTTGCAGCCAAGAAACGATACCTGGGGTCTCCAGGACCTAAAAACAAAGTAGAGCCCTCCCTGGATGTACCAACTTTAGCTAACAAGCTTGTTCTTGTTCCCTTGCTCCCTTTCTCTCCTCCTTTCCCCCTTCTCCCTCTTGGTGTTCTGCTGTATCTTATATTCCCCTTGTTCACGCTTTTTTCATCCCCTCACTCTGCCTACCTAGCCATCACATGTTCATCTGTCAAGACTGACATGAACTCCTCTATGAAACGTTCCTAGACCCTTAGTCCAGAAAGGACTGGTCCCTCCTCCTGTGAAGCCCTCTGTGCTCCATCTGGACTCCATCATGATGCTTCATCACACATAGGTCAGGACCTCGATTTCACCCACTGAGTCCTAAGGGGCATGAGGGGGATGTTTTAAGTGCCCTGCTTATTCACCACCCTGCCCTCCTCCTGGGCCTGGGCACTTTGTAATTGCTTTAAAAATTTTTTTTTAAATATTTTTAAAAACTGATTTCAGCCCTGACCAGTTTGGCTCAGCGGATAGAGCATCGGCCTGCGGACTGAAGGGTCCCAGGTTCAATTCCAGTCAGGGGCATATACCTTGGTTGCAGGCACATTCAATGGGGAGTGTGCAGGAGGCCGCTGTTTCTCTCTCATCGATGTTTCTAACTATCCCTCTCCCTTCCTTTCTGTAAAAATCAATAAAGTATATATTTTTTTAAATTGCCATGTTTGCAATCATGACTAACAGCTGTATTTTTTTTAAAAATTGATTTCAGAGAGGAAGCATGAGGGAGAGATAGAAATGTTAGTGATGAGAGAGAATCATTGATCAGCTGCGTCTTGCACACCCCTTTACTGGGAATCGAGCCCACAACCTGGACATGTGTCCTTGGCTGGAATCGAACTCAGGACCCTTCAGTCCGTAGGCCAGTGCTCTGTCCACTGAGCCAAACCAGCTAGGGCTATAATTGCTTTTAGATTAAAAAGGTGCACAAAATGCTTGTGTTGCTGAACCCTGGGAAGAAAGCAAATGGTAGTGAGGAGGGACTTTGCTGGGTGCTATGGATACAGGGCTAAAGCAAATGAGGATACCCCAAAACAAATCATTGCTCACTAAATAGTATCAATTTAGTGCCTTAAGGGAAAGAATTTTGTGGAGATGCAAATCAGAAAAAGAAAAAAAAAAACATGTCTGTTACAGGGATTATAAAAAGCACTGGGTGGCTCAGATGGAGCTTGAAACAGACCTGAAGGACAGAATTTGTCCAGGAAAGGATTTTCAGATGGAAGAATAATAGAAGCTAAGGTACAGAAATGGAAAAGCAGGGGACATTTTGGAGGTCAAAGGGGTTCACCCTGGCCAGGTCATAAAGGTGTCGTCTGCTCAGGCATTCTGCTCAGAACTTTAAAGATGCTATCAAGAGTGACACATGCGGTAGGATGTCTATCATTATCTCGTTTGCAGATGAGCAGATAGAGGCTCAGCGAGGTATAAGGTACGGAAGTAAGTGGTGGAACAGCTCCCTGAGACCCGGGTCTGTCTGATCTGAAGCCCCACGTGAAAAGGCAGGCAGCATTGAACAAGGCCTCAAAGACCAGTGAAGAGCCTGTGCTAATCCTCTAGGCTCTTGACTTGTTTCATCAGTCTGATGAATGGTCTGCATCTTCATGCTTTTAAAGTACATATATACACAATATTATTGAATGTGTCAGAGGATTCAGAACCCCAAAGTCCATCTAGTCCATATGTCCACTCTAAAACTAATACACGAATGTTCACACCAGCTTTATCCCAAATTGCCAAAAGATGGAAAAATCAAATTCTACCAACTGATTGAATAGACAAAATGTGGTATCCTATATAATAAAAGAGAAACATGCAAATTTGACCATACCTTGACTCCTGATTGGCTATGCTATCAGCCAATCAGGAGCGGGGGGCGGGGCCAAGTGGCACGAGTGCTGGGCCCGGCGGTGGGGATGGGGAGTGGTGGAGATGAAACAGCTGTGATGGCGAGCACCCAGCCCCCAGGTGCTGTGTGGGGAAGCGGCAGTGGCAGCAGCGGTGGTGGGATTGCAGGGAGCGCCCCTGGGCACTGTGAGCAGAACTGGCAGCGAGCGCCATCAGTTGGACATACCCTGAGGGGTCCCAGTATGTGAGAGGGGGCAGGTTGGGTTGAGGGACCACCTACCCCCAGTGCACAAATTTCGTGCACCAGGCCCCTAGTATCTGTATAATGGACTATCATTCAACAATAAAAAGGAATGTCCAAAACTGGTTTCAGTGGATAGAGCATCTGCCTGCGGACTGAAAGGTCCCAGGTTCGATTCCAGTCAAAGGCATGTACTTTGGCTGCGGGCACATCCCCAGTAGGGGGTGTGCAAGAGGCAGCTGATCAAGGTTTCTCTCTCATCCATGTTTCTGACTTTCTATCCCTCTCCCTTCCTCTCTGTAAAAAATCAATAAAATACATTTTTTTTAAAAAGAAAGAAATGAAGTACTAATACATGGTACAGCCCTGGCTGGTTTGGCTCAGTGGATAGGGTCCCAGATTCGGCTCTGGTCAAGGGTACATGCCTGGGTTTAGGGCTCCATTCCCAGTAAGGGGCATGCAGGAAGCAGCTGTTTAATGATTCACTCTCATCATTGATGTTTCTCTCTCTCTCTCCCTTCCTCTCTGAATCAATAAAGATATATATATATATGTATATATATATATATATAATTTTTTAATCATAATAATACATAAGTACAACATGGATGAACTTTGAAATCATGTTAAATAAGCCAGTCACAAACCATACATTTTATATGATTCCATTTATATGAAATGTCCAGAATTGGCAAATCTATTGACCCAGGAAGGCTCCTGCTCTTGCCTAGAGCAGGGAAAGGGAAGAAGGGGAGTGTTGGGATGGGGGATGAGGAATCACTGCTAAAGGGTGCAGGGCCGTAATCGGCAAATTGCAGCTTACTAGCCACATGCGGCTCTTTGGCCCCTTGAGTGTGGCTCTTCCACAAAATACCACAGCCTAGGTGAGTCTATTTTGAAGAAGTGGCGTTAAAAAGCAGTTTAAAAAATTTGGCTCTGAAAAGAAATTTCAATCGTTGTACTGTTGATACTTGGTTCTGTTGACTAATGAGTTTGCCAACCATTGGGTATTTTTTTGGAGTGATGAAAATATTCTAGAGTTGATTGTGGTGGCAGTTGCATAGCTCTGTAGTATACTAAAAACCACTGCACTATACGGTTTAAATGAGTGAAATTGTATGGCTGTGAATTATATCAAAATAAGGCTTTCTGACCGTGCGTGCACATGTGTGCATGCCCATCCACAGGATTCGTGGACCTGGTTGTGCAGGTCTGAGATGAGGGGACATACATACAACAGACGAAAATGGAGCATCTGTGTTTTCTGATATTATCTGGCAAGCAGTGGTCCTTGGTGCTGAGGACTGTCCCTGACCAGCTCCTGATCAGCATGCACAGGACAGACAGATCTCACTCCCCCCGGCCCTCAGTGCTGACTGTGGGGGAGGGGGGGAGGATGGACCCAATGGTCATTTCTAAGACTCTGTCTCCAAGCACACCAGCCCTCCTCCATCAGGTGGCCCTGACAAGTCTCTTGCCTCCAGCCTCTTGGCTTGTGCTATTCACTTGCTGTAAAGAAACTATCTTGATTTAGTGAATGAAGCCACTGGTAAGAGTGATTCATGAGATAAAAAATCTCTGCTGATCACTTTGGCTCTGCTTATGTCGGATGTGGCTTTCTGGTTAAATGCCTGAACGTCACCTGGGATTTTGGTGGGAAGCGATTAGGCGTGTTTGCTGTAGCCAAGAGACACAGGCCAGAACTCTCATCTGACCACAAACTCCCTAAGAGAGGCAGTGCTTTGACTGTGTTCTGCCAGTTCAGTGGCATCTGTACTGCTTATCTCTCCTTCACTCGTATGTGGATGAACCGCCTATGAATATCCTCTGCATTTCTTTTAGCCACTTATAGGCTTGGGTGTATAACAGCATGTCCCACCTTTCCTCAACCAGAATTAGAAAAGCTAAGAATCAAAATATACTAAAACCGGTTTTATTTTTTAAAGGCAAACATCACCTTTTTTGAAATGTAAAAAAAAAAAAAAAAAAAGGCTATATTTATAATAAAAATCCCTTTGTCACCAGTTCTATCCTGAGGCCTGGTCACCTGAAAGACTAGGTGATTAGAGGGTTGGAACTTTCAGCCCCATTCCCTTACCCTCTGGGGAAGGGTTGGGGTCGGGAGCTGGAGATGGGGGTCTAGAGCAACTCTAGCACAAGAAGATTTGGAGAGCTTCTGGGGCGGTGAACACATCCAGGTGCTGGGACATGCACCCGAAGAGGGTTGGAAGCTCCTCACCCTACCCCCATACCTTGCACCCTACTCCATACCTTGCCCTGTGCATCTCTTCCATCTGGCCATCCCTGAGTTGTATCCTTTATGATACCCCTAAGAATGTAAGTAAAATATTCTCCTGAGTCCTGTGAGACATTCTAGGCTTGTTTACCTGGTGTCTGGCAGGATTCAAAGAAAGAATACAAATGCGTGCCTCTTCTTAAGGTTCAAGTTAGAATTCATATGCCACTTCTTCCACGTTCTTTGGCCAGTACAAGTCATTAGGTCGTCGTGGCCCAAGGAATGGATTAGCAGATTCTGACTCCTGGTTGGAGGAGCTGCAGAGAATGGTGGCCATCTTTGCAGTCCCCCACAGGTTTCAGTACTCTTTGACCCTACTTTCATTCTGAATTTGATATGCTTTTTAAACTTTCCTGGCCTGATTTACAGTTATTCTTACCCCTTACCATTTCCATCAAATTTGCTGTTTCTTGTCACAAGTCCTATGAACTTGAAAACTAGATAATCAGGTTGATTTCTATAAATACATATTAATTTAGTAACTGAAACTTGTGAAAATTTGTGTATAAGCGGGAGTAAGTAGGCTCTGAGTGAAGGAGCATCTCCCACAGTTTTTAGAGCCTGATTTCTGTAACAATTATTATATGGCTGCCTGGAGGCAGTTTTCCCTCAACAGTTCTTAGCGTTAGTCCAGATATGTGAGGTGGTACAATGACTGTTAGGTAAGGTACTCCATAGAAGGGGTCAAGAAATGGGACTTTTGGGAGTCTCGAAGGAAAGGAATTTATACTTGGGGTTCTGTGAGGGGAGGAAGTGATGTATCTTCTATGCTAATGTTTTAGGTTTCCATGGCTTCAGTTCTGTTTGGGTCTAAAGTACAGAGAAACCACAAAGCTATTTAACTTTATTACTGTAAGATCAAGAAGCAAAGAGGTGTGGTTTGCATCAGCTTCAGACCCCTTTGGGTTGAGGGAAGAAGATTTTTCATTTTTTCCCTGTGTACTGCAGTGACATTTATTTAACATCTTATCTAAGCAAGCCCTTCACTATTTTTCCTTTAAAAAATATTTTTTCTTTTTCCCAAGTTAGCATGACAGTTACGCATGAGTTATGTGTGGTGAGAGCCCTTTAACCTTGAGAAATGAACCTCTGTCTTTCCCTTTTTAAGTTCTCCGAGTGTCTAAATGTCTTCTCTCAGAGTGTGACAAAATCAACATTGGATCTGAGTTTGTTGTTTTTTAAATGAACTCTTAGTCAAGTTAGAAAATTTCAAAACTGTGACTGAAAACAGCATTGGAACATTTGCTTTAAATTCATATGAGAGGATTGATTTATCTAGAGAACTTAAAACAGATTCATATCTGGCTGATTAATGAAGTAGGTCAACCATTTCCTGGAAGTTAACATTTATTCTATTATCACCTTAATAATAATAGTATAGAGGGGAAGTCTGCCAAGGGTCAAGCTATAGTCAGAGAAAGTCAGACACTGTCATGGAAATATTAGCTGGGACAGCCCTGGGAAGCCCCAGAAGCCACTGAGGTTCACCCTACAAAGACTTGGCCCCTGTGGCGCTCACTATATTCATTTCCGAGGGTGTCTAATTTTATTTTTTAATATATTTTTATATTTTGTTATATGTTATATAATTACTAGGGGCCTGTTGCACAAAATTCGTGCACTGGGGGTGAGTGGTCCCTCAGCCCAACCTGCCCCCTCTCACATACTGGGAGCCCTCAGGGGCTTTCAGCCTCAGGGGACCTCAGCCAGGGGACCGTGGACTCCCTGCAATCCAATGATGGATCCCTGGCTCCGCTCCAGCCCCGGCCTGCCCAGGGCTAGGTATGCAAATTAACCACCATCTTTGTTGGGTTAATTTGAATAGTCACTCTGATTGGCTATGGCATAGTGCAGGTATGGTCACTTTACATGTTTGTCTATTATTAGGTAAGATAATATATTTTTTTATTGATTTCAGAGAGGAGGGGAGAGGGAGAGACAGATAGAAACATCAATACTGAGAGGGCATCATTGACTATCTGCCTCTTGCACATGCCCTCCTAGGGATTGAGCCCACAACCCAGGCATGTGCCCTTGACTGGAATCGATGTCTGCAGACCAGTGCTCCATCCATTAAGCCAAACAATCTAGGGCATGAGTGTGTCTACTTTTAAATAGCATTTACCAATATGTGCAAACTCCCCCCTCTACCAGTAACTTCAGCATAATTTCTTAAGGAGAATCAAAAGCCAGAATATGTATATGTTTTTTAAAAACACAGTACTAATCAAGGAGTGCAGATATTTCATGTTTCTTCCAGTAAACACTGTTCTCTAAAACTCTTAAGCCAGGAGCAGAGGAACATGAAGCATTCTTTCAGGAGAGCTTCGTGTCTCCTTGCAGGTGAGACTTTTCTCAGACAGAATGATTAGCCTGAGTATTACTTGCTGAATGGCACTAGGTGTAGATGGAAATCACTGGGCTGAGAATGTCACCTTGACAAGATGGATGGTCTTTCCCCTCACAGAGCCCATGCTGGAAATAGCTCATAACCCACTATTCAAACAAAGGATGCAAATACCCAACAGTGACAACAACTAGAAAAGAAGAAGAGAGTAAAGGGGTGGTGATTGACTTGGAATGGGAGGCCCGGTACTAAGGACGCTGTCCAGGACACTTCTCCCTGAAGAGGTGGTGATGGATGGAGACCGGAGCCATCGGAAGGCTCCAGGTCTGGAGGAACAGCAACGGAGAGCATTTGGTGTGTTAAAGAGAAGGGGGCAAGTTCAGAGGGAGTTTCGTGAGCAAGGGGCAGGGTGGGGAGGAAGAAGGCATAGGTCTGAGGGCCGTGGTAAGGCGGTAAGAAGCTGGAATGCATTTGGCTGCATGTGGAGCCTGGAGTTCTAGAGTTCATAGACAAGTCGGGAGACCTGTGAGGAGACTAAGACAACATTGGTTATGACTTGCTCTAGAAGGCTGGCAGTCGGGGGTGGAGAGAAGCAAAGAGATTGTGATCTGACCATGAAGTTACATGCATTTCACCATACCTCAGCCATATGGTAGCCACTAGCTACTTGTGGCTATTTACCTTTAAATCAGTTGAAAGGGAAACTTCAATTCCTTCTTCCCACAAGCCACATTTCAAGTGCGCAGTAGCCACTCTCAAGTGCACACAGCTACTCTGCTGGTAGCACAGAACACTCCACCATTGCCAAGAGTTCTGTTGAATGGTGATGACTCCCTGTTATGGGCCTGTGGCCTGTTCCTTCTAAATGCCTCACCCCCTCTCTGCCATAAACATCATTTACTGCACATCCTGGTTAAGAGTTGAGCGTGGAGGAAAATGTTGTCCTGAACAAGTTCATAGCTTCATCAGTTTATTTATGAAGAAGTTCAGAACCGAGGCCTGAGGAGATGTGACTCTGAGTTTGGGGCAAGTTAGAGGGAAGGTGAGAGACACACCACCTCCATACTGGAGAGTCGTTCGGCTGAGTCAGGAGGCAGAGTCCACATGGCAGCCAAAGCCTCAAAATGGGCCACAGGTGATCGTTTTGGGGAAGAAAAGAATAACTAGAGCAGAACATGTAGTGTCCAGAATTAAGGAAGTAATTAGGAAAAAGGTAGTATCAACTTTGATCAATAACTAGGAGCCACAGTTTGAGGTAGTATCTGTCAGTCTCAGTGCAACCCGGGAGGTGGGACCACTGGGAGTACTCACTAGGAGAAGACCTTACCAGGTGTAGGCGGAGCCAGTAAGTGGTGGGACTAAGACTGGAGCCCAGCCAGGAAGTTCAGAGGGAGCTTGAATAGAGGGGCTGAAAAAAATCCTCAAAGCTGAGCAACTGAGCAGCTCTGAGGTGCGTGACTGCAGCTGTGACATGGAGCATGCTGGGGATCGGGGCTCAGCAAGTCACAACCATGGTCGAGCCCCCTCCAGGATTTCTCCCCCAATATACAGGTGTTCCTTATTTACAGTGTGGTTACAATAAGCCCATCCTAAGTTGAAAATATTGTAAGTGGAAAATGCATTTAATACACCTCACCTCCTGAGCATCATAGCTAGCAAGTGCACATCATAGCTAGTGAGTGATCGAATTCCTGGTCTCATGGTCGAACTCCCATGGGGACACTCTAGCCTAGCCTACTGTTGGGCAAAATCATCTAACACAAAGCCCATTTTATAATAATATCTTGGGTAATTTATGATATGTTTCACTTTTGCCGTTTGTAAAGTTGAAAAATCCTAAAGTTGAACCATTCTAAATTGGGGACCATCTGTATTTGGGTCATATTTACTTCTTCCTCCCTTCCTTCCTTTTTTCCACATATCCTCTCTCTCCTGTGTGTGACCTCCCTTCTCTGCCCTTTCTTCATGGCAGAAGGTTCCACCTGTCCAGCCAGCTGGGAAGGCCTAGCACCTGCGGGGAGGCTGCAGCCACACCCAGACGCCAGCCCTCCTGGTGGAGGTCTCTTCTGCTCTCAGGTCTGAAGCGGAAGCGGCTTCTCCTCCTCCCAGAACTGGCCTCTGCAGCTGGTAGGGCGCCCCTGCACCTTGAAGCACACATGCCCCTCTCACCTGATGCTGGTGTGAAAACCATTCAAACCCTGCAGTCAACACCCTACTAGGCATGCCCGTCTCTCCCTCCCACAAGCCCCTCAGGCTTCTGGGCCGAGGGGAGTTGTTTTTTTTTTTTTTTAAATAAATTTTTATTGATTTCAGAGAGGAACGGGGAGAGAAAGAGAGGTAGAAACATCAATGATGAGAGAGAATCGTTGATCAGCTGCTTCCTATATACCCCTTCCTGGAAATGGAGCCCACAACCCTGGTATGTGCCCTTGACTGGAATCGAACCCAGGACCCTTCAGTCCGCAGACCAATGCTCCATCTACTGAGCTAAACCGTCTAGGGCATGAGTGTGTCTACTTTTAAATAGCATTTACCAATATGTGCAAACTCCCCCCTCTACCAGTAACTTCAGCATAATTTCTTAAGGAGAATCAAAAGCCAGAATATGTATATATTTTTAAAAACACAGTGCTGATCAAGGAGTGCAGATATTTCATTTTCCTTCCAGTAAACACTGTTCTCTAAAACTCTTAAGCCAGGAGCAGAGGAACATGAAGCATTCTTTAAGGAGAGCTTCGTGACTCCTTGCAGGTGAGTCTTGTTGTGGAGCAGATGCAAGTGAACAACCACTGGAGCCCAGACCAAATTAAAATTTAGGGAGCCTAGATTAGCCAGCTTGGGGACTGCTCTGCCTTTCTCCAGGCAGGAAGGTCAGAGAGTAGCCCTGACCCTTTGTGTAGGACCTCTTTTAAGCACATTAACCACATCCTGTTTTTGCAATACAAGCAACCTAAAAGTTTTTCCCAAGCTACGTCAGAGTCATGCCATTGACCACCATGCCACCCACAGGGTCATCCTGTTCTTTGGAAAGCTGACAGTGTTCTATGAAACAAGGCCTACGTGCTGGGAAGGGGCCATGAGACCATAACTCAAGGCCTGGCCTGATGTCAGCACTGACAACTCTATCTGGGTATAGTCCACAGCCTCAGTATGCTAAAAAATTCCCACTCTCTAACAAGTCTTTTCTCAGGCAAATGATCAGCCTGAGTATTATTTACTGAGTGCCGCTAGGTGTAGTCGGAAATCACTGGGCTGAGAAACTCACCTTGGACAAAATGGACAGTCTTTCCCCTCATAGAGCCCATGCTGGAAATAGCTGACAAACCATTACTCAAACAAAGGATGCAAATACCCGACAGTGACAATGACTAGAAAAGAAGAAGAGAGTAAAGGGGTGGTGAGTGACTTGGAATGAGAGGCCCGGTACTAAGGACGCTGTCCAGGACACTTCTCTCTGAAGAGGTGGTGATGGATGGGGACCTGAGCCATCAGAAGGTTTCAGGTCTGGGGAGACAGCAATGGAGAGCATTTGTTGTGTTAAAGGAGTGGGGGCAAGTTCAGGGGGAGCTGCATGAGCAAGGGGCAGAGTAGTAGAGACAGGGTGGGGAGGAAGAAGGCATAGGTCTGAGGGCCATCGTAAGGAGGTATGAAGCAGGAACACATGAAATCAACCGATTCTCACTTGGCTGCTATGTGGAGCCTGGGGTTCTAGAGTTAATGGAGGAAGTCGGGAGACCTGTGAGGAGACTAAGACAGCATTGGTTATGACTTGCTCTAGAAGGCTGGCAGTGGGGGGGTGGAAAGAAGCAGAGAGATTGTGATCTGACCATGAAGTTACATGCATTTCACCATACCTCAGCCATATGGTAGCCACTAGCTACTTGAGGCTAATTACCTTTAAATTTAAGTCAGTTGAAAAGGAAACTTCAATTCCTTCTTCCCACAAGCCACATTTCAAGTGCACACAGCTGCTCTACTGGTAGCACAGAACACTCCACCATTGCCAAAAGTTCTGTTGACTCCCCGATATGGACCTGTGACCTAATGCCTCACCCCCTCTCTGCCATAAACATCATTTACTGCACATCCTGGTAAGAGTTGAGCGTGGAGGGAAATGTTGTCCTAAATAAGTTCACAGCTTCATCAGTTCATCGTTTCTGAAGAAGTTCAGAACCGAGGCCTGAGAAGATGAAACTCTTGAGGTTGGGGCAAGTTAGAGGGAAGGTGAGAGACACACCACCTCCATACTGGAGAGTCGTTCGGCTGAGTCAGGAGGCAGAGTCCACATGGCAGCCAAAGCCTCAAAATGGGCCACAGGTGATCATTTTGGGGGAGAAAATAACTAGAACAGATCATGTAGTGTCCAGAATTAAGGAAGTAATTAGGAGAAAGGTAGTATCAACTTTTTTTTTTTTTTTTTTTTGGTAATATCAACTTTGATCAATAACTAGGAGCCACAGTTTGAGGTAGTATCTGTCAGTCTCAGTGCAACCCGGGAGGTGGGACCACTAGGAGTACTCACTAGGAGAAGACCTTACCAGGTGTAGGCAGAGCCAGTAAGTGGTGGGACTAAGACTGGAGCCCAGCCAGGAAGTTCAGAGGGAGTTTGAATAAAGGGGCTGAAAAAAATCCTCAAAGCTGAGCAACTGAGCAGCTCTGAGGTGCGTGACTGCAGCTGTGACATGGAGCATGCTGGGGATCGGGGCTCAGCAGGTGACAGCCATGGTTGAGCTCCCTCCAGGATTTCTCCCCCAGTATACAGGTGTTCCTCATTTACAGTGCGGTCACAATAAGCCCATCCTAAGTTGAAAATATTGTAACTGAAAAAATGCATTTAATACACCTCACCTACCGAGCTTCATAGCTTAGCCTAGCCTATTGTTGGGCAAAACCATCTAACACAAAGCCTATTTCATCGTGATATCTCAGGTAATTTATGATACCTATCGCTTTTGCACAGTTCCTAACGTCGTATTTCGGGACCGTCTGAATTTGGGTCACGGTGGGGAATGACTTCATTACTTCTCCCTCCTTCCTTCCTTCTCCCACATATCCTCTCTCTCCTGTATGTGACCTCCCTCCTTCGCCCTTTCTTCGTGGTAGGAGGTTCCATCTGTCCAGCCAGCTGGGAAGGCCTGGCCCCTGCGGGGAGGCTGGGCCACCCCCAGACCCCAGCCCTCCTGGGGGAGGTCGCCACTGCTCTCAGTCCGGAAGCGGAGGCGGCTTGGCGGCCCCCTCTGCTCCTAGAAGCACACATGCCCCTCTCACCTGATGCTGGTGTGAGAACCATTCCAACCCTGCAGTCAATACCCTACTGGCCCGTCTCTCCCACAAGCCTCTCATCCCCCTGGGCCGAGGGGAGTTGTTTTAAGTGTTGTTGTTGTTTTTTACATAAATTGTAATTGATTTCGAGGAGGAAGGAGGGGAGAGGGGTAGCAACATCCATGATGAGAAAGAATCATTGACCAGCTACATCCTGTATACTCACCCCTTCCTGGAAACGGAGCCCACAGCCCCGGTTTGTGCTCTGACCAGGAGTCACACTCTGACCTCCAGGCTCACAAGGCAATGCCCAAGCACGGAGCCCGCCGGCCGGGCTGGGGCTGGGGGACGGGCAGGGGTTGTTTGGGGACAGCTCCCAGCACCTGTGGGTTCCCAGACTGCAGGCCTGTGCTCCCTTGGGGCCTGAAGACAGCGTGGTCGAGACCTGCCTCTGGAAGCAGAGGACGCGGAAGGAAAACTCACCTCCCCGTGGGGCCGAGGGGCCGCCCGGCCGCTCTCCGTGCGGAAGAGCCGGGGAGAGGCCGGCGTGAGAGACCGGCAGTCGTCCGGGGCCCAGGCCGGGATGCAGACACTCGGCGAAGCCGCCCCCGTGTCGCCCCGCACTGATGAGTGGCCGCTGAAGCCAGTCAGAGGGGCCAAACGGGGCTTTTCCTGAAGCAGGAGTGGCTGTTTGGGGCAGTGCATCCTCTCTCCCACCCAGCCCTGCCCCAGGGGGCCGGTCACCCCCGCGGAATGCTGGGAGGCCTGGGCTGTGGAGGGAGAGCCACTGGGGGCTCTACGTGCCGCATCACCTGCCGCGAGGCTCTCCTATTTCCAGGATGGGGGCAACTGGAATTCATGGTTTCTCTTTCTCTCTCTCTGTCTGTCTCTCTCTCCAGGGTCAGGTGTGGATTAATGGCTTTAACCTTGGCCGCTACTGGCCAGCCCGGGGCCCCCAGGTGACGTTGTTCGTGCCGCAGCACATTCTGGTGACGTCAGCCCCAAACACCATCGTGGTGCTGGAGCTGGAGCGGGCGCCCTGCAGCGCCGGTCCCCTCGAACCGTGCACCGTGGAGTTCGTGGACAAGCCGGTTATCAGCGCCGCTGTGACCTACAGCCATCTCCTCCATCACCAGCTGGATCCAGACTCCTGACAGGACCGTGTGTGATGGCTCACGCCTGGGGCCTGCACATACCTCACATGTCCCCTCGCCTGGCACCGTTCCCCGCGGAGCTCGACTGGGAAATAGGTTCCGCAGTGCATTCCCACCCGAGGCTTCCCCGCAGCCTGCAGTGAGGCCCCCCCACCCCCGCCAGGGCCGCCGAGGCCGCCGAGGCCGGGGATGGGGGTGGCAGCCCAGGAGCACACAGGTGGATCTGCAGAGCTGGAACGGAAGCTTTCGAGGTGTCTCTGATTTTTATTTTGGAAGAATCATGTCCTTTTTGTTCAATAAAATTTGCAGTCATGCTGTTACTGTTATTGACGTTGGGCAGGTATTAAATGATGGGTTCTGATTTAAATCACAACTAGACTTGAGTGGGCTGGAGAAGCCACTTCACTCACTGGCGGTTCAAAGGTATGGAAAACCGTCTTGGTTTGGTCTAGTGGACGGCTGCTTCTCGGATCCCCGCGTAAAGGTTGATCTCATTCTGTGTGTTTAGATGTAGCAGTTGCACCTACCCACACACTAACAATGAGAAACATTGGTCAGCTGCCTCCAGCACACAGCTCCCCCCCCCCCGCCCCCGCCCCCCCCACTGGGGATGTGCCCGCAGCCAAGGTGTATGCCCTTGACCAGAATTGAACCTGGAACCCTTCAGTCCACAGGGTGACGCTCTATCCACTGAGCCAAACCGATTAGGGTGAAACATTTTTTGTTTGTTTAAATCAGAACTAGACTTGAGTGGGCTGGAGACGCTAGGAACTGTGCAAAAGCGATAGGTATCAACGTCATAATACATAAATACCACCCTGGGCCTGTAGACAAGCATACACGAGTGCATGGGCTATGTACACACACAGATGTGCAGGGACAAGATGTTGCATGATCTGTGTGTCCTGCCCAGCGCAGTAGGTCTCTATTGCTGAACATTGTCCTATTCCATGCCCAGTTCTGGGCATATATATATATATATATATATATATATATATATATATGGCTAATGTGCAGAGTGTCCCTACGGGAGTTCAACTATGAGACCAGGAGTTGGATCGCTCGCTAGCTATGATGTGCGCTGACCACCAGGGGACAGTGCGAAATGAAGGAATGCCCGGGCCAGCAGCTAGAAGGCCCCGATTGACCCTGATCGTTGGTCAGGTCGAGGGACTCTACCCATGCATGAATTTCGTGCACTGGGTCTCTGCATTCTATATTTAATTCACTGGTCCCTCACAAAAACTCTGAGGAATGCACTGTCATCTTCCCAGATTTGTCAGGACACACAGCTGTCAGTGGTAGAGAAAGGGTTTGAACCCAGATTGCGTGGTTCTACAGTCCAGACATGCCCTGCATACATAATATACTCATACAGGCTTATGTTCCCATAGAAAAGGATTGGGACTACATAAACAAAAATGTCAATACAATCCTAGCTGGGTGCTTACCTGTGTTTTACATCCTTTACAGAGAAGATGTACATTTTTTTTAAGGGAGGGAGAGAGGAAAGGTTTTGAGGCTAATCTACAGCGCATTTTCATGACGGCATAGGTTTCCCTGCCTCGTGGACATCAGTAACGAAGGTCTGGGAGTCAGCGGGGAATCTGGCAGCTGGGTGCGCCAGCTCAGCAGTTGAGACAAACTGAGACTGACACTTGATGAAGGACTGTTTTCCACAGCCTCTGGGTGAAGGAGGTGCCAAACGGGCCCAGGCCTCATTTCATTACTCTTCCTTCCACCGCTCAGTTGCCAGAAATGTGTGAAGTGATGATGCTTAGGCACTGTGCAGTAATGGCATTGGGAAGGAAGAGATGGCTCCTCTTAAAGCATTAAGTGTGCAGGTAAAGCATTAAGAGTGCAGGTAAAGCATTAAGTGTGCAGGTAAAGCATTAAGAGTGCAGGTAAAGCATTAAGTGTGCAGGTAACTGCACCTGCGCGGGCTCAGAGGCTGGCGTGGAATCTCCGGGAGGCTCGGCACGGAGCGGGATCACCTCGTCGAGTGTGCACTTCCCTTTCATGCTCTCTGATCCTCAGGACCACAGTAAAGGCAGCAGCAGGAAGCCCATATTCCAGATGGAAACTTTACTTTTTTAATCTTTATTGCTGAAAGCATTACCTAAGTCCCATCTTTTCCCCCATTCACCCTCTCCAGCCCGCCTCGCCCCGCCCCAGGCTTCCATCACCTCATTGTCTGAGGCCAGGGGTGATGCATTTATATATACAAGCTCTTTGGCTAATTACCTCCCACCCACCCACCCTGCCCGCCTTCCCGCCCAGATTCCACACTCTGTCCCATGCTTCCATGTCTCTGGATCCACCCCGTTCAACAGATGGAAACTTTTAAAAAGCTTCAGCAAGAAGGCAAACTGGGTTCTAATCTGGTCTGCCCCCATCCAAAGCCAGAGTGCTTTGTCTTGTCAGTGTGAGGCAGTCTTTTGGGCTTCGTCCCTTTCTACAGCACCGTGACTTCCCTTGGCCAGGATGTCATGTTCTGGAAAACAGGGTTTTAATACATAAATACCACCCTGGGCTCTACTCCCAACCCGTCAGCTAATACTCTCTCTGATGGGCATACCTTCTACAATGTCATTCTCAAAATACGATGTGCTTTTAGTCCCTCCAGATTTCTCTTTCAAAAACAAACAAACAAAAAATGTTTCACCCTAATCGGTTTGGCTCAGTGGATAGAGCGTCACCCTGTGGACTGAAGGGTTCCAGATTCAATTCCGGTCAAGGGCATACACCTTGGCTGCGGGCACATCCCCAGTGGGGAGGGGAGTGTGCTGGAGGCAGCTGATCGATGTTTCTCATCAATGTTTCTACCTCTCTATCCCTCTCCCTTCCTCTCTGTAAAAAATCAATGAAAAATATTTTAAAGATGTTTTTATTGATTTTAGAGAGAGAGAGAGAAACATTAATGTGAGAGGGAAATATCAATGGCTGCCTTCTTCCCGCACAATTGCATCCTGACGGGATTGAGCCTGAGACCAAGATATGTGCCCTGACCAGGAATTGAACCAGCAACCTTTCGGTGCACTGAGGATGCTCAACCACTGAGCCATGTTTTACTTTCGAAGAAACTGCTGAACAACTTCAGGACATCTTTTCTGAGGAAAGACAGAGCTATGGAGTCGCTGCCAGCAGAGCCCGCTCATTCCATTCCTCTCTCTTTTCCCTGCCCTGCCTCCGGCTGTTCATTGCCTCTCTCTTTTTGTCTCTGTTGTCTGTTGATCTTTGTTTCTCAGCAAACCCAGCTTATTCAGAATGAAATTGTTTACCACTAATCTGAGTTTGGGGTGTGTGTTTTTTTCACTGTTTCCCCCCAACAAGCAATATTTATCAGATGACACCACTAGGAAATGATCTTGTATGCTCTTTGTTTTCTTGCCTTGTGAGAAAAAAACAAGTCATTTTCTGAAATCACTCTTTTAGTCAGTGTGAGGGATTCTGTCTGGTCTGTGGCAGGACAGACAGCCAGCAGAGGCCAACGGCGCGTGGGCTGGGAGGGAACTCCGGTCAGTGTCCAGACCGCCG
This sequence comes from Antrozous pallidus, assembly GCA_027563665.1. Taxonomy (NCBI): domain Eukaryota; kingdom Metazoa; phylum Chordata; class Mammalia; order Chiroptera; family Vespertilionidae; genus Antrozous; species Antrozous pallidus. Next base: position 50,181,039 of record CM050524.1, on the reverse strand, counting down.
TCAGGTGTGGTTCTGGGTGTCAGCCCCGCCCTGCTCTCGGTCTGACTGAGCTTTCCTTCCTGGGCTGTCCCTTGCCCTCCAGCCGTCTGGGCCTGAGGTTTGCTCACTGGACACCGGGCAGCTGTCTGGTTGTCTGCCAGTGCCCAGTGAAGATCTGCACTGATGACCCACCCCCTAGATAGCTGCTCTGCTTACACTCCACGGGGATTTCCCACGGGGGAGGAAGCCTCCCACAGCTCCAGTCCTCTCAGCTCCCAAGCCAGCAGCCTTGTGTCCCCACATGAAACAGGACAGACTCGGGGACAGAAGCAGGCTCTTGCTCCTGTTCCATCTCCCACATTTGGCATCATCTCAAGAAACTGGCTCACTTATAAGCCTCCATTTCCTCATCTCCTAACTGTGGGTTTTCTGAGAATCAAACACAGGAATTATGAAAGCACCTCACCTAGCCATCTAGTAGGGGCGTACTAGATGCTAGTGTGATTCTTCCCTGTCACATCCCTCCACAGGAGCAGGTGAGGGCGTGTGGGGGGACCTGAGGGACAAAGGGAGAAGAAGTAGAACCCAGGTACACCATCGTTTTAGCGCACCCCTTTCTGTTCAGTTCAACAACCTGGGTCTTCAACTGACCAGCCACTGTGCAGGGCTAAGGATGCAAAGGTGAAGGAGAAACCAGCCCTTAAGCCAGTTTGGCTCAGTGGAGAGAGCATCAGCCTGAGGATTGAAAGGTTCCGGGTTTGATTCCTGTCAAGGGCATATGCCCGGGTTGTGGGCCTGATCCCAGTTGGGGGCATGCAGGAGGCAGCTAATCAATGATTCTCTGTCATCATTTTTTTTCTCTTTCATCATTGATGTTTCTATCTCTCTCTCCCTCTCCCTTGCTTTCTGAAATCAATAAAAATATATCTTAAAAGTTTTTAAAGCTGAGACCGGTTTGGCTCAGTGGATAGAGCGTCGGACTGCGGACTGAAGGGTCCCGGGTTCGATTCCGGTCAAGGGCATGTACCTTGGCTGTGGGCACATCCCCAGTAGGGGGCGTGCAAGAGGCAGCTGATCGATGTTTCTCTCTCATCGCTGTTTCTGACTTTCTATCCCTCTCCCTTCCGCTCTGTAAAAAATCAATAAAATATATTAAAATAACAAAAAAAATTTTTTTAAGACCAACAAGGCTTTGGATATTAACATTATGATATACTTTAAATATTCTACAATAGTTAAAGGCAAATAAATAACCTTGAAAATATCTGCAGGGATAGGAAACTCTATGATGAGACATCACAAATTTGCAAAAGAACTAAACAGAACTTCTGAACTGCAAAATAAAATAACAAAATTTAAAAACTCAATGTAGTGTTTAGATGCTGGTTAGACACAGTAGAAGAGAAATGGGTTGGAATATAAACCCAAAGAATAATACAGAATGTAACATGGTGGGGACTAGAGACGTGGGAGATAGAGTGAACTGCTCTAACATATTCCAAAAGGGGAAGATAGAGAGAATGCAGCAGAGGTAGTATTTGGATAAATAATGGATGAGAATTTTTTAGAACCAACATAAGGTGCCAGTCCATAGAATCAAGACGCCCAACAAATCCCACACATTTAAATTACACAACAGTTTCTATCTAGAAATATCATAGTAAAACTGGAGAACACCAGCAACAAATAGAAGCATATTAAAAGTTGTCAGAGAATAAAGATTACCTTCTGGGGAGTGGCAATAGACTGAAAGAGGAAGTCTCAAACGTAAAAATAAAAGGCCAAAGATAATAGAATAATATCTTCAATGTACCGAATTCTAACAACCTAGAATGCCATACCCAATGAAGTTATCGCTCAACAATGTTGGCAAAAATAAGACATCTTTTGGAAAGCATAAACAGATTATTACTAAAATACAGCCCGCTGGCGTGGCTCAGGGGTTGTGTCAACCTATGAACCAAGAGGTCATGGTTTGACTCCCAGTCAGGGCACATGCCTGGGTTGTGGGCTCGATCCCGTGTCTCTCTCACCATTGATGTTTCTATCTCTCTCCCCCTCTTCCTTCCCCTCTGAAATCAATAAAAATATATTTACACACACACACACACACACATACACACACACACACACACACACACACACACACACACATATATATACATAAGCATATACCTGAGGGAGAAGAAAAGTGACTAAGAAGATGAGTCTAGCCCTGACTGGTTTGGCTCAGTGGATAGAGCGTCGGCCTGCAGACTGAAGGGTCCCAGGTTTGATTCCAGTCAAGGGCATGTACCTTGGTTGTGGGCACATCCCCAGTAGGAGGTGTGCAAGGGGCAGCTGATCGATGTTTCTCCCTCATTGATGTTTCTGTCTATCCCTCTCTCTTCCTATCTGTAAAAAAATCAATAAAATATATATATTTTTAAAAGGTGAGTCTAGAACTAAAAAAAAGAGCGAAAGCAAAAAGAAAGTGCTAAGTCCATTCATAAATGTATAAAAATATTAAACTCACAAATATTAACAATGGTGGATCTCACAATATTGAATTACAATAGACATAAGCAACTATAAGACAGGAACAACATAAATAAAGTCTTCTAGTTTTGTGGTTGGTCTGGAGGCTTTTTTGGGTAATATTTATAATAAGGGCAAAGGTAAATGATTTCTTTTAAACTTTCAAATGTTAAATATACTCTCCAACAAAGGCAAGAAATGAGGGGAGAAAGAAACCTGTAATAGGTGACATAAGCAGAATCCATGAAATAAGACTTATACACACATATATCCGTAATCACACGATAAACTGGCTATATACAACAATTAAAAGAGCAAAATCACCAGAATGAGTCTTTATAACCTAACTGCATGTTGTCTGCAAGAAAGCAAAGGAAAACGTAAGGATACCAAAAGGTTGAAAGTTAAAAAATGGAAAATGCAAATCAACACAAGATAGTGGTCTCACCCAAAGGTTCTGGAGATGATGGGCAGTTTCCTGTTGTTGTGATTCCAGCTCTAATGCTTCACCTTTACGCTCTCGTTAGCTTCTCTACCTCAATGTGAAGTGGTGGCGGTGGAGCATCGCAGCGCAGTCCTGGCTCACCAGGCAGTAGCTAATGAGAACAACGATAATTTTTTAAAAAGAGAAATTTACATTTCGTAATTAGTCAAAGGACACTGTGTCAGAAATTCAGACTTGTGGATTAGGACCACGTTGATAAAACATTCTGAGAGTGTTGATGGCAGAAGTGTTGATAGGACAGAGGGCAAACTCTCCCATGGCCTCCTAGAGCTGTGTTCTCCTGATGTTTATTCATGCTGGGGCTGTTAATTCTTTCTCAGGTGACATCCCCCTCTATCGCACACAGCTCATTTACCACGGATGCAGAGAGAATTCACGACAAGTCTCATATGATTTTAATTCTCGTTTCCTTGAATTACTACAGCTAGCCCATAGTAGGTCCTCAATCAATGCTTCCTGCATGAAAGCATGTTTCTGTCCTAACCGGTCTGGCTCAGTGGAAAGAGCATCGGCCTGTGGACTGAATGGTCCCAGGTTTGATTCCAGTCGAGGAAACGTACCTTGGTTGCAGGCACATCCCCAGTAGGAGGTGTGCAGGAGGCAACTGATGTTTCTCTCTCATCAATGTTTCTAACTCTCTATCCCTCTCTATTCCTCTCTGTAAAAAAAAAAAAAAAAAAAAAATCAATAAAAAATATATTTTTTAAAAAAATAAAGCATGTTTCTGTGATGATATTCACGGACTGAGTGAGAGTGGGTCCATGTGTTTGCCGCATTCTTTCAGACACAGATTTCAGCTGAGGCGTCCTTCTCTTTAAAAATCTAGACAAGATCTGTCGTTAAGACCTTCCCAAGATTTCTGTGAACTCCTAGGGGGCTTACTGTCTCAGTTTCCTCTGGCTAGACAGTCTGCCTCTGCTTCCCCTGAATTGTTCAGCTCATGAATGATCTCACCATCCCACACATTTCTTTTGCAGTAGCTTGACTGAAATGTGGAACCGAGTCCCTTGAGTTTCACAAAAGCTTCACCCACAATGGGCCTTTTATCTCTAGAACTTTGCAGAAGCTTTGAAGAGATTGGGGTGAGGGGCAGTCTACATTGCAACAACATAAGCTTAATAGTATTAAATACCAGGTGTCCCAATTTTTACAAGACCTTCTACCTTCTTCCACATTGCTTGGCTATTCTCTTATCTCCACTTCCTCTCCTCTTCATTGCCCATTCCCTTCTCTGAATTTCTAATCATCCTTAAATTAAACATGTCTTACCTGTATTTCTGAAATGACACATGCTCGTCTTTCTCCACTCGGTCCAGGAAGGGGCCCCAAGAGGCACAGGCTAACAGAGAAGAGTCAGAGGAGTCAGAGTGAGCACCCTCAGGACAAGTCCCCTGGCCTAGCCCTTAGGATTGGGAAGCACAGTAGAACGCCCAGTAAGGTTTTGAGATCTAAGCAAATAGGGCTTTTGAGCTATTATTCCCCAAGGTCAAGCTTGAGGAGGAAGCAAGATCCCTGAATTCCCCATTAGGATGCAAGTGTAGAGACAGCACACATGGAAGTTTGCACATGGACCAAGGGTTCCCGTGAGGCAGACATGGAGTGGAGAGCAGTAGGTGGTCTCTCCTATCAGCTAGAGCATCATGAGGCAGCAAAGGCTCTAGACAACCCCACCAAGCCCTTGGAGACCACAGAGGAGAGTAGGAGACAATATACGGTGTCTTGTGTCCTGAGGAGTGCCATAGGATCGGAGAAGTAGCCTTGTGGAAGTCCTGTATGTGAGTGTGGATCGACTCAGCAGATCACTTCACGGACTAGTGCATGAGACCCAGACAGGGTGAGGTGCCTGTCAGCAGCTGCTGGCATCCATGATGACCTAGACCAGAGTCCTCTCCCAAAACTGTAACACCAAATTTACTGAGGGAAGGGGGAGTGGCTAAAACAGTGAGTTGAATGAGATTCAGTTTCTGATTCCTGGGAGAACCAGGGTCTCAAAATAAAAAATTAAGTTCAGTTCTAGTAGAAAATTTAGATTGTTGACACCCACATAATATCACTCCTAACACCTTTGGGTAGAATCAGCTCTTCCTGTTATCAGTAAATATTTTGTTCTTTGTTAGTGGGTGTTATTACTTCTTCAAAATAGGTTAGAATATTTACTTTAAAGTATGCTCCACACTATTATATTATATTGAGTTCGCCACAAGTGAGCTCTTGTTCTGATTGTTAATCTTGTTCATTGTGATAGAATTACATTTCTTCTTGAATGATGGAAATTTGGTTTGCCTGTAAATAGGGCTGCTGTTAGTGGTTTGGATCTCATGTCCTGCAATGATTTGGGGGTATCACAGATCTGATCGTCAAATCATGGTTCAAATCTTTGTTGTGAGTTTGTGTTTATCTTCCCACCTAATGAGGCCTACAATTGCCAACCAGCAGATTTTCCATCTCCTCTTAGAGGTGGGGTAGCCCTGCCCTTCCCCCTCCACATGGAGTATTTACCCCACAGGATCTGAACTGCTGGAAGTTGCCGCCAGCTTCAGACCCTAAGACCCAGCAGACTTGAGGTCTCAGCTTTGCTCACCCCTTTGTTTTTATCTCCCAAATGTGATTCTTCCTCACAGATGCTTAATCCCATTATCTTCTGCAATATTATTTTTTTATTGAGTGTACTTTGCATGCCATAAAATATGCAGGTTTATAAGTGTATAATATAATAAAATTTGATAAATATGTCTATCCAGGTCACCCACACCCAAGATGTAGGAAATTTCCATCACCCAGATTATTCTTCTGTATGCCTTTACAATTAACACTGTACCCCACACCAGAGGCAACCGCTATTATAATCTTTTTCTTCCTCGGTTAGTTTTTGCCTGTTCTAGAACTTCAGCTAGATAAACTCATATAAAATGTGCCCGTTTGTGTCTGGCTTCTTCTGCTCAACATAACATTTCTCAGGTACTAGTATATCAATGTTGTTGCGGATGCGAGTGACCCCTTTATTTACCTTGCTGAGTAGATTCCATTGCATGAATATACAAGTTTGTTTATCCTTTCTCCTGCTAATGAACAATTGGATTATTTCCATTTTTTTTTTGGCTATTTCAATAATACAAACAATATTAAACATTTCTATAATTCACATGCCATAACATGTACCCATCAAAAATGTACAATTGAATAGTTTTTAGTATATTTAGTGCAACTCTTACCACAATCTAAGTTTAGAACCTTTTTATCACCCCAAAAAGAAGTCACATGTCCATTAGTAGTTACTCCCCATCTCCTTCTTCTACCAGCCGTAAGCAACCACTAGTCTACTTTCTCTCTCTATAAATCTGCCTAACCCAAGCTCATGAGATTGGTAGCTATGTATTAACCATATAATTTTACAGTTTTAGCTCTCACATTTAGTTCTGTGATCCATTTTAATTCTTTGTGTTGGAGTGAGGTAGTGGTCCAACTTCATTCTTTGCATGTGGATACCCAGTTGTTCCAACACCAGTTCCTGGGGGAAAAAAACCACAGTGTTTCCCCATTGAATTCTCTTGGCACCCTTGTCAAAAATCTATTGGCCATAAACATGAGGGTTTATTTTTGGACTCTCAATTCTATTCCCTTCATCTATGTGTCTATCCCCATGCCATTTTACCTTGTTTTGATTACAGTAGCTTTGCAGTAAGTTTGAATTTGGGAGGTCTGATTCCTCCAACTTTGTTCTGCTCTTTCAAGGCCATTTCAGCTCTTCTGTATGCCTTTTACTTTCATATAAAATCAGCTTGTCAGTTTCTGCAAAAAAAAATTTTTTTAAGCCAACTGGAATTGTGACAAGGATTTTATTGAATCTAGAGATGAATTTAAAGAGTATTGCCATCTTTAAAATATCAGATCTCCCAATTAATGAGCACAAAATGTCTTTCCGCATATTCAGGTCTCTCTTAATTTATCTCTATGATGTTCTCTAGCTTTCAGTGTACACATCTTGAACTTCTTTTGTTAAATTTATTTCCAAGTATTTTATTTTTGATATTATTATAAATTGAATTATTTTTTAAAATATATTTTTAGTGATTTCAGAGATGAAGGGAGAGGGAAAGAGAGATGGAAACATCAATGATGAGAGAGATCATTGACCAGATGCCTCCTGAACACCTCCAACTGGGGATGGAACCTGCAACCCAGGCATGTGCCCTTGACTGGAATTGAACCTGGGACCCTTCAGTCCACAGACTGGCGTCTATCCACTGAGCCAAACCAGTTAGGGCTGGAATTATTTTCTTAACTTCATGTTTGGATTATTCATTGCCACTCTAGAGAAATGTAATTGATTTTTATATTGATTTTGTATCCTGCCATCTGCTGAATTCATTTATTAGCTTTAACAGTTTTTTAACGAATTCCTTAGAATTTTCTACATAAAAGGTCATGTTGTTAGCAAATAGACATAGTTTTACTTCATCCTTTCCAATCTGGATGTGTGTTTTTTCTTGTCTCCTCTTTCTTCCCCCCACCAAGAACCTTTCAAAATGAGACAATACAAAATGAGACAAAAACAGACGTCCTTGTCTTGGTCCTGATCTTCAGAGGAAAGCATTCAGTCTTTCACCATTAATCTGATGTTATGAACATTCTTAAGTTGTTTTATGGAGAGAAACATTGGTTTGTTGTTCCACTTATCTATGCATTCATTGGGATGGAATTTGTGGGTGTTTAAATTCGTCCTTCTTGCTATTATTTTATTGCTGTTATTTTACAGTTTTCCAGAGAAGGTGAAAATGCAGATTTCTGCAGTTATGTTCATAAAAAGTGATAATGAAGTAATTTTTGACCCAAAGACCGCCCACTCATTTCTGGAACTAGGGGGCAATTCAGTCTTTGAACTCTGTCACATAAAATTTTATTAGAAACATAAGGGGGATTTTGGAGCGAGGACTGGTGAACTTTGCATGCTGAAATAGAAACCTGATTGCCGGTGTAGAGAACTTGATTAAGAGATAAGGAAATTCACTCATTCAGTAAAAAGAACAATTGAAAAAGTGCTTTGTGTTAGGCGTTTTGCTAGGCAGTTAGGAATTATTCTAACTTGTGATTTAGATATTGTTCCCCCTGCCCGGATAGGTTTTGATCAATGGTTAGAGCGTCAGCCCGCAGACCAAAGGGCAGGGGTTTGGTTCTGGTCAAGGGCACATATATCAGTTGCGGATTCACTCCCTGGCCCCAGTAGGGGCGCATGTGGGAGACAACCAGTCAATGTGCCTCTCTCACATTGATGTTTCTCTCTCTCTCTCCCCTCTTCCCCTCTTCCCCCCTTCCTTTTACTCTCTTTGGAAACCAATGGAAAAATATCCTCCAGTGAGGATTAAATATATATATCGTTTCCCCTAGACCTCAGTTTCTTGGCGGTATGGAAACCAAATTAATCTACTTTAAGAAGAGGCGAAAATGAGTTTCAACATATGAATGCACTTAGTGAATCTTATTGTCTGAAAGGGTAATCTGGAGCCATTGCAAATTTTTAAGGTTTATGGAGTACTGTGACCCCAAAAATAGGCTGGAGCTGTGTCTGGTTCATTTAAGCTGAGGAAGTCACTGATCAGCAAAGGATGTAGGATGTCAAGTGACTGAGGCATCACCAACGTTAGACATGACAGAGAGTGTGTAGGTGCCTCAGGGTTCGAGGCAGACAAATTATGGGAGCAAACGTGAGACTGACTAATGGAAGCAGGGGGACCAAGAGTCAAATTGGGGTTGATGGTCAGAGGGCAATGAGTGAAGGACAATCCTAATGCAAAGATTATGCCTCTTCGTTTTTCCACACTTGAGGTCAATTTCCATTAATATTAGGCACCCACTTGTCCCCCTGTGTGATCCAAAACTCCCATTTTAGATTAGGGTTCCTGAAAACAGACTGAGACGCAAAGCTTAGCATCCAGACTTAATGGGGAGTCCTCTAGGGCAGCGGTCACCAACCTTTCCGACCTCACAGACCACCAGTGGTCCACGACCGCTGCTCCAGGGAACACCACCTGTAGGGCAGGAAGGAAGCAGGACTAGCCGGAGGCAAAGCTGAACAGCAAGGTCATTACATCAGAGGGCTCGGCTGATCTTATGGGGAGCTCTGGAGTAGAAATGGCTCTTCAGAGTTGTCCCAAATTAAGGCAAGAAGGTAAATGAAATGTCTTGTTCCTGTCACTATCTGGTCACTGGATGTGAACTGCACCCGGAGAGGACAGTCCCGAAAGGAGGGGAGCTGAGTGTCATCCGTCAGGGCTCCAGGTGCATGGAGAACGCATGCTCCCGTCCCGAACAGGGGGCGTATGGACAGTTCGCCTCAGCACCCACTAACGTCTCCTCAAGCCTAATATGGGCTGGCAGCTGACTTAGTAGCTCAGAACTGCAGCCTCTGTGGTCTCTCTCATCTTTCCCTACTTTGTTCCTCTCCCCCGCCCTGCACATAATCACTTCAACTACAAAGGCCTCCTCACCACTCCTTGAACACAAAGTATGCTCTCACTGCCCTGCCTTTTCATATGCTATTTCCTCAGTGTCCTTCCTCCCTCCCATTCATCAAAATCAAACTCCTCTCTGGCCGGAGGACCGAAGGGTCCTGGGTTCGATTCCATCCTGGGTTCAATTAGGTCAAGGGCATGTATCTCTGTTTCAGGCTTGGTCCCTGGCACATGTGGGAAACAAACAATCAATGTCTCTTCCTCACATTGGTGTTACTTTCTGTCTCTCCCCCTCCCTCCCACTCTCTCTCTCCCTAAAAAAAAAAAAAAAAAAGCCCTGGCTGGTTTGGCTCACTGGATAGAGCGTCGCCTGGACTGAGGGGCCCTCAGTTCGATTCCAGTCAAGGGCACCTGCCTGTGTTGTGGGCTCGATCCCCGGTGTGGAGTGTGCAGGAGGCAGCTGACCAGTGATTCTCTCATCATTGGAGTCTCTCACGCCCTCTCCCTTCCTCTCTGAAATCAATAAAAATGTATTTTTAAAAATTAAGATTAAAAATAAAAAGCTCAGCAGGTGTGACTCAGTACTTGAACCAGGAAGTCGTGGTTCAATTCCCAGTTGATTCCTGGTTGGGGTATGTGCCCAGGTTGCAGGCTCACTCCCCAATGTGGGGCATGCAGGAAGCAGCCAATGAATGATTCTGTTGTTGAGGGTTCCCTCTCTCTCCCTCTCCCTTCCTCTCTAAAATCAATTTAAAAAATGTTTTTAAAAATCAAGCTCCTTTAATAAGGACTACTTCGAAAGATAATTCTATCTAATAAAGAGGGAATATGCAAATTGACCACCATGCCCTCACAAAGATGGTGGCCCGCAGCCAATAGGATGGGATAATCTAATTGACTGCCTCGCCCTCAAAGATGGTGGAGCCCACAGCCACAAGATGGTGGCATCCAGTCTCCTCAGCTCTGCTGGGGCGGCAGGCATGCAGCACAGCTAGGCCCACGCTGCATGCCTGCCTCCAGAGTCCCCCAGTGGCTTCAGTCCCCCAGCTGCCCAGGGCCGGCCCGAGATGCAGGCAAACCTTGGATGGCAGCTGCCCGGTCACCCAGAGCCACCCAAAGTTCAAGTAACCAGGGCTGGCCAAAGCTTGCGTTGCTGGCAATGGCAGCAGCAGAGGTGTGATGGGGCATCGCCTTCCCCTGAACTTTGGGTCACCTCCTGGCCCTGAGGGCTCCCGGATTGTAAGAGGGGACAGGCCGGGCTGAGGGACCCCCAACTCTAATGCATGAATTTTCATGCACCAGGCCTCCAGTTGTATTATAAAAAGTTGAAACTGAATCAATTTCTCCTTCCTCTGGAGTCCCAAAGCATGTTCCCAATTTTTATATCCTCTCTGCCCTGCTTGCATGCGAGTGGACCTTGTGTTTGTGCTTTTCCTTATTAGAACTGTCAATTCAGTGAGTGGAGAGCTTCCTCCTTTATCCCATTATTCTCTCTATAGGCCCACATTCTGCTTGGCACAAAACAGGCACTCAACACCTATGAAGCAATTATATCAAATGTCCCAAATTGCTAGGAGAGTTTCTTAGGAAAAATCTCCCTAAAGGTCTGAAGACCCTTTGGCATCACCTTGTATTTCTCCTGCTCATGGGAAATAGATTCTTTTTTTTGGGGGGGGGGGAGATTATTTTATTGTGTACATTTTTTAGGGAAAACAGATGATACTTATTTATTCAAAATCATTTGAGTGTTTACTAGGAGACAAATACTGCTAGGGCAATTGCCTATTATTCTTACTGCTGTTGGTGGTGGTGGTGTTAGGGTAAGACTCACAAAGTATAAAACTAACCATTTAAAAGTGGGCAAGCCCTGGCTGGGGTGGCCTGGTTGGTTGGAATGTCATCCCGTGCACCAAAAAGTTGCTGGTTCGATTCCCAGTCACTTGGATGGGAGGCTTGATCCTCAACCAATGTTTCTCTCTCTCTCGAATCAATAAAAACATATTTAAAAATATATAAATAAGTAGAGTTCCATGGCGTAGAGCACATTCACCTGCACGTTACACAGCCATCACCTCTAGCCAGTCCCAAAACCTTTGCATCACCCCCAAAGCAAACCTGCTCTTACTGTTCTTCAAAAAATTATACCTAACTTAAAACAAAAAACACACTTAAATAAAAAAAATGATACCTAGTCTTCCAGAAGCGAGGCCTATAATAAGAAAGGAATGGATCGAATGTCTGAGAAGTGACCGGGGTAACCCACCTTTGTGCAGAAACCATGCCCGCTTGCTTTTCCATGTTTGTTACTGAATGGGCAGGAACTCCCTTTTCCGTGTTCTGAGAGGGTCTTGTCTGGGTGGCACTAGAGGTTCTCCAGCCCCATCCTGAGAAAATAGCCCCCAGCCGGGGCACAGGGGGCGCCCTGAGTGACCTGAGGTGATGGATGACCCCACCCCCGGTGGACGGTTGGGAGCTGTGCCTCTTGCCCTTGCCCAGCACCGCATGTGATGGGGGACGAAGGGACAGTAAAACCCCTTTGGCCAGTCTTTGGATTTCGGTGTCCCAAAATCTCTGTCTCGCTGAGATTAAGGGAATGACGGATGCCACCAGCTCTGCCTGGAAAGGGGAGGCAGCCACTGGCAGGGCTAACCCAAGACCACCCTTTTCTCCAACCCGGGAACGTGGGTGCTTCACATCAACCGTCTTTTCTTTCTTTCTTGCAGGCATTCTGAACTATATCCGGCTTCATAGCTCAGAGGAAACTGAGGCCAGGAGAGAAAAGTCATGGTCACAGGCTCACAGAGGAATGCGGAGCTGGGATGTGGCAGATCCCCGCATACCATGTGGAGGTTTTCTAAGGAAGCTCGACCGAGGAACCTGGTCCAGACCTCCCTTCTTTAAAAAAAAACAAAACTTTATTGACTTTTTTACAGAGAGGAAGGGAGAAGGATAGAAACATCAATGAGAGAAAAGCATGTGTCAGCTGCCTCCTGCATGCCCACTACTGGGGATGTGCCCGCAGCCAAGGTACATGCCCTTGACCGGAGTCGAACCCGGGACCCTTCAGTCCACAGGCCAAGGCTCTATCCATTGAGCCAAACCAGCTAGGGCCCACCTCCCTTTTTACCCACTCTGACCTCCAAGTGCAATGGAAGAAGAAAGCAACTCCACTCCCCACCCCACGGGGAGAGCTGAACAGCAAACCCTCCGACTCCTTCCCCGGACACAGCCACATCCTCTTGGGCGCATGGCTGACTTGGGGAAGATGAGGCAACGGGACCTCAGCAGCTGGGATCCTCATCCCCATCAGATCAAGCCCAAACATGACCAGGGAAAGAGGCTCTGTGGGACTATGTACACGTTTATTTTCTTTTCTTCTGTGAAGGCAACATCCGAGTACCCTTCTCAAATCACTTTCCTGAAAATAAGAGTTCTGGAAATGCATTCTTTCTAAATGCAGAGCATGCGATAAGGTGTCAACTTACAGGAGCAATTTGCACTGCGTAATTTAATGAATGGTTTGCAAGGTAGGCTTTTGTTTTTTGGAAGGGTTTTAAGTATCCCTATATTACAGTCATTGCCCAGACTCCGTTAAAGTCTTCCCATCCTTGTGGGTAATGAAGGCTCTGAGTAAGAACAGAGATTTCTCCTCATGGTGCAGAAATGACTAATTACATGGTTAAAAAGACATAAGAAATGACTTAACTTTTGAGTCACGCAAAATGTAAGAACCAGGACTAATATTTTAAAAGAGAGGGTGACACTTTTCAAAATTTCATCGCTTTTTGACAGTCATTTTTTGTGTCGCATCAACAATAGCTTTTGGTTGGTTATTCTTGCCTCCCTCGATGGCAGGCGCTTCAAAAGGACCAGGGAGGCACCATCACACTTCAGCGGTCCTTGTTGTTTTTAGTTTCGAAGGCACTGTTTGTAAACAAGTACAAGACCGCAAATAAAAGTACCGGGGGCTGTGCATTATTTTTAAAAATGTCAGTGTCCATCTGTTACAATTAAACCAAAACATTTGAATTTTCACAAGTATGTATGGATTTTTTTTCCCCCCGCCTTGAATTTCATGTTTGGAAACCAGACCGTGCTAACCCCTTCGTCTCCTTCTACTTGGAATCAGCGTAAAAAGTTCGGCTTCCATTAACAATCACTCCTTTACATTCAAACAATCAAGATCTGCGCTCATTACTTCGCTGTTCATTCCCACATATACCCGGCTTCCAGATAGGTCATTAGAAAAAAAGCACTGGCACGGCCTGTCAAAGTTTTCTGTATGTTTCTGCAAAAGCTACACAAGGTCACGAAAGAGCCCGTTTTCCTCAGCAGGACGCAGCGGTTTACTCCGCCAGTCAGCTCTCTTCTCTTGCCTCAGGAGAACCCCGGCTGCCCGGGTGAGAGAGGAATGAGCGATTCCCAATATTGCTCCGCTTGGAAACGCTGCTCAGAATTCTCCTCGGGTTCGCCGATCGCCTGGTGCATGAACTCTTGCCGCATTGAGCTTGCAGGTAGCAAGAGGGCAGCTGACTGCGGGGCAAGAAGCCCCACTTTTGTTCTTATATGTTTATATCTAGCATGCAGATGCACTCTTTCTGTGGTGGAGGTTGCCTCTTCTCCCTCACCCTCGCTCAGGGAACTCTTCCTAGGATACAGTTGTAGGTAAACTTTTAACTTGGGAAGGACGTGAACTCCGGTTGTGGTTGCTGTTGTTGTTGTTGTTGTTGCATTTCCATGGTTTACAGAGCGTCGTGCAGCTCGTGGTCCAGGGTGGACTGCGTGAAAGACGAGCTGGGGGCGTCGGGGGTGTAATTCTGGAGGAGCCCACAGAGTTTGCAGAGCACCAAAGAGCCCCTGCAGCTTTTGAACAGCTGGACGATGTACTTGCGGAACTTCTCGCCCAGGAAGAAGTAGATGACCGGGTTCAGGCAGCAGTGGACGAAAGCCAGCGTCTCCGTGGCCTGCATGGCGTAGGCCAGGTGCCTCTCCAGGGAGCAGTCCTGGAGCACCTCCAGCTGCACCAGCGTGTTCAGGAAGAGCACGACGTTGTACGGCGTCCAGAACCCCAGGAAGAGGACCACCACGGCGAAGATCATCTTCACCGCCTTGTTCTTCTTCTCGTTCTTGCAGTGCTGCAGGGTCCGGATGATCCTGGAGTAGCAAAACAGCATGACCCCCAAGGGCATCACCAAGCCTAGAACGTTGATCTCCAGGGCGACCAGGACCCTCCACTGCGTGGAGTTGAACGCGTACTTGGCGTTGCAGTAGGTGTGGTTATGCTCCGTGTAGCAGGTGCTGAACAGAAGGCCTGGCATGGAGACGAAGACAGCCACTGACCACGTGGCCAGGCTGATGATGACCCCGTAGGTCAGGGTCCTGACTCTCAGGGAAAACACCACGTGCACGATCGCCAGATACCTGTCGATGCTCATGAGCATGATGAAGAAGATGCCGCTGTAAAAGCCCACCAGGTAGATCCAGGAGATGATCTTGCAGAGCCCCAGTCCAAAAACCCACTGGTCTGCCGCGTAGTAGGCCCAGAACGGAAGGGAGAGCACGAAGAGCAGGTCCGAGATGGCAAGGTTGAGCAGGTACACGTCCGTCATGGACCGGAGACGCTTGTACTTGAACAGGACCAGAACCACCATGGAGTTTCCCAGCAGCCCAAACAGAAAGACCAAGATGTAGAGAGGAGGCAGGAAGAGACGCCCAAATTTCTTGACGTCTTTTTTGATGCAAGGCTCGGGGTAAAAGTCACCTTGATAGTAAATGCCGTAGATGCTTTCATCCATGAGGGTGGGGTCTGTTGTATCCGTGGTGTTCATTTTCAAATCTACGGGCTCCTCAAGGCAGATCTGAGGCCAATCAGAGGAAGCTAATGAGGAGAAGAGCAAATAAGAATTTGGTGAAAACAAAAACAACAGGTCTGCTCCAACCACGAAGACGAGAGGAGAAACAGTCCAGAGATGGAAGACGCTGACGACGCCTTGCCATGCTAGCAGTCAGCGGCTGTGCATCACTGCAGGTTGCCCAGGACCAAACCAGGGAGGGTGGGACCTGCATTGCCACCATCCAGATGCCATTGCGGACATGTGCACATAAAGAACTATTTGACATTGAAACTGGGTCTCAGAGCTGTTGGACATTGAAATTGAGACTCAAACATTTTTTTGTTCTTATATGTTTATATCTAGCATGCAGGTGCAAGATTTTTTAAAGAAAAGAAATGGGGGGGGGGGGGGAGCTACAGAGGCAAAGAAGCATTGAACAGACTGTCAAACTGCAGTGGGAAGGCAGGGGACAGCAGGTTGGCCACTTGCCTTTATATATAAAATAAAAAATTTTAATCCTCACCTGAGGACATACATATTCATTGATCTGCAGAGAGGAGAAGGAAAAGAGAGAGAGAGAGGGAGAGAGAGAGAGAGAGAGAGAGATATCAGTGAGTTGTCTCTTGTAGGAGCCCTGACCAGGGATCAAACCCACAAACCCACAACCTAGGTATGAGCCCTGAAATCAAACCTTCAACCCTTTTGGCGGACAGAACGATGCTCCAACCAACTGAGTCATTCTGGCCAGGGCTGTGTAAAAATTCTAATTCCTCCTGTATACTTTGCATTCTATAGATTCCAAACCATGTTCACTGGTATGTCTCACCCCATTGTTCCTGTCCCTAACACCCCACCATCCCAACAAAAATCTGGCACTCGAAGCCAATTAAGCATGCTGAGCCATGGTGTAGATAACTCATGACAGATTCAGAGAGGTTAAGTGACTTCTGAAGCCCACACAGCTTTGTTCAGAACTGACTCTTCTGGCTCCAAGTTCCAGGGATATGCTGGTAAAGGAAGTCTGGGGGTTTGGAGATGGGAGGGCTCTGGTTTATGGACTTTGCTGGTTTCCAGGCATGATGCAAACACTTCCACCATGGCCAAGGTCAAGCTATGGCTAGCCTCCCCCAGCCAGCTTGACACTAACACACTGCATCTGTTCTCATGGCCCCTCGGAAGATTACAGTACTTAGCTGGGTAAACTGGGGGAAATTTTTGGTCTTTTCATGAAAATCACATATGAAAATCAATCCTATCAGAATAGGAATTGGTATGACAGATCTAGAAAAGGCACATTAAAGCCAGAAATAAAATCTCTATCTCCCCAACTTTCTTGTTTCCTATCTAAATTGACAGATGAAGAGGTTAAAACCTTCTTAGAGTTACACACATGTTCAAGTGCAAATCAGAGCAATTCGGGGATGAGGGCTTTCTGACTCAAGGCCAATTCCCCTGGCTCCCTTTTTTTCTTCTTCTTCTTCTTCCAATTACAGTTTACATTCAGTATTATTGTGTATTAGGTTCATGATCATATACTTTAGAGTGGCTCCCAATATTTCAAGTACCTCCCTGGCCTCCCAACAATGTTATTGACTATATTTCTCTTTCTTCTTTTTTAAAAATCACCCGAGGAGCTCTAACCGGTTTGGCTCAGTGGATAGAGTGTCAGCCTGCGGACTGAAGGGTCCCAGGTTCAATTCCGGTCAATGGCATGTACCTTGGCTGCGGGCACATCCCCAGTGGGGGATGTGCAGGAGGCAGCTGATCAATGTTTCTCTCTCACCAATGTTTCTACTTCTCTATCCCTCCTCTCCCTTCCTCTCTGTAAGAAATCAATAAAATATATATATTTTTTAACTGTTAAAAAAAATCACCTAAGGATATGTTTCTATTGATTTGAGAAACACATCGATGTGAGAGAAACATTGATTGTTTGCCTCCCATCATATGCACCCCAAATGGGGAATCAAACCCATAACCTCGGCACGTGCCCTGACCGGGAATCAAATCCGCAATCTTTTGGTGTCCCGGAGACTCTCCAACCAGCAGAGCCCCTGGCCAGCGCCTCTTGCTTCCTTCTTATTGGCACCCTATAAAAACCCTTTACCCATTGCTCAGCAATGCACAGCTCCGTCCTACCCCCCACCCTCACCACCACACACCCAAACACCTAAACTCTGCTTCTCAAGAGAGACACCTTGATTTACTCCAGCAAACAAAAGCTGAAGACCTGGTGCATCTCAGGGTCTCCAGAAAAAGAAGAAGAAAAACGTATTCCATGAATAGCAAACTCCGTTTAAACAATTCTAGTCTTTTTGCACCATTTTACCAGTGAAAATTCAAGAAACACAGTGAAAGAGGCCGAGGAATTAGGAAATTATCATCAGGAGAACACACGAAAGGAAACACCGTTGGTCAGTTTGAACTGCTTCTGTAGTCCCGATCTGTGCAGTCTTCCTTGGCCTGGGAGTCTTCAAAAAGGCAAGCAGCGGGGAAGTTTATGTGTAACGAACACTGTGTGTCCCAAGCGTGTAGGCCAGATGTGTGCAAAAATGAGTGCTCGTCAGCTGAGGGCTCGGAGGGTGTGGGTCCAGGGAGATCGCATGTGACCTCCAAGGTAGAAGCCACATGTGAGCACCGGACGGACCAAGACACCTGAGTGACGGGACGGGGTGAGCGGCTGGCAGCTCCCGGAGCTTCCAAAGTCCTCGCACCTGTTAGAAACCAGCACCCGGCCCGGAGCCCTGAGCACAGCCCTTCCACCCCTCTTACCTGGCTCTCCTGCACGTGGCTCGGAGGGAGGTCTGCGAGGCTCTGCCTGGCTGGCTCCCGAAGCAGCGCGAGGACCCACAGCCGCCTTTGAAGGGCACGCGTCTTCCTGTGGGTGCTCTCTCTTACTCTGCTGACTGCAAGCGGGCCTTTTTTTTTTTTTTCCTTAGCAGAACAGAAGAATCAGAAAATGAGTCTTAGTCACTCATTTCCCAAAACCGAAAGCTGAGAAAGGCTTACTCTTGGTAGATGAAGGCGCACATAAAAGATTTTTTTTTTTTTTGCTACATTCCTAATGTTCCTTTTTGCTGGCTGTCCGCAGAAGAAATGATCTTTATATTCTAGATCAGGGGCGGGTCATTATTCCCCCTGTCTCATTTCCCTTAGCCCTGTGGTCAGCAAACTGCGGCTCTCGAGCCACATGCGGCTCTTTGGGCCCTTGAGGGTGGCTCTTCCACCAAATACCACGGCCCAGGCGAGTCTATTTTGAAGAAGTGGCGTTAGAAGAAGTTTTAAAAATGTGGCTCTCAAAAGAAATTTCAATCGTCATACTGTTGATATTTGGCTCTGTTGACTAATGAGTTTGCCGACCACCGTCTCAGCCGGAACTAGGAATCCAGGAAATATAAATGGACTTGGACTCAGTGGGCCACATTCACGTTCTGAGTCAAGATGCTGGTTAAAAGCAGGTCTCAGGTTTTCAAGTTTGCAGAGGTCAGTGCTCAGGTTTGCAAATAACGTTACTGTCCTGGAGAAACACTGAACAGGTTTTCCCTCCCTTAAGGATTTCAAAACTAAATAATCTCACACACACACACACACACACACACACACAGACACACACACACACACACACAGACACACACACACACACAGACAGACACACACACACACACACACACACACACACAGACACACACACAGACAGACACACACACACACACACACACAGACACACACACAGACACACACACACACACACACACACACACAGACACACACACACACACACACACACACACACACACACACACACACACAGGATCGGATTTTGAGCAATGCCTGCTTCATAGGTGGGGAACTAAGAGCGGAGAGGAGAGCTGGTGTGCTCCAGGCAAACAGCCAGAGAGCAGCCAGGACTATCACCTGCACTCCCGACATTCTCACGGACAACAGCTCCCACGGGCCTGAGTGTCCGAAACCTGACTCAACAGGAGCAGGCCAACAAAACACTCCAGGGCAACCCTCCCCCAAACAAGGTGGCACACAGCCCAGCACAGGCATCCAGGAGGAAAGCAGTAACACGAGACGACAGCGCCCCCTGGTGTTCCCACGCCTTATTGTAAACAACAAACACATCAAAGCACATTCATCCCCCAGGCCACACTCCCCACCAATCCACAGGGACCAGCGTTACCTGTCGTGGGAAGCCATACATGCCGAGGCCAGCAGGAGGAGCTCAGGGATTCATCCACGGCTGGGAGTCAGACCTGGCAGATTGAAATGAGAGAAGGCTGCTAGGCAGGGTCACTCAGGAGGCTGTACCCAGGGGCAGGGCAGCACTGGGTTACAGCCAGCTGGCACTCTAGGGGTCAGCTTATGTATGGCAAGCAGGATGGGGTTATTTCCCCGGGTTCTCTGCTGATGGGTTCATTTGAATAATTTTGCGTGCATAGTGGCCTCCAGATAATGAGAAGCTGTTAAGAGAAGTGATTGAAGTGATTGTGGTATGAACCTAGCTGCTCAAATAGGAGGAACTGACCCCTGGACAGTCTGGCTCGGTAGTTAGAGCATTGGTCCCGGCACTGAAGGGTCATAGGTTCAGTTCCCAGGCCAGGGCATATACCTGGATTGCAGGTTCATTCCCAACCATGGTCTGGACTTGAGGGAGAGGCAACTAAATCGATGTGTTTTTCTCATTTCGATGTTTCTCTCTCCCTTCCTCTAAGCATGTAAAAAAAAATAACAACAGCCACAAGTACAACAACAATACTCCTCGACTCATTTTAAGAAGTTCGTATACCTTTGGTAACAACCATATGAAAAAACAAGATTACTTAATTTCACTTATGAGTATATGGATGCAAATATCCTCTATAAAATATTGACAAACCAAATGAACTAAATTTGAAAAAATACGCACGAGCCACGTTAGCTCATTTCAGAAATGTGAAGCTGCCTTACCGTTAGAGAACCTGTCCATGCAAGTCTGACATCGGCAGAATAAAAGAGAAAAGCCGCCTGAGAGCACTCAGTCAGAAAAGCAGCGATGTGCAATAAGACGGTTCCCGAGTTCGCGGGGTGACCGCTTCCTGATGCACACAGACGTCTAGCCACCAGGTTGTACATCTGAAACTAAGAACAAGATGCGTGCCAACTATAGTTAAAAAACAACAATCTTATGACATTAAGAACATAGAGGAGGCGGGCGCAGGGACGGGCCAATGGGGGGGGGAGGGAGACATATGTAGTATTTCAACAATAAAGAATTATTTTTTTTTTTTAAGAACATAAAGAAATGCCCTCCCCGGAAAGCTGGTTCAGCTGGTTAGAGCATCGTCCCCAGACAGCATGGTTTCAGGTTCCATCTCTGTCAGGGCACATACAAGGAGCGATCAGTGGATGCATAAATAAGCGGAAGCACAAACTGACCCCCTGGAAAGGGTCACAGGGGCCTTTTCTCTCACCCCCAGTGGCCCAAGTTTCACACTCGGAGAATCGCTGCTTTCAGGAAACGAAACCTGCCAGCAGATGGCAGCAGGTGCGGCAGCATTTTTCAAATCTGCATTGGCCATGATTTAGGAAATAGTAGTGACTTCAGGATAAATTTATCCCAAAGATAACACGTCTTATTTTAAAATATATAAGAGGATTTCAGCGCACAGTTCAAGCAGTTATACCAGAACTTTTTCTTTAAAAAAACACTTTTATTGATTTTAGAGAGCCAGAGGGAGAGAAACATCAATTTGTTGTTCCACTTATTTATACATTCATCGGTTGCTTCTTTTATGTGCTCTGACTGGGTATGCACCCTGCAACCTTGGCATATTGGGACGCCGCTCTAACCAACTGGGGTGCCCAGCAGGGCCAAGAGCTTTTCCTTAACCTAACCATCATTGTAGTACGCAGGAGTGCTGGGCCTACTCTCATTTTGGCACCCAGAATATTAAGAACAATAAGTAGCACTGAGATCCTGTCATTTTATTAAACCAAACTTTACATGTTATGCAAACTGGAATTACTACAAAACTGAAACATTTCCATAAAGGATTACATCTTAGAATTTAATTTAAGATCAATCTTTTTCCTTTTTCATTATATTACATCTATGAGAGCACGAAGGAAGATCTCAACAAAGAAAGCTCATATCCATTGGAACTCAGCATCTAAATATTGTCTTAAAGCTTCTCAGTGAATGCATTGTTTTCTTCACAGAGAAAAAGTTCTGTCTTATCAATAAAACATCCAATTTTCATGAAAGCTTCTGTAAGGCATGAGATGCAACAATGGAGCAAAATATTAGTAAATATGCATTTCT
Organism: Antrozous pallidus; assembly: GCA_027563665.1. Taxonomy (NCBI): domain Eukaryota; kingdom Metazoa; phylum Chordata; class Mammalia; order Chiroptera; family Vespertilionidae; genus Antrozous; species Antrozous pallidus. Next base: position 50,159,448 of record CM050524.1, on the reverse strand, counting down.
GAACTAAAACCAGAGTAGACTGTGTAACTTGGAAAGCAGTTAAGTGTGTAGTAGAATTGAAATATTGTTCAATAATAAAATATAAAACAGAAGTATGATCAGAACGGAAGTGTTCCAATTTAAAAGTAGTTGTCAGTTACCTAGAAGAAATTAAGAGTTCCATGAATGCAAGGATTTTTGTTTCTTTGTTAATTACATCTCAGCATCTTAGTGCCTCCTGCCATAGAACCAGTCCCTCCACTCAGCCCATCCCTGCTCCCGATCATCCCATCCACTGAAGCCAAACCACTGAGCTGAGCTCCAAGGCCCCTCTCCCCTCTCTCAGAACAATCTGTCTTGCAGGAATTTGGCTCAAAAGAAACTGAGTTCCTCTGCACCTATACCCCCCTACCTCGGCTCCCCAGAAATGAGCTCATCAGCTGGGCCAGTGTGGCTCAGTGATTGTCACCCTAAGACCCAGGATGTCACAGTTCGATTCCTGATCAAGGCACATGACAGGGTTGTAGGCTTGACCCCCAGTGTGGGGAGTGCGGGAGGCAGCCAAATAACGATTCTCTCTCATCACCGATGTTTCTATATAGATTTTCTCTCCCTCTCCTCTCTAAAATCAATACAAAAAAAAAAAAAAAAAAAAAGGAAACGAGCTCGTCCTAACTAGTTTGGCTCAGTGGATAGAGCATTGGTCTGCGGGGACTGAAGGGTCCCAGGTTTGATTCCGGTCCAAGGGCATGTACCTTGATTGTGGGCACATCCCCAGTGGGGTGTGCAGGAGGCAGCTGGTCGATGTTTCTCTCATTTATATTTCTAACTCTGTCTTCTCTCCCTTCCCTCTCTGTGAAAAATCAATAAGAAACCTATTTTTTTTAAAAATGAGCTCATCGTATACCCATCCTTTCCATAAACTGCCCACCCCTTCCAGAATCGCTCCCAGTCCAGAGCCCTATCTCTGCATCCATACATAGCCTTGGGTTTCGAGAATCACTATCCTGGGCTTGGGTTCTCTCTACCTTTGGCGGGCTGTGGCAACTTACCTTGAAAGGTGGATATGAAAAGAAAAACAAGAAAATTATGTGAATGGCGTGTTTTAAAAGGTGTAATTTAAGGTGTCATATTAACATTTACTCTTACAAAAACTTCTAGAAACTCACAGCAAACTCCCCCTCTTCTAAAGTGGACTCCCGGATAACCCCGCCTCTCTCCTGCACTCTGGCCAGCTAGGAGGCATTTGTTTGGTTTGGTGACATGGAAACCTCAGAATGTCTGGCATCAGCGGGAGCGAAGGCAGAATCCTTGGCTCTGTCACTTATTAACTCTGTCCGTAAGCAGGTTCCTTTCCTCCTCTGCTTCCTTGCCTGTAAAATGAGCACATCACTGCTTTATTCGGTTGTTTTAAACAAGAAAACACTTGCAAGCTCCTCAGATCTCATGATGACCGAGTCTTCACTGGTGGAGACAAGCCATCGGTCATGAAGCACGAGAACCAGAGTGCCTGGGATTCATGACCCCCTTAACCAATGGGCTGACACAGGGCCATAAATACCCTGGGGTCCGCCTCCTCTTTAGGCCAAATCTGAGTGTGCCCTACTCTCCAGTGCTCTCCTTTGTGGGTTGAAGTCAGTTGTCCCCTGTGGCACTTTCCTTGATACTGTACCCTTTGCTTATCCTCTTTCCCTCCCCGTCTCTAATCCCCACCAATGTTTCTTGGGAACAATTCCTGATGAAACGCTTTCAGAGAACTCCTCATTCATGGTCTGCTTCGGGGGACCCAGCCAAACCTAAGAAAGGCTCATGAGCTCGGCCGGCCTGGCACAGTGCTTGAGTGTCGAGCTATGAACCAGGTCATGGTTCGATTCCCGGTTGAGGCACATGCCTGGGTTGCAGGATCAATCCCCAGTGTGGGGTGTGCAGGAGAGACAGCCCATCAATGATTCCCTGTCATCATTGGTGATGTTTCTCTCTGCTCTCTCTTTCTGAAATCAAAATATATATAAAAATATATTTTAAAAAGAAATACTCCAGCTAGGAAGTGGCACCAAATCCCTGCTGCTCAAAATCCGCCAGGTAGAACTAGTCACAAGATACTCAAAACAGAGGCGAAAATAGGCAATCAGATTTTTTAAAAAATATATTTTATTGATTTTTTACAGAGAGGAAGAGAGAGGGATAGAAAGTCAGAAACATCGATGAGAAACATCGATCAGCTGCCTCTTGCACACCCCCTACTGGAGATGTGCCCGCAGCCAAGGCACATGCCCTTGAACGGAATCGAACCCGGGACCCTTCAGTCCGAAGGCCGACGCTCTACCACTGAGCCAAACCGGTTTCGGCGGCAGTCAGATTTTTCATTGAAGTTTTTTCTTAGTCAAATGTACCGATTTTCCCTGTTGCCTGAGGCTCCTTCATAGAGATGAATCATATACCATAAAATCTACCATTTAGTTGTAAAACCATCACCACTACGTGATTCTACATTTTCACCTCTCAATTTTAATGTGAACCTAAAACTGCTCCTGAGGAAAAGGGGGTTTAAGGGAAGAACTGTGCATCTGAAACCTATATTATTTTTTAAAATATATTTTGCTTTTTTACAGAGAGAGAGAGGGATAGAAGTTAGAAACATTGGTAAGAGAGAAACATCAGCTGCCTCCTGCACACTCCCCACTGGGTATGTGCCCACAACCAAGGTACATGCCCTTGACCAAAACTGAACCTGGGACTCTTCAGTCTGAAAGCCTATGCTCTAGCCACTGAGCCAAACCGGTTAGGGCTGAAACCTATACAACTTCACTAACCGATGTCACCGCAGTGACTTAATTTGAAGACATCTGGGCCCTGGCCTGTGTGGCTGTTAGTTGGAGCGCGGTCCCACACACTAAAAGGTGGGGGGGGGGGGGGTAAGGCAAGCACCAATAGAGGTTTCTCCCTCACACTGATGTTGTTCTCTTGAGAATGCTGAAATCAGTGTGTTCTGGTCATCGCTAGTTTGCCAGACTCTTCATTCAAAGGTCAGACTTAGGCCTGGCTGGGTGTGGTTCAGCAGCTGAGCATCAACCCAAGTCACCAGTTCAATTCCCAGTCAGGGCACATGCCCAGGTTGTGGGCTCAATCCCTAGTAGGGGGTTTGCAAGAGATGGCTAAGCAATGATTTTTACTTATCACTGATGTTTCTCTTCCCCTTTCCTCTCCTCTCTGAAAGCAATATATGTATTTAAAGGTCAAACTCAGCCCTAGCTGACTTGGCTCAGTGTATACAGCATCAGCCTGTGGATTCAAGGGTCCTGGGTTTGATCCCAGTCAAGGGCACAGGCCCGGGTTGAGGGCTCAGTCCCAGCAGGGGGCGTGCAGGAGGCAGCCAATCAATGATTCCCTCTCATCATTGATGTTTCTCTCTTCCTCTCTGAATTATTTTAAAGGTCAAACTCGGGCTGTGTGAGTAGACACAGAAGACAGGTGAGTAAAGCAGTTAGTTCCAATGAATTCTCAAAGTGAGATGCTAACACAGGGAGCTCCAAAGAAGTCTTCTTTTTTATCTCCCTGGCACCTCTGGTATGCTGCCAAAGTTGTATGGCCAAGTTGCTCACTACCCACCATAGCCAGAGCTTCGATCCAAAGTTGGTCCCCCACCCCAGGCAGAAGGGCTCCACACACACACACACACACACTCACTCACTCACACATACACACACACTCACACACACACACACACTCACACGCTCACACACACACACGCTCACACACGTTCACACACACACACACACACACACACACACACACACACTCACACACAAGGCCAGTGTTCACTAGGGAGCTGGCATGAGGGTAAATGGGATTGGAGGGGAAGAGGACGGGGTAATAGACGTCCCATTCTTGCCCCTCTAAAGGGGACATCAGCTACTCAGTCTCTTGGGAAAAGGTGGCGTAGGGCTGCCAGATATGAAATTTCCCCCAAATTCCCTTAAGCCCCGGTTTTAAAATATCTAGGCTCTTGAACAATTTCCTCGACGTTAAAATGCTGTATGCACCTCTTCTGAAAACACTGCATGGAGCTAACCCGGCCCAGTAGCCAGAGTCCATCCTCCTCCCAGCCTTCCTCTTCTCCAACAGGACACATACCCCCCCCCCCCCTTCTTTATTCTCAATGGAAGAATCACACAGACACATTATTTCCATGGAAAACAAAACCCTCTTGTTTATTTGATTAAACAAAAATAAAATAAGCTGCATAGGAACAATTTTAAAGTCCAAAGAGACACGACTTTGTTTTAAGGCTGCGGCAGCTGATACAGCACCTCCCGGCCGCCTTCGCCAGCCTCCTCCGTGGACCACAGCGATACATTCAGAAGCCCGTTAGCCAACACAGGAGTTTTGGAACACATATCCACTGGTTCTTCACCTGCTCATTGCCTGTCATGCCTGCGGCCTGCAGTTCAACATTTAAAATTTAAAGTAAAAACCCGAGGGGGAACGGAACAAAACAAGAACACCCACCCCAAGCAAACACCCGCTTTCACGGTTGGAGGGAAAACCTCTGTTCCCCCTTCTCTACTGAAATCGACGGGGTCCGCACCACTGCTGCGACGCCCACTTCAAAGTGTTCAGAGGCAGACGGCACCCCACGACGGGCTTTGGAGATAGTGGCCCGGACAGTTATGCTGGGGGTGCCTATTCCTTCCCTGTGCATGTCTGCCTTGGGGACGGGGGGTAAAAAAAAACAAAAAACGCTTAGTCTAATACCAGGCAACATGCCCATGTTATTTCCTCCAATTCTGCATTTACCTTTCTCACAAAAGAAAAAAAAAATCAAACTCAACTGAGTCATGTGTTCTACACTTATCGCATTTTGCTGACAGGGCATGACAGCTAACGGGCAGTATTCAACAAGATTCATTATAAAAACAAGAAACAACAACTAACAGCCCTCCCTCCCTCCCGAGTATCTCTAACACGCTAGTTAAAAACAACAGCCCTGACCCCACCCGCCCTTTCACCTGCATTGATTTTAGGGAAGAAAAAAATAAAAATTAAAAAAAAAATTTTTTTTTTAAAAAGAAAACTTACCACCCTAAAAAAAAACACAACAAGAAAACCCCAGAAACGTGAGAAACCTACACAGACGCCTAGAAACATAAAGAACTATTACAGAGCTGGTTACTTAAAAGAAAGTAAACACTTTGCTACACACATTAACATTCAGTCAGTGTGCTCCGAGACAGCCTTAAGGAGAATACTACCTGAGCTTGTAAGTTAATACAATCATTAAAACGAGGTCTAAGACCATGCGGAGACACGAAACTTTTAGAACCATTGCTGGTTAAATGACGATGGAGAAACATCCCACCAGGCTGGCCTGCTAACCCGTAAGATCAATTTAAAAATAGACATCATCGAGGTATTTCTTCACCGTGACGTGGAAAGCCCAATTCACAACCATTACAATGGCCGTAGCACCCTCTCCTCCGACCGAAACGAAACGCGGCGAGGGGAAGAGGCGGCGGGAGAGGCGGAGAGGCAGTACAGTATATCGTGATAATGTGCTTCTCAACTTTATCAAGTATTTAATAAACAAGCAGAGGAGAAGAACAACCCGTCAACATGTTACCTTTGGTAGGAAAAACACACACACACACACACACACACACACACACACACACACACTTTACCAGTCACTGCTCAGTACGACAGCGATTGTTGCCACGGGGAGACGGACACCCCCAGTGGGGTCTAGCAGAGCAACAAATACAATCAAAAAGTCTAAAGATCCTCATTCCCTTCAAACAGTTGATGTTTCCAACAAGACCCTTAGAATTGCTCCTAAAAGGGTATATACCTGCCGGCACTCAAAATACAGATAAAATATTTTTTCTCTTGAAGAGAGAAAAAAAAAAGAGACCTAAAGGTCTTTATTTGTATAGTTAAGTCCTCAAATAGGTCAGATGAACCAGTAATTCCATAATACTGAACAACATGGTAACAGTGTGCGTAATCCCTAGTTGGGGTAGGTGGGGGGGGAGAGGTTTGGGGAGTCACGTGTGTAAGGAACACTTGGATTTCTGATTATGTTTGCCTGAGTAGAAGGAATATTTGGTTTCAAAGATTTCTTGGTCAAGGTCAATCACACGTTCCCCCCCAGGAGAGGTCAGTTCTGGATTCTTGGAAACATTTTCTTCCAGAGGTAGCGTCACGCCCACCCACTCCCCCAGGGGTTTAACACTATTCTGAGACCCGTCCGATGCGAACATGAGGTAGATGACTTTTGCCAAAAGTGAGGTAGAGACGAAACGAAACCACCGGTGTGGAGTGGAGTGCGGGTGTGCGTGCCCCGTGCTCCCGGCCTGCAGGAGGCCAGAGAGAGTTGCAGAGCCTGAGAGCTCATCACACAAGCAGAAGAGTTAGACTTTGATATACAGCCCCAGACTGTTGGAACCGCAAGAGTGATGTTTTCAATAAATACCCTAAAAATACTTTTTGGCACCATTGAAAAAAAATTTTTTTTTCTTCCCCAAACAGAAAAACAAGCCTATTAACTTTGGCATTTCTTTCACTACCTACCAGAACACAGCAATCCTCGAATCTCCCAGAGAGGAAGACGACACAGAGACAGACAGTACGCTGCTGCTTCAAGCCTAAAAGACATCCTTCCTCACACCATTAAGCTTTGGCTTAACTAGAAGTACACAGACCGAGCCAATCTCAAGCTCTTCTCTTACAGCTCCAACTCAAAGTGCCTTAAGTCTGGCGAACTTTTTTGGCCCAATACATAATTTAGATTGTTTATGGTACCCTTGTTTCCCTAAATAAATTACACTTAAAAGGGCATCCATCCGTCAGAGTTAGTGCACCTGGGGCGGTGCCCAGGGCCCCGGGCTCCAGCCACCTCCAGCTGCTGCACAGCACGGGCTGAGAGAGCATTGCCTCTCGCGAAGGAATGATTTTTTTTCTTTTTAAAGCAAAAGGTGAACACTTTTGAGATGTGAAGTCAGTGACAACCAAAAGTGGTTTTTATCTGTGCATTTACATTTCCTTTAGCCATCTCAATACTCAAATCCAATTGGCATCTCCAAACACAAGCTGACCTTATATCCCACCCTGCCACCCGCCCGGATTAGACATACATGGGGCTTACTGTCTAAGCATCACCTTTACTCCAAAGGAACATTTTACTCTCCTCCCTTCCGGCACTTAGGACCTCTCGCCTTGTTCAAGACTTCCCTTTTTGACACCATTCCTAGCCCCCTAGCATCACCTCACATCAGGCAGGAGGTATGCACACACCTAATTCTGAACAGCCTCCCTCACACTAGAGTCCCAAATATTGGCTTTTCTCCTCTTTCTCCGACTTGGAGCATTCCACACTGTCCAACAGACACATTCCAAAGTGCTTCGCACCAACCCCTGTGGATCAGAAGTCCGTTGTGGGCGGCCGCAGAGGCCAGTGTTTTAAAAACATCTTGCCCCAGTGTCATCATATTTTGCAAATGCCAGTGATGCACAGTTTTGGGTAAGGAGATATACCCCCCACGGAGAGTAAAAAGAGGCAGCACCACCCACCATTCAGAATCCCCCAGAGCTTTAAAGCCTGCAAATTGGTCAGCCTATTGATTAAAATAAGACCTGGTCATTTCAGCCAGGAAATGTGTGGAAACTCTGGCTTGACAATCAAATCCATAGAAAAGTGATAAATAAGCAATTTTGGTTACTGCCATTCACCAAAGAAAATTCCCCAGATCCCAGGATGTCCCCACCTGTGGGAGACTGGGAAGAAAAGATGAGAGCGAAGATGATGAAGTTGAACACGGAATAATCAAAGGGAGTAACCACACCTGATATGCCATCCCAGCCATTATCATGACCTAGAGTTTTCTGAGAATATTAAAGAACTTTCAAGATCCCTCTCTTCAATAACAACAACAATAATAAATGTTTTAAGCATTTAAAACAAGTTGTCTTTGGTGTTTAAAGGGTGATTTGTTGGGGAAGGTGGGGTGGTAGGGCTGGGGGTGAGAAGACCAGCACCAAGCTATTCCAAAATAAAAATAAAAGAAGTTTCCTTATATGAGCTCTTTACCAAAGAACTTAGACATTAGGGACAAACTAAAAGGCAACTGAATAGAAACCGAGACAGGATTCACTGTTCAATTCTTCAATAAAAGAAAATGCGTTTTTATAAAATGAGGACTTCCTGTCACCTCCCCACCCTGTCACACAGCAAGCTGAGGCAGCAGGTTCAAGTTTCTTTTTAATTTCTAGATACTTTCCTGAAGCTCTTCGAGAAATGAGGTTCCCCCACCCCCACCCCATTTCGGACATTCAGAAACCCTAGAACCAATGGGAACTGGAAATTGGTAGATTAAATGTCCAGAAAAGCAATTAGATTGATTTGTTAACACTGTCCCCCGACACCTCTTTTCTTTGGGGACGACAAATTGCTTCGTCTGTCAGTTTATTCTGTTCACTTAAAAACGACATCCATATTGCAAAAGGGATTTTCTTTTAAATTCAGGAACAGAAAGTGACCCGTTAAGTCTGTTTAAACAAGAGCTCTTCCTGTAAAGCCCCTGGCTTCCGAGAGCCTGTTTTCCTCCTGAACTGTGCAAGTCTCGAATCTGGTTCTTACTTCCGCGTTTTCGGGGAAAGGCAGGGACCCGAGTGGGTTCTGCCAAGCGGGGCAGCAGCCCCGCCGGCTTCCCTCTTACAAGAGGGATAATGCCCAGAAGCACGAGGTTTTGTACCCAAGTCCAGGTGACTACGAACCGACCCTGTAAAGTGACCGGCGCCGCCCCCCAGCTCTGCAGTGGAGACCGGCTTCCATTTTCATTCTTTGGTACCGAGACAGAGGTTTCACAAAAGACTGTATGTCCTACATTTGAGTTGGGGCAATTTAAGTGTACAGACCCTTTACATTCAAAAGGCGTTGGGGGGGGGGGGGGGGCCGGGGCGGGTGGGGAGGGGGGAGGGCAACGTTAACCTTGAGGTCCTCCGGTAGGGCGCGGGGAGCAGACTGCTGTGTAAGAGACCGGAGCAGAGAGGGTGAAGGATGGGCTGTTCCTATGAATCTGACTTTTAAAACATTGTATTTCCCTGCACTTCCCAAGCAGGATAAAAAAAATTGTGCTTTTTTTTTTCTTTTTAACATAAAAGTTCATTCCCTTGCCTACTACTCTTCTTAGCCAAAGGCATGCTTCCATGAACAGAACAACATTCAATCATCGAGGATTGGGGATCAACCCCAACCCTCCTGCAAAGTCCGGAAGAGTTTGGGGGCGACGTGCTTCGTTCTCGTGCTCCCAAAAGACTACCTCGGGACACGCCTGGCGCACCCACCACGCCAATATCCAAAACCCTCTTTTCTGAGGATGAGGTCCGCTTTCTTCTTCCGATGGCTCAACTCTTGATAACAGCAAACTAAGAACACTCAACGTTTGAGAATACTTTTAACAACAATGCCGAACTACGTGCATTACTTTTCAGGAACTAAAGTAGGAAGAGAAAGGTCCATTGGGAGGCTGTGCACCACCTCCAGCTTCAGCAGCCTGCGGGAAGGCGGCCTCACACACACGCCCCTGCCTTGAAAGAGCGACAAGGGTGACGCGACCTACACTAGAACAGGAGCCTGCTTTTCTCGGCTGGCAAGCCACAGCCCCATCTGCTGGGAACAAGAAAAGATGCCGAACAGGATGACAGACACACTGAGATATAAAAGGAGAACACCAGGAAGTTCTCCATTGCAGCATTTAAAAACAAAAATCCCCCCCCCTCCCCGAAAAGATCAAGATCACACAACACAATCTAACCCCATAAACACGGTATCCTCAAGAACACAAATACTCTATCGTGAAGCATTCAACATCCCCTTTTCCCACGGTTTATACTTTTTCTGTGGGCTTGTGTTTTTTTTTTTTTACTTAGTAGTTTCTTCCGTGTTTCCTTGGCTCAATCGACAGAGGATCCGCCCACCGCACACACATCCAGCGCCCTCCCAGCCGGGGAGACAGCGGGCTTGGGGCGCCGCGTCCCGCGGAGGGGGGAGAGGGGACGCGCGACCTCCACTGAGCGGAGGGGCCTGCTGGAGAAGGAAATGCAGAGATTGATGAGGTAGATAGAAAGGATCACTTCACAGGCTCCATCCCTGCAGAGAAGGTAAGTACATTCATCTGTAAAAAAAATAAAGGTGAGGTAGGACTTAGGCAACGTTGTACTTTTCTTGTTCTCTTTAAACAAAAGAAAAAAAGAAATTTCCCTGAGACCGTTTCTTCTTTGAAATTCAAAAGGCGAGAAAGAGAAAGAGAGAGAGAGAGAGACATGCACACGCCAAACACAAAAGCCTAGAAAGTGTGATTAGAAGATGAGGATTCGATTGTTGCCGAAGTCGACCACCACGATCATGCCGTCGGGGGTGACGGCGATGCCGGAAGGGCGGTCCATCTGCCCGAAGCCGCTGCCCTGAGCGCCGAACTTGCACAGGAAGCTGCCGTTGGACTCGAACATCTGCACGCGGTGGTTCCTGGAGTCCGCCACGATGATGCGCCCCTCCTGGTCCACGGCCACGCCCTGCGGGCGCAGGAACTGCCCGTTGCCCGTGCCCTCTGAGCCCAGAAAGCGTGCGGACTGGCAGTCGGGGTGGATGACCAGGAGCCGGTGGTTGTTGAAGTCGGTGACCACCAGGTGGCCCTCCTGGTTGAAGGCGACGCCCCGAGGGGAGTCAAAGTGCTTCCAGAGAGCCCCCTCGAAGCCGTACTTGTTCAGGAAGACGCCGTCCGGCCCGAACAGCTGGATCCGGTGGTTCCGTGTGTCCGAGACCAGGATCTTGCCCTCGGAGTTCACCGCCACGTCCCAGGGGTAGTTGAACTGCCCGTTCTTGGTTCCTTTCTCGCCGAACTTGAGCAGGAACTGGCCCTCGAAGGTGAAGACCTGGATCCGATGATTGTCCTTGTCGGCCACCACGATCCGCCGGGAGGCGTCGCAGGCCACGCCGGCCGGCCGGTCGAACTGCCCGGGCCGGGAGCCCAGTGTGCCGAATTTGTGGTGGAAGGTGCCGCAGGGCTTGAACACCTGGATGCGGTTGTTGCTGCGGTCGGCGACCACGATGTAGCCCTCCTTGTCCACGCTCACGCCCCACGGACGGCAGAGCTTGCCGTCGCCGTCGCCCTCGCTGCCGAAACTCAGGCCCGGGATCCCGATGCCCACGTAGCTGCGGCCCGACTTGACCACCACCTTGAAGGGGCTGTTCTCGATGTGCTGGTTGCACAGGGTGACCGACACCAGGTGCTCGCCCTCCAGCTGGGGCCGGTAGCTCACCAGGTAAGTCCCGTTCTGCTGGTCGCTCACCTCGGCCCCGAACAGGTTGCCGTCGGGGCCCAGGACCACCGCGGACATCAGGTCGCCCCCCGAGAGACGAGGCTCCCCGTCGTGGTCGTAGCCCATGACTGTGAAGGTGGCCACCTTCCCCTGGAGGGCCCGCTTGAGGCCGTCGCCCGTGGCCTTGGTGAGCGGGGCGAAGGCCCCGCTGCTGACAAAGCCGAAGGACTTGATGGCGAGGTACAGCGCCTGGTCGGGGGGCGTGAACATGACCCGGTCGTCCTCCTGGGGCTGCAGGAAGCCGCGCACCGTCTTCAGCTCCTGCACCTGGGCCAGCATGCGGTCTCGGGCCAGCAGGATGTCCAGTGCCCGGCCCTCCTCCAGGACCTGCTGGACGGCGCTGATGGTGCTCTCCAGCTTGTTGAGGTTCTGCCGCAGCTTTTCCACCTGCAGGTACAGAGACTTGGCCTTCACCTGGCGGATCTTCTCGACCTGGAGGGGCAGGGGAGGATGGGGAGAGAGGACACAGAGGCTTAGAGCCGGGCACACAAAACACACCGCCTGACACTAGTCAGGAGGAAACCTCGGGCAAGAGCCGCGCCGGGGAGACAATCCACAGAAACGGCTGGTCTGTGCTCCTCAAACACGGCAAAACCCAACCCAACCGCAAGATCCTGGATTTGGGGGGTGGGGGGGTGAGAGGAAGAAGCTGAGTTGTGCCTCTAAAAATATTATTTCTGCCGAGACCGGTTTGGCTCAGTGGATAGAGCGTTGGACTGCGGACTGAAGGATCCCGGGTTCGATTCCGGCAAGGGCATGTACCTTGGCTGCGGGCACATCGCCAGTAGGGGGCGTGCAAGAGGCAGCTGATCGATGTCTCTCATCGATGTTTCTGACTTTCTATCCCTCTCCCTTCTGCTCTGTAAAAAATCAATAAAATATATATTTAAAAAATAAATAAATAAATAAATTTATTAAAAAAAATAAAAAAATAAAAATATTATTTCTGAAATCTGACTACCGACCGATGAGTAGATACTAGTTTAGGATCGAGATTAAACTTCCTGATTTTAATGAACTGTGTGCTTAGCTAAGAGGAAGTTCTTGAGCAGAGGCAATACACAGTTTAGAACTTAGAGGATAAAGGGGCATCGTGTCTCCAATACCAACTTACTCTCAAGTCAGATCCATACTTTTTATAGAAGAGAGTGAGGAAAATAAGGCAAGATATAAATAACTGGAGAATTTGGATTAAGGACATACAGGATTCTTTTATTATTAGCTCATGTAACGTTCCTGTATGTTAGAAATTAAATTTAAAAATTAAAAAAAAAAAACCCAGCCCCGGAGCAAGTGTTTATTGAACACCTCCGTGTGTCAGGCCCTGGAGGCACAGTGTCCCGCTGAGACATGGACGGTGCTTGCCCTCAGAGGAGGCTGTCCTTTCAAATGACAGACACTCAGCGAGCACACACAGGAACAGGGTCATTTCTGCTGATGACAGGTATTAGAGAGTAGAGGTGGGAGGTGCAATGCTAGGGAGGCCGGACTTAGACAGAGGGGTGTCAGAGACAGTTCCTTTCACAAGCCAAGGGCTAAAAGGAGTGATCCAAGCAGAGGAAAGAATAGGCACAAAGACCCTGAGGTGGGCACTTGCCTGGAATTAAAGAAACAAACAAAACAAAAAGCCACGGCCGGCGTGGCTCCGTGGATGGAGCATCGGCCAGCGGACTGAGGGGTACTGGGTTCGGTTCCGGTCAGGGGCATGTGACTTGGTTGTGGGCACATCCCTGGTCGGGAGTGTGCGGGAGGCAGCTGATCAGTGTTTCTCTCTCATTGATGTTTCTGGCTCTCTCTCCCTCTCTGTAAAAAATAAATAAAAATGTGTGTGTGTGTGTGTATATATATATATATATATATATATATTGCCAGTTTTACACAGGAGAGACGTGAGTGGGTTTATGTTCTTTTATAACCCACAAGGACCATGTGTTGGAGAGGACAAGGGAGGAAGCAGAGACCAGGTGAGGAGTGATGGCACCTTGGGCACCAGCGGTGGCTATGAAGGTGGAGAGAGAAAAGTGGCAGAGAGGATACCAGAGGCAGAACCAGCGGGGCTTCCTGATAGCCAAGGCCAGCCTTGCGCCCCCAAAAGACTGGATTGTCAGTGCTGCTCCGGAGAGCCTGCAAGGCTGGGGTAAAATGCCACCCCACCCTCACACACAAGAAAGACACACAGAGAGTAAAGGGAGTTGGCGAGGACCTAATTCCACACTACACCTCCTCTGGTCTCCTCTCCTCACCTCTAAAAACAGGTTTTAGAAACCTTCAATGGGAAGCCCGAAAGGCCGTACCCACATTTGGAGAGAGGAGCCCCCTAAATCTAAAATGCCATTATAAACATGGATTCAGATCTGTCGCAGTAATCCCTGCTTCGAAGGTGGGATTTTTAATTTGACCAAGGAAATGGGAGTCATTTCTCCCTTCTTTCACACGAAAGAACTGAAAGTCCTCTCATCTTAAGGGATTTCCCCCAGGAAGAGGGCACCAGGCCGCCCAGCTCGTTCCCCCGCCCTGCAGAGGACGGGGAATGCCGGCTGCTCTGAGAGCTACAGAAAGCCTAGTTGAGAACGCGGGGAGGCTGGGAGGAGGTGATTTCTGACCTGTCCCAATGCCCACCCCGGAAGCTGGACACACGCATGTGCAGAGAGGCCCTTGTGGGGACAGGTCAGAGAGGCTTTGCCCTGACCCCTCAGCTAGGTGGTTGTCGCTGACCCCAAGAGGAAGCCATACCCACTGGAAATGTCTAAGCCGCAGGAGTGAAAGGCGGTTCACCCGGCCCCTCCAGGACCTCAACGTACAACTACTGAGATGCAAAAAGGCAAAACCTGGTCACAGAGAGGTGCCCAGGCAGAAAAATTCGTAATCGATCAGAGAGAGGCAGAGTCCCTCATAACTTCAGGCAAGGCACCAGAGCCAAAAGTCAAGAAAAATGAGTGTGTCCAAAATGAGCAAGCCTATTTGGGAGGAACGAGAAGGAGTTCTTGGGTAAGGAGAAATGACATTTATTGCACCAAGAAATGGACCCCCCACCCCCCTAAATTTTTCTTGAGGGTCAAAACTTGGTTTCCATTCCTCCTGAAAGAAAGCTAAACTGCCTCTGGAAGAGGTGGCCGGCCGGCCTCCCGGGAGGGAGGATGAGGACTCAGGTGAGGTCCGCCGAAACACACAAAGGCCTTTTCATCGGCAGAGCCAGAAGAGCGGGTTTGTGGCCGAGCTCACCGCGGCGCTCTCGGGTTGCAAGGCGCGGGCCCCTTCCCGTTATAATGAACAGTCGTGGGTGGCAGCAGGCGGACGGACCACGGGGGCGTCTGAGTGTCGGATAACCGTGTCGGGGCCGCAAAGGTGCCTGCACCAAATAGGTGCTGAATTAAATCGTGGCCCTTTTTCCCTCCCATGGAGTCTCTCTCTTCTTGTCAAAAAAAGCAACTGAGCCATATTCCTCGAGAGGTTGGAGGAAGCAGAAAGCGGCGAATTAGGAGCTAACGAAATGGGAGCATGCAAGGTCCGAGGTAGCTTCCCAGAGAGCATTTTAGGGCCACTTCCAGAAATCGAGGTACCACCTCACGACCATCGTGTAGTCTAATGATCAAAACAAGCACACGCACCTACGCTCACCCTGTGTATGTGGCCTCGCTTGCGTGCTCAGAGGACGTCATTATAGCGGCACTGGCGTGTGGCACAGGCCCCTTCACAAGCATGTTCCCCTCTTCCTTCTGAGGGAGACGGAAGATCAGACAAGAAAATGCTGGGATGGTGACTTGGGTAGGGAGAGCCAGCTTTCTAGCCGATTTCTAAAACATGTATATTTGTATTGATTTCAGAGAGGAGGGGAGAGGGAGAGAGAGGTAGAAACATCGATGATGAGAGAGTCATTGATCAGCTGCCTCCTGCACGCCCCCTACCGCAACTGGGCATGAGCCCTTGACCGGAAATAGAATCTGGGTCCCTTCAGTCCGAAGGACGATGCTCTATCCACTGAGCCAAACCAGCGAGGGCTCCAGCTGACTTTTTACCTAAACAGCACACCAGTGTGCTCAGCACGCTTTCCTGCTCCAACAGGAAGAAAGGGCACACGCTCCCTGCCCTCGCCAAGTGCAAGAGTGGCCTTCCCCCGGGGTGCAGGAAGGGCAGCCAGCCAGGACACCAAAGCAAGGATGTCGCCCACCAGCCTGCTTTCCTAACAACAGCTTTGATGGTCTCTGCTCTCGGCGTCCCCCGGAGCATGTGTGCCGTAGAAAACCCGGACCCCTTCCAGTCCTGGTACCCGGCCGCTTCTGAAAAGGCTTCTTTTTCATGTTACTGCCTGGAGAGCACCCACAAGGTTCCAGGGACCCCTGGGATTTTCTGCCAATGGAACTCTGGAAAACCACCAAGTAATCTAAATGGAGAGCCGGGGTCCAGGCTCTGACACGGGGTTCACGGAAGAAATGCTGGCCAGCTGAGGAGAGGCCTGGCCTGGCGGGGGGAGGGGGGAGGCTTGCTTTCCCCATTACCTTCCATAGCAGCTCGCACTCCCGCTCCTCCAGGGCCTTCTTGTGTCTTGCAGTCACAGCCTTGACCTCCGACTGTACCACCTTGGCCTTCATCTCCACCTGTTCCGCCACGGTCTGGGCCTGCTCGATGCTCAGCTGGAAAACCAGAAACCATTGCAGGTCATCGGGAGGACCTTCACACGCCTCCAAAACACATTTAAGTCTGTCCCCCCCCCCACCCCCAAACCCCCACCAGACCCAAAAAGCGAACACCCAGGGCCCCCCCCATACAACTTGCTCCACTTCCTTGGAAAGAAAGCAGACACTTAGGGAGAGAATGGCATCTGTCGGACATGTAACTGAAGGAGTTGCTGGCAAGCGCTGGGTGTCTTTGTATGGGAAATGGCACCTTCCCGGTGAATGTCAGGACTGTTAAGAGCTACTCCGACACAGTGAGACCAGTGTAGCTGGGGCACAGCCGAAAACTGGGAATACGGATCAGATGTGAAATGTACTACCCCGGGCACGTGGACAGCTTTCCTTCCCACAGACTGTCTGGCCTCACTGCCCACCTGGGGGAGACCCTGACGGCTGGGCCCACCCCACACGTGAGGGTACACAACAGGCTGCAAGCCAGCAGTTATCCATCACCTTCCTGTCATGTCATTTCCAGCCAGAACCAACCCCACATGCATACTGGGAATACTGGTCACCCCAGAAACCATGCCCTGTGGATAGAGACCATCAACACCACCACCTCCCCCCCCACTACCCAACCCTGTACCACCAGCTCTAGTAAATCAGCCAGTTTAATCAGACGTATTATTGTTCATAAAAAATTAATCCAGACAGAAGGCCTCGTGTTTTCATTAATATTACATGACACGTCTTCAAAAGGATTTCTTTGAGATACTGAGGTATTAAATCAGGGATTCTAAACTGGCTGCTGATGGTGCAATAGTTTTAGAGCGGCAATCCCAAACCAGGAGGGGGCCTGAGGAAGCATCAAGAGTTTGGACACTGACTGGGGCTCAGGAATTGGTGACAGGTGACCAATCAACCATCCGTGTACCCTGGGGGACTAAGGAGTATCCAGAATATGGAAACCATCAAAAAACTGGGGCGGGCGGTCCAGGGCAAACCCGGCTGATGATCAACATAGGAGTCGGGTGACCAGGTTCAAATCATGGCTCCACCAACTAGTTGAAAGGCCTTGGGACAGAAAGAGCTGACCACAGCACCTGGCCAGCAAAGGTTCTTCCCTAGAACTTCCAGCAGGAGCATAGCACATTCTCACTGACACCCTCATTTTGGCCTTGTGGCCTTTAGCACGGCGAGGTAACACGTTCCTGTTGCTTCAAGTCACCCAGGTGGTGATCAGTGGTTGACGGAGCTCTGGAAACTGACAACGCGCCAACAAACGGAAGCAGATGAATTTGTCTAAATTATCCCTGATGACCAAAAACCAACAAAAACAAGTGTGCGTATAAGCAGACAGAATGGGGTGGGTAGATTTCAAAATGTCTCAGGCTGTCAAGTCAAGGTTCATTCCGAAACAGAGAAACCCTCCCTAGACATGGACACAGACAACTTAATGTGAAGAATCTGGCTCACTAGGAATTGGAGCAGGGCGAGGACAAAGGCACGCTGAGGATTAGAGGCAGCCAGTGACCGGGGGAAGTAGCCACCGACCCCTCGGGGGTTCCCAAGAACAAAGAGAAGAAATTGGGGGTTTTCCAGTTCATTCTGGGAGTGGCAAAAGCAAGACATTGGAAGCAACTTCTGCAGCCAGGATGAAAAAAACGCCCATCGTAACAATAAGAAGTTAAGACGAAGAAGCAAGTCCCTTCTTCCCACTTCCAGATAGTGGCTGGGAGGGAGTGCTGCAGCCCCAGCATCCCCTGGTGCCGGTGAGAAAGGGCGGGAGAGGAGAACTTAGTGAGGACGCACCCCGTTTTCAGGTGTGTTGGTTATTAATTAGCACAGAGGTGTCAATATCAGACATAACCAAGCCTGTGTCTATCATATCTCTTAAAAAAAAAAAGTTTTATTGAGTTTAGAGAGAGGAAGGAAGAGAGATATAAACATCAATGACGAGAGAGCATTATTGGTCAGTTGCCTCCTGTACACCCCCCAACTGGGGATCGAGCCCGAAAACTGGGGAAGTGATGAAAAGAAGAAAACATCAATGATGAGAATCACTGATGGGCTGCTCCTGCACGACCCCTACTGGGGATTCAGTCTGCAACCCGGGCAGCGGGCATGTGCCCTGACCCGGAATCGAACCATAACCGCCTGCTTCAGAGGTCGATGCTCAACCACTTACCCACACCAGCTAAATGTTTCCTCAATGGTCAGCAGAGGTGGCAAACTGCTTTCTATTTTCACCACTGTCATTCATTATATACCACACAGATTTCTATAAAAATCGCAAGATTTGAAAATAAAAAGGCCAACCACACTCCTCTATGGCAAGAACTGGCTGGGAAAGCATCGACCAGCCCCTTTGCTTGGGGGCGGGGTGTGACTCTACTCACCTCTTCCCCTACTGTCCCCTAGCAAGGCTTGCTCCCTCAGGCCCTGCCAGGTCCCTACAAGCCAAGCCCTTGGGTTTGGAACTCCCCTTCTCTCGCAAGAACCGTTTCTTCCATTTTTCAAGCAGGTGGAAGGGGTGAAAAGCTCTTACTGCAATCTCAGCATCCACCCCCCCCCCCCCCGCCCTAAACATGCAAGAATAACATCAACCCCAGGGTTGAGAGTCCTAAAAGCTGTGCTGCAGACAAAATAGGTCTTTGCTTTCCGAATTGTGCACGAACCGGTCAAGCGCTGCATTCCAAGATGCGCAGCCAGGACCTGCTGGACTCGTTCCCATTCCTGAAGGCAGGGCCTCTGAAGGAGACAGAGGCAGGTGGGCCGGGGAAGATGACCGCGGGGAAGGGGCTGAGTCAGCGTTGAAAACAGAAACACAATTTGCAGTTAAAATGAAAAAACAACAATCAACAAGCATGGATGGGGCTTGAGAGGGAAAATAGCTTCTTCTAAACGTTACCACAGACCCAATCAAACCTCTGAAATTGAGGGTCTCATTCTGGGCAAGCGAAATCGGGCAGTGAGCGCCAGCTGACCACTCAGTACTCAGGAGCCTGAGGCCATACGTGGGTTTCCTGGGGCGGAGTGCAGACAGCGATTAGCGATGTCTGCCATGGAGGACTGTGGTAGCCTCATGGCTGGTATGTAAAGTGCACTGATAACCAGAAGATGACAAAAGTGCATAAATTCGCAGGCCACCGTAGCAGATAATGAAAAATACTCCACTGTGCTCATATAATTGTAATCATACTTAAGAGCTTCGAAACTACGAATTTATCTTAAAATTGTCAGTACATGGCTCAGTGGCTGGAGCTTTAGTTTGCAGACCATAGAGTCCAGGGTTCGATCCCTAGTCAAGGGCATACACCTGGGTTGCAGGTTTGTTCCCCTACCCTGTTTGCGGTGCATGGAGAAACCAACTAATGTCTCTCTCTCACATCGATGTTTCTTCTCTCTCTTCCTCACTCGCTCCCTCCCTCCCTCTTTCTCTTAAAAGAAAAAAATTATGAAAAAAATATCCTTAAGTGAGGATTAACAAATAAACAAAAAAGTCAGCAGTTTTTCCTTCATTAGTTGTATATAAAATAAATGTGCATCTTACACCCAATGGCATCTTAAATGTGATAAAAGACATAAAACAGTTGAAGAATCAAAGCACTCTTATGTGGCGAGCAACCATATTCCTATCCTGCTTATGAATAAAACCCTCTCATGACACAGGTGACCACAATGATGTATATTTTCAGGAAGAATCAAAGTAATAGAATATTCTAAAAAGCAATAAAAATGATGAGGTAACACTACAAACACATTCCATGCTTTGTTATGGGCAACTCTAGACTCTCATCAGGGTAATTCCCTTTACAGGGCTGTCTAGAATTAATCAAAAGATTTACTTCTGGATGCTTTTCATAAGTATTGGAAACTGGTCCATAGTCCACTGTACATCCAACACCTGCAATTTAACACTGGATTTTTTAAAGAAACACACAAGCAAACAGTCGATGGAGAGAGATGTGTATGTGCCTGGGTAGCAGCCTCGATTACCAGTAGGGGGCATGCCGGAGGCAGCCAATCAATAATTCTCTCTCATCATTGATGTTTCCATCTCCCTCTCCTTCTCCTTTCCTCTCTGAAATCAATAAAGATATATTTAAAACTTTCTTTTTTAAGAAAAAGAAGGCGCTCAAAACAAGATGAGGTAAGTGAATACACGGACTGCCTGGAGGGCACAGCTGCTTACTTATTACTAGAGGCCTGGTGCACAACATTCATGCACTGGGGGTGAGGGGGTGCGGAGGGTTCCTCAGCCCAGCCTGTGCCCTTTTGCAGTCCGGGAGCCCTCAGCGAATGTCTAATTGATGGCTTAGGCCCGCTCCTCGGAGCCTAAGCAGCAGTTGGATATCCTTAGTGCTGCCAGAGGTGGGCCGCTGTGCTTGCCAGCCCAACTTGTGGCTGAGCAGTGCTTCCCCTGTGGGGGCTCACCGACCACCAGGGGGCAGCGCTTGCTTTGAGCATCTGCCCCCTGGTGGCCCGTGGGCATCACAGAGACCTGTCCTTCCACCATTTGGTCATTTGCATATTACCCTTGTATTATAAAGGAGCAGCCAATATACATCTCAAGCCTTCTGGCCCCAACACAAACACACAGACGAGGATTCGTGTGTGATTCAGGGTCCGGAAGTGACCTGAAAAAAGGCAAAAACACCATTGCTGGGCCTCTAGTGAGTTTTTTATTAACTCCCAAATACAGAGGGGGGAAACCAGTAAGACAAAGATCCTCTGGCTGAAGAAAGGGAATGGAGTTTCTGAAAAGTTTTTCTAAACAAAAGCTGTTAAATGTAAATTAAAACAAAGCTGTACTGAGCCCACTGTTGTAAAATATATTTCTGGGTTACTAATACTCGTTCATTTAAAGGTGGTGCAAAGGTAATAAGGACTTAAATCTACTACCTGTCTACCTGCAGATGTGGCTACCCAGTATCCTTCCTTTACTTTGAGATGTTAAATGCTCATTCATTTGCTCCAAGGGGAACTCCCCATCATAGTGCCCCAGCCACTGTGCTCAAGGAGGAATGAAGAAATCCCAGGGAAGTCAAGGGCCCTTCCCTGGGATTTTGTATATGGACTAGAGACCTGGTGCACAAAATTTGTGCACGGGAGGGGCGGGGTGGGGGGCTGAGGGGGTTGTCCCTTAGATTGGTCTGCGCCCTCTCGCAATCCAGAACCCCTCGGACGATGTCTGACTGCTGGTTTAGGCCCAATCCCGCAGGGATCCTTTCGGATATAGGACCTAAACTGGCAATCAGACATCTCTCAAAATCCGTGACCACTGACTCCTAACTGCTGGCCCACCTGCCCGCCTGCCTGCCTGATGGTCCCACGCATCGCCCCTAACCACTCGCTGGGGAGAGAGACCATGGTTCTTCTGGTCTCTGACTATTCCAGCCTTTTCCCCCTGCCCCAAAAGGGAAGAGGAGGAGGGAAAAGATACCCACTCTTTCCCTGAGGGTGGCTTGCTGAATGTAGCAGGCCTAAAGTGATCGCCACTTAAACCCGCCTTTCTCTCAGCACTACATGGATAAGCCCAGGTCCAGTAGCAAGAATGAGGTTACCATGGAGAGAGGGACAGGGTTAAATGATTGACAGTGCTGGCACCAAGGTCTGCGTCCCTGGATACCTGAAGCCTGATCCATCCATATTCTTCTACCTGGTCACCTGAGACTATTCATTCCCTTTTAGTCCATTGCAACCATGAGTCCTAATTAAGACAGCATGGGGAATTTTTAAATTAGGTTATGGTGTATTACTAGTTCTTCAACCATGATTTTTCTACGTATTTGGGGGGTGCGTGGGGAGGGGAGCTTGCACATGCATAAGAGGTTGGGGAGCTAGAGAAAGGACACCTGCTCACATGCCTCCCAAATGAGAATCAGTGTCTATTAGTTTTGGATTCAAACTGCAATTCTATTCACCCTTAGTGTGCCTCTGGCAGGTTACTTGAGGTTCATTTCTTTGGAGTGAAGTGTTCTCTTTGCAAAATGGAAAGAATGACACCCACACCATAAAAGCACTACTATGTCTGCAGAAAGCACCTATTTCAGTGCCTGGACCAAAACAGGAGCTGTCAGCAGGCCTGGTTAGTCCTCACTGAAGACAAGGGAAGGCCTCTGGTTAATAAGGAGGTCTAGTTGCTTCAGCAAAGCAATTAATTTTGTTCTTCCATTTCCATATTTGTAATAGAAAAACAATGTTTCCTTGACCTACTTTTGGGGATAGTTTAAATTAGTTCACAAGAGAGAGTAGGCATTCTCTCTCAGCATAGTTGTGGCAACTTTCCATCATGGCAAGTAAGAGCGACCGCAGGGGACCTTAGTCTATTAGAATGACCAAAAAAATGATAAAAGACAAACAGGAGATAAGGGATAAAACTAATCCAGAAAGTCTAAATTAACTTTCCATTTGTACAACCTAAAACAATTATGCTTAGACATTAAGCATGGTTCTCATTTTTTGTGCAAAATGGTGTAATAGCTATTTACTCTTGCCTTAACGTCAAGAGTGACCATATATTTTTTTAATGTATATACACTGAGTGGCCAGATTATTATGATTTCTTGACCACTCAGTGTGTGTGTGTGTGTGTGTGTGTGTGTGTGTGTGCATGCGCGCAAGCCAATATTATACACACACACACACACATTTTTTTAGAGGCCTGGTGCATGAATTCGTGCATGGGTGGAGTCCGGCCAGCCTGGCCAGGGGGAAGGGACATGGGTGGTTGGCCAGCCTACCTGCTGATCAAACTCCTGGTCAAGGGGACAATTTGCATATTAGCCTTTTATTATATAGGATATACACTGAGTGGCCAGATTATTATGCGTTCAGAGATTATAATAAGCTGGCCACTCAGTGTATATTTCTTTATTGGTTTCAGAGAGAGAGAGAGAGAGAGAGAGAGAGAGAGAGAGAGAGAGGGACATCAACGATAAGAGACTTATCTATCGGCTGTCTCCTGCACACCCTCTTAATGGGGATTGAGCCTGCAACCCGGAAATGTGCCCTGAAGGGGAATCAAACTGGCAACCTTTTGGTGCACAAAGGCAAGGCACCCAAAGGAGCCACACCAGCAAGGGTGGTTCTTTAAACTCCCAGGTGATGGTGTCTTGGAAAGAAGCCTGCAGGGCAAGCACTCGACAAGGTCCTTACTGTGGTGGCATAAAAATGGAAACCACAAACCACTTCATTCAGGACACAGTCATTAAGATAGACTAGAAATAAAACAGCACATGTACCGGTGAGGATGCTGTCACATGCGACGTAACAGCAACCACAAGACAGAGAAACTCTGAAGTCACAGCGAGAATACGATAGAGTAAATCATTCTGGAAACAGACTCTCAAACCTTCAATTTTAGGACTTGGATATCAAACAATTTGACTCATCCAAAAGATTACTTCAATATCACGCACAGAAAAGTGACAGCTGTGGAGAAATATATTAAAATCTAAACTATCCTTCAACCATCTTCCCTAGAGCACATGTTCAGTTCTTCAATCACTTTCCTAAAAGACACTTTTAAAAATATATATATATATAGATACTTTATTGATTTTTTTTTACAGAGAGGAGGGGAGAGATATAGAATCATTGATCAGCTGCCTCCTAAACACCCCCTACTGGGGATGTGCCCGAAACCAAGGTACATGACACGACCTTGACTGAAATCAAACCTGGGACCCTTCAGGCCTTAGGCCAACACTCTATCCACTAAGCCAAACGAATTAGGGCTAAAAGTTTTTTTTTTAAATTCACTTATTCAAATATTCTAGAATGCAACTAACAATCGTTTCCTATCAATTTCTGCTCCAGGATTAGCAGTGTTCCTTGATTTTCCAGCTTAGCCTACAGAACAACGGCTAACATCTCATGGTGTTTCTGTGTTCCTACAACCTGGATCAGGCAAGCAGGCTCAAAATCAGTTCAGGAACACAAATATTGCCTCACTGTGGAAGAGAACGCTGCTGTGTCCCCACGTCACATGTGTCCCTAACCCCGAAGAGATAGAAATTACACGGAAAACAAGAGTCTCAATGGCCAAGATGTGACCTGATCACCCAGGGAAGAGTTTTGAGATGCTGAACCTTACGGGAAATTGCCCATGCTCGCTTCTTTCTCACCAATAAATAAATAAAAATAAATCTGAACAGCAAAGGTCTCTATCTGAAAAGCTTCCGAGTCCTTCTGTAGTCCACCTGGAACTGGGGAGGGGCTGGATGGGAAACAGACAGATGATGCGATAGGGGCCCACCCAGGCTAAGCGTAGGGAACAAGCCTAGACCAGCCATTAGCTTTGGCCACATCCTAATCTGCACAAGACTTCAAGGTGGTCCCCACCCCTCCCGCCCCAGCCCCAGGGATTATTGCTGCATGGATATCACATGAGCTCACTTGGTTCATTGTTCCACCACTGCCTCTACACACTGGCGTCTGCCCAGTAATCTGCACGCGCCATCTGAAAGGTAGTAGGAAAGGGTTTGTGCACAAGGAAGGAGGTGAAGGGTGGGGAAGGACTGACCTGGATGGCCTGGCGGCCCTGCTGGGCGTCAGCCAGCAGCTGGATGGTGAGAGCCCGGGAGTCCTGCAGTGCCTCCTGGAGGTAGATGAAGCTGTGGCCCCCGTGGCGGCCCATTGTACACTCACGACAGATGGGCACCGAGCAAGTGTCACAGTACAGGTGCAGCACCTGGGGACCAGAGAGGGCACAGGTGTTAATGAGAGCCGCAAGCCTGGAGTCAGAGAGGACAGCAACAGGGGCTCTGGATCCCAGGTTCCCAATCTCTCCCCTCCCAAGAACCTAGCACACACCCAACAAGGGCAGGGAACAGTGTAGTCAACTATGAGCCCAATTTGCTCTTCTTCCCATCCTGGCCGGTCCAAAGAAAGACAACCATTATTCCCCTCCAGTTTCATTCAGAAACAAAACTGAGACACTTCAAAGGCAATAATACACCGAGTGGTCATATTATTATGATCTCTGAACACATAATAATCTGGCCACTCAGTGTATACCCTATATAATAAAAGGCTAATATGCAATTTGTCCCCTCGACCAGGAGTTCGACCAGCAGGCAGGCCAGCCAACCACCCATGTTCTCTCCACCTAGCCAGGCTGGCCAAACCCCCCTCATGCACAAATTCATGCACCAAGCCTCTAAGATATATATACATATAAACACACACACACACACACACACACACACACACACACACACACACACACTGAGTGGCCAGATTATTATGCGTTCAGAGATCATAATAATCTGGTCATTCGGTGTACTTCCCCGTATCTCAGATTAATTACCTAGAAATATTTGAAGATGATGTTTTCCTGATGACCTGATATTGGTAGCTCAAATGAAAGAACACACCAGAAATTTTCTCTCACCACCCCTGCCTCTCTCTGGGCGTGTGAAGCGAGGCTAGAGGCCAATATCAATCAGCCTCATGTGGCCGCCACCCTCCCTGTCTAGGAGATCAGCACAACGTGCAGAGCGTGGTTCTCCCGGCACTCAAGCAAGCTAAGGGCTCGAGCTCCTGGAACGAAAGCAAAAAGCTAGTGCGGTAAGATCAGACAGCTTCTTGTCTTTTCCTCTTCCTGCCAAGTTGTCCCAAGAAAGGAGCTGACCCTTGGAGGCAGCCCATGCTGAGAGAGCATGTTCTGTGTTTCCCTGGGGCCCGGCATGCTGGGAGGGAGGGAGAGGAAGGGTTGGCACCACCTCCACCTGCTGATAAATGAGGAGCTCTCAAGAGCGGCAGCTCCTTGGCACCGAAACTGGGCCAGTCTCGTATTCCTCCACAGCGCGGGGTACTTAGCGCCACTCTCTGTAAATGTTTGCTGGATTGCTTTCAAGAGCAGAGCTTAAATTTGCCTCCGGTACACTTGGGCGTGAGGCAAAGCCAACCAACACGCAACAGGAGGCTGGGGAGTGGTGTTGAAGGGGGGAGTTCTCTCACATACACGATGCACCGTGCCCTTCATCTCCAGATGAAGACAAGAGGTTCTGAGTTGCTTAAGGTCTCACAGCTAGCAAGAAGGCCAACCTACGATTTATTCTTTCCTTCTCTTCTTAAGTGGACTCATTGCAGTGACACAGGTTACCAAAATCACAGAGGCTTCAGGTGTACAAGACGCCGTCTGTGCACGGTACTGTGTGTGGCCGGAGACCTCTAAAGAGTCGCTTCCAACCCATGCCTGGTCCTGGCCTCCTCACGCACAACCCACGGCACCTTGCTAAGTGTCTCTTGGAGGTCTAAGGGGTTCCAGAGCTCATCCAGGCTGAGAAGCAGAGGCAGGGAGAGAGATAAGGAGGGAGAAAGGGTTGGTGGGAGCCCTGAGACTAACAGTGAGAATGCAGTTTCTCTCCTTCTCCAGATCACTGTACTGACCCATCCAGGTCTTATCACGAAGCACACCGCTAGGAAATAATCTCCTAAGAGGCTCAGCCCCGCCCACAGGCCTGCTCCACGCTGGGTTAGAGGCAATAGAATATTCCGTCTCTACTTTTAAGAAATGGCTCTGATGTGGCATGTTTTATGGAGTCTCTATTACAGGAGGGAGACCATGGCCAGGTAGGTTCCTAGTTTCCTACCACTTTTGCCACCCAGCGAGATGCCGTTCAGGCGCCATGGTAGACGGAAAGCCAACTGTTGGCCATTGGCCTTCTTCAAGACCCATTACTCCTAAAAGCAGGTCCACCATGTGGAGATGAGCTCATCTTCCCAATCTGATAAATCCAAAATTCTCTACCTCACCTTAAATACTCACCACAAGACGCAGCCTGCGCTGGCTGCATTGGGGGGAAATTCCCGAGTCTTTTTTTTTTTTTTTTTTTTAATGATGTGATGCTAAAGCAATTCGCCCACAGGTTTCAGCCACATTGCTTCCCTTTGCTCCCTCCCATTTGTCATGGGAAGAAAGGGATCACCCCTATGCTAATGGCAAGTGTGAAAAACTCCTATCAGAGGGTTCCTTTTAAATTAGAATGAGGCATGCTGGCTAGCCTTCTGTCTCCTGCCCCCCTCCTGCCACACAGTGAAGCAATCTTCTCTACATCTTCTCAGGATCAGCCTGTTGTCCCCGACAGCTGCTGGGAAACAGCTCAGCTATCTGCACAGGCAGTTGAGTGACAAAGAACCTTAGGCTGTTCACGGGAGCCTGGCACATGGGACAACCTGGTCACGGGACAACCTAGCCAGTCTGACTATGTACCTCAGGAGACCCCTTCTACCCCAAGAACCCTGCCTCTAGGGCCTCGACCTCAGAAAATAGAGGCTTGGAAAGAACTCTGGGCCAAACCAGGAAGCCAGTTGTGCAACTGCCAGGAATTAAAGGGAACCTGGTGAATCCGACAAGGGAGAGGTGTTGAAGGATTCTGCGGGTGAAGTGGCCAGAGAAGAAATCCTGGTCAGAGGGTGGAAGGAGTAGGGGTTGGGGGTGCCCGAAAAGGCCCTGGCCCCTCACATGTGCAGGCTGGAAAGTCCAGATACCCCCCAAAACGGACAATGGGGGTCCCAGGTCCCAGGATACAAATCCCACCTGGCATTTCAGATGGGATCAATGCAGCTCTAGGGGAGCACCCAGCCAGCTGGTCATAAAAAGCTGTGGGTGAGTGGAACCACAGCCGCATGGTGCTTGTAATTAATAAAATCACTGACTTTAAAAACAACAACACGTGAGAGAACCAAGATGGTGGCATAGATAAACACCTATTGTTCTGCCCCAAGCAATTTAAGAACTACAACATAACAGCAGAACAGACATCACCCAGAATCACCAGAAAGCTGGCAGAGTGAAAACTCCACAAATAAGAGTAAAGGTGGGACACTGAGACTCAGAGGAGCGGCGGGAGCGCAGCCTTGAAGACGGAAACAGGTTAGGAGCCGTCCTGGTCGCGCGCGCGGGCTGTAGGGCTGGAGCAGCAACCCCGGCTGGATTTCACCAACGGGGAGGGCGGAGACGTCCCACTACACGGATTCCCCAGCGCCAGACAAGGTCCGAGATCCGGGGTACATGGAGACGTCCCACTGCACAGATTCCCCAGTGCCAGGCGAGGTCCGGGGGATGTACCCTGGAAGCGGGGCGCGGCAGAGGTCTCTTAGTCTGAGGAGAACCCCGGAGGCTGGGAAAAGTTTGCCCGCAAGTGTCGCACAAACCCGCGACTTGCAGCCTGGAAACTTGTCTCCTGGTCCCAGAAACCATCTATTTTACAACCCTGGGTTAGACTTTGGGTGTGCAGACTCATTTGGGGAGAGGCAGAGTTGTCTGGCAAGGGGAAGAGACTAGCGGCTTTCTCTTGGAGGTGCCTGCAGCCATCCCCATCCAATAGAGACCCGCGCGCGCAAGCGCCACATAGGACGTAGCTGACACTGAGGCTGCCTGCTCAGCTCAGAGACTCCGCCCATCCAACCTGAACACAGTCTCCTTTCACAGCCAATTGGCCTGGAGGTCAAACCCTCCTAGGGCTAACAACAACAAGCTGGGTTTAAATTCAAAAATACTGTACAACCCATAAAGGATTGCAGTAAGAGTACCCACCTCAGGTAACTGGGGAGGCTGAGCCACTGTCCCTTTGAGGATATCTACCACATAAAGCAGCTACCATGCAGAGATATGGAAAGAAATCAGGTGTGAAAAAAATGGAGGAGAAAAGACGACAAGACATAGAGTTCAAAACCACGGTTATAAGGCTTTTCAAGAGGCTCCTAGAAAAGGCTGATCAACTTAATGAGAATTATGAGGAAATAAACAAGACCAACCAGGAAATGAATGAGACCCTCAAGGAAATGAACAAGACCTCTGAGGATATGAACGAGACTCTCACGGATATAAAAAAGGACCAACTAGAAATCAAGCATACACAGACTGAAATAAAAAATATTACACAAAGTCCTAAAAGCAGTCCAGAGGGCCACAAGAACCAAGTCAAACATTTGAAATACAAAGAAGCAAAATCCACTCGGCTGGAAAAGCAAGAAACAAAAAGAATTCAGATAATTGAAGATAGTGTAAGGGGACTCTGGGACAACCTCAAGCATGCCAACATCCGAATTATTGGGGTGCCAGAAAAAGAGAGAGAGCAAGTTAATGAAAACCTACTTGAAGAAATAGTGAATGAAAACTTCCCCACCTGGTGAAAGAAACTGACTTAAAAGCCCAAGAAGTACACAGAACCCCAAAATATAAGAATCTAAAGAGGACCACACCAAGACATATCGTAATTAAAATGCCAAGAGCAAAAGATAGAGAGAATATTAAAAGCAGCAAGAGAAAAACAGTTGGTTACCTACAGGGGAGCACCCATACGATTGTCAGTGGATTTCTCAACAGAAACGATGCAGGCCAGATGCGAGTGGCAAGAAATATTCAAAATAATGAATAGCAAGAATCTACAACCACGATTACTCTATCCAGCAAAGCTATCATTCAGAATTGAAGATCAGATAAAGTGCTTTGCAGATAAGAAAAAGCTAAAGGAGTTCATCACCACCAAACCAATATTATATGAAATGCTGAAAGATATTCTTTAAGAAGAGGAAGAAGAAAAAGGTAAAAATATAAATTATGAACAACAAATACACATCTACCAACAAATGAACATAAAAAATCAAGTGAATTGATAGGCTGATGAATAAGATAAACTGGTGAATATAACAGAGACATGGACATAGAGAGGGAATGGACTGACAATTCTTGGGGAGAAAAGGGTTGTGGGAAGTACAGCAAGAGACTGGACAAAAATCTTGCAACAATGGGAGAGGACATTGGGAGGGGGAGGTGAGGGTGGAGGGTGGGATAGGTACAGGGTGGAGGGGAGATATAGGGGGATAAAAAAGGGGACACAATGTAATTAATAAACTGAACAATAAAGATAAAAATAAAAAATAAAAACAACAACACATGTTGTCCAAATATTGGAAATGTGATCTAGTACATAAACTCTCTTAACAAAAAGCTGGGAGCGGAGCTTTGGGAAGATTTCGTACTCAGTTTAGAAGCTCTGCAACTCGCCTACTTGAAATGTCTAAGGTTGAAAACCCACCATTTCAGAGCCTGTGAAACACGATCAATAGGTAAGGATGTGTACACGGGTGCAATTCTCTGAATCAGCGGCAAGATATTTGAACAGAGCACACTGGGAAACCCACATCTCCCAAAGAAAGAGCTGTGTGGAGGGTCCAAGGCCAGAAATGTAGCAGAGGCCATGAACTATGGCTCCAGGAAGGGGGTTGAGGTGGTGGGGGGGTAGGGGGAGCAGGCCTCTGGTGGGAGGAATTCCAGGGCCTGGGGCTGCCTGTTTGGGCTTTCCCGGGCAGATGCACAGACACGCCCCTACCCCCACCTCCCCCTCCCCCGCCCCTGCATGGCGACAATCTGGCTGCCCCAGCTGAATGGAGCAGGCTCGACCTCTGACCTTGCAAGTGACCACCCTCTTCCCTGCCCCCAGCTTCCAGGAGGCCCCACCCACTGCCTTCCTCTCCCAAAATTTCTAAAATACCAGGCAGAGACAAAGACCTAGGAATGTGGGCCCAGCGGGAGAGGAAGGGGGAGGTTAAAGAAAAAAATAAATAAATAAAAATACCAAGTAGGCAGCTTTTACCTTAGCCCGAGCTTAAACAAAGTGCTTTGTGAACGAATGAGACTTTTGTGTGCGTGCGCGCTTTCCTGGAAACCTACTTTTTCTGATACCTGCGATCCAACAAGGAATTCACCCACGCCGCACATCCGTAAGCACAGGCTTCTCGTTTTAAATACAACTGCCCGCACCAGCAAAGCATGCAAGCGCAAAGGACGGACGGGCCTCGCGTGGGCAAAATACCCCACAAGCGAGATGCAATACATTAACCACTGTTAAAGTTACCTTTGAGATTCCCTCCCCCAACCCCCAACATCTCTTAAAATGACGGGGGACATCTGGCCTCCCAAACTCGGGCTTAGGCAGAAAGAGGTCCCCACCCACCCAAAGGGCTCCTCCGTTTCCCACGACAGAAACAGAGTGAATGAAGAATGGTGACAACCAGCAGGCTTATCAGTGCGTGCCACCGGGCAGGCTGCCTCTAAAAGTGGGTGAAGCCAAGTTCAAGGAGTGAAGTCCAGCCACAAAGCTAAGTCTATTCACGAACATCAAAACCAAGCTTTACTCGGTTTATGGGAAATACACTGAATACCGAGTCCAAACCCAAGACGGGGGGCGGGAGGGCTCCTCCTGTCTCCCTCGCCACATGCTGCTGCTGTGACCTGCACACCCCCAGAACCCTGGGAAGAGGGGGAAGAAATCTGGGCCCTTTTCCCAGCACAAGCACCACCAGCTCAAAATAGCAGACACAGAGTATTTTGTGTGGTGGGAAATGAGTATCTGAAAAAATTTAGAGAGGGAACTCCCTGTGTTTTTTTTTATTTTGTTTTGAAAATATATTTTATTGATTTTTTACAGAGGGGATAGAAGAGGGAGTTAGAAACATCGATGAGCGAGGAACATCGACCAGCTGCCTCCTGCACACCCCCTACTGAAGATGTGCACGCAACCAAGGTACATGCCCTTGACCGGAATCGATCCCGGACCCCTCGGTCCGCAGGCCGAGGCTCTATCCACTGAGCCAGACAGGTTTCGGCACTCCCTGTGTTTTTAATTTTAATACACACAGACACATAAGTGCAGTTTTAAATCTCCCAATTTACCTAAGCATCCCCCAAAATATACTATATTCTACCTGTGTGAATTCTAAGAAGACAAACGGGGGTACATCATAGTTGACTTTTTTCGCTTAACCTGGGTCAAGCTACCTGCCTCAAGAACGGCTGCAAGTCCTGATTTTTTTTTTTTTTTTAATCACAAGCAATGCTGCAGGGACTATATCCCTGTTCTTTTATACAACCCAAAATTCTCAACTTGGCCATATTCCCAACTGTTATGTCACTTGATGTATCGAGGAAACATCTACTTGTCAAGTGTGGCTAGTAAGGATTCTCGAATTTAACGAGGTTAAGTCAGCTCAACCTCCACCCATGGGAACACCGGTTAGCAAGTACCTGTTCCTGCTCCCAACAAGACCCGGTGTACACAAAGCCAGCAGGGGGACGCCAGGAGAGGGGACAGCAGTGGCAAGAAGGCAAGCCTGGTTGTTTCTGCCTCCTCAGACGTGGCTGCTGCAGAGACTATTGTCCCAAACCCCAAGACTGTAAAAGCGATTGGGCAGCAACACCTGGAAATGACTTACGATTGTTACCACCGACTGTGAGTTTTCATATGTTTACTAAAGCAACGCTAATACTCATCGTTTTGTGGTGTTGTTAGTGACAGATGCACGTGACTAACAGGTGCATCTATCAGTAACACCACCACAGATGTGTCTCAAAATGTCTAAAATCAGACATTTCGAAGCGCACCTGATCGCAAGGGCACGTGTTACCACCTGCTGGCCAGCTGGCTAAATAAAATTCATGACCAGGCCTCCTCACCAAGCAACAGAAAGAATCAAGAGTACCTGGTGGTGCCCCAGCCCAGCGGTTGGCAAACTACGGCTCGAGAGCCACGTGCGGCTCTTTGGCCCCTTGACTATAGCTCTTCCACAAAATACCACGCACAGTGGAACTGAAACTTCGTGGCCTATGCACAGAAGTCGGTTTTGGGCTCTCAAAAGACATTTCGATCGTTGTCCTGTTGATATTTGGCTCTGTTGAACTAATGAGTTTGCCAACCACTGGCTGCCTTAGCCGGTTTGGCTCGGTGGATAGTAGTCCATTCTCAGACCGAAGGGTCCTGGGTTCGATTCTGGTCCAGGACATGTATGTAAGCTGGTTGCAGGCTTGAGCCTTCTCCAGGAGCTGCAGTTTAACCAGAGACAAGAGAAGCCCACCAGGTGAGCAAAGGGCAGAGGGGAAGGCGGGGAGGGGCCGGGGGATTTGGGCAGAGGACAGTTAGCATTTCTCAGAGCCTTTGTGAAGCCATAAGGAGAAACATCTAATTCTTAAAGTATAAATACCGTGTCATCGAATACCCAGTGTGGGACAATGTACACGGCAACTCCAGGGATGTGGGCGGGGGATAGAGCTATGCCTCCAGCTCATTCCACTTCACTGGCAGAGAGAGAGCCTTGCCTGGCCTGCATCTGCTCCCCCCAACCCCCCCACTGCCTTTCACCGCTGCTGACAAACAAGTTCACTATCCAGGCCCGTGCCTGCCGCCGGGGAGGCCAACCTGCAGCAGCTCCCTCACTCCAGTCAGATTCTCATCTGCAGGCTGGAGCCTCTTATCTCTGTCCCACCAGATGCAGCCCGAGGCCCAGTCATGGCCGTGCCCACCCAGGCCAGCAGGGTTTGCTGCCCGCCCACAGCCTGGAGTCTCACTCACATTTTTGTGGATGTGTTGTTAATCCGCACCTGAGGGCATTTTTCCCTTGATTTACTTTTTTAAGAAGAGTGGAAGGGAGGGGGGACAGAGAGAGAGAGAGAGAGAGAGAGAGAAGCACTGATGTGAGAGAGACACAGCGATTGGCGCCTCTTGCAGTGCCATCACCGACTGGGAATGGAACCCGAGATCTTTCGAAGGAGGGCTGCCCAACGCACTAACCACTGAGCAAAACCGGCCAGGGCTCACTCACATTTCTTGAAGGTTCTGACACTGGCCCACAGTGGCCAAGAGACACACGTGCACTCAGGGTTTTCCTGCAACTGCTCGATCTCAGTTATGACACTATTGAGGGGCAGGTGGAACATGCCAGAATTGTAAAGTTTTGTATTACTGCCTCCCGGACATTACATTTCAACCAATAAACTTGCTTACTTAAATAAAACTTGAGTGTTTTAAAACATTCTTTCAGTTTAGAAATAAAAACTCCCACACCAGAAAAACAGGTTGATATACCCACACAATAGACTATTTTTCAGCACTGAAAATGAATTCACGGACTGGTGCAATCACGCAGAAAAATCTCAAAGGCATATGCTTAGCGGGAAAAGCCGGAATAAAAAAAAATTTTTTTTTTAATAAGAGACTGCGTAATCCCATTTATATGATAGGAAGGCAAAACTAATCAGAGGTGGGAGGGAAAAGGCAAAGAAGCGGCAGGGAAAACAGGAGTGATTGGAGGAGACTCGGAGGAACTGTTCTGGAGTGAGGGAATGTCCTACTTACTATCTTATGGGTACACAAACGTATATATAATTGTCAAATTGCAAATTTACAATCTATTTATATTTTATGTAAATTGCTTCTTTTTTACTTGTATCTTTAAAAAGGACTGAGGGGTCCCCAGTTCGATTCCCTTCAAGGGCATGTACCTTGCTTGCGGGCACCTCCCCAGTGTGGGGTGTGCAGGAGGCAGCTGATGGATGTTTCTCTCTCATCAATGTTCTGACTTTCTATCCCTCTCCCGTCCTCTCTGTAAAAGAATCAATAAAATATATTTAAAAGGGGGTGGGGGAGTGAGGCGCCAAACCAGTATTATATGAAATGCTAAAAGGTATTCTTTAAGAGGAGGAAGAAAAAGGTCAAGATAAAAATTATGAACAACAAATACATGTCTATCAACAAGTGAATCTAAAAATCAAGTGAATTAAAAATCTAATGAACAGAACAAACTGGCGAATATAACAGGATCAGGGGCATAGAAAGGGAATGGACTGACAATTCTTGGGGGGAAAGGGGTGTGGGAGCTGCAGGAAGAGACTGGACAAAAATCGTACACCTATGGATGAGGACAGTGGGGGGAGAAGGAACATTGTAATA
The DNA here is from genome assembly GCA_027563665.1 of Antrozous pallidus. Taxonomy (NCBI): domain Eukaryota; kingdom Metazoa; phylum Chordata; class Mammalia; order Chiroptera; family Vespertilionidae; genus Antrozous; species Antrozous pallidus. Next base: position 50,124,740 of record CM050524.1, on the reverse strand, counting down.
GTCTGAACAATAAAGATTTATTTATTTATTTATTTTTAAAGGGTGAGGGAGCCCTAGCCAGGTAGCTCCGTTGGTTGGAGTGTTGTCTCCTACACCAAAAGGTTGAGGGTTCGATTCCCAGTCAGGGCACATCCCAAGGTTACAGGTTCAATCCCTAGTCAAGGTCCATGTAGGAAAGCCATAGAAGCCTCTCTCTCCCTCTCACAAAATCAATTTAAAAACATACCTTCAGGTGAAGATTTTAAAAAATTGTAAAAAGTAAGTGTGTGTGTGTGTGTGTGTGTGTGTAGTGGGGGAGACAGGGGTGTTGATGGGCGAAGTTTGGAGCCTAGCCTGGCACTCTTCCTAGCTAAGGACCTAATAAATACTCGCCCATAAATGAGCTACTTCAATGGCTCGATGTAATTTACGTCGAATAGGTTGCTACCCTTCTTCCCACAATGCTCCCATCAGACATTATTTCTCTGTTGCCCTCCACTGTAAATATTATCTTAAGTTCCATCTCACAAGAAAGAGGCAGGTCTCGGACCAACTCCCTGGAGGTTTGGGGAGGGGAAAAATATATTAGAGCCCGAGTCCGATTTACAGCACTGCGGGCGGCCGGGGGCCGTGCGAAGCCGTACGGAATCATTAGTGTCCCAGCTGCCATCCCTGCGTGCATCTGACCTCTGATGTACTAATGAGGGCCCACGCCGCTTCCAGCAGCAAATAAAACCGAGATTTGTTCCAACACTGAGCTCACTGCCCACGGAAACGATAGATTTTTAAACAGTGCCCGGAAAGGTAGATTTCTGACACAGATACGGAGCTTTCCTGCTGCCTCCGAGGTCACGAAAGCAAGGCACGGGTTTAATCTGTTGTGTTCTGGACAAGAGTCGGTGGTAGCTGGGAGGCTGGCTTCCAAAAAAAAAAAAAAAAAAAGGGGCAAGACTCTGTAGGTGGCCGTGTAACTCAGTCCTCACTCACCTCTGAAACAGTGGGCAACATTGTGCACCTGAAACCTTTTCCCTGTCCATAGCAGCAAAAGGGGTTTCAGTTGCCCGTGTGTCGGGGAGGATGTGCACAGGTGGATTTAGAGCAGGGGAAGGCCCTCACACCTGGGGAAGACTGTCTTGAGAAGGAAGCAGAAATAAAAGACACAAATAACATTAATAACTAAAAATGTTTTAAATGTTTCTGTTAATTTCAGAGAGGCAGGGAGAGGGAGTCAGAAACGTCAATGATGAGAGACAAACACCGATGAGCTACCTCCCCCGCAGCCCATCCCCCCACGAGGAATCAAGCCCCAAATCTGGACTCGAACAGTGACCTCCTGGTTCACAGATCCATGCTCAGCCCCCGAGCCACACCAGCAGGGCTCGCACGCACACACACACACACACACACACACACACACACACACACACAAAAGCTGTAAAAACATTTTTAGCCGTTTTCTCTCTCCAACATAGCACAATAAAAATTTCCTTTTCTCCCCCCATCCCAGCAAGTTCCACTCTCAAGGAGCTGCAGTTCTACGTTAGCAGCTGCCCTCCGCCTTGGGCAAGAAGGGAACGCTCTGGCCTTCCAGGTGGCCCGAGTTTACATGCACTGTCACATCCGCTGACAATTTTAAGAGCAGGTTACCTTCCCAAGCACTGCCTGCAAATCAAGAGGTTAACCAAGTATTTATTGCTGCAGAAACCTTGTTCACAGGCAGGACTTATTTAAACTGGGACGGGGACCAATCAAGGACGCCAGCGACGGCCTCTGAGAATTCTTAAGGCCACTAAGTGCCCACTCCTCAGCGGGGGGCCGGGGCGCGGGCAGTGTGTGCCTGTGAAGCCTGGGGATTTGTGGCCCGGCCCCGGCCCCGGCCCTCCTCAACACTGCCCCCATCGAGGAGCGAATTCGATATAGAGAGCAGACACACTCCTGACAGCATCCCCCCACCCCACCCCCGAAAATCAGCAGAGCCTTTTCAACAAGTTTCCTCTGCCGAGAAAAAGGCAAAATGAGCAAGAGCAGAGGGGCTCCAAGCAAATCTCTAGGGCAACAGCTGGGAGCAAAAAGGAAAGGCCTTGGTCTTATCAAGACGTGCATTTCTTGTGTGTGTGTTTTTAAAACCCTTTTCAAGCCAGAGATTTGTAGGCAATTAATTTAAAATTATCACATTCCTTTACTCCAACAATAGGAAACCTAATTCCACAACCGCCCGAGCACGCGCGCATACACACATACACACACAGGCCAAAGGGACACCAAGTCACCGAGTCAGACTGAGACTAGCTTTTCAAGAGTCACCTGTCACCGGCCTCCCTGGGAGTCACCGGAGGAATAGGAGCCCCGTGGTTGTTCGTGGTCGCACGGGCAGTTTACAGGGTGGGTCTTCCCCTCCTCACCCCACCCCAGAGAAAAACGCCAACTGGAGAGAATAGGGACCTAGGGGGTCCTAGGTAGGGTGGGGATAACAGGGCAACGAGACACTAATACTAAGCAAGACATCTCTGATTAAGCACAATTAGCACTTTTTAAAGCCTCCCCCCTCCCCCTTTTTTAAAAGAAGGGTGTGGGAAACAGAAACCAAATTCAACAAAGGGTGGGACAAGAAGCCTAGGCAAACCAGTAGAAACTGGTCCCGCCGAGAGAAAAGAACTGGGTGGCAGAAAAGCTGCATTCCAATCTTAAGTGATGTGACCTGGGGAGGAAGGGCCCAACCTGTGCTGGAATCACAAGGGACAACCCGGGATAAACCCACCAACTGCGAAGGATCAATTCAGCTGCCAAACCAGACAATCAGGAACTGTCTCAGGGGCCCCGAAACGGAGAGGGAGCCCCAGTCCCTGGGAGTTCACCCATCCCTCTTCCCACAAGTGCACACAGCTCTTAACAGCTGTGGTCTTAAAGGAGCACTAATTACAGCCGGATCTGGCAAGGAGTCAGGGAACCCCCACAACACCCAGGCCAGAGGGATTTCAGGCAAAAAAAAAAACAAAAAAAAAAAACTAACTAAGATGCGAGCCGAAAACAAAGGTCGACATTTGGGGACACTGCAGACGAAAGCACGAGAGTCGAATGCCTTGAAGAAACATGGGTTCCCCAGACCATTCCTCATACATTGTTTGTTTATTCCCTCTAATAAGAAAATGGTGGTGATGAGAAGTAATCATTTCAACTCTCCCAGATATGGCGCTTTCTCAGAAATCCCACTCGGTCTGACAAGTGAAAAAGTGAGGCGTCTCTTCATACTGTACATCAGAACTTAATGGGCGGCCTGGTGACCTCGACTCGGCGGGTAAGGAAATCAGGACCACCCCCCAACACCCCCACCGGCTTCCATCTTCCACAGAGCTTCATCAGCACCCAAGCAGGTACTGAAGGATCAACTCAAAAAGATGAGAAAAGCCCAGACTTGATAGAGGTGGGGGCAGGGCGGGGGGGGATCACATTATACAGTCCCCTCATCTATAAAGTTTCAGGAGGAAAACAAAGGTGATCATGCCGAAACCGGTTTGGCTCAGTGGATCGAGAGTTGAGTTGACCTTCGGACTGAAGGGCCCCAGGTTCGGTTCCGGTCAAGGGCATGTACCTTGGCTGCAGGCACATCCCCAGTGGGGGGTGTGCAAGAGGCAGCTGATGGTTGTTTCTCTCATCGATGTTTCTGACTTTCTATCCCTCTCCCTTCCTCTCTGTAAAAAATAAATAAATAAAAATAGAAATCAATAAAACATATTTTTTTTAAAAAAGAAAGGTGATCAGGTCTCTCTCTGCTTGGTCCTAAAATTCCACACTTGCTTCATCGGCCCTGGGTTGATTAAAAAAATTTTTTAAAAGTCACCCTTACTTTGACTAATAACTAAACTAGGAAAAAAGAAGATACAGCCGAACCGGTTTGGCTCAGTGGATAGAGCATCGGCCTGCAGACTGAAAGGTCCCAGGTTCGATTCCGGTCAAGGGCGTGTACCTTGGCTACAGGCACATCCCCAGTTGGAGGTGTGCAAGAGGCAGCTGATCGATGTTTCTCTCCCATCGATGTTTCTATCCCTCTCCCTTCCTCTCTGTGAAAAATCAATAAAATATATTTTTAAAAATATGTTTTTTTTTTAAAAAGCAGAAGATCCAAGACAGGCGAAATAGAAACATTTGACTAGGATGAACCCTCAAATATGTGTGTTTTGAAATTCTGGCCTCATGTGGCTTTCTTTCATATATTTTTTTAAGTCGTTCTGCAACGTTGATCCCACTGCACTTTTAATTCAAAGGGCCCTCCCCTCCTCCAAGAGGCGCCGGCCTGGCCGGGGGTCTGGAGCTGGCGTGGCCGGGGTTTGGTCAGCTGTGGGGAGCCTCCTGGCTCTCCCAACAGTTCCCCTTCCTGGGAGGCCAACTTCATGCTGTAGCTTCAGCTCTTATATACGAGGCCACAACACCCTTATCAAGTGTGCCGTGTTTACTGCTACTTTATTCTTCTTGTTCAGAAACTATTTACACTGGGTTGAAAGGCGCTGAGCTAAGGACCTTGAGAGATTAAAAAACAAGGAGTTTCTGGCCTGGTTGGTCGGACTGGGGAGGTGCGCTCTGCTGGGGCCTGTCAGACTGTGATTACCGACAGCACCCTTGTTCACGGGGAAATACGGCAGCGTTCTGGAAACCTCCTGGAGAGCATCCATGCGACAAACGGGGAATTAACCAAAATGCATGAGAGCCCTAACCGGTTTGGCTCAGTGGGATGGAGCATTGGCCTGCGGACTGAAGGGTCCCAGGTTCGATTCCTGGTCAAGGGCATGTACCTTGGTTGCAGGCGCATCCCCAGTGGGGAGTGTACAGGAGGCAGCTGATCGATGTTTCTAACTCTCTATCCCTCTCCCTTCTTCTCTGTGAAGGGAGAGAAAAAAAAAAATGTGTTTTGTTTTTTTTTTTTAATGCATGAATGAGAGCGGAAACAGATAGGAAAATCTGCCACCCAAAAAATATTGAACTTCCTGTGACTTCCTGTGGTCACCAAGGCCTGGGGGGTGGGCAGATGTCTTGAAAAACTGGAATAAAAGGGGGACTGAGGTGGAAAGAAGACTTACGCATCCAAGTAAAAGGAACAACTTTGAGCAAAGCAGCACACTGTTCCTGGGTCCAAGTGTAGGATAAGAACCTGGAGCCGCCTGGAGGGGATTTAGCTGGAAGCTCAGGGCCAGATGGGAAATGGAGAGGCCAGCAAAAAGCCTCTGTTGCAGGGGCAAACACATGGGACCTGGGTGGTGTTGAGAGGCCAGAGATCACAGTGACTGTTCCAGAGAAACCAGAGCACAGCTGGGGACCCCCCTTGTGTTGAGGAGCTGAAAATCCTGTGTTCAAAACAGTGATGGGGGCCCCTTCCCTTCCCTGCTTGTTTGGGTACATTGGCTAACTGAGCTCTGTTTCTTTCTACCCATGAAACAGGGATAATACAGTTCATCTCTTAGTGTTGTGGTCGGCAAAGTGCGACTCGCAAGCCACATGCAGCTCTTTGGCCCCTGAAGTGTGGCTCTTCCACAAAATACCACGGCCTGGGCGAGTCTATTTTGAAGAAGTGGCGTCACAAGAAGTTTTTAAAAATGTGGCTCTCAAAAGAAATTTCAGTCGTTGTACAGTTGATATTGGGCTCTGTGGACTAATGAGTTTGCCGACCACTGTCCTAGAGGGTGGTGTTGGTGAAGAATTCTTCAGTGGAGAAAATCCGAAGGTTAGCGGGTTGTAACAGAAAGTAGAAGGGGGTGGCCTGTCCAAGGGTCCCGGAGTGGTGAGTGGAGGGCAACTTAAACTCCAGGGACACGTTTGCTGGCCGGATGCCAGGCAGGTGTGACAACGGCTATAAAGCTGCCTCTGGACCAGCGTTCTCTGGGGCTCTTTGCCCACTGAAAGGAACGTCGGGAGAGTCCATAAAGGGTAGGAAAAGTGTACTGTATAACAGCCTCTGCCCTGTAGTCTCCAGCTTCCTCTGGGACCACAGTGCCTCTGCCCCTCCAACTCATGACCAGTCAGATCAGCCTCTTTCAGCTTCCACCAACAACTAATGTCACTATATGTTCAACAGGATTTCCCAGCACACACACTGCACCATGCTTGGCCCTATGCCCTTCCTCTGAAGAGGATAGTCTAGTAGGAGGAATGATGATTAAGGGCCGAAATTTCAGGAAGCACTGAGCCTGAGATATTAATCTGGGCAGACTTCCCAGAGGAAGAAAAGTTTGGGTGTAGTGTAAAACTATAAATAGGAATGGGTGAGAAGGAAGGTCCAAATGTACCATGGCTCATAAGGGACAGTCCCCTGATGCTCAGCATCCATCCCCTCCCCTGTTAAATCATGTGTCCTTGTTCATCCTTCTTCCTCCCGCCTCCCTTAGCCAGAACCTTTGCTTGTGTTCCCCCAACCACCATCCCTGAACCTTTTTATTCTGTGACAAGACGGTCTGTCATTCCTAAACATGCCACCCCTTTCCAGACCACCAGCAGGCTTGGGACTCGGTTTCCCACCAGAGTCTCCCTGATTCTACCATGGCTCTTCCATGGGTCTCTGGGTCTCTTCTGCATGCAGAGAACACCTTTTAAAAAAACAGACACAGATCGATTGTAGGACTCCCCTCCTTACATTACAGCTCTCCAGCGGCCCCCAATCAGGAGGACACTCTGCCCACCATTCCTTTAACACAAGCTAAAATGTGCTGACCATATTCTCCCTTACTTACACACACACACACACACACACACACACACACCCCCTCCCCTCACTTCATTCAACACTTCCCCTGACTACCTAAACTGGCGGTATAATACCGGGTCCATCCCCTTTAGCCTTACTGTTTTGCTAGAATATAAAGGCACCGAAAAGACCAGGAATTTTCCGTCTTGTTCAGCGCGTTATTCCCAGACCCCGAAAGTGAGTGTCTGGCGCGTGGAAGCTCGAAATATGTGAATAACTATTTCGGTGGTGACTAGCATTGGATCCCACCAGGATAAAACCGGTGGCTACAAACGTGACAGATAACTGCCTGAATCTATCAGGTGTTCGGTAGGAAATCTCCAGAGTGGTGAATTGAGAGGTGCTGACCTCTACTCCCCCCCCCAGCCCATTTGATCTTGTTTAGCCATCTCACTAATGCCGGATGAAAAATACCCACCTTCCGCCTGAAATAAACCCCAAAACAAAACATGGAAATGGGAGACTGGGTGGGAGGTGTGAAAGAAAACCATGTCCCATAGTTTGCAGTTCTAATGTTGTGAACAGACATTAGATTATGTTTGGGAAATCCAATTCCCATCTGGGTGGGTTTGTGAACTTCTAAAAAAGCCACCTGTGGTCAAATGCAGATGGCTGCACATTTTTGCTTTCTGCTCATCAAAATGTGTGGTCTGGCCCTAGCTGGTTTGGCTCAGTGGATGGAGCGTCGGAGTGGGAACTGAAAGGTCCCGGGTTTGATTCCAGTCAAGGGCACATGTGCTCAGGTTGTGGGCTCGATCCCCAGTAGGGGGTGTGCAGGAGGCAGCCAATCAGTGATTCTCTGTCATCATGGATGTTTCTATCTCTCTCCCCTCTCCTTCCTTTCTCAAATCAATTAAAAAGAACAACAACAACAACAACATGTGTGGTCTGTTCCCCTTCCCTTGAATCTGGGCTGGGTTTGCAGCTTGCCTTGCCTAGTCCAATACGGTAAAAGTTATTCCAATAACAAACAGGACAAAAGTCTCTCTCTCAGGGCTGAATCCCACCTACCTATAGAATCATAAGAAAAACATTTTTTTATTTTTATCTACTTTAGAAAGGTAAAACAGCCCTAGCTGGTTTGGCTCAGTGGATGGAGCATTGGTCTGCAGACTGGGGGGTCTGGGTTCAATTCCAGTCAGGGCACATGAACGGTTTGCAGGCTCAATCCCCAGTGGGAGGCATGCAGGTGGCAGCCAATCGATGATTCTAGCTCTCATCATTGATGTTTCTAGCTCTCTATCCCTCTCTCTTCCTCGCTCTACCTCCCTGAAATCAATAAAAAAATATTTTTGGAAAAAAAGATGAAAGAGCCCTAACTGGTTTGGCTCAGTGGATAGAGTGTTGGCCTCTTGACTTAAGGGTCCCAGGAGGTTTGATTCTGGTCAAGGGCATATATCTTGGTTGCAGGCACATCACCAGCAGGGAGTGTGCAGAAGGCAGCTGGTGGATGTTTCTCTCTCATGGATGTTTCTACTCCTCTATCCCTCTCCCTTCCTCTCTGTAAAAAAAAAATCAATAAAATAAAAAATAAAAAAGATAAAACAGCTTTTCGAAGTACAGGAGCTGAGGGTTAGGTTTCCCTCAGGCAGATAATGCTGACTAACCCTTTCCTCTTCCATTACAGTGTAGGATATTCAAAATTCCTTCCTAGCTCTGCCCATGTCTGATTCCATCAACACTGATCTGTGGCCCTCGCCGGTTTGGCTCAAGTGGATAAGAGTGTCGGCATGTGGACTGAAGTGACCTGGGTTTGAATCCAGTCAAGGGCCCATGTCCAGCTTGTGGGCTCAACCCCCAGAAGGGGACGTGCAGGAGGCAATCAACCAATGACTCTCATCCTTGATATTTCTCTCTCCCCCTCTTCCTCTCTGAAATAAATTGAAATTTAAAAAAATAAAAAGTTGATTCACGGATTCCGTTCCAGAGCTTTGGTCAGGCAGCAGCCATGGAGGGAAAGCCAGAGGAAAAATCAGATTCCGAAACCCCAGCAGCTGATGTCAACCTCTCAAAGCGACTCAACAGCCCATGAAGCATGTGTCCATCTTTTCCGTGCCTGAGCCTGTATCTATCAACCAGATGGTTCTCCAGAAATAACTACCCATGGCATGCGGTGGAAAACAAACCCATTACATGGGAAGAGGAGAGTGTAAATCCTCAGTAAGCTTCCCAGGGGGCCAACCCTAAGAGGTCTTTCCACGCACGGGTGTCTCCCCGAAGCCACGGTCTCTCCCACGCACTTTGGACAAACCAAACTCCAGATGGGATGTGTTCGTGGCCCAGAGCTCTAATCTCTTCAGTCACCACTGGCCCAACGTGATCTCAGGAAATGCTTTAACCTCCATGTTTTCTCAGGAAAAAGAAAGGGCGTCCCTTTCTCCAGTAAACAAGAACCTTTACAAGTGCCAGGATATTATCTCTCTCTGTTCAAGCCACCCAGCTAGGAATGAGGCACTTCCTTGAAAAGACCGATGATTTATGGCACCGCGTTTAAAGATGGGAAGCAAACTAAATGTCCCTCAAGAGGGGACTGGCTAAGTAACTGTTAAACAGATGGATTACCGGGTTACCCCACAAAAGAATGAGTTGCTCTGGACCCGTGGAAATGATCTACAAAATGACTACGGAAAAAGCAAGGAGTAATGTACGTACACTGCTACTGTGTTTGTGGTAAAGGGGAAAAAATAGGTACGAGTATGTCTTGCTACCCAAAATCTATAGAGGGATGGATACCTGGGTGTGGCTTGGATATCACAGAATACTTCTCACACCCAGCTGGGATGTGTTCACCTAGTAACTTAGGACTACTTAAAATTGCAAATACTTCACTATTCCCTTGACATTCCTAAAATATTTGCTAAGATAAGCTACACATTTGTTTATACTAAATAAATAACAACACTAGGTAAAAGCCAAATATGATGTATATAAAACTGTTAACAGTTATTGATAGGTACCCCCCAACTGGTGGGCGGAGTTATGATGTAATTGACAGAGACATTGAGCCACCAATCAATCACATACCACAGTGCCCTGTGTCCCACCCCTTCCCATTCCGCCCTGGGCCCAACCCCTGCCTGTTCCGGCCCCTTAAAGGATGTCTCGGTGCGCCACGTGGGAACCTTTACTCCCGGACTGTCCCGGACTGTTCTCCCAGGCAGTCTGGGAGGAGGTCCGGCTGGGTCCCCTCTTTTCCCCTTCCCCTAGCCCCAGTCACAGGGCGCGGCTCCCCCCGCCCCCAGCCTGTGAACCCGCCCGGAGACCCCCAATGAAGCCTGATTAATTCGTTCACTTATTCGCACTCCCTGCTTGCAGTTTCTCACGGCGGCGTAGAACCTTACAGTTATCTCTTCGTGAGGATGACAGCCATGCACTCTTTAGTAGTTTGTAAGTTTCCATATAGGGCACACACGGCGGGCTCTCCCTGGAGGAGGCTCATTACCCAAGCTCTGTCAGACCCAGAAGGAATTTAATGCAAACATTAAATTTACTAGGATCAGGCCCAAAGGCAGGTGGCTTTACATATTAACTGGCTTAATCCTTCTCACAGCCCTGAGGTAGCTGCTATTATCCTCACTTTACAGAAGATACGGAGGCACCGGCAGTCACTTGCCCACGGACACGAGTAGAAAAAAGTGGCAGAATCTGCTCGAGAGTCCGTGTAGAAACCACCAGGCTTGCCGAGACCGGTTTGGCTCAGTGGATAGAGCGTCGGACTGGGCACTGAAGGGTCCCAGGTTCGATTCCGGCAAGGGCATGTACCTTGGCTGCGGGCTCGTCCCCAGTAGGGGGCGTGCAAGAGGCAGCTGATCAATGTCTCTCTCTCATCGATGTTTCTGACTTTTTATCCCTCTCCCTCCCGCTCTGTAAAAAAAAAAAATCAATAAAATATATTTTAAAAAAATAAAAAGAAAAAAAAAGAAAAGAAACCACCAGGCTTTGCTGGCTCTACGAACAGCAACACTCCCTCCCCAACCCCCACCTTGAAATACTCACCTCTCCTGCCATCTACCCCGCTAGGGTCCTGTAATCTGTGTGACAACCATATTGCAAACATCCTCCGATTACTGCAAACTCAACAACCCTCGATGGTTCCCCACCTACAGGCTGAGAATGAACTCGCTGAGTTGAACATGTCTGACTTTCACAAGCACATCCCCAGGGCAGGATAACATGAACTTAGTATGCTAAAACCTTCGGCCAAATGTTATCTTATTCTGGGCCTCTGCTCCTAGGTGCTCACCTCTGAGGATCCCCACCCTCCTTCTGGTTCTTAAGGAGCCTCTACCCCCTTACACTGCATGTATTCCAAACCACTCCTCTGGGCTCCTAATACCTCACATTTCTGTACAGCCCCCGCAGGCATAACCCAGCGGTGGGCACGTGGTGAGTGAGGCTGGGAAAACCTATTTATCTGCCTCCCGTCCCCCACCTCCCCCTCTGATCAGAGGGAAGAAACACAGCTCTCAATGTCCTTCTCCAGGATGTGCCCCCAGGGGCTCCAATTTAGGCCACAACACTGTCCCTGTCCCTAATTTCACTCACGACCCCACAATTCAAGAGGCTACCCTCCTCCCAGGGGATCTGTGATCAATTTAGTCCGAGGCTTAGAGCCAATCGTACAATAGACGGGTCCAAGATGGCAGCTGATCCAATACAGAACCTTTGTTCTTAGAGGTTCGTTCCCGCGAGCAGGCTCCAGCAAGAAAGAGGGTTGGGTGCCGGCACATCCTCTCCCCGAACTGAAGGGCTTCTCGCAAGCAGGAAGTGGGCAGAAAATTCCTTCCCCTTTTCCCAATTCTGATTCAACACCCCCTCTTTCCATTGTCACCCTGAAATCCTTATGATTCCCTAAATTACATTTTCTGATTGTCACATAAGATTTAATGAACTTAAACCAGAATTTCCCCATCCCTCTCAAAGGTGCCAGCTCCAGTTATCAGTACTAATTGGAATAAGAGGCGGAAGATTTTAACACCAAGAGACTTGGAAAAATTCGGTGTTTAAGTTGAGGGATTCGAATTCCCTTAAGAAGGAAGGCATACAATCAAAGCAGATCCTGCATTTGCATACTATTGATTCAGTGCTTTCTGTTAATTGTATTCAGCATTTACTAATTGGAGTCATCTTATTACCAACTGTAATCCTCCAGGTAATTGTAAGCAGAAATTTAAATTTCAGGATCCACTTAGGAATTTTTTTTAAAGTCTGAGTGGGGGTGGGGAGGAATCAGAAATCTAACATTTATCAAAAATAAACAAACTTTTCCCCATTCCCTCTTCCCCACCCCACCCCACCCTCCAAGAAACATGGTCAAAAAGGTTTTAAAATGCAGGAGGTTGAACTAGTGGCATTTCTAGTCACGTTTTGGGAAAGGAAGCTTTTATGATGGCCCATCAACAAAAGTGCTTCTCACACACACACCACACACACACAGAGGTAGAGATGATTGTTTTAATTTTTTTCATTTGTATAGTTTGATACTTTCTCTATTAAAACCTCTCCCCCACTCGCACCTCAGGGACTTCTAATTTGATGGGGTTGGGTGGTGGGGGAGGAGAAATGACTTGAGATTTCGGGATTTGATCAATGCAACATGTTAGGGGCAGAGCGCAAGGTCAAAAGGAAATGATTAATCCCACAAGAGAAACAGGCAGGCGGATGGGGCAGGGAATGGCTTCCCTACAAAACCCCCTCTAATAGGTCAACAGATATAGTCTGGATGGCAGGGTTTTCTCCCCTAACCCATCCTCAGGATTTCATCTTCAAACACATTTTTCGAAATCCAAAGATCTTTAATCTACACCAGCTCGTTGTCCTTAGAGGTTATTTTTATTTGCCAATTAACATTCCGGGTGTTGCCAAAGGAGGGAACAGAGTTAAGCAGGAGGGAGAATGACTCCAGTCATCTGGACACTCTGCGGCAATTTCCATTACTGGAGGGAACCCGCTGATCATTAATGGAGATGGGGATGTTTTAGGCCTACTTAAAAGAAGTTACCAGTTAAGGCACACAATATCCCTTTGACATGGTATGACATCAACACTCTGAAAGTACATCAACGGGTCAAAACACAAAAGGAGGGGGAAGGGGAATGCCTTACAAAAACCCTTTGGAAAACAATTTTCCTCTTAGCTTTCCCTCCCGCCCCAATGCCTCCTAGGGAACCACAGGCAAAAAATTTGTACGCCTAATTACTGATGCAAATTCCACCCTCTATAATCACTACATCCGCCAATACAAGTCCCAGATTTGCCACCGGGCCGGCCTTTAAACAAGCTCAGAACGGCCTCAACACCTTTCTGCCCCATTACCTACCTCATCCCCCAAGAAGCAGAGACGGGAAGACTTCACCGAGGCCCTCAGCCACAGGGGCTCAATTGGGAAGCCATCCAGGCTGGGGGGGTCTCCTCCGCTCCCCTTTTCAAAAGGTATGCGGTACCAGATGACTATCTTGCTTTTTTTGAAACTGAAGACATCCCCCAAGAATGCTTTAAGCCACAAAATCTTTTTTTTTTTTAAATATATTTTTTACAGAGCAGAAGGGAGAGGGATAGAAAGTCAGAAACATCGATGAGAGACATCGATCAGCTGCCTCTTGCACGGCCCCTACTGGGGATGTACCCGCAGCCACGGTACATGCCCTTGACGAGAATCGAACCCAGGACCCGTCAGTCCGCAGTCCGACGCTCTATCCACTGAGCCAAACCGGTCTCGGCTAAGCCACAAAATCTTAAAAGCTAAGGGCAAGCGACCCTTGTGTGTGTGCACATCTTTCTGGTCCCCGGCTTTTTTTTTTTTTTTTTTTTAAGTTAAAATCCACCATCAATGCACTCCACTCTGCCATTTCCATCAGCCGAACAGGCGTGGGCTAACGCGGGAATAAGGATGAGAACGTGGGCCTCAAATGAAGGTGTTTACAAATTAGTAGCGAGTGAGGGAATCACAATGTCAGGTTTACCATCTAAGCCGGGAGAGAGGTCTTGGCTCTGCCTTCCCCCACGAAAAAAGGATGTTTAACCAAGACTTCATAGTGCCCTCCACCCCCCCCCCCCAAGATCTGGTTCCTTCTGACCTTGTCCATCCAAATAGCGGGTACATTTTCTAACCTGCGTGGCTTTAAAATGCAGTTATCATGCTCACCCCCCGGCTCTATATGTAAGGCCCCCCTGGCCTCTCAGGGTTAGTGTCCCCAAGATCCATTTCGTAAAACGGGAGAGTCCTTGAGAATGTTTTAAGTAGCATCTTAACCCGTACCCACCCACCCCCAGACACTATGGCTGCAGGGAGCTCACGGACTGGGTTGGGGATACGGATCCCATGTTGGGCAGCGACCCATCCCACTGCAGGGTGCTGGGAAGTCCCCGCTACATCGCCACTGGGGTCCACCTGCACTTGGCTACTGCGACTGGGTTCCGACAGCCACGACTTGGGGGGGGGGGGGGTAAAGGCGGCAAAAATGAAGGCGACACGGGCGTTTAGAAACTGCCTGGCAACAGAAAGTGAAGTAAAACGTATTCTTTGAGCCTCGAAATTCCCAAAAGGAGCACGAAAAGAAGCCATCTTCTGAAAATGTGATGACGAGGCAGCAATTAGCAAAAACCATCTCCTTGTTTCTTTGGAGGGCCCCTTCCAACAGCCCCAGGACCAGATGACTCAGGCCCCCGTCCCTCCAGGGGATCGGGATAGAAGACCAGCTGACTTCTGGAAAGACAACGGTGATAAGAGTTTATGGGCCAGATCTTGCGGAACCCCTCCCTCAGGATTCCTGTGCCCGGCAGAGCCACGAAGGCGGGGAGAGAGGCACCCTACCCTGGGGTGCAGGCCTGCCGAAACACACAGCTCAGCGCTGGGCGGAGGAATGCACCGCTCATTATCCCTTTTTGACAAATAAGGAAACTAAGGCAGAGAGAGAGAGGAACTGTGGCTTAACTTGCACGAGGTCACGTAGCAGGGAGCGGTGCTGCGCTTGCTCTGACTCGCCGGCAGAAAGTACACCCCGGCACATTACAGCTGACCCTTGAACCACACGGGTTTAAACTGCACAGGTCCACCTACACCCGGACATTGTCCAAAAAGTGTGTCTAGTGCTCTAAGTGTATTTGCTCTTATGATTTCCCGGTGACACTCTCTCCTCCTGCTTTAGGGTGAGAATATGTAATACACAGAATAGACAAAATATGTGTTCCTGGAGAAGGCTTCCTGGTCAACAGATGATTCGCTTTGAGGGAGTCAAAAGTTTAGGCACAGATTTGACTGCACGAGGGCGGCGGCCCGTGCCCCCCTATCCTCAGAGCTGCCGGAGAGTCGGCAGTACTTCTAAAACGTGTGCTCTCACAAGGGAAGAGAACAGAGCCCCACGCCCAGACGCAGAGGCCAGCGTGGGAGGGGGCAGGCCTCTTCGGCCGGCAGCCCGCTTCGGCCGGCAGCCCGCTTCGGCCGGCAGCCCGCTGCTCTGTCCCCGGAGGAAGGGGCTGCATCCGACACGGCACGATGCCGAGCCCGTAGATACACCTCGTAGGCCGGCAAATGGGCTGGCGCAGCACATCGTCAGGTGCCGAACACCTCCCTCCATCGTCACATTTAAAAAGCACAACCTAAGGGGCCACAGGGCGCACCACCACGTTGCGGTGGAAAACGCAAGTATTGTCCAGGTCACATGACCGGTGCACAATCTGAACACAAAAACCTCATGAAAGACCCAAGGCACTCGATGCCCTCCAAGGGCTGAGCCAGTTGACATTATTAACCCGCAATAGGCACAACCGGTTTATAAGGCGCAGTTATCTGATGCCCGGAGCTTTTATGCAAAGTTTAATGTATCTGAGAGTGACCCTCAACAACGAACTCCCTACAGATCTGCTGGAGTGGGCACAAGGCGCACACATGGATGTATACTAACTAGCGCTACTGCTTTCCCGGCAGGACTGAAGAGAGGAGGAAGGGAGGGAAGGAAACAGGGAAGGAAGGAAACGGGGAAGGAGGAGAGGGGAGGGAGGGAAGAGGGGAGGCTGCTGCCTACTGGTAGCAGGAGCTGCTCTGCTCAGCCAGGTGAAGGCTTGGGGACAAGCTGGAACGCGATGAGAGCAGTTCGCCAGAGCTCCTAGGGATTCCACCTCTGTGGGGTTTTTTTTTTTTTTTTGGGGGGGGGGTGTAGTTCTGCATTAGGAACAGGATACGAGGCAATCACTTCCCACGTGTCACCCTAGACAGTGAATGGCAGCCCTGGCTTAAAATTATTATACTCCTCCTCCACAGCACAGTAGCAGCTGTTTTAATACAATCTTCAAGTGAAAGGGATACTTGGGGGAGATAAGTCGAATTTGAGCGTTCCCCTTTCATTTGTCAAAGGCTGCTGGGGGGAGAAGGGGAGGCAAGATGAACTCAAGGTGGCCTTTGCCACCGGAGTTTAAATGAAATGACACGGGAGGACTTACAGGGAAGAAATAATAAGTGTATTTACTGACTTTTACCCTTCCAAGGAAACGTGGGGGTGATAAAAATAATACTGGGATGTGGTGCTCAGTGTTTTCTTAATACATTTTTAAAATCCCACCAGAGGATGTGCTGTTATTGACTTTAGAGGGGGAGGAAGGGAGAGCGAGAGAAACATCGATCAGTTGCCGCCCAGAAGGTGCCCCGCCCAGAAGGTGCCCCATCCGGGGGGATTGAACCGGAGACCTTTTGGCTGTACAGGACAACGTCCCATCCAACTGAGCAACACTGGCCGTGGCTAGTCCACAATTCTCCAGGGTAGCTCTAAAAGGATTGTTTCTTCACCAAAATGAATTCTACGCGACCCGGGCAGGCGAGTAAGGTCTGGGGTTTGGGTTGGTTGTTTTGTTTTTGAGGGGCTACCATCATTCCCCCAGTCAGAGGGATGGCCTACCTGTGCACCTTCCTAAAAGCTGCCCCCAGGTGCTCCCAAAACTTCCCAGAGGCCAGGAGGGCTCCATGCCTTGCGTCTGACAGGTACCTGGAAGGCCTCCCTAGGCAAGTGTGTGGACACATAACTCGGCACCAGTGTCCAGTCCCAGAGCAGCTAACCTAGTTCGAGCTGGCTTTTGTGTGTGCGCAGCGGAGTTCTGCATGCAATGACCGCGGGGAGTTTCGCTCCAATGCAGGCCAAATAAAACGTCTTGCCTTCATGTATATGTACAACTTGGACATTCATCCCAGTGTCATTAAAGCTGGAGAACTTTGGCACTATGCAGCAGTGGTATCTTAGAAACATAATGTGCCTCTCCTGTTTTAAGGCCTGGACCCTCTTTTCAAAGGTGGCTCAGGCCTTAACTGGTTTGGCTCAGTGGATAGAGCGATGGCCTGCGGACTGAAGGGTCCCAGGTTTGATTCCGGCCAAGGGCATGTACCTTGGTTGTGGGCACATACCCAGTAGGGGGTGTGCGGGAGGCAGCTGATCGATGTTTCTCTCTCATCGATGTTTCTAACTTTCTATCCCTCTCCCTTCTGCTCTGTAACAAAACAAAACAAAAACAAAAAACAAAAACAATAAAATATATTGGATGGGGGGGGGAGAGAAGGTGGCTCAAAGGAAGGGAGAGGGATAGAAAGTTAGAAACACCCAGTGGCTACAAGTCTATAAAGTTTTGGCTTAAGGATGGAGAACCACCAAGTAATATTGTCATGTATTATCAAGGGCTGCTTAAATCGGGGCATCTGACGATAAACAGATTCACTTAAATAGGGTAAATGAAATAGAGATACTTAATGATTGACGGGGGGGGGGGGGGGGGTAAATGCCAAAAAAAAAAGAAAACTCCCTGGGACTCTGCAGTGACCTTAAATCCCCTCCCCAGGGAACCACTGAAACCTATGTCTCAGAGGCCACCTTAGGTGCTTGTTAAAGATGCAAATTTGAGCCTCACCCAGGTTTTAAAGAATCTGCATCCCAGTGGGGTAGAGTCCCAAGGGTTACCAGCTCCCCCATCATGGTTAAAATGGGAAAGGCTGATTTAACAATGAAACAAGAAAACACCAGCAAGCTCACTAAAAATACTTCTGGCATAAAAGACTTCTGCTAATAGTGTAAGGACACTTGTTTCCTTGCCGTGCCCCACCTCCAGGCACCTTTTTAAAAATGCATTATCTGGAGTTATTTGCATGACATTAAGCTCAGGAGGATGTAAGGAGCGCCTCCACAAAGGAGGGCCCGGGCGTTGCAAGGGCAGGGCCCAGATTAACCCCTGCTTTCTGGGTCGCCCCGGCACCCTCCCACCGCCCCAGAAGCAGAGACAAGAGTGTTCGGGGAGGTTCTAATGTGCCTTCCCAGAATGTTACTTGTCCTTGGCTGGGCTGGAACAGAAAACCCAGCGGGGCAGCCCCCTTCCCGGGGGAGATTAAACACAGTTAATTAAAACCCTGCAGAAATGGGGGGGGGAGGGATTAGGGAAAAGAGGGAGCTGCTAGCAAAGGTGATGCCCGCCCCAGGATTTCCTTCCCAGAGCTTTGCGCTCACCACGATTAAACGGGTTGAGCACCCAGGGCCGGCCGGCCATCCATCCATCCATCCCATTGAGACAGATTCCAGTATGCCTTGGGAAAGGCCACTCTGTAAAGCCTGTCCCATGAGCTGGGCAACCAGAAATGCTTTTTCATTTAAAAAAAAATTTTTTTTAAGCTTAGCCCTGGTTGGCTTGGCTCAGCGGATAGAGCACTGGCCTGCGGACCGAAGAATCCCAGGTTCGATTCCGGCCTGGGTTGCGGGTTGGGTCCAACGTGCAGGAGGCAGCTAATCAATGACTCTACTCTCTCTTATCATGGATGTTTCTCTCTCTCTTCCTCTCCTTTCCTCTCTGAAATAAAAATATATTTTTTAATGCTCAGCCAAAACCGGTGTGGCTCAATGGATAGAGCGTCGGCCAGCAGACTGAAAGGTCCCAGGTTCGATTCCGGTCAAGGGCATGTGCCTTGGCTGCGGGCACATCCCCAGTGGGAGGTGTGCAGGAGGCAATTGATCAATGTCTCTCTCTCATCGATGTTTCTATCTCTCGCCCTTCCTCTCTGTAAAAAAATCAATAAGATATATTTTTTAAAGAAATTAAGCTTAAAACTCCAGTGAATAAAACAAAGGATACTGGGTAAGTAGAGAGTTTCCTCTGAAGTGCAACCATCATCACTCAAGCCGTTAACTAGGGTTCCCTTCCTATTTCTCCCGACGCAATCCCGCAGCCCACATCTGGGGGACAGGAAGCAGAGGGTTCCCCAGGAGGGTGGGGTCCTGCCCCTCCTGGATTCCCCTGCCATACAAATTCCATCCCACCTTGTCCAACCTTGCCCAGTCGCCGTCTCCAAACCCAAACCAGGCTGGAGGGAATTGAGCTACCAGGCCAGGTAACCCCACAAAGCTTCCCACCCTACCTCTCCATTACAGAAGACTGAGAGAGCATCACTAAAGAAAAGCATCTGTTAAGCACCTAACTGCCCAGAGATTCATAGGGGCCTAGCCTCTGCCCTGGGAGAGGGTCATTTATGACCATTAAGGCCAGAGTGAGGCAGGCTCCCAGAGGCCCATAAAACTCACAGGGAAGGAAGTGGGGATTAACCACTTCCTCCCACCTCTCAAGAAGGGGTTTCAAGCTCTACCAAATTGCAGAAGAGAGGGTTCCCTGGAGGGGGGTGGGGAGTCAGGTCAGAAGATCCCACACCTCTAACGAGGGGACAGGACTATTGCTGGGGTTTCTCAAACGGCTTTGATTTTTACAGATGGGGCTTTGTAGTCCTGCTGCCCCAGCAGCTCTGCAAAAGGCACATTCTAGCACAGCCTGCTCGCTGCCCCTCCGCACAGGTCTGGACTCTGTCCAGGGAGGGACAGAGCGTGCATGAGAATTGCATGTTTGTTTGACAAGTACTGCGCCAGCACAATGGCTTGATTCTTCCACACTCATCAGCCAGACTGAGTGGATGGAGAACTGTCACTATTCTGGGCAGTTGACAACCCCCCTCTCATCTTTCACTCTGTGTTTTTTGTTTTAATATGTATTGAATTTGATTTCAGCAACTTTCCTACCCAAATCAAATCAACGGCGAACAACTTACAAAGAATGCGGAATCACACGCAGAATGCCACCACACACGCAGAAACAAGCATGTGGGGCAGGAAAGGGAAAACGTGTCAGAGACTTCCCAGACTGGGACGTGAGTCTGGCCCCGAGCTTCCTGGCAGGCAGAGCAAAACGAGCAACGCCACACAGTTCCGTCATTGTCACACTACCGCTTAAGAGCCGATGCTGTTTCCGGGCAGCAAATCCGGCAACAGTGGTCAATATCGCTGCTGGGCAGCCCCCCACACACAGCTAGAAACACACAGACTAACCGGCTCTCTGGGCTGTGGAGAGCCCTGCTAAAACCCTACGGAACAGTCTCTCTTGTGCCCAGAACTAAAGGAGGTGTGCATCCTAAAAACCCTCTCCCAGAAACCCGGGAATAAGATTAGGAGATGGAGCTGGGGAATGTGCCTTCAGGAGACACGCCACCCCCATAAACACGCCGGGCTGTCGGGCACGAAGACTCCACGGAGTTTTTGGCAGCAACGGACCTGGAATTGGGGAGCTCGCTCTCCTTTCCTGGCTGGCATTCAGTTTCCAAGGTGAACATCCATCTCCCCATCCCACTGTTAGCCAGGACACCCTCCCTTCCCTTTACCAGAACCTGGTGATGGGGGTGAGGTGGGGGTGGGGGTAATGGTTGCAGAGAGCCAGAGGGGTCCTATTCCAGGTATAGTGTCCTGTGACAAATGGCTGTCACCTACAAGGAACCCTACACAAATGCAGTCATGGGCAGGGATGGGGGAAGTGTCAGTCTCGATAGCTTTTAAAGGACTGTCACGCTAGAATTACTATTAAAAAAAAAAAAACACTTCTCAGTTACCATTTCAGACAATTTTTAGTATAAATCTGCCCCCAAATCACACTTTAAAACTTATTTACTATTGCCGTAGCTCCGGAGTCGGCAAATTGCAGCTCGCGAGCCACATGCGGCTCTTTGGCCCCTTGAGTGTGGCTCTTCCACAAAATGACCACGGCCTGGGCGAGTTTATGTTGCAGAAGTGGCGTTAGAAGAAGTTTAAAAAATCTGGCTCTCAAAAGAAATTCCGATCGTTGTACTGTTGCTGTTTGGCTCTGCTGACTGATGAGTTTGCGGATAGAGCGTCAGCCTGCGGACTGAAGGGTCCTGGGTTCGATTCCAGTCAAGAGCACATGCCTAGTTTGTCGGCTGGATCCCCCAGGAGGGGGTGTGTGCAGGAAGTAGCGGATGGCTGATTCCCTTTCCCTTCCTCTCTGAAATCAATTAAGAAATATATTTTAAAAAATCATTTACTCTTTATGGACTGAGAGGGAGGGGGAGGACTAGAGCTGGCAATACCTGGTAAATTCTCGGGGCCCTGATGCTCACTTTGAGACCCCACCAATCCCGAACTTCCATAAACACAGTAAGCCAGTGAACAGGAATAAGCACCAACCATCTCGCTAACCACTTTTAATGGGGCAGGTTAATCTGATTGTGGTTAAAACAAAGTCTCGCTCTCACTTCCAGAGACGGGAAAAGCCACCAGTCATGGCCAGGGCTGACCCCCATCCCAGCTCCCACTGGAGCCCTGAGAACTAACTCCCCAGGAACAGGAGGCAGAAGGCTTCCAGGGTGCTGGCCACTCCAGCCCAGGCGATCAACATTCCAGGAGGCAGCCATTCCCGCCCTTCAGGGGGAACAAAGAGCCCGGGGAGGAATTCCTGCTGCCCCAAGCCTGGGGGGTGGGGTGGTATCCAAACAAACTGGGCAGAAAAACGTTCGGCCCCCCGCCCCCACCCTGGAGCCCTAAGAAGCCCATTCCCTCCAAGTCAGAGGAATGAGGAGGCCGAGGCACATCTCCCGCACGGATATGAAAATCGCACCCTATCAGTGAATGTGGTGTGCAGTGTGGGGGGGAGTCTCCAACTGCAATGGAGTAAAGTTCGAGGGAGAAGAATCCCTACAGGACACAAGCCAAACCTCTGAATGTAATCATTAACTTTATCTTGAGGGTCTTCTTTGCATGCCTGCGATGTACTGGCGCTTACTGTAAAACCAATGCAAACATTTTACTGTCTTTCCAAACACAGAAGGTGGGTTTTGTTGGCTTGGGGGGTGGGGGGTTGTGTTTTGTTTTTTTCCCAGCTGCAGCTCCTACATTAGCATAAGAGATTACTTCAGGGATGTCCCCATCCAAGTTCCCTTTTGCTGGAGACTGGGGCTTTCAAAGGCCTCAGAGTAAAGGAGTGTGGGGACGGGCTCACTCAACTGCAACTCAAGGCTGTCTTTTGCTCTGAGGCCGAGGTGCTTCAGAGGGTGATGGGGTGGCTCCGAGGGTGAAGAGCACCCTCCATCATCCCCAACCAAAGGTTTTCAATGGGGCCCGGCAGCTGACTCCGTAAACACGGGTGGAACGTTTGCTTTGCAGATAAAGTTCTAATCTGCCAGGGTCCTCAATGCAGTGCTTTTGTCAGAGGCTCCCCGGGTCTTTCTCCCTGAAGCACCACTAGAGATCCTCTCTCTCTCTCTCTTCCCCCAGGCACCCCCCAAACAGTGTGCTTTCAACGCCTCACCACCGGTTCAAAATCCTTACTCCGTTCCAGCTCAGCAACCCGCTATTTTCCTTCAAGTAGAGCCAGTTCTCGGCGAGGGCCAGAGGACTCAGGGAAAGAGTTGACCTAGACCAGTGGCGGCAAACTCATTCGTCAACTGAGCCAAATATCAACAGTACAATGATGGAAATTTCTTTTTCGAGAGCCAAATTTTTTAAACTTAAACTTCTTCTAACGCCACTTCCTCAAAATAAACTCGCCCAGGCCGTGGTATTTTGTGGAAGAGCCACATTCAAGGGGCCAAAGAGCAGCCGCATGTGGTTCGAGAGCCTCAGTTTGCCCACCACGGACCTAGGGGAAAGTGGAGAAACCGACACTGAATCCTGATAGTGTGGGGCACGTACCCTCCCCCCACAACAAAGCTCAATAACCAACCTTTAGTTCTAACCTGAGGTCTCAACAATTTTGCCCACAGGAAACTAACTGCCTTAAAACCTAGGGTGAAGTTCTCAGGCTTGGGGGGCAGGGGGCCACCCGTCCATCAGCGAAAGGCAGCTCTGAATGACATGTGCAATAGTCGGTCCAAGGCAAAGAACGTTCTCCCCCACCCCCACCCCAAAGTGGCATTTCCCCCATAAATTAACATTTTCTAAGAAACTTAAAACCAAAATGTCTCTGAAAGAGCCTTCGGAATGGAAGCCACCAAGCTGTCAACTCCAACGGACCCAGCAGGCCAGGGAAGCGACGGATTTTTCTCAGAAGTGTTCACCACCGGGGATGGGCCTTGACTCCAAGTGGGCCCAAGGGCAAGACCGCTTTAGCTCCCCACTACTCACACCCCTTGGAAGAACACAGGAAGCTGGCACCCTGCCGCTAGAACTTCAATACTGCCTATACCGTTTGTGAGACCTTGGGGAGTTCCTTTTTTTCTTAAAGCACATAATACAGAATCAAAATTAATTGGATACTTCTTACAAGTACTTCCTTCAGCACAAAACCCAGTGCCCGTAATTCTATTTCCCTTTATCGTGACGTAAGGGACCCCCGGAGGCGACCTCCGTTCTAGTCCTTTGTGTCCCCAAACACCCGGAGAGCCAGCAGAGAGCCAGGCACACGGCGGATGCTCCATGGGAAGACTGTCGATTGGGCGGAATTCTCTTCCACATTTTCCAAGCAATCCTGGAGGAATTTGCCTCCCAGCAGGCATCTGCTCAAGAGGAAACAATGTGTCCTGGCCATTTTGCATTGTGGCCCTGGGACAGCAAATGTTTGAGAGAGAGAAAAACCCACGAGAATCTGGGCCTTCACAACGGAGATCGAAATGTCTCAGAGGTAAAGATGTTAGGGGGTTTACAGCTATCCTTGCAGCCGCAGAAACCCACGACACCAGACATGGCGACTTCCCATCATTAAAAACTCATTCACATCCAAAGCCCCCTAGTTTCTGTATATCCTCTCACAATCCAAGACCAGCTTAGTAGGCCAAATTCATCACTACAAGGAACTACAGCAAAGGAACTTTCTTCTGGGATGCTAGGAATGTTGTCTTATTTATGGTGGCCATGGCATGTGTGTGTAAATTGGGCAGAACCCAACAAAATGTGTGTTTATAACGAGTTTCTCACTGTGCCTACACGAAACCTCAACATAGATGATGCGTATATTCACCATGCAAGGATGTGCCAGAGTCACTTAAAGCAAGAGTTCAACACCACGTCCTCCTCATCTTGTATAATGTGATCTTACATGTGGCTTTCTATTTTTATTCCCATTTTATCTGTCCTTCCCCTTTTTTTGAAGAGGAACATTAGTTCTACATCCTAAAAAGTAACGAAAGGATGTGCCGGATTCATTTTTTTAAAGTAACAAAGCAAAATGAAAAGAACTGCAGCTGCAGGATACAAATATTTCAAAACTTTATCATTATCCGTGTGTCCATGATTAATGAGATAGTTATAAAACGAATGCAACAGGAAATATGATCAATGATACAGTCCAAACTATTAACAGTCATTACATCCAGGGAATGAACTTAGCAAATTATATGGGTTGTTTTTTTTTTAGCTACTTAGCGTTCGACTGTGGTCCAATGACTATGCTTCTCTTGAAATTTAAAAATGCAAGGAAGATGAAAATTGAGGGAGAAAAGGCAGCGATAGAGGACAGCAGGTCTGTATGGTCCTGCCCAGTAATTGGGATACAGCAGGCAACAGAGCAACACGTGCTGAAGGACAGATTGATGTGCAACTGGCCTAGACCAATCACTACGCATCGCGGCTGATCTGTTGAGAATAACTGGACACCTGCAGAGAATCTGTTTCCTTCACAGGCACCAAGTATTGAGATTTCTTTTTTCCAGAGATCACTGGTCTATATCCATAAAGCTAAATGCATTCAACTGTATTGCCGGTTGACACCCACAGGATAAAGGCCTTACTTTAATACACCTAACTCCTCTCCCCCAGCCATCACAGCTACATTCAGGCTGCTTCCCAGAAATGCGAGATTCAGAGAAAAGGGGGGGAAAATGAGACCATTCACTAGTAGTTAGGGCATTAGGTGGATCATTTGCTCTAAATGTAAAATTAGACACAGCTTCATATGATACATCAAGAACAGATTCTAAAATGGGATTAGAGAGTCAAGCTATAAAGTAAATGATCAGGAGGGGCTGAGCAAAAGAGAGATGGGGGGAGGAGGGAGAGAGAACTCATGGAGGTGGGCAAGAGTGTGGTGGTTTAGGGAGGAGGGGAGACTGGCGGGGATGGGTGGAAGTGGTAAAGGGCATAGAGGGGATAAAAAATGATGGAAAAGTAAAATAAATTTTTTTTAAATGATGGTCACCGACCACACTGAAATTCCTAATGTAGGCGGAGTTCAATTAAATTGAGGCAAGCCACAGCCTCAGAAATCCTTCGCAACAGAGGGCTAGTTCTTAGTATTGTATGTACCCTACAAATTGATTTTTTTTTTTAACCCAGGAAAGATAGGCCCAGGAACCAAGGCAATCCTGGGGGGAAACCCAAATGGCCAATAAACATATGAAAGGACGCCCACCTAGCCACAATCGCGGAAATGCAAAGTAAAACTACAGGACGGGGCATTTGGGCCATCTTCCTCCTTTAAATTGAAGGCAGCGAGGATGGGTGGGGTGGGAGGAAATGTGGCTGGTAGGAGGCAAGCTCTCAGGAGCAAAATTAACATTTCAAATGCATCTCTCCAGCTTCCTAGCAATTCCCTGGCGGGGGGTGGGGGGGGGATCTCTCTAGAAGTAACAGGGACAAGTAGACCTAAAGGAAGATGGCAGTAGCCAAATGTTGAGAAAACCCAAATGAGGGAACAGCTAAACAAATTCCAGAGAAACGTCCACATTTTTAAGACTCTATTTCTTATAGGTCAGTGTCATGCCAATGAACCTAATTTTTAAAGAGGAGATAATTGGGAAAAAAATTTTACATGACCGTGTGTGTGTGTGTGTGTGTGTGTGTGTGTGTGTGTGTGTAATTGTTAAGTTTTAACAGAAAATGCACAAATCCAGATCATATAATTAGTTTAGTGTTTGTTTTTTTTTAGGATCATATAATTTGGAAAGAAAAAGAAGTAGGGCTGGGGATACACAAATTTTTACAGGTCATCCAAAGATACATTTATGTATCGTATAATTATAGCAAGATTAGAGATAACTGGTCCAGGTTACTTGCTTAGGAATGCAAGGTAGCCCTGAGAAAAAAATCTCATTTTTTCCCATTCTCCCAGCAACTACAAGCTGAGGATGGTGGAGGAAGAAATAAAAGGCCAAATAGTCACCAGGCACATACATACCTAGAAAAAATTCAACCCAAAATGACAAGGGCTGTGAAATCAAACCAAATGTCAGCTTAAAAAAAAGCTTAATTGTTGTTAAAAGAACACAAATGTAATACAAAAATTCTTACCTCGTCCCCCCTTTTAGCTCGTCAAGTGTTTGCAAATCTATAGTTTTTATTAAGCACTCATTCTTTTGGTTCCTTTGTTGTTGTTGTTCACTGTGGGCAAACCTGTCTACCTTTAGCATCAAGAGGGGGTGGGAACCCTCACACGGTGACAGCATTTGTAAGTGCTGCCTGCGAAGTCAAGGAGCTGCAGGTCCTGGCGGGCAGGACAGGGGCCTACCTCCAAGCTAGTTTTTAGCCCACCTCCTCCTCATCTGCATAATTTGATCTTACACATGAGTTTCTAATTTTATCCCGATTTATTTATTTTACCTGCCCCCCCCCCCCTTTTTGGTGGAGAAGAAGAAAATTGGTTTTGCATCCTAAAAAGCAAACAAAGGGAACTTGAAAAAAAATTTTACGGGGCTGGAAAAAAATAAGCACTGATGAACTAGGCAGATTGTCATAAAATTCAGACAATTCTGTGCTCAGTTGGTACAGCAGATGCTAAACTATCAACAGAGGAAAAAACACTCTAATATGCTGACAACCAAATGTGAACAGGAGCCCTCCCCTCCTTTTAGAAGAGGGAAATGTTGGTTCTCAAAGTTGTTCTCTGCATTAGAGGCATAACGTTCAGTCTGAGATGCCCAAATAGGTAGTGCCTGCCTCTCTTTGTGTGTATTTGCATGTTATTAACATTTGTGTATAAGGAACAATCAACACACATCTAGTTACCAATAACAAACAGTAAAGAAAAACGCTACAGATGAAAAAAAGGTAATAATGTCAGTTTTCAGACACTGAGTGAGGCACATCAATTTATTGCACAATACACTTGCGGACGAAAAAGGTTTTTTAAAAAATGGTAGCTGTTGTGGCAAGTCCCAAAGGTTGCCCAGAAGTAACCATTACATTGTCTCTTGCCTAAGAGAAGACTTTTGCTACCCTTCATAAACGGGTTGCCATTTATCACCATAAATAAACGCTAACACAAAACCCTTTTCTTCCTGAACTAACCAACCTTCAGATTAAAAGCAGAGAAACTCAAACTTTCCTCTATCCACACTAATCTTTGCCAAGATTCCCTCAAAGCTCCAGATAACTGGGTTGGATCCATTGCTAACCAGAGCCCATGTGATATCTTAAAAACCTAATTAATCAAATCGGTGAAATAAAATTTCCTCTTCGAACATCCCTCTGAATCCCTGAAGGCTATGATAAAACTAACAACAGAAACCAAAGGAGATAACAAACCAAGGAAAAGCTCTCTGGACGACTATTAAAGAGTGGACTAGCAGGTGCTCCCCCTACCCCCTGCAGCACACCCCCAACTCAGTTCCTTCGTTTTAAAATTTCTTCACTTACATTCAATACAAAAGGCACACAGTCAAACTTGCATCAGGAAATACTTCATTTGATTTTCAAACACAAAAGGCAGTCCTGGGCTGAACAATGAATGAGAACGTTACCCGCCAACGAGACTCATGGGTAAACTGAGGCTCAAGGCAACACACAGTGTTGGGTCAAAACAGGGACTCCAGGATGAGTCAGTGCACAAGGCACCATAGACATTGCAGGCATTGAAAATAGACATTTGCAATCGCCAAAAAAACACACAAAACAACAGGAAACCCCAGTGAAACCCCAGCGGCCCTTCATGAGGGAATGTGTTATGGTTGGAATACGCACACAATGGAAAACTACTCAGCAATAAAAAGGGGGAACTACTGATACTCCAACCGGGATGACTCTTGGAATGCATTATGGCAACTGAAAAGGAAAAAAAAAGGAGAAAGGCGTGAGCAGCGTCTGGGTCCACTCTATGGCAGTCCAGAAAGGACGAAATTGCAGGAAGAGGTGGCTGTCTGAGGCTGGGGTGGGGTGGGGCAGGCGATCCGGGGACGATGGAACAGTTCCTCCGCATGTTGACTGTCATAACTGTGCCTTGTAAACTCTTGTTAAAATGTGCATGACTGTACCCTTTCCAAAGGTGAGTGTGACAATATGAAACCTATACCTCAACAAAAACAAATGAGCAAAAACGCCCAACCAGTAGGAGCGAGCGAGGCCTTCGCTCTGAAGGGCAGGACAAAGCTCGGTGGGATGGGGGAAGGGCGGCTGGGCACCTAAAGGCTGGGGGGGGGGGGGGGCTGCTTCCTACACCGGGTTTTCCCAGCCTCCCCAGCTCACTCCCCAGATTACAACCCTCATGTGCTGGCTCTTGGAGATACCCATAGATGTCCCCTGTGAAGATCAGCAGCAACCCCCATTCTGGGGCCAGAAACAAACTTCAGCCATTAGGGAAGACAGGGACATTAACCCCACACCGTTTATGAGCAAAGGGATTTTGGGGGCTATTTTTACCTGCTACTGTATTCCCAGTGCCTCCTACTTTACACCAAATCGGTTTCCATAGAAATTCAGGCCTGCATTCATTTCATCTTTCCTTCAACGGTGTAAATGAGTGAGCAAGTACAACAGACAGAAACAGCAATCTCTCTTGGTCAGCACACAGCTCCGCTGGGGAGGGCTGGGTCCCTAGAGCCTGGCCATGGCGAGAAACAGCACCGCCGACTTAACGTGGGGCACATTCTGCTTCTCATCCTTCTGGGATCGCCCCCATATTCTCATGAAAAGTCCCAATGGAATCAGGCCGGGTCGTCCTGGCAGGGGGAGGAGTGGCCTAAATGGGGATACCATCATCCCTGCAAACCCATCCTCCTTCCGCCCCTCCCTTTGCGACTGGGGGAAGGGAACCGAGGCTGTACAAAGCACACCTCAGCAAGGTCGGTGGGGTCACAGTTACTCAGCCAATAGGGGATGCTAAAAGGAGAAAAGATGTTTGGTTTTTCTCCACTGCTTCCGGGTCATACCGGCAAGACTTCTCTGGGTCATTTCAGAGGAGGAACCGGCTTTCTCAGCCTGCCTCCCCACTCCCACCCCGAAGGGCCAGACCTACAGGAACCCTCCTCTTTAAAGTAATAACCCCAACCTCTTTCTTCCCTTTTGATCCCCCAACCCCAGGATGGCAGCTGCTTCCCACAGTTGCTACCTCCCAGATACGCGAGTGTTCTTGTCACAGTCAACAATTCTTTCCATTCCATTACCTAGTAAAGAAATAAATGTGGCTCTGGCTTTGGCTCCTGCCGGGCACACCGATTATTTCCCCTACGTATCAGTAACCCATCCCACCCCCCAGCCCCCAGGAGGGGTAAGGAGGTGACCCTAACACCCTCCTGAGGGACGTTGAAAGGATTAGGAAAAATAAGGTCACAGATAAGACGCATGGCTCCTAGAAACTACTCTGCCTTATCAACAAACCTTTGCCCTAAATTCCACAATTCTCCAAGAAACCCCTCTTCTTTCAGCCCAAACTCATCTTCCCCTCAGAACTTCTGTTTCCTGAGTTTTTTTTTTTTTAACACTGCTTCCATCTGACCATTTTAAAAAGACACATAAACAGCCTCACAGAGAAGGTGCTAACCCCCCTCTCCCTTCGCCTTCTCCCTTTCAGGTACCTTCTCACACTGACAGGCCACAGACGCCCCGGTAGGGGACAGGTTGCAAGCTGCCCTCACACTCGTGTAGGAGGGAGTGCAATTCTTGGTGGCTAACACTCAACCATCTGAAGATAAATCTTAATTATCAGCAAAGAGGGACTGCCCAAATTACTTTGTGATATCAAATATGGCCTGGCCATCCACCAGAAAATATTTAACCAAAATAAGCAGCATGTTTAATTCACGAAAAGGGAACTTTACCAGGAAAAGTTGAAGCCAAGTCTTTTCCCAGGATATTCACACAATGATGTGCATCTACTGTATGATTAAAATTTGAATGCTACCTCCCTTCAAAGCACCTTCATGTAAATTACAACTCCTCCCCACAGACAGGTCTCTACTATAAAACCATTCCTAGGGCTCACATCTACAAGGTCAGAGATCAGCCCAAGGACTGAAGGGTCCCAGGTTCGATTCCAGCCAAGGGCACATGCATGGGTCTCGGGCTTGATCCCCAGTGAGGGCTGTGCAAGAGGCAGCCAATCAATGATTCTCTCACATCACTGATGTTCCTATCTCTCTCTCCCTCTCCCTTCCCCTCTGAAACCAACAAAACAAAATAAAATAAAAGGTCAGAAATCAAGAGGTTAAATGACTGGTCCAAGGTCACAAAGCCACTTCAGGACAACGCTGGGCCTTAAAATCCAGGTCTTCTTACTCTAAAGCTCATGGCTCTTGTCTTTATACTGAGAAGCTACAAGCATTTTTCAACTTCCTGTTCCCCATCTCATCCCCAAATTTCCCCTTTGAAAGATCCAGCTTTCAAAACCTAGTTATTTTCAAGAGCGTTCCATTTTTGGCTTGAAAACTAAATGTCTCCTTTGTTCCTGGCAGAAGGAATACAACGGCAACAGCAACATGAGCATCTTCTGAAGGTCAAACCCAATTTGCATCAATCACCACTGAAAATTGGGCAAAATTATTTCTGGAACTAGTCCTCAAATCCACTAACATCAGCAGAGACCGGATCTAAGAGTCCATACCCACTAAGGCCAGAGTGCTTGCTTTGAAGTGTTGAGGCCAGGGTGCTGGGGAATTGGGGTGGGGGAGGCAGGAGGTGGCTTCCAGAATAGAGCGCGCCCATTATAAATGGCTTGGTAGATGAAGCATCCTTCTCCTCACTGATACTGCAGAGACCTCTTTTGAGGATTAGTTATAATTTCCAGAGGATAATTAAGACTCCAGACCTCATCCTTACAAGATTATTGTTCCGACAATCACTTCACACACTCGGTTAACTTTGAGATGAGACCCAGAGTAGTGAGTGATGCAGGTCAGGGCCCACTGTGGATGATATTTAACTTTCTGGGTAACAACTTGGAAAAGACCAGAAATTAAGAAAACAACACACAAGCAGCTAAAAAGTCGTCAAGCAATAAATTTAATATTAAACAGCCGATGTTTAAGGACTAGTTTCTTTTTTTACATGTATTTTATTGATTTTTTTACAGAGAGGAAGGAAGAGAGAGAACTAGAAACATCGATAAGAGAGAAACATTGATCAGCTGCCTCCTGCACACCCCGGCATCCAAGGTACATGCCCCTGACCGGAATCAAACCCGGGACCCCTCAATCTGCAGGCCGACGCTCTATCCACTGAGCCAAACAAACCAGCTTTGGCAGAGCTAGTTTCAATAACATCACCTTGACAAATATTGTGAGCAGAGAGCAACGTGGGAAGAGCCTGGTCTCCATCCCTGGCTGGTGGAGCAGCAGTTGTTTCCTGTGGTGATTTAAGCCTTTCCTACAATAATGTGTTTCCTCTTCAGATGCCGCCCCCAAACACACCCCCCACACACCTGCCGATACCATGAAATTAAAGCTCATACAATAGTTCAGTCCCTAAAGTCAGGCTGTTCCCTTAAGCAAGATGACCCGTTTCCTTGATATGTTCCAGTTTCAGGAGGAAAAAAAAAATATCATGGCTTCAAAGATTAATGCTTCTCAAATGTATCACAGGTAAAATGTACACCGGCCTTCCGTCTGAAAAAGAAAAAAAAAAGCCCAAAGCATTGGCCTAGTCTCTAAATACACTCACACCCAACTTGTCTCCTCAGTTTGCGGAGCCTTATAACCTTCCAATGGTGTAAACCTGTGGCCAGCAAACTGCGGCTCGCGAGCCTCATGCGGCTCTTTGGCTCCTTGAGTGCGGCTCTTCCACAAAATACCAAGGCCTGGGCGAGTCTATTTTGAAGAAGTGGCGTTCGAAGAAGTTGGAAAAATTTGGCTCTCAAAAGAAATTTCGATTGTACTGTTGCCATTTGGCTCTGTTGACTAATGAGTTTGCCGACCACTGGTCTAACCCAAAAGTTACACCCAGTTTTTCTAAAGTGAAACCGGGTGTGTGCATTTCTCTCCAGTACATCTTGTCTCACCTGCAAGAACGCCCATCTTTTCATTTGGAGCAGAGGCGGGGAGCGCCCGGCTGTATAGGCCACAAAGTTATTGGTCTGGCCCGCCAAGGCATCGGGGGGCGGGGGGGCTCATTAAATGTTTGACCAAACACAGCTGGCTAATTCTTACCAGTGAGGAGACCATTCTGAATGGCCCTCATGGTATACATAGATATCCAAATGGCGCTTGGCAGGAAAAAAGGTTCCCAACCTGATTTAGGTCACGGTGAACTGATAAAAGCACAGCCATCATTTCTACCACTGAACATTAGTCTCTTTCTACCACCCTCCCTTTTGAGGGAAAGAGGGGAGAGGGAAGAAAGGGTCTGCTTCCATACCCCCTAATATTAGCTGAATAATAAAACTATTATGGCCGAAACCGGTTTGACTCAGCGGACAGTGAGTCGGCCTTCGGACTGAGGGGTCCCGGGGTTGGATTCCGGACAGGGGTATGTACTGTGGTGGCAGGCACATCCCCGATGGGAGGTGTGCAGGAGGCAGCTGATCGATGTTTCTCTCTCATGGATGTTTCTAACTCTCTATCCCCCTCCCTTCCTCTCTCTCTATATTTTTTAAAAAATCAATAAAATATATAAATTTTGTAAGAACTATTATGAACGTTGACAACTGCCTTGTATTGTGGGACACTGCTAAGAGGTGTGACCCTGACCTCTGGAACACGGAGAAGCGGCACTGCCATTTTACACACGAGAAAACGGAGGAGGCAGAGCAAGAATGCAACCTAGAGTCACACTGCCTGAGTTGCTCAAGGAAAGCCAACTAGACATCTTTAATAAGAAAGCTCCCAAAAACCTTTTTCCAACCACTGCTAAAACTTCCTTTATCCTTTTCTGCTAACACTTACCCACACATTTGTGTGTATCTTCAGTGCAAGTCGAATGACAGAGGATTCCGAGTGAAAAAGAATTAGCTCCCTCGGATATTAATCTCAAGGAGACAGAGGGCGCAGACCAGAAATGTATAGACATGGTCTGAACACATCGTAATTATACCTGCTGATGGCACTTCTCACAATTCTCATTTTTAAAACACCTGTGCTGAAGCAGTCATATCTGACCCATGCTTAGCAACAAAATCTAAGTGCAGTTTTTTTTTATTTTATATATAATAGGATTTTTATAATTATCCCAATTAAAGTCAGAATATGAAAGACATTCCCAAAGCCCTCAGACATTTCAAGAAGAACATTTGTAACTGCAAATGGTTAAGGCTAGAAGGAAACGGCTGGCCAGGCTTCCAGAAGTAACAACTAAAGGATACAGCTGTTGACACATGTTAGGAAGGCACAGGGGTTCCTCTCTCATTCCCAGGGGTTCCTCACCAGCTCAGGCTCCAAAGCCCACTCAGGGGCCTCAAAATCCACAGGCTGGTGCCAAGCTATGAGGGGATGCCCTCAGTCTTACGAACCTTGACTCACTTAATTCTCTTTCGTGTATACTGCTCTGCTTCATTCCAATCCCATTTATGCTGACAGCATGTGCTATATTACTCTGCAGGAGCCTGTCCAGGTATATATTCACAACTGAAAAGTATCCTCATATTCTTAACCAAGCCTCCCCCTTCCCAAAATTGACAACTTTCAATTTGCTGAAAGCAGTAACTTTACCACTAAAAATGACCACTCTCTTAGGGTGTTGTACCTAGTGATTATTTAACTGAGAGCCTTACACAGGTTAACGAAAAACTCACTTGGTGGAAACTGATGCTCAGTCCAAGATCTGGGGTGAGTTTTTTAAAAATCTACATTAAGGAGGACAAAACAAAATATATCGGCCTGATAACTTCAGATTAAATATGGATCTCACGCCCTAACTGGTTTGGCTCAGTGGATTAAAGCCTTGGCCTTCCGACTGGAGGGTCCCGGGTTCGATTCTGATCCCCAGCCCTAGTAAGGGAGCGACAGGAGGCAACCAATCGATGTCTCTCTATCTGTCTCTATCTCTCTCTCCCTCCCTCCTCCCTTCAATTCTCTCTAAAACTCTACCGGAAAACATCTTTGGGTGAGGATTAACAACAAAAAAATAGTTAAGTATGGGTTTCCCAAAATAGGGGTTGGGTGGGAGATGAGAGCCAGGAGGAGCCGGAGTCTCCCCCCACTTCATTTCAGGCTACCTTCCCTGCACACTGCAAGCACACTGACCAGGAGGGCAGCTGGAGATGGCATCTGAGGCGGGAAGCAATTACACTGGAATAAGGTTTACATCAAATAGTTTCAAATGTAAATTGCTCAGCCCCCCCCCCCCCCCCCCCGCTCCTCCCAATTTTTCTGTTAACAAGTCACAGTCTTGTCAGTCAAAACAGTCAATCTGCTTTCAGTCAACTCCGTTTGTAAGTAGAGACAAAACCTCAAAGGGAGAAGAATAATTTAGTAGTGAACAAGCACGAGGTCGCATCAACTTAAGAGGAAAGATGGATCAAGCTTCCCTCTTGCAAGCCACAATGCTTCAGAGGTCAAGAGAAGGGGGAACCAAGTGGACTGCAAGGGGTGGCTTCTTGCTTGCTCCCGGTAGGCAACTGTAATCCTTTATCAATCTTCCTCTTGCCCTCTTCCAAAATAACAGAGATGGCAAACAGCCTTTCGTGAGCCAAGCCTTTAACTCTTTGTCAGCGTTATGGGCTCCGGGCGAGCCGAGAGGGAACACTCCGCTTTGAAAACCTCCTGCACGATAGAATTCATCTCAACCTTTTGCTTAAAAGTGTCATGAAGAATGACACCAAAGTGGTCCTTTATTCGCTAAAAATAATACATCTACCATAAATCCGGCCCTGTGGAACTAGATGGAGAAATGGTACGATTTTAAGCAAACCATGTGACTTCTGAGTTAGCACCAGAGGAGATAAAATTTGGAGAGGATAAATTTTAACAACTTCACCTCATTCATAGCTTTGGCCCCAAAGCTAACTCCCCGTATAAAAGCACGTTTTAAAAATTCAAACAAAAAGTAAAACAGCTCCGCTCAAAAATTTTTACATATGAAGAGACAGTTGCTTCCGTTTTAAGTAGTGCTTTAAGAAACTATACATTTTAATGCTGGTTCCAGTGTCCTGAAATTTATAAATAGCTAAAATGGGAGGAAGAATTCTGGTGCAAAAAAAAAAAAGGAAATTTTACTCACTCTGCAAACACTTTCAAGACTTCTCTGTTGCACCTACAACTGCTTAACTTGAACACGTCTGAATCCTAAAAAGGCTAAGTCTACAGAGGTAATATCAAATGAAGAACTGAAGTCTGGGAGAAAGTGCCTGTTCAGCTTTCTTCCTAAAGTATCTTCATGGTTTCCCAAATACATATTCCTAGCATTGGAAATAAAAATCCCGTAGACCCAAAGGAAGTCTGTGCAACCTGAAAACCAAGGTAGCGGACTCTTTGGAAGAGGGAGACGTCACAAAAGGTTCCCCAAGGCAGTGCTGATGCCACCAGCAATCTCAGGGATCACCGGCACACGTCCTGGCCGGGGTTATGCCGGCCTGCCAAGGTTTGCCAAATTCAGCAAGGCCCACTTCGCCAGAGTCCACCTTCATAGCATCTTTCCCTCCGCACTTTAATGAACCCCGGGGCACATTCCCCAGCTCAGACGTGACTTCTTGGAAGCGCACAAACAGAATGCCTTCAAGGGTAAGAAATCAGTAACATTTCTCTTCCATATATTTTCATCGAGCATTTTCTTCATTCAACAGACTTCCACCTACAAACCTGCTGAACGCAATTCAGAGCAGCAGCCTCCAATGTATTTCCAAGTTATGAAAAGTTTGGTTTCCTGGCAAATAGATGTATGCATTAAGCCGACATATCTACCTAATTCCCATAGATACAGCAGGTCAAAATGTGGTGCAGAAATACTAGAATTGGCACTTCAATTGACTTTTTTCTCCTGTTCTCACAGAAAGTCTTTTAGTATAGGTTTTATAATTTACACAGCAGACACATAATTTAAAGGCAAACATGCACATACTGGGTATGAGTGCCTAAAAAGCTTAGACACTGAATACACAATTAAAAATACACATTTGGTGCCGACACTGGTATATTCCACACTCCCAGTAACTTATTCCAAATAAGACACAAAACAAGAATTTATTCCACATCCAATTACATTAGGCTGCAAACCTGCCTTCCTCAAAGTGGTTAGAGGCTGATTTTTGAAGTGGTTTCCCAGGGAAAGGTAAATCCCAAGTCTAAGATGGTTCAATATCCAGGATCTTATCTGACTGGAATTCTAAAACTTATCTTTCCAAAGATGTTGTGTGGTTTGTTGTTTTTTTTTTAAGCCCAAGGAGGGGACTGGATATTAATTGTATAAACATCTCCCCCCCCCCCCCGCCCTTTCCTATCCAGGGGACTCAGGAAAATCCCACACTTGGCCTGCCTAACTGGAAGTAACATTGCCATCTTCGATAAGATGGGCTATGTAGCCCAAGATGCAAGCGTGTCATCCCCCTCCACCATGTCATCGTCCACCCCACCAACACACACACACACTATTAGTGACAGGGTGTTCCTAGAAACTGGATTCAGCTTCCCACCACTTAGAGTCCTGACATCCAGCTCTTTAACACACAACACACACACCCTGGTCCCTAGATTTCTGCTCTCCTGTCTCCTCCAAAGGCAGCAAAGGGCTCACTAGGATCCTAAGTGCCAATAACACAGCATTAAAGGGCAACTGGGGAGTGGCTGGAGAGCAGGGCGATCAAGGCACTCAAGTCCCACTTAACTCCCTGCCACCCTTCTCCCCCACCCCAAACACGTGTGAACCCTTTCAGACCCTTTTCCTAGGGTGTCCGAGGGGTGAGGAGCGGCCACAGGCCCAGCTGCTGGCCAGCTGCGTCACCAGAGTGGAGGTGGGTTGGGGGCACCAGGCCCTCAGCCCACAGCCAGGTTACCCTGGGGGCCTCTTTGAGAATGCCCAGTTCCAGGCCTGGATGTCCGCGGGGCCGCAGGGCCTGTGCAGGCCTTCCGCCTTTTGGACTGACTGTTGAGACATACAAATAGGAGAAAACCCAAACTATTATTTTTTATGAGCCAAGTACGTGAGCGCACGCAGTTCTTACCATGTTGTTGGAAACCCCAATTCCCTCCCGTTAGGTTTTTAAAGTTGTTTTGAATCAAGCGCTCAAAACAACACTTTGCCAACCCAGAGGAGCCATTGCGCTGAGGGACAGGGGTGCTTGAGAAAAGCCTCACACACCCCTGAGGGGACAACTGTTGGAGGTATCCTCCCCCTCAAATTAAAGGAGAAAAGCCAGGCATCAACCCTCCCTCCCAAGGTCAGGTGGCATCAGTCACCACAAGGCAGGAGCACCCTGAATTATTTAATGAGCCTGTTGTCACAGGAGGCAACTCGGCAAAGCAGCACATTTTAAAAATCAAGGTAGACTGAATATCCAGTCAAATACCTGGGTTTGTGGGTGCAGTCCGTCCCCATCAAATAAAGGACAGCCATCCTCCAAAAGTGCCCCCATGCTCTGTGCCAGTCAAAAGCATGACATTTCAATGGAACAATATTTTAAAACGGTGACCCATCGCTTCCTTAGAAGGAAAAGAAGAATTTAGGCCATGGGCGGGACCCCCTGAAATGAACAGGGTGGCTGTCACTTTACTCTTCTATTCACAGCACTGGTTTGCCATCTTTAAACTCAAATTTCCTAGCATCCTAAATCCAGAAAAAAGGTCGAAAACTTAATGTCCAATTGTTTTGTAATGAAAAACGGAAAAGCGGAAAGTAGATTTTGCTCAAAACTGACAAAGTCCCATGTTTTTAAAGGACCTTTAGTTTAACAATGCAGTATCTTAACACTTTTGCCCAACAATTTCCACCTAGTGTAGGCACATGTTAAAAAGTGAATTTCCAGGGCATCCAGGTACCTCCCAGGGTGGAGAGGAGCAGTCACTTCGCATTTTACACTCTCCCATCCCATCGGAAGGGTTTTGTAATTTAGAAAGTGCATAAACCTTTTACAAGTCTGGTGACACTGAGCATCCACTGTTTTAGCCCAAATAAATCGTATGTGGATCTTTAACTGGGGGTACAAATAAAACCTGACATTTTAAATCAACTGCTGGGAAGGAGGGTTCAATCAACCTGCATCCCAGGAGGAAAAATGGTGGATTCGAGTTGCCCTCTTCCCCTGCACACTTCCCTCGATCCCCAGATCTCCACCTTTCCAGTCCTGAGATTCGGATTGATATTTAGCTCAATCATTTCTCTAAAACTGGCGCAAGAACATACTTGGAAACGTTCACCCATTGAAAAACTTTAAAAGTGAGTCCACTCAAAGCTTAAAAACAAAGGAAAAGAATAACTGTTCCCCAGCTTCAAGCATAGAATAAACTTTACAGTGAGGCACCTACAACAAGTAGATCAAAAATTTCAACTTTTTCCCACTAGGAGAAGCCGGCTTAAGGACATCAGGCAGCAGAGCTTCGCCTTTCTCCCCAAATAACAGGTTGGGAGAGGAAAAGGCTGCGCTTTGCACGCCTCTGCCCAGCTCCGGGCCAGCACGCCCACTCCAGCTCGCAGGCAGCAAAAGCCTTGGCCGAAAAGGCTCTCCGTCCGAGGCAAAGACTTGAGCAAGTACTCGCGGCGCTAGGTCGCCGGCCCCTGTACAGAGCTGCTGCTCGGCGCTTTCGGCCCTTGGCTCCAAGGGTTCAGGGGAGTGAAGGTGTCACACGAAGGCTTTCTATTTAACAGCGAAAACGGAGAAATCAAGCCCAAAGACTGCAGTGCAGCCCTCGGACTTGGCGAACCCTCAGCTTCTAGCCGCGTGCAGCTGGGTCCGGTTTTTGACACACACACACCCCCACCCCCAATCCGGTTCCAATAGGGATCAAAGCTGGAGCAGCCTGGAGCGGCCGGCCCCAGGGACTTCCATCTGAGAGGGCAATGGGGTACAGTCCCCCAATTCTGCTTCTCGAGGCGCAAACCTGGGCCCACGACCTCAGGGCATGAGGGCAGGTTCGGGGGCACCAGGACACGTTTTCTCAGTGCGGGAAAACAACGGCGGAGAAGAGAAGCGCTTTTTAGACCGGGGGGACCCCCTTGGTCCTCAAAAGATCCAGATGCTCTCAGATACACCGCCAGGAGAGGAGTGCTCCCGTGTCCCCACAAAAAAAATAAGAGTCCTCCCCAGAAACGCGCACGTGGAAAGCAGGTCTACGCAGGCACACTCACTCCTCGCCCGCACAGCCATCTCTTCCTGGCTTACGCGCCCCCCTGAAAAGCCACCATCGATGAGTTTTACGAAAAAGGGAGGAAAGACGCTGAAAGAGAACCCTCACTCGGCCCGCCGGGAGGCCTCCAGCGGCGCCCGCGCAAGGAAACCACCTCTCCACGGACACACGGCCCCGGCTCTTCCATCTCGGCTCTCACCGAAAACAATAGCACGCGCGCCTGGTCCAGCAAATAAGGAAATTAAATCCATAAAAAGGGGGAGAGGGGTCCCTCGGGGACGGGGGCGGCGGAAACCCTCGCACTAGGAAACCAGGTCTCCACTGACACACACCTATGTCTTCCCCGCTCATGCCCCGTTCAGAGGAAACGGTGGCACGTTTTGTCACACACAGAAAATTAGACGAGGAAAAAGGGGTAACTCCACGTTTGGGGGATTCCACGTTTTTGGACACACACACACACACA
Organism: Antrozous pallidus; assembly: GCA_027563665.1. Taxonomy (NCBI): domain Eukaryota; kingdom Metazoa; phylum Chordata; class Mammalia; order Chiroptera; family Vespertilionidae; genus Antrozous; species Antrozous pallidus. The sequence goes on along the minus strand of CM050524.1, from coordinate 50,084,927 downwards.
GCCCTACTCCTATGGAGCGAGCACCGCCATGTAGCCACCAAAGGGCAAACAAGACATCCCGAAAGGAGAAGACACCCCCCCCCCCCCCAAACCCAACCAACTCACCGCTTTGGGGCCGTCCCCGCGGCCCTCCGCGCGGCCTCCGGGGTGGAGACACTCACACGCACACACGCTCCCCCGGGGAAGCCCCCTCGGAATTCGCCTTGCACTCACCTCGTCGTCGTGGTGCTGGCAGAAGCCGAGGCGCTCGGGGAAGACGGAGATGATGGAGAAGGGCGGGCCGGTGAAGGGCGCCCCGAGCCCGAGCTGCTGCGCGGCGGCGGCGGCGGCGGCGGGCCCCGGCGGGCCGCGCTCGATGTAATGGTCCTTGGTGAGGCGCACGCGCTGGTGCGCTCGGACGCAGTTGTCGCACAGGTGCTCCTGGCAGTCGAGGCAGCGCGACGAGGCGGCGTTGCCCTCGTCACAGGAGCTGCAGCCGTGAGGCCGGCGCAGCAACAGCGCCGACGGAGAGGCGGCGGGTCCCCCCGGCGCGGAGCGGGAAGGCGCGGGCGGCGGCGGCGGCGGCGGCTGCGGGAGCGCCGGCGCCGAGGCGGACGCGCGCGGGTGCGCGTGGTGCGCGTGGTGCCGGTGGTTGCTGCCGTGGCCGCCCGCACCCGCCGGGGTGCCGGCACGCCCGTTCTTGGGCGGCGGGTCGTCGGCCGTGGCCACCACGGCGTCGAGCAGGTTGCTGAGCAGGAAGGCGGACGAGGGGAGCGCGTCCATGCCCGTCGCCTCGGCCAGCACGACTTTCTGGTCGCAGACGGGGCAGAGCAGTTTGAGCGACTCTCCTCCCGGCGCGCCGCCGCCGGCCGTAGGCAGCCGGTGCGCCTCGAGGCACGGGCGGCAGAAGGCGTGCAGGCAGGGCAGGACGTGCAGGCGGCGCGCCGCGGCCCCGGGGGCCCCGCCGCCGCCCCCCGACGACGTGGACGTCTGCGAGGACGACGACGACGCAGACGAGTTGGAGGAGAGCGGCGCTGGCGAGCCGCACATCTCCTTGCACAGCAGGCAGATCTGGAAGTCGGTCTCGGGGAACGAAGCCATTTGCAACCAGGCCCGGAGGAGGGAGGAGACCAGAGAGGAAGAGGAGGAGAGGAGAGCGCCGACGAGGTGGGTGGGGAGCCGCCGACTCACTCAGAAAAATGCATCGATTAGGTCTGCGATCCGAGAGCCCGCACCAGAGCGGCGCGCGGCACTCGTGGCCTCGCCGCGTCCGGCCCGCGCGCTGCCACTTCCCGACGCTGCGGGCATTAAATGCCACTGGCCAGAGGCTCCGCACACAGATTCCGCCCCCCCCCCCCCCAAGAGGACGCGGGGGCCGCGTGCCTGACAAAAGCGGGAGCGCCGGAACAAGTCCCGACTCGCGAGGGGAGAGCGGGGGGCAGGGAGGTCAGAGGACTCCCTGGAGCAGCTGGAGCCGAGTTTCTCGCTCGCGGAGGGAGAAGTCCTCCAAAGTAGAGTCCGCTGTGCAATCCCAGTCCTGGCGGGAGAAGCAAAATCTGGTTTCGACGAGTATTTGGTTGCGTTGCTTTTCTTTAAACGAATTTAGTTATTAGTCTCTTCTTGCGAGAGAATGGCTCCCCCAAACTAGTAAAGGCGGGAGCGGCGCGACGCCCAGCCCGTGTCCCCCCGCGCGATGCCGGCCGCCCCACCGCATGACGCGGCGGCCAGGGACTCCTGGGTGGCCCGGCGTGCTGCGCTCGGGCTTGCGCACGGCCGGGCGCGGGCTCCCCTGCAGGACGGTCGGCCCCGCGGCAGCTGCAGGTCGTAGGGGCCCGGCCGCGGGCGCACGCGTGGAGCAGTACGCACGCGCGTCCCACGCGCCTCGAGTCTCCCGCGCGCCTGCCCGGCCGCCCGGCGCTCAACACGCACGCGCGCCCCACGCGGCCCAGGGCCCTCGTGCCCCCGCCTCGCCGGGCCCGGGCGCCTCCCGCGCGCTCCTTCCCCTCCGGTTTAGCCGCGCTGCAGCGCGGGGCCGCAGGTCCCCGCGGGCCGTCCTGAATTATTCATCGGCAGGAAGATATTAGATGTACCCGCTGCCCGCTCCGCGCGAGCCGTCGTGCAATGCTATCCGAGCTCCGCGCGCGCCCCGCGCCCCTCCTCCTCCTCCTCCTCCTCCTCCTCACGTCCGTCCTCTCTGAAACCTTGGCAGCCAAGGGGGATCACATTTCCTTTGTCATCGGGCCATTTCGCCCTCGCCTCAGTCCCCCCTCCGATCCCAAGCCGCGGGGACGGAGCCTCCTCCGGGGCGCGCAGGAATCAGTGGAACCGGCCACGGCCCGGCGCGGTGAGCTCGGGAGCCGCGTGGCCAGCGCCGCGGGCCAGCGTCATCTTTCAGAAACGAGTCGCTGTGCGAGACGAGGGTGGCCCCGGCCGCGCCGCGCCTACGGCTTCGCTCACGCCGCGCGCCCTGACCTCCTGGGGCTTTGCACAACTCCCCCACTTCGGGCGGTGGGCGTGCACGCGCGTGCGGGCCCCCCCCCTCTTTCTCCGCTTTGCCGTCTCTTCCTTCTCCTCCACCTCCTCTTAGTTCGCTGGTTATTGGGACTGATCGGAATTCGGAATCCTTTTAATCTCCAAAGAAGCACACTCACTTCCGCCCGAGTGCTGGGAGGGGGCTGGGGGAGGGGACACAGGAGAGGGGGTTCCAGGCAAACAGGAAACATTAGCCCTCTCTGCTTGGCTCGCTTTTGTGTGCTCCCTCCCTCCTCCCTCCGACCTCCTCCCTGCTCCAGGCCGCTGGGGAGACGAACGCCCCCAGGCTTCAGTGTGACGACCTTTGAAACCTTTCTGAGCCGAGGAGCGGAGAGGGACTCTTCCGTTTATTTTTAAAAAAGGAAAGAAAGGAAAAGATTTCATTCGGAATCGTGGTTCCACAGAAGCTGATATCTCTGCCCGTGAAATCTAGGGTTCCCCCCCACCTTTTTTGGGGGGGGGGATTATTATTTTTTAATTTTTCTGAATTATTATTTGTTAACGTTATCTTAAGGACTGCATATCTGTGATCAGCACTAAAATCTCACCCCGCTGTGTGCAGTTGGATGGGTGGAATTAAACGAACCCGAATTCTGATCTCCGGAGGGGCCAGTTTCCTTTGAGTTTTAATGAGGAGTGTGGGGCCGAGGGCAGCTGTTCAGGGGAGGCTTCCCCGGGTGATGGCCCCTCGGCCATCTGGGTGGTGCCCCAGGCTGCCTGGGCGGTTCTGGGAGAGGAACTTGCTTGCCCCTGGAAAGAGGGGGACTTGGGAGAGCAGATAGGACCACATGCCAGCATTTAGAGGGTGTCTGGTCTGATGGCCAATGGGCTGAACAGTTGTCCTGGTCTAAACGCTGTCAAGCTGTTAGTGATGCGTTGGGTTCTACTTGTACAACCAATAACCTGGATGAGTCTCAAAAGCACCACGTTAAGAGAGAGAAGCCAACCACAAGAGTTCATACTATGTGATTCCATTTACAGGAAATAATAGAACAGGCAAAACTAAATCCTAGAGATAAGAAAATCACCTGGGGTGGCGGGGGTGTATTGACGGGGAGGGCAGGAATGAGGGAACCTTGGGATAATTATATATATAATAATTATATATATGTGTATATATATATATATACAGGTATATAGAAACATATTGGTGTCTACATCTGTCAAAACTTGTCAGTGTGACATTTAAGATCTGTGCAGGTCACTGTGTGTAAATTATATTTCAATAAAATGAAATAATTTAGTGTCCACTCTGAATAACCATGAATGGGTTATAAAGATGAAAAAAACACAGCCATGTAAATATCACCAGAATTTGGGAAGTTTTACAGGAAAAGATCAACTTGGAAAGAGCCCTTAAAGCGACCCAGCTGGATAAATGTGCTGAACATCCCCCACTGCAGAAAACACCTCCCTATCCCGAAAGGGACAACGCCGCTGGGGGCCCCAAGTGCTGTCCTTTCCACTGGGAAGGGCCAAGTCCTCAGCTACCCTCCGGAGCGCTGCCCGCAACACCTGGAGTCAATCGGAGCTCAGTGAACATGGACTGAAATGTGTAGGGAGTGCAGCAATTACTCTCAAAAGCAAAACATGCCAATTATATCTCAATAAAACCTGGAAAACAAAACAGCTCCTTGTTTGCCAATGAAATGGAAGTAAGCACCTCATGCTACCATTTATTGCCTTTAGGGGTTTCTTCGTTTCATAGTTTGAGACCTGCGTGTAAACATGCACACGGTCACATATGGACTCTACAAGCAGCTCGTGACTTTTCTACCACACTGGCATTGCTTCAGAGGTGTATATATTTAAGGGGTTGGTTTCTTTTCTTTGATTGTTTTTTAATCTCTCCCTCCCCCCCCCCCCCCAAAAAAAAAAGGAAAAAGGAAAACAGATGGGGGAAGAGAATTGCCAGAAGGAAGATGGCCCCAGAGGGTCAGAGAAAGGATGGGCCAGACTTGCTGTCTCCCTCTTGGTTGGCCCCACCCACCAGCATCTAAAAGGTTTATTTAAAAAACTTGAAGATGATGGTTGGTACCGGGGGTGGGACAGTGTTGAACAGTCCTGCAGATCCTAGCAAGGGGATAGCGGATATGAGGTGAGAAGTCAGCTGAGACATGATGGAGGGGCAGGAAGGCTGTTACTCCAGAAAGAGGAATCAGACTTGACAGCGGTTGGTGGGTTAATTTCCTGGGGACAATTGCTCAGAATAAGCCAAAAAGAAAAGAAAAAAAAAAGAGTAGGGGGGTTGAGGGAAGAAAGGTTTTGATTTTATCTAATATATTTCCTTTCTTAAATTGATCCATTGACGGGAAACAGGGCTGTGGTATAAGTTGTTAAATTAGCACATTCCTGATTTCCAGTGACTTAATGTACCATAAGTAGAAAAGAGGGAATTCTTTAAAGCCAGTAATTTAATCTTAATTATACAGAAATACAGTTATGATTTTTTTAATATTGCATAGTGATAAATAACAAATTAGGATTAGACTCTAATTAGCCTTATCCATGAGAGGAACAAAAGCCATATATCCAGATGAAAGGCCAGAGAGAGTCCCCTGCTGTAAACTAGTATTAAAATTTTCATTGCATCCTAGCTAATAAACACCCTTTCTTAGCAAGAGAGGAGCATGCAGCCTTCCAGTTTTCTCTCTGCAAGTTAATGTGAGAAAGGGAGTTCCTAGACCTCCCCAAATCATGAACATAAATCATTTTGTCTTTTAATAATAACTACCTTTTAAAAGAAACCAGTCCTGAAATTATGATGGAGGCAGTACATTTGCATTCTTTCTCCAACTCATCTGTAATCATATTTTGTTTCCAAAGTTGACAGTAGGCCCTGCTGTTCTCAGACCTGGGGTTGGGGATTAGACCATATTTCCATCAGAGTGACTTTGCATCTGCTTTTTTCAACTGATCTTTAATTATATATCTGATGCACCTGCTTGTTTTGATGTCAAACCTGCACCTTCACCATCATCCTCCAGTGTATTCATATAAATATTTAAAGCATAATTCACCAAGTGTTTTTTAAAACGTTCAACAAATATTACATCACAATTACTATTTTGAGCCCTGAGGATGGGTGGGCATCAGCCTCATAGACAACCGTTGAATCATCCTTTGCCTCATCCTGCCAGTGGAAGGGGCATAGAGTTCTAACTGGGGCAACTCTTGACTCTGCCCTACCTCTGGCCTTGGAGTCATGAACAGAGGAGTGTGTCAGGTGCTTTCCACATCCCAGAAGTCAGAACAGCAGCAAGCCAGATGATAACGTGTAAGCACTAGTCCCCTGGAGCTCTAGAAACAACAGTAGGGAAACCTGAATTGCACATATGAAAGCTAAAAGTCAATATCCAGCTTTAGTAGTTAGAAGTCATTCAGAGCTCAGCTAGGCTTACATCCCAGTTTCATCACTCTTCACTGTGTGATTTAGGGTAAGTTACTTCTCTGCACCTGAAATTCCCCGTGCATATAATATGTCTGATACAAGTACCTAGCCCATCAGGGTTAAATGAGCTACTAACTGTACACTCTTGGTATGGTATCAACCACATGTCAAACACACATCTAATTAGCGTTCTAGGTGTTTGTATTTTTTATATATTTTTATTGATTTCTAAGAGGAAGGGAGAGGGAGAGAAAAAACATCAATGATGAGAGAATCATTGATTGGCTGCTTCTGGCACACCCCCTCCCCCCCCAATGGGAATCCAGCCCATACACCTGGGGCCTGTGCCATTGACAGGAATCAGACCTGGGACCCTTCAGTCCGCAGGCTGATGCTCTGTCCACTGAGCCAAGCCAGCTAGGGCTCTAGGTTTATATATATTTTTATTTTTTAACATATTTTTATTGATTTATTTACTGAGAGGAAGGGAGAGAGATGAGAGTTAGAAACATTGATGAGAAGGAAACATCTATCAGCTGCCTCCTGCACACTCCCTCCTGGGTATGTGCCTGCAACCAAGGTACATGCCCTTAACCAGAATTGAACCCGGGACCCTTCAGTCCGCAGGCTGATGCTCTATCTACTGAGCCAAACTGGTTAAGTCTAGGTTTATTTTTCATATATTTTTTATTGATTGATTTTTTTTTAGAGAGAGAGAGAGAAACATATTTACTGTTCCTCTTATTGAAGCATTTCATTGGTCGCTTCTTGTATGTGCCCTAACCGGAGATGAAATCCCACAATCTTGGCATATTTGAATGATGCTCTGACCCAGTGGTCGGCAAACTCATCAGTCCACAGAGCCAAATATCAACATCACAACAGTTGAGATTTCTTCCGAGAGCCAATCTTTTTAAATTTAAACTTCTTCTAATGCCACTTCTTCAAAATAGGCTCACCCAGGCTGTGGTATTTTTGTGGAAGAGCCGCACTCAAGAGGCCAAAGAGCCGCCTGTGGCTTGAGAGCCGCAGTTTTCGGACCACGGCTAACCACCCGAGCTACTCCGCCAGGGCTTAGCTTTCTGTTGTTGTGGTTTCTTCTTTCTTTTTGAAATTATCCTTATTCCGCATAATCAACAGACTGTTTTCCCAAACTGCTTGCCCGCCTATTTAACGTGGTCACTGCCTCATCACTGCCCTTCCCCGAACCTTCACGTCTCAGGCACCCCTTTACATCCTCCTTCCACCCACCGTCTCAGGCACCCCTTTACATCCTCCTTCCACCCACCGTCTCAGGCACCCCTTTACATCCTCCTTCCACCCACCGTCTCAGGCACCCCTTTACATCCTCCTTCCACCCACCGTCTCAGGCACCCCTTTACATCCTCCTTCCGCCCACCGGAGAGGTGTGATCTCGCCTCTCACCCTCACCTCAAGACCCCATGGTGGCAGCCTGGGGTCCGCAGTGTTTTAGCTAAGGGCTGAGCTTCGATTTTCTTAAATGGAACAAGAATGTCTTTTATAACAAGCAGGCAAAAACGATAAAAAGTTGTTCCTAAAATAAAAATAGCAGGAAATCGAGATACATAAGTCAGTCCATACTGTTAAGACCGAACAGCTTCTTATTCCAAACGCTCTCTGATGTTGTCGCTGAAAGACTATGCCGTTCGAGTTGTCCGGTTTAGCCTGACCTTGATTTGACCCTCACTCATTCCACCTGCTCTAGACTTCAGTGGCGTCCTCTCACCCCACAAAGGTTAACGCAGACTGTTTAACCTGACAGCCACGCACCTCTGCCCCGTCCCCAGCCTGTTCCATCACCGTTCCACCCGGCCCTGCCCGCCACCCATGTTCCCAAACTCCACTGCGCAGGGCCCGTTCCGTTTTCTGCCTGGCTCTGGCTCTTTTTACTTGGCCTCTTCCCAGGCCCAGGCCTTGCACTGAGCAGTGGGTCTCTTGCCCCCACCCTGGAGTCTGGGCTAGCGGGGTTTCATTCTGTCTTTGACAGATAGAATGTGACAGCGGAGATGCCACGCCAGTTCTGGGCTCAGCCTTTAAGACAGCTAGCAGCTGGGTCTCTCACAGACGGAACCATGTTCATTCACATGGAGAGATCACAGGGAGTGTCGTGGAGTCGACATGGAGAGGGAAAGGGGTGCATTGGGTTCGGCCGCCCCATCCCCGCTGAGGCGCCGGGCCTGGGAAGGAAGGCTTGTCGGGACCTCCAGACCATCCAGGTTGGTGTCATGGAGCATCACTCAGCAGAGCCAGCCCAAATTTCTGATCCTCAAAATTGTGAAATGAAACGATTGTCCTTTGAAGGCACTGTATTTTGGGGTCTTTGATTTTTAGAGAGAGAGAGGAAGAAGGAGAGAGAGAGTGAGAGAGAGAGAGAGAGAGAGAGAGAGAGAGAGAGAGAGAGAGAGAGATGGATGAAACATCGATTTGTTGTTCCATTTATTTATGCATTCATTGGTTTATTCTTGTATGTGCCCTAACTGGGCTATCGAACCCAAGACCTTGATGTATTGGCATGATGCTCTAACCAACTGAGCTACCCAGCCAGAGCATTCATTTTGGGGTCTTTTGTTACACAGCAATAAATAATTAGGGCACTCACACGCCAGCCTTCCCTGGAGTCTGTGCCAGGTTAAGTCCTTAAAATTATTCTTTATTTTTTTAAGCAGCTTTATTGAAGTATGATTGGCACATAGTAAATAAACGAAACACATTTAAAGTATACAATCTGGTACAGAATAATGTTGAATGTAAACTGTAATTGAAAAAGAAAAAATATAAAACTTATCAAAAAATGTATACAATTGGGTAAGTTTTGATATATGGATACCCCCATAAAACCATGACTGCAACCAAGAGTGAATGTTCCCATCACCCTTAAAAGTTTTCTTAGGCCTAGCTGGTGTGGCTCAGTGGTTGAACATCGGCCTCTGGACCAGGAAGTCAAGGTTCGATTCCCTGTCAGGGCCCATGCCCAGGTTGTGGGCTCGATTCCCAGGAGGGGGCATGCAGGAGGCAGCCGATCAGTGATTCTCTCTCATCATTGATGTTTCTAGCTCTCTCTCCCTCTCCCTTCCTTTCTCTAAAATCAATAAATATGTTTTTTTTAAAAAGTTTTCTTAGGACCCATGATACTCCCTCTATTCAACCCCATCCCATTCAACCATGATCTGCTTTCAGTCACTATTAATTAGTTTGCATTTTCTATAAATGAAACCATATAAAAGAACCCTCTGTTCTTTTGTACAATACGTACATTTTGGAGGTGGGGGTCTGACTTCTTTCATTCAGTATAAGTACCGTAAGAGTCATCCATACTGGTGCATCAGTAATTCATTTCTTTTCTTGCTGAATATTATTCCATTGCGTGGATGCACTGCATTTGTTGCTTCATGCTCCTGTTGGTCATTGTTGGTTTGTTTTTTGTTTTTTCAAATTTTGGCTACTTCAAATAAGGGTGCTATGAACATTCATATAAAAGTCTTTGTATGGACAAGTATATATTTTCTCGTGGAAAAATACCTGTGAGAGGAATGGTTGGATCCTATGCTAGGTATATGTTACCTTTGCAAGGAACTGCAAAATAGTTTTAAATAGTGGTTGTGTCATTTTACATTTCCACCAACAATGTATAAGAGTTCAATTTTATCCACCAAAAATTTCTATGGCCATTTTTGTGTTTTATTTAATTTTACCCATTCTAATAGGTTTGTGATAATATCTCCTTATGGTTTTAATTTGCATATCCCTAAGTCTAATAATGTAGAGCATTTTTTCATGTGTTTATTTGCAAACCATAGATTTTTACTGAAGTGTCCGTTCAAAGCTTCTGCCTTTTTTTTTAGTGGGTTGTTTTTTTCTTATTATTATTTTTTCCTTATTATTTGAGAGTTCTTTAAGATTTTTTACAGAGAAGAAGGGAGAGGGATAAAGAGTTAGAAACATCAATCAGCTGCCTCCTGCACACCCCCTACTGGGGATGTGCCCACAACCAAGGTACCTGCCCTTGACGCGAATTGTACCTGGGACCTTTCAGTTCGCAGGCTGACACTCTATCCATTGAGCCAAACCAGTTTCGGCTATTTGAGAGTTCTTTATATATTATGGGTATAATCCCTTTATCTGATACATACTTTGCAAAGATTTTTCTCCTCATCTGTAGCTTGTACTTTCATTCTTTCTTTTGAATGAATTTTAAATTTTTGTGAAGTTTAGATTATTAATTATTTTATGGATTATAGTTTTGGTGTTGTATCTAAACAACCTTTCTCTAGGCCTTGTTTTCCTTTTCTATAAAATTGGAATGAAAATAGACCCTAGCTTTCTGGATGATTGTGAGGATTAAATACTTTTAAAGCATTTACCAGTAACTCAGTCTGGCGCATGATAAAGCTCAGAAAATGACAGTGACCTATGTTGTTATAATTATTGTCACCAATAATACTTTTACCCTCCACACACTTTGATCCTGTATCATCTGAAATGTCCTTGCCCTCAATCTCCATCCATCTAAATCCACCCATCTGTTAGACTCTAAAATTTAGAGGCTGAATCCAAGGCCACTGCTTTTCCATAACCCCAGGTAAAAAGTCGTCTGATTCACTTTGTTTGACGGGACCATAGCAAATGTGACAGAAGCAGAAACCAGAAAGCGTTTGAGCTTTTAGAGCTTGCCCACTTGCTGCTTGCTATTGAAGCCCTGTGACCACTTGGGCCAACCTGCTGGAGGATGAGAGACATGTGGCCCGGTTAATCCCTCACCCCCATGACAGACGGCCTCGTAATGAGCATGTGAGGGCAGCCAGCCTCCAGGTTACCTGCCAGATGACGGGGAGTGATTTACCCAAGGTAATACAGGGAGAGAATGAGGCAATAGGTGACACCAGTCAATGAACAAACATTTGTCAAGCACCTCCTTACTATGTAAGGCTTTGGGAATGTGAGCCACAGTCCCTCCCTCGAAGGGGGACACAAGGCACACGTGGATGTGGCGTGGATTCGTTTCTTGTGATGAGTGCTATACAGCAAAGCTGGGTCAGGAGACCAAAGCTGGAGCTGGGCTGCTGTTTTATTTATTTGTTTTATTGATTTCAGAGAGGAAGGGAGAGGGAGCGGGAGAGGGAAACATCAGTGATGAGAGGGAATCATTGATCAGCAGCCTCCTGCAGGCCCCACACTGGACACTGAGCCCTCCGCCGGGCGTGTCCCCTGACGGGACTCCCATCATGAACCCCTGGTTCGCAGGCCGGCGTTCAGCCACTGAGCCTGTAGACTGGGCTCTCCTTGTTGTTTTGATTTGCATTTCCAAATGCAAATGGTTAGCGATGTTGGCCCTCTGTAAGTCTTTCTTTAGAAAAACATCTATTCAGGTCTTTTAGATCTTTTGTCCATTTTAAAATCAGATTGTGTGTGTGTGTTTTACTGTTGAGTTGTATGAGCTCTTTATATATTTGGGGTATTAGCCCCTTATCAGATTTATGATTTGCAAATATTTGTCCCATTCAGTAGGTTGCCTTTTCATTTTGATCGTTTCCTTCTCTCTACAGAAGCTTTTTGTTTGGTGTGGTGCCTCTTTTTTTATTTTTGCTTTTGGTGCCGGATTTAAAACAATCATCCCGAGACCTATGTTAAGGAGCTTCCCTTGTATTGTAGGAGATTCATAGTTTTAACCCTGTGTCTAAGTCGAATTCATTTTTGAGTTAACTTTGCTTTATGGTGTCAGTTTAGTGACCCGGTTTCATTATTTCGTGTGTGGCTGTCAATTTTTCTCAGCACCGTTTATTGAAGAGACTGTCCTTTCCCCCTTGTATATTCTTAGCCCCTTGGCCACAACTTCACTGACCGTCTACTGAGTGTGTGGATTTACCCAGGGCTCTGTATTCACCGTCATTGACTTGTGTCTGTTTAGTTACTGTAGCTTTGTGATAGAGTTTAGAACCACAGAGTGTGGTGCTCCCAACTTTGTTCTTCTCAAGGTTGCCTTGGCTCCAGTATATCTTAAAAGAAAACGACAAGACAGACAGAAAAAAGAGAAAGAAGAAAGATGAGAAGAAGGAAGGAAGGAAGGGAGGAAGGAAGGAAGGAAAGAAGGGAGGGATGGAGGAAGGGAAAGAAACCAGCAAGATTTACTGATGGATTTAATGAGAGAAACTCAAGAGTGAGAGTGGGGCCGAAACTGGTTTGGCTCAGTGGATAGAGCATCGGCCTGCGGACTGAAGGGTCCCGGGCTCGATTCCGGTCAAGGGCAGGTACCTTGTTGGGCACGTCCCCGGTGGTGGTGGTGGTGGGGGGTGCAGGAGGCAGCTGATTGATGTTTGTCTCTCATCGATGTTTTTAACTCTCCCTTCCTCTCTGAAAAAAAAATATATATATATATATTAAAAAAAATAAAATAAAGGTTGCTTTGGCTCCAGTATATCTTAAAAGAAAAAGACAAGAAAGACAGAAAAAGAAGGAAGGAAGGAAGAAAGGGAGGAAGGAAAGAAGGGAGGGAGAGATGAAGGGAGGGAGGGATGGAGGGAGGAAAAGAAACCAGTAAGATTTGCTGATGGATTTAATGAAACTCAAGAGTGAGAGTGGGGGTAACACCAGGGTTTTGGCCTGAGCAGCTGGTTAAATGGCACCACTTCCTGCGCTACAGAATGCTGGGAGACTGAAAAGAGCATATGCTGCTACTGCTACTGAAAGGACCGTGCAGTTCACATTTGGGACAGGAAACAGTTTCTGGAGAAGTCCTAACTGGCTGCCTCTGGGCCTGTGTGCCCCCAGATCTGTTGCGTGCCCTCTGCTCTGCACCACAAGGGGAGCTGAGTTCAGTCGTGTTCTCCCGTCATGGGCTGCCGGCCGGGTTTGGCCAGCAGGAGGCTGGCAGTTGATTGGAGAAGGGGAAGAAGGGAAAAGCCTCCCCTTCTCTTTCTGGCTTGGGGCCCAACTCCAGGCTCCAGCCAGGGATACATCTCTCACCCCGTTTGTGGCTTCATCTTCTAGCAGGTGACCCCGACCCCTGGGTTCTGCTAACATCATCTCCTTTTTGACCTTCCAGCCAGCGAGTGTCAGCAGTTTCCTGCTCTCGCTGAACTCTGGGTTCCATCACCTGTCCAATTAAATCCCTCCATTAAATCCCCTCTGTGTAAATACGCGTTTCTTCTTCCCGAGTTGGCCCTGACCATGGGACTCGGGGCTGAAGGCTCACAGGAAAGCACGCAGGCTCAGGTGAGAAGCAAACACCTTGCACAACCCCACCTGGTACGGACTCCCCGGCTCCAGGGTGCTTATCAGCCCTCACCTTGGGATTTGCTTATTGCTGACCTCTGTGCGTTTGTACGAGACATTCCTTCCATCTGCTTCCATCTGCGTGTCATACGTGGTTTTCACGCATCCGTGGCCATCTCCCTCTTCAAATCCCAGCTTAGCAACCCTGGCCTCCGGTAAGCCTTCCTGCAACGTGTCCAGCCTCCAGCCTGTTGCCTTTGCTCAAATGGGCACTGGCTCAAATGTTGCCCAGGAGTTGCGTTCTGTCTCCTACCCCTGTGCTTTGGGAGACTGTCCCCTCTACTATTGCCCGCAACTCCCTTTTACTGGAGAATTTCTACTCGGCCTTCCAAACCCGCTTCAAGTGTCCCATCTGGGAAGTAAGCCGTTTCTCGTGGGCTCCCTCCCTGGACAGACACACTCTCCCACATTCATGCTGCCATTATGGTTCCTGGCAGACCACACTGCAGTGAACTTACACGTCTCCTTTATAAAATGGCCAGGTCCTCGGAGGCAGAGGCTAAGCCACAAGCTCCGGTCTGGGCAGCGGTGGCCTCCCCGCCTCGTTGTTGGACGCTGGCTGCTGGCTGCATGGACGATCATTTCAGTGATTGCAAGTGCCTTCGGACTAGCCTGTCAGGGTATAAACCTCTCTTAGGAAAATGCCTAATCCTCGTTGGCCTATCCCAGTGGTCGGCAAACCACGGCTCGCGAGCCACTTGCGGCTATTTGGCCCCTTGAGTGTGGCTCTTTCACAAAATACCTCGGCCTGGGCGAGTCTATGTTGAAGAAGTGGCATTAGAAGTTTAAAAAATGTGGCTCTCAAAAGACATTTCAGTCGTGGTACTGTTGATATTTGGCTCTGTTGACTAATGAGTTTGCTGACCACTGGCTTATCCTATGGCAGGAGGAAACAAATAAATGTTGTCATCGTATGTGAACAATTTATTTCCCTATGTCCCACCCCTTTCCTTTCTCTTGTTTTATCTCTTCTTAGCTTTAGTTTTACCTATTTTTGTTTACTTTGTATTTTGAAATAATTTAAACATTTTATTGATTGGTTTTTAGAGAATGAGACAGAGAAACTTTAATTTGTTGTTCCACTTCTTTATGCTTTCACTGGTTACTTCTTGTTTGTGCCCTGACCAGGCATTGAACCTGAAACTTCGGTCTATCGGGTATCGTCCTAACCAACTGAGCTACCTGGCCACGGTGAAATAAAATTAAATGTAGAGAAAATTACAATAATAATTCAAAGAACTCCCATATTTCCTTTATCCAGAGTCCCTAAATGTTAACTATTTCCTCATTTGCGTTATCACTCCTTCTCTCCCTCTCCATATATATGTACATATTACATGTACAATATATGTGTGTGTGTGTGTGTGTGTGTGTGTGTAATGTGTGTGTGTATGTTTTTCTGAACCATTTGGGAGGGGATAACAATGCCCCTCTATTCCTAATCACTTGTGCATTTCCTAGGAATACAAACATTATCTTATATAACCAAGGCACAGTGATCTGAATCAGGAAATTTAGCATTGATACAATACTATTATCTACTCCCCAGACTGCAGTCACATTTCACCAGTTTTCCCAATAATGTCCTTTTGGCACATGTGGGTTTCCCTTCCCAGGCCCAGGGCAGGACAGCAGGCCGCCTTCAGGGGTCCTGTGTCTGCATCCCCTTTAATCCGGGTGGGTCCCCAGCCCTGCTTTTGCCTTTCGGGACCCGGACATTTCTCAAGTGTCCAGGCCAGCTGTTTTGTTCCCTCGTGGGTTTCAAAATGCCCCTAAGACTGTACCTCTCACCAAACTCTTCTGATCCAGACTCAGGGGAGGGACTCTCTGCAGAGCCTTGTAAAACCTTAAATAAACTACATGAACAAATTCCACTTTGACCACTATCTTGTTAAAATTCCTTAAAAAAGTTAACTCGTTGGGCTCAAAGCACCTTAACAAAAGCCAGGCTGTGCTTCTCCTAGTATTCGCCGTTCCTCAAAGGGTTTTACGTGCTGTTTAATGATTTTTCACAAATAGTTTTTCTTGCCCTTAAAGTCGTATTAATTGAATTTTAATTCAGTAGGATCACCCTCTAAAAAAGGAGCACTGGCTATGTGGGCTGAGCAAGTTAGGGCCCCCAGACCTCCTGGTAGGGCCTTTTGGAAGCAAAGTGGGAATTGGAAGGGTGGAAAGCACAGCCAGGCGGCATCTTAATGAAAAAGCCCCCGTTTCATTTTCAGCCAAGGAAAGCCTGATGGATGATCTAGACAGCGGTCAGCAAATTCATTAGTCAAGAGCTGCGAATGGCGACTCTCGAGCCATGGTTTGCTGACCACTGGCCCAGGGGATAGATTTCAGGAGACAGGTAGGTAGGTAGCTAGTTGGTAGGTAAACCAACCCACATTCAGAATTCTATAAAACATGGGAGAGGGTAATGATAACAACAATACTGGGTTAGTCAACAGCCACTGGATGACTTCTGTGGCCCGTAAGGGGCTGGGCAGAGGCCAGATGAGGGCTGCTAGTGACCTCAGACTCCTGACCCCTGAGGAACACTGTCGGGCGCTGTACACTGCTCTTAGGAAAGGCCAGAAAGGAAGAAAAAGCTTATTTCTTACAACTGAGCAGACTGGATTTTAGGCAGAAATCAGAGACTCTGGGAACCACTCCTAAAAACAGCTAGAGGCCATTTATTCCAGAGCATTCTAGGAGGTACTACTCCTTAAGCTGCAAAGTGAGCACTAAACTCATTTTACAGATGTGGAAGCTGAGGTCCAGGGAGGGCAGGAAGTGGCAGAGCTGCGGCTCCACCCACCAGTGTCTAATTCCAACGCCCGGGCCTTTCAGAGCCCGGAAAACATAAGCTTCAGAAGAGGGGGGTTCGAGGGAGGGCGGGGGGAAGGTGGCCGCCTTTCCTTTACCCACAAATAAAGTAAAATCAAATCAAATTAAATAAAGTAAATAATGACATTAAATGACATGAATTTAAAGATAAGTCAGAGAAATGAAAATAAAATAAGCAAAACACGTGACACATTAGTAAAACGATGTGAAGTGAAATAATGAACCAGTAGCCAAGTGGAATAAACAAAATAAAAAACAAAATGAAAGGAAATAAGTAAAGCAAAATCAATGAGCCTGAACAAGTATGAGAAAATAAGTAACATGAAAAGAAAGAAAACTAATCGAACACATCATCATTAAAGAACACACTGAGATGCTTTTCCGAATCTTCGGGCGCACCGCACTCCTCCGACCGGGGTGGGTTTCCAGGCCGGGAAAGGTGCAGCCCCGCTGGGGAGAAGGGGCGCTCCGGGCTAGACGGTGGCCCGGCGGCTCTTCCCGGGCTCGTTTCCCCAGCCAACTGGCCGTGCCGCCGGCAGGTGGCGCTGTGCGTCCCAAAGCCCTCGCGCGGCGCCTGTGGATCGAGTCCTGGCGCTGCCAGCGCACCGGGACGGCCACTCTCAACCCGCGCATCTGCACTTCCTAACCCTTTGTGTTTTTTTAAAAAAATATATTTTATTGATTTTTTACAGAGCAGAAGGGAGAGGGATAGAAAGTCAGAAACATCGATGAGAAACATCGATCAGCTGCCTCCTGCACGCCCCCCACCGGGGATGTGCCCGCAGCCAAGGTACATGCCCTTGCCGGAATCGAACCCGGGACCCTTCAGTCCGCAGTCCGACGCTCCACCACTAAGCCAAACCGGTCTCGGCCCTCCTAACCCTTTGGGCCGAGTGTCTCCCTCCTCACCCCGCCATCTGCGGTCTCTGGGCTGCTCCCTGAGGACGAGCCACCCCCTGGCTAGCTTGGAGCCCCTGCAAGTGCCCTCATCAAACGCAGGGTTCTTGCAACAGGAACATAAACGTGCAGCTGGACACCCAACGCTTTGATCTCCCCGGACGGGGCACGTGGTTGTGTATAAAATAACTGGAAGTGTTCAGTAACACTTTGAAATTGGAGGGGAAAAACAATTCACCTGCCTGTTCGTTGCCAAAGAGCTACCTGTGGCTTCGGCGGGGAGATGAAGGACGGCAGAGGACGCTTTCCATCGGTCCCCGAAGTCCCCTAGGAGCTGTGCTGGGGGAGGGGAGAGGTGGGGGCGGGGATGGGGACAAGGGGCCGCGGTGACCGTCCAGCCGGGCGCCAGGGCGCCTCGGGGAGGGAAGGCCGGGGCTGGAACAAAGCCGCAGCGTCTTCTACATGTGAAAAGCCCGCATTCCTGCGCCCCGAGGCCGCGAGGGCGCCGCCCCTCCCCGCATTCACACGCCGGACCACACAGAGCGCTTCTCCAGCCCGGGGCTGCAAGGTTCGTTTCAGCTTTCTTTTGACCCGGGCGGTGCCCACGAAATGTAGATATTTCCCCTAAACGCCGGCTTTGACATTTAATGCGATCCTAAGTAGTCTGAAATGTGGACCGGATTAGGACGAGGCCTGGGGCCCACAGGGACACTTGGCCAAATCCTCCTAAATCCTCCCGGACAATTGCTGGTCACCACACGGATCTCCTCTGCCCCAAATGAGGGGGCTAATGAACCTCGCTGCCTCCCTTGCCCCCCTCCCACCCCCCCAACTCCCACCTTACAGTCTGTATTTCAGCCCTGTTCTTCCCAGGGAGAAAAGGAAGGTGAGTGTAAGGGCGGGTCTGGTTCCTCCGGGCTGGCCAGCCGAGTCTGGCCAGAACCCACCTGTGTTGGGCCTCTGTTTCGTTAACACTTGATAAGGCTCGGAGAGGGTCAAGGACCTGAGTCCCTGTGAACCTGGAGATGATGTTAGTTGGCCAACCCAACCTTGTCAAGTAGTTCCTGGGACACTGATGAGCCTAGAAAGAGAGCATCATCAAAAAAATTCTTCTGCCCAAACAGGTTTGGCTCAGTGGCTAGAGCATCGGCGTGGGGACTGAAGGGTCCCAGGTTCGATTCCGGACAAGGGCATGTACCTTGGTTGGGGGCATATCCCCAGTAGGGGGTGTGCAGGAGGCGGCTGATCGATGTTTCTCTCTCATCGATGTTTCTGACTTTCTATCCCTCTCCTTTCCTCTCTGTAAAAAATCAATGAAATATATATATTTTTAAAAATTCTTCTGTTCAGCCCGGTGGGAGTGACTCAGTAGCTGAGCATCCACCTATGAATCAGGTGGTCACAGTTCAATGCCCTGGGTGGGAGGGAGTTCAATCCTCAGTGTGGGGCACACAAGAGAGAGCCAATCAATGAGTCTCATCATTGATGTTTCTCTCTCCCTCTCACTTCTCCGAAATCAATTTAAAAAAAATATATATTAATTGATTTTGGAGAAGTGAGAGGGAGAAACATCAATATTTATATATATATTCACACTAGAGGCCTGATGCACGAAATCCGTGCACAGGGCGGCGGGGGGGGGGGGGCGCGGGGGTGTCCCTGAGCCCAGCCTGCGCCCTCTCACAATCTGGAATCCCTCAGGGGATGTCTGACTGCTGGTTTGGCCTAAACCGGCAGTCAGACATCCCTCTCGTAATGTGGGATCCCTCGCTCCTCAGTGCCCATCTGCTTGCTCCTTACCACTTGGCTCACTGCTCCTTAGCGCTGCTGCAGAGGCGGGAGAGGCTCCCACCACCACTGCTGCACTCGCAAGCCGTGAGTCTGGCTTCTGGCTGAGCGGCGCTTCCCCTGGTGGTCAGTGCAAGTCAAAGCAACTGGTCATTCCACCATAACAGTCACTGGGCTTTTATATATATAGAGAGAGAATTCTTCTGTTCAGGTTTTATGGTTCATATAGAGCAATCCTTACACTGTATAACGAACAGGAAGGAGAAGACGACAAATGACAGAAAACAGAACATAGACTGTGCCTGCAGATTTGCCACGTTACCACGGGTCTCAACAAAAAAAGCTCACCAGCCCAGCCCGTGCCCTTGGTAAGCATGGGTGGAATTAGAGTTGGGACATAAGAGACTCTCCTTGCAGGTCAGGGGCCCAGGGAGGCAGTGTGAGACTGCGAGGACGTGGACACAATGAAACTGGAAGAGAGTTCTTAGGAGCCGGGGGGACTGAAGCGAAGTCCTGGGGTGGGAAATGGTGACTCCTTCGGCGACGACAGAGAATCCAGTCTGGGTAACACAGGTGCAGAGGAGGGATCCATAGGAGCTAAGTAGGCGAAGGGAGCAGTCAGCATGAAAAGACCCTGAAGCTCCCGACGAACAAACCTCTGGGAGGGAGTCGTAAGGTGGTGAGGAAAGGGTGGGAGAAGGGGCCTGAGCAAGAAGATTCTCAGGACTTCTTGTCGTCACAGGGTAAGGGGCCTGAGAACACAGGATGCCGGTGAACTGGACACCAGCCGTTTCCAGAGTCACTTACCTCAGAGCCCCTTGCCCCCTGCCCCCTGCCACCCACCTGCAGTGCTACCTCCTCAATGTCACAGGTTCAGAAAACAGCCCCTGCCGTGAATATTACACAGTGAAAACTCCTACCCCGTGGCGTGCCGGCATGTGCAGCAACAGCAGCAATGGCCGGGCCCTTAAGCCTCGTTCCAACCTCGTGCGGTAGGTAGTATTTGTATCCTCGTTTTACAAATAAAAAAACTGAGGCACAAAGAAGCAAAACAACCAGTTCCAGATCCAACTTGTCCCAGGGAGAGGACCAAGATTTGAAGCCGGTCAGAGTCTGGGTCCAGGGCCTGGGGCGCCATCACTTTCCTCTAGGTGCAGAGGGTGGCTGGGCGAGCAGGTCCTTTAGACCAAGAGGGAGCTGAAAGAGAACTCACCTGCACTCAGTGGCGCGCTCCGCAGTCGCCGTCTCACACTGGGCCCCGCGGAAAGGTCCCCTCGCTTTGCAAACCCGTCAAAGAACTGAGAGGGAGAGCCAGCCTTTGCTCAAGGTCCCTTGGGTTGAGTAAGGAAAGGGCAGAGCTCCTAGCTAACTAGTCAGATGAGGGACTGTGAGGGCTGGAAATACCCCTCGGGGCATGTGGTTATGACAGGGGGCAGAATGAGAAGTGTCCCCCCTGTGCGGGCAGGTGGAAGAGGATCAGGAAGGGCCACTGAAGGTTGCTGGGCCTACATCCCAGTCAAGGAAGTGGCCAGAGCAGAGCTCTGTGGGGGGTGGGGAGAGGGACATGGGGGAGGCCTCCTAAGGAGTAGGAGCCAGGAGGACTACCCCAGCCCTTCTAAGGGTTCATTCCTTGCAGTTTGGGGGGACACCTACAATCACATTCTTATTGGGTCAGTGAATTTTGCCCCATTTTGCAGCCGAATGGATGGTGGAGCCTCAACAGGACTCTTCTCAAACTCATGTCCCCATCAAATAAGAGGCCATCCTTTAGGCTAAGCCCAGCAGCACCCACACCTGTTAAACTACAGAAACAAGGTTATGGGTTCCATCCCCTTGATGGCACACACAAGAATCAACCAATAAATGCACAAATAAGTGGAACAACAAAGCAATGTTTCTCTCTTGCTCTCTCAAATAAATAAAAAGTTAGAACCTTTTAGCAGAGGTAGTATTACTTTAGTTAGTAGGCGGCATTAACACAAGGGGGTGGGGGGTGGGGGCAGGAAAAACAGGTGGGAAGAAGAGCTTACATTGAATGTTTCGGGACCTGCCAAGGGAGGCAGTGGAAGGCAAAGCTGGGCTGCTGGGATCCCCGTTGGACACACGGTATCAGATCTAGTCCTCAGGCTGGGAAAGCATTTAAGGGGGCTGTTCCAGCAACTGCAGCAGATGCTGGCAGTGACTTCACTTCTTTCCCAGCCTTCCTTGCGGCTACGATGGCTACACGAGGCCCCGACAGAGGTGCTGTAAGCTGAGGTCTGCTGGGGTTTTCTGGGAAAGCTTTGATCCTGAGGGTCTCCTATCCAGACAGATTGCCTCTGCCCTCGCATTCTTGCCTTCCACGTGGGTATAACGCTGGAACATCTCGTGAATGCACAAGGGACAAGGGAGAATAGAGCCGAGTCCCTGCTGGAGAACTAGAACCCAGGCCATCAGGCGGCTGCCTGCTCCGTGCCCCCTTCAGGGAGGGAAAAACATTCATCCTTTAAACCATGGATCCATTTTTTGCTACTTGTAGCCAAATGTGTTCTTATTTAACACAACAACAGGGGGCCTTCCCTGCCTCTTAGTGGTTCCCGTAAACCAGACAGCAAGTGGGAAGAGTTCCAATTTCTTGATACTTCTTCCAACATCTTTTGAGAATAATTACAGGCCTTTTCCCACTTCCCCCAACCAAGGGTCCAGTGGGGTCCTAGCCATTTTTGAGGTGTGTAGACTCACTCTCCAAAAGGTGCCCGGGTTAAGCAACCCTGCAACCACCCTGCAGTGGAGGTGGGGTCCCACAGAACTTGGGTTGGGAGAGTAGGGGCTGCACATTGGACTAAGGGCCAGTAAAGCTTAAGGGACCCCCTTTCTCTTATCTGGAAAAGGCTTCGAGAGGCTCAGTTGGTTAGACCAGTGGTCGGCAAACTCATTAGTCAACAGAGCTAAATATCAACAGTACAACGATTGAAATTTCTTTTCAGAGCCAAAAACAGACTTCTGTGCATGGGCCACAAAGTTTCAATTGGACTGTGCCTGCGTGTGTCCCCACATGTGGTATTTTGTGGAAGAGCCACCCTCAAGGGGCCAAAGAGCCACATGTGGCTCAGGAGCTGCAGTTTGCCGACCGCCGGGTTAGAGCATAGTCCGGACACGTCAAGGTTGTGGGTTCCATCCCCAGTCATGGTACATACAAGAATGAATCAATGAATGCATAAATAAGTGGAACAACAAATCCAAGTTTCTCTCACTCTCTCTGATATCGGTTAAAAATAACAAAAACTGTAATCTGACGAAAGAGCAACAGACCCATGTGCACATGCCAGTGTCTGAGTCATTTGCAGGCAGTGTCTGTTACCCCACAAATACTCAGTTCTGGGATAAAGCCTCAGACTGTGGTGGATTTCAGCTAGGATAATTCAGATAAAGTTCTGGATAAATCTCGGGCTACGCAAGCATTGCCCCTTTCTAGCTGTGAAGCCCAGGGAGCTGCACGCGGCTAGCTAGCGCGACACGTGGCTCCACATCTGGGAACTGAGAAGCGGCAGACAGCAAGAGGTACTCCTAAACGGCTAGCTTCGATGAATCTACTCATCTTTGTGTTTTTGTTTTTTTCCTACCTCAAGGTCGAATATGAACCCCACGCACAAATTTTGGCCGCGTTGACCCTCCAGCACACACCTGTCTCCGGAACGGAGCTTGCACATTTTTGTTTGCATCTGCAAAGGGGTTAGCAATAAAGCTTGAACAACTTGCCAACAGACTCGAGAATCAGTGCCTCCGCCCAAGGGTATGGAGGTGACACAGGACCAGAGCCTGAACCTTGTTGTCTTCACTTGTGATTTTTAGCAAACTGATTCCTATCAGATCAGTAATCTCTTCTCTTGGCCAATTGTACTAGCCCTCTGGGCTTTATTCTGCATATCGGGTCCTTTCATTCATAACCAGGCATAAAACACACGGACTTCTCCTCCCCTAGGCCTCCGGGTCAGCTTCTGGATGAGCTCCTCACCTGCTGCTGAGGCTGTTCTCTCAGTTTTACAGACTTTAACACTAAATACATCTCAGATGCCAACATACTCTGAACAGTTAGTTGCAAGAAAGACAAAATATGTTGTATGAGACTGTTCTGGTAAGACCATGATTTAATTACCTATGACACAGATACATTACATAATGGCTCCACGTTAATAGTCTAGCGAAGATTAAAGAAAAACAGATGAAAATTAATTTGTGAATCCTTAATTTTAAGTGAGCTTCCGGCAAAACAAAAAAATAAAATCAGGGGTTAGAATCGTTTCAAATTGTATGTCCAAAACTAGCACCCTTCACCATCTGTCTTTTATTCATTTTGCTGTGATACAACTAAAAAGGCCCGAAAGTACTCCCCTGGGTCTCAGGTAACAGTTTTCCAAGAGCAAAATATCACTTTCTCTGTACAGTGAAAGCTGGCATTTGGATGGGCTGGATCGGGTGGACGGGCTGAAACACTGGCTTCTTTCTCATTTCAGAGAGTGTTTTCACTGTAGGGAGCAGTTGATTCCTTTTGATGATCTGTAAGGCCAGCTGGGTATTACCTAAAAGACACTTCCCATTAAAAAGAAAAGAAAAGAAAAGAAAAAAAAAAAAAGAGCACACAACAATACCACCGCATCTAAAGCAAGCCACTGGAATCTGCGAGGGGGTGAAAGACGGTCTGGAGGAGCAGGGGTCAGGCCTCTGCTATACCCTGGAATCAGAATGCCTCCGTCCCAGCCCCAAAAATTCGAGGTAGAGATCTCGGGTGTGGCCTGTGTGACCGAGGCAATGGGGTTTATTTTAAGCTCCGCAGTGATGCTCAGGTACAGCCCAGCTGACAACTTGTCTCCGGGCGGAATGCACAGGAGGGGTCTAGCACCACGCACTGACCCTGATCATGCCTCTCAGGAGGCCAAGGCCTGCCGGGTGCCAGGCACTTCACGCCCCCTCTTCAGCTCTCTAGAGGGGAGCCTTGTGAGGATTCCCGCGATCCACAAGAAGGCCCGACTTTCAACTCCGTTTCTGTCTCTTCTCATTTCTCCCATTCACATCTTTTCTACTTCCTGTTCCCTCTTAGGTGGGACCCACAGCCTTTCTTCCAGGGAGCCACGTCCTGGAGGTTCTATGTACTCCAGACCTATAACCGGTATTTAGGATTGCCTAGATCCGTGATCGACAAACTGGCTCGAGAGCCACATGTGGCTTTTTGGACCCTTGAGTGTGGCTCTTCCACAAAATACCACGGCCTGGGCAAGTCTACTTTGAAGAAGTTTAAAAATTTGGCTCTCAAAAGAAATTTCAATCATTGTACTGCTGATATTTGGCTCTGTTGACTAATGAGTTTGCCGACCACTGACCTAGATAAATCTCAGCAAAAACTGGTTCACTGTAAAACTCAGTTCAAAGTCCTCAGATATACAAACCAGAGCCACTGGCATTTTGACTCATGATCTCAATTAGAGTCATTTGGTTGTCTAAGAGAAAGGTTAATCAGTAGGGATTAATTATAATTGTCAGAAGTGACGCTATTTTGCATTTTTACAGATAAAAGGAAATACACTTTACTTGCAAGAAGTAGGAGTCCACAAAATACCCAAAATTCCCTAGCTACATTTTTGTTTAGAAGAACCTGATGGGTCATATCTTCAAGGAAGGCAAAGTTCCAATCTCAAAGAGAAGAAAAAACACAGACCCCAGTGAGAAGAGGGGGAAAGAACGCCTTACCATTCTGCAGTTCCAGGTAGACCGCCAGTAAGATGGCTTCCGGGGGGATCTCTTTGGGGTGGATCATTGAGGCCGCCTGTGCTCCGAACAGAAAGAGACGCCCGTGAAGCCAGCAGCGTAAGGTACAAATGCCAACACAAACAGAAAACAGAGCAGGAAGGGTGCCAGCCTACCAATGACAAGCTAGCAAACTTATTGAAGCTCATTCCCACATGACCTCCCAGGGACCACTACAGCTCTGCTCTGATGGCTCTCGGTGCCTCTGTCTTGACCCCTACCAACAAAATCAGACACGTAATCTTTAGTTCAATATGCACTTTCCCTTGCCTGGTCCATTGTGAGAGGGGAAAGCCTTTCTGCCCCCCCGGGCTCTCACTGTCTGGGTCCTCCTGTCTCCAGGCCGTATTCAGTTTCGAGAGTCAGACCCTCCCGACTCCACTCACCAGCCAAGTCTGCCACGGCTTCCCACCACGGACACACTGGCTCTCAAGAGTGAAACCCGCATGCCCGTCCGTCTTCCTACCCAACAGGTCAGGACTGTGAGCTGCAAGCTGCCAATGTCAGCAACAGGAACTCAATCTTAAAAGGCTGGCGACACAGGCCTGGCTGGTTTCTCAGTGGTTAGAGCACTGGCCCTTAGGCTGAAGGACCTTGGGTTCCATTCCAGGCAAAGGGCACATTCCCTGGGTGCAGGTTCGATCCCACTCGCCCCCCCCCTCCCCCCCTCAGGGGCTTGGAGAAGGCACAAATTGATCTGTCTCTCACATGTCCACATTTCTCTCCCCCCCTGCCCCCCCCTTCTCCTTCCTTTCCACTCACTTTAAAAACGAATGGAAGAAGTACCCATGGGTGAGGATTAAATTTAAAAAAAAAAAAAAAAAAAAAGGCTGGCGATACAGAAAAAAGCAAACCACTATGCCTATCATATGTCTTCATTCTTAAGGACTAAACTACAATTTAGTCAAAATAATTTCTTTGCTCAGGCAACATGCTGTCCTCCCTCAGATCCGAACCCATCACCAGCCAGCAGCTTCTCTCTGACCTGGTCCTCGGAACAGGAAACCTGGGCTGCTCCAGACAGAGGGGCTGAGGCCCCGGTTTATCCACTCCGCCCCGGCCTCTCTGGGCCGCAGCCTTCCTGAAACTTAGCACCGCCTCGTATTTCCCCACCCAGTTTCAGGCCCCCCTGCTCCCAGACTGCTTTGCTTCTTCCCTTATTCTAACCAGAAGGTGTATTTCTACAAATACTTATTGACCAGCTAATAAACAAGCGTGCAAATAACTGACAACCGAACAAACCAATTTACCTAAATGCTGGGGAGAGGAAAGGAAATGTACTGTGAATATGGAGAGAAAAAGCATTTCTTTTGATGCAGAGCTTCCAGGTGGGGAAGCCTGCCCTGCTCCCTGCAGGGTCCGTGTCTGACAGGCAGAAAACGGGAGAAATGGCGTCACAGGCCGCGGTGTGACTGCGGGCGCTGTCCTTAGATGCAGACACTTGCCCACGTTCAGTTCCTGGCAGCTTTAGGAGAGACCTCAGACAAATGGGGATTCTTGTCCAGAGCACATGCTCCTGAGTTCCTCGGGAACGCAGCAGGGAGCCTTCTGTTCCTCCCACTACATAACTGAGGCGGAACAGCGCAGCCCAGGAAAGTAGACTTTATATATCCAGCCCCTTCTTTTATTTATTTTTATTTATATTTATATATACACACACACACACACACACACACACACACACACACACACACACACACACTAGAGGCCCGGTGCACAAAATTCGTGCATGGGGGCGGGGATGTCCCTTAGCCCAGCCTGCACCCTCTCCAATCTGGGACATCCCTCTCACAATCCGGAACTGCTGGCTCCCAAATGCTCGCCTGTCTGCCTTCCTGATTCCCCCTAATTGTTCTGTCAGCCTGATCACCCCCTAACCACTCCCCTGCCAGCCTGACTGATACCTAACTGCTCCCCTGCCAGCTTGTTTGCCCCTAACTGCCCTGGCCTGCAGGCTTGTCCCCAACTGCCCTCCCCTGAAGGCCTGGTCCCTTCCAACTGCCCTTCCCTGCTGGCCATGGTGTGGTGGCCATCTTGTGTCCACATGGGGGCAGCCATCTTGTGTTGGAGTGATGGTCAATATGCATATTACTCTTTTATTAGATAGGATATGTGTTTTTTTTTTTTATTGGTTTCAGGAAGGAAGGGAGAGGGAGAGAGGGGTGGAGACAGAAACACCAATGATGAGAGAGAATCCTGCACGCCCCCCGCTGTGGATTGAGCCCGCAACCGGGCATGTGCCCTTGACTGGAATCGAACCTGGGACCCTTCAGTCTGCAGGCTGACACTTTATCCACTGAACCAAACCAGCCAGGGCAGGCCCCTCTTTACTGTATACAGACAGGCAAGGTCACAATTATAGCATTTTGTGAACATTAAACTCCATTTTCCCTCCAACTGACTACTAACATAGGTCATTTGTTATTCTTCGCATTGACCACAGCCTGCAACTTTATCTATTATGAGAGTTAATGGTGCTTTGCTTACTTGCTATCCAGAACCGTCAGGAGTGGGAAGGCGGCTTCAGAAACATGTACTCAGGAGCCCCTTCCAACCCTGCCCCCATCACTGTTGTGCCCTCCCAATTAACAAAGGTCCAGCCACTGGATCAACCTAAAAACCCCGGGACCAAAACCAACCCGTTCAGACCCCGAACCAGGCCACATGTGCCTCCGCGTGGCAGCCGCCACGGCCACCTGCTGCACGAGAACCTGAGCTGGACCGTACACGCTGTAACTTTAGACCCAAAGCCGTTTGCCCCTGTCATCGCGGTGCACAGCACTTTCCTGCCTCGCCACTGAGAGCAGTGGAACTCTCACCCATGTACCGCCTGCACCCAACCCCGGGAGAACTCTGCCCGTGCTTCCCTAGACAGCCCATCGCTTAGCTGCTCTGATTTCGGACCCGAGATGCTGACCAGATGCCACTAAGCTGACTAAGCATCGCTCCTGGGTATTCTCTCTAGGGTAAGCCCCAACACTGCTGGGTACCCCAAGTGGCCTTCGCGGGGAGGAATCTCCAGAGCCACCATATCCTGAGAATAGGTTCAATTTCAGTTACTCTGACATCAGCTGCGGATGTCGGCTCTCTCGTGTGCTGCTGGGCAGTATGGCTCTCGGCACAAACTTTCCATACTAAAAACCTTAACATCTGTATACCCTTTGACCTTGTAATTCCCCATGTTAAATAAGTCCTTAGATGGTTTGCAATCTTTTTTTTTTTAAATCCTCACCTGAGGATATGTCTTTATTGATTTGAGAGAGAGAGGAGGAGGAAAAGGGAGGGAGATGAGAGAGAGAAAGAGAGAGAGAGAGACAGAGGAGAGAGAGAGAGAGAGAGAGAGAGAGAGAGACAGAGACAGACAGAGAGAGAAATGTTGATGTGAGAGAGAGACATTGCCCTGACCAAGGATCAAACCCGCAAGCCTTGGGCATGTGCCCTGACCTCACCCTCTGTGCATGGCCCACACTCCAATCAAATAAGCCATACTGGCCAGGGCTGGTGTCCAACCTTTTGAAATTTACATTATTAAAATCATCGGGAAAAAACTCTCCATTAAGTGCGTAGGTTCATTTTCTTTCCTAACCAAGCCCTCAGTTCGTTTCGATACTGCTCAGTTGTTTACCTTGCCCGAATATCTCTAGGCGTGCAAGAGAATATTCTACTGTTTAACACACTCCCCAGGAGCCGCAAACAACACCACAAAGCCCACACTCCCCGCTCTGCCCCCCCCCGCCTCACCTGGTGCAGGCACTTGCGGGCTTTGTCGTACTCGCTCCTCAGGCAGTAGGCGCTGCCGAGGTTAAAGAGCATCACGGTCCTGGCAGAGCTGACGGAGCTAGGGTAGCACTGAGGGGCCCGCTTCCCAGCTGGGGAAAGAGCACAGACACTGGTGAGGAGGGCAGGCCGAGGGCCCCGGGGCGACCCAACCCACTGCCGAGCCGCTCCGAACGAACGAAGCACGGCTCTGCCCTCAGACTGACAAATGAAGGGCAGGGGGCTGGAGTCCAAATCTGTGGGATGCAGGCCAGGCTGCTCAAGTATTTACAAAACTTCTCACTTACAGGATTCCATTGCTTCATTTTCTCCTTTGTCGGATCCTGCAAAGACATGAAAATAAATCTCAGGAAGCAGGACAACAGATTATATATCCTAAGAACTAATTTGCTTTATGAAATGAAAATCCAAGGTCACAGCAATTGTATTTACTTCTCTTGTAGTAAAGGTTCTATTAAAAGACGTCAAACTCGACCACCACCTACCACCCCATGCCTGAGAAATAACCTTAAATGAAGTGGACGCCAGTCTCACTCCTTCAAAAAAACTCAGCCCCGACTCAAAACTATAGACCAGTGGTCGGCAAACTCATTAGTCAACAGAGCCAAATATCAACAGTACAACGATTGAAATTTCTTTTGAGAGCCAAATTTTTAAAACTTCCTCTAACGCCACTCCTTCAAAATAGACTCGCCCAGGCCATAATATTTTGTGGAAGAGCCACACTCAAGGGGCCAAAGAGCCACAGCGGCTCACAAGCCACAGTTTGCCGACCACTGCCACAGATCTAACACTATCAGACTTTTAAAAGATAGAGTGTAGACCACATGATAACCAACTCCTAGGTCTACTTCAAACAACCACTACACAAAGGCAGTCCAGCTAAAAATGTAGACAGCCACCTAAAACTTCCTTCCCTTTGCGACTGTGCCCTTAAATTCCCACACAGCCCGAGTTACAACAGGAAGGAAGTGGAAATGGCGGCCACTTCTGATCAGATGTGTCCTCAGTAACCTTGGTCCTGCTCATTTGAAGAGATCCCTAAGGAGACATCAGTGACGTTCTCCGGGTTCAAGTGAGTAATGGCATCAGATATTCTGTCCAGAGAGATGAGGGCTTCCGCAGCGTACAGATGACCCAAAAACCTAACATTGCAAAGGGGAAAAACAAAAAACGGATTTCAGACTGAAAAGGAAATCACCACAAAAATACCACATGTACAATAAGAGCTGGTATATGTTACATATGTTCAAGTCCTTGAACTGACACCTAAGTTTATAAATGGATAATTAAGGGTCACTTAAATGTTATCTCGTTAAAACGATCTTAAAACACACAATAACTGCTCTGGCTGGCGCAGCTCACTGGCAGGGCGCTGTCGCATGAGCTGAAGGCGGCAGGTTCAATTCCTGGTCAGGGCACGAGCCTGCGTTGCGGGGTTGGGGACATGCAGGAGGCAGCTGATCGATGTTTCTCTCTCTCCCTAAAAAACAATTTTAAAAATCTTTTACAAATATACAATAATTTTTATATGAACTAAGTAGGAACAAATTACACATACCAATTAAGAAAGTTCAAAATTGGCAAATTTCTGCTGTTCTATTTATACAGAAAGTAACATTAGCATCAGAAGGTAATGAGACTCTAAAATGAGAAGCAGGTCCAAGGAGGAATGCCCATCGAGTGGAGGTTCAGAACCAGATTGCTTCAGTGTCTGCTGCCAGCAAAGCCAAAACGCACCAGAGCGCCAGACCAGACTGAGACCAGATTTCAGCTGCACTGACCACTCCCATTCCACAGGTTTCTGCTTTTCTCATCATCTATTTTATGCCCCCCGATGCCAGCGCAGAACACATCCTCCTGGCCCACCATAGCCTGCTTCTTCCAGTCTCTCACCTTGGGCCATGTTCCCCAAGACGCCCTGATTTTTCAAAATGAAAACACGCTTAGACATGTTACACCTCTGTTCAAAATCTTAATGATTTTTTCTACATGAGAACAAAACAGACCAAGCTAAACTTTTACAGATTTAAAGCTTCCACAGTTTGGTTCATTCAGTCAATATTCTTACTCCCCCAAAGATTCCCCTGTTCCTACCAAACAGTGTGTGGGCAGAGCACGCCCACTGTTTCCCCCCACCCCCTGCGGTGGCCTCGCCTTTGGCTCAAAGCTGGACCTCAACTCCACAAGCCATTATCTAACTCCGCCTCTTAAAGGGCCAGCTCAGGTCTCACCTCCTCTAGCTAGCCTGCCTCAACTGGGGGGTTGGGAGTGGAGGGGAGGAAGGAAGGAACATGCAATAAATGAAAAAATTTCACTATTAAACATGAAATATATGCCAGTTGCGCTTTCCATATACATATATATATATAAATATATATATACACACACACACACATATATTTTAATATATATTTTATTGATTTTTCACAGAGAGGAAGGGAGAAGGATAGAAAGTCAGAAACATCGATGGGAGAGAAACATCGATCAGCCGCCTCCTGCACACCTCCAACTGGGGATGTGCCCGCAGCCAAGGTACATGCCCTTGACCGGAATCGAACCTGGGACCTTTCAGTCCGCAGGCCGATGCTCTATCCACTGAGCCAAACCGGTTCGGCCCTTAATATATATTCATTCCACTGGGGGAGTAGAAAGAAGCAACATGGACCACAAACTAACTGAAAACCTCCCAACAAAACAAAGCAGGGACACACAGGGCGAGTCACACTTACTTCAGAGACCCTGACAGCTTGGGCTGCTGAAGAAGCTTGTCCGCGTGATTCAAAGCCATGAGGTTATCACCCAAAGCCAGAGCCACGTACGCGCTGCAGGCCAGGATGGAGCATCTGTAACGAAAGGGGAAGACCGAAAACCCGAGTCACAAAACTGACAACGGTGACATTTGTGGGATAGGAAAGAACACCCTAGTTATGACTATGACAATCTGGACACCAGGAAAGTAGAGAGGAAGCCACAACACTAATGGAAAATAATTAGAATGATGCATAAAACTACGTTCTGAAGCACAGTATAGCGATGTCCCTAAATAAATCACCTCTGGCTTCCATCCAACTGGCCCCCATCTCCAACAAATGAACCAAATAGAGTTATGAGATATATATATATATATATATATATATATATATATATATTTAGCCTGTAAAAAAATAAGGTAATTAATGGCTTACTGAGAACTTACTTCCATAGAACATTTCTTTAAAAAATATAGATTTTATTGATTTTTTTACAGAGAGGAAGGGAGAGGGATAGAGAGTTAGAAACATCAATGTGAGAGAAACATTGATCAGATGCCTCCTGCACCCCCCCTACTGGGGATGGGCCCACAACCATGGTACATGCCCTTGCCTGGAACAGAACCTGGGACCCTTCAGTCCGCAGGCCGACGCTCCATCCACTGAGCCTAACTGGTTAGGACTACAGAACATTTCTTTTAACATTCTACAAATAACGTTATATAGAAGCAGATGCTGTTCTTCCTATATTTGAGATTTTGCTAAGAAACAGTCCACTTACAAAAACCCATTAACTTCACTGCTGTGAAAGTGTCCTCTGGGCCTATGAAGTAGCTTATAGTTCTTGCTAAGCAACGACAGAAAGAGTAACTAAAATATTTTCCGTCATACAGATACTATTATCCTGAATGAATATTTAAGAAAAATAAACAAACAAAAAGCAGGCTGAAAAAACACACGTGGGAACAAAAACATTGTTACGTTTAATTTGGCTAAGTGGGGTCGGAAACCCAAATTTCTGTTCGGTTTTCTACTCATCGTGTGGCCCACTGAAAACAGCTCTAGCTGAAGACTTGACACCAATAGAGCGTTCGGATGTTAAACAACCGTTCCACAAAGCAGCCCCCAAACAAGCCCTCGTCAGACAGAAACGAAGTCCGAACGGCCGGCCCCAGGTGACCGGACTCCGACCCAGGGCTCTGAGTTACGTTTACACATTACAACGCACACGTATGTCACTAAGTGCATTTGGGTTGCAGTTTCCGACTGAGGAAGAGCGAAGCCGTGCCGCCACCGAGTTTCCTAGCCCTCTGAAATCCTCGGGCTGGACCGGCCCTTTCTAGAAAAGCCCAGCAGGGCCAGTTCGGGAGTCTCCCCTCACCGGCTCACTCCTGGCTGCCGGAGCCTCAGAAAGCCGTCTACTAAAGGAAGAGCAGCCCCTCAACTTCAAACAACACAGAAAAGTAGACTGGTCCCAGAGAAGGCACAAGTAAACGGAGATTTATGGCCTTAGGCTGCAACGGCAGGGCTGGAAGACTGCCTAGTACGGTTCCTTGTTTTACCAACGGAGAAACCGGGATCCAAAGTAATTAAATACACTGTTCTCTAGCTTAGAGGGTGTGCTTCGAGTCAGGCTAACAGCCAACACTGTGGACTCCCCCCTCACTGCTCTCCTCAACCTCTCTCACTGCTTCTCTATCAAGTCCCAGGATTGCCCTAAAAATAAAGCAGAAAGATTAAGATTACATTAGGACTTTGTCTATGCACATCTTAATTTTGTATATACATGTACCTGCTGTCATTACAAACAGAGGACAATTTAACCCAAATATTGCAAGTTTAAGTACAGTTGCTGAGCACGTAACGAAAATCTGAGAGGAGCATTTAAGAGCAGGCAAGTAGTGCTGTTTCCTGGGGGTGGGGGGGAGTGTCCCCTAATGAGCCTATTGTCACTTTCCCTCTGTCTCCAAGAGTTGTCCTCACAGGCAAGACCACCCCATGGCCACGACCCTGGGGGACCCTTTTCCTGACAGGAGACTCATAGGCACAAAGGAGGGAGGCAGGCCACTCACCTTCCTTTTCCAGAAGCACTGCAGTGGTTAGCTCCCCGTGTAGGGAGATCAGGGAAATTTAATTTCCTCTGTTGGCCTACTCGTAGGTCAGCTAGAGGCCTGGTGCATGAAACTCGTGCACTTGGGTGGGGGAGTGTCCCTCAGCCCAGCCTGCACTCTCCAATCTGGGACCCTTCGAGGGCAGTCAGA
The DNA here is from genome assembly GCA_027563665.1 of Antrozous pallidus. NCBI lineage: Eukaryota > Metazoa > Chordata > Mammalia > Chiroptera > Vespertilionidae > Antrozous > Antrozous pallidus. The sequence goes on along the minus strand of CM050524.1, from coordinate 50,051,652 downwards.
CATCCCTCTCACAATCCAGGACTGTTGGCTCCCAACTGCTCGCCTGCCTGCCTTCCTGATTGATGCCTAACTGTTCCCCTGCCAGCCTGTTTGCCCCTAACTGCTCTCCCCTGCATGCCTGGGTGCCCCACAAATGCCCTTCCCTGCAGGCCTGGTCACTCCTAACTTCCCTCCTCTGCTGGCCTGCTCACCCCTAACTGCCCTCCCCTGCAGGCTTAATCGCCCCCAACTGCCCCCACCTCAGGCCATCTTGTGGTGACCATCTTGTGTCCACATGGGGGCCGACATCTTGTGTGTCGGAGTAATGGTCAATCTGCATATTATTCTTTTATTAGATAGGATGGTGATGAACATTTAGTTATTAGCAATGTATGCATCGCTTTGAAGGAGGAAGATTTTTAAACCCTGGGTCAGGTGTTCCAGAGGCCTAAGAGGGCCAACTCAGAGCCTACCACAGCCACAGAGCTGAACACCCATTTTCACTGGTGACTTTGCCAAAGATAGAGACAAAACAGAAGCTCCTGAAAAGCAGAAGCCCACATCTTTTGTTCCCTCCCAAAGACAAGAGCAATGGCTCACCACCTGGGGTAGGGGTTTATGAGGTAGTCACAGAAGACCATCACTCCAATGTTTTCAATTTACTTCTCAGGCACCCAGAGCCACGCCCCGTCCTGCTGGTAGGTCAACCTGCTGACCAAGCCGATCCTCCTGGGCGTCAGGGGACCCACGGCGAGTGCCCTGGGTCCCAGAGGCCAGGACAGCCTCTCCTCGGGCGGGCTCGCTGGGAAAAGTCTGCCCTGGCCTCTCCCGACAGTAGGGGGGCTATTACTGCTCCAGCCCCCTGTCAAGCCCACTTTGGGTCCAGAAATCAGTCATGTAAGATTTGCAGCAAGGATTCTGTTTCCCAGGAAGTCCAAACGATAATTACGTACAAGGTAAAAGTCTGTTAACTTCTGCGCCCTTTCCCCATAAGACACCATTATCAAATCACAATGGGGTAAAAGATTCTAATAATAAAACAAGCTTCCTAGGGGGGGGGGGAACACACTTAAATATGTGAATGCAAAACTTGAAGGATGGCTTTCTGATTAAAAAAAACATTAGGATTAAGCAAGTTCCACTGCATGAAACGCAAGGTAACATTTATGTCCCTCTTCTCTCGGTGCCTTACAATGGCCCCAGCTCCCCTCTCCTCCCCCTTTCCCTCATCCTCCTTTTCCTCCTGTGCTCTTTTGCACCATTCCCACAGACCGGGAACCCTGGAAACGTGCACGGCTTTATCTACTAAGCCCCTGGAGAACACACTTTACTTCTGATAGTTGCTACTTAAAATGCTGACACCCCAGCCCCCAGCCCCACTGCTTCCTCGAGTCACTGCCCAATCTGCTTACCAGCCCCTCAGTGGATCTGACAGCTCAGCAGACCAGAAGGACTATACCTCAAGGGAGGACACACACCAGCTTCTGCACACGCTGGAGGACCTCACACAATCCCACTCTCCTCCACACCCTGGAGAACTGGCTCTAGGTCCACAGACTGAAAAGGATGAAGAGAGGAAAGAAAAAGGGGGAAAAAAAAACTCCTTTCCTTAAAGCACCAAATTACAGCAACAAGCTATACAAGATTGGGCATTAAAATCTGTCAAGCCATGTATTTCGTGAATTAAATATATCTAAAGCAAGTACTCTAAGTAGTTTAACCCTCATTAAAGAGAGGTTAGAATGGGGAGGGGGAGGAAATTCAGGAAGTCACCATTTGTCAAAGGAAAATAAATTCACTGAGTGATCTCATAGCAAACATTGTTTGAAAACTTGACTGCAAAAATCCAGTAAGAGAAATTCTTCCAAAAAACTGAATATAGTACTGGATTTTAAAATGTAAAAAACAAACAAACAAAAATCAAGCTGTTTCCATTTATCTGTAACCACCTAGAAAATGGTAAACCTGTCAACTTTCGACTCTTAAGAAAATTCAAAAGTTAAATTAGGTAAGTTTTTCACTTCATATCTTCTGTAAACATTCTGCTTTTCAATAATAGGTCTATGGAAAAAATAAAATAAAATAATCTTACTGACAAACACACCCAAATCCAAAACAAATAGAAGCTCAGCATAAAGAAGCTGAAAAGTTTTTAGTTTTAACCAAATCTAGCATATTGGAGAACCCTGTCCACCCCAGGTGACAAAATGCATAAAGTCAGAGACATTTTATATGTGGACAGGACCTTACAACCACCCAACTCCATTTACTTATTCGACAGAAGAGAATAGGAAAGCCCAGCGGGATTAAATGATTTGTCCGATGTCAGCAGAGTCCCCCAGGGGTGGGGAGACTTGGGGCTGGGGGGTTGGGGTCCACAGAGCGGCAGGTCACTGAAGAATTATTCTAACCCTGGTCTGTGAGGAATCTCATCACCAGTTCATGTAAATGAAATCTGGACGCACATGTGAATCATGCCAATCTGAGCACAAACTGCTGATAACACAAACAAAATGGCCTACCTAAAAAAAAAAAAAGTCATACCTGCAGGCCTCTTTGGAAGAGTTTATTACACAGACAAGCTTTAGCAGGACCATACTCAGTTACAAGACTGAAATGGGGGAGATTCAAAAAATTATTAGCCATGGTCTTGTTGTAGGTATGTCTCATGAGGTACAAGAGAATCACTAGGCGAATACCAAAAGAAATGTGATTCCTTAAGTACATAAAACTGCCTATGATATTTATGTTATTAACCATTTATTTGATTCATTTCCTCTTGTAAACACTGGGCCATGGTACGTCCCCTTTCACTGAATGGGAAATAATGAAGGTTCCACAATTTATGTTTATGAAATAACTGGGCTTAATTGAATTTGGTCTGAACATTTCTTTTCATCTATTTTTAAGCCTCTTATTTAAAAAAAGGCACATTGAAAGTTCATTTTTATTTTTGAATGCTTTGATTTCAATTTCTCACATAGACATTTCCCACATTAGTCTCAACATTATTTCCTACCCTTTTCCAATTCTATTATACTATTTTTCAGGTTCTAGAGCAGCCTCCATTAAGTTTTAGAAATTAAAATTTCGGCTAATATCACAATCTCAGAATGAACAACAAAGATATCCTCTAAGATGCTACATGGAGACTCAGTACAGACTCATGACAGTTATGAAATGTTAATGCAAACATGAAATGTTAATTGACTAATTTACTGGACTTATTTCTTTATTATTAATAAGATATCAGTATGCAAAAAGAATTAAGTTGAGCCATTATCTCATACCATATCTAAAAATTAACTCAAATGGATCAAAAACCTAAATGTAAGAGCTTATAAACCATGAAACTCTTAGAAGAAAATATGGTAAGCCCTCAAGACCTTGGGTTTGGTAAAGGATCTTAGATATGATGATATGGAAAGTGCAAATAAAGAAAAACAGAAATAACTTCATCAAAATAAGAAACTTCTGTAATTCAAGGGATAACTTCAAAAAAGTCTAAAGACAACACAGAAAATGGGTATTTGCAAATAATATGCCTGATAAGGACCTTGAATCTGGAATATATAAAGAACTCTAACAACTCAATAACGAAAAGATAAATAACCCAACTGAAAAATAGGCAGAGGATCTGAGTAAACATTTCTCTAAGGCAGATATACAAATGCCCAATGCACACACAAAAAGTGCACACATAATTAATTAGTCTTCAAGGAAATGCAGATCAAATAAGGAGATACTACTTCATACCTACTACAATGTAGAATCAAGTACCGGTGAGGATGTGAAAAAACTGGAATCCTTATACAGGGCTGGTGCAGCCACTTTTAAGAACTTTGGCAGTTTCTCAAATGATTAAACAGAATTATCATTGACGCCAGCAATTCTATTGCTAGGTTACACCTAAGAAAAATAACCAGGCCTACCCAAAAACATGTACACAAGTGTTTATAGCAGCATTGTTCATAATAACCTTAAGATGGAAACAATCCAAATGGCCACCAATGAATGAAATGATAAACAAAATGTGACATGTTTATACAACAAATATATCTGACAACAAAAAGGAATAAAATATGATACATGCTACTACTTGGATGAACCTTAAAAATATTATCCTAAGTCATTGGTTGGCAAACTCATTAGTCAACAGAGCCAAATATCAACAGTACAATGACTGAAATTTCTTTTGAGAGCCAAATTTTTAAAATTTAAACTGTATAGGTAGGTACACTGTTATTAACTTAATTAGGGTATGTGGTATTTTGTGGAAGAGCCACACTCAAGGGGCCAAAGAGCCGCATGTGGCTCGCGAGGCGCAGTTAGCAGACCACTGTCTTAAGTGAAAGAAGCCAGTCATAAAAGCACACCTGTTGTATGATTCCATTCACATAAAAATCTAAAAAGGAAAATCTATAGGAAAGTAGATTAATGGGACTGAGGACTAGAGCAAAAGGTGATGGCTAAAAGGTACAGAGTTTATTTTTGAGGTGATGAAAATGTTCTAAAACTGTTTTAAAAATGTATCAGTTGACAGTCAATAAATGGTTGACTCTTTTTTTAAAAACATATTTTATTGATTTTTTAAAGAGAGGAAGGGAGAGGGATAAAGAGTTAGAAACATAGATGAGAGAGAAACATCGATCAACTGCCTCCCACACCCCCCCCCCGCCACCACCACTGGGGATGTGCCCGCAACCAAGGTATATGCCTTTGACCGAAATCGAACCCAAGACCTCTCAGTCCGCAGGCCAACGCTCCATCCACTGAGCCAAACCAGTTAGGGCTGGTTGACTCTCTTAAAAAAAGAAAATCTTGCCCAGCCGGTGTGGCTCAATGGTTGGATATCGAACTATGAATCAGGAGGTCACGGTTCAATTCCTGGTCAGAGCACATGCCCAGGTTGTGGGCTCGATCCCCAGGAGGAGACATGCAGGAGGCAGCTGACTGATGATTCTCTCATCAGTGATGTTTCTCTCTCTCTCTCTCTCTCTCTCCCTCCCTCCCTCCCTCCCACTTCTCCTCTGAAATCAATACAAATAAATTGATTTGACTTTATATATATATTTATTTTTTGTTTAGAAGTATTACATATGCCTCCCTTTCCCCCCAACACCCCCTCTCCAGTCACTTCCAGAACAAGCCCCCACTGCCCCAGTGTCCGTGTCCACTGATTATGCTAAAACAATGTAATATTAAAAAAAAAGAAAATCTTAAAAGTACACCCTTGTAATATAATCAATCAGTGCATAAGAAAATCATTATCTCCAAATGCATGTGGTAGCATTAATAATTAAATCAAAACATATGGCCCAAATATCAATCCTGAGCAAGCTTCTACATTCTAGGATTCATTTGGACATTAGGCCTTTTAAAGACAAAAATATTTCTAAAGAGATATTCAGCTAAAATTTGTGGCATGTGAGAAAACTAGCATAGCAACAACATCACACATTTGTAGAAACCATATATCAACAATACAAACACTTCAAGCCCAGCTCAAAGACCTTGGAGCAGCACTGTTCAGCAGAAATATAACTGGAGCTGTAGTGTAATTTTAAAATTTCTAGCCAGCACATTTTTAAAAAGTAGAAAGAAACAGGCAAAATTTAATTAATTGTAAATATTTTAATTAATCCAATATAATTAAAATATTTCAATATGTGATCAATACCAGAATTACTGAGGTAATTTGGGAGACGTAAGCTCTGAAATCTGAGCATCACCTATTTGAACAGCACACCTTACAGTAGCCACATTCCATGTGGTCAGTAGCCACATGTGATGAGTGGATCTATGGATCTAAGAAATATAAATACAAGTAGAGAAATTCTTATTTTATTTCTTTTTTTTGTTAAGAGACCAAGTTTTCCATGTCATGGCACTTCATAAATGATGTGTAAAGAAAACTGACTTTTTATTGGTTAAATTATATTTCCCGAAAGAATATATTTAGAATGTTAATTTTCTAGAAACCTTAAAAATTTTTTAAGTGAGGTCTAATTTACATACATTAAAATACACCATTTTTGGAAAAAAAAAAATGGCGGCGGAACGGAGGGATTCGATCTGAATCTGCTCACAGGGTAGAGGGAGGGAGCAGCTGAGAGTCGCACAGGGAGCATTTGTCGGAGACTAGGGGGACAGCTGTGCTCCAGGAGAAGATAGAGGACTGCTGCGCTGGCCTCCCCAGCCTGAGAGGCCCCAGTACTGTTGGGTTCTCTCCCTGAGCCAACTGCGCGAGGAGGCGCGCGGAGGCGGACCAGGACATCTTGAACGAGAGGAGCCGGAAAACATACAGCTGCCGTTCCGGTACCGGCGGGACCTCTGGGGCTCCCGGAGCACCGGTGACCAGGTGGCGCGCAGAGCCCAGGGAGCTCTAAACTCCAGCAAGGAAAGGTCAGATTTCCCTGGGGGTACTTTGGGCGCGAAACTGAGGGGGCTGGCAGTCTGGGAGATCTGCACCTCGGAACTCAAAACCTGGAGAGCTGCACCTGAAATAGAATCTGTGGCTGTTGAAGCTGGTGAACTTGGGAGAGGGCCCTTGGAGCTGGTGGCAGAGTTGATCCCTGGAGCGCAATCAGTTTGGACCTGACAGAGGGGGGAAGCCCGGAAGATTTTGGGAGGGTTCTGGCTGCTAAAACAGCAGTCACCATTAGAGAGGCAGTATTGTTTACTTCAGGATAGAGAGGACCAATAGACCCAGAAGTCAATCTAGAAACACTGCCACCCAGGGGCCAAATCACAAATTGACTCTTATGTGACGGAATTGATTATATCTTTTCTTCGACCTTGGGAATACAGTCTATTTTCATCTACACTTTAGTATCTTTTACTCTACCTCAACTTCACCTTTATACCACCACTCTCTGGCTAACCTTTCCCTATTTAGTGCCTTGTTTCCCTTACACTTTTCCCGCTTTAGATTTACCTAATTCTTTCCCCTTACCCCCTGTTAAAATTTCACCCCACTGATATATCTAATCTCTAACCACCTAATCCAAGCGCATATATACCTCTAGCTTCTCTGACTTCACTATCTTAAAGTGTTTTTAGCCCTGTCCTGTTGTTGTTGTTTACTTGACTGTTGATTATATTGATTTTTTAAGCAGGTTTATGAGATTGATTTGCTTATTCTGTTATTTTGGTTTGTCTTGTAGGGGGGGTTATTTTTTATTTTTGGTGTTGTTTCTTGTTTTGTTGTCCTCATCTGCATTGTTTTTGAGATAGATTTTTGCTTCTGTGTTCCCTCACCTCTCTTGATATTAGTAGTTGTATGTAATTTGTATCAATCTCCAAGTACTTGTTGCAGGTTTTGGTTCGGATTAGGGGCTATCCTATAGGAGTTTTCACCCCACATTTATAATTTACTCCTTTTATTTCTTTTTTTCTTCTCCCCCTTTTCCCATTATCATTTTGGCATTCCTGTCTTTCTTTTTTGTGAGTGTATGTGTTTGGGGGGGTCTCTTTCTTTTTTGTGTGAGTGTGGGTGTGTGAGTGTCTGTGTGGGTCTGGGGGAGGTTCTCTTTCTTTTTTCCCACCTATCACCAAATTTGCCTTTCTCTGGCAGTCACCTTTATTTGGAATTACAATTACTTTGACTACATTCCGGTTCAGTGCCTGGTGCGTTGCACCTGGTTGTGTTGTATTTTGTGCCTTTAAATCAACACAGGAGAGTGAGAACTACATAACCACATACACAGAGAAGAGAGACCATGGGAAGACAAAGAAATAGCCCACATATGAAAGAAAAGCAAGGCTCGCCAGAAAAGGAGGTAAACGAAATGGAAGTTAACAACCTGTCAGAGAAAGAATTCAGAGAAATGGTCATAAGGTGGCTGAAAAGAATGGAAGACAAATTTGATAATATGAGTAAGACCCAAGAGGAAATGAGGAAGACCCAGGAAGAAATGATGAAGAGCCATGAAGAAATGAAAAGTGACATTGCTGAAGTAAAGAACTCAATAGAAAGTATTAAGAGTAGACTAGAAGAAGCAGAGGATCGCATCAGTGAGCTAGAAGACCAGGTAGGAAAAAATAACCAAGTAGAGCAGCTACTAGAAAAAAAAATTAAAAAGCAGGAGGAGAGCCTAAGAGAACTTTGGGACAACATGAAACAAAACAACATCCGTATAATTGGGCTTCCAGAAGGACAGGAAACTGAGCAAGGAATAGAAAACCTGTTGGAAGAAATAATGACAGAAAACTTTCCTGGTATAGGAAAGGAAAAACCCACACAAATCCAAGAAGCTCACAGAGTCCCAAGCAAAATAAACCCCAAAAGACCTACGCCAAGGCATATTATAATTAAATTGGCAAACACCAATGACAAAGTAAGAATCTTAAAAGCTGCCAGAGAGAGACAAAAAGTCACCTACAAAGGAACACCCATCAGACTAACAAGTGATCTCTCAACAGAAACCTATCAGGCCAGAAGGCAGTGGAATGAAATCTACAAAGTCATGCAAAGGAAGGGTCTGAATCCTAGAATACTGTACCCAGCAAGGCTCTCAATCAAAATTGAAGGTCAAATCAGGAGCTTCACAGATAAAAAAGGACTAAGGGAATTCGTCACCACCAAACCAGCAATGCAAGAAATGCTAAAGGATCTGCTGTAAAAAGAAATAGGAAGCGAAGAAGGATCACAGGGGCAAAGAACAAAAATGGCAACATATAAGCACCTATCAATAATAACTTTAAATGTAAACGGGTTAAATGCTCCAATCAAAAGACATAGGGTAATAGACTGGATAAGAAAACACAACCCATGTATCTGCTGTCTACAAGAAACCCACCTCCGAAAAAAAGACGCACACAGACTGAGGATGAAAGGTTGGAAAAAAGTTATTCAGGCGAATGGAAATGAAAAAAAAGCTGGGGTAGCCATACTTATATCTGACAAATTAGATCTCAAAGTGAAGGACATAACAAGAGATAAAGAAGGCCACTTCATAATACTAAAGGGAGCAATTCAACAAGAAGAAATAACTCTTGTAAACATATACGCACCCAATACAGGAGCACCCAAATATATACAAAAACTCCTAGAGGACATCAAGGGAGAGATAGACAGCAATACAATCATAGTAGGAGACTTTAATACCCCATTATCACCATTGGACAGATCCTCTAAACAAAAAATCAGTAAAGAAACATCAATTCTCAATGACTCACTGGACCAGATGGAATTAATTGACATCTTCAGATCATTTCACCCCAAAGCCACAGAATATACATTCTTTTCAAGTGCCCATGGGTCATTCTCAAAGATAGACCATGTATTAGGTCATAGGCAAAGTCTCTCCAAATTCAAGAAGATAGAAATCATATCAAGTATATTCTCAGATCACAGTGGCATAAAGCTGGAAATCAACGACAATAGAAACAATCCAAAGAAATCGAACACATGGAGACTAAACAGCATGCTATTAAACTATGACTGGGTTACTAGAGAGATTAAGGAAGAGATAGAAAACATCATGGAAACAAATGACAATGATAGCACAACAATCCAAAATCTATGGGACACAGTGAAAGCAGTTCTGAGAGGGAAGTTCATAGCTCTACAATCCTACTGCAAAAAACTAGGAACAGCGGCAATAAATTATCTAACCCAACAACTCAAAGAGTTAGAAAGAAAGCAACAAGAAAAGCCCAGTGTAAGCAGAAGGAAGGAAATAGTAAAGATCAGAGCAGAAATAAATGACATAGAGACCAAAGAAACAATACAGAAAATCAACGAAACCAAGAGCTGGTTCTTTGAAAGGATAAACAAGATTGATGAACCTCTAGCCAGACTCACCAAGAAGCAAAGAGAGAGGACCCTAATAAATAAAATCAGAAATGAAAGAGGTGAAATAACAACAGACCCCATTGAAATACAAAGGATTGTTAAAAAATACTATGAACAACTCTACTCCAACAAACTGGACAACCTGGAGGAAATGGATATGTTTCTAGAAAAATATAACCTCCCAAAACTCAATCAAGAAGAATCTAAACAACTCAATAGACCAATAACTGTGGAAGAAATTGAAGCAGTCATCATAAAGCTTCCAGCAAACAAAAGCCCAGGGCCAGACGGCTTCACAGGGGAGTTTTACCGAACATTCAAGGAAGAACTAAAACCTATACTCCTCAGACTATTCCAGAAAATTCAAGAGGATGGAAAACTTCCAAACTCCTTCTATGAAGCTAGCATCACCCTAATACCAAAACCAGATAAAGACGACACAATGAAAGAGAATTACAGGCCAATATCCCTCATGAATATAGATGCCAAAATCCTCAATAAAATTCTAGCAAATCGGATCCAGCAGTACATCAGAAAGATCATACACCACGACCAAGTAGGATTTATCCCAGGAATGCAAGGATGGTACAATATCCGCAAATCAATAAATGTGATACATCACATAAACAAATTGAGAGATAAAAATCACATAGTCATATCAATTGATGCAGAAAAAGCATTTGACAAAATCCAACATCCTTTCTTAATAAAAACTCTCAATAAGGTAGGAATAGAAGGATCATACCTCAACATAATAAAAGCCATATACGATAAACCCACAGCATACATCATACTCAATGGGCAAAAACTACAACCATTTCCCCTGAGAACAGGAACAAGACAGGGTTGCCCACTTTCACCACTCCTGTTCAACATAGTACTGGAAGTATTAGCCATTGCAATTAGACAAGAAGAAGAAATAAAAGGCATCCAAATTGGAAAAGAAGAAGTTAAGCTATCCTTATTTGCAGATGACATGATATTGTACATAAAAAACCCGAAAGACTCCATAAAAAAGTTAGTAGATTTAATAAATGAGTTCAGCAATGTAGCAGGCTACAAAATTAATGCCAAGAAATCTATGGCATTTCTATACACTAATAGTGAACTTACAGAAAGAGAGACTAAAAAAGCAATCCCATTTACCATCACACCAAAAAAATTAAGATACCTAGGAATAAACTTAACTAAGGAGGTAAAAGATCTATTTGTGGAAAACTACAGGACACTGAAAAAAGAGATAGAGGAAGATGTAAACAGGTGGAAGAACATTCCATGTTCATGGATTGGGAGAATCAACATAATTAAAATGTCCATACTACCCAAAGCAATCTATAAATTTAATGCACTCCCCATTAAAATACCAATGGCATATTTCACAGACCTAGAAAGAACTCTCCAAAAATTCATCTGGAACAAAAAAAGGCCCCGAATAGCCACAGCAATCCTGAGAAAGAAGCACAAAGTCGGTGGGATTTCCATACCAGATTTCAAGCTGTATTACAAGGCTACTGTTCTTAAAACAGCCTGGTACTGGCACAAGAACAGACATATAGATCAATGGAATAGAATAGAGAATCCGGATATCAACCCAATCCACTATGCTCAATTAATATTTGACAAAGGAGGCAGGAACATAAAATGGAGTCAAGACAGTCTCTTCAATAAATGGTGTTGGGAAAATTGGACAGATACATGCAAAAAAATGAAACTAGAGCACCAACTTACACCACACACAAAAATAAACTCAAAATGGATACAGGACTTAAACGTAAGACAGGAAACCATAAAAATATTAGAGGAATCTACAGGAAGAAAAATCTCAGACATATGCCAAAAGAACTTCTTTGATGATACCGCTCCGAGGGCAATGGAAGCTAAAGAGAAAATAAACAAATGGGACTACATCAAAATCAAAAGCTTTTGCACAGCTAAAGAAACCATCAACAAAACAACAAGAAAACCCACTGTATGGGAGAACATATTTGCAAATGTTATTAGTGATAAAGGTTTAATCTCAAGCATCTACAGGCAACTCACCCAACTCAATAAAAGGAGGACAAATGATCCAATAAAAAAATGGGCAACAGACCTAAATAGAATCTTCACGAAAGAAGACAAAAGGAAGGCCCAGAGACACATGAAAACTTGCTCAAAGTCACTAATTATCCGAGAGATGCAAATCAAAACGACTATGCGGTACCATCTCACACCTATCAGAATGGCTTACATCAACAAATCAACAAACGACAAGTGCTGGCGAGGATGCGGAGAAAAAGGAACTCTCGTGCACTGCTGGTGGGATTGCAGACTAGTACAGCCACTGTGGAGAACAGTATGGAGATTCCTCAAAAAACTAAAAATGGAGCTCCCATTCGACCCAGTGATCCCACTTCTAGGAATATACCCCAAGAAATTAGAAAGGCGAATTAGAAAGGATATATGTACCCCTATGTTCATAGCAGCACAATTTACCATAGCTAAGATTTGGAAACAGCCGAAGTGCCCATCAGCAGATGAGTGGATCAAAAAACTATGGTACATTTACACAATGGAATACTACGCCGCGGAAAAAAAGAAGGAGCTCCTACCATTTGTAACAACATGGATGGATTTGGAGAGCATTATGCTAAGTGAAATTAGCCAGGCAGAGAAAGACAAATATCACATGATCTCACTCATTTGAGGAATACAATCAATGACATAGACTGATGAACAAGAATAGATCCAGAGACTGAGAAAAGTCCATCAGAATGTCAAACCTCAGGGTAAGTGGCAGGTGGCGAGAGTAAGTGGAAAAGTCAATATACTTGAACTCTTGAACTGAGGTAAGTGATTTGTGTTTTTACATCCCTGACAAAGTTTATATAAAATTATAAAAAAATGGCAGCTAGTCTGACATTGAATTGACATGGCCTAGAGCTTGTCATATCCTATGGAGACCAGTCCTTAGGCTAGGCCCTGCTTAACCTCCCATGACACCATAATACCCTTACATGATATTATTCTACAATGTCATTATAATATTTGATATTTGACAACAGCATATTATACAATTATCCCAAATAAACTTACAAACTAATTCTTTGAATGTTGGGCAGCAACTTAAAAAAGAATAGGAAAGAAATTAATCCCTTTCAGAAGGAATTAAGGCACTGGGAAGGCATCCGAGCATTCTATATTGGCCCTTCTTGCCCTTTCTGCCAAGAGGGACCTTCTTGTTACTATCCAAATACACACAGCTGATGCCAGAGTTTTCAGTTCGAGGTGTGGCTGAAGCCTTTGGGCAGCTGGCACCATGGATCTGTATCTCGACCAATGGTGTGAGCTGGGCCCTCTCTGGAGAAGAAACCTGGGTCCCCCGAGATATGTGATCAGTACCGGGACCCCGCCAGCAGGCTAGGGGACCCCAAGGCAGGTACTGGAAGTGGAGGCCACAGGGGGGCATAGACTACAAAGGAGACAGAACTGAACCTCACATCACCCTGTTTGGCCCCGGAGGATGGCTGGTTAGCCAGAGACGGGTAAGATTCCTCAGGGAAGGAACAACCTAAGACAGGCACAGTCGCAGAGGGGCCAACAGGAGAGAACTAAAAGGTCAACAGAGGTGGGGCACAGACCCTCATCCACAAACCTTGCAGGGGTTTGAATTCTCAACCCTCCTAAGGGAGGTCTCCTACCCCCACGGCTGCTTCGCCTCCCACACACAACTCCTACGGGGACCCAGGTGGCAAACAGAGACTCGGCCAGCAATAGCTGCCCTATATCTAAATTCAGTCTATTACCAGGAATGCTCGGGACCTACTCAAAATTGCAAGTATTCCTTTCCACTAGTATTCACAGGGTAAACTAAGATTTCTGCTTGAGTATTAAAATTGACAGGAAAATAGTAATCAAGTTTTCAGATTAATTTAAATTGGCCAAGTGAAATACGAGAATACTCAAGAAAATTATAGTGTACTGGACAAAAAGCTTTTCCTAAAACATTAACTGAAAAATCTATCAGCAGTTCATCTCTCTGTAAAATTGCCTAACATCCAAAGAACCTAAAGCAGTCACTTTGTGTACAAAAATTAAAATTTAAAATTATTAAGACTGCAATAGAAAATTTCCAAAAGTCCCCATTAATCAAAAAAGGGGAGGGGACAGCGGGGTAATATCATGAAAGGGACAAAAAAAATATTGAGTAAGTAAAATACATCTAGAAAATTCTTACTCCAGTAAAGTAAATTCCATTTGTAAAAACAATAGCAGGACACCCATGAAAAAACACACATGGTGTCAAAATAAGCCAAAGGAAAATCATTTAGGCAAAAATTAAAAAGAATCCCAAGTCTATTTTGCATAGAGGATCCCTTTGTTAACTTTTGGTCGAGAATGTGTTTGTGTGTTTTCAGAGAACAACTCCAAGACCACGTGGGTTCCTGCGACTGTGAGGAACTGATGGATCTGTTCCAGCCATGAGGATGGTCCAGAGATGGGGGACACTGACGACACCTTGCCATACTAGCAGTCAGCAGCTGTGCATGTCTGCAGGCAGCCCAGGACCAAACCAGAGAGGATGGATCATGCATTGACACGATATGTCCACCATCTGGATACCATTGCTGACTTATACACATAATGAATTATTTGACACTGAAACTGGGACTCAGAAAAGTTGGACATTGAAACCGAGAATGAAACACTTTTTGTTCTTATACATTTATTTCTAGTATGCAGAGGCAAGATATTTTTGAAGAAAAGAAACAGGGGAGTGATTGATATAGAGGCAGGATGGCCTTGAACAGGCTGTCAAGCTACAGGGGGAGGCTTGTGTGGATGGGAGGCAGATGCGGGGGGAGATCAACGGAAGGACTTGTATGCATGCATATGAACATAACCAATGAATGAAAGACACTGGGGCGGGGAGGGGGGAAGCTGGGGATATGTGCTGGGGGGTGGGGGAGGCTGGGGGGAGGATAAGGGGGAGGGGGAAAGGAAAACATGTACTACTATTATACTGCAAAAAATCAATAAAAAATAATTTAAAAAAAAAAAAAAAATAAAAATAAAAAATAAAAAAAGGAAAGAAAAAAAAAAAAAAAAAAAAAAAAAAAAAAAAAATAAAATACACCATTTTTGCCCAAGCTGGTTTGGCTCAATGGGTAGAGCGTCGGCCTGCAGACTGAAGGTTCCCCAGTTTGACTGCGATCAAGGGTACATGCCTAGGTTGCGGGCTCAATCCCTAGTAGAGGGGGAGTGCAGGAGACAACCAATCAATGATTCTCTCTCATCATTGATGTTTCCATCTCCCTCTCCCTTCTCCGAAATCAATAAAAATATACTAAAAAAACCCTCCACCATTTTAAGTGTATGGCTTGATGAGGTTGCACACACACACACACACACACACACACACAAACATACAGAATATTTCTGTCATCCCAGAATGATTCCTTCCAGTCAATTTCCCAACCACTGTTCTAATTTCTATCAATAAAAATTATTTTGTATAGTTTTGTCCATCATATAAATGGTACAAATGGAACTATATAGTATGTACCTTTTACTAAGTAAAAAAAGAAACACAAATATTTGAGATTCAAATCATGTTAACTTGGGCATCAGTAATTTCTTCCTTTTTTTTTTTATATAGCTGAGAGAGTACTTCAATAGATAGAACAAATCACACATTTAGTTATCCACTCTCTTATGAATGGATAACTGGGTTATTTTATAGTTTCTGTATATCATGAGTAAAGCTGCTATAAAATTCTTGTGTGGACAAGTTTTCATTTCTCTTACTAAATATCTAGAAATAAAATCATCTTTAATATTTTAAAAACTTAAAATCAGAACATTTATTTAATTCAAGGCTGCAGAATACGTCTGTGTGTTTTCCTAACTCAGGGGTCCGCAAACTCAGTCAACAGGGCCAAATATCAACAGTACGACTGGAATTTCTTTTGAGAGCCAAAAACCGACTAATGCGCATGGGCCACGAAGTTTCAATTGCACTGTACGTTTGTGCCCCCACATGGTATTTTGTGGAAGAGCCACACTCAAGGGGCCAAAGAGCCGCATGTGGCTCACAAGCCGCAGTTTGCCGACCACTGTTCTAACTGAATGAAACTGATGGCTTTACAAAGCTTTGAGTGATTCAGGAACTGAAGCAATATTCTTACAGTATCAACACACACACACACACACACACACACACACACACACACACACACACACACGGCCGGGTGCACAAAATTCATGCATGGGGGTGGGGTGGGGAGTGGGTCTCAGCCCAGCCAGCACCCTCTCCAATCTGAGATCCCTTGGGGGATGTCCCACTGCCAACAGGAATTGGGACTAAACCGGCAATCGGACATCCCTCTGGCTTCTACCTGCTTGCCTGCCTGCCTGATCGCCCCTAACCACATCTGCCTGCTGGCCTGGTGCCTCCAACTGCTCCCCTGCCAGCCTGATCACCCCTAATTGCTTCCCTGCTGGCCTGATTGCCCCCCAACTGCCCTCCCCTGCTGGCCTGAACATCCCTAACCACCTCTGCCTTGTCCCCTTCCACTGTGGCTTTGTCCAGAAGGATATCAGGAAGATGTCTGGTCTAATTAGCATACTACCCTTTTATTAGTAGGCGTGCGCGCGTGCGCACACACACACACACACACACACACACACACACACACACATTTATACCTTTCTTGATCCATTATATTAGTACCTCTAAGTTCATCTGAGCCTCACAATTAAACTATTTAATTTCGGAAACATTTCCCTGATTTGGGGGCAAATTTCTGTTTTAACTGTAAGACTACTTTTCTGAAATCTACCTTGATTTTATAGTATGGAATCTCTCAACTAATTCAGCTGTCATATGCCTTCTGAAAACATACTCGTAAACTGGTTAGAGTGAGTATTTTTGGGAGCCATCTTCCTTTATGTACAAAAGAAAAAGAAAACGAAAAAACAAAACAAAACAAAAAAACACGGAAAATCCTTAAAATGCTATAAACCCATACCGTAAGAAGTAGACATCAGATAATTAACTGCTTATTAGTTATGCTGGAAACAGGAAATGAGGTTTTGCATTGACGTCTTGGGTATTAGAGAGCACAAGGGGTCAAATATAATAGTCCATAAACACTAAACTATTCACTAGTCACACACATTTCCAATCACATACAAGAGTTCAGGACAGAAATAGATGAAATCGCTAAGAATTCCCGATCCCAACAGAACCAATGTGCTCCTTCTCTCTATAGAAGACAGCTGGCTCCTGCCACAGAACTGCCCTTGAGCATACCCAACTGCACTGTGAGCTTTTACAGCCTTAAAAATTACGGCACTAATCTTTCACGACTCCTTCCCTGCGCCATTTGTCTCCACGTTACCATGACTGCATAGCAGTCCTTTCTATAAATTTACCCTAAGGCTCCGTCCATCTTGTTCCATTTCCTTTCTCCCATCTGCTCCGTAAGAAAGGAAGGTTAATATGAACCGAACCCATCTTCGTCTCACTTTATGACGATGAAACTCCCTATGGAGATCCTTCACCCCTTTCCACAAAAATAGGGAAGTAATTTTATTTTCCCCTGAAAGTCACTAGTCCTCCTGCTAGGTAAGACATATGGAAAGCAAAGAATTATGCCCGGAGAAGTACAAAGCTCTTTGAGAAGTGGGTCACCCTGCACACACCTTTTTCTTTAATGCCATTTTTAGAATATAAAGTGAGCTTATACAATTCTGCAGCTGTTCAGCCATTATGGGATAATATACTTTTTAAGTTGCATGTAAAAATTAAGAATCCTAAAACGAGTATTTTTCAAATAGATCTGTAGAAATTAAATCAAGTTTCAAAATGGTTTCAAATACCTTCTTCTTTAAGTAGTCTCCTATAGATTGTGTAAAATGATATTCACTGAAGCACTATTTATAATAGCAAAGACTGAAACATTGTAAGTAGCCAATATAAAGGAATGTTAAGTAAATTGTGATACCATATAATGAAATGTTATGCACCCATCAGAAAGAATGAAACAGAGACATGTACCAATATCAAACAATAAAATACACATGGGAAAAACAGGTATAGAGAAGTATGGACATTAGGCAATTGCTAGTATAAAAATCCCACCATACATACATATGCTGGAATTGACAAATATATAACCTACCCAAACTGACACAGAAATAGGAAATGTGAATAAAACTCATTCTATTGAAGAACTTGAATTCATTATAAAAAATTCATCACAGAGAAAACCCTAAGCCAGATGGTTCCACTGGTGAATTCTAGCCAACAGTTGAGAGGAAATATTTATCGTACACAAATGCTTTCAGAAAACAGGAGGGAAGAAGCACTGCCCGATTCACTTATATGTTCAGCCTTAGCCTGAAACCAAAACCTGGCCAAAGACATCACAAGAAAATTGTAAACCAATCTTCCTTCCAATATTCCTAACAAAATATTAACAAACTGAACCCAACAATCTACAAAAAGGGCAACATATTCTCATTAACAGTGTTTGTCATAAGACTGAAAGGTTAGCTTAACATCTGACATTCGATCAATGTAATTCATAATCTTAAAAGGATAAGAGAGATTAAAAACTATGTGCTCGTTTCAGTAAATGGAATATTAATTTTGTTTGGATACTCACTTTAAGTTTTCTAATTCCTGTTTTCTTAATGGAGAAGAAGGTGGAGCTGGAATGAATTTATCTCCTTCATGACTTTTACTGCTAAAATAAAGAAGGACTCTTAATTATGAAAAGCAACAAATAAACAATTTAAATGCAAAATTTTTGTTTCCCATGCATTTTTTTTGTGATGAAAGAACAAAAAGAGGCAAAACAATGAAATACACTTATAATTTGGTATCACTGATGTGTTAAGATATATTGTTTATTAGTGTCTTTCCCCCAGCACATAATACTTCTTTTAAAAACCTCTAATTTAAAACATTATCTCCACCATACAAAAAAACCCACCTCAAGGTTTTCACACATTCCTCATTCTTCTGATGACCTTTTTATCAACTATGGTAAAACATAACCCCTTCAGGGAGAGGAAAAAAAAATCCACAAATTTTTTTTTTAGATTTTCTGTATTAAACACATATTTCTATTATCATTAAGAAAAAAATGCTGGGATAGGAGACTTGAGTTTAAAGGTGCCATGTGTAAAAAGAACACTCTGGTAAAATGGTGTTTGTTTATTACTAAATAAGCTTTCCCAATTTCTATAGATTGGTACAATTTTAAAATTTAAACATTTATTTTATTTAAAAATATTTTTATTAATTTTTAGAGAGAGAAAGGGATAAGGAGAAAGAGAAACATCTATGTGAGAGGGGACACCCATCACCTGCCTCCCACAGGCCCCTGGGGATTGAACCCGCAACCTAGGCATGTACCCACTAGGAATCGAATTACAACCTTCCAAGGCATGGGACAATGCCCAACCACTTAAGCCACACTAGCCAGGTAGGTATTTATTTAAAAACAAACAAACAAACAAAAACAACACTTAAACATTTATACTTTCTTTTCTGATTATTCAAAACGGAGAATTCTGGAAATTCGGGGGGGGGGATTTTAGGGATTTCACCTGCAGCACAGAGGCTTACTGGTAAAGTCCTGAAGGGATTCCACCAAGGAGATTCAGAGGGAGTAGGATACCTGCAAGTTTCACTGCTTTCGCTGCTCTCCGTGTTCCCACCTAACTGATTACTGTTTTTAGACCCATTTTCCTGCTTCAGATCCTGCTGTTCTTCAGGCAGCAGCAACAAGGCATTTCTGAGACAAATGGCTGCAAACTCCATGCTGGCTACAGGAATGGCTGAAGACTGCCCATCACTTCAAAGGACAAAACCAAATCAGCTAAGTAAATAACATAAAAATAAATAGTACTTCCCCATCATCAGAAATAAAACCAATACAAGTGTAAATGAAAACTTTGCCCCGTGATAGGTAGGAATTTTGATATAAGCAGTTATGAGAGAATGCTAAAAGCTCAAATTGTAAATACAAGGTGAAAAAGTATACAGATTGCAAGTGTATACATTATAGCCATTACTGTTAATGGATTAGAGGAGTCATCAACAAGAAAAATTGCAATGGGGGCCGAGACAGGTGTAACAAGAACTGGAAACCAGGGAGGGAAGATTCCTACCCTGGAGCCTTGTTGTGGCTGATCTTTACCTTTGAAAAAGTTTTGCAAGAGCAGCATTATTTATTGTCTTATAATTTTGTTGAGATTTTATATAACTTTATTTGCTTTGATATCAAACTAAACTTACACTAAGTAGGCTTTATTAGGAAAACATATAAATGTGAACATTAGTAACAATTTTGAAATTGTAGGAAAGTAATGTGGTATATCAAGTCCTTAAAAAAGTCTGCATCAGAGTTGAAATAAATGAATACCAAAATACTGTGTGCTAGATACTATTCTAAAACTTTGGGGAAACTTTTAAATGATAGTGAACAAATTTTATTTTCGGGGTTAAAAAAGCAGTGAAGTAATTTTTTTATAAAGCCTACTGAAATACTAACAACTCCAAATTTGAATCTTTATACAAGATAAAGATGTTCAGATTTAACTAAAGATTTTTTTACATGTGACGGATTTATATTGCTTTGGATGTTTTATGTATCAGTACTTTTTTCTCCTAATATAAGAACTCGCTTCAGGGACTATAAGAAAATTACCTAAAAGTTAACAATGACACTACAAAAAGAAAACACCGAGATGCCCCCTTCTGGACATTCAGAATAATGGCACTGACTAGACCAGGGCTTAGGCCATCAGTAACTTCAGACCCCAGGAATGTAACAAACCACAGTCACATGTCGGGTAACATTCACTATGCACCTATTTTGAAATAGTCATAAAACTTAGTTACAAGGTTCCTCCTATGAAATAATAAATTTAAACACATACACTTTCTCTTTGCCAATACTTACTTATACACTGTGTTCTGTATGGACTGTGAGGCCAGAACGATCTTACGATGATAGCCTTGGCCAACAATAGACTGTACAATTCCTTTTTTACTGGGAAGACCTTTAGTTTCTTGTTCAGAAGTCTACAAAATGCAAATAATTTCTAATTAATTTAATGGAACTGTAAAATAGGGTATGAAAAATGATCCACTACCTTTCCAGTTACTCTAAGAAAGTTCTCTTAAAAAAAAAATATATATATATATATCTTATTGACTTTTTACAGAGAGGAAGGGAGAGGGATAGAGTTAGAAACATCGATGAGAGAGAAACATCGATCAGCTGCCTCCTCCACACTTTCTACTGGGGATGTGCCTGCAACCAAGGTACATGCTCTGAACTGGAATTGAACCTGGGACCCTTCAGTCCGTAGGCCGACGCTCCATCCACTGAGCCAAACCGGTTAGGTCAAGAAAGTTCTTAAGACGCATCAATGTGGAGTTTTTGGTGATACAGGAATTATGTTCAGGATTGAAGAAAAGAGTACATGGGGCTGAAAGTCTGTGACATATGCTATGTTTTACTAATATGTGGCTTGAGGTGGTTCTAAAGAAAAAAAGGCAATTTAATAATGACTCCAGCATGTGTTCATAACAATTTATTTAGGACATTCTATCCTCCCACCACCAGGCACCATGCTGCGTATTACGGACACTTTGACCTCAGAGGAAAAAAAAAAAAAAAAAAGAGTCACAGAAACACAAAGAAGAAAATGGAGGCAGCTCCACTTCCTAAAACACAGTTTTCCTTCCTTCCTTCCTTCCTTCCTTCCTTCCTTCCTTCCTTCCTTCCTTCCTTCCTTCCTTCCTTCCTTCCTCCTTCCCTCCCTCCCTCCCTCCCTCCCTCCCTCCCTCCTAAGGTATTACATATGTGTCCTTATTCCCCCATTACCCCCTTTTTCTCCCCCCCTTAAGAATATTTTCATTGATTTCAGAGAGGAAGGGAGAGGGGAGAGAGAAACATCAATGGTGAGAGAGAATCATTGATCGGCTGCCTCCTGCACAAGCCCCCCACTGGGGATCAAGCCTGCAACCTGGGCATGTGGCCTTGACAGGCATCGCACCTGGAATGGTGTTTTTTCCTTTTTAAAGTGAAAGTGAAAAAAAAGGGAAAGTATTAATTTGTCAACAACATATGAACTTTAATAAGCTACCTATGTTAAGATTTACATGGGCACAGGAAGAAAATACAGTTTAAATACTTAAATCTTATAAAAATATATCCTTAAAAAGACTTTTGACCTAACTGGTCTTTTTAAATATATATTTTTACTGATTTCAGAGAGGAAGGGAGAGGAGAGAGAGATAGAAACATCCATGATGAGAGAGAATAACTACATGGCCGCTTTCTGCACGCCCCACACAAGCCTGCACCCTGGGTGTGTGTCCTGACTGGGAATTGAACCAGGACCTGCTGGTTCATAGGTCAATGCTCAGCCACAGAGCCCCAGTGGCCGGGCAACAAAAATACATTAAAAAATAAATAAATAAAGGCTTCAACTACTCCCTGTATTTTTTTTAAATCATATGTAATTAAAATATTCATTATTTTATAATGTCTTGGCAGTAATAGAACTAACAAATCTTGAGTTTTAAAATTCAGAAAAATAAATGATATATTTTATGTTCTTTTTAAGTGCCTTCTCTTACATTGGTTAAATACTATCCCTACAATTGAGTCTTACGCTTCCTATTTAGCAGATCTTTCCTCATGTATTATACACTACCCACCAAACATCAGCCCCGCTTGTACCAGAAGGTCTGCATTAACATACGTCAGGTAAACAGGACCAAATGATCTCCTTAGTATCACTAATTTAACAATTAAGTTTTTTTTTTTAATTAAAAAATAAATTTGTTTTTGAGGCTACAAATTGCCTTCTTCAGCATCCCCTCCACCCCAAGTGAAAGAAAATCTACAGAATTCCACCTGGAGTTTCTTGTTGCTCCTACTGGGATTTTGCTTTCTGATTTTGAGAGCACTCTGGCTTGTTTCTACTATTGTTTAGGCCGCTTCAGGTCATTTTTAAAAGGAGGAGAAACACAGACAAAGAGATAATTATTCATTTCCTATTATTAGCACAGATTGATATCCCCCAAGTTATGGCAACCAAGTCATCTTGGCCATTTTTTTTTTTTTAATTACAAATTTTTAAACTTTCTAGAAAGAAAAGGGGGGAGGACTTGGAATCCACAGAACGAAGACAATTTTAAAAATACTATTTCTAAAAATATGTAATTTGAAAAGAAAATATTAAGCCTTAATATGTGTCTCTACTCCCAGGAAGATGTCATGCCCTGGCTTCCATTAACTGTACAAGAGAATGGCCTAAATTCATAAATGGACTCAACAAAATAGCAATTTCTAGAGAGTCTTTTATTTTAAAAAAGTATAAATTCTGCCTAGAATTGCCAGTTAACAATTATCCACTAAGAAAACTGCCATGTAAAAGGAAAAGTAAGATGGAATAAATCAATGATGCAAACTTGCAGATGCTTTTCAGGAAGCGCTGTTTCAGGGGAGGAAAGCCCAACTATCTTCTCTCACCCACGGCAGGCGCCAGGCAAACATCTCATGCCACCCTCTCCAATCTCCATAGACCCGAGCGCACAGCAGGGGTGGGGGGTGGTTAGGAAATGGGGCGATACAGACATCTGGTAATTCTAATACAACCTGCCTTCCCCCCTCCCACTGACCACTCCTCCCCTGAGATACAAAGGCTCCCGCTCAGCGCCTTATGGAGATGATGTAGGCACGGACACCGATGTTAACTGGTCTACTGCTCTTAGATACTGTGGATCAATGTGTGTCAGAGGGAAAGAGACCGGTAACTGTGATCTCGGAACCAATTACTGAATCGAAATAAAGCCTTGGGCCCAGCCAGGGTGGTCCGGTGGCCGAGTGTCAGCACACGAACCAGGAGGTGACGGCCTGGTCTGGTGGGGGCAGGTGCCTAGGCTGCAGGCTTGATGCCGAGTCGTGGAGCCCGCAGGAGACGGCTGGGTCAGTGATTATCTCTCATCGTGTATGTCTCTACCTCTCTCTCCCTTTCTGAAATCAATAAAAATATATTTTAAAAAAATAAATACTAGTGAAAATAAAGCCCCGGGCAGTGTAACGCAGTCCTCTCCACACTCACTAGGTTATCAACAGGCCTTCTCTAATCGCCTGGCGCACACACCACTCTCACACCCGCGGATGACATGGCCCCTGCCCAGCAGGCAGCTGACCACTGTTCCAACAGGTCTGACCTTGTTGGCTTCAACTGCTTCATGTGAATACTGATACCTGTTGCCATCCTTACCAAGAACCAGAATGTGAACATTTGTGAACCAGAATGTTAACCTGAAACTTTTTATCCAGCTATTAAAGAACACAAGACTCTATAAATTCCCTGAGAGTTAAAACGGGGATGAAGTCTTGTAGGTTCCCAAGTATTTTTTGCTTTCCATGTAACAGTGTGTGTGGGGAGGGTTTGGGGAGGAGGAGGGAGAGAGATGGGTGGAGAGTGAGGGTCCAAAAAGGTACCCAGGAGGCACTCACCCCCTTATTGGCAGCGATGCAGCACTCAGCCAGCCGCAGCCAGAGGCGGGGGTTGGCATGATAGACCTGAACGGCTTCGATTAGGCACTCGAAGGCAGCAAGAGGCCTTCCGATGTGAAGCAGCTGAATCCCACAGTTATACAGCAACTCATACCTCTTGTTGGTCAGCAGTGTGCACATGGGTCTTCCGGAAAATTTTTTGCCTAATGATAAAAATCAGGTAGGAATCAATCATTAGATTTAGAAGAAGTTACTTAGTGGAAAACATTCATTCCACTAAGCACTTAAACACTACCTTGTTGAATACCACTGACCCCAATGTGAAGTTTACTAGCTTTCACCAGTGACGATCCCCAGCCCCAACCCACAAGTACTGGCCAGAGTCATCTCTGCTGTCTGAGTTGCCAACAAATGAGAAGCAGCCCAGGCCACACATGCTCCAGGAAGGCAAAGAAAGGAGAGAGAGGACCCACTCTCCTTTGAGTCTTACACATTTTAGAGTCTGTAAAGATTCCACTCTTTTTACTTTAAGGTTGGTTAATTAAATTATTGTCACGTACTTTTGATTAACCAGAAGTATTCAGCTAACGTTACAGTGTTACACGATTTTACTGTGGCAATAAAAGTTAATGTGCTATACCTATGATAACTATCATTCACTCACTCATTCAGAGTTTCACAATCCACAATAAGACTATTAATGATTTTTGGATACATTTTTCATCAATTAAACAGCTTTTAAAAATGCAAAGCTAAATGAATGCTTGATTTTAAGCATTTAAAATCAATAATCTATGTAATATGCATATTAAAGGAACAAATTTCAGGAATTGCTTGGAGATTGCCAAGTGCTGCCAACAGTACCCACATGTGAAACGCTGAAAAGAAGCTGTAACATTAGTTTGGCACAATCAAGAAATCTTCGGAAATTACTTTGTTAACATTACCCATATGGGGTTACTGATTTTCAAATCTATGAAAATAAAAAGGGAATTAAAAATACTGAATTTTAATACTGAAAAAAGGGGAATGAAAATCCTTGCTATTCAAATATCAACTAAAAATCCCCACAGTCAAACTTGCTGAGCAGGGTCAGTGATAACTGTAGACGCATCCGGCATGCATTATGATCAGATGCTCTTTTTAAAAAAATATATATTTTACTGATTTTTTACAAAGAGGAAGGGAGAGTTAGAAAGTTAGAAACATGGATGAGAGAGAAAGATCTATCAGCTACCTCTTGCACACCCCCCACTGGGGATGTGCCCGTA
This sequence comes from Antrozous pallidus, assembly GCA_027563665.1. NCBI lineage: Eukaryota > Metazoa > Chordata > Mammalia > Chiroptera > Vespertilionidae > Antrozous > Antrozous pallidus. The sequence continues at coordinate 50,026,063 of CM050524.1, read as the reverse complement.
GCGAAGTACATGCCCTTGACCGGAATCGAACCCGGGACCTTTCGGTCCGAAGGCCGATGCTCTATCCATTGAGCCAAACCGGTTTCAGCACCAGCTGCTCTTTGAACTCAGGCTTTCCTCATGTAGCAAAATACAAAATGTCCCCAAGCAAAGGGCATACCTGCATCAGCGCTGCCGGCACTGAGCTGTGCACACACATTGTCGTTCTCCTGTAGAGCTTTTTTAAAGTAGAAAATTCCCAAATTGTGCTTGCTCATGGCAAAATGGATGCAACCGAGATTATTCCAGAACATACATCGTAGGCATTCACCTGCGAAAAGCACAAATAAGTTTGTCCACAGACAAATTTTACTGTTGATGTACATCATACAATAATTTGGCTTATCTAACTTGAGTTAATTAATTCTATATGCAATTCCACACAGTCCCTATAGAACTGTTTATAAGGCATTTGAAATGTAGGAAACATCTGAAAACTTTGTAAAGCTCCCTTTTTTTTAATCCTCGCCTAAGGATATATTTTTATTGACATGAAGAGAGAGAAACATCGATCAGTTGCCTCCCATAAGCACCCTGACCGGGGACTGAAACTGCAACGTAGGTCTATGCCCTGATCAGGAACCTTTTGGTGTACAGACGGCGCTCCAACCAACTGAGCCACCCGGTCAGAGCACACTCCCTTTCCTTTTCTTTTCTTTTCCTACTAAACGTTTTTCTCTCTCTTAAAAAACAATATACAAAATAAATCTACTACCAGATTCCCTGTCCTTTTAAAATGTCATTTATTAAAGGCAATAAACCAACCCTGCACAATGATTTAATTAGCCCGTTCATGGTTTTTTCTTATATAATTTTATTTATTTTTAACAATATATTTTTTATTGATTTCAGAGGGGGAGGGAGAGGGAGACAGATAGTAACAAACATCAATGATCAGAGAGAATCACTGACTGGGCCTCCTGCATGCCCCCCACTGGGGACTTAGCTTGCAAGTGGGCCAGCTGGGCTCTGATGTAATTTTAAATCATTACAGGCAACAGATTAAAAAAAATTTTTTTTCAAAAAAAGAAAAAAAATATTTCTTAGTAAATTAATGCATGTATTGCACCCACATAACAAAATACTATGTAGAAACTGAAAGAATTAAGTAAGTATATTTGAAAACAGTGAAAATATGTTAAATGAAGAATAGCAAAAATATATAAAGCAGGGTATATAAAATCCTGCTTTTGCTTTTTTAGATTGTAAATCTCCACTACTCTTTCAGATTATACTTTAAATATAGCCACCTATCTTTTCATGTTAGTTAGGCATTTGTATTTCTTGTCTGGAACTCTGCCTCTTCCTGTTTTTAACCCATTTTTTTATTTGGTTACAGATGTTTTTCTACTGGGTACCTGTTACAGAAACCTTCTGTCACATCTGTTTCAAATATTTCTTCCACTGCCAGTTTGTCATCTGCCTTGTGATTTGGTCCAGTGTATCTGTGTTTATTGTTTGTTTTTATTCATAAAAAGTTTCACATTTTATGTGGTCAAATTTAGTAAGGTTTCCTAAGTGCTATGGTTCCTAATGTTTAATCAAGGCTCCCCCGCCATAATCCTATATAATAAAAGAGAAACATGTAAATTTGACCATACCTTCGCTCCTGATTGGCTATGCTACCAGCCAATGAGGAGCGGGGGTGGCGCCAAGTGGCACGAGCGCCAAGCCCTGGGGGTGGAGATGAAACTGTGGTGGCGGCGAGCACCCAGTCCCTGGGGCCAGATGGTCGCAGGCAGCCGGGGCTGAGCAGAGCAGGGCGATGGCTGGGTCCCCAAGGCCTAAAGCCTCGCCTTGGGCAGGCTGGGGGTGAGCCATCAGTTGGACATCCCCTGAGGGCTCCCAGTATGTGAGAGGGGGCAGGTTGGGTTGAAGGACCATCCACCCCCAGTACATGAATTTCGTGCACCGGGCCCCTAGTATTAATATATTCCTCCAAGTTTCCTGTTGCTGCTTTTGTGATTTTATTTTCACATTTTAATCCTTCATCTCTCTGGACTGTATTTTGGTGTAATGGAAGCAATCAATGCTTTAGTTTCCTTTTTCTAAATGGCATCCCAAACATTCTAAAAACAGTTTACTGATAGTCCATCTTTTGCTCAATGATATAAAATGCCTGACTAAATCGACAAAATAGTAATAATCAGGATAGTCAATGCTTAATACTAAAAACTAAATGTTGGCTTTTGAACAATTTTAAAATTAAGCAATGACTGTATTTTAAAAAGAGGAAAACTATACTTAGGTAAAAATATAGTAGAAAATACACTAATATGTTTAAGTGAGATTGCTTCTGGGTAGTGGTATTGTGAACAATTTTTAAAATATATATATTTTATTGATTTTAGAGAGGAGGAGAGAGAGATAGAAACATCAATAATGAGAGAGAACCACTGATTGGCTGCCTCCTGCGGGCCCCGCCCCCCATTGGAGATCCAGTCTGCAACCCGGGCATGTGCCCTTGGCCAGAATCGAACCTGGGATCCTTCAGTCTGCAGGCCGATGCTCTATCCATTGAGTCAAACCAGCTAGGGCATGAACAATTTTTTAAAAATTCCATTCCCAGCCGAGACCGGTTTGGCTCAGTGGATAGAGCGTCGGATTGCGGACTGAAGGGTCCCGGGTTCGATTCCGGAAAGGGCATGTACCTTGGCTGCGGGCACATCCCCAGTAGGGGGCGTGCAAGAGGCAGCTGATCGATGTCTCTCTCTCATCGATGTTTCTGACTTTCTATCCCTCTCCCTTCCGCTCTGTAAAAAATCAATAAAATATATATATAAAAAAATTCCATTCCCAAATCTCCTCTAATAAGCATATTTTATCAGCAACAAAAAAAAGTTTATATATGGGAAGCAAATTAACAGTTTTAAAGTTAATAGTTATAAAAAAACAATATATAAAATATACAACTATTATACAAAAATATTTCCTATTAAATGATGGTAACCGTTGCCTAGTCAACATGCCCTGCTGCCAACTCCATTTCAGAGATTGCCAATTCAATTCTGAAATCTGTGCCAAGACAATTCTAAGCAAATTTTCTCAAAGCATATTATCTGCTTAGTATGAGAGATCATTTCAGTGATTGGGTGTTAATGGGCCCCTGAGGGGAAGCCATGACAACAAAACATCAAAAATAAAATTCAGCAGAATTAGAAATGGGTCCAGGAGGTGTGGGGGATAGAGAGAAGCAACAAAGGGTAGAAGAGCTAGGAAGAAAATACAAAAATTTCACCATCTTCTTTTACCTGTTTTCAAGAATCCTGGATGTTCAGCAATGTTTGAACTATTTAATAGCTTCACAGCTTTTCGATAATTGCCTCTTAAGTACTCAAAATTGCTTTTAAGAAACAGAGAGGGTGCAGACTGTAAAGAAAACATCAATTACTTACAATTTTTTTTTAGCTGCTCAATGAGATAATAATCACACTGTTGTGCTAGCCTGTGTTCAAGGGCATAAATGAGTCAGTTAGGCCATGGTCACCGAAACGAGGCTCTCTCCTCAAGTGTTCCCTGACTCAGGGGTAACTATTTCTCGCTTTACAATTATTTATTTTTCTGTTTGCCTCTCCCTATGACTATGATATCTTTTAAGGCAGGGATCATGCTTCTATTTTTTAATCTCAAAAAATAAAAAAGGTTTCATAATGACTGGCTGGCTATGTAGGCCTTACCCCTCCTCTTAGGTCTAGGCTACAATTGTTCTCAAAAATCACTTGAGTACTGACACAGTGGCTAATGTGAATCCTGCTTGGGATTTTCAAAGGTCAATTTTCCTGAACTATTCCTACTACAAACCATATCTTGTCATGATTTAATACTTTTTAAAAAAATATATTTTTATTGATTTCAGAGAGGAAGGAAGAAGGAGGGAGACATAGAAATATCAGTGATGAAAGAGAATAACTGATCGTCTGCCTCCGGCATGGCCCCTACTGGGGACTGAGCCTGCAACCCTGGCATGTGCTCTGACCGGGAATTGAACCATGACCTCCTAGGTCATAGGGTGATGCTCAACCACTGAGCAACTCTGGCCAGGCATGATTTTATACTTTTAATTAATATCCTAAAAGCCTCAAGATTTTTCACTTCTGTCCTTCCCACTACCATCTTAAAAATTATTTCTCTCACAGAACCAAGATGGCGGCATAGGTAAAACACCTATCTTGCCGTCATACACTGCAATTTTAAAACTACAACTTAACAAAAGAACAAACACCATCCAGAATCACCAGACAGCTGGCCGAGTGAAAATTCCACAAATAAAAGTGAAGATAAGACACTGTGACTCAGAGGAGCGGCAGACAGCGTTGAAGATTCGCGCGGAGAGAGGTTTGGAGCACGCGCCAGCGGATAGGGCGGGCGGCTGAAAACCGGCCAGTTTTCTCGAACGGGGAGACAAAGACGTCCCACTGGACTGATTCTCCAGCTCTGGGTGAAGTCCAGGGAACCCACTATCATACGGGGTAAAAACTGGACAGCGGGAGGGCACGCCGAAGCTCGGGTGCTGCAGGGGTCTGCCGGCTTGTGGAGAAGGCGAGCTTGTATGGAGTGTGTGTGAACTTGGGAACAGTGCAGCTGCGTGACCGCACAGAGAGTACTCGTGACTTGCTCTTTCATTCGGGAAACAGTCAGACTGCTTTGTTTTACGACCCTGGGCGAGACATTGGGTGTGCAGATTCATTTAGGGAGAGTCTGAATTCCCCGGCAGCCAGTGGAGCTCGACAGCAGCTCTCTCTCAAAGGTGCTGGCGGCCATTGCCCCCGGCACAGAGTCCCTGGGGCCGCATAGGGCGGAGCTGACGCTGTCTGTTGGCCCGGAGACTCCGCCCATCCAACCTGAGCACAGCTGAACCTCACAATTGGCCTGGAGGTCAACCCCTCCAAGTGCTAACAACGATTAACCTGAGCTTAACTTCAGCAAGACTGTGCAACCCATATCCACCTCAGGTAACTGGGGAGGCTGAGCCACTGTCCCTTGTAGGACGTCTACCACACAAAGCTAATTGACCAACTCAGGGAAGTAGCCACCATGCCGAGACATGGAAAGAAATCAGATGTGAAAGAAATGGAGGGAAAAAAACGACTGGACATGGAATTCAAAACCATGGTTATAGGGCTTCTCAAGAGGCTCCTAGAAAAGGTTGAGACCTATAAGGAAATAAGCAAGACCCTCAAGGATATGAACAAGACCTGCAAGGAAATTATCAAGACCAATGTGGAAATGAATGAGACCTACAAGGATATGAACAAGACTCTCAAGGATATGAAAAAGTACGAACCAAAATTAAGCATACACTGACTGAAATAAAAAATATTATACAAAGACCTAAAAGTACTCTAGAGCACCCCAAGAACCAAGTTAAAGATTTGAAATACAAAGAGGTAAAATCCACTCAGCTGAAAAAGCAAGAAACCAAAAGAATCCAAAAAATTGAAGATAGTGTAAGGGGCCTCTGGGACAACCTCAAGCATACCAACATCCAAATTATAGGGGTGCCAGAAAAAGAGAGAGAGCAAGACAATGAAAACCTATTTGAAGAAATAGTGACCGAAAACTTCCCACACCTGGTGAAAGAAATTGACTTAGGAATCCAAGAAGCGCACCAAACCCCAATATATAGGAACCCTAAGAGGACCACACCAAGGCACATCATAATTAAAATGCCAAGAGCAAAAGACAAAGAGAGAATATTAAAAGCAGCAAGAGAAAAACAGTTGGTTACCTACAGGGGAGCACCCATACGACTGTCAGCGGATTTCTCAACAGAAACGATGCAGGCCAGACGGGAGTGGCAAGAAATATTCAAAGTGATGAACAGCAAGAATCTACAACCAAGATTACTCTATCCAGCAAAGCTATAATTCAGAATTGAAGGTCAGATAAAATGCTTCGCAGATAAGAAAAAGCTAAAGGACTTCATCACCATCAAACCAATATTATATGAAATGCTGAAAGATATTCTTTAAGAAGAGGAAGAAGAAAAAGATAAAAGTGTAAATTATGAACAACAAATACACATCTATCAACAAATGAATCTAAAAATCAAGTGAATTAATAAGCTGATGAACAGGAAAAATTGTGGATGTAACAGAAATCATGGACATAGAGAGGGAATGGACTGACAATTCTTGGGGAGAAAGGGGGTGTGGGAAGTGCAGCAAGAGACTGGACAAAGATCATGCAACTATGGGAGAGGACAGTGGGGGGGGGGTGAGGGCGGAGGGTGGGATGGGTACCAGGTGGAGGGGAGCTATAGGGGGGAAAAAAAGGGAACAATGTAATTAATAAACTGAACAATAAAGATGAAAAAAAATTATTTCTCAGTGGGGGGCTGGGGTAAAGGGGGTGTAAGGAAGGAGTAATTATATCTCAAATACTAGCACTAGTCAAACTGAAGGCATTGTCAGGCCAAAGATCATTTGGAAGGGGCAGGTTTGGACTACAACTTGACTGTTAATCTTGAATTAAAGTTTTCAGTATAATCTAAAAAAAATCCTACTGTCTAATAACAATGCATGTTTATGTGAATTATGATAACTCACAGTATACTGGTTAGCTATTTAAAATGGTGGTTTGGCCCTAGCCAGTTTGGCTCAATGAATATAGTGTCAGATTGGGGACTGAAGGGTTCCAGGTTCGATTCCGGTCAAGGGCACATGCTTGGGTTGCGGGCTTAATCCCCAGTGTGGGACATGTAGGAGGCAGCCAATCAATGATTCTCTCTCACCACTGAAGTTTTCCATCTCTCCCTCTCCTTCTCTGAAATGAATAATATATATATCTGTGTGTGTGTGTGTGTGTATACACACACACACACACACATACACACACACACAATTATATATATAAATGGTGGTTTGAAGGCTACATACCAAGGAGAAATGCTTGTGATAATTTTAAGTCAGAAATATATTGCATTAAATTGTAGTAGACACAGTATGACCACTATTTTATAGTTCACTGTCAGACTAAGATAAATTATTTAAAACTGACCAATAACAAATTGTACAAGGAAGGAAATTTTAGGACATAAGAGATATGAATTGAAAAAAAAAGTCAAGAAGAAACTTACATTTCCAGCTGTGTTCATGACGGACTTGATCTCCCTTTTGCACGCTTTCAGAGACTTCATTTGGATATAAGCTCTCACTTTATACTGTCAGAGGAAAAAATGCTAGCATGTAAGAACTACGGTATATTTACACATAGTGAAGCGGTTCTGCTTTCTCATTAAGGAAATGAAACCTAATCTGTTTACAACATGGGTATGCCAGCAAAAGCAAGTTAAAAATTATCTTAAATCATCCATTTTTACTGTAGTAATGGAATATACTCTGAAAGACTGGAAACACGGTGGAATAAAGTTGATACTTAAGTTCCAAACAAAAATCCTGCTGACTTTTACGTGCACATGGCCAATTAACAACGAGTTTTTAATGCCTGTGACCTCATCATCCAACACACTCCTGGACCACGTTTCCTCTCAGTCTTCTACAGAGTAAATAAAAGAGTGACACTGCATTATCATCTTAAGCAAAGTAAACTTAGGAGGATTAAATGGCTTCTAAACTACAATACCTCAAAGATAAATAAACATACATGTCTTAAATGATTTACTGCCTTCAATGATCCATCACATTCTTCATTATTCATAACCACAAGTAAATACATGTGATGCATAACCTCTCTTAAGTTACATTACCTGATGTATCTTTGATTTTGCAGCTTCTATTAGAGCTCCACTTTCAGCTTTATGGTTAGAACCATCTTTGTTGGTGTTATTACCAGTCTAGAGGGTGATGAACAAAGTTTGTCAAAATGAAATATTTCTGACCACTATTTAAATCACAGATTCCAAGTGAGCGAATCTCAATCACCTAGAGAATGTTTCCAATTTCAGAATCCTAGGTCCCACTCCCACAGACTGAGGTTTACGAGTGTGGAGTGAGTGAGTGGCAGGAAACTACCTCTGAGAAGCTCACTGTGGAGCACAATGATAGACTAGGTTTAAAACGCATAGGTCTTTCTTGGGCAAAACTCAGGTCAGCTTTCTACAACCCAGAAACGATCACCTAATTCCCTTCTTAAAAACCTGTTCTGTCATAAACACTGCCAACCTCATACCTTAAATTCCTACTACAGTATTCAAAATCCTTCACAGTATGACCCATATTCGAGGGGCCAATGCCCCCTGCTGCTGATCTCCATTACATTTCTTAGGCACTACTTCCCATTTCAGATGACTAGAAGTCCCCTACCACACCTTCTCACAACTTTTGTGCTGTTTTTTCTTTCTGCTTCATCCTTCCTTTTCTGATTTGTCAAACTATTACATCTTTAAAGGCCCACATCAAACATCCAAACTTCTCTGAAACAATCCCTAACCTCCCTTCTCCCAGTCCCTGAGCAAATTTGCTCCGTATTTTCCTCCCACTGACAAGTTCCTTGAAAATCAAGAATTGCATAGTTTTCATTATTGTCACCTTAGTATCAAGCAGAGCACAGAAGCATCTGTTGAACAGAATTATTCTTCACCAACTATTACAAGTATTGCATATGGAAATAGTTTACTATAGTTTAAGAACAATGCTGAGATTATTTAACTGAACTCTTACACATACATGTTGAAGACCTACTCTCTAAGCAACTTCCATATATGACATACAGTGGTATTAACTAGTCATCATGCTGTACAGTGAAGTGATATTTCAGTAAAGCTATTAAAATAATAATAACTACAAATGTTCATTATTGTTTAAATTTTAGTCTGATCACTTTAGGACACTCACCTCGTTCTTTCCATTTTTATTGTTACCCTGTGAAATCATCTTTTCTAGGACGGCAAGAAGATGCAAAGCTTTCTCAGCTTGGTAAGTTAATATATACAGGTCTACGAGTAGAAAACACACTGCTTGGGCAAATTTTTCTTCTGGGGGTGGGGAGGCGGGAGAACGAAACAAAAAGAGAAATTACAATCCAAAGTGAGGCAAACATCTCAGACCTTCCCCTACCCCTCCAAGCTCCAAAGAGCAAAGCCTAAGTCTCTACTTAAATGAATTCCATCACCTAGAGCCATGGCGGAAACACCCTGCAATGCCAACAATGCTGTTCTATTAGCCATCGCACGGCCCCTCGTTCCATTCCAACCGGCATCTCCCCACCTCTCATTTCAGGAAGTCAGGTGACTGAACATCCTTTGGCAAAACATCTGCTGAACACCAGCACATGAAATGAGGATTTTATTTTATGTGGAAGGGTATCTCAGTTCCAGGTCCTGCCTGGCTACTTACTGGCTATGTGGCCTTTACACATTATTGAACTAATTTTTAGACTCAGCTGGCTGACCCGCAAAATGGGGAGAACACTTTACCTGCCTAACGGCAGAAGGTGGGCAAGGGGACCAGGTGGTCTCCTGAAGTTCCTTCTAACTCTAAAAAGATCTCTGACTCTGGTAAATATATTTCCTTTCAAGGTACAGAGATGGGGAAAGAAACAATTTGCAGACACAAAAGAACCAAGGTGTGGATTCGAGTATATCAGAAAATTGCAACAGCCAAGAGGAAAATATAAAGACAAGAACATCAAAGGAGGAACCCATAAAGACAAAGAACCCAAGGAAGAAAGGAAGGGTGACCCAGCATGACATAATACTATTTCCTTTCCTTTCCAAGAGAAGAGAAAAGGGAAAATAAGGATGAAAAGAAGGCTGCTATACTCAAGAACAGAGAATTTCAGAAGTCCCTAAAAGCCTCTGAGCCAGTCTTCCTGCTTCCCTTCTTGCTCTGATATAGTAGCCAGAGTGGTTTCCATTTAAAACTAAAATCAGTGCAGTTGATATGCAAAGGTGACATCTCCAAGGGCTTCCCTCCAGCTTAAACCAAAGACCCGACCTGGGTTACAATAGTTCACCTCTTCTGTCCCTGGCTACTTCTGAGTTCACTTCCCACCACTTTCCCCACCTAGCCCCAGTCACAGTGGCATTCCAGCTGTTCCTCTAAAAAAACATCCCCAGTCAAGCTCTATCCTGTACCCAATTTTAGCTTTTCTTCAGAGCATTTAGCTATCTCACAATATGCTTCTCGCGCAGCGCTCTCTCCCATTAGAATGTAAGCTTAATAAGGGTAAAGACATTTTCTCTTTCATTCACTGCATCCATCTTTAGTTTAGGTCCCAGTGTCTGGCCCATAGTATAAGCTCAATACATAGATGTTAAATGAGGAATCCAAGTAGTAAAATTAAAAAAATAATAATTTTCAAAGAAGAAAAATACATTTGAGTGCTAATTGGTTACTAAATAATGCTCAACCCTAGCAGATTAACAGGATTTCAGGTACTGTTCTGGAAATTCTAAAAACCAGCTTTATGCCATTCTTAAAGTATAATTCTGACTTCTAGCTCTTCAGAAGAAAAGGACTGGTCACCCGTTACATAATGCTTCACCACTGAGGCCTCTCGGGGGCAGTCTGTCCAGCCACCACACCCTCAGGATTGGGGGAAAGACGAGAAGCCCCTTGAAAATGCTCCTCTGCAGCCATAATAAGCAGCTGTTCAACCAGCTGTCAGCAAAAGAGGGCTTTGCAACTCTCCCCCAAAGCATCATGGGGGAGCCATCACATTCTACCATGTGTCCTGAGGGGATCACATCAGTAATCAGGTGTTTAGAAAGCAGGAATCTGCATTGGTGTTTTGAGTTTAAAAGAAAGTAACCATGGCCGAAACTGGTTTGGCTCAGTGGATAGAGCATCGGCCTGTGGACTGAAAGGTCCCAGGCTGGATTCCGGTCAAGGGCATGTACCTTGGTTGTGGGCACATCCCTGGTGGGGGAGTGCAGGAGGCAGCTGATCAATGTTTCTCTCTCATCGATGTTTCTGGCTTTCTATCCCCCTCCCTTCCTCTCTGTATATATTAAAAAAGCCCTCTCTAACAACCATTTCCTGGGTCCAGCTTTGCTGCTTTATTTTCTCCCTCTTTTTCCCTTCGCCCTTACCTTTGTTCCCACTCTTGAGGCTAGTAATTGTAAGCTAGTTAAGATAACAAAAAAGCTAACACAGTTCTCTACTATCTACTCTACTGCGGTTAGGCAGTAGACAAAATAAATGACTACCAAGTCCCCTAACATTACAAAACCCACCTTCCTTAATACACCACTTGGGTAAGAAAGGGTCAGGTCCACAACCAAAGCAAACCCCCTCACATGAGCAATTCTTTCTTATTAGAAACAGCAGTTCTAACAGTTATCTTAAAAAACTGGGGTGGGAGGGTGCTAAAAGAAAAACTGGATTCGTATGAGAGTGATATAATTTTTATCTTTTCTAACCATTAAGAAAACCGGATACCGTTTTGTTCCTTTCTTACTGACATGAAATTCTCTGATTTAGGTTATCTGGGTACAAACACCAGAGACCTTTGGAAGTATGAAAAGATATGGAAATTACTGACTTGAAAGATGACATACCAAAAGGTTCTATAAACTGATAAAGTTTTTCACCAACTGATATGGCTTCTGTATACTGCCGCAAATGATAAAGAATGACTGCTTGATTGTAATACAACATGCTGTTTTCAACATCATCTAATCCATCCATTTCTTCAACAGCTGAGTGGACCTATAAAACAATCCACAGGGTTCATGCTCTAACAACAGTAAGAAAATAAAGCACAGAAGTGAAAGAAATCTACACGAGTAATCGAGAACACAGGACAATGTGTCTTATTTTGAATTTTTCCACATTTTCAACAGGCTCTCTAGATTTCAGTTACTCTCACACTAAAAAGTACTTCACTCACAATAAAATTCTGTTTGGTAAACTGTTTTGATGGGACTTATTTAGTACCCAGCACAAGGAAGGTGACTCTCCTCCTTGCCACTGTGAAGATGTGTCTTTAATGCTGGACTACCAGCATGGTTTCTGGGGTGGATTTCCACCTTGTAGACTCATGGGGAGTGGGCCAACCTCAAAACAGCCTTTCCCGTGAGCATGTTACACAGTGTGTACTTGGTTCCATTTTGTAAAAACAAAAGTAAAATTTAAACATGAACAAACAATAGCTAACTACTTAACTATGTACTAGGCCTGTTACATTGAACCTTTTTACAGAGAACACCTCATTTAATCTTCACCACACCTCGAGAACATAGGTAATATTGCCATTTCTATCTTATAAATAAGGAAACCAGCCCAAGAAGCTTAATCATCTTGCCCAAGGCCATAAAGCTAGTAAATATACTTTCTGATTTTCCTATGATGTTCAGGTTTTGTTCTCTCAGTAAAAAGGATAGATTTTTTTTTGAAGTAATGAACAAAATACACTTTGTCACAGGTAATAAAAACACTTCCAAGGGCTTTATTAGAACCCTAACGTCAGCATCTGGTACCAAAAGAAAAAAATTACACCACTTTGCATTTTCAAGCTAGACTCTCTGTCTAACCAAAACACATTTAAATTTGGTATTTTAATCTATTTTATTCAAGTAAGAAAACTCAATAGAAAACAAAATCATATTATGTAACTTTCATTTCTTACAATAATAATTTCATACAAGTAAAATTAATACCAACAAATGTTTCAGATATATTAGAAATTGTGCTATGTATATCAGACAATAAGTCACATTAATTTTCCTTAACCTTTTTTAATCCTAAAATTTAGAGAGCATAATAACTAAATTCATTTGTGTACATTACCTGATTCTTCAGCTGGTTAAGTGTTTGTCGCAAACTATCTGTTGTTGTTTGGTTACTTTTAAAAAACTCAGCTACCGCTGTATTTAAAATTATTTTATAATCATCTTTGTTTATATCTTGTAGGCAGGCAAGGTGTTGAAGACAGGCATCATAATTTCCAGCCTAAAACAAAAATGAAAACACACCTTCACAAAATTTTATACCAGCTTTAAGACCTATATGATCATTTCCAAATATATTCCCTCATCTTTATTTTAACTCTTTAAAATATAATTCCCCAAAATATACTAGTTAAAATCATTAGATAAAACAATGTTTATGTCAATTGAGAAACTGTGCGCCCTAGCTGGTTTGGATCAGTGGATAGAGCGTCAGCCTGCAGACCAAAGTGTCCCGGGTCTGACTCCGGTCAAGGGCAGGTTTGGTTGCAGGCTCCTCCTTGGCCGGGCCCTGTCTGGGACTTGTGCAGGAGGTAACCAATCAATGCGTTTCTCTCACATTGATGTTTCTCTCTCTCTCTTTCCCTCTCTCTACCACTCTCCCTAAAAATCTATGGAAAAACAGCCTTGAGTGAGTATTAATTTAAAAAACCCACAAACTGTCATATGTCAATCATATCTCAGTAAAATTGGGGAAAAAAAAAGAAATGGTAGTTATATATTTCCTAAGAATCAAACTCTAACACTGATAAATGTGCATCATTTCTATAAGACATATATATATGTAAACTATAGCTATATATGTTATAATCACATCTGTATATATAAAAGCCTAAGTGACCGTCCAACTGGTAGCTGTGATGTGCAATGACCACCAGGGGGCAGATGCTCAACACAGGAGCGGCCAAGCTGCGGTGACTTGGCAGCTGTGGTTCTTGGGTGACACATCTGGAACCAAACAGGAGGGAGCCTGATTCTGGGGTGCATCACCTGAGAACTGCCCTCTCGCAATCCAGGACCCCTTGGGGGATGTCAGAGAGCCGGTTCCAGCCCAATCCCTGAAGGCCAGGCTGAGAAACCCCACTGATGCATGATGGGCCTCTTGTATAACATATATATTAGTATATACTGGTACATATTGCTAGCAGGGTGTAATAGCCGAAGTTAGTGAAAAAAGGTAATGTGATTACTCCAATTTTAATTCCTAGTTAATATACTCTGAATACTGAAGTCTCAAGTTCTTCTGCTTACATATATGCAACTTGATAATCAAATGTAAGATGTATTTTTTTTTCATATTGTTTAAAAATGTCAGAATAGTTAGTGTTCTGACAAACTTTTGGGGTTCCATTTTAAAGTACATTCAAGAAAAAAACTAAAAAAAAAAAAAAAACCCAAAAAACTGAAGGGACTAGTGAAATGAAAAGGCTCACCCACATAATTACAAGTATAAATTTAAAAACAATAGTGTGAGAGTTAAAATATATTTATGAAAGCACAAAAACTTGGGAATAGCTCAAATTACTCCTGATCCTCTTACCATAGTTAAACTCTAAAATGTTTTTATTTTAAAACTAAACCTACTCTCCAAACTTAACTCTTTAATTAGTACACACGCACACACTCAAAGTATAAATTTAAAAATTCAATGTGAAATGATTCATACTTGAGAGATCCTAAAAATGGAGCTGATGAAGGGAAACATTCCTTACCGTGAAAGCCTGGAAAGCATTGGAGGACAGCTCCTTCTCCTGATCAGTGATCCCAGAGGACTGGCCTGTCCCTTCATGCTTCTCGGCTCCCTGATCTGCAAATACACAGTTTCACACTTCATTAGAAACAACAGTTGTGCGGTGATATGTCCCTAGTTTTCTTCTTCTTTTTTTAAGAGCGGAAGGGAGAGGGATAGAAAGTCAGAAACATCGATGAGAGAGACATCGATCAGCTACCTCTTGCACGCCCCCTACTGGGGATGTGCCTGCAGCCAAGGTACATGCCCTTGACCGGAATCGAACCTGGGACCCTTCAGTCCGCAGTCCGATGCTCTAGCCCTTGAGCCAAACCGGTTTCGGCCCTAGTTTTCTTCTTAATAGTCTTCTTCCTAATGAAGTTGCCAAAGTTAGAGCTCTCTCAACTACAATGACTAATTAGTGTTAAGAAGCCACTCCTCTAAAAACTTAATGAAGAAAAAGTTTCCTTTAGCCATGGCCAAATTCAACGAAAGCCCACCATTACTTATGTAAGGGCTGGAGGCCTGGTGCTTGACACTCCTGCACTGGGGTTGGGGTCCCTCAGTCCAGCCTGTGCCCTCTCGCAGTCCAGGACCCCTTGAGGGATGTCTGTCTGACTGCCAGCTTAGGCTCACTCCCTGGCAGTAGGACATCCCCCAAGGGGTCCTGAGCACGGCTGTGGAGGTGGGAGAGGCTCCTGCCACTGCTGCTGCGCTCGCCAGCCGTGAGTCCGGCTTCTGGCTGAGCAGCGTTCGCCCTGTGGGAGCACTCTGACCACCAGGAGGCAGCTCCTGTGTTGAGTGCCTACCCTCTGGTGGTCAGAGCCTGTCAGAGCGACTGGTTATTCTGCTATTCAGTCACTTTGCATATTAGGGTTTTGTTATATAGGATTATAGCTCTGCCCTTCAGGACATTTGGGCTTAGAATGTTTGCTCTTTTATTTTATTTTTTAAAAATATATTTTATTATTGATTTTTATAGAAAGAAAGGGAGAGGGATAGAGGATTGGAAATATCAATGAGAGAGAAACATCGATCAGCTACCTCCTGCACAAGGGGATCAAGCCTGCAACCGAGGCACATACTCCTGACCAGAATCGAACCCGGCACCCTACAGTCCACGGGCCAATGCTCTATGCATTGAGACAAACCAATCAGGACTGTTGTGTCCTTTTAAAGATATTAGTTCTATTTCTCTAGCAATATACCAAAAGCAGGCCCTGGAGACCCAAGGAGATTATAAATACACTAGAGGCCCAATGTACAAAATTAGTGCACAGGAAGGATCCCTAGTGGCTGTCAGCTGTGGCCTTTCCTCCCTGACTGCCTGCCACCGCTGCTTGGCCACCCCGGGCTGGAGCCTCCCTTCCCATAGTTGGCTGGCTGGCCCCGCCCCCTGGTCAAACGAACAATTTGCATATTAGGCTTTTATTATATAGGATGTACAATGCCTTCAAGAAATTCATAATTCAGTTGGAATATAGTAATAACATTTAACAATGAAAAATCTACATTGATTACTCAGAGGTAATTTCCAGGCAAAGAATGCTTTCATAAACTTAGAAATCCAAAAGTCAAAATTAACACATTTAAAAAGCTTCCTTAACATGAATTAAGTGTCCATATACATTCTAAGATTAATTATTTCTTCTCCACAATTTGTTATTTAAAAAAAAAAAACTGGCTGGGTAGCCCTAACCGGTTTGGCTCAGTGGATAAAGCGTCGGCCTATGGACTGAAAGGTCCCAGGTTCGGTTCCTGTCAAGGGCATGTACCTTGGTTGTGGGCACATCCCTGGTGGGGTGTGTGCAGGAAGCAAATGACCAATGTTTCTCTCTCATTGATGTTTCTACTCCCTATCCTTCTCCCTTTCTCTCTGTAAAAAAATCAATAAAATGTATTTAAAAAAAATAAAAACAAATAAAATAAAAAATTGGCTGGGTAGCCCAGATGGTTAGAGCATCATCCCGATACGCCAAGGATATGGGTTCAATCCCTCCCTGATCAGGGCACATACAAGAATCAACCAATGAGTGCATAAATAAGTGCCCAAATCACTGTTTCTTTCTCTTCCTCTCTCTCTCTAGTCAATAACAGAAAAAGAAGTGATACTTCTGTTACTTAAAGTTAACAGATAAACTGGCATTTCATTTCACAATTAGCATACAGATAAAGAAACAGAAGAAAGTAAAAAGGGGATAAGTAGAAATGGAAGGAGACTTTATTTGGTTTGGTAAATGTACAATACAATACAATACAATACAATACAATACAATACAATACACAGATGATGTATTGTAGAACTGTATACCTGAAACCTACATAACTTTATTAACCAATGTCACCCCAATAAATTCAGTAAGAAACTAAATTAAATTTGTAAAAAAGAACTGAGTTTTAATAGGGAGGAAGAAGAACTAGTAGTTTAATCGAGAAAGTTTACCAGTTTAGAATAAGGACAGTGTTAAAACAGCTTTTCCTTTAGAAAGACAACATGCTTGACTGCCAAGACTACTGTTTACACAGTACATCTGTTTTACAAAACTTTCAGGTGCACAGGAACAATTAAAAACCAATTACTTTAAAATGTTTAAAAATGGGACACTGAATTTCAGGACTCCAGAAAGCAAAGTATGAGTTTAGAGTGAAGCAGAACTCTCAACTCTATGTATATTTATCATCTATCTACTTACCTACCTACCTACCTACCCACCCACCCACCCACCCATCCATCCATCCATCCATCCAAAGGCTAAGTGTCTGTCCTTCCCTCTGACCAGTAGCTATGATGACACCCCACCAATTGCAGCCAACGCTACCAAGACCCCACGGCACAAAATGTGGCCCACAGCCCAGCCCAGCCTGGAAACGGTCGCTGTGAGCGCTGGGTAATGACATCATGTAGCAACTCCTGGATTCCTCTCCCTAGCGACTAGCCTCCTTGGAGTTTCTTCAGCCCAGGAACCCAACTTGCTTTATAGCCAGGTACAAACATTTTACAGTTCAACCAAATGTCTGTGAAGCACTTTCCAATGCCTCATCTTATTTGATCCTCACAGAAGTCCTGGAGTAGGTAGATAGGAGACTCAGTAGAATACTATTTTCTTTTCATTAGCAAGACAATGGAGATTTAGAAAATTTAGAAACTTGACCCAACTGAAAAGAAATGGAACTTGAAAATTACTTGAGGTTTTCTCACCGCACAGAATATAGTCAAACACTGCTACAGTTAAATACTTTACCCTTTTTTCTCCCTGCATGATCTACAATAATAATCTGTTCTGTATTGATATTTATTGCTGTGTTGCTGACAATTACCTGAAAGAGAAGTTGGGGTACTTCACTGGGCTGGAAAAAGTTTAGCTAAATCAGAAAGCAGGTCTAATTAAGCAAGTTTATCTATCCTATCTAATAAAAAAGTAATATGCATGCAAATTAACCAGCACTCTGCCACACCCACAAGCCATGCCACCAGCCAATCAGGAGAGGGTATGCAAATTAACCCCAACCAAGATGGCTGCAGCCACAAAGAGAGCAGGAGGGAGGCTTGTGTTTCACCGGCAATGGAGGGAAACAAGCTTTCTGCACACTCTGGCTTGCCCAGGCCTCTGCTTAAGGCTACAAAGTTTCAATGATAGAAGATAAATAAAGTCCAACAAAAATGACGGCAGCCACAGAGCTGGAGAGAGCAGGAGGCTAGGGTTGCCCTTAGCGATAGAGGGAGCCAAGCTTTCCACACACCCTGGCCAGCCCAGGCCTCCACTTAAGGCTACAAAGTTTCAATTATAGAAGAAAAATAAATCCCAACAGAAATGGCTGCCGCCACAGAAGGAGCAGAAGGCTTGGCTCTGCTCCAGGCTACAAAGTTTCAATTGTAGAAGATAAATAAATCCCAAATACCAGGGCGTCTACTTGGGTCGCTGGGGGAAATGGCCGGCCTACAAACCACACAGGCGCCTCGCCCAGGCCACCCCATGCCCCAAAAGAACCCCCACCCTGATCTGGGACACTCTTCAGGGCAAACCAGCTGGCCCCCACTGATGCACCAGTCCTCTATCCTATCTAATAAAAGCATAATATGCAGACTGACCATCACTCCAACACACAAGATGACTGCTCCCATGTGGTCAAAGATCCTGCCCCCATGTGGACACAAGATGGCCACCACAAGATAGGAGGGACTAGACCTGCAAAGGAGGGCAGTTGGGAGGGACCAGGCCTGCAAGGGAGGGCAGTTGGGGGCGATCAAGCCTGTAGGGGAGGGCAGTTAGGGGTGACCAGGCCGGCAGAAGAGGGAAGTTGGGGGCAAACAGGCTGGCAGGGGAGCAGTCAGACATCAATCAGGTTGGCAGGGGAGTGGTTAGGGGGTGATCAGGCTGGCAGGCAGAAGCGGTTAGGGGCAATCAGGAAGGCAGGCAGGCGAGCAGTTGGGAGCCAGCAGTCTTGGATTGTGAGAAGGATGTCCGACTGCCCGTTTAGGCCCAATCCTACCGGGATATATACATATACATATAAAAGTCTAGTGTGTGTGTGTGTGTGTGTGTGTATAAATATATAAA
The DNA here is from genome assembly GCA_027563665.1 of Antrozous pallidus. Taxonomy (NCBI): domain Eukaryota; kingdom Metazoa; phylum Chordata; class Mammalia; order Chiroptera; family Vespertilionidae; genus Antrozous; species Antrozous pallidus. The sequence goes on along the minus strand of CM050524.1, from coordinate 50,007,105 downwards.
AGGCTAAGTTGACTAGTGCATGTGCAATACATATAAAGCTCTCGCTAGCACCAATCGCACACGTTTCGATCTGTCATTGTTGATCATGAATTTGGTTCACACTTCTGTTATAGAGAAAGGATGAATAGCAATATTAAAATATTTCATCTATTTTCCTTTCAATGTGCACAAATCTGTGCACCGGGACACTAGTCAAATTATAACAATGAACACAAATACTTTAAAAAAAAGTTTGGAAATCTAAACTGTTTTAAAAATGTATCTTCCCTCATCATTAGAAAATAAACTAAATTTAAGACAAATGACAAAAATTCTTGATCTGCCATCAAGTTATCTCCGTAGCCTCTTCTAAAATACTTATATCCTCTCTGGACTAGATGACATTCTTTAATGGGACTTCTGAGCTCAACTGTCAAAGAGTGATGTGTAAATACAGGGCAGAGGGAAGTACACACAACTCACCACGGGCTGAGGAATTTAAGCTTCTATCTACTCTCCACCAAAGGCAGACTGGCTCAGGCAGCCACTGCTGCTACCATTATCCTCTAGGAGCTGCAAAAGTCTCCAAAAACTTTTCCAGGAAAGGAGAGAAGCCAACTTTAAGATAAAGAAGCTAGATTCGAAGGCTGACAAGACACTCCGAAATTCTCATTCCTACAGACATTTCAAAGAACTGAGCTCAATAACAGCCTTTTATATGTTAACCAACCATCATTTTACCTACGTTCTTTTACATTAATATATGCTTCAATGGGATTACTATTTTTATTTTCCTTGTTATCTCTCTCCACTTTTCAAGGGTTCTGCAAGAAGTGGGTATTATTTGTATACCCGTTTTTAAAATGTTCTTAAAACATTTATCTTTTGGTAACTGATTTCTTACCCGTAAGAGTCTGCACGTAATCCCACAATGTGTCTTTATTTGTCCAAAAGTAGTCTCCATTGCCAATTGAAACGGTGTATGACCGTTCATCCATAAGCTTGACCTTCCTTCGACTGTGGCCTAAGGCACACGGCTGACCTTCCAGGCGCACAGAGCTCTTTGGCGCACAAACCTTGACATTCTTTAAGCCAAAGGGCTTCATTTTGAACCCAACAATCGCCGTTAGGTTTGAACTAAATACCAAAGAAACGCACCGCTTTTTCAAAACTGAAAAAAGTCAGTTAACTGAAAGCTAGACACATTCCATTAGAAGAATGCTAATCCAAATATGATTGGAGGAAGATCTTCCATACTAGCCAGCTACCCTTTTCAAATTCTAACTCCAATGACATTCAAGGAAAAAATTTTGTTCCACAGAAAAAAAGGATTGCTGAGACCTAAGGAAATCTGCAAAACTCACAAACTAGTGTCAATGCCTCTGTGAAGGAAAATTTTAAACAAGAAAGACATTTTAAACAAAAATAATTCAGGTTCACCAATGTCACCACCTAGCTAGGGCTCACACGCCTCACGTGTGGTTTTCTATCGCTTGAACTAGTACAGCCGACTTAAAACGCTGATTTCTATACAACTCAGAGAAATAACATGCGACCAGGAGTGCTGTGGGCTTCAGCACCCTGCCCAGCACTGCAGAAATAAACAGAATATCAAGAATCAAGAATATAGCGGGGGGTAATGGGCGAATAAGGACATATATGTAATACGGAAGGAAGGAAGGAAGGAAGGAAAGAAGGAAGGAAGGAAGGAAGGAAGGAAGGAAGCAAGGAAGGAAGATATAGCAGCATGCCTTGGGGAAAACAGGCAAAGCAGAGCACTCCCACTGCCAATGGGTATTTTTATTATCATATCTGAGAGTAGTTTTATGCACAGAAAAAAAGATTCCCTCTAGTTTTCAATTCCATGGCCGATGCTCTAACCACGTAGCTACACCAGCTAGGGCTTCTTTTAAAAAAATTGAGATATAATTGACATATTAACATTACATTACTTTCAGATACATAACAATGTTTTTGTGTATATCCCATAGATTTCTTCTAATTGCAAAAAGGAGGTGTTCCTGTCGCCATCTGCACAAATTGATCAAATTTAGCACATCATAGTGAACAAACTGACAACATGTACTTTATAAAAAGTATCTTACAAATATACTAACCCCAAATCTAATTGAGCCTGTTAAAATAACTTTTAGTTTAAAGAAAATACACAATAAGGAACTAAAGGATGCCAAGAAGAAACAATCAGAAAATAGTCTCTTAAAAAAAAAAAATCACTGTCATGAAAAAACAAACAAAGGAATTAAGAGACATACCATATATGACTCCTAACTGGTTCTTAATTTAAAAGGCACAGTTTAAAGTTTTATGGAACAGTTTTGGTTCAATGGGAAAATCTGACATATTCAAATATAAATTTTCTGAAGTATAATGTATTATGGTTATATGAGTAAATGTCTTATTTTACAAAATGCATGGTGAAGTATTTAGAGATGAAGTGCTATGATGTCTGTAACTTCTTCAGAAATGACTCTAACTAGAGATAAAGGAAATAAATACAGCAGAATGTAACAACTGGTGAACTAGGTGGTGACTATATGGGTATTCATTTTATTTTTTCAATATTCTGGATGTTTATAATAAAAAGTTAAAAAAAATACCAAATGAGCACAGATTTTTGTAAGTATGTATGGTGACACGTGTTAACTAGACATACTGTGATCATCTAGCAGTATGTACAAATACCGAATCATTGTTATACACCTGAAACTAACCTATCAATTCTATCTCAGTTAAAAACAAAACACCAACCTACATTGAATGCTTGCTGCATTTTTCAAGGCCAAGAGTATATCTAACTATAAAGTTGGATGACTCTATCAGGAATTTTTTTTTTCAAGTCAGTGTGAACTTGGGTAGGCACAGAAAAAGTCTGGAAGAACACACAAACTTATATTGGTTATCTGGAGAATGGGGAGATAGAGGACTTTATATATGATATATTTTTTGATTTCAGAGAGGGAGGGAGAGGGAGAAAGAGATAGGAACATTAATGGTGAGAGAGACTCATTGATCAGCTGCCCCCCAAATGCCATCCTGGGGATGGAGCCCACAACCCAGGCATATGTCCTTGACCGGAATTGAACCCGGGACCCTTCTATCCACTGAGCCAAACCGGCTAGGGCTGGACTTTTTTTTTTTTTTTACCTTATAACTTACTAATATAAAGTTTTGGGTGTTTTAAATAAAAGAAAAAATACCATTGGCTTAAAGTTTTTCCATTTTTAGTCAGTCTGGCTCACAATTTCAAAACTCCCCTTTAAGTATTCATCTTCTGGTTTCGTATTATTTACCTGGTCCTGTCTTTCCCTTGTTCATATCATCATCAACCTTTCCCCACTAAGCCTACTACTGCGATCCTCATACTCCAAATTCTCAAATAAATTCAAATCTAGAATTTTGTTTTCTAACTCAGCCACATTCTCCTTTCAAATAACTATCAAGAGTAAAGTGAAAAATGATACTGGTTTTAGCCTTAGCTGGAATCACTCAGTGGTTGAGTGTCGACCTATGAACCAGGAGGTCAGGGTTCGATTCCTCATCGTGGCACATGCTCACTGATCCCATCGAGGTTGCAAGCTCGATCCCCAGTAGGGGATGTATAGGAAGCAATCTATAGTTGTTTCTATCTCTCAAACTAAAAATGATGTTGGTTTTATACTGCCTTTATATATTATATATATTATACAGGGACACAAACCTTGTGAACCTTCCACTGCCCTTCAATCTCTGGCTTTGGTTGACACCTCATCTATCCTCGAACACTCCTCCCTTTACAACTGGTTGAAATATAAGTCAGGGTGTGAGACTGCTGGCTGATCAGTCACTGAGAGGCCACTCAACCTAGAAAGACAGGTAAATTTGTTCCCAGGGGGTGAGTCCTGACCAACTTGGAAATAAAAACAGAAGGAGGCTAGACCGATAAATTAGACCCTTTTTCTTTCTCGTGTGCAGTTTCCTTTTTTAACGGAAAACCTTTACAAAAACCCCACTTGCAAGTGACCGACCAGGTCTCTTCCCAGCTCCAGGTGAAACAGTGGCCAGGATTGGAATGTACTGCGTCTCCCTCTACCTTACTTCCTTCTCTCCGTCCCTTTCACTACCCTGGACTTGCACTTTCCAAACAAAAAGTTAGCTCCTTAATTGGGTTCTGCTTCCCAGAAGATGTGGGCTAAAATACACACCTTATCGCCCAAACCGGTTTGGCTTAGTGGACAGAACGGTGGCCTGGAGGCTGAAAGGTCCCAGGTTTGATTTGGGTCAAGGGCATGTACCTTAGTTGCACCAAGAGGTGTGAAGGAGGCGGCTGATCGATGTTTCTCTCTCATCGATGTTTCTCTCTATTCCTCTCCCTTCCACTCTGTAAAAAAATCAATAAAAAATATTTTAAAAAAATACACACCTTTATCTTCCGTTGATCCTCACAATCTACAACCCTGTGATGTAATTAAAGATACTAGGAATAAATTGAGAATTATTAGCATCAAGAAACCAAGATGGCAGCATAGGTAAATATCTAAACTGAGGCCTCGCACAACAATTTCAAAACTACAACTAAAAGACAAAATGGACATCATCCAGAACTACAGGAAGGCTAGCTGAATGGAAATTCTACAGCTAGAAGGAAAGAGAAAAGCACACTGAGACTCAGAGGAGCTGCAGGAGGTAGAGGTACTGAGACACATGCAAAGAGGACTGGCAACTGAGTGCGTGGCTGACTTTTTTTCAAGTGGGAGGAAGACAAAAGCTCCCAATTGTGCTAAACTCTAGTTCCAGGCAAGACTCTGGGGATCCAGACTCATTCGGAAGAAACTGGACTGTCTGGCAGCAGGTGGAACTCGAGGGCAGCTTTCTCTCAGAGGTGCGTGCAACAATTATCATGGGACACTGAGAGACAGGGGCCTATTAGGGCAAGGCTGACGGGAAACCAATGCCGCCTGCTCCACCCTGAGACTCTGGCCCATCCAAGCTGAGCACAGAGGCTTTGTTAAGTCTTGTCTCATAAGGGTGTTTCCAGCACAGAAGTTCTCCCACAGTAGACACAGCTGATCCTCACAGCCAATTGGCCTGGAAGTCAATTCCTCCCAGTGATACCAACAACAATCAAGGCTTAACTACAACAAGACTGTGCACACAGCCCACTAAGGGGTGCACCAAGAGTGTCCACCTCAGGTAACTAGGGAGGCTGAGCCACTGGGCCTTATAGGACAACTAGCACACAAAGCCACACTATCAATTCAGGGAAGCAGCCAAAATGTGGAGACAAAGAAACAATTCACAAATGAAAGAAATGGAGTAGAGCAAACTGGATATAGAGTTCAAAACCACAGTTATAAGGTTTTTCAAGAATTTTCTAGAAACCACTGATAAATTTAGCAAGACCTTGAGGATATGAGAAAGGACCAACTAGAAATTAAGCATACACTGATTGAAATAAAAAAATATTATACAGAGATCTAACAGCAGACTAGAGAATCACAAGAATTAAATCAAAGATTTGAAATACAAAGAAGCAAAAAACACTCAACTGGAAAAGAAAAAATAAAAAAGAATCCAAAAATATGAAGATAGTGTAAGAGCCTCTGGGACAATTTCAAGCGTACCAACATCAGAATTATGGGGGTGCCAGAAGAAGAGAGAGAGCAAGATACTGAAAATCTATTTGAAGAAATAATGACCGAAAACTTCCCCCACCTGGTGAAAGAAATAGACTTACAAGTTCAGGAAGTGCAGAGAACTCCAATCAAAAGGAATCCAAAGAGGACCACCCAAGACACATCATAATTAAAATGCCAAGAGCAAAAGACAAAGAGAGAATATTAAAAGCAGCAAGAGGAAAACAGTTACCTACAAGGGAGCACCCATATGACTATCAGCTGATTTCTCAACAGAAACTATGCAGGCCAGATGGGAGTAGCAAGAAATATTCAAAGTGATGAATAGCAAAAACCTACAACCAATATTACTCTATCCAGCAAAGCTATCATTCAAAATTGAAGGGGAGATAAAGAGCTTCACAGATAAGAAAAAGCTAAAGGAGTTCATCACCACCAAACCAGTATTATATGAAATGCTGAAAGGTATTCTTTCAGAAGAGGAGGAAGAAAAAGGTAAAGATAAAAATTATGAACAACAAATACATATCTATCAACAAGTGAATCTAAAAATCAAGTGAATAAAAAAATCTAATGAACAGAATAAACTGGTGAATATAATAGAATCAGGGGCATAGAAATGGAGTGGACTGGGGGGTGCAGGAAGAGACTGGACAAAAATTGTATACCTATGGATGAGGACAGCGGGAGGGGGGGAGATTAAAGGCAGAGAGTGGGGTGGGAACCGGGTGGAGGGGAGTTATGGGGGAAAAAAGAGGAATAATTGTAATAATCTGAACAATAAAGATTTATTAAATTAAAAAAAAAGAACTATTTGCATCCATCCCTATTTTATAAATGAAGAAACTGAGGCTCAACTAAGAACCTTTCCTGAAGAGCAAGGCTTTCTACTTACCTACCATACCAATTAGTCACAAATTCTGCCAATTTTACTCCCTAATAAACATTCCCCATATCTGCTTCTCCTCTCCATCCTACTACCATTACCCCAAAGTAATAGTAGTCAGCATTTAAAAAAACCACGGTCTGAAATGATCTCACTTAAACCATTACCAACTCTGCGCAGAAGATGTCATTTTTATTCTACACACAGGAAAAATGAGACATCAAAAAGCTTCCTTAAAAGTTACCCAGGTCTCACAAATACCAAGTGGTACCAGTCGAATGAACCCAGGCTGTCTGATTTCAAACCCTATGCTCCTAGCTCGTCATCCATTGTCACATGGCTTAGTTAAACCATAAATCAGATCACATCATGCCCTAGCTGAAATCTCCCAATCATTTCCCATGAGTTAGAAGGAATTCTATTTTTTTTTCAAGGCCTGACATCAGCCATCCCCTGCCATATGTCTGACTTCATCTCTTGCCGCGCTTCCTTTGCTCACTATGCTATAATCCCCATCAAGTGCCCCCCTATCTGCCAGCCATTGCGTTAGGTGCTGGTGAGCGAGCACAGTTAACACAGACAAAGCCTCTTTCCTCAAGGGGTCTTTGAACACAATCCCCCATTTGTTTCTCCCTCTACCTGGGTCATCCTTTCCCCTTTTGGCTGGCTCTTTGTCTTCAGGGTCTCTGTTCAAATGTGATCTCTAAGGGAGCCCTTCCTTCTCTAACCAATCTATTCAAAGTAGAGTCTTGCTCTCAGTTATCCTCCATCCTCTTACTCATTTTTCTTTTCTTCACAATATTTACCACACCTTAAAGTCATAACTACTTATTTCGTTTAAATGGATATGTCTTTCTTAACTACCTTATAAGCTCCACAAGACCCAAGGCTTTGCATTGCCTCACAGAGCAGGCCATTGGTGAGCATTAATTGAATAACATCATATTAACTGGTCTTAGATTGTCTCTGGCCAGTCTTGGAATCTACCCTATACCATAGCCAGTGTGATTTAGTCACTTACCTTCTTAAATCTCTCTAGATCCTATGGGCTTCTTTTCTTACCAGAGATAAAGAGCATATCAACTAGTTTTCTGAAAGACGAGCATGTTCACCAGACAGAGAAGAGGAAGCAGGGCATTACTGCTCAGAAGCTCAAAAGAACACAGTGCTTTCCAAGAGAGTAATTTCAGATGTGAAGAGCTTGTGAAGAGCCTTACAAATGACATTGCCAGTGAGGTTTTGACGCACACAAAAAATGGTACTGTCTTAGAAAGTTTATCGGTAGAGGAGTGATATGATCCAATTAGTGTTTTAGAAATGAAATGAAACAGCAGCCCTGGCCAGTGGTGTTCAGTGGTTAGAGCATCGGCCCCAGTATGGAAGGGTCTTGGGTTTGATTCCCAGTCAAGGGCATGTAACTGGTTTTGGGTTCGCTCCTTGCACCCAGACAGGGTGCATGCAGGAGGCAACGATGGGTCTCTCTCACATCGAAGTTTCTCTCTCCCCCCCTCACTCCGCTCCCTTCCACTCTCTCTGAAAAAAATGTTGTTGAGGATTGACTACAACAACAAAAAATTTTTAATGGAAAGATGACAGTGAGAAGAACAGACTAGAGAGGAAGAAACAAACATCAGTCAAGAGGTTTCTTAATGTGAAACAGATCACATAAAGAGATAAAGGCCAGAATCTCAGAAGCTGAAACAGGGATGGAGAGGAGGAACAGATATTCAAGCAAGCCACACTAAACACGCATTTACTTAATATAAATCCAACCTCATTACCAAGGTAGGAAGTTTCCTAAATCATGGCCTACAAACTTAAACTAATCAAAGCAACAACTCCCTAATCATTTAGAAACTTATCCCATTTTTAATAATATATATAGATATTTTAAAATATATTTTATTGATTTTTTACAGAGAGGAAGGGAGAGGGATAGAAAGTTAGAAACATCAATGAGAGAGAAACATCAATCAGCTACCTCCTACACACACCCTACTAGGGATGTGCCTGCAACCACAGTACATGCCCTTTACCGGAACTGAACCTGGGACCTTTCAGTCTGCAGGCCAATGCTCTATCCACTGAGCTAAACTGGTTTCGGCTTAATAATACATTTTTATTGCTTTTAGAGAGGAAGGGAGAGGGAGAGATAGAAACATCAATGAAAGTCACTGATCAGCTGCCTCCAGCACACTCTCTACCAGGGACCTATCCCACAACCCAAGCATGTGCCCTTGACTGGAATTGAACCTGGGACCCTTCAGTCCACAGGCCGACACTCTATCCACTGAGCCAAACCAGCTAGGGCAGGAACTTATTCTTCAACTAAACATTTTATATATAAAAACCCAAGGGCCGTCAGGACCAAACAACCAGATGGACAACCGAACATAGGCTGTGAGGGATGACAAGGCTGGCAGGGGCTTAGTGAGGGACGACCAAACGACTGAACAGCAGGCTGCATGGGGTAATCAGGCCAGCAGGGAGGTTAGTGGACGACCAAACAACTGAACAGCAGGCTGCATGGGGCAATCAGGCCAGTGGCAAGGGGGGAGGGGTAGTTGGGGACAACCAGATGGTGGTGGAGGGGAGGCAGTTGGGGGTGACCAGGATGGTGGGGGGGCAGTTGGGGGCAACCAGACAGGCGGGGGGGGGGCACAGTTAGGGGTGATCAGGCAGGCAGGCAGGTGAGCAGTTAGGAGCCAGCAGTCCCGGATTGTGAGAGGGATCCTGGATTGGAGCGGATACAGGCTGGACTGAGGGAACCCTCCCACCCCCACACGGATTTGGTGCACCTCCAGTACATATTATACAGCTCTTCACAGATGGGAGTGCCATTATAACTTGTCTGTCTTTAGCAGACTAAATAATAGGCTCTCCTCAAAAGCAGGGAGTGTGCCATATCCATTTCTTCAATATCTAAGGCAGCACTTGGCACTCATGAAAGAATGAATGAACAAGCAGAAGAATGCTTTATGGCTGAGATTGGACTTGAAAACCAGATGAGATTTAGACCTAAAATGGTCATTCCAGGAAGTGGAATGGTATAGGTTATTAGGTATGGTGAACCTGGGAAACAGAGACATGGTCCTAAATTAAGAAGACAGATGTTGGGCCCCTTGGTCCAGCCTTGGACAGGTCATGCTATTCCCTGCCTGAAACAGTCTCCCCATCCACACATGCCTATTCCCTATGGCTCACTCCTTCACTCCATTCAGCTGTCTGCTCAACACCTCATCAGACGCTATCCCTGACCGGCCTACTTAAAATTCGATAGTACACTCTATTATCCTCGCTTTCTAAACCTTTTCTCTGTTAATCTTTTTAGTAGATTACCAAAGAGATCCTCTAACGGCTTCATTTACCTGTGCCTGTCTGAGGATGAACTCCCTTTATTTCGAATCAAGCACATCTGTCAGTTATTAAGATCATCTACTAAAACCTACAGCACATGGAGATTTTCTTTTCCTTCAAAAATTAATTTCACGGTGAAGTCTTAAGTGCTGACCACCTCTAACTCCTCTCACTTAAGTCCCTTCCAACAAAACCCGGACGCCACAGAGATCACTGCCTTCCTACTGGAAACACAGGCCGCCACACTGTCTCAGAGGGAGGCAGGGAAGAATTTTATATTTCTTAACGGAGAAGATTCTAGGGATGGGGAAGTAATTCAACAAAATCGAGAATAAAGTAATCACAAGGAACTAGGGGAAAACAGGTTCTAAATGCAAGATGTTAGCACAGACCAGAGTGGCACCCTATAATTTCAAGTCTATTTAAATAAGTGCCTTAAACACAGTTAATTACGTAGGACCACAGGCAGACTGATGCGGCCAAAAGGACGCCCAGGTGAGTCTTAGCTGAGCCAGGGGGTCATTGAGGCAGCTGTGTGTTCCGGGAGGAATTTTCCCTGCTCAGCCTTCACACTGGGAAGTTGAAAAGTATATGAAACAGCTATATAAATTTAGGGTTTTTTTTTTGTTTTTTAGCCAGAGATATTCTGGAGGAGCGGGGGGAGCGAGGGGTTGGGGGGCGCAAAGGCAGTCAGTAGTGAGTTCAAGCTGTACTTGGGTGAAAAAACTATTGGACCTGGAGCCCAAAGACTCACGTGAGCGAGGGCTGAGGGAGGGTAGCGGGGAGAGAAATGCACGCCCCAATTAAAGTCACCCTTGAGTTCTTACCCCCTAGTCCCCACTCGGGGCCCCCGCGGTCTCAGCGCGCAAGGTCTGCACCCCCCCTCCACCCCCCACTCCCCCGCTCCGCGAGTCCCGCCGTCTCAGCGCGCAGGGCGCGGGCGCCTCACCTGCAGGCTTGTCTGCAGCCATCTTCCCGCCTCGGCTCGGGGTCTTCCCTGCAGGTGGCGTGGCCTCGACTCCAGCTGCCCGCCGGCCGCAATCCTGGAACTCTGAGGGCGACTCTGTGCCCACCTCGGCTCCGGGCGCCTGAGTTCCGGCCTGGACGGGAGGGTAGACCGCGGGCTGAGGAAGTGACGAAGGCTAGATCGCGTCGTCTAGCAACAGCAGCGGCATCTCCGCCCTGGCGGCTACACTGCATCCTGCCATGTACAGCCTCCGCCCGGCGGAGTCCCGGCCACGCTACTTCCGGGGGCGTTGGCGGCGTGGGAACCGCGGTGGCCCCGCCCCGCGCTGGCGCCCCGCCTCCTGCGGCGTCTGTGCGCGCGCGCGCGCGCGCGCCTCGGGGCGTGGGCTGGGGAGGCCGGACGGGGTCTGCGCGCGGCTGGCTTCCTGTTGCTCATCCTGGTTAAAACACGTAAGGGTCAGAGCACTGGTCCTTCGTTTTACATAAAATCACCATAACCGAACCTGACTTTATGTGCTAAGCAAATGGCACTTGACCTTTACTTGATTTCCCACGACTCTGTCAAGAAAGCACTTATTGTGGTTTCCGTTTAAACAAAACATATTTTAGAAAAGTTTTAGACTTACAGAAAAGTTGCAGAGATGGCACACAGAATTCCTGTATACGCTTCACCTAGAGTGCCCTGTTGTGGACATCTTAATTATTAAGTTACTATGGTTACATGTATCACACCCAAGAAAACACCTTGATTGATACATTACTATTAACTAAATCCAACACTTTTTTTAGATTTTGCTATTTTTCCTTGTCATGTCTTCTTAGGCTATTCTTTTTTTAATACTTTAATTTGTCTGAATTTTTAAATTGAGGTGTAACTGACATACAACATTATATTAGTTCCAGGAGTACAACATAATGCTTTGATATTTGTATTTATTGCAAAATGATCACCAACAATAAGTCCAGTTGACATCTGCCACCACACATAGCTGTAAATAATTTTTATCTTGTAATGAGAAAAAATTTTTAACATATTTTTATTGATTTCAGAGAGGAAGGGAGAGGGAGAGAAACATCAATGATGAGAGAGAATCATCGATCAGCTGCCTCCTGCACGGCCCACACTGGGGATCAATCTCGCAACCGAGGCATATGCCCTGACCAGGAACCGTGACTTTCTGGTTCATAGGTTGATGCTCAATCACTGAGCCATGCCAGTCAGGCTAGAAAACTTTCTAATATGAGAACTTTTTCTTTTGTTGTTAATCCTCATACAGGGATTTTTTCCCCATTGATTTTTTGAGAGAGTGGAAGGGAGGGGGAGAGACAAAGAGAGAAACATTGATTGGTTTCCTCCCTCAGCCCTTGATCAGAAGTGAACCAGTGACCCTTCAATGGGTAGACCAGCACTCTATCCACTGAACTAAAATGGCTAAGGCTTAATATGAGAACTTTTAGCAACTTTTTCTCTTAGCAACTTTCAAATATGCAGTAGAGCATTATTAACTATAGTCACCATGCTGTACATTATCTCCCATGACTTATTAACTAAAAGTTTATACCTTTTGACCCTCTTCACCCAAGTTTGCTCCCTCACCTCCCACCCCCACTTCCGGCGACCACTAACCTGTTCTCTGTATTTATGAGCTCTTTTTAAAAATTATTTCTTAGCCGGGACCGGTTTTGCTCAGTGGATAGAGCGTCGGACTGCGGACTGAAGGGTCCTGGGTTCAATTCCGGCAAGGGCATGTACCTTGGCTGCGGGCACATCCCCAGTAGGGGGCGTGCCAAGAGGCAGCTGATCGATGTTTCTCTCTCATCGATGTTTCTGACTTTCTATCCCTCTCCCTTCTGCTCTGTAAAAAAAAAATCAATTAAAAATTATTTCTTAAAGATTCCACATATAAATGAAATTACAGAGTATTGTCTTTCTCTGACTGACATATTTCACTTAGCATAATACTCTCAAGGTCTGTCCATGTTGTTGCCAAGGCATCACCTCTGTCCCCCGTCCCCTTCCTGCTTTGGATATGGTCAGGCCAGGGCATGATGCTCAGAGCTTGGGCCCACCAAGGGAAGACAAAAAGAATTCCAGGGATGTCATACTGCAGCCTGACATTGTTCAGTCATTGACCCAACAATGGAACCCCCTGCCTGCAGATTTCTCATCAGTGAGATAATTAATGCCTATATTGTTTGCGACTTCAGGACCATTGGCAGTGCAGTACCTCTTCACCTGGTGTGCCTCTGTTGTCACAAGAGACCCATTCTTCAGGTTTTAATTCTGGCACTTTCTAGATCTTACCAGAAGATGTCCCAAATGCAAGTTTTTAGATGACGTTTGCAAATATAGAGGGAATGACAAGTACAGCACCACAACAACCATCTGACAGACAGTGGTTGTGAAATGCTATGGGTTGTGAAAAGCCTTGCCAATTTTGGAGATGAAAGATTGTGTTCTAAAATCAGTGAAATGTGGTGAATCTGTCCTGGAAGTCTCTCACCAAAATTTCCCCTTAGTTCTCATTGTGGAATTAGTTGCCTGCCCACCACTGGGAAGTTACTGGCAAAAAATAATAAAGTCATTTCCAATTTTCATTTGAGAAACATGGTTGCAGAGCCAAAACTGGTTTGACTCAGTGGATAGAGCATCGGCCTGGGGACTGAAAGGTCCCAGGTTTGATTCTGGTCAAGGACATGTACCTTGGCTGCAGGCACATCCCCAGTAAGGGGGTGTGCAAAAGGCAGCTAATCGATGTTTGTGACTTTTTATCCCTCTCCCTTCCTCTCTGTAAAAAATCAGTAAAATATATTAAAGAAATAAAAAAATTAAAAAAAACATGGCTGCAGAGTTTACTCTTGAACATGTGCACAGTTAAACGAGTTTCTTTAGAATAATGTTTTACCTATATTTTTTGGGGGTGAATTTAATTATGAAACTTTCCAAAATACTCAAAAGTAAAAAGCATAACAAATTCCATGTGTCCATCCCCTTGTTTCATTTTACCATATACTAGTACTTCCTTCATCTATCCTTTCCTCCTCATTATGTTTTACTGTTGGACTATTTTAAAGTACATCCCAGACATATATAATTCACCTCTAAACACTTGAGTATGCAACTTAAAAAAAAATCCAAATATTTTCTTGCTTAACCACAATGCCATGATCACACCTAACAAAATTAAAAATATTTCTTTAATCTGCAATTACCGAGCCATATTCACATTTCCTCTATTATATGAATTTTTTTCTGTAATTTCTGTTAAGATCATTTTGGTTGTTATGCCTCTTGTATTTTTTTATAAGCCTTTTAACTCTTACATTTCTCTTAATCTAGAACAGCCCCCTCCCCTTTCATTATTTCTCTCATTGACTTGATGAAATTAGGATCCACTATAAGATCCCTCCTTTGAGATCTGGTATGTTTCCTTATGGATTGCATCCTTTATACTCCCTTTTTCCTATGGACCACAGGTCAGCTCTAAAGGCTCGATTATGTTATGATTCAAACATTTTCCCCCCCGAGAACCCTTCCTAGGAGGTGCTTTCTTCCTGGGTGTACTTTTTGCATCTTCATCAGAAGGTACATGGTATTGGTTGTCCCACTTTTCGTGGCTTTAGGATTGATCCTTGCCTCCAGATAGTGACAGCCTGGTTTTTACACATTTCCCATCAGCCTTTTTCCTAGTGGTTTTAGAAGCATTAATGACCACTGCCCGAATCACTAACAATTTTCTAATTTAGACACTCTTGCATTTGTTAACTAGAATCAGGGCTGAGTGCATTCTTACATTTTATACTTTAGGCACCCACTCACCTTTACCTTACTCCCGGCCTGAGGCAGAATTCTTCTGTACTGAAGATCTTTCCCTTTTCCATAGGGATATTAGTTATCAGTTTATTTGAAATTCATTTTATACCAGAAAGGCAGGATGGATGTTTAGTTCTTTCCCTACGATGATTAATTTTCAGAGGTATAAGTTTGATGTTCCAGAAACCTGCAGGATTATTTCCTTTCTGAAAAATTATCTGAATGCATGGCTTTTATATATATTCAACTAGAGGTCTGATGCACGAATTTGTGCACCAATAGGGTCCCTCCGCCTTGCCTGGGGGATCGGGCCTAAATCAGCTCCCTGATATCCTCCAAGGGGTCCTGGATTGCGAGAGGGTGCATGATTGGGGCAGGAAGGGATGTGGGAGGCTGGCCAGCAGGGGAGGGAGCTGGGGAGGCCTCCAGGTCGAGTCTGGCCTTTCTTGCTCAGTCCTGATCAGCAGTACTCCAGCAGTAAGCTAATCTACTGGTTGGTGAGTCTGCCCCTGGTGGTCAGTACACATCATAGCGAGCATTTGAGTGATCTTAGCATGTCATTAGCATATTACACTTTGATTGGTTGAATAGCCCACTGGTCAACTGGGCACTTAGCATATTAGGCTTTTATTATATAGGATGTTTTAGCCAATTGGAGTTCTTCATCTTTTTGAAATTAAAATTATTCCATGTGTGTCTTTGGGAGCACACAATCCTAATGATTGTTATTATAATTCTACCATGATGTTAATCTCTTAATTTAGCTGTTGTTGTTGATGTGTTTTAGATATATTCTCATGTTCACCAGTTTCTTTGTTCATCCTCTCTTCTTTTTAATAAAAAAAATAGTTATATTACAATTAATGTACCATACAATTCACCCATTTAAAGTGTACAGTTTGGTGAGTTTTAGTATATTCACAAAGTTGTGTAACCATCACCACTAACTCCAGAACATTTTCATCACACCCAATAGAAACCCTGTACCCATTAGCAATCATTTCCCATTCCTCCTAACCCTCAACCCCTGGCAATCACTAATCCGCTTTCTGTCTCGAAGTGATCATTTGAGGATCTGTTTATTCTGGATATCATTTTTAAAAATATATTTTATTGATTTTTTTACAGAGAGGAAGGGAGAGGGATCAAGAGTTAGAAACATCGATGAGAGAGAAACATCGATCAGCTGCCTCCTGCACACCCCCTACTGGGGATGTGCCCACAACCAAGGTACATGCTCTTGACCGGAACCGAACCTGGGACCTTTCAGTCTGCAGGCCAACACTCTATCCACTGAGCCAAACTGGTCAGGGCTATTCTGGATATCTTATATAAAGAAAATCATCATAAAATGTGTACCTTTTGGGATTGTTTTTTTTTCACTTAGCATAACATCTTCAAGGTTCATCCATGTTGTAGCATGTCATAGATGTCTTTCAGATTGTTCACTGCAAACACATCTATAATAATAAAAGTGTTATATGCAAATCGACCAAATGGCTGAATAGTGGAACGGCCGTCCGGACGTCCTTCTGGACAGCCTTCGGGACGAAGCTGGAGCTGCAAGAGCTGAGGCAGCCGCCAGGGCTGCGAAGGCCTACTCTTGCACACATTTTGTGCATATGGCCTCTACTAGTAATATAACTGATTTTTAAACATTTATCATTATTGTTGAAAATATTACAGATGTCCCCCTTTTTTTCCTTCATTGACCTGCTCCACCCCACACCTGTCCCCCACTCGGGACCTTCACCATACTACTGTCTGTGTCCATGGATTATGCATATATGCAAATAAATTCTTTAGTCTCTCCCCATCCACCCCCCTCCCCCCATTCCTGCAACCTCAATGAATTGGTTATTAGTTCTAATGGTTTTCCAGTTAATTCCTTAGGGTTGTGGATACTCCAGGTAATTAAAAAGGCGTTCTTTCTTATAGTGATTTTTCTTTCCAGAACCTTCTGTCTCTCATTCCAGTCCCATCATTGGGAAATCCCAGTTTATTAGGCAGGTCTGTACCTGTAAATCCAATTGTGAATTATTTCAAGTTCTTTTTGTGTTTAGGACTTCTGGGCCATTGCAAATTAAGAGGTGAAGTTAAGCAACTGTTTTAAATGTCCCTGCATTATCAATGATGGTTAAGAAGTTCTTTGAACGTATTCCAAGAGAGAGGAGGCTGGTCTGCCCAAGGCACATGGGAATTTTCTAGGAGCCTCATTTTCTCACTGACTGCGTGTCGGCTGTATTGATGAATGTCTCAGTTGGCTCCAACTGAAGGAAAGCCAAGCCCAATTACCCCACTGGGTAAATCAAACAGGTGTTACATACCTAGGGGAACCAGAAGGAAATGAGCAGAGTCAGCAAACAGCATAATGATCAGCAGCAGTTTTTTTGGAGGGAGTAAAATTCTAGCCCCTGTACCGAAAAATATCTCACCACAAGGGCATGTATGCTAGTGGTGGGGTTGAGTTGTAGATGGAAATATCTCCGTTAAATTGAGTCACATTAGGCCTTTAGGAAGCTCAACTCTTTCTCCTAGGCCCAGCCCTCTGTGTGTCTATGTCAGCCAGGCCATAAGCTGGGCCTGTGATCCTCATCAAACCTGAGGTTAAACAATATGCAACAGCCGAAACCAGTTTGGCTCAGTAGATGGAGCGTTGGCCTGCGGACTGAAGGGACCCGGGTTCAAGTCCGGTCAAGGGCATGTACCTTGGTTGTGGGCACATCTCCAGTGGGGGGTGTGCAGGAGGCAGCTGATTGATGTTTCTCTCTCATCGATGTTTCTGACCTTCTATCCCTCTCCCTTCCTCTCTGTAAAAAATCAATAAGATATATTTAAAAAAAATAAACACTATGCCACAGTACTATCGAGCACCATTCGAGTACCCTCAGCATGAACAGTCTTCATTCATCACCCTCTCCGATGTCAGGTAAATCCAGCCTGGTCCAAAACATTCCTGAACTCAGAGCTGGAACCTAGAACAAGGGTCCAGTGCCCTGAAGCCTCTGGATCATCCAACAGATCCTTAGACCAGACGAACAGTTCAGCTGCATGCATCCATCTAGTGTCAAAACAGAATCATCTTTCACCATCCATATTCAGGAAATGCCTCTCATGACCTCTGCTAGTTTCCATTGCTACCACCTGTCCCAAGACCTCATCATACTAAACTTCAAATGTGGCCTCAGAAATGCCCTTCACGGTCCCTGGTCCTATACCATTCTCACACATGTGACTTGTACATGTATCGGACAGCGCCAATTTAGACCTCTGTGACTGCTTGTATTACACCTTTAACTTGAAAACAGAAATTTACCATTGACCAGTAGGTGGCACCCTGTCACAAATTATACTATATTGAGGGTAGGCTCCTTATGATGGCTTTCTTTGTTTGAGATTGCCTCATCCACACAGGAAAATCCCCATCTCAAGTGTGTACTCCTCAGTCTGTCTACCCTGTCTAATCTCAGAACTTTGCCAACAGGGCGTATGCCTTCCACCTTTGCCCTTTCATTTATCAATAAGACTGAAGGCAGAACAATAGGATCACAAATCTTTTTCCTTAAGTGGTCCAAGAAGGTCCAGGCCACACTATTTATAGCAGTAATGCAAGTGGAAATAAACCAAGATTCCTTCTCCTGTGGATTTGATTGTTCTGGCTCCTTGCTACTGTTGAACATCCTGTGGTAATTGCAGCCATCCTATCCTATCCTATCCTATATAATAAAAGGCTAATATGCAAATAGACCAGTGGAAGGACAGGTTGCTATGATGTGCACTGACCACCAGGGGGCAGCAGCTCAGTGCAGGAGCTGCCCCCTGGTGGTCAGTGCACTCCCACAGCGGGGAGCGCCGCTCAGAAGCCAGATTCATGGCTGGTGAGTGCAGTGGTGGTGGTGGGAGCCTATCCTGCCTGCATGGTAGGGCTAAGGATGTCCAAGGGCTCCCAGACTGCAAGAGAGCGCAGGCTGGGTTGAAAGACTCCCTCCCTCACCTGAGCGCATGAATTCCTTGTACTGGGCCTCTAGTATTTCATAAACCTGGATTCAGCTGGACCTTATTCTATTGGAGCAAACGCTGGGAGGTCCTAGCCAACTCTCCTTTCATCTGGTCCCAGTGCACTTGCAAACTGACAAGGTTTGCTAATCTGATTTCCTGTCATGGCATTTGGCTTATTTCATGTTCCTACTATTCTTAATTCAAAGCATATTTTTTCTTTATTGCAATATGTGTCAAAGCCTCTGTACTCTATGGGCCACTCTGTGAAGGTTGTTGCCCCTGGCAGAATATTATAAAATGTAGGATTTTAAAGTAGGGAAAGGGGATTGACAGTCAGGTTAGTAAGACACAGCAGCCTTGCTAACTCATGAGGAAATCCCCTGCTGGTTTGCAGTCTGCTTAGTTCTTTTAAGGAAAAACAGAAAGTGAGAAACTGCCAAGGTGTGAAAAGAGACTTAGTGTTAACCTACTTTGGGCTTGTGGGATTAAAAATAAGGATTTCTTTCCCTTTGACTACACATATTCTCCTAACAATAGATTGCAGTGGTTATGCTTATGGGATAGATTATAATTGCCATGATCTGAAAGGCAGGATTTATTTGTGTCCTCTAGATATATGAAATGGTTGAACAAAAACAACAACAATAACAGCAACAAAAACAATTCTTTCCTTCTGATCACAAACCTCGGGTTTATCTGTAGATAGCAATTTGTACACACAGTGCAGAAACAACATAAGGATCTTGTTTTATTCAGAATTTGGCAAATAAAACGGCAGTGACAGGTTAACTATGTAAAGTCACTGGGCAAACTAGACTGTCACCTGGACCCAGCATAAAGAGGAAGCTGGCTAACTAATTATATCAGAAAATGAAAAGCCACAGATTGCTGGGAGGAGGCATGTCCATGTGGAATAAAGGAACAGATTGGTGAAAGGAAAACATGAGAAGCGAGTGTCCTGAACCTCACACATGATTGTCCTTAAAGACAAATATATTATGACTGCTATTTTCATCTAGGCCTTCTTTTCTTTATTTGTACAATAAGAAAGTTCAATTACAGAATATAGGGGGAAATATGAAAGACATTGAAATGGAGCAAAATGATAACTAGGTGCTATAAAGTTCGAGGTGCAGGAAACAGGAGTCAGAGACCAAGGCATGTTAAAAGAGGAGGTTTATTCCAGACTAATAAGCGAGATTCTTTACGGAGGAGGTAGAAAAACCAGGATTAGAGGAGGAAGAGAAGAAGGACCCAGCCCGCCTGACTCAGACTGGGAGAGCAACAGCATGAACAGTGGTGAACATGCCTTTTGAGGGGAGGGACAGGAAGTGGTTGGGCCCAGGGCGGAATGGGAAGGGGTGGGACCCAGGGCACTCGCATGTGTTGATTGGTGGTTCAATGTCTCGGGGATGTCTGGGTGCAGACGCGGCTACATCATACTCCACCCACCAGTTGAGGGAAGGGAGGATCTATCAGGTGCATGCAATAGGGAAACAGGCAAAAATTCCAAACACTATCCAAACACTCCTGGGTTATCTGATTCTGTGGAGTACCTGTGCCTTTCATTGTCTTGGAGCTCTTCTGTAAGTTATAGATTGTAGACGATTGATAGCAAAACAAATTATTCTTGCCCAAAGACATGCAAATACATTTCCATATGTGGAAATGCAATTGAATTGCCTCTCTCCCTGTGTTCTTCCAAATTTGTCATGTGTCATCTGTGTCCACTTGGGGCTGTCTATTGACAGAGTAGCTACGATTACCACACTGAGATAGTCTCAACTGAGACCACATTGCAAGAAATGATGGTGGAGAGAGATTTGGAGGTGGGAAGCCTTGAGAGAAAATATACATATGGGAGAAGGAGTTCTGAAGGGGATCTTCACAAATCTGAAATAAATCTTATTCCTTTTTTTTTTTTTTACTGTGATAACCTTAAAAATAAAAAGCCAAAGTGAAAGGCAACAGAGCTTTATTTGCTCTCAAAGAATAGCTATTTGGGAATCTCTGATTCAGACAGAAACCCAAATAGAGTTCTAATGATTATGAGGTGCAGGCAAGGAGTATTTATGAAAAAGGGAAGAGAAATAATTCCAGAAGTAGAAGGAAAGAATTTCTATAGGTGCAAATGAGCTGAGTTTTTCTTTAGCTACACATGGCGATGCTAATGATAAAGAATCTCCCTAATTTCCAGTCCTCATAGCCAGGATGTTGGCTTTCCTGTTAGCCTTACAAATAGTTGTTTAAAGGTTATTTGCCCAGTTCAAACATTCCAATGGTTTGAGTGGTAAGATGTACAAGGTAATTCCTCTGGGAAGGCAGCTCTGACTCCATTTCGAAATGGCGCTGTTTATATCATTTTCCACAGCTGTGTATCTTTGAGCTAATTCTATAACCTGGAGATAAAGAATATTTGTTAACCCAATTCCCCTGAAATGAGAGCTTACCATTAAAGCTAATTGTAAGTCTTTTATTTGGGAATGTGACTCCAGGAGACATGAGTGAAAATAGGGATAGAGGAAAAGCCAGCACAAGGATGCATCATCAAGTTGATAGATAATCACTAAGGGTGACTGGTTGCTTAGTCCTCTGAAAAGCCTTATGAAATTCATATCCAAATTGTCCAACCAGGGGGAGCATTTGAGATCTTGCTCCCTGGTTTATGCTGTCAAATTTTCCAACTTGGGAATGAAAGAGAAAAACATTTATCTCCCAGGTCCTGTTCCCTATTAATCAAAGGTTGTTCCCTGGGGCATTAGCTTCCCTTACTCATAAGTGCTGACCTGGTTTAGAGAAGCCAGGGCAGGGAATAAAAAGATTGGTGAGGTACTTGTTGAAGTCTGTGTGCAAGTGGTCACTACAGCAGGGCTTAAGAAAAAGGTGAGACCACGATAATAGTGTCTGAATAAATGCTTAGCAACCAGCTTTTAAAGATAGGAAAGAAGCTCTTATTTGTAATGCTGGCCAATATCCATGGCATAAATACTTCAAGCCTCCAATGTGATGTCACTGAAGACAGAGTTGGGAAGAGATGTGCACGATGAGCTGGTAGGAACCAGCTCCAGGACACCTCTGGAGAAGGATTTGGAGTAGTGCCCAAGCCTTGCATGATACCCTATTATTCAGATTCTGATAGTTGCAACTCAAATTAGCTTAAGATTTTAAAGAATTTTAAGAAGAGAGGAAATGTATTGGCTCACATGATTAAAAGAGGCAGAGGGGAAACTGACCAGATAGTTGCTCAAAAAATGTAGGTGAGCATCTGTTTTCATCATTCGCCTCTGTCTTCTTCCTACTGGCTTCATTCCCAGACAGTCTCTTCCCCCATAGTAGCACAATCAACTTCAAGTTTACATATCAACTATCTTTTCAAATCTCTAGTGCATTTTTGTATGGAGCTTCCCCTCCTTGTAAACATATTTCATAGATCTGCCATTGAAAAGATAAACAATGATACAATAAACCCAGTAAAAATGAGCACCATTAGCATACAGTATGGTTTTCGAAGTCCATTTCCCATTGGAAAACTAAAGGCTCTTTGGGGAAATGGTTGCTTCCAAATTAGGAATAAAAAAAAAAAGTGTATAAGATAATCCCAGAACATCCTGTCATATGAACTAGCAAGGAAGCTATCCAAGAACCTGATGTCAAAAGTATTCATAAACCAAGGTGAAGGGGTTGCACTGGTCAAATGTGAGACATTTGACATTAAAATGTGAGACATTTGACATTGAGACATTTTGAACATTAAAAAAATGCAATGGGCCCTGGCCAGTTTTGCTCATTGGTAAGAGTGTCAGCCCGTGGACCGAAGCAGGCTTGCTCCCTGCCCCTGGTGGGGGCAGGTGAGAGAGACAGCCCGTCAATGTGTCTCTTTCACATTGATGTTTTCCTCTCTCTCTCTCTTTCCCCTTTTCCTTCCTTCCTTTCGCTCTCTCTGAAAATAAATCTCCTCAGGTGAGGATTAAAAAAAATTCAATAAATAAAAAAATTAAATCCATGAGTCTATAGTGGTGCTCAGTGGTACTCAAAAAAATTCTAGTGACAATTTCAGGATGTTAGTGAACAAGCTCAGTTGGAAAGCTTGGAAATAAGGGTAAAGAATCAGGTCTGTATGCTGCCTTCCAGATGCCTCTATTTGGTACTGTCCCTCTATGTGACCAAATAGTACATGCAGACAACTGTTCTTTATAGAAGTATTCCAGATAATACATGAAGAAGAAATGACCAGGTTAGAATACCACTATGCTGTAACTCCTAATGGAATAATGGATATATTATTGATCAACACTTGATCCTAAGAGAGACAACCAGTCATTATGTGCCTACTAATGGGAAAACACAATATAATCCATGAGGTAGTCTCACCAAAAGAAAACCAAACCCAAAGCAGATTAAACCTCCAGATTTAACTGCAGGAAATACAGAGAGCAGAGGAATATGTTAAATACATCCTGAGGAATGCAGTCACCAAAACAGAGCCAGCACTACTAGAACTTTACTATTTATTTATTTATTTATTTATATTGATTTCAGAGAAGAAACAGGGATCATTGATTGGCTGTCTCCTGCAAGCCCTATACTGGGGGTTGAGCCCACAACCCTGGCATGTGCCCTGACCAGGTATCGAACTGTGCATGACCTCCTGGTTCATAGGTCAATGCTCAACTGCTGAGCTGCACCTGACTATGCTGGAAATGTTTTTACTTTTTGTTAAACCTCACCCAAGGATATTTTCCATTGTTCTTTTAGAGAGAGGGAAAGATAGAGAAAAGCATCGATGTGAGAGAAACACATTGATTGGTTGCCTCCTATATGCACCTGGCCAAGGCCTTCCAGAAGGAGCCTGAAACCAAGGTACGTGCCCTTGACTGGGATCTAACCCAGGATCCTTTGGTCTGCGGGCTGATGCTCTATCCACTGAGCAAAACTGGCTAGGGCTAATACAACTTTATGTAACACTAGAAATATACTATATTTGCACTGTCCAGCTATTAGTCAATATATTGTGCAGACTGATCTGTAAGCCAGATTTGAACTTTTCTTTCTCTAAAGCTGTCATAAGAAGCTCTCCATGAGGACTTGGGTGTGGGCTGATGGAGGGACTGCAATGCAGAAGTACTGGGTGTCACAGGAGGAATAGGTGCCAAACAGGTCTGAGCCATCTGCATATACACCTTGTTTATGCCTTCTAGACCCGTTCCAATCTGATCTCTAGCTTACCACTACCATTTGATGGCAGATTGCTGCTGCACATGCCTGGCTTCATGGGTTGACCTGTCAGAGAGCATCCAGTTCTTTCAGTTACTTGAGTTTCCATAGTCAAGCCTTCATCCCTATCGGGCCTTAGGAGCAAACCAGAAACTTTCTTTGAAAGGAGAATAAACGCAGAAGAGGATATGGCTTTGTTCCCAAAACATACCTGTTTATGCTATGATTTTCCTGTTGGGGTTCATCAGAGTCTTTGTCTGGT
Source organism: Antrozous pallidus (assembly GCA_027563665.1). NCBI lineage: Eukaryota > Metazoa > Chordata > Mammalia > Chiroptera > Vespertilionidae > Antrozous > Antrozous pallidus. The sequence goes on along the minus strand of CM050524.1, from coordinate 49,982,995 downwards.
ACTTTTATTTACCAAAGAACGCTCCAATGCTATGCTGAGTCAAAAGATCCACATGGCCTGACTGCTGTGACTCAGGGGGTGAGTGTCCACCTATGAACCAGGAGGTCATGGTTCAATTCGTGGCCAGGGCACATGCCTGGGTTGTGGGCTTGATCCCAAGTGTGGGGCATACAGGAGGCAGCCCATCAATGATTCTCTCTCATCATTGAAGTTTCGATCTCTCTCTCCCTCTCTCTTCCTCTCTGAAATTATATATATATATATATATATATATATATACTAGAGGCCCGTTGCAGGAAGATTCCTACAAAAATAGGGCTTCCTGTGGCCTTCTCCATCACTCTGCCTGCTTCCCTCCCTTCTTCACTGCCCCGCCTGCTTCCCTCTTGTCTCAGCAGCCTCACTTGCTTCTCCACAGCTTTGCTCCCTTCTGCAGCGCTTGGCTTCCTTCTACGCTGTCTTCAGTCTCCGCTCTGTGCCTGGATATGCAAATTAACCAACATATTGGTTGGGTTAATTTGCATACTCGCTCCTGATTGGCTTGTGGGCGTGGCTTGGGAGCGTAGCAGAGGTGCAGTCGATTTACATGCTTCTCTTTTATTAGATAGGAGATATATATATATATATATATTTATTAGATAGGAGATATATATATGTGTGTGTGTGTGTGTGTGTGTGTATATATATATATATATATCCCCAAGTGGCAGGGTTGCATGTACCTCAGCTTGGATTTGCAGCAGAGTGTTCTTTTAAATTAATTACAAATGTTCTGTCAGTTACTATTGACATAGAATATTATGTTAGTTTTAGGAGTATAACATTTATATAACTTATGAAGTGCTCACCTCAATAAGTCCAATACCCATCTGACACCATAAGTAGTTATTATAATAACTAGAGGCCCAATGCACGAAATTTTTGCAAGAGTGGGCCTTCTGCCAAAACCGGTTTGGCTCAGTGGTTAGAGCGTTGGCCTGCAGACTGAGGTGTCCCAGGTTTGATTCCGGTCAAGGGCATGTACTTTGGTTGCAGGCACATCCCCAGTAAGGGGTGTGCAGGAGGCGGCTGATCGATGTCTCTCTCTCATCAATGTTTCTGACTCTCCTTCTCCCTTCCTCTCTGTAAAAAAAAAATCAGTAAAATGTATTTTTTAAAAAAAGAGTGGGCCTTCCTTTGCCCAGCTGCCAGCATCGGCTCCCCTCTGGCTCACGAGACCTGGGCTTCCCTCACAGCCCTGGCTTTGTCGGGAAGATCATCAGAAGGACATCCGATCTAATTAGATTATTACACTTTTATTATTATAGACTAGAAGCCCAGTGTGCAAATTGCGCGGCCCCGCCCAGTGCGCAAAATTGTGTGGCCCCGCCCACCCATGCCAATCTTTGGTCGTTATAGCATTAGGGTCCCTGGGTTTTTATAATATAGATTATACCGCATCATGTTTTATTATTCTGGGACCACACTCAACACTGGCTTCTTTACAGCAAGTGGGTTGGAGCTATGCACTCAATATGGTATAATTTTGCCTTCAAAATCCAAAGAAGCTAAAAAAATAAAACTTCTAAGAAAATATTGGCATAAATCTTTATGAGCTTGAATTAGGCAATGATTTGGCACAGCAACCAAGGGAAAAACAGATAAGTTGGAAATCATCAAAACAAAGAACTTCTGTGTATCAAAAGACACTCAACAACAAAAGACAACCAAAAGATATCCAAATGGTCAATAAGCACATGAAGAAATACTCAACATCACTAATCATCAGAGAGATGAAAATCAAAACCACAATGAGATACCACTTCACACCCACTAGGATGTCAATAATAAAAGGAGATGGACAATAGCAAACATTTGTGAGGATGTGAAGAGATTAAAATATACATCGCTGGTAGAAATGTGGTATAGCCACTTTCAAAAGCAGTGTGGCAGTTCCTCAAAAACGTAAACATAATTAGCATATGAGCCAGCAGTTTCACTCCTAGATATGCACCCACGAGAACTGAAAACATATGTTACCCCAAATACTTATACATAAATGCTCACAGCAGCATTGTTCATAATGCCCCCAAAACGTCAACAACCTAAATGTTTGTCAATTGATGAATGGATAAATAAAATGTGGTACAATAGGTCCTTGGGTTACGTTGGAGATCCGTTCCTATGGCTCGACATAACCCGATTTTCACTGTAAGTCGGTACCCACCTATATAAACACCCACGTCACTCACATGGAACACATGCACAGCAGGAACGAAGTGAAACAATAAAAAAATTTTTTAAAGAAAGATAACAATTCCTGACCTTTACTTGTGGTAAATAAATAATAAAAAACATAAAGCACATATGTACATACATCGAAATGACGGAACTTTTTAAAATATAAATAAATGGGAGATGGTGATGTAACCATGAGACGACGTATGTCAAGTCTGACATAACCCAAGGACTGCCTGCATATCCATACAGAGTAATGCCATTAGGCCATAAAAAAGAAGACAATATCAAGACTCACGAATAGGCAAATCCATCAATACAGAAAGTAGATTAGTTGTTGCCAGGGGCTGGTGGGAGTGGAAATGTCGAGTGACTGCTAACGGTATAGAGGTTTTCTTTAAGGGAGATGAAAGTATCCTGGAGTCAGATGGTGGCCGATGGTTGCACAACTGTGAATGTACTAAAACCCACTCAATTGTACTTTACTCTTCAATCTGAAAAGAGTTCTTTGGTCTTTCATGGCATTCTGACGCCTTTGAAGAATACAGGTCAATTATGTTGTCAAGTGTCCTCTATTTGAGTTATTTGCCATTTCTTCTTGATGAGATTCAGATTAAGCATTTGGGGGCAGAAGTGATACAGCTATCTCAATTCATCATTTTAGGACGCCCCTGATGTCAGTATTCCTAATGTCCGTTGGTCCCAATATTGGTGATGTTAACTGGGATCATTTAATAAAGTTGGTGTCTGCACGTCTTGCCACTGTCAAATGACTATTCTCCCCTTTACAATAAATATGTAATTTGTGGGGACTGATACTATATAAATAACGTATTCCTCACTGATTTTCACTCATAGTTTTAGCATCCTTTCATGATTTTCTCAATCCTCTATGGTTTAAAATAACTTGTTCCTACTCAGACTAGAAGCTGTTTAAATATATTGTTGTCTTACTCCTAAGTTAATACCAATTCCTCTAAAAAAGCTGTGTTGTTTTGTTTAAGTCCTGATACTCTGAATAAGTATCTTCTGATCACAAGAAAGGCATTTAGGCTGAAAAAGAGTTTGACACAGAGAATTAAAAAACAGCATGGTGCATTATCCTTTCTGTTCTCTTGTTTTCAAATGAAAGCTCTGTGCCTAGACATAGAAATAAACACACAATTGTTCAGTGTAATGATATGTATTATTTATGGGGTTGAATAAGTCTGGTGGGGGAGGATAGTCTAATGAAGAGGCTAACACTATATCTTCCTCCCACTCAAGCATAGATTGGAAGAAATACAGCTTTGGAAACACAAAATAATGTTTATTAAGCCCATCATTTGATTTCTGTTTCTTTGTCCTGGTGATGGTGGGTGCAGATTTGTGGTGAAGCTAGTGGCTCAGGAGACATTCTGGAAATAAAATGCTGCAGGAGCAAGCTATTGGGGCTCCAATGATTGAGGCTCTCTGCATCAGTTCTCCCAGGCTTTTTATGCCCTTACTTTCAGCTTTCCAAGCCTGTTTCCTCATCTGAAAAAATGGGAAGGGGGTGATAATAATATCCAACTAATTGTTTAACAGATTAAATGAGTGAATACATGTGAAGCACTTGATATGGGCTTGGCACCTAGTAAGAACTCTGTAATGGTTATTATAATTATTACTGAATAGTTTTAACTGGGCTAAGGTATATGCAATGACAATTATTTATTTATTTCTATTTTTAAAAATAATTTTTCCCAATTATAGTTGACATACAATATTATATTAGTTTCAGCTATACAACTCAGTGATTAGACATTATTATAACTTACAAAATAATGACCCTGGTAAGTCTACTACCTATCTGACACCATACAGTTACCACAATATGACTGACTATATCCTCTATGCCCGTGATGGCGAACCTATGACACACATGTCAGCACTGACATGCGTAGCCATTTTTGTTGACACGTGACTGCATGTGGTCACATACAGAGAAGTATGGGGCCGCATGCCAAGAAGGACGTTTCATCCTCGGCTACTGCTCGGCCAGGTGCAGTAGCCGAGGATGAAACATTTGCTGTAGTGTAGTGTAGACACTACAGGTCTGTAGGCCAAAACAACAGAACTCCGGCACAGAGTGCCTAGTTCTGGGACTTCCAGTTAGGCCATTAGGGGATCTTTGACCTCACTTCCAGCTGGTGGAGCAGGGAGCAGCGGAATGCTGCATGGGACACATCTCTGGGGGCCCTGTAATCACCATTACCAGCAACCACATAACCATAGCAACCATCATCCAATCTTCTGTTCTGGGATGTCGTGGATTTCTAATTGACCATCATCACTGAGATAAGTGAGGGGAAGGCTGGGAGAGGCGAAGGCCTGTGCTATGGGTGCCATTTCCCGCCATTAAAAATAGCGGCAGCCATCTTAATTTATATAAGAAACATCATTTTGCAGCATGGTGCAGACTCCATTTCACCATTATTACTGTTGTGCATCCTTATTAACCCCATTTCTGCTTATTAACCCTGCCCTTTCCTAAAAGACAGTTACATGTGCCATCTTGTGGTCAGTTAACCCCTAATTGCCTGCAGGGCTAACAGGCTATCTATAATTCTATCTTTCATCACTGCCCCTCTGATGGAGAAACCAAAAAATAAAAAAAAAACAAGGTTAAGTAAAGGAAGTGGTAGTAGCAGCAGCCAACCCTTTCAAGAGACATGGACTGAGATGTATGGCATTATAGAAAAAAACGGCAGATCATTTTGCATTCTATGTACTGAAACTGTAGTAAGCAGAATGTGGAATATAAATAGACATTTTGAAACTAATCCCAGCTCTTGAAAAAAAGGATGAAAGGAAGGAATATATTTCCAGGCAGCTACACCTTTATAAGAGCCAATCTAATTCTATCCTTAAATTTATAAAAGGCTCTACAAATTTAACACCTGCAAGTTTGAGCACTGTTCACTCCATAGCTCAGCATGGAAAAACACTCAGTGAGGGAGAATTTATTAAAGAACTCTCCTAAGATGTGCACCAGTTCTATTTCACGATATGCAGAATAAAGATGCAATTATTAAGAGAATATCTGAGTTACCACTCAGTAGAAATATCATAAAAGACCGAATAATGAGACTGAACACAAACATACAACATCAAAGAGAGACATAAGTAATTGTAAATATTTTTCGATCTCTCTCGATGAAACTACTGATGTCACATCACATGCTCAGTTGGCCATTATTGGTCGATATTCTGATGATCTCACAATGAGAGAAGAGTTGATAAAGTTAGTATCAGTGCCAACAAGTACACCAGGAAGCAAAATATGTAAGGTTGTTATACAAACATTCCGTGACCTAAGCATTGATATTTCTAAAGTTGTGTCAGTGAGGACAGATGGGGCACCAAACATGGTGGGGAAAAAGTCGGATTTGTCAAATTGTTTACGGAAGCTATTGGACATCTGATTGTGCCTTTTCATTGTATTATCCGTCAGAAGCTTTTCTGTGCCAAGGCAATATTCACCGACTTAAACGACTTAATGTCAGTTGTAACAAAAATAGTTAATTTAATAGCTGCTCGCCCCTTCACAAGCGAGAATTTTCTGCACTTTTACTGGAGGTTGATTCCACCTACAGTGGACTGCTGATGTACAATTATGTAAGATGGCTGAGCCGAGGCAAAGTTCTTGAGCACTTTGTGAAGAAATTAAGGTATTTCTTGAGGATAAGTATCTGGGAAACTTTTCTCAGCTCAATGATAGTAAGTGGGTCAACACCCTGATATTTTTCAAAGATCTCTCTGTTCATATTAATGAACTGAACTTAAAGTTACAAGGTTTTGGCAAAAGTATTGACGTTATGTTTGGACACATAAAAGCTTTTGAAAGTAAACTTAAAATTTTCAAGCGAGATGTAGAAACTAAAACTTGTATTTTCCTTGAGTAACAAAGTATTTTGAGAAGGCCAATGCAGCTGTACAAAATGAAATGGAACCCTTGCATATAAAGTACCAGCATGTTTTAGACTCATTACTTGACCAGTTCAGTGACAGATTTAATCAATTTAGAAACCTAAAACAGACTATAAAAATAATTAAGTATCCTAATGTAGTAATCTACAGTAGTTTGGAAATTAAATGGTTTCCAATGGATGCAAATTGATGATTTGGAGATGCAACTTGCAAAATTTCAAGACAGCATCTGGGCTCAGGTGTTTGTCGACTTGAAATCAAAGCTTGAGAATCTGGAAAGGTGCTGCTTGGAGAATCAAGAGGAGTGCCACTAGGAACAGGAAATTTGTAGTGCCTGGAACCGATTACCAGACACTTTTAGCACCCTGAAAAATAAAGCAATGGCTTTACTCACAATTTTTCCCTCTACGTACTTTTGTGAGACCTTATTCTCAGTGTTAAATTATATCAAAACCAACAAAAGAAACAGATTGACAGATGAAGTTAGTAGCGCTTGCTTGGGCTTGAAGTGTACAAAATACCAACCTTCAATGGAAGGTTTAGCCAATGAAATTTAGCAACAAAAAAGTCACTAAGAGGCAGGTAAGTTAAAGAATTCCCCCTCTCCCTCACTTATCTTAGTTCACAGCACCCCATACAAGTTAAATAATATCAAGACCAACAAAAGAAACTGACTGAAAGATGAACAAAGAAGTCAGTAAGCAGGCAAGTTAGTTTTTGGTTTATTAAATACAGTTATATATTGCAATTATATATTCTTGTTATTTAAACTATATCACAAAATTATGTTTTTTTCCTCAAAGTGACACACCACCCGAGTTATGCTTGTTTTTTTGGCGAATTTTGACACACCAAGCTCAAAAGGTTGCCCATCACTGCCCTAAGCTGTACTTTACATCCCCAGGACTATTCCGTAACTACCAATTTGTACTTCCTAATCCCTTAAACTTAAAAGGTTAAAACCCATCCCTCAATTCTCCTCCCATCTGGCAACCATCAAAATGTTTTCTGTATTTGTGAATCTGTTTCTATTCTGCTTATTTATTTATTTAGTTTTTTAGATTCCACATGTAAGTAAAATCATATGGCATTTGTCTTTCTCTGTCTGATTTATTTCACTCAGCACAATACCCTCTAGGTCCATCCATGTTGTTGCAGATGGCAGGATTTCATTTTTTTTTAAGTGGCTATGTCATTTAATTGTATATATCCATTCATCTGTTGATGGCCACTTAGGTTGCTTTCATATCTTGACTACTATAAATAATGCTGCAATGAACATAGGGATGTATATGACTTTTTAATTTAATATTTTGGGCTTCTTCAGAGAAATACCCAGCAATTGAATTGCTGGGCCCTACTTTGTCTCTTGTTATAGCCTTTGTTTCATTAACAAATATATTTTTATTGATTTCCGAGAGGAAGGGAGAGAGATAGAAACATCAATGATGAGAATCATTGATCGGCTGCCTCCTGCACACCCCACACTGGGGATCGAGTCCATAACCAGGCATGTGCCCTGACCAGGAATAGAACTGTGACCTCCTGGTTCATAGGTAGATGCTCAACCAACTGAGCCACGCCGGCCAGGCCCAAGCACTTGTTTAAATACAGTATGAACTCAGGACTCTTCACCAAAAGCCCAGTATGTAAATTGTATTAGGATCTCTGTTTTGCAGATGAGATATGTCTCGGGGACAAAGAGGTCACAGCTAGTAAGGGTGGAAGTGATTCAAACTCAGGCAAATTCATGCTTTTCGTCTGCAGGCTGTTTTTTTAATATCCAGAAATACAAGAAGGGTAGAACCCAACATCAGTAAAGACTTAGATAATCACAGATGGTCATCAGGCACTTAGGTCTTGGTTTATGGAGACAGGAACTTGCTACAGGGGTTTGGCACCCTGGGAATTCACTCCTGCTTTGTGGAGCTTGTTTAAACTGGAGCCTCTGTGCAGGTATTCATCATTGCTCTCCCTGTGAAGATTGTACCTATGGGGTTGGTATGGGGAACAGGCTTCTGGTGCTTTCTAAAAAAAATAAATAAATAAAAGCTTTAAGAATCCATAGCTCTGAGTATATTCTTACAGATGGAAACAAGCTCACCTCAATTTGCTAAATCTGGCAGCCCTAGGCATTGGCCATTCAGCTCTTCTGCCCCATGTTTCCTTCTCTTGGCCCAAATTTTCTTCCAGCAGTTGCTGCAAAACCCTGCCGTGAGCAAGTGTAATATGACAATACCTATTCTGTTCAGATGGCCAGGTTTTTTAAAATAAAAAAATAGGATTTTTAAAAATAAATCCTATAAAATTCTAACTATGAATTTTTGCTTCAAAATTGGGACCAGTTCTGCATTCTGCCGAGGATTTAAGGGAAGAGCCTAATTTCAATTTAGAGTCATTATTTTAAGAGCATCCCTTCTTGATTACGGCTGCCTGCTTTGGAATCCCAGCTCCGCCACTAATTAGCTGTGTTATTTTGTACAAGATCTCTCTGGGCTGCAATTCCCCCAGCTAATGAAACCAGGGTGGTACCCATCTAATAAAATCATAGTAGTAATACTACTTAATTCATGGGATCATAGTGAGGCTTAAATGAAATAATACTTTAAAACAGAACAGTGTCTGCAATGTGGTCAATAATAAACATTCTTCACTTTTCCTAATCCTGTATTTCCAATTAGCTGTGCATAAATCACGTTTGGGTGTATTTTAATTACACCCGAGAGGCCATACTAAATGACAAGGCCTTACTAAAAAATAATTTTTTTGGTATGCAAATTAATGACTTCTTTTTTAAAAAAAAATATTTTTATTGATTTTTTACAGAGAGGAAGGGAGAGGGATAGAGAGTTAGAAACACTGATCAGCTGCCTCCTGCACACCTCCTACTGGGGATGTGCCTGCAACCAAGGTACATGCCCTTGACTGGAATTGAACCTGGCACCTTTGAGTCTGCAGGCCGACATTTAATCCACTGAACCAAACTGGTTAGGGCAAATAAATGATTTATTAATCAATTTATTTAATTGTTACAGCCTTTTTCCACAATGTTTTCAAGGGAAGAATGACAGCCCCGTCACTAGGTGGCGCCAGAGTAGGCTCCCCTAGGGGGAAACTAGGGCCTTAGAGAGCATCCCAACCAGAGTCTGGCTCACCAGCTGCCAGATATGTCATAGGTGTGGTCAATTTGGCCTGCAAGGAATTCACAAAATGTTTTTAAAAAGTGTTTTGCCAACATTAAAACAATCAAAAGATTTCATATAAGAGCCAGGTATCCAGCCAGTCAATAAGTCGGAAGATCTGTCAACCTCAGGCCTGCAGTGGTGCCTCTAGTAGACTGGGCTGGTGTTCCCGAGTCCAACAATGCCTCCAACTGCCCCCAGACCACCTGGCTCTCTCACTTGTTCCTCCCTGGCTCCTCTGGGCATCTGAGTTTATAACCACACAATTCTTCCAATCCCTCCCTTTTCAGATGTGGAGGCTGAGGTCCTAAAGAGAAGTTGAAGGCTGGACCTACAATTTCAACACTCAGGCCAAGGTCCTTTTTACACCTATTGTTGTTTCTTTTACTTTGGATGTTTGTAGAGAAGAAATGAAGTGAAATAGCAAGAAAGAGACATAATGGGAGAACTGAAATGTGGGGGGGGGGGCGGGATTTGAGGCACCATTTAGATGACTAAAATAAGATGTGGGGAAAAGTTGAAGTCAGAGGATTTTTTTTCTTTTCTTTGTGGAAAATAACTTCTTTTGGGGGAGGTGGGAGAAGTGATATAGGTTCAGTGCAAAAGGTGCAAACAATATGGAAAATACAAAGAAAAGGGTAAGTGTGGTGATTGCAGAGGTGGAGATGGAGGTGGAAGAGAGTATAGGAGGGATAAATGGTGAAGGGGGGGGGAAAGAGGGTAAAGATTACCCAGAATTTCACTTCATTTACAAGTTCCATTGACATTTTGGTGTCTATCCTTCCAGCCTTCTCTGTGTATTTATAGAAACATTTAATATAGGCACTGTATGGGCCAAGGAATACCTGAGAGTGTGAGGTTTTGGGATTCCACATAATTTTCATCAGCTCCTCTTCAACTAATTCTCCCCCCCCTCCCAAATAATTCTTTAATATGGCCAATTGAGGGTTTTTCAATTCGATTGAAGTGTTAAGCAAATGAAATGGCAGGCCTTTTTGCTTACCCCTCCTCCCTTCCAATCAGATTGTTATTTAGCCCACTTCTATAGAAATTCTGGAGCTGCAGCGTGCATGTTTGAAAATTTTCTAATTGAGAATATACAAGTTGTTCTATAAACTGACTTTTCTAGTAATAGTACTCCTGGGATATCTGTCCCTAGTTTATAAATACAGACTTTAAAAAAAAAATCTCCCCTTTAAGAACATCCTTAGTATACTCAAGACAAGCTAATAGGTCTCCTATTTTTTTTTAAAACATATTTTATTGATTTTTTACAGAGCAGAAGGGAGAGGGATAGAAAGTCAGAAACATCGATGAGAGAGAGACATCGCTCAGCCGCCTCCTGCACGCCCCCCACCAGGGACGTGCCCGCAGCCAAGGCACACGCCCTTGCCGGAATCGAACCCCGGACCCTTCAGTCGCAGTCAGACGCTCTATCCACTGAGCCAAACCGGTCTCGGCAGGTCTCCTATTTTTTTTAATGTTTACTTATTAAATTGGGGTGACAGTGGTCAACATGAACATATAGGTTTCAGGGCTAGGAGGTCTATTACACAGACTTTGCTCCATCTGATTAATGACTGGAAAGATGGGGACCAACTAATTGGAACCCGGAGTGCACATTTCAAAGTCCGTATGATTGCTCAGGGTAGACATTATAGGAACAATTAGTTTCTTAATGATCATATTAGTCAGCGTTTGCTATAATAATGTTTCATAGAAAATAATCCCCAAATGTCAGTGATTTATAGCAACAGACATTTATCTTCCTCTCACTGGTCTGTGCACTGCATGCAGGTTGGCCAGGCTTGCCTGGGCCTTAGATGTCGGTCTGCTCCTCTTGTTTCTCCTTCCAGGAGTCAGGCTGAGTGGGCATTCTCTCCTCATGGCAAGTGGCAGAAATGCAGATCAAGGCAAATTTCACAAATTCATGTAAAACCTGCAGTCAGACATGGCATATGTCATACCCACCTGCATTCTATAGACTAAGGCCTACGTGAATGAGGTGGGGAAGTGTGTACTCTATCCACAGCAAAACATGTCAAGGGTAGGGAAGGAAGAAATACTTGTGAATAAAAAATACTGTCTACCGCTGGGATCAAGCTGGATGAAGAATAAAATGAAACTGAGACTGAAACCTACTGTTGAGCCTTATAAATGTAATTTAAACCCACAGTGCTTAGGAACCACAGCAGCTTCATCTAATGGATCTCTTAATCAGAAGACCTTTTGTCAACAAAGATCCTTAATGAAGCTTCCTCTTTGATTGTACTCACTCTGCCTTTATATTTAATACTAGAGGCCCACTGTGCGAAATCGTGCGACACTAGGACCCGGCGTGCTGCAGGACCCGCCTCGCAGCACACACAGCCCCGCCCACCTTGAAGACAGTGGTGGACAGAGATAAGAATAGTTTCCTGCCTTAATCTTCCCCTCTCAGGAGCACTTAAATTGACCTTCACTGGAAGATGAGAATTGAACAAAGCAACACTTACTTGTTCCCATGAAGAAATCATATGACATTCAGCAGGTGCCTTTTGGCATTTGGTCATTATGGAGTCATGGTGTCACAGCCACAGGGTTTTTATAATAGAGATGTTTTATGCATACACACACACACACACACACACACACACACAACTATACTACATTAGCATACTGCATATATACATATACATATATACTAGAGGCCCGGTGCACAAAATTTGTACACTGGGGGGGTTGGGGGAGTGTCCTTCAGCCCAGCCTGCACCCTTTCCAATCTGGGATTCTCGGGGGGATGTCCAACTACCAGCAGTCAGACATCCCTCTCATGATCCATGACTGCTGGTTCCCAACTGCTCGCCTGCCTGCCTGCCTGACTGCTCCTAATCGCTTCTGCCTGCCAGCCTTATCATCCCCTTTCCACTCCCCTGCCAGCCTGATCAATAGCTAACTGCTCCCCTGCCAGCCCGATTGCCCCTAACTGCCCTCCCCTGCTGACCCAGTCATCCCCAACTGCCCTCCCTTGCTGGCCTGGCTGCCCCAACTGCCCTCCCCTGCAAGTCTGGTTCCCCCTCCCCCAACTGCCCTCCCCTGCAGGCCTGGTCCCCCCCAACTGCCCTCCACTGCAGGCCTGACTGCCCACAAATGCCCTCCCCTGTAGGCCTGGTCCCCCCAACTGCTCTCCCTCCCGTGCTGGCCTGATCACCCACAACTGCCTTCCCCATCTTGTGGTGGCCATCTTGTGACCACATGGGGGCAGCCATCCTGTGTGAGGGTGTGATGGTCAATTTGCATATTACCTCTCTATTATATATGCTATCCTATGTAATAAAAGCCTAATATGCTAAGTGTCCAGTTGTCTGGTTGTCCGTTCAACCATTCAAAGCATAATATGTAATGAAATGCTAAGGCCACTCAACCTCTCACGAAGACATGCACTGACCACCAGAGGGCAGACAGTTGACTAGTTGACCAGTCACTATGATGTGCACTAACCACCAGGGGGCAGGCACTTTGACCAGTAGGTTAGCTTGCTGCTGGGGTCCAGCCAATAGGAGATGGGCCCTACATGCCCTGGAGCCTTTCCATGGTCCCTCCCCGACTGGCCAACCTCCCGCGTCCTCCCCGGCCTGGCCTATGCCCTCTCGCAATCTGAAAACATATATATGTATATATATACACATACACACACACACACACACACACACATGTTTTCTATGCTCTTTAGGGTTATGTGTGTATATATACATATATACATATATATACATATGTATGTTTTCTATGCTCTTTAGGGTTATGGAGACCTCAATTGGGTATTTAAAAAAAAGATTAAACTGGCCTATCCATTTTTGAGTGTTGAGAAAACTATATTTTCTTTCCCTTTCTCTGCCAAAGTCCCACCAATCAGCAAAAATAAAATTCCCTATGAATAAAATCAAAGAGTAGTGCTGCCAGGCAACCAAGAAAGTGCTATTTTTGTTTTTTGGAAGGTGTTGCATCTTGCTCCATTGTTTCCATGGAGAATCCCAGTTGTCAAGATTAATCAAATGCTGGAAAATTGAAACTTATCCAAAGAGACTAGCTTAGTAAGCAATTATCTATGCTAACTGACAACTAGGAGAAATATTTAGATGAAACCTCTTAGCACAAATCAAGCATTATCCTCTGGCATCAACGGACTCAATTTAACACTTTCATGTGCGCCACTTGCTTTTCTAAAGTTATTACAATGATATGTCATTAAAATCACAAATTACATGTATGTCATTTCCAGTATACATCAGCAGTGAATGTTTGGAATGCATTTGAACTGCATCAAAATACTGTAAGCAATATGTAAAGATTGATTGTAAACAAAGTTGTCTCTATTTTGCTAGCATGACAATGTTTCAATTTTTTAAGTTCTCCTCAATAAATTAAGAAGAGAGACTATCCAAGACAATTCAGAAAAAGTAGAAAAACTCCTACAAACTAACAGCATAAATAAGCAACCAAATTAAAATATGGTCAAAGGACTCGGATAGACATTTCTATAAAAAAGATACACAAACGGCCAATAAGCACATAAAAAGAAGTTCGACATCACTAACCATTAGGGAAAGACAAATCAAAACTACAATGACACACCACTTACACCCACGCTGACGGCAATAAAACACAACAGTCAGTAAATAGTAAGTGGTGAGGAAGTGGAGAAACTGGAATCCTTATGCATTGTTGGTGAGAATGAAAAATGGTAGAGCTGTTGTGGAAAACAGCATGGTGGTTCCTCAAAAAAAAAAAAATCAATCATAGAATTAGCACATGAAGCAGAAATCCCACTTCTGTATATATCCAAAAGAATTGAAAACCTGCATTTGAACTAATATTTGTACACCCATGCTCATAGCAGGATTATTCACAATAGCCAAAAGGTAAAACAACCCAAATGTCCATCAATGGGTGAATAAACAAAATATGTGATTTACATATCATGAAATAGTATTCAGCCTTAAACAGGAAGGAAATGCAGACACATGGTACAGAAGGTATGGATCTTGAGGACATTATACTTAGTGAAATAAGCCAGATGCAAAAGAACCTGAATATAATTTTAAAAATCCTAAATGCTGCTGCTGTGCTATAATTGTAATATTCATTACAATCATGGTGTTTATTTTTGCTTTTTTCCCCTTCTTCAGGAAGGAAATGCTGCAGACCTTTCTCTCTTACTAAAGAAGTGATGTTTAAAAAGTGAGGTCTGATAATTATCTAAACTGTTTTAAAATTGGGGAGAGTTATGTTTACAGTTATGTTATGATACAAAATTTAATATACCTACTAGAAATACACAGGAAGTGATTTTTTTTAAAGGGAATACAAGAAGTGTATGTAAAGGTTATTGTCTCTGAGACGTGAAAAGGAGTAGAGGTCTAGCACCAGCCAAGGCAGGTGGTTATGCACCATCATTGCTTTTGGGAGGAAGTTGCAAGAATTGAACTTCCCACTGCAGGCAGCCCTCCTCACTGCTTGGGAGCCACAAGAAAGGGGACTCTACATCAATATCAGGGTCCTTCTCATGGGAATTAGTGAGAGCCGATCACTGGCAGCAGGCAACACAAAACATACTGACCATTCAGGAAGAACAAACCCATGGGAACAACACCCAGCACAATAGCCTAGAGCAGTGGTCTGCAAACTGCAGCTCAAGAGCCGAGGCTTGCCACTCTGTTTACTAATGAGTTTGCTGACCACTGACCTCGACTCTCGATTCCGGTAATTACAGGCTGTTGTTGTTCCTTGTGATTAAGCCTTTATCCCAGTGGTCAGCAAACTCATTAGTCAACAGAGCCGCAGTTTGTCAACCACTGGCCTAGAGGAGAAGGTGAAAAACTGGATGTTGAGAAGGACCTGGTAATGAGGAAAAAGGAAAGACTCAGTACTTGACTAAGGTGAGACCAGAAGGACCCAGCAATATCTATAACACTTCTACTACCTGTGGTGGACCAGATTCTGCTCTAAAAAGACAACCCCAGAAAACTGAGACAGAGTCCTAGGTTGTCTCAAAATACATGCACCATAGAGTCATTGGAGCAATTTTATAGAAGACCCCATAGGGACTCAAATGTCTTTCCTAGATAATTATTCCACCTCTGGCTACTTCTTGGACTAAGTATTTTGGTGGTAACAGTGACTTAGTTGTTGATACAACTTTCTGAGGATCAGTTTAACCTAAGATCAAGTTGGGATGAGTGAGGGGATGGGAGTTCTGAAGGGCAAGGAGGAGAAGACAGAGCAAGAGGAGGCCAGGAAATGAGGAGGATGGAAAGTGCTGAGAGGGAGGTGTGAGAATAGGACCAGGAAGGAAGTTAGGAAGAAAAGGCCTAATTCGTAGCTATTTGGTTAGCCTTTTATCAGTGTTCCGAATCCTTCCAGTAATTTCCCTTTTGTGTAAGATCTCTCACTCAGGTTCTCTTTGTTTAAAATATATGTTTATTGATTTTAGAGAAGAAGGGAGAGGAAGAGAGAGATAGAACCATCAATGATGAGAGAGAATCCTTGATGGGCTGCTTCCTACATGCCCAAACTGGGGATTGAGCCCTCAAGCTGAGCATGTGCCTGGGCCGGGAATCGAACTCTGACCCCTTGGTTCATAGGTCAACGCTCAACCACTGTGCCATGCTTGCTGGGCATGGTTCTCTTGCTTATAACCTAAAGAATCATAGTAGTACAGTTACTTTATTTTCTTTTGACTGTGCAGAGTTAAAAAAAAAAAAAGATCTGGGAACAGATCACTGATTCAGAAGAGGGTAAATTCAGGGCTTCTGAGCTGGGGAAAAAAAGCCTACCTGGACAGCCCCTCTTTCCGTCAACGGAGAAGTAGGAGCTAACAAAGCATCTCTCGACTGGTTAATTTATACTTTCATCCTATGTCAGAGCTGAATTAGTTTATCCTCTTAGAAAGTTGGTGTCTGGCTGAAACCAGTTTGGCTCAGTGGATAGAGCATTGGCCTGTGGACTGAAAGTTCCCGGTTTGATTCCAGTCAAGGACATGTACCTTGGTTGTGGGCACATCCCCAGTGGGGAGTGTACAAGAGGCAGCTGATCGATGTTTCTCTCCCATCGATGTTTCTGACTTTCTATCCCTCTCCCTTCCTCTCTGTAAAAAATCAATAAAATATATTTAAAAAAAAAAAAAAGAAAGTTGGTGTCTGGCTTTTAGTCTCAAAACTACACACTTCAATCTGCAACCCCCTCTCGGTAGGCATTTTTCCTTTTCTTATATGTAGATGCATTTTCCCACATTTTTTCCCTTTATGTCCATGCAACAATCTTGAAAATAGAGCAATTCGACTGCATGAAGACAGCTGTACTTCCTA
Source organism: Antrozous pallidus (assembly GCA_027563665.1). Taxonomy (NCBI): domain Eukaryota; kingdom Metazoa; phylum Chordata; class Mammalia; order Chiroptera; family Vespertilionidae; genus Antrozous; species Antrozous pallidus. Next base: position 49,966,302 of record CM050524.1, on the reverse strand, counting down.
ATAAACATATCTTCTGAAGGAAAAGAATCTTCCTTGTGAGTGAAATTTTTACCCCAAAATTGTTTAGTTTTTAAATTGTAGTGAAAGAAATGAGCTAAACAGAAAAACCAAAATAGACACACACGACTCCAGATGAATCTAAAGACAATCCTCTGATCTGAGTTACCAGGCAACTCTCTCTCCCAGGATTTTGCCATTTAAATTTTATAGAATAATCAGGCACGTGATTTTCTGACTCAAGAGAATGTGGGATAATAAGGAACTCATCTATTAATATTTTTAAAAATTATAAGCAGAAACATCTCTCTTGCTTGGTGCATGTTTGCTGTTTTATTCTTTCACAGTTTCTTTGTTGTATGCTTCCAAAGCAAGTAGTTTTTCATGTGTTTGGGATTTTTTTTTTTTTTGATCCTTCTGAAAGTGGGGATGGATGAAAAACCATGCAAGGTGATGATTTTTAGCTGCTTCAGATTCTGACCCTCTGGTTATTAAGATATTTTATCCACAAGAAGCTCAAGAGAAAAAAAAAACTCCACTTAAACATCACCTAAAATAGTAGTTATGATAAATTCATCCTTATACCTAGAAGCAAGGTCGCTGTACATAGGTAGATAAATTATTATTGGATAAAGAGCTGGACAAAGAAACAGAGCACATACAAGTCTGTTTTTATCAATATTTGAAAAAGAAAATCCCTACAGAAGCACAACTGTCTCTCTGGGCACTTGTGTATAAAATCACACACAAGAGTTTTAGAAAAAAAGCATGCTAATTTTTTGGTCTATACCATGATGTGTTACTCTTTATTCACTTGTTGATTGGTAAAAGCCTAATTTGTGCAAGGATCTCTTCCATAGATGAGTCTACTCCAGTGGAAGAGTCCATAGTTTCATCCTTCAAAGCATTTACCCTCTTGAAATAGACAGAGACATGTCAACAACTCTTGACTAATGATATTGGAATGAAAATAGTAGGATCTGCTGTCTGTCCCATTACAAGTGGCTCACTATTTAGGGCTTTTTGAAGTTGTTAAATGTTATATATAGTGTGAGCTTCTTGTATTTTTGTTGTTGTTAATCCTCACCCGAGGATATTTTTCCCTGATTTTTAGGGAGAGGGGAAGAGAGAGAGAAAGACAGAGAGAAACACATTGATTGGTTGCCTCCTGCACATGCCCCAACCAGGCCCAGGCTGGGAAAGAGCCTGCAACCAAGGTACGTGCCCTTGATTGGAATCTAATCCAGGACCCTTTGGTCCTCAGGCTGACACTTTATCCACTGAGCCAAACCAGCTAGGGCTGAGTTTGTAGTTTTTTTAAATACATTTTATTGATTTTTTACAGAGAAGAAGGGAGAGGGACAGAAAGTCAGAAACATCGATGAGAGAGAAACATCGACCACTTGGACACTCCCTACTGGGGATGTGTCCACAACCAAGGTATATGCCCTTGACCGGAATCGAACCTGGGACCTTTCAGTCCACAGGCTGATACTCTATCCACTGAGCCAAACTGGTTTTGGCTGTTGGTTTAAAAAAATTTTTTTTTATTGATTTCAGAGATGAAAGGAGAGGGAGAGATAGCAACATCAATGATGAGAGAAAATCACTGGTGGCTGCTTCCTGCATGCCCCACACTGGTGTCGGACCCCGAAACTCAGGCATGTGCCCTGAATGGGAATGATACCACAGTTCACGAGTCGATGTTCAACCACTGAGCCACGCTGGCTGGGCTCCTTTGCCTTTTGATGGAAGAAATATGCAGCATAGATTACACTCCAGAGCTGTTCTGTGGGACTTTTTTAAGTACCAACTTGACTGAGACATAGGGTGCTCAGATGTTTGGTGAGACATTATTCTGTGTATATCTGCAAGGGTATTTCCAGATGAGCTAGCACTGGAATAGGCAGACTGAGTAAAACAGACGGTCCTCCCCATTGCGGGGGGGCATCATCCAGTCTGTTGAGGGCTTCATGTTCTTAGGCCTTTGGACTTTGACTAGAATGCATACCGTCTGTTCTCCAGGTTCTCAGACCTGGACTGGAACCACATCATTGTCTTTGCTGGGTCTTCAGCTTGTAGAAAACGGAGCATGGAACTTCTCAGCCTTTGTAATCATGTGAGCCAATTCCCTTAATATATTTCTTTATATATATTTACCTGCCTTTGGTTCTGTTTCTCTGGAGAACCCTCACATAGCATTCTGGCTTGGTTTCCTCTCCTTTCCTGTTCTGCTTCACCCACTTCCTTTTTAAAAAAAAAAAATTTTTTTTTTATTGATTTCAGAGAGGGAGAGGAAGCGAGAGATAGAAACATCAATGATGAGAGAGAATCATTGATCAGCTGCTTCCTGCACACCCGCAAATGAGGATCGAGTTCACAAACTGGGCATGTACCCTTGACCAGAATCGAACCTGGGACCCTTCAGTCCAAAGTTCGACACTCTATCCACTGAACCAAACCAGCTAGGGCTGCTTGGTCCACTTTCTACTTTCCTGGGGACATTTCCTTAATAAATCACTTCTGCATGAATATGTATCTCAGAGTAGGCTTGTAGGGCACCTGACCCTCTAGGAACATTCCCCAAAGCCTCACCTCTCCAAGGCCACCCTGGCCCCTCCCACAGGATGTCTCATATCTCCCTGTAAAATAATGCCTGGCCCAGCAGGGAAACTCTTAGAACCTGTTCCTGTGCTACAATCAACATTTACTCTGGTCAGCACCTGGGCTATGGCAGTTGTTAAATATTTTGAATATCAACTTTGAACCTATTTAAGTGTGAGGGCTAATCTGCCATATAATAAAAGGCTAATATGCTCCCAGACTGTGAGAGGGTGCAGGCTGGGCTGAGGGGACCCCCCCCCCGGAACCCCCTCCCCCAGTTTAATATAAAAAATAACTAGAGTGTCTACTCCATTCACAAAATTTCCCAGTTTCTGGGAAGACTAAAACATATAGGGGCAGATCCTTCTTAGTCATGTGTGAGCCACATGAACCTACCATTCTGGTCATGGTTGTTTGGACTAAGGATGGGCACCTCACCTAAGCTTGGCCAATCAGGTTCTCTCCCCAGAAATTTGAAACTTAAACAGAGGGGCAGAGCAGTTGGGACTTGTTGGCTTGAGTCACACCATAATGGCATCATCATCACCCTAAGGGGAAGGTCCATGAACACCTGGTCCTGCCCTATCCAGGGCTTGGATGTTTAACTCTTTCAATAGTTGCATTCCAATAAATTTCTTTAAAAAAATTTTTTTTTTTAATTTTTGCAGTAAATTTCCATTTTTGCCTATATTTGCTAGAGCAGCTTTCCGGTTTTTTGTAACCAGAAGACTTAACTAATATCATATATTAACATCTGGAATAAGCATTACTTGTTTCTCTTTTTCACAAGCTCAGTGAATGTTTGGTGCCTCAATAAATAGCACTCTGCAGGAAACAGAGAAGTACCTTGAATATATACATCATGTACAGGCTTTAAAATGGGGAGATTAAGGCAATAGAGTGATTGAATTAAAAGTGTCTGCCTTTTGACAACTGAAAAAACAACTGGCCTGTGTTTCTCAAAAGTGTTATGTTCATGAAATATTTTAAAAAGAAGAAAAGTTGAGGAATTGCTGCTGATTTAAAAAAGTAGAATTTGGAATCATGGATTGGTTCATGAATGAAAAGAGGGGAAAGTTACTTGTAAAGGATATAATGGGGCAATTTGGAAGTCTAAATATGTGCTGTATATCAGATGACAATTATTTCAATGCTATATTTCTGAATTGTGATTATTCTATCGTGGTGATTTAATGTAATGTCCTTGTTCTTGGGAACTACACACTGAAGTATTCAGGGGTAAAGCTGTACGATATCAGCACCTTACTCTCAAATGATTTATCAAAACTACTACTGCCACCTGGCCAAGTAGCTCAGTGATTGAGCATCGACCTATGAACTGGGAGGTCACAGTTTGATTCCCATTAGGACTCGATCCCCAATGTGCTTGCATGCAGGAGGCAGCCAATCAATGGTTCTCTCTCATCACTGATGTTTCCATCTCTCTTCTCTCCGCCTCTCCCTTCCTTTCTGAAATCAATAAAGATATATTAAGAAAAAGATATATACCTTTTTACACTGCTTAAACGAATCAGGACTATGAGGAAGGAGAAAAAAAACCTGGGGATATAAGTTAATGAATTAAACCATCTGTGCTGTTGCTTCCCCAGCATCTCTGGTGACAGCCAGAAATTTTACCTTCAGAAATCAGGATGTTGCATCACCATAAAAAATCAGGTCAGCAGAAGGGCATTCTCAGGTACAAAACAACTGCTTTTGCTGGTGGTGGCTTCTTAGACAACATGTGGGTGTTAACTGTAGCCATCAAAACAGGCAGAAACCCAGAGGGAAAAAGTTGGGTAGTTGTACCTCCTGCTTATCAGCACAGTCTATAGTTATTTTTGAAGTAATTTTGAAAGTTCAAGCCAACAGAATAAGGCCTTTGGAGGATTGTTAGGTACTGCAGCTTAATTAGGAAGCCTGGGTAAGCCAGAGGCATAGGAATGGGGCACGGGGACCCAAAGGAAATGCTTGTGTGTGTGTAGAAGAAAATGGACTTGAACCTGTAAGAACTGTGAAGGGTTTTCATCTTCTGCCATTTGAGAAGGATCTGTGACAAAGGTGTCACCTGAACTTAAGAATAGAAAACAGTCTATGAAAGACACCTTACTATCCCAGGGTGTGGCAGCTAATGAGAAAAAGGCCTTCTCTCTGAGACTCCGAAGCATTACCTCATTTTGCCCTAGGGTGGCTCAAATCAAAGCAGAGAAATTGTCTGAACATGGGGAGCACACCCACTAACATGCTGTTTGTTAACTCTGGACCTGCTGAAGACAGTGGGCTCTTGCTTCCACTCTTAATTCCATCCTTGCAACAGGGAGACAGGGCACCATGTATTGAGGTGTTTTATTTATTAAATGTGCCAGGCACTCTGCTAGGCCATCATTCACACACAGTCACAATTCAATGTGGCAGCTAGTATCCCCTCCCACTTTTTTTATTAATGAGGAGACAGCCTCAGAGGGGTGAAGTGACTTGTCCAAGACCACACAATTGGTGGAGAGCAAAAATTAGCACACAACTCCATCTGATCTCAAAGCTGAGGCTCTTAGGTGCAAGGAAATGCCCAGACTGAAGTGTCTACTGCCCTTCAGAGCTGCAGGAAGATGTCCACAGTCTGCCCCATGCCCCCCTTGCTACTTAGCAATATTTCCTTGCTGAGTGTGATCTCCAAATCAGCATCAGCCAGCATCTCTGGGAAGCATATTAGACTTGCAGAAACTCAGGCCCCACCCCAGACCTACTAAGCCAGCATTTGCCCTCTGGAGAGGAAACCGAGAGGACATGACCACCTTCCTTACTGAAACATCTACGAAGTGCTAATTATCCTGTGGCAGAATGCAACTCCGAAAACCCATTTCTGTGCCCTTTGTCAAATCTTTGACTTTTAAAGGGTGTTCTACTTCAAAAGGGGTGTCACCTCTAAACTGACCGCTCGAAAGAACAGAAATCTCCATCGATCCAGCAGGGGGAAGAAGGAAGGGAAGTATTAGAAAGGTCTTGCTGATAAGCCTGGCCAGCTGTATTTACTGGCCGGTGGGTAGTAGAAGGTATTGCTAAATATTAACATCTAAGAAGATTGCAGAGATTGTAGGAGGAAGATTTATTCCCAGATCTCTTTATTTCAAGGAAGCCTCAAACAGTCCTTGAGAAGGGGCCTCATAGTGGAAGTGACAGTGTCTGCAACACACATCAGACCTGGAGTCTACATCTCCTTTCAACAAACAAGAAAGGTTCTAGCTGCCCTAACAAAAGTGCTTTGCCTTTCCCGGTGTAGTTTTCACTGAGTCAGTCTGACCCAATGGGCTATCTTCCCTCTGGCTTATTTTTGTTTCTAGGCACACCACGAAACCTCACCGTTCTTCCAAACGTAGGAAGATATATTTTATCCTATGTGTAGTCAGCTGATGGGGAAGGAGGCGCCCTATCAGGTCCCCCAGCATCAGAACATAGCCTCCCTTCTGGTTGGGAGCCAGTTGTCTGATCATTCCATCTTCTGTGTCGTGATGTAATTTAATTTCTAAAAACAACCCAAGTCTGGAGTCTGTCTGGCCCATATGTGCTTCCTTCAGAGGCTTGTCAAGGGCCTGCTTACATGTAGGCCAGGAGAAGTGGTACATAATTGCCAAAAATTGCAAGTGACTAAATCTCTTTGAGATGCAGTTTCCTTATCTGAAAAACAACAAAGAGAGTTTGGGAGGAAACCATCTCTGGGGTTCCTGCCAAGTTCAAGGACTCTGATCCTGTATGTTGGCACACCTGCCCTATCACTTCGCAGCCAACAAGTTATCTCCACCAGGGAGTGCCGTAGAACGCAGCCCCTTAACTCTGTCCTCAGACTTTTGGTGTCATTCCCTTTTGACTCTGTGATTCCACACCCAAGATTACATTTTAACAAAAGTACCCAGAGGTCATGTGGTGTTCACCACAAAGGTGTTCACCACAAATTTACAAAGGTATTCAACACAAATTTACGGGAAGTATGGCCAAGGAGTTCATGGCACATTCAGGTGGATGGCATATGATTGAGATGACAGACACATTTTCAAGAATTGTCAATGACATTCAGAATATGTTTGAGCCCCCTGTGAAGGGATTTCCATCTAAAATGGAACTAGAGGATATGAAATAGAGAATCTCAGGTTTCAGGAATATAATTCCACATTATATCATCCAGGAGAACGAACTTCGCTGAGAGACCAGTTTCCCATAAAATGCCTGATTTACAGAAAACCCAGACTTATTTCCTGGCCAATGAACATCTGCCAAAAACCCTTCTCCATTCTCAAGCCAGTGAACTTACTACTTGGACTCCGACTGGACTTCCCCTCTGTTCCATGAATACAGCCCTCTACCTCCACACTTAACCTCAACAGACTCACTGATAACTTGCTACAGCAGGTATTTCCCTGAATTGCAATTCCTCTCCTATTCCCAAATCAACTCAATTTCTGGTCACTTGAGTTTTCCTCAGTTTACTTTATTTAGGCTGACACGTGGTGTGCTAAAGGAAGAACAGGTCAGAAACTCATATATGTAAAAGATCCCAATATGGAATTATACTATAAAAATTCTGAATTTTATTTACATATTTATAAATTTGTCTATTTTGTTTATATATTTATAAAAGATTAGAAAATGGACTTACAGGTGATTTTCCCCCCTTCTTTACCATTTTCTTAGTTTTCTACAATTACCAGAAGTATGTATTGTTTTTATAAACCAAAAGAAAGCAAAGTGTTCTTTCTTTTTAAGAAAGGATTAAAATAGAACATGTGTGGACCTTCTTATTTGTCTGCAAGAGCGCTAATGTGGGTACCCGGCACTTTGCTAGAGATCTTATACTCATTGGATTTAGTTGTCACGGCCATCATAGGTAACCAACAGTGTCCTGCATCGTCTAGATATGGATGATGGAGCCTGAGCCCTGTTCTGCCTTGGTTCTTGCAAATACTGTCGTCTCAGTTTTCTGCTGAGTGTCAGTGGCGTCATCTTCTGCCCACACTTGTGCTGACTCTACAGGGAGAGGGTGACCTCATTTACTCTGAGCACAGTTGGAGAAGGGGGATGGAAATGACAAATGGTGAAACCTTTAATTCTAATTTGCTTTTGCTCCACAGCCAGTAGCTATAGCTGGGTTTTCTGCTACTTTACTTAAAGGCAAACATACCTTGCAAGGCAAAAATGGTCTTTCAAAAAGATAGACTCTCTATTTTCAATGAGGAACACAATGCTTGTTTATGAGTCTGTCTTTGACATTTGTAACAGATGCTGTTAGTGCCCTTATCCACATGTCCTTTGCCTACCTGGAGGACTTCCTATGCCTCTCTATTTGAGGACATTCTCTGACCTTGGAGGGTGGGCTGTTCAGGCCCCTTTAGGGCAGGCCAGAAGTGTCAGTTAATGTCCCAGGAGCAATCTTCAATCATTGAGGAATGGGAGTTGGTGTATCAGTACCCCAACTCATCCCTCAGAAAGACCATTTTGAGGCATGTACCTGCAGACTCTCAGAGAGTCCACAGCAGGATTAAGCACCAATTGCCCACAACTGAAACTTGCTATTTAACATCTGCTTTACTGGCTCTCCACTCTCCCTTCTCCCTTACCCACACCCTCATGTGGTCCTGAATAAACTACTGGCACCAAAATCCTTGCCTCAAAGTCTGCTTCTGCACTTGAGGAAATCCAACTAAAAGAACCTCACTTCTTGTGAATCTGAAAATGTTCTCGAGCCATTTGGAACAAAAGACATCACCTTTATCCCCCCGAACTAAGGTGGTATTAGGGATGTTGAGGTCATCCATGATACAGGTCATAAAGCACGAAGGTGCCCTACATTCCAGTGGTTTGAAACTCTCCAAGTTGGATATGCTTAGCACCAGTTAAAACCCCTGGTGCCAGTAAGCAGTGAATTGTTTCCTGTTACTACAAAGAAAGAACTCATTCTGGTCACTGGTTCCTCAAAACCTACTTCATTTCCCTAAAGCTATGAAGACGTTGTCCCCTAGACAAGGGAGCTTTTAAATTATTGGACCCTAAAAATAACATTCTCACTCCCAAATGGATTATAGAAATTGAAATGCCAGTGGGGACCGTGCTGGCCATAGGGAGCTTGCCGACTGGTCTGCAATGGCAGAGGTGGAGGAGACATGGACGTGACGTCAGAGCCAGAAGGCAATGCAGAGAATCATCATGATGAACACAGAAGGCATTCGCATTAAGAGCATCGTGGACCATCCCACCACCGCACGGTACACCAACCTCCCGCACAACTTCATCTTGAAGGCCCGGAGTACTGTGTGAGAAGTTGACCCACAGAATGGTCTCAGCTTCCTTTGAACTTACTCCAAGAAAAATGAAATTATAGTTGCACCTGATAAAGACTATTTCCTGATTGTGATTAAGAATCCAACTGAATATCAACCAAAGAACTTGTATGCATATATGCATAATCATGGATTCAGACAATAGGGTGGTGAAGACCTGGAAGGGGGGGCGGAGAGCACTAGAAGAGGTCAATGTGGGGGGGGGGGAGGGGAACATATGTAATACTTTCAATAATAGAGACTTTAAAAAAGAAAAAAATCCAACTGAATAAGGCACTCTCTTGGCTCCACACGTCATTCCTTAATTTAATGTCCCCCAAGAATAACAGTGTTAATTATGTCAACTAACTGGCGGGTGGAAATCACCTTAGAGGCCATGCAGACCAATCAGTGACCAAGGTGGGATGCAGCTCCACCCATTCCACTAGTCACCCTACTGCTGGCCAGTTGCCCCTGAGATCCTAGGAGGGCCTTCTTTCCTCAAGTCCAGGTTTTGGAGCAAGAGCTTGTGAGAAGCCTATACCCTGCTTCCTTCTGACCTTCAGTTCACTTTGTTGCCTTTGGAAAAGGCTGTTTTTCTTTAACTAAAAATAACTGAAACTTGAAGAAGAAGAAAAAACTGAAATGGTGGGTTATTTTCATCCACCTCCAGAGCAGCTGCTCAGGAACCAGGAATGCTGGAGGGAATTATGCAATGACTTGGTGCTGTCTTTGACTTGGCAAAGCAAATCATTGTTCTGTGATGGGCTTTCAAGATAATGCAATAGGACATTTGATGTTCTATGCAGGAAGGGAAGAAAAGGGATAAAGACTGGGACAGATGAAGAAAGGACTAGATGTCTGCATTACATGCAGGACCTATCTACCTTCCTGCTCCCTTTTGCGAGCCTCCTGCCCTCCCTGCTGGCACCATGCTCAGGAAGGTCCTGAGCCTCTCTGCCTTGTTCTCCCTGTCTGTGATTTCTCTATACTACCCCTAAAATTAATCACTGACCTAGAGTCAACCACTGACTTCATACTGTCAATTGTTCACCTAGAAGAAGCCACAGAGACCACAGTCGATTGCAATTCAATTCACACAGAGTTTTTGAGTGAAGATTATTGCAGATGTCACTGCTGTTTAGCATGACGAGAGCACCAAATCACCCCAGCACCTCCATGGGAAGCCACAAGTTCTCAATGCTTGTTAAATATAAAACAAATTCTCCATTAGCTATGATCATTACTCTGCAGCCCACCACTTTCTAATATTCTAAGCTTCTGAACAAGCCTACCATTACAATAAAAGAGATTGTGTAATTATAGAAAACACTAGTGGCCCGGTGCACAAAATTTGTGCACAGAGGGGAGGTTCCCTCAGCTCAGCCTGTACCCTTTCCAATCAGGGACCCCTTTGGGGATGTCTGACTGTTGGCAGTCAGAGATGTCTCACTGTTGGCAGTCAGACATCCCTCTCACAATCTAGGAACACTGGCTCCTAACTGCTCACTGGCCTGCCTGACTGATTGCCCCACTGATTGCCCCTAACCACCTCTGCCTGCCTGATCATCTCTGCCTAGCTTCCTGATTGCCCCTAAGTGCTCCCCTGCTGGCCTGATTGCTCCTAACTGCCTTTGCCTTGCCCCACACCTGGGACCTAGGCTTCCCTCCCTCTGGCCAGCTATAGGCACCCAGGACCTGGGCCAGCTTCACTCAGGCCGGCTGCAGCCACCGGCAGCTGCAGGCACCCAGGACCACAGGGCATGAGGCCTAACCCTAGGGCCGGAAAAGGCCCCCATCCCTCGCACCACCGCCCTGCCCCTTGTGCCACCGCCGCTCCTGCCCGGCTCGCAGCGCCTGCTCCGCCGCTCCGCAAGGCCCTAGCCTGGGCAGGAGTGGGCCCCGCCCCTCGTGCCACTCAGCCCTGCCCCGACTCCTGATTGGCTGGTAGTGTAGCGAAGGTACGGTCACATTTGCATTTTACTCTTTTATTAGATAGGATGGAATATACCTACCCAGTTGAGGAGAAAGTACAGAGTAATGGGAATTATACACAGACAGAGGAAAGGCATTTCTTAACTATTTCACATTTAACACGGGGACAATAAATGTTCATTTGAATTGAAAAAAAAAAAAAAAGACTGGATGGGCTTTGTGAAACCTAAGAATATTTTCCAAACAACAGGGATGAATGATAATTAATATTTGTATTATGCTTTCTGCCTTACAAAGCCCTTCCTTATACGTAGCCTCACTCAATCCTTATCAACCCTGTGAATAAGTATTTGACCCATCCATGTATAGATGAAGAAACTAAAGCTCAGAGAGGTCAAGTAATATGCTGCAATAAACCCTGTCAATATGGCTGAATGTCAGTTGCCACGTGACATCACTCTTGGTAGTTTTCTTATAATCAAGAGGGCAAATAAATATCTCTGTATGCATACCCTAACAAAAAAAATAGGAAAATTAAATACAGATCACAATGGCTATGTATTTAAAGAAAATTATGAGAGCAGTGTTCTTTGTGGAAGAATATTTCTAAATGCTTAATGTGCACAGTATGTGTAAAAAGAAGAGAATGTAACATGGTATTCTGAAGTGGCCCATAGGAAGAGTTATAATGGGTAGAGAGTAAAAAGGCCTGCTGAAAAACTTATTCCCTGAAAAAAATGGGGTTTAGCTCAGTTGGTTAGAGCATTGTCCCAATATGCCAACTTTATGCATATAAGAATCAACCAATAAATGCATAAATAAGTGGAACAACAAATCAATGTTAAGTAGTGGTCCCAAATTACACAGATAGTAAGTGGAGGAGTGAGGATTCAACCCAGATAGTTTGACCCTAAACTCCAAGCTATCCACCATTGCCTTCTCCTTGAGAGCGATAGGTTAAATGGATAAACTAATCTATACCAACATTAATTTGTTATCTAATATTAGTTTATTATTTCTTCAGAAAACATAAAACCATAATTCATTATATATATATATATATATATATATATAGAGAGAGAGAGAGAGAGAGAGAGAGAGCCCTAAAGAAATGAATCTAATGAAGGGATTTTGCCCTTATGACAAGCCACTGCAGATATAATTTGAAGGTGGTATTTTTTCTCATGCCCCCCAGATCACAGTCTAACTTCAAGTAAGGCCAAAGGTCCAGCAAACTAAAAACTTATAAAGAGAAATTTTGAAATAAAAAAAAAAAGAAAGAGAGGAAGATAAAATGGAAGAATAATGGAAAGGAGAAAGAGAGTCAACAAGCAAAGTATAGAGGAAAACATGTGTCCCAGATCTGATATCTGTATGGTACTACAACACCTTCATTAGTTCTCCTGTGTTTGGTCATTTGATTGATGAGCTTTTTTGTTGAACGCTTTTACGTGTGAATCAGCAATGTTTTGAATAAGTAAAAAAGAAAATTACAGTTAAAAAAAAAAGAGAGAGAAATTTTTTGGGAAAAATACTCTTTTGACCATATGTACTCCACATAGGGAATACACATTATCAGATGGCAATCAATGAAAATACAAATATCACTTTGGGACTTTCTTACCCTTAAAGGTTTAAGAAACTTGGCTTAAATTCTCCTTCCTGAGGCTGGGCAGCTCCAATTCTGCCCAGGATTTTAGACTCCACTTTTTGGTGCTTGTTTATATTCTTGTTGTCTCCGTGTCATGTCTAGATTCAAAACTCTACCTCCTTAGTGGTTCCTGCAAAAATATCAATGAGACCAAGTATGTGATCTTTTCTGTTTTTACTAAAGATTTTAAGACACAGAGGAAAGGATCACATCACAGATAATGCAGCCATCTTCCATCTCCTGAGGCCCCAATCCGTTCCTCAAGTCACACCTCTTTCAAAATCCTTATACTTTCTACATATGCAGTATTGGGTGGGCAGTCCCCCAGCACTGGCTGCTTCTCTCAAGAGGAACAGTTCTACGAAGCCACTTGTTTCTCTGGCTTTCAGCCACCCTTTCCACTAGAATTCTGATAAATACAAATTTTTAAATTTTGTTACAATAAGAAATATTTTTTAAAATGATGAGTTAAGATAACCTGATTACCATTCCCTCACAAGAAAATCTACAGATTTTCTATAGAAAAGCTATTGGAATAAATAAAATAGTTCAGCAAAATAGGATCATAAGATTGGTATATAAACATTAATAGCATGCCAATATGCCAGGATTATTATATTAACAAAAATAATAAATTATAAATGAATCAATATACACTGAGTGGCCAGATTATTATGATATGACCTCTGAACGCATAATATTCTGCCCACTCAGTGTGTGTATGTGTGTATATATATATATATATATATATTTGAGGCCCAGTGCATGAATGTGCATGAATTCGTGCATTGGTGGGGTCTGGCCAACCTGGCCAGTGGGAGGGGCCATGGGTGGTTAGCTAGCCTGCCTGCTGGACGAACTCCTGGTCAAAGGGAAAATTTGCATATTAGCCTTTTATTATATAGGAGTAGGGGCCCAGTGCATGAAATTCATGCACTGGGGGTGGGTGGTCTCTCAACCCAACCTGCCCTCTCTCACGTACTAGGAGCCCTCAGGGGATGTCCAACTGATGGCTCACCCCCAGCCTCACCAGAGGCTTTAGGCCTTGGGCACCCAGCCATCGCCCTGCTCAGCTCGGCCCTGGCTGCCTATGACCACCCGGCCCTGGGGGCTGGGTGCTCGCCACCACCACCGTTTCATCTCCACCCCTGGGGCCCAGCACTCGTGCCACTTGGCCCTGCCCCCGCTCCTGATTGGTTGGTAGCATAGCCAATCAGGAGTGAAGGTACGGTCAAATTTGCATTTTTCTCTTTTATTATATAGGATTATATAGGATTTACACTGAGTGGCCAGATTATGCGTTCAGAGATCATAATAATCTGGCCACTCAGTATATATTTTCAAAGATTCCATTTAGTCTAGTTGCAAAAATTATAGGGTACTTAGTGTTAAGTATAAAAGAAGTCCAACAGAACAACCCAACTATTCCTCTGAGGAAGAATGAATTAAATAAACTGTGGTTAATTCATACAGTAGAATTCTATTAAGCAATTAAAATGAATGATCTAAGATCCACCTATATATCTACATAGCTCAATCTTGAAAATATTGGGTAAAAACAGCAATTTGCAAAATGTACACATCACATGTAATTCACATAAACATTTAAAACATGCAAAACAACCTGGCTGGCGTGGCTCATTTGTTGAGCATCAATCTATGAACCAGGAGGTTCTATTTCGATTCCCGGTCAGGGCACATGCCAGGGTTGTGGGCTCGATCCCCAGTAGGGGGTGTACAGGAGGCAGCTGATCAGTGATTCTCTCTCATTATTGATATTTCTATCTCTCTGTCTCCTTTCCTCTTTGAAATCAATAAAAATATATTTTTAAAAGAATAGGAAAGGCTTTTTTAAATATAATTTTATTGAAAGGTGAATTTTGTTCTTTGCAGATGTATATTTATACATACAATTGTTTGGTATGTTTTATTTTAAAAAAAATACATTTTACTGCCGAGACTGGTTTGGCTCAGTGGTAGAGCGTCGGACTGCGGACTGAAGGGTCCCGGGTTCGATTCTGGCAAGGGCATGTACCTTGGCTGCGGGCACATCCCCAGTAGGGGGTGTGCAAGAGGCGGCTGATCGATGTCTCTCTCTCATCGATGTTTCTGACTTTCTATCCCTCTCCCTTCTGCTCTGTAAAAAATCAATAAAATATTTTTAAAAAAATAAATTTTATTGATTTTTTACAGAGAGGAAGGGAGAGTTAGAAACATCAATGAGAGAGAAACATCGATCAGCTGCCTCCAGCACACTTCCTACTGGGGATGTGCCCGCAGCCAAGGTACATGCCCTTGACCGGAATCAAACCTGGGACCCTTCAATCTGCAGGCCGACACTCTATCCACTGAGCCAAATTGGTTAGGGCTGTATGTTTTATTTTTTAAAACATATTTTTATTAATTTCAGAGAGGAAGGAAGAGGGAGAAAGAGATAGAACAATGAGAGAATCATTGATAGGCTGCCTCCTGCATGCCCCACACTAGGGATCGAGCCCACAACCTGGGCATTTGCCCTGACTGGGAATCAAACCACAACCCCCTGGTTCATCGGTCCATGCTCAAACTCTGAACCATGCCGGTGGGGCACCTTTCATATTCTTTTAATAACTTTTTGTGTGTGTGCTCTAAACATGTTTATTTTAAAATGTCCAAAACACACAAAAAACATTTTAACCTTTAGTAGGTAGTCAGAGAGACTAACCAAATATAGTAAAATAAGAGACAAAACTCCTTGATTGAAATTTAATGATGATAGAAAAATCAGATTAGATGTGAAATACTTCGTTCTTATTTTGAGAGGTTTTTAGGTAATCATGAGACAGGACAAATCATTTTATATTCCTGCCTTTGTGTTCATACGAAGGGGCTCAACTATGAAGTTCCTTCCAACTCTAATGTTTTACGAGGTCCTGGAACTCTAGGCTCTTTGTGAGAGTTTAGAACTCTGATCAGCTTGCCAGGAGTGACCTGCTCCTGGCAAAAGTTAAAAGCAGTCTCCTTCTATCAGCTGGAGAGAATTAAGCAGGGAATGCTCAGGATACAGAGGACAATGTGGAAAGGAAATTGACACCTAGGCTTGGCAGGCCAATTAGGGACCAGTAGGAGCAGTGAGAGGAGGGATGCTGAGAATGTTAGTCCTGCAGATGAGATAACTGTTCGACTTTGTTGGATAACAGCAATGTTTAGGGAACAATATACCTACTTTGTTCTTAAGTATTGGGATATTTTGAATTCTATGTTATATGGATATCTCTTTAGTAAAAGTTGATGGTAAACTATCAATTCAACAGTTGCATATTTGTTTGAAATGACTAGTATAATGGTATTATAGTTATATTTTTAAAGAAAAAGTCTTTATTTGTTAAATATATGCATTGAAATATTTATGGATGAAATGATACCATGTCTTGAACTTGCTTTAAGATAATTCAGAGATGGAGGGTGATAGTAGAAATTAAACTAAAATAAGATCGGCCATGCGCTGTTAACTACTAAAGCTGAGTGATGGATACGTGGGGTTCATTATACCATCTCTCTATTGTACTGCAGGTTTGAAATTCTCCATACTAAAAAAAAAAAAGCAAAAATAATAGTAGTAAAATAAAACGCTTCGTGGGCTAATTTCTTTTCTCAATGATCTATTCTTGCAGAAATTCTACCCCCTTTGATTTAGGCCTACCACTTGCCTGGGGCATCTCCCCAATCTGTGCCCACAACATTTGGTGTGAGCACATATTTGCTTGCCATGCTAGAATAAACTTTTAAGTTAATGAGGAAGTTGATTTCATAATGATAGAATTGTAAAAACTTTTCAAAGAAAATTAGGTATTTCATCTTTTTCAGGAAGGGATACTATCAGGGTCTCCCATATCAGATGGGCCAGCGAATCATTTCTTTTAGAAAAACGGAACTTAGATTTGTAAAGCACCAACAATGTGTCAGCTACTATTTTTTATTTAACAAAAATTGATTTAATTAGAAATACATCATATTAGGTCCATCTCAGAGATGAGGAAGCTTGACCTTGCTGAAGTCACATTGCTAACATATTTGGGGCCAGGATTCTAGTCGATGAGTGGATAAATCCAAAACCTGTGCTCTTTGTACTGCATAACCTTGGTTTGTAGCTCAGCAGTATGAAAGCCCACCTGGAAGCTTTCAGAGGGGCAGACTCTCAAGCCCCACCCCCAGTCCTACTAAATTAGAATCAGCATTTTAACAAATGCTGGCATTCATATGTACATTTAAGCCATTTAAACATTAAGAAATCCTTCTCTACAAAACACATTGTAAGATTATGTCAAATAATAATAGACATTTCTGCTAACATTTATATGGTCCTTACTATATGTCAGATTTTGGTTTAATCCTCACAACTCTAGTAGAGTTGAAAGATAGTCAGCCTACAGAATTTCAATAACTCCAAGGTCACAGAGTTACTAAGTGGCCGATTTTAGATTTGAACTCAGATTGGTCTGATTCTAGAGCCTGGACCCATTACCCACCCCATGTACCTCACTTCAAACATTGAATCCGAACATTTTACTTACTCTAAATGATGCAAAGTAGCTGTCTATATCACTCAATTTTTCATTACTATTGTTTAATCTAATACTTAGGTCTGAAAGTGTGGACAAAGTCTCAAATGTCAGACTCAATATAATAGTGCTGCTATTTAAAACACATTTCAAAACCATGAGATCATATAGCCAATATACCTCTTAGACCGGAGCCAGTGTATCCAAATCTATCATGGTGAAAATTCTAGTAGGTTTTCTGACTGTTCCGCACTTACTAAAGGGTGAAGTGAAATATAAGATGAGCTTGAGTCCTCAAAACAACCCTGGGATTTACTGAGAAAGGACCAGAAAGGCCGCTCTGCTTTTCTCTTTCATTTTTACATCCCAAGGCAACTCTGACTTCGTGTTTCCTAGTAGTAAAATGCTTAAGGTCATTAGAATCTACTCAAATACCTTCAAATAAACAACTCTTTTATTTTGTGTTGTGTAAAATAACTGCTTATAAGAAATTACCTACTGGGCAACTCTTTTGCACTCTTTCCCATGTGAGGAAAAAAAAATAAATGTTTTTGTTGGTGCAGAATACAGTAGTTCATAATTTCCTGCAGTTCATAATTCTAGGCTTACTTTTAGTAAAAGCAGTAAGAAACTATAATTAACTCTAGACTAACAGTAGATTGAATTATTATAAATATGAAATCACCTGCAGCTACAAAAGAAAGCACATTTCTAAAAATACTAGGGAATTTCCTATTTTTTTCTACTTTGCCTCATATTAGGGCTGCCAAAGCAAAAAAACTGGATGACTTTTATGACCGAGTGTTGGCATATCTCAATCTATGAAATCAATTATTAGATATCTTTTCCTTTAGGAAGCAAGGAGGTTGGCAGAGTATAACACTGTAAATCTAAGAAGTAAGCTGCATTAAAGTCAGGGGTTTTTTTTTTTTTTTAAGGTAATGGATTTGAACTTCAGAGTATTGGATTACAAGGAAATGAGATCCTCCAAAAATACATACCCAGCTAACAATACACTACTCAGCGAACCTTTATCTTTCTTCTTTTCAGTGGTAAAGAACAGATTAGAACAATGACACTAAGTATTCTAAAAATCCTATCTATTCTGTATTTTAAAATGTATAAGCAGATAATTAAAACACATTGATAAAGGATATTCTTCTAGCCTATAAGATAGTCTCTTTGTTTTCCCTGTGCATTTTACTGGTTGTCTATTCAAGCTACTGTGAATGTAAATTGATTTATAGGTTGTTATCCTACCAATCATCACATATTTCCTAGGAATGAATTATTTATAGTACGGTGGTGGGTTCAGCCTGAAATAAAAAGACAATTAAAAATAGTACCTTATCTAGGAATTTAAAAATATTCAGGGTGTATGTTTCAATGATGTATATTTAAGCAAATAATTTTTTTGTGTAAAATTTAATCCTAAAGTATGCTTGCACACAAACACACACATATGCATTCACAGGCATTGATTTTTTTTAAGAAGGAAGAGGGTGAAATTCATCTTAGACCTACAAAAAGAGATTTTCTTTTTAGTGTTTTCTATGAAGGGAAAACACTCCTTGCTTCTTTTGGTTTTTGGCTTTTCAGCTGGCATTTATATATATCCACTGTGATTGCCAGCATTTGGCACAGTGGGTGAAGTAAGTCTTATCTGAAAATCTGCTGGAGGCAGCCTGTGGGAGCTGGTACAACAGGAAGCAGCTCAAGGGGTGGCTGCCTTGTCCTAGTTCTCAAACACAGAAGGAAACATCCCCAATTGAAAGAGGAAGTGGTCTCTAGCCCCCATTTCAGCCCTCTAGAAAGTTCCCCTCCCAAGCCAGTTTTCTACAGAGCTCTGTGGCTGTCAAATACCACTTTTCTTGAGATAAAGAAATGGCTAAGTGTCGCCTTCAGGAAGCTGATGAATAAGCAGGGGATGATGGTGGGAGAAGGGAGGGAGGGAGGGAGAGAGAGAGGGAGGAGAGAGAGAGAGAGAGAGAGAGAGAGAGAGAGAGAGAGAGAGAGAGAGAGAAAGAGAGGGAGGGAGGGAGGGAGGGAGGGAGGGAGGGAGAGAGAGAGAGAGAGAGAGAGAGAGAGAGGTGTAACTCCCAACAGATAGAAGCTGGGGAGAGGAGGAGTTGTCTTTTCTGGCTAGCATTCCATTTCCCACTTCCAGGCCCTTAGGCTCAGCTAAATCAGAAACAAAACTGAAAGATATCTGGGGTACCCCGCTGGGCATCCCAGCAGTATCTAAGCACTTCCTTATGAAAGCAAGTTACTATTAATAATAAACCTAAGGAAACCCAGAGCCTCCAATAAAAAAAACTGTGTTCATATTACTTGTTAATGTAGCAAGAAAATGTGTAATATATATACACTAGAGGCCCAGTGCATGAAATTCGTGCATGGGGAGATGGGGCAGGGGATGTCCCTCAGCCCAGCTTGCACCCTCTCCAATCTGGGACTGCTTGAGAGATGATCCCAGTAGGATCGGGCCTAAACGGGCAGTCAGACATCCTTCTCACAATTCAGGACTGCTGGCTCCAAACTGCTCACCTGCCTGCCTCCCTGATTGTCCCTAACTGCTTCTGCCTGCCAGCCTAATCTCCCCATAACCACTACCCTGCCAGTCTAATTGATGTTTAACTGCTTCCCTGCCAGCCTGTTTGCCCCCAACTTCCCTCCTCTGCCAGCCTGGTCACCCCTAACTGCTCTCCCCTGCTGGCCTGATCGCCCACAACTGCCCTCCTTTGCAGGTCTTGAACCTCTCAACTGTCCTCCCCTGCTGGCCATCTTGTGGTGGCCATCTCGTGTTCACATGGGGGCAGGATTTTTGACCACATGGGGGCAGCCCTCTTGTGTGTTGGAGTGATGGTCAATCTGCAAAGTACTCTTTTATTAGATAGGATAGAGGCCTGGTGCATGGGTGGGGGCCAGCTGGTTTGCCCTGAAGGGTGTCCTGGATCAGGGTGGGGGTTCCCTTGGGCTGTGGGGCAGTCTGGGCGAGGGGCCTGTTGTGGTTTGCAGGCCAGCCATGCCCCCCAGTGACCCAAGCGAGGCCCTGGGATCTGGGATTAATTTATGTTCTATAATTGAAACTTTGTAGCCTGGAGCAGAGCCAAGTCTTCTGCTTGTGGTGACAGCCATTTCTGTTTGTGTTTATTTTAATTCTATAATTGAAACTTTTAACCTAGAGTGGAGGCCTAGGTGCTAGGGCTGCAGAAACTTGGCTTCCTCAATTGCCTGGGAAACCATTGCCTCTGCTCTCTCCAGCTCCATGGATGCCACCATTTCTGTTGGAATTATGTATCTTCTATAATTAAAACTTTGTAGCATTGAGTGGAGGCCTAGGCCAGCAATGGCAGGTGGAAAACTTGGCTTCCTCCATTGCCGGGGAAACTCAAGCCTCCCTCCCGCTCTCAGGGGCAGCAGCCATCTTGGTTGGGGTTTATTTGCATAATCTGCTCTTGATTGGCTGATGGGCGTGGCTTGATCAGAGGCATGGTCAATTTGCATATTAATCTTTTATTAGATAGGCAATATATATGTAATATATTTTAGAAGGATTTATATTAAAATGATTAAAATATTATAAATGAGAGCTTTCAGGTGTTGGAGTGAAGAATTTTTTTTTTAATGTATTTTATTGATTTTTCACAGAGAGGAAGAGAGAGGGATAGAAAGTCAGAAACATCGATCAGCTGCCTCTTGCACACCTCCTACTGGGGATGTGCCCACAACCAAGGTACATGCCCTTCACCGGAATCGAACCTGGGACCTTTCAGTCCACAGGCCGACGCTCTATCCACTGAGCCAAACCGTTTAGGCTGGAGTGAAGAATTTTTTTATACCCACTTCTTTTATTTTTATTTTTAATTTAATCTTTATTGTTCAGTTTATTAATTACATTGTTCCCCTTTTTTTTCCTCCTATAGCTGCCCTCCACCTGGTACCTATCCCATCCTCTGCCCTCACCTCCCCCCCACTGTCCTCTCCCATAGGTACATGATTTTTGTCCAGTCTCTTGCTCCACTTCCCACACTCCTTTTCTCCCCAAGAATTGTCAGTCCATTCCTTCTCTATGCCCATGATTCTGTTATATTCACCAGTTTATCCTGTTCATCAGATTTTTTTTCCCCCAGGGGGAAGAGGCAGCTGTCTTTATTGGGTGCTATGGTTTGGCTGGCTTCAATCAAAGGCCACACACTTGATCTTGAAGTCACCTTCAGCTGTCAGGTAATTGATGGCCTCCAGGTTGAGGCAGTTGGGGAACCTTAATGAGTATCCATCTGGCAGCTGGATGGTCAGGTCGGCCTGGTCGAAGGAGATGCACACCTGTGCCACACTTCCAGGCTGGAAGGGGAAGGCAGTCTCCCGCTGCTCAGTGCCCCAGGCCCTGCCATCCTTGCTGTTGCACACAATGGTGTTGATGTCTCCATGTATATTGAAGCAAGGGTTGAAGTGCAGGCACATATTGTTGTCATCTTTGCCCAGGTTCAGCGAGAAGCTCTTGGCATTGGGGGCTATCTTGCCCCGCACTCAGAGGCACTCCCCAGGTTTGAGATTCAGGTTGCTGGTGACCACACCACAAGCCATGACTGAGGACAGAAAGATGGTCTTGGGAACTGCAGCACCAGCTGTCTGAAGACTCCACCCGAGACTGTTCATCAGATTTTTAATTCACTTGATTTTTAGATTCATTTGTTGATAGATGTGTATTTGTTCATAATTTTTATCTTTACCTTTTTCTTCTTCCTCTTCTTAAAGAATATCTTTCAGCATTTCATATAATATTGGTTTGGCGGTGATGAACTCATTTAGCTTTTTCTTATCTGCGAAGCACTTTATCTGACCTTCAATTCTGAATGATTGCTTTCATATCCTGCCGGTTCCCAGGCCCTGCTAATGGTGAGAGTAATCTTGGTTGTAGATTCTTGCTATTTATCACTTTGAATGTTTCTTGCCACTCCCGTCTGGCCTGCATAGTTTCTGTTGAGAAATCCGCTAACAATCGTATGGGTGCTCCCTTATAGGTAACTAACTTTTTTCTCTTGCTGCTTTTAATATTCTCTCTTTGTCTTTTGCTCTTGGCATTTTAATTATGATGTGTCTTGGTGTGGTCCTCTTTGGATTCCTATAGTTTGGGGTTTGGTGTGCTTCTTGGATTTTAAGTCAATTTCTTTCACCAGGTGTGGGAAGTTTTTGGTCACTATTTCTTCAAATAGGTTTTCATTATCTTGCTCTCTCCCATTTTCTGGCACCCCTATAATTCAGATGTTGGTATGCTTGAGGTTGTCCGAGAGGCTCCTTACACTATTCTCAATTTTTTGGATTCTTTTGGCTTCTTGCTTTTCTGGCTGAGTGGATTTTGCTTCTTTGTATTTCAAATCTTTGACTTGGTTCTTGCGGTCCTCCAGATTGCTCTTAGGTCTTTGTATAATATTTTTTATTTCAGTCAGTGTATGCTTAATTTCTAGTTGGTCCTTTTTCATACCCTCGTAGGTCTCGTTCATTTCCTTGTAGGTCTTGTTGCCTTGGTCTCATTAAGTTCCTTGGTCTTTTCTAGGAGCCTCTTGAAAAACCTTATAACCGTGGTTTTGAACTCTATGTCCAGTCAGTTTTTTTCCTCCATTTCTTTCACATCTAATTTCTTTCAATGTCTCTGCATGGTGGCTGCTTTCCTGAGTTGGTCGGTTAGCTTTATGTGGTAGATGTCCTCTAAGGGACAGTGGCTCAGCCTCCCCAGTTACCTGAGGTGGATACTCTTGCTGCAGCCCTTTATGGTTTGCACAGTCTTGTTGAAGTTAAGCCTAGAATATTGTTGTTAGCACTAGGAGGGTTTGACCTCCAGGCCAATTGGCTGTGAGGGTCAGCTGTGCTCAGGTTGGATGGGCGGAGTCTCCAGGCTGAGCAGGCAGCATCAGCTCCACCCTATGTGGCACCTGGGTCTCTGTGCCAGTATAACCACTTCTTTTAAAACACACACACAATAATAAGTATATTTTATACTAAAGTTAGAAGTAAATAAATGTTATGGGAAACAAGGCAAGCAAGATATGAAGAATCTGGAATTCTAGGAATAAAGGTTCAAGTTGCAGTGTTAAATGGAGTGGTCAGGTACACCTCTTCAAGAAGCTGAGGACTGAGCAAAAAACATTGCAGGAGGAGAGTGAGTTAGCTAAACAGATTTTCAGATAAGATTTGTTTCACCAAATACTGGCAATCACAGTTTATATGAATGCCAGCTGAAAAGCCAAAACCGAAAGAAAAGGAAATATGCATGAGAATAAGCT
Source organism: Antrozous pallidus (assembly GCA_027563665.1). NCBI lineage: Eukaryota > Metazoa > Chordata > Mammalia > Chiroptera > Vespertilionidae > Antrozous > Antrozous pallidus. The sequence goes on along the minus strand of CM050524.1, from coordinate 49,942,985 downwards.
AGTGTTTCCTTTCATAGAAAACACTATAAAGAAAATCTCTATTTGATTGTTTAAACAAGAGTGGGGCCAATATAGCTGGATAGGAGAAATCAAGGGAGAAAGTGGAGCAGAAAAACTCAGAGAGCCAATGGGTCCAGATCCTGTACAGCCGACGGGTCACTTTAGCTTTTACTCTGATTAAAATAAGGAGCCCATTGTAGGTTCTGGATAGAGGAGTTACATCATCTGGATTATATTTTTTAAAGATTCCTCTAGCTGCCATGTTAAAGAGTCTTTTACAGTAATATAAGCAAAAAATGATGGCTCAGACCAGGAGGGTATCAATAAATGAATGATAAAAAATTGGATTGCGGGAATATTTTGAAGGTAGAGACTCTATAGGATTCCAAATGGATTCTATGTGGGAGGTGAGAGAAATACTCAGGCAACAAAGAGTTGCTACCTAGTGGGAAAGGCAGCGAGTAAAGGAGCTTTTGCGGGGATAAGAAGTTCAGTTTGGAGCATGCTGAGTTGGAGACACTATTAGACATCCAAGTGGAGGTGTGGAATAAGTAGTTGGATGTATTAATCTGGAGTTCCAGATGGAGCTCTGGGCTGGAGATAAATCTGGGAGTTTTGACAGACGTGACTTGGGGTGGTGAAAGCATAATACAGTTCTACAGTATTGTAGAACTGCGCACTTGAAACCTATAATTTTAACTAGTATGTCACCCCAATAAATTCATTAAAGAAGAAAAAAATAAATAAATTTGGGAGTTTTATCACAGAGATGAAATTTAAAGTAATAAGACTTGATGAGGTCATCAAAGGAGTAAGTGCAGACACAGAAGAGGAACAAAGGCTGAGCGCGCCCAGGAGTCCTTTGACTTTAATTGGTCAGGAAAATGAGGACATGGTGCAGGAGATGGGAAGGCCACCCAGTGAGGCCGGAAAAGAACTTCAAGAGAAGATGGTGACCTGAAAGTCGAGTGAAGAAGGATACTCAGAAGGGGTGACCACCAGTATTTTGTGCTGCTGATAGGTCAAGAGAGACAAGGATGGAGAGTTTACCATTAGATTTAACAACAAGGAGGTCACTGACAACAATAAGGGCAGTTTCTGTGGCAGCATAGGGCTTCTGATTGAAGTGCGTTATAAGGGCAAGGAGAGAGGAAATTGAAGATAATCAATAAAGACAACTATTTTAAAGAGCTTTGTTGTTAAAGGGGGGAGGGATGTAGCAGTAACTAGTTAAAGAGCAGGGTTAAGACAAATTTTTTTTTAAGATGGGAGAATTAATAGCATATTTGTATGCTGATGGAAATGGTCCAGTGGAGATCAATAAATGATTATATAGAGAAAGAAGAATTATTGGAGCAACGTCTTTGAATTGAGGAGATGGAATTTAGTGCAAAAAGGGAGGGATTGCTTTCAGTAACAGTATGATTATTTTATTTATTATTATTACTTATTTTTTAAAAATATTTTTATTGATTTCAGAGAGGAAGAAAGAGGGATAGAAACATCAGTGATGAGAGAGAATCATTGATTGGCTGCCTCCTGTACACCCCCTACTGGGGATGAAGGCTGCAACCCAGGAATGTGCCCTCGCCTGGAATGGAACCTGGGACCCTTCAGTCTGTAGGCTGATGCTCTATCCACTGAGCTAAATCAGGTAGGGCTATTATTATTTTTTTTTTAATGTATTTTTACCGATTTCAGAGAGGAAGGGAGAGGGAGAGTCAGAAACATCCATGATGAGAGAAAATCATTCATCAGCTGCTTCCTGCACGCCCCACACTGGGGACTGAGCCCATAACCCCGGGCACATACTCTGGGAACTGAACTGTGACCTCCCGGTTCACAGGTTGAAGCTCAACCACTGAGCCATGCGGGCCGGGCTCTTGTCAGCTATCTGAACGGAATAAGGCTGGAGAGGGATATTATAAAACCACAAGGAATACAACTCTGACCTCAATATAAGTAGGTAGCTGGGCATCTAGAAGTCATGGGTCATTAGCAGCCTGGCACTGTTAAAAAAATTAATACTTCTTGCCAAGACCGGTTTGGCTCAGTGGATAGAGCGTTGGACTGTGGACTGAAAGGTCCCGGGTTCGATTCTGGTTAAGGGCATGTACCTTGGCTGCGGGCACATCCCTATTAGGGGGCGTGCAAGAGGCAGCTGATCGATGTTTCTCTCTCATCGATGTTTCTGACTTTCTATCCCTCTCCCTTCTGCTCTGTAAAAAATCAATAAAATATAATTTTAAAAAAAATTAATACTTCCCAGAATAAGTCAAACAGATATGGAACTGACAACTCTGCATGTAAACAAAATTGAGGGGTGAATGCTGAGGGAAAAAGATGCCTGAGGGAATAAAGTACTGACAGCGCACTGGCTCTGAGGGGCCAAGAGCAGTATATAGTTCTTCACAACAGTGACTTAAAGTCCCAGCTTCCCCCTGGGAGTCCCCACCTTGCTTGTCACCATAGAAAGCCTGGGATCCCAAGACAGGGTTCTGGTTCCTTTCCTAATCATACAAACAAACAAAAAAAGAGTTTTAGCTGCAGGAGTTCATTAGGCCCATCATTTCTCAGAGTTTGGTCAGATATCAATGACTTGAAAGGTAAACATCAGTTGTTAATCATAAACATGGACTGAGCTCTTAAACTGTGTCAGTCACTAGTCTAAGCCATTTTACCTGAATCTTCCTAACAATTCTAGGTCGTTTTATACCCATGGCACAGCTGAGGAAACAGACTCAGAGAGGTTAAGGAAATTGTCTAAGGTTACATTGCCAATAACGGATTGAGCTAAGATGAACTCTGATTTGCCAGGTTCCAAAGCCTTTCAGGCTAACTGCAATGGTAATGTATAAAGCAGTCTTTAGCTGTGGATTTTCTCACTAGCCTAACAGAACTGATGAGGTCATATATTATCAAGCCATCTTCAAATACAAGGTGACAGTGGAAATGTACAAAGGCCAGATTATTTTAAGCAACTGCTCTTATCAGGGGTACTAGAATAGAGCCTTAAACCGACACATCTTTCTGGACATTCAAATATTTTTAAGCAGTAAAGTTTCGATAGGAAAGGGGGTTATTTTACAGCTATTTTCGGTTACTTCTTTTCCATCTGTGTATTCCCAGTACCAACTGCGCCTCCCATGATAAGTGTTGAATAAAACGTCTGTTTGACCGGATGGATGAATAACTCACCTAGTGGATCTTTTCGAATCTCATCAGGAACATCTCCTACAAAATCCTGGCCATTAAAACAAGTCTCACCAACACTTTTTTTTTTTTTTTTGGTCTGCAGCTGCTTAGGAGCTAGGGAATCTGCTCCTGTTGGAGGACAAAGGTTTGAGGAATACGTTGCCACCTGAGAAGGCAAGAGAGCCCAGACATCGGGGACCAAAACAACACCGCAGACCCCGGGCTACACCACGGCGGCCTCTTCTGCAGCGGAGCGGCCCATTTCCCCGTCGGCGCCGGTGAAGCCCAGGTGTAGGCTGGAACCAGGCGCTGAGCCTGAACGGAGGAACCGCCATGGCAGCGCGCAGGAATTCCCCAGCGGCTGCGGGGTTGGTGGACCCAACGGAAGAATGGGAGGGAGCACTGTTCACCTGACACACCCCATCCTGCCCAGATGCAGCCCAGGGCTGCGATCGGGGAGGCGCGAAGCAGGTCAACGTGCTGAGCTCAGCGGAGCCGGTGCTGCAGCACAACTCGGGCTCCTTGGCCGTACGCGGCGCACGCGCAGGCGCACGCACACACCCCTCTGCGCCCGCCAGCCTGTGGCGCACGCGCAGTCCGGGCTCGTACCCTCCCTCAGTCCCTGCAGGGCCCTGACTCCGCCCCCACAGGCCACGCCCCGCTCCCGTGCGCCGAAAGCTCCATATCCGGGTTCCCGCCGCCGCCGCCGCCGTCGCCGCCGCTGCGGCCGCCTCGCTCATTCAGCTTTGCCGGGAGTGGTGTGATTCCCGACCAAAATGGCGGCTGTGGGGCGAGTCAGCTCCTTCGGCTCTTCTCCGCCGGGATTAGCTTCGACTTACACGGGCGGCTCCTTGGCCAACGAGCTAACGTCGGGCAACGGCGGCGCTGCAGCAGGCGACGACGAGGACGGGCAGAACCTTTGGTAAGGACCCCACCCCTCCCTGGGTCCCCGCTAGCAGTCCCGGCCCTGCGGGCGCCTCGGGATCCGTGCCCGCCCGAGCTCGGCGCCGGGCCCAGGCCACTGCGTCCTCCGCAGCCCCCTCCCAGGCGCGCCGAGGGCCGTGTCCATCCCTCCCGCGCTGTGGCCTCAGCTCCCGGCCTCAGCGTGCGCTTTGCTCCCCGTTAGGTCCTGCATCCTCAGCGAGGTCTCCACCCGCTCGCGATCCAAGCTCCCCGCGGGGAAGAACGTCCTGCTGCTGGGTAAGTGTTCTCCCCCACCCCCCCCCCCCCCCCCCCCCCCCCCCCCCCCGCCCCGCGCCGTACCCGCTCGCCTCGCTCCACCCCGCCCCGCCGGCGCCCATCCCTCTGGGGTCCGATCCGCCCGCCGCCCGCCGGCTGGCTTTGTGCAGACTGTGGACCCCGGTCCCGCCCCGCCCCGCCGCCGCCGCCGATCTGCGGCTGACAGCTGGGGGAGCAGAAGCCGGACCCCTGCCCTGGGACCTGCTGGGATCCGCCCTTTCCCGGGCTCGGCTGCCTCCTCCTCTGGCAAGGACAGAATGCCATATAGCTTATCGGAGCGATTCTAGTGGCTTGGGGTTTATCTAGAAAATAAGAACCTTTTTCCTTTCCTAAACAAAAATCGGTAGCAGGAGGCTCTTCCCTAAGAGCTCCAGTGCAAATGGCATGCCATTAATATTTAATAGGCGACTCTTTGTATAATTGACAGAGAAGCTAGAAATGGGACCTGGTGCTCGGGATAAATGTTCTTCAGCTTTTTCACGTACAATGGGCTCATGTTTGCAGCTGCCTTTTTAGCTGTCACTTACAATTGTGAAATTTATAAATGGCAGTAGAACACCTTTATAGCTCAGTCCCTCGGGCCAAATGGATGTACTGAGGAGAATGGTCCAATGTCTCAATTTTCCTGCTTGTTCTGTGTATCTTCTATTCTCTGGAAGTTAAGTATTTTTGTTTCTTTATTGATTCTTGGGGTAGGGTAGAGGACAGCGAGGGACAGCAATTCACAGGTTCATATTTTTACAGGCGTGGCTCCTGAGTCATTTACATGAGATATTTCTTCCCTATTTTTACATGTGCGATATTAGCTTATAAGATGATGGCTACATTTTAAAAGTTTGGTATTGATGTCTCAAGGCATTTGTGCCATGTACATCTAAAAATAGGAAACAAGTCAAATCTATTTGATCCGATCTGTTTTTAATAGGTGTGTTTAGATAGGAGCAAATTACTTCTTTTGCATGAACTGCTACCAAACTAGAATTTGATTATTGAAGTTCTGTTCTTTAAGGGTTACCCGTAGCTAGTTGAAAAATTAGTTTTTAACCCTACTAGCTGAGTGATCTTAAGCAAGTTTTTATATCTGTAAACCTCAATTTCTTCAACTTTGAAATGGATGTTGTAGAAATAATAATGCCTACCTCCAAGAGTCAGGTCAAGTAATAACAGCACAGTGACTTTTTATGGTGGATTTGTTTTAACTGGATTAGAAAATATTTTATCAGAATTCCTTTTTTAAAACAATTGAATTAGTGCCTACATCAGTGACATTTATATGGCAAGGATAGATTAGAATCCAAAAGCAAAAATAAATAAATACTCCAGAAAATATTTTGAAATTTATTAATTTAAACAAATTACTATTGATTAGTATATTATAGTGGACTTAAGACAATAACCTCATTGAAGTGAGTTATATTTAATTACTTTAAGTTAAATAAGACTTCTTTTCAAATATTGCCGTTGTAAAGATAAGATTCCTGAATTTTGTTTTCATTTGATAAGTTCCTCCCAGTTATTTTTGTGCATTAGATATTACTTGGATGATTTTGTTTGTCATGAAACAAAAGTGACAGTTTTGTTCATTTCTTGATGTTTCTGACTTGCACTGAAGTTGCACCATGTTTGTTTTTTTAGCATGCTTTACAAAAACCTCTTGACTCTGGGTCAGCGCATGGGACTGAGTGTGTTTAGAGGCCCCAGATCTTCCATTCCTCCATACTTAGGATAGATTAAATTTCCTTTTTTTGTGAGCTTAGTAGTTTATAAAGCTCCATTTAGTATCAAGTTATACAAGCTTGAAATGCAAAATTTTTATTTGAGTACTATTGGAATTTACATCAAAGCCTTTTTAGTTTTGGAAGAAGCTAATAGGTTTGTATACTGATTGTAGAAATATGATTAATTTCCTAAGATACACCTAAAGATTTCTTTCTTTTAATTTTAAAAATATATTTTATTGATTTTTTACAGAGCAGAAGGGAGAGGGATAGAAAGTCAGAAACATCAATGAGAGAGAGACATCGATCAGCTGCCTCCTGCACATTTCACACTGAGGATGTGCCCTCAACCGAGGTACATGCTCTTCACCGGAATTGAACCTGGGACCATTCAGTCCACAGGCCGATGCTCTATCCACTGAGCCAAGCCGATTAAGGCTACTTTCCCATGTTTTGTTAAGAAAATTCCCTGTGGGGAATAATTCTAGCTAATGAAAGCAGTATGCAAATTAACTATCACTTCAACACACAAGATGGCCACCATAAGATGGCCAGCAGGGGAAGGCAGTTGGGAGGGACCAGGCCTGTAGGGAAGGACAGTTGGAGGTGACCAGGCCGACAGGGGAGGGCAGTTAGGGGTGGCAGGGGAGGACAGTTAGGGGTGACCAAGCTGGCAGGGGAGGGCAGTTGAGGGTGACCAGGCTGGCAGGGGAGGGCAAATAGGGGCAATAAGGCCGTCAGGGAAGCAGTTAGGTATTGATCAGGTTGGCAGGGGAGTGGTTAGGGGGTCATTAGCCTGGCAGGCAGAAGCAGTTAGGGGCAATCAGGCAGGCGAGTAGCTGGGAGCCAGCAGTCCTAGGTTCTGAGAGGGATGTCTGACTGCCCATTTAGGCCCAATCTTGGGATCGGGCCTAAATGGGCAGTCCGACATCCCTCAAGGGGTCCTAGATTGGAGAGGGTGCAGGTTAGCTGAGGGACACATCTCTCCCCCACTCCCTGTGCATGAATTTCATGCACCGGGCCTCTAGTAAATATAATAATAATGACTAATATTTATAGGATACTTACATGTACTAGCCATGTATGATTGTTTACATACTCTGTTCCTTTAAACATTAGGAAGTAGACACAGAGCTGTTAAGCAAATTGTTATAGGTTACACAGCCAGAAAGAGGCAACGTAAGAATTCTAAATTGTGCAGCCTGGACTCAGGGTCAGTATTCTTAACCTATACGCTGGACTATCTCCCTAGAACAGTGGTTTTCAACCTTTCTAATGCTGCAACCCTTTAACACAGTTCCTCATGTTGTGGTGACTCCTAACCATAACATTATTTTTGTTGCTACTTCATAACTGTAATTTTGCTACTGTTAGTGAATCGTAATATAAATGTCTGTGTTTTCCGATGGTCTTTGGCTCTACAGCAGCGGTTCTCAACTTATATGGGTTGCGACCCACAGGTTGAGAACTGCTAGCAGGGTCGCCAAAGACCATCGGAAAACACATTATGATTCATAACAGTAACAAAATTACAGTTATAAAGTAGCAACAAAAATAATTTTATGGTTGCGGGTCACCACAACATGAGGAGCTGTGTTAAAGGATCACGGCATTGGAAAGGTTGAGAACCCCTGCCCAAGAGGAAAAGAGAGCTTTCTTTGTAGGAAACGTAAGAAGGTGTTTAGCAGTTATTGAGGATTTAATCTGATTCTTCTGCTGTATCTGTTTCATTGCAAAAAATCTCATTGCTTTAGATCAATTAAATTCATTGTGTACTAAGATAACTTATGGAGACCTGGACCCCTGGCTTATAGATAGGACATCAATATCATTTTCTGATTTGAGGTATCATGAATTAATGAAAACTAGCTGGCCCTTTGGTAAATCTTGTAAGTTTTAGCATCTGTAAATTAAAATATTTGGATTTAAATCTGTAAAACTGTCAACAATAAAGATTTTTAAAAGATATTTGGATTTAGTGATCTCTAAGGTCTTGTCTGATCTGACAGTCTATAATATTTTTAAATTCTAAAGCTTTTGTGTTATTAAATATATTTAAAGGGGTATTTTGCAGAATTAATATATTAATTAATAAACTATTTCCTTGTAGTTGTGGGCTGTTTGATTCCACCAGGGAAGAAATCTAGAGTGTCTTAGATTTTTCCCTGAAGGCACTTCTAGTTCAGGGTAGTGTGCAGTCAGAAAATCCCACATAATGTTGAACATCATCAGGAAGTAGATTTGAAACAATCTTTCTTATTCAGCAATAAAACTAGCTTCTATTATGCTTGAAGTATTGCAAGTAGGAAACCTCAACATATACATACATGGTGGAACTAGAGATCTGTTTAGAGAAGTAACTTGTCAAGAAGTGGATTTTTTTTTAATATCTATTTTTTATTGATTTCAGAGAGGAAGGGAGAGGGAGAGATAGAATGATGAGAGAGAATCATTGATTGTCTGCCTAATGCACGCCCCCTACCGGGGACAGCCCACAATCCAGGCATATGCCTTTGACTGGAATTGAACCCAGGACCCTTCAGTCCCCAGACCCACACTACCCACTGAGCCAAACCAACTAGGGAGAGAAGTGGATGCTTTTCTATGTGAGGCCTGGTCTAAAGATAATGAGATTATTCAATCTGAAACTTAATCTTGTGAGAAGCTGAGATTAAAGACCATTAAAGTAGGTAGAGTGGTAATTCAGCTGGTGTGAAAGCCACATGAGAGACTGTCAGCAAAAGAACTTTGAAAATGCAAAGCTGAGAAGAGCTTCAGCATGGGACTCTTATCTTTTATTAATTAGTGAGTGACCATGAACTAACCTTTTTGGGCTTTGTTTTATTTGTAAAACCAGAGCAGTGGCTGTTAGAAAGACCTCACAGGTTACTCTTTATTCATTTATTCATCAAATGTTCATCAGAACGTGCTGTGCATAAAATACTTTGCTGAGTCATGTGGGGAAAACAGGGCTAGGACTTGGTCCCTACCTTACAGGAACTTATAAACTCCTTGGGAAAAGATTCAAAGTAGTAAAAATCAAATATGTCAGCATGAAATAATTGGTAAAAGGGTCACATATTATTTTGATGAAATGGTGGTGTCTGAATAAAATTTGCTAAGTAGTAGGGGGAGGAGAAAAACTGGTAGCTGTGGACAAGGGAATGGGATGCAGTAAAAACTTGGTAAAAAGGACCATGGCAGTTCAGGGTTGGTGGAGTCCTTACCTAGACTTACTGGGTCTGGTAACAGCTTCCTACCATTTGAAGCTGGGGGATTGTGGGCAAATAACAACCTCTTGACTTGCTCATTGAGATTCTTTCATACTTCATGGGAGTAAAAGAATTAAAAACAAAGTATGTCTAAAACATCTTCATCTCAAAATTAGGACTCATTATTTTTAAAAATATATTTTATTGATTTTTTATAGAGAGGAAGGGAGAGGGAGAGAGTTAGAAACATCGATGAGAGAGAAACATTGATCAGCTGTCTCCTGTACACCCCCCACCGGGGATATGCCCGCAACCAAGGTACATGCCCCCATTGGAATCAAACCTGGGACCCTTGAGTCTGCAGGCCGACGCTCTATCCACTGAGCAAAACCAGCCAGGGTAGGACTCATTATTTAAGTTATAAAAGTGTTACATAATTTTTGTTACAGAGAAAAATTGGACAAAGAAATCACAATAATGTATGATCCCATCATCTAGGGATAATCACTTCATTTTTCTATGTATTTATTTAAATAAAATAGGCTTATTTATTCATACCTTATATACTGTTTTTGAAATCAGATTTTTAAAATTTATGAATCAGTGTTTTTTATAATGGCAGTAGATACAGATTTCTCCCTTCCAGTGACTGAATAACAACAACAACATCGATGTATGGCTATACCATTATAATGATTGATTGGTAGATTATTATTGTTATACTTTACTTCTATTTGCTCAGTATTCTTTGGGATAAATTCTTATAACTTGAATTGCTAGGTCAAAAGTATATATCTTTTAAGCCGTTATGTATATTACCAAACAGTCCTCTGGGGACGTTGTACCATTTACATTCCCACCATCAGTAATTGAGAGTATTTGTTTGTCTAGCATAATTGCCAATGCTGAGCATTATTCATTTTAATCTTTGCCTATCTGGTAGGTAGGTTGAGAAATTGCCAACTTAATTTAAAGGCAATTTAATGGTAGAATATATATCAAACCTGTTGATTGAGCATTATTGCTTTAGTGTGACTTTGAACTTCGAGTGCATAGGAACTGTTAATAATCATTGGGATTAGCATTTATTGGCCTTTGTAAATGTTTGTTGAATTCAACAGTAGTTTCCATTTCATGTCTAGTTCGTCTGTGCGAGTGAGGGAAATGATAAAGTACAAGTTCTTATTTTTTTAATGTAATGTGGATTGCTGAATGATGGCATTCAGAGGTAGGGCCTTGGCCAGGCAATGGGATAGAAACATGTATTATTCCTGTTACTTGGGTGTTCTGATAAGTGTTTTATTATATAGCATGTTCACTGTTTTACAGAAGAGAATTTTGAGCCCCAGCTGAGCTAGGATTCAAAATTGGGTTTGCCTAACTTTACATTATACAGGCACTTCTTAACATATTGGAAGGTTGTAGTCTTTTTAAAAAAAATATATATTTTATTGATTTTTTTACAGAGAGAAAGGGAAGTGGGATAGAGAGTGAGAAATACCGATCAGCTGCCTCCTGCACACCTCCTACCAGGGATGTGCCTGCAATCAAGGTACATGCCTTTGACCGGAATCAAACCTGGGACCTTTCAGTCTGCAGGCGGACGCTCTATCCACTGAGCCAAACCGGTTAGGGCGGAAGGATGTAGTCTAGAACAGCCATGCATAAATGTTTATCTGCAACCACTGGGTGCAGATGCTGCAGTTAACTGACACAAAGAGAGCTGACTGACACAAAAGGGAGGTGACACTGTTTGTTAAATGGGGAGCAGTCCAAAGCCCCCACTTTGCCTTGGTCATCTGATAACCTATGGGGGGCCATGCAGAAGTTCTGAGCTCAAAAGTAGTTCCAGTGAAAACCCCTCATAGCTTTTGTCATCAGAGTTTTCAGATAAAATATGATTTACTTTATGTCATGTAAGGCCAAATCAAAAATGTCAACTTTACAATGTTGATACCTCACTTGGATAAAGAAGGAATATGGCAGGCTAGAATTCTGTCCTGATTATGATTATCATGGTGCTATGAGTCATAATGTACCCAACAGAGGTATGGAAATGTGAATCTAAGCTCTGTGTGGAATGCAGGCATCAGGCACACAAACCTGTATGGAGCAAGAAGAGTATAGTACTTTAGCCTTTAGGACAACAGGGGAGGAAATGGAGAAAAGGAAGGCAGAGTGCTGTTTAATTTTACCTTTGTCATCCCTGCTAATCTTGAGCTGGTCCAGACTAGAAGCTGCTCCAGGAACAATGGTAAGTGTCATAGGGTTTAGGAGCTTTTGCTGGATTCAGACCATAACCTTTTTTAGCAAGTTGCTTAATCTTTCAGACTGTAATGTTTACCTTTTAGGATTATGGTGAGGATTATATGGGATGTTTGTAAAACACTTCAAACAGTGGAATACATTCAAGTGTTCAAGATAACTATTATTAATGTATTGTTTACTTAAGTGTTTTGCTTTTGACTGCTCATTTTCACATGGTTAATGTTTTTATGTCTTTTTAAAACACTTGTTTACCTGTAAAGGAATTTTATTTCTAATGTATCATTGATCAAGAAGTAATGAATAATAACAGTTATAGAACTTTAAATCCATCACCATAGAGATTGTCTGGTTTTACCACTCTATTTAGAGTCCGGGGTGGGGGGTGGGGGGGAGGAGGACACACGGAAATACCTGACTTGTCCAGGTTCATTCAAATAATGGTACAATGTTGCAGTTAGAAATTATATATTTTTAAACTTCTTGTTTTTAATCTGTTTGATAATTATCATTGTAAAGTTTATGGACATTACATCCTGTTATTGAATTAAGGATCTGTTGGGGAGATAAAACAGTATTATGAGCACACCTTTACTCTTACATTGTTTTGGTGACTGTTTAAGGAGAGTTTCTTTTTAAAAAATATATATTTTATTGATTTTTTTTTTACAGAGAGGAAGGGATAGGGATAGAGAGTTAGAAACATTTATGAGAGAAAAACATGCACAACCCCTACTGGGTATGTGCCTGCAACCAAGGTACATGCCCTTGACCAGAATTGAATCCAGGACCCTTGAGTCTGCAGGATGATGCTCTATCCACTAAGCCAAACCGGCTAGGGCAAGGAGATTTTTATTTGTAATCAATTTGGCTTTCAAATTTGAGCAAAGAAGTGAGAATTAATGGCTGTTATTGCTTTATGGTAAAACTGAAATACTTGGATCTTATACTTGGCTCACAGAGAGTGATTAATTTGGACTGGGTTCAGACAACTTTGGATACAGGTTTATTTGCTATGGAGAATTTCTCTGCAATCTGATTAACAAGCTTTTCCTCCTTTGCTCTATCTACTGGGACAGGCTTTGGCCTGTATGCTGTGGCCAGCAAGCTAAGAATGGGCTTTGTTTATTCACATTTTTAAGAGTTGGGGGAAAACACAAAGATGAATATGTGACAGAGACCTTATGTAACCTGCAAAGCTTAAAATATTTGCTACCTGGTCCTTTATAGGAAAAATTTCCCAACACCAGGATGAGGGCGTGAAAATGGCTTTATTAGAATAGAATTTGATCTAATGAAATGTTTTTGTTTTAAAGATATCCTTTTAAAAATTATTGTTTTTTTTGTTTTTTTTTACAGAGAGGAAGAGAGAGGGAGAGAGAGTTAGAAATATGGATCAGCTGCCTCATGCACATCCCCTACTGGGGATGTGCCCTCAACCAAGGTACATGCCCTTGACCAGAATTGAACCTGGGACCCTTCAGTCTATCCACTGAGCCAAACCGGTCAGGGCTAAAGATATCCTTCTTTAAGAAAATTTAATATAAGTGCAAATTTAGATAAAAATATTTAGAGAATAATTTTAACATCATCACTAACGGGTTATTTGCTTTATAGGAGGACTTTTGTATTAGCTTGTGTAAGTAGGAACTCTCTACTTGTGGAAGTGTATGTTTACAGATCATTAACTACTTGGCTGGCACATGTAAAGCTGGTATGTCTGTTTCACTGCCAGCTGAAGGCCCAGGAACTGAAGATAAAGCTTTCTTACAGTTGATTGACAGTCGGCTGATGAATTCTTTCATCAGTGTTTGAAATTACTCAGGCTCCGTTGTCCTACTTGCCACTTGAAAGGTATATTAATTGCATACAATGAAGTACATATGTTGTTTGTTTTCTTTTAACCCCTCAAATTATTAGGTACTATGGGCTGAATTTTATAAATAACTTGGAATCCAGTGGCTTTTGTTTCTTATATGGTTTGGCCATTAAAGCTGATTTAGTCACAGGCACTCCTCTGGACACCGGGGCTGCAGCAGCAAACAAAACACAAAATGCCTGTTCCTCTGGAGCTTTTGGGGGTAGGGAGTGACTAAGTAAAACACGTATTATGTTTGTAAGTTCAATGGAAAAGAAATAAAACATATAGGAAGGCCCATAGGAATGTTGGGCAGTTGTGATTTTAAATCAGATGGTTAGGGACAGCCTGCCTGAGGAAATGATGGTTGGGGGAAGATAGGAAGAAGGTTAAACAACATATGAATTTCTGAAGAGAGCAAGTAGAGGAAACAGTGGCTATATAAAGGTCTTGAGAGTGGAGTCTTATGTTAATAATTGTATAAGTGAGTGTGTTGGGGAAAGGTGGCGAGGTAATGATACCGCTTTTGTGCATGTTGAGATTTTGAGGTATTTATGGGACATCCAAATAGTTACAGCTAGCAAGCAGTTTAGGAGATGCTGGGGCTGGAAGGGAATCTGTGGGTCACTAGGTTATAGGTGGTCTTGAAGTCATGCGTGAAGATTCTCCTGGAGTTCCATGTGCAGCGAGAAGAGTAGAGGACTGAAGAAGGAGCCCTGGGAAACACAAATGTGGGCTGGGGATGAAAGAGCAACGTGCAGGGAAGACTTGGGTTCAACCTCGTCAGAGCTAAGTGGTAGAATAGGAGAGGGCAGTGTTACTGATGCTGTAACAATGGAGTCTTCTGACTTCTATGCCTTTCTCATCTCTGCTAACTCCCAATCAAGTCTGCCTTTGAGTACAGCTGTCCCCACTCCCAGGTTAATAGCTTGGTTTAGGCCTACCTTATTTCTTGGTGGGGCTCCAATAATAGTCTCTTCTTTAGTCTCCTTCCTCCTAAACCTACCCTTGTCAGTCAGTTTTTTCACACTTTTGCCATAGTGATCTTTCTAAAATATCAAAGCCCTGCCAGTGGCTTCCCATTAGCTTCAGGATAAAATTTAGCCATCTCAGCTTGGCATAACATGCCCTTCATGATCTGCATCCCCTATTCTCACTTTCTGGCTTCTTTTCCCCTCACATTCTAAATTTCAAGCATGCAAATTATTTGTCCTTTCTAGAAGGACACTTGTTTGCCTCCAGCCTCTGAATATGCTTTCCTTACTTTCTAGAATGACTTAACTCTTCCATGGCTTATTAACACCACTACAAGATTTGGCAAAAGTGTTACCTTCTCTTCAAAGCCTTTTCTGAGTTCCAAGCAAAACCAGAATACTCCCTTAGGGCTGGCTTCCTAGTTTGTCTTTTATCTCTGGTATAGTCCTAATGATAGTATCTTAAAATCATCTGTTTGTTTTCCCTCTCGAATTTATGAGCTCTTATAGGACAGTGACTTTGACATATGGGTATTTGTATTCCTAGTGCTTGACTTAGTGTAGTAAATGTTTATTGCTCTGGTTCTCAACACTGGGAAACTGTTAGAAATGGAGATTCTTTTTAAAAAAATATTTATTAATTTTTTACAGAGAGGAAGGGAGAGGGATAGAGAGTTAGAAATATCGATCAGCTGCCTTCTGCACACCCCTTACTGGGAATATGCCCTTGACCGGAATCGAACCTGGGACCCTTCAGTCCTCAGGCCGATGCTCTATCCACTGAGCCAAACCGGTTTCAGCAACAAGTATATATTTTTATTTAGAAACATTTATATTTGAGTCATTTTAAATATTAACAATAAGCTGAAATACACTGATCTAATTTTTTCCCCCCTGATGTGTATATTAGTACTTATTCTCTTTCTTTTTTTATTGAGGTACATTAGTTTCAGATGTACAACATGGTGATTCGACATTTATGTACCTTATGAAGTGATCACCATAAGTATAGTAACCATCTATTACCATACAAAATTATTACAATATTATTGACTATATTCTGTATGATGTACATTATATCCCAGGACTTACTTATTTTAACCTCCTTCACCTTTTTTTGTCCATCTAAGGGTCACCACTTTACCTGAAGTTTTTCATTGTTTTTAAGGTATCTTTTTACTTTCTAATATCTAAACTGAGAATTAAAGAAATAAGGGGAATCTTGTGTCAAATTAAATGACGTTTCATGTAATTACTGCCTTTTTTTATGTATCTATATATACTTTAGAAAATTTCTGTTGAACATTGTATTGTTGATGTAGCTTCTATCGTAAGTCTGGGCACTTAGTTTTTGCTTACAGTACATAACATTGTTTCTGTGGGATAATCATTTTTCAGTTGGTGTCATTTTAACTCAGAGAATTCCTTTTGGGAAAGTAACCTACCATAAGAAAAATCTTGATTCTTTTTTTTTTTTTCTAGAACAGGCTCAGGTACTTTTTTAAGTTAATAAACTTATTTTTTAGAGCAGGTTTAGGTTCACATGAAAATTGTGTGGGAAGCACAGAGTTTCTGAATATTTCCTGTCCCCACATTTGCAAAACCTCCCCCACTATCGACATCCCACACATGGTCGCATTTATTACATTTATCACAATCAATGAACTGACATTGACATATTATTGTTAGACAGATCCTATCCACTTTAACCTTTCAGTTATCACCTGCAGTCCATAGTTTCAAGAGGGTTCTCTCATGGTGTTGTACATTTATAGGTTTTCACAAATGTATAATGACATATATCTAACATTATAATCCAAACAGAATAGTGAAACTATTAGAGGCCATAAGGAGCCTCTACTCTGCCTAGTTAGACTCTCTTTAAAAGGTTTTCTTAGACCTCCTTACCTAGTGATTTAAATTATTTTTATGTCTAATTTTCATGCCTATTGAGGTGAATAGATATAAAGTCTTTAAATTCTTTCTGTTCATAGTTCTTAAACAATTACAAAACTAAAATTAATTATAAATTAAATGCCATTAAAACTCTAGAGCTGCCCTGTCCGGTGAGTTCAGTGGTTAGAGCGTCAGCCTGCACACTGGATGTTCTCAGGTTTGATTCTCAGTCAAGGACATGTATCTGGATTACAGGTTCTACTCCTGCCCCTAGTTGGGGAGGCAACTGATCCCACATCAATGTTTCTCTCTCTTCCCCTCAGTGTTCTCTTTCACTCTCGAAAAATCGACGGAAAAAATGAAGCATATATGTATAAATCAAATGATATTTTATTGAAATTAAATGCCATTTGAGTTTAATAGTAGACATAAATACCTATTTTACTTTTCCCTGATTTACTTTATTATTTCCATTTTTAAGCATTATGGATCATGATAGGAATCATTGTCATTATCATGCATATTAATGTTTACAACCCAATCTATCATTTTGATGGGCCATTTTAATAGTATACTGCAATAATAGTGCTAAGAAATAAGTACTCATTTAATGAAAAGTTCTTTATTGTCTATTTAAAGTTATTTATTGCTATGAAGTGTTGGAAAATGGTTCATAAAAGAACCAGTCTGGCCAGTACAACTGAATATAGAACTGATAGCTCTATGACACCTTTTTCTTTTTTAGTTTGGTACACGTGTTCTGTCTCAGCTGGCACAGTAGGCTTATAAATACCAGTGCAGAGGTGGGCACTGCAGTCTTGTTGCAGCATTTAGACTTAAAGATGGTCACTCAGAAGATCTAAGATACATAATTTTAAAAAGACTTAACAAAAAAATTAAAAACAATTTTGAAATTCTCAGAGAACTCATGAATTCTCCAGAAATAAGTCCTTAGATCTAAGAAACTACTAGTAACACAGTATTGCTAATAACTAAATAAGTTTATGAAACAGTAACATGTAGTAATTAAATAAATTCACAATTTAGAAAAAAAATCCTTACCAAAATATTGAATAGCCAGCCTAATTTTAAACTTTGAAAATTTGTGCCAAGTTTAAATCATATGAGTTTTGTTATTAATATTTTTAAGAGTATTTACCTGAGATTCTTCAAACTGAAAGCTGAGAGTATTTTGTTCCTGGTAGATTAAACTGTGATGACATAAGAGTTGAGCTTCCTGAAAAATACCCACAGAGGAAGCCATTTGTAATAGGATAGAACTAGAGACTTAACAAGAGGAACAGAGACAGCAGGAGAGAAAATCCTAGAGGCGACGTCTACCTCTTCAACTCTATAGTTTCCTGATTACTTTCCATCAAATTACCTTTCTGGTTGAATCAGCTAGTTCCAATTAGGTTTTTCACTTAGCACTAGAAAGCATCTCTGTGTGTGTGTGTTCCATATTATAATTTAAAAGATTTGTTCTTTTTTTTTTTATAGGTGAAGATGGAGCTGGGAAAACAAGCTTAATAAGAAAAATTCAGGGGATACAGGAATACAAGAAAGGAAGAGGATTGGAATATTTGTACTTAAATGTTCATGATGAAGACAGGGATGGTGAATATCATCTATTTGTAACCTAAGTTTTCTGAAGTCTTTTCAAGGTGCACTGCTGCTTATATTAGTCTTGAGTGTGCCATTTTTCACTAAGAGTCCTACCATGTCATGCCAATCAGTAAATAGTTATGTTTAGGTATGTTTATTGGTTTGGGATTGGACTCATAGAATCATACTTTTAAACATCTTAATGTATTCTGGTGTGCAAACCAACTTTCTTGCTATTATTGAAGAATATCAATTTTCAGTTCATTTTCCCTCAGATGATGAAATAATAGTATCCCATGATTGTTTGCTGACTCCCCTTTATCTCCTTTTCATTTTTTGACATAAAAAGGTCATCTCCCCAGCATTTCTTATCTGATCAACCATTTTTTTCTTCTATAGATCACTTGCCTTCTCATTTTTATATATAATATCTTGAATATGCATGGCTCTATCTGCTGATGGTAAGAATAGCAACATATTATTCAGTCTGTGGTTTGGGATTAAGAAATATAAAATAGAGGATGCTGATGTTCCATGTTGGTAGTTAAATCATTTCACTGAATATTTCATAGTCCTTTACTAAATTGGTAGATGTGACCTAAATAGTTGAACTTTGCCAAAAGAGGCATTTCCTGTGGAGATGATCTAAAATACCAAGTATTGCTAGTTGGATGATGAAATAACTTAATGCTGTTGCCTTTCTTTTGTCTGTTGTAGATCAAACAAGATGTAATGTGTGGATCTTAGATGGAGATCTGTATCACAAGGGCCTCCTTAAATTTTCACTGGATGCCATTTTTCTGAAGGACACTCTAATTATGCTGGTTGTTGATATGTCAAAGCCTTGGACTGCTCTGGATTCTTTACAGAAATGGGCAAGTGTTGTTAGAGAACATATTGACAAATTGAAAATTCCTCCTGAAGAAATTAAAGAAATGGAACAAAAGTGTGAGTAGTCTAGAAATACTAATATAGATTTCAAAAACAAATTTCCTAACTGGCAATCATAATTGTTGGGAATTTTTTACTTTGAATAAAGTTTAATGAAAGAAATACAAGGGGAGCTCTGATTTTGAAATTCAGCTTAAATGCTATGCTAGATTTTAATATAGTTTTAAATTGGAAATGTCTTCATAATGGCAGACTTTTGTAGAGGTGCCTTAGCTCCTTTGCCAAAAGGCCATGTGTGCTCATTTTGAAAAGTTGTTTTCAAGATTTAAAAAAATGGAATCTTTCCTCAGCTGCTCATTTTCAGCAGTTCACTTCTTGATAAGCAGAACAATCTTATCAGCCTTGTCAAAATGAAATATGTCCAAAAAGATGTTAACAACCTAAATATAGGGTGTCCCAAAAAATATGTACTCACAATATATGTAGATTCTATTATATCTTGAAAATGAAAAGTATTTTAATAAACATTGCCTTTACAATTATTCAAAGTGAATATACATTTTTTGGGGGGAGGAATACCCTATATAAAGATGTTAAGCAGGTTTTATTGAGAAAAGTACATAATATATTTTGTACATGCCCATGTAAATTGGAAGTTTTTATGGATATTATGGAAATGATGTAGGTCATTTCTAACTGTAAACCAGTTGCCACAGTTCTGAATTTCACCAAAGAGTGCTTCATTTGTCAATGTTGTACTTTGCTTAAGAAAATACACAGATGGAATACTGCTTTTCTTTGTTATTGTTAGTTCATATAACTTTTTGGGGAGAATTGACATTTACTGTAATTTATATGCAAGGAAACAAAACACTTGAGAGAATATATATCCTAAATCATTGAAAAAGATGTCTAGCTGTTCTTAATCTATACCTTTCTTTCCTGTTGGCCATTGCCTTGGGTTTTCGTCCCCCTTTCTCTAAATTTATACCATAGCAGTGGTCCCAGGACTACCAGCATCAGTGTCAGTACAGCTGGGAGCTAGTCAGAAAATACACATTCTTAGGTGCCAACCCAGACTACTAAATCAGAAACTCCAGTGCGTGCTAAAAACTTGAGAAGCACTGTTAGATTTCAGCCTTTGGTCTGAAGGGTAGTAGCTACCAGAGCTGCTAAGGGTAAATGCATATCCCTTTGTTCCTGGAGGAACTGCACTCAAGTGTTCAGGATTCCCTCTTCCTTGACGCCATGTAAGTTTAAGATACTTTCTTCTTTTGTATCTCTGTGTAATATTCCCTCATATACTGTTTTAATCCTATGCTGTGGATAATTTGTTTTGTTTTTAAACATGAGAAGCAGTCTTATATGGGAATCCAGTCAGATATAGGAATCACTGGTTGTTTCTTTGAGAATTCCTCAAAGAATAATTACCGAATCAAAGTACATATTGTTTAGGCTCTTGATCCATTCACCTTGTTTTAAGTGACGATTTTGACAACCTTGCAAATAAGTGGAAGGAATTTATCAGTGTTGGTAATACCTCATTAATTCTCACCAGGGTTAAAGAATGAATGTGGCCTAAGATTGCACCTATGTAAACAGAAGATCAGAATAAAGGGTTTAGAAAAGAAAGCTAATATTTAGAAAATCATCTAGAATTGTCATTTAAATTGTGGAATTCTCCCTCCCTCTTTCTTCCCCACCATTACACATATATTTTTCTTTTATCCTTTCTCAGTACTCACTGTGAATTAGAGAAGATAGAGAGACAGGGCTAGATTGTGACTTGCCTAAAGTAATTTGCGCAAACTAAACTATACCTACGTTGAATCCCACTCTTCAGAGCCATTCAGTGTTGTACTCTGACTCCTAATAATTAATGTGGGATCAGTGTTTCTGTACTGTCCTTGAAATAGTTTTCACAAATCCTTTTCGTTCTTTTATACAAGACAGTATAAATTCTAGTAACATATATATTTAGATTGTGGTAGAAAAAGCTACCTGCTGAAATAAAGCAATTTCTAAACTATGTATTAAATTATTTACTTTGATTTTCAGTGATTAGAGACTTTCAAGAATATGTAGAGCCAGGAGAAGATTTCCCAGCCTCTCCTCAAAGAAGAAATACCATGTCACAAGAAGACAAAGACGACAGTGTGGTTTTACCCTTGGGAGCGGATACACTTACACACAACTTGGGCGTTCCAGTACTAGTAGTTTGCACAAAGGTTAGTTTGCTTCCTAGAGATTCTGTTACTGATATTAACCAAGGATGAACAACTGTTTTGTTTCCCAGATCCCTTTTGGAGTTGACACATTATTTTTTCCTAGATAATTTTTCTTAAATAGAAATAATAGTTTAAAATAATTAAGTGATATTTACATGTTGGTTTTATGATCTTGATCATAGTTTCTTTGAAAGAAAAGGTTACTTTGGATATTCTCTTTGTAATTGAATATATTTTCCAAATTCCAATTAGACTTCATTACACAGTCAGTTTAAAGAAATAAACAGCCAAAACCGGTTTGGCTCAGTAGGTAGAGTATTGGACTGCGGACTGAAAGGTCCCAGGTTCAATTCCTGTCAAGGGCATGTACCTTGGTTGCTGGCACATTCCCAGTAGGGGGTGTGCAGGAACAGCTGATTGATGTTTCTAACTTTCTATTCCTCTCCCTTTCTCTATGTAAAGAATCAATAAAATAGCCGAAACCAGTTTGGCTCAGTGGGTAGAGCGTCGGCCTTCAGACTGAAAGGTCCCAGGTTCAATTCTTGTCAAGGGCATATACCTTGGTTGTAGGCACATCCCCAGTAGGGGTTGTGCAGGAGGCAGCTGATCGATGTTTCTCTCTCATTGATGTTTCTGACTTTCTATCCCTCTCCCTTCCTCCCTGTAAAAAATTAATGAAATATATTTTTTTTAAAAATTTAAATCAATAAAATATATTTTTTAAAAAAAGAAACACAGGTGAGGTGATAAGTTAATTATTAATTTTTATAAATTTCCCACATTAAATGTTGGAATACTAATATCCTAATATCAGAAGATTATATACTTAAACAAATAGGCTTTTAAATATCTACTTTTAACACTTAAATAAAATGGGCTTTTAAGCACTCATTATGTGAAGTTAATATGTAGTTATCAGGGACTTTTTACTTATTTAATAAAGAGGTTCTGAGAGGATTGCTACAATCAAAATTCTGTTCATTTAATTTGTCACTATATACACTTTATAATAAAGTCAAATTTCCTTTAAAAATGATTTGTATATCAAGTTTATCTTCTCTGTAAGTCATGGAGTAGTGAAGAAAATGACCCTTTCGAGATCTAAAATTATTAACATTTTTGTAATACATAAAATTTGCATATATAATTGAAGGAGAATATGGAACTTATTCATCTTGGGGGTAAAGATGATAAATTTAATCTAGCTTACATTTTACTTTAAACACTATAAAATTTATCAATAACAGTTGCAGAAGGGTAGCATTTAAATTGTGGAATTAGATAAGGAAACTAATATTTAGAAAATCATCTAGGATTGTCATTTAAATTGTGGAATTCTCCCTACCCTCTTCCTTCCCCCCTCACGCATATATTTTTCTTTTATCTTTCCTCAGTACTCATTGTGAATTTAAAAAATTTAATATAGCTTAAATTTTACTTTAAACACTACAAAATTAATCAGTAACAGTTGTGGAAGGGTAGCTTTTAAATTGTGGAATTAGAGAAAGAAGCTAATATTTAGAAAATCATCTAGGATTGTCATTTAAATTGAGTGTTATCTGATTTTCAGATGATTCTGCTTTAGTTGTTATTTATACCTTTTCTTTAAGACTTTTTAAACTGTCACACTAGAATCCTCTTGTGTGTGGTTTGTTTTTGTTTTGTTTGGCAAAGAGTTATTTATTGGCAGATGTTTTCCTGCCAATTACAACAACAACTTGCTTCATAAATTTCCAAAGGAGAAAACTGTTAAGCCTAAAGGAACCTGAATCATTAAATAATGTCCTAGATGCACAAAACTTTCAAACCAGAAGAGATCATCTACTATATTTCACAGAATCTAAAGCACCATCAGGTGTTCTTCAGTTTCAGAGCTTTTAAAATGTGTAGGGGGATGGGAGAATGTGTGTGCTAAGGGTGGATGAAGAATGGTAGTTCCACAGGACTTAAAAACTAGACATTGAGATTCAGAGAGACTAAGCTTCTTGCCTTAGGTCCAGATCCTTTTATTTCATGTAAAGATTTCTTTACATATCAAATTTGACCCCAAACTAATCTATATCCTATCTAATAAAAGAATAATATGCAAATTTGACTATACCTTCACCACACCCCCAAGCCATGCTCACAGCCACACCCACTAGCCAATCAGGAGCAGATTATGCAAATAAACCCCAACCAAGATGGCTGCCACCACTGAGAGCAGAAAGAAGGCTTGGGTTTCCCCAGCAACAGAGGAAGCCAAACTTTCTGCCTGCCCTTGCCTGCCTAGGCCTCCACTCAATGTTACAAAGTTTCAATTATAAAAGATACAGAAATGGTGGCAGCCACTGAGCTGGAGAGAACAGATGCTTGGGTTTCCCTGGCAATGGAGGAAGCCAAGCTTTCAGCCTGCCGTTGTTGGCCTAGGCTCTCCACTCTAGGCTACAAAGTTTCCAACAGAAATGGCTGCTGCCACAGAGCAAGCAGAAAGCTTGGCTCTGCTCCAGGCTACAAAGTTTCAATTGTAGACATAGATTCATCCTAGATACCAGGGCATCCGCTTGGGTCGCTGGGGGCTGTGGCCGGCCTGCAAACCTCCACAGGCCTCTTGCTCAGGCCACCCCTCACACCAAGGGAACCCCCACCCTGATCTGGGACACTCTTCAGGGCAAACCAGCTGGCCCCCACCCATGAACCATGCCTCTATCCTATCTAACAAAAGAGTAATTTGCAGATTGACCATCACTCCAACACACAAGAGGGCTGCCCCCATGTGGTCAAAGATCCTGCTGCCATGTGGACACAAGATGGCCAGCAGGAAAGGGCCAGCAGGAGAGGGCCATTGGGAGGTTCCAGGCCCTGCAAGGGAGGGCAGTTGGGGGCAATCAAGCCTGCAGGGAGGGCAGTTAGGGGTGACCAGGCTGGCAGAAGAGGGAAGTTGGGGGCAAACAGGCTGACAGGGGAGCAGTTAGACATTAATTAGGCTGGCAGGGTAGTGGTTAGCGGGTGATCAGGCTGACAGGCAGAAGCGGTTAGGGCAATCAAGGAGGCAGGCAAGTGAGCAGTTTGGAGCTAGCAATCCTGGATTGTGAGAAGGATGTCCGATGGCCCGTTTAGGCCCAATCCTACTAGGATCCTACTAGGATCGGGCCTAAATGGGCAGTCGGACACCCCTCAAGGAGTCCCAGATTGGAGAGGGTGCAGGCTGGGCTAAGGGACATACCTTGCCCCCTGTGCATGATTTTTGTGCACCGGGCCTCTAGTAATCTATATAATAGAGGAATATGCAAATTAGCCAGGATGCCATAATATCATGACCGAACAGCAGGGAACAGAGGCTCGCCTGGCCAGGGCGAGGGACCTCAGGCTGCACCCCCCCACCTGGAAGGGCTTGATGGAGGTGGGGCCAGAGGGGTCTGGATCTCACCTAATGGGGGTGGAGCAATCCGGGTCTGGGTCTCCTGAGTTTTCAAAGTGCATCTGAGTGGTGGGCAGGGACTTGACACTAGGTCCTGCAGCGATTCCCAGACTCTGAGAGGAGGGAGATTTTCATATTCATTTTACTAATTTTCTTTCATCTCTGATACTTTTATTATAGAGAAAGGGCAAATAGCAATATTAAAATATTTCCTCTAATTAATTCCCTTTTAATATACACAAATTTTGTGCACCAAGCCACTAGTATTAGGTATAATGAACATTATTGTTTATTTTTAGATTTTATACCTTCAATTCAGAAAGGTTTTGGTGAAATATTTGAATGTGCTTTTTTTTTTTTTTTTCTGTAACATTTTTCTATAGCAAGTAGAATTTAGAATTTGTTTCTTTGACTGTACAGGTGACATTTAAAAAATAGCCTGTAATCCTCCTTTTTTTGCTATTGGTGAAATTATAGCGAGAGTGAAAAGGCACCAGAAGAGAAATGAAGGTCAACAGAGTTATCAGATAAACAGAGGAACAAAGAGGAAATAGTGAGAGATGCAGGCTCCCTGGGAACATAGTGTTTTATAGAACTAGAATAGATTTTAGATCTTAAAAACTTTGTTCTAGGTCATAAATAGTTGAATTAGCAAGTATTATAAGCTTATCTTGTTCTGTACGAAAACTTTCTCTTTAGTGTTTTTGCCACATTCAGTATAACTTTGAATTCAATGCCTTTTAAAGAAATAAATTATTTATTAGTCTTAAGATTCCAATTAAATGTCTCTAGACAAATAGGAGTAATTGATATTCTAGGTCCTTCTGTTCAAAGTGGTAGTTTTGTGATATTCCCTCACCCAAAATGGAACTGTTTGAATCATTATATTTAAATTTGATTATTTAAAGTTAATGTATTGTTTTTTAAATTATTTTAACCCAACAGTGTGATGCCATTAGTGTATTGGAGAAAGAACATGACTACAAAGATGAACATTTTGATTTTATTCAGTCACATATCCGGAAGTTTTGTTTACAGTGTATCCTTTTAATACATTGATTAGTGCAATGTACCTTCCCTGTTGATTTGTTTGTGTGTTTGTTTTTAAGGAAAGGAATTAAATTGATGGGACTTTAGAAATTCCGTAAGCTTTGTTCCTCTGCCTCTGGCTGGAAATATAATTTCAGTTCTCAAATCATTTATATCTGGGTATTTTAAGATATAAAAGCAAATATTGAAGTATATAAACTTGATTTGCTGTGTTTAAAGTACTAAAGAAAAATAAATATTAGACTTATTTGGAAAGTTTTAATGAGTATGCATTGTAATAATTCTGATTAAAAAGTTGTATTCATACCACCAATGTGTTTAGCCTAAAATGCTGAGATGAAACCTAGTATGTATTATCTTTTTTCAAGGTTCAATCCCCAGTTATAAAAAAAATAATTCAATATTCTTAGTATAATTAATAATCTTTTAGCTGGCCATTACACTATTGGCATTCTGTTTTAGAGTCTGAAACCAGTCGCCCCTCGCCCCCAAGTGGTATTCATTTATTGGGTGGGTGGTGAGGCAAGACCAACATTTAGGTTCGTGTGTTCTTATCCTATATAATTAAACCCTACAATGCAAATTGACCAAAAGGCTGAATAACTGGTTGCTATGACATGGCAGTGACTACCAGGGGGCAGACGCTCAATGCAGGAGCTGCCCATTGGCGATCAGTGCACGCCCACAGCGGGAGCACCGCTCAGCCAGAAGTCGGGCTCAGGGCTGGGGAGTGCAGCAGCGTTGGCAGGAGCTTCTTCCACCTCTGCAGCAGCACTAAGGACCCCTCGGGGGTCCCGGACTGCAATAGGTCTCAGGCCAGGCTGAGGTACTCCTTCTAGTCCATGAATGTCGTGCACCAGGCCTCTCGTTTTTAATATGTTTGGTATGTGATCTTATTTAAGAAAAGAGTAATATGCAAATTGACTGTGCATCCATCTGCCACCAGCCACTCCCACCAGCCAATGAGGAGCAAATATGCAAATAAACCCAACCAAGATGGCTGTAGCCACAGAGAGCAGGAGGGAGGCTTGGGTTTCCCCAGCAATGGAGGAAGCCAAGCTTTCTGCATGCTCTTGCCACTCAGGCCTCTACACTAGACTACAAAGTTTCAATTGTAGAAGATACATAAATTCCAGATACCAGGGCCTCCACTTGGGTCGCTGGTGTGCATGGCCGGCCTGCAAACCATTACAGGCCTCTTGCCCAGGCTGCCCCACACCCCAAGGGAATCCCCACCCTGATCTGGGACACCCTTCAGGACAAACCAGCTGGCCCCAACCTGTGCACCAGGCCTCTATCCTATCTAATAAAAGAGTAATATGCAGATTGACCATCACTCCAACACAAGATGGCTGCCCCCATGTGGTCAAATATCCTGCCCCCATGTGGACACAAGATGGCCAGCAAGGGAGGGTAGTTGGGAGGGACCAGGCCTGAAAGGGAGAACAGTTGGGGGCGATCAAGCCTGCAGGGGAGGGCAGTTAGGGGTGACCAGGCTGGCAGAGGAGGGAAGTTTGGGGTGACTGGGCCTGCAGGGAAGGACAGTTGGGGGGGAGCCAGGCCTGGAGGGGAGAGCAGTTGGGGGGTACCAGGCCTGCAGGGGAGGGCAGTTAGGGATGACCAAGCCTGCAGGGGAGGGCAGTTAGGGGCAAACAGGCTGGCAGGGGAGTGGTTAAGGGGTGATCATGCTGGCAGGCAGAAGTGGTTAGGGGCAATCAGGAAGGCAGGCAGGAGAGCAGTTGGATTGTGAGAGGAATGTCCGCCTGCCCGTTGGTGGGATCGTGCCTATATGGGCAATGGGATATCCCTCAAGGGGTCCCAGATTGGAGAGGGTGCAGACTCGGGGGCCGAGGAACACACCCCTCTCCCCTGGGCAAGAATTTCGTGCACTGGGCCTCTAGTCTCCATATATAATCTAAAGTAGTGGTTTTAAAATCTGGCTGTGCCATCTAAGACTTACTAACTGGGAACATTACAAGGTCAGCTAGAGAATCTATACTTCTGAAAAGCATTCTGAGTGATTTTGATGATCACAAGGTTAGAAAACATAAGGAATCTTGTCTAGTCTGGGTTACAAGGATTAGATGAGCCAATTAATAACATGTACAACTAATAGGGGATAAAGTGAGGTTAGGAGTGAATGCTTTCAAGAGAATTTACTGTCAAAAACTTCACCACAGTTTGAGTGCATCAAAGGGAGAGAGTTGTGCACCAGATAGTTTGTGGTTTCATTCCACAACCAAAGCTTTTGGGTCTGAAAAGTGAAGAAATATTAGGAGTAGGTAGCAATGATAAATAATATACATGTATTTATAGTATCAGTAGTTTTTCATTTTCATTAATGGACATTTAAGGACCACTTAATAGAAAGCCCAGCTGAGTAATGAATAAGATCACTCTGCGCTGGTAGTTTCCCTTTCCTTTTCCTTCAGTACTTTGTTCTCTCCATGGCCCTTTCTCATGTCACAAATTGGTTGAGTCGGGTTGAATTAAAGGGCATTAGTCTATATAAAGAGTCTTTAAAAAGAGAACAAAAAGTGAAAGTAACTGAAGGAAGTATATAAAGCCCTTTTTATCTTTGAAGATTACAAAATTTGAGAATAGCCTCTTTTAAGATATATTAATGCTCTACTTGAAAATGTACATACAGAAATGTAATCAGGAAGTAAACTGTCCACTGAGATAATTACAGACCTTTTAGTAGGGCTAATTGACGTTAAAAGAATACAGAATGTGACAAGTCACTTAAAAATAGTGAGGTGTGCCGAACCGGTTTGGCTCAGTGGATAGAGCATTGGCCTGCGGACTGAAAGGTCCCAGGTTTGATTCCCGTCAAGGGCATGTACCTTGGCTGCGGGCACATCCCCAGTTGGAGGTGTGCAAGAGGCAGCTGATCGATGTTTCTCTCCCATCGGTGTTTCTGACTTTTTATCCTTCTCCCTTCCTCTCTGTGAAAAATCAATAAAATATATTTTAAAAAAATAGTGAGGTGTGTGTGTATCAGTGAGTGAGGGCAGCAGTTCAAAATTATATTTATTTTTAAATTTTTAATTGCAATACAAGTTTTTCAGCTGTAGACATCTTTCAAATTACAAATTGGTTCACATGAGAAAGATCATTGATAAAAAATTTACACAGTTAAGCTTTTACTTAAGACTATGATATTCTACCAAGATTTATGCTAAGTTGTATTTAGCAATACCACTTTTAGGTTCGTGTCCTAGCAAATATGCATGTCTCTCAGTTCAGAAGTCAGCCCATTCCCAGCATTTCCTTTGGCGTAAGTTACCGGCTCTTTCAGGATACTATGGCCGGTGTCACAGAATTCCTGATAGCCTCTCTCACCACACAGTCAGTAGTCACACTGACCCTTTTTTCACAGGCCTTTTTTGATTTATCATGTTGTTTGGGTAAAAGTTAGGATCAGCTTTAATTAATATATCTTGTGCTATTGTCTTAGCTCAGGTTTTGGCCCTGAAATTTACTTCACCTTGGATCATTTCTGAAAGCTTTCTGGTAATACCTATTGGTTCATCTTCTCTTTTTTGTGGGTCTTGGAGCTTTGTCCCCAAAGTCCTCATTCCTGGAGCTAGTAAAAATCATAAGAAGTACTTGTGCAAACCATTTTTGTTAAAAAGGCAAACAAAACAGTTGTTGATAAATAATACCCCTCCTGAAGTTTAACAAGGCAGTTGCCTCTGTATGTGCTTTAAATATAGGTGGTAGTAGTGTCAGTATTATTAAATTTACCTTTTCTTTTTTGGCTTAATGAGACTTTTGGTTTTATTTTATTACTATAGGCCCAATGCACGAAATTCATGCATAGGTAAGGTCCCTAGGTCTGGCCAGAGACAGGGCCAATCTGTGAGGCGATTGGGGGGGCCCTCTGCTGGCACCCACCTTGGCCAGCTTGGCACTTCCTGCTTGCTGGCCTCGCTCCCCACCACTGCAGCCAGTTGCCTCCCTCTGCAGAGGTAACCAGTAGGGTGATGGAGGGGCAGTCCCCTGATCACCCCACTGCCACAGGTCACCTCCCTCTGCAGGGCAACTGGCAGGACAATCGGGGAGCCCCTGCTGGTACCTGCCTTGGCTGGCCTGGGCCCTGCAGGCTGGGGGCAGCTCCTGTGTTGAGCATCTGCCTCCTAGTGGTCAGTGCATGTCATTCTACCAGCAGTTCTGCCATTCGGTCAATTTGCATGTTAGGCTTTTATTATATAGGATAGCTTATTATAAAATGTTTTATTTGCCTTTTAGCCTGCATTTAAATATTTTATACTTTTGAAATATTCGATGACTATATATAATATACCTTTAGACATTATTTTTGAAATGAATAAATTATGTAGCTGTGAATGTTAGGCTGAGAACAAGAACTTTATAACCTGTTTGTGGAATTTGTCCAGAAATTTCTTTAATGGTTCTATTCAGATGGTGCAGCACTTATTTACACGTCAGTAAAAGAAAACAAAAATATAGATTTAGTATATAAATACATTGTTCAGAAACTATATGGATTTCCATATAAGATTCCTGCTGTTGTGGTGGAAAAGGATGCAGTATTTATGTAAGTATGCTCTTAAATATATTATTTTATCATGTA
This sequence comes from Antrozous pallidus, assembly GCA_027563665.1. NCBI lineage: Eukaryota > Metazoa > Chordata > Mammalia > Chiroptera > Vespertilionidae > Antrozous > Antrozous pallidus. The sequence continues at coordinate 49,912,854 of CM050524.1, read as the reverse complement.
TTATTGCTACAGTTTGATGGTGAGTCATCATTTTCAGTTTTGAGGTGAGATCAGTAGAGACCTTTCCATGATAAGTAGGTGAGAATCTGTCCCTAGATTGTTTTATTTATAACTTGCCCTGTCCTATTTGTCATTGTCTTTTAGATTTACTGCTGGCCTGAGCCCTCTTTGAAAGGCCATGTTATTGCTATCTATTGAGTGTATATATATCAATATATCTACTTACTCTTTAAATGGTTATGATATAACATAAAGCACCGAATGTGTAATTTAGGTATGATTTTAAAAAGTTACCTGAATAAAATTAGGAGGTGATTTAGTAAACCATAACTTGAGCCCTATAATTTAAAAAGCTGATTAGTTTTCCATAATTAGTCAAATTTATTTTTATAAACGTGTTCCTTTTAAGCTGATCATGGCTTAAATGAAAAGAATGACTACATAAATGCTTGAAAATTTCTCATGTGTGTTTCTTTCCAGTCCAGCAGGGTGGGACAATGATAAGAAAATAGGAATATTACACGAAAATTTTCAAACATTGAAAGCAGAAGATAATTTTGAAGACATTGTAACTAAACCACCTGTTCGAAAGGTAACGGTTTTAGTGTCTACACAGATAGTCTCAATGCTTATGCCTTTAAACTGAGGGGGAAGTCCGTAATTTTAGGGCTGTACGATAGGAAGATAAGTGTCTTATCCTCTGAAAGGGATTTCTAGGTGTAATTTGAGTGTTGGTAATGTGTCATTCAAAATAAAGGTCTGTTTGATCAGAACGTAAAGCAGCTATTCAGTTACTGAATCATGCCTTAGCCTTTGGCATATTTGTATTAGAAAATATTAGTTCAGAGTTCAGATTTTAATGGAAATCACAGATTAGTATGAGTGAGGATATGGATCTTTTAACAGTTTGAATAGGTAGAAGCTGTGAATTTTCTAACCTAGACCTCAGATTTAGTCTTGACTATTACATGTCTCTCTATGACTGTTAAATTGGGTTCCAGAAGGTACTTTTCTTTGTATATCTTAATTTCATGTTAACCAGTTCATGATGTTCTAATAGTTAGGTATTACAGATATTTCTGAAAAGTTAGATATAGTACTTCTCACTAACTTTGAATTTGTATGTTGGAAGAAAAAGTAATTTTGATTTAATATACATTAAGAGTCTTACTTAAGAATCCATTTACATTCAGCAGCTTTCTTCTGTTTGTGGGTAATCAGAAAAAAGAAAAGTAATATCAAATAAAAAATCGGTTGATGTGGTATTTGGTTTGCATGTCTATTAAAGAAATACACACATTAAAAAGCAATGGTTTCCCCCAGTTTTTCTTTTACCAACAAATTGGGCTTTGTTTTAGTTGTCTTGATGGAGCCATGTTTAGGCACTAGGTGCTAACTAGGAGGGTGTGATGTAACAGTAAATCAACACACGGGCCCTCTCTCAAGGGGTCAGAAGTGCTATGCAAGTGAAGCAGAGGGGAGAAACAAGACGGGAGCAGAGGCATGCTGTTGTTGAAATGGTGAGGGCATGTCCGTGGTAAGAGGGGAGAGTGGTGAAGGCAGAGGGAACCGGAAGTGCATGTGCCCAGAAGCAGGAATGCCCAAGGGGTTAGGAGATGGAAGGCAGAGTTAAGGTCTTTTGGGGCCTCCCTGGGGGTGCAGAAAGGACTTTGGATTTCATTCTTAGAGGGATGTAAAGTGCTTGGAGGGGACGTTTGAGTAGAGGAGTGATGTAATCTGATCTAACCTTTTAAAAGGATCACTCTGGCAACTGGTGGAAAATAGACCATGTGTGCATGGAAAGCCACTTGCTCCTGATTTCCCTGAAATGAGATTGTGATAGCTCTTCTGTCTGCTGTATAATTAGGAAAAATGAGTTGCAAATGTCCCCAGTTGTACTGCTTCTAGACTTGCTCATTTATGCATTGCTCATTGTTAATTTCAGTTTGTGCATGAGAAGGAAATTATGGCAGAAGATGACCAAGTATTTCTTATGAAGCTACAGGTATGAAATTACACCATAAACAGACTTAGTGTGGTTAATGGGTAAGCTGTTATTGTATATGGTTTCTTTAAAAATACAATAGAGCCCTAGCCAATTTGGCTTAGTGGATAAGCATTGGCCTGCCAACCAGACGGTCCTGGGTTCAGTTCTGGTCAGGGGCACATACTTGGGTTGCGGGCTCCTCCCCGGCCTGGGCCCTAGTCAGGACACATGGAGGAGGTAACCAATAGATGTACTTCTCTCACATCGATGCTTCTCTCTGTCTTCTCTCTTCTCCTCTCTCTAAAATCATTAAAAAAATATCCTCGGATGAGGATTTAAAAAAAAAGAGGAAAATACAGTACATGTTATATGAGTACCTAACCTAGAATTCTGTTGTGTTTTTTCAGACCCTTTTAGCAAAGCAACCACCAACTGCAGCTGGGCGGCCTGTGGTCAGTATTACAGATTTTGACAAAATTATTAAAATGCAGTGCATACTGCTTTAGTTCTTGATTTCTTAAAGCATATACATGTCTCATATGGATGTGCTTTAATATAAACAGGAATTAAGAATTCTTCTAGAATTTGTGAGATTTTTTAAAGATAAATTTTATTCCCTTTTAGATGACTTAAATGGTAAAGATCTATTTTGCAGTGTTTGTCATGCATCACTTTTGAATCATTTATACGTGTTATTTTATAAATCCTCACAACAGCCCTATGAGGCAGGAACTGTTATTAGCCCCATTTTGTGCGGGGGAAATGGAAGCTTTGAAGGACATTGGCTTCCCTAAGATTATGCAGCTGTTAGGGTGTAAGTCCACATTGGAACCCAGATCTGACTCTCAAACTTACATAAGTAACCACCCTTCATTACTCAATACGTTTTCTTTTTCCATTGAAGGGAAAATTAGTATTCTAAAATGTGAAGGGTCTCTGGTATTTTCTAATAATGTGGATGTTAGGGTTTGGCAGTGAATGAATTTCCAACCACAAGAAGAGATGCAGAGAGGAAGTTTATTTTACTTTCCCAGAAGGGAAAGGCCTGGTGCATTGCTAATCAATACAGGGCAAGAAATAAAAAGCACCTTCCCCCTTTAAAGAGTAATGGCTGCTGTTGCTAGGTGACAAGAAAGGGAGGAGGATTTTGGGTTGAAGTTGAGCAGACATCAAGGAGATTGTCTTGAAAATATAGTTCGTTTTTCAGGAGCTGGGGACAGATGTCCTAAGGAGGTGTCTTACTAGTATTTTTCCTAAGCCTATAAAATGGTGGTTCTCAACCTTTTTTTTTTTTGGCAATGCCCCACCTAAGCATCTCTAAACTCCTGATGCTCACCCTATGACATATAATTCTTATTATTCAAAAAGTGAATTCATGCTCACGTGGAGGAAGCCTGAAAGGCCATTAACTTGGTCTAAGCAAGCTTCCAAAGAACATGGCACCAATGAAAGAGAAAAATAAAAGAATGAAAGGACAGTTGAAGTACTGAGGAAGAAATCACTAAGAAATTGTTTTAAAAAACAATAATATGAAGTAATATGAAAAAAATACAAATAAAGTTTCAAAACATAGATAACTAAAATTCATAAATATGTCACCATATATATTTATACACTGTATATGAGGCCCCTAGAACAAAAACAAAAACAAAAAAGCAAAAAATTCACTATTAGTAATTCATTCGCAAATTGCCCCTTTAACAATCAAATTGTCCCCCTATGGAGCATGTGCCCCACATGGGGAGCTACTGCTGTAAAGCATGCTTAGAGGAAAAGTTATGAAGAGTTCATAACTTGAAGGGGAAGAGGCAAGAGAACTATCTACTAACTAGAGATTCCTTGGTATGAATTATCCCTGAGTTGTAAAAACAGCAGGAAGGAGGAGGAATGCAAGAATGTAGCCTTGAGAGTAGCTTATCTTGTCTTGCAGTTTGGACAGAGGGGCTGTTTGAATCAGAGAGCTAAAAATACTGGGATTTAATTACTAGATGCTTTTCATAAATTGTGGAAGGCCACAGCAAAGAAAAAGGCCTCTTTTTTTTCTCCTGTCCTTAACAAAGGACATGATTGATAAACAGTTTTGTCAGTGGTTTGCAATGTAAAAGAACAGATGGGGTACAGTTGCACAGTAATTTCTTCTATAATAATAAAAGCATAATATGCTAACTAGACCAGATATGCTTCTGGATGTCCTTCCTTCCAGACAAAGCTATAGCGGGCGGGGGCTGTTGGAAAGGCCCCCAGCCAAGGCAGCAGCAGTGGTGGGTGGGTGGGAGCCAGGGCCAAGGCCCTTGCACGAATTTGGTGCATCAGGCCTCTAGTTTATAATAAGAACTTTTGTGAAGTTGCAACTTTCCAGTTTTTATAATTATGGGTTTCCTATTACATAGGATGCTTCACCAAGAGTCCCAGGAGGCTCTCCTCGAACACCAAACAGATCAGTGTCATCCAATGTTGCCAGCGTGTCACCCATCCCTGCTGGGTCAAAAAAAATTGATCCAAACATGAAAGGTACATTTCTTCTTTTTATTGGAGAAAACAACATGTTTTCAGTAGAAAGAAATCTACATAGAAACCCTCCTTTTACCATAGCATTTTTTGTGCATAGCTTCTAGTCTTTGTCTCTATAGATATAATCTCATAGTTAATCAGACTGAAAACCATTTTACAGTATAGTCTTAATATGCTATTTCTATCATGGAAACTTTATGGTAGCTTTGTGTTTGTTTAATCATTCTCCTATAGTAGATAATGAAGAAATTCATATTTTTATAATAGGTTACCTGCAATTAACATGAAAAGCTATATGCATAATTATACAGGAGTATTAGATAACTTTTTATAATACTCGAGGCAGATATTTTTCAACATTATATTTTTTAAGAATCCCTTTCAAAGCGGAGATATATAGCAACTAATATCTGTTTAATATGCCTTTGGCCTTTTTAAAATAACATTCTAACATTTTGTTCTATATGAGTAGATTAGAGAAGTTACCTAACCTCTAAGATCAACGTAGACTTGAATTTGGAACATATAGCTCTTAAATTTCAAGTCTATAATTCATTTTCTGTGGTAATTACTAAAATAATAATTTGTAGAAAAACCTGATGTTTTGATTGAAAGTTTCTGTTTTTTGTTCTATAGCTGGAGCTACAAGTGAAGGTGTCCTGGCAAATTTCTTCAATAGTTTGCTGAGTAAAAAGACCGGTTCTCCGGGAGGCCCCAGTGTTGGTGGTGGCAGCCCTGGAGCTGGGGCTGGAGGTGGAAGCAGTGGTTTACCACCATCTGCCAAAAAGTCAGGTATCGTTACCAGAGCTCTTTTTTATTTTTATTTATTTTTAATAAAACAGCTTTATGGAGGTGTAATTTACATACTGTGAAGTGAAGTTCACTCATTTAAAGTATACAGTTCAATAGTGTTAGTATAGTTACAGAGTTATGCAAACCATCATTATAATCTAATTTTAGGATATTTTCATCTTTCCAGAAAAAAATCTCCAACCTATAAGCAGTTACTCCTTCCCTCCCCTGGAGCCCCTAGTCCTGGGTGACACTAATCTGATTTTTGTTTCTGTGGACTTGCTGATCAGGAGATTTCGTATAAATATGGCTTCTTTAACAATGTTTTCAAGGTCCTTTTATATTTCAATATTTCAATATTTTATTTCTCTTGTACTGCTGAATAAAATTCCATTGTATGGATATTCCACACTTTATCCATTCATCAGTTAGTGGACATTTATATTGTTTCCACTCTGGGGCTATTATGAATAATACTGCTATGAATGTACATTCCCTAAAGCAAGGTATGAGTGTCCCAATTTCTCCAGATTCTCTTCAACATTTGTTATTGTCCATCTTTTTTATTAGAACAGTCCCAGTGTTTGTGAAATGCCAGTGTGTGTGAAGTCCTGTCTCATTGTGATTTTGATTTGCATTTCCCTGATGAGTAATGATGTTGAGAATCTTTTCATGTGTTTCCGACCATTTGTATACCTTCTTTGGAGAAATTTCTGTTTAAATCCTTTGCCCATTTTTAAATGGGGTTATGTGTCATTTTACCGTTGAAGTTTTAAGTGTTCTTTAAATATCTGTGTACTAGACCCTTATCAGGTAAAGGGTGTGCAAATGTTTCCCCTCACTGAATTGGTTTGATAGTGTCATTTATAGCACAAAAGTTTTTGATTTTCATGAAGTTTAGTTTCTTTTTATTTTGTTGCTCTTTAAACAGACTTTTTAACCCATTTTCCTTTTTTAATCCCATCTCCTTGCCAGCTTTGTCACAAATACCTGCAACTACCGTGTTTTTGAACCTTTTACAGGTTTCTGGGTATAAATTGAATTGCTCTTTGGCTTTTCTTATGGATGGTGAAGATTAAGTTTCTCAGTACTGTTAATTTAGTTACCACTAACCCATCTTCTTTCTGGATTTCGAAATGTTATTTTCTGTTGTAGTGTTCTTACTGTCCTATGCCTTTTTTGAAAATATCTTTATGAGATTAACTGACAGGTGCTAGTTTTTGCTTCCTTCCAGACTTCACAGTTTAAAATGAGGGAATTTATTTTTAAATTAGGATGTTTATGCCACTTAATCTAAAAGTAAAAGACCAAATGAGAGACAATAGCATTTATTTGAGATCCAAAAGAATAACTAGTCAGGAAGCACTGATTCAGTCAGAAACCTAAATAGTTCCAGGAGACAAAGGCCAGGGGGATCAGGAGTGTTTATGAGAAAGGGAAGGTGAGCAATTCCATCAACTACTCAATTTTGTCAGCCTCTAGAAGAAGGCAATTCTATAATACAGGTAAGCCAACAGAGTGATGCTAATTCTAAAGAATGTTTTTATTTTCAGTCTTGTAGCTATGACAGTCTGATTTCTTGTTGACTTTGCACACAGTTGTTTGGGATACAGTGCAGCTTTAGGCCCAGTCAAAGATTATTTTGCCCTGTTTCAACATTCCAAAGGTTGGAGGTAATCTCTGGGACCGCAGCTCTGACTCCATTTTAAAGTGACTTCGTTTATGTTTTTTACTTTAGTATGCTACATAAAATTAATGAACCCATTGGCAGTTTCTTTAATGAAGAGACATTGCTATAAAAGATACTGTTAGTTATATCTAAATCTCATTTCTTTTTCTCCAATGTAGGCCAGAAGCCTGTCCTATCAGATGTTCATGCAGAACTGGACAGAATTACACGAAAACCAGTCACAGTTTCTCCTACATCACCAACATCTCCTACGGAAGGAGAAGCTTCTTGAAGATACCAAATAAAGCCATTTACTCAGTTTTCTGGGATAATGTAAACTTGCCTCTGCCTTTTCCTTCAAGAGTGGAATTAGGGAGCTGCAGTTCTTTGTCAGATGGACTAAACTTACAATTTTTTTTTTTTTGTGGTTGCCCATTTTTATAAAAGGAAGCTATACAGAAGAAAAATTATTCTTCACTATGTAGGATTGCTATTTGCATTGCCACTTTGCATAAGGAAGTAAGTTTGGATTATGAAAACCTCAAAATTTATAGATCTGAAATTCAACCATGTGATTATATTCTAAAGGCTACTTAAAACATACAAGAAGGTTCAAGGAAGGGCAGAAAACAATATGCTCTGGGCATTTGACTGACTGTGAAGACCAAGCTTAATTAAGTTAAGACTATTCAAAATCAATTTTTAAAATTATGTATTAGCTCTACTGGAAAAAAAGATGATTATTAAATTTTCCACACCAACATAAATATACCATCACAAATGGAATATGCTGGCTGAGAAAACTTATCAGATAGCATTTGACACACTAGTCATTGTCTAAATCAATGATCTTGTAAGTTGTTATCAAAATACAATTTAAAATATTGATCAAGATTCATTTATTTGAGAAGAAAAGAAAGCACACTGCCTAAATGTGTAAAAGAAAAATGCAGAGGTTATTAATGTAAAGCAGTAACAGTCTCTGGATTTGTCTATATATATATGTCATATACATGTATGTCATATATGTATATATATATATGGCTCTGCCTTAATACACCCCTTTTTTGTTTGTGACTTTCAATTGTAATCAGTTAATAAAGTATTTATTCTCTGCATTCAGGTTCAAATAACTTGTTGCATTCTCTTATATTTAAATTTGTTTTTTTAAAGTGTTTGACTAATTAGGATTATTAAGCATTCTGATTTTTCTACCTGTTTCTAAGAGATTGAGTACATGAGATTGAGTATCTTGGTAAGTTTGCTTAAATTGGGAGTTTACCTTGATCAATAAATCCCCACATGTCTTGAACTGCAGAATCCTGTGTCAGCATTCCTAGAAGATAAAAATACAGCCTTTTATCATTAATTAATGCAAAGAAGCTGTTTTTAAAAGCTTGTCAAATGCACTGACACATAGCCACTTTTTTTTAATCTTTATTGTTCAGTTTATTAATTACATTGTTTCCCCTTTTTTATCCCCCTATATCTCCCCTCCACCCTGTACCTATCCCACCTTCCACCCTCACCTCCCCCTCCCCAATGTCCTCTCCCATTGTTCAAGATTTTTGTCCAATCTCTTGCTGTACTTCCCACAACCCTTTTCTCCCTAAGAATTGTCAGTCCATTCCCTCTCTATGTCCATGTTTCTGTTATATTCACCAGTTTATCCTGTTCATCAGCCTATCAATTCACTTGATTTTTATGTTCATTTGTTGATAGATGTGTATTTGTTGTTCATAATTTATATTTTTACCTTTTTCTTCTTCCTCTTCTTAAAGAATATCCTTCAGCATTTCATATAATATTGGTTTGGTGGTGATGAACTCCTTTAGCTTTTTCTTATCTGCGAAGCACTTTATCTGATCTTCAGTTCTGAATGATAGCTTTGCTGGATAGAGTAATCTTGGTTGTAGATTCTTGCTATTCATTATTTTGAATATTTCTTGCCACTCCCGTCTGGCCTGCATCGTTTCTGTTGAGAAATCTGCTGACAATCGTATGGGTGCTCCCCTGTAGGTAACCAACTGTTTCTCTCTCTCTCTCTCTCTCTCTCTCTTTTTTTTTTTATAAACAGGAGACTCCTATATATTTTAAAAAATATTTTATTGATTTTTTACAGAGCGGAAGGGAGAGGGATAGAAAGCCAGAAACATTGATGATAGACAGACATCGATCAGCTGCCTCATGCATGCCCCCTACTGGGGATGTGCCCGCAGCCAAGGTACATGCCCTTGCCGGAATCAAACCCAGGACCCTTCAGGCCGCAGTCTGACGCTCTATCCACTGAGCCAAACTGGTCTTGGCTATTTTTCTCTTGCTGCTTTTAATATTCTCTCTTTATCTTTTGCTCTTGGCATTTTAATTATGATATGTCTTGGTGTGGACCTCTTTAGATTCCTATATTTTGGGGTTCTGTGTACTTCTTGGGCTTTTAAGTCAGTTTCTTTCACCAGGTGGGGGAAGTTTTCAGTCACTATTTCTTCAAGTAGGTTTTTATTAACTTGCTCTTTCTCTTTTTCTGGCACCCCAATAATTCGGATGTTGGCATGCTTGAGGTTGTCCCAGAGGCCCCTTACACTATCTTCAATTATCTGAATTCTTTTTGTTTCTTGCTTTTCCAGCCGAGTGGATTTTGCTTCTTTGTATTTCAAATGTTTGACTTGGTTCTTGTGGCCCTCTGGATTGCTTTTAGGACTGTGTAATATTTTTTATTTCAGTCTGTGTATGCTTGATTTCTAGTTGGTCCTTTTTCATATTCGTGAGGGTCTGGTTCATATCCTCAGAGGTCTTGTTCATTTCCTTGAGGGTCTCATTCATTTCCTTGTAAGTCTCATTCATTTCCTGGTTGGTCTTGTTTATTTCCTTGTAGTTCTCATTAAGTTCATCGGCCTTTTCTAGGAGCCTCTTAAAAAGCCTTATAACTGTGGTTTTGAACTCTATGTCTAGTCGTCTTTTCCTCCATTTCTTTCACACCTGATTTCTTTCCATATCTCTGCATGGTGGCTGCTTTATGTGGTAGATATCCTCAAAGGGACAGTGGCTCAGCCTCCCCAGTTACCTGAGGTGGGTACTCTTACTGCAATCCTTTATGGGTTGTACAGTATTTTTGAATTTAAACCCAGCTTCTTGTTGTTAGCCCTAGGAGGGTTTGACCTCCAGGCCAATTGGCTGTGAAGGGAGAATGTGTTCAGGTTGGATGGGCGGAGTCTCTGAGCTGTGCAGGCAGCCTCAGTGTCAGCTACGTCCTATGCGGCACTCGCAGGCGCGGGTCTCTGTTGGATGGGGATGGCTGCAGACACCTCCAAGAGAAAGCCGCTAGTCTCTTCCCCTTGCCAGACAACTCTGCCTCTCCCCAAATGAGTCTGCACACCCAAAGTCTAGCCCAGGGTTGTAAAATAGATGGTTTCTGGAACCAGGAGACAAGTTTCCAGGGGGCAAGTCGTGGGTTTGTGCGACACTTGCGGGCAAACTTCTTTTCCCCGCCTCCGGGTTTCTCCTCAGACTAGGAGACCTCTGCCGCGCCCCGCTTCCAGGGTACATCCCCCGGACCTCAGACCTCGCCTGGCACTGGGGAATCTGTGCAGTGGGACATCTCCACGTACCCCGGATCTCAGACCTTGCCTGGCGCTGGGGAATCCGTGTAGTGGGACGTCTCCACCCTCCCTGTTGGCGAAATCCAGCCAGGGTTGCTGCTTCAGCCCTACAGCCCGCGTGCGCGACCAGGACGGCTCCTAACCTGTTTCCGTCTTCAAGGCTGCGCTCCCGCTGCTCCTCTGAGTCTCAGTGTCCCACCTTTACTCTTATTTGTAGAGTTTTCACTCAGCCAGCTTTCTGGCGATTCTGGGTGATGTCTGTTCTGCTGTTATGTTGTAGTTCTTAAATCGTTGCTCGGGGCAGAACAATAGGTGTTTACCTATGCCACCATCTTCCACATAGCCACTCTTGTAGAGGTGAGAACACCTATTAGTTCTACTTTTTCAATATTTAGTTTTCAGTGCTTGTTTTAGAACCTTCATAAGAACAATTTCATCTTATTGAAGTTCACCTAAAGAACACTTATACATTTGATCTTTGAGTCATTTCAGATAATTGGAAAATGTGGTTACTATACTTTAAATTGGGTTTTGTTAGTTCTTTAAAATACATATTTCAAAATTTTTTTTCCCAGCAAAATGTTGAAGGATACCAGTTCACATACTACTTTCATTAGAACCTTAAAGCCTGTTTAGTTTTATAATAGTATTTGGCTCCTAATAGTTGAGTATAAATGCTAAAAATATATGAGGGTAATAATTTGTTTCAATGTGGAAAAAATTTAGTTTGTTCAGGGCATAGAAAAACATATGCTTGATAAACATGAGATGAAAAATGCCATTGATAAAATTTTTAGTCCAGAAAACGTATAATCATGGTGTTGTAAAGACCAACTTTTCTAAACTAATACTTGATAAAGTGAAACTAATGAAGGGAAGAAAATTGTAGACTGTATATTGAGCTCTGCTTTGCAATGGCTGCTATGTTGGCTTGTTTAGACCAACTCATTTTTTCTGTATGACATTGGAGTTGTATTAGAAAATCCTTGAAATTAATAATTGAGTTGTTACTTGAAATAACTATAATTGTTCCCTTTATATGAGATTCCGTTTTAACTAATCTAAAACCTTGTGTTTACCATATTTAAACCTAAAACCTATGTCCCAATTGTGCAAGGAAATTTGTTTTTAAGCTTTTTTTAAAGCACTTTTTACTTAAGTATACAGAGAAGTAGAAGTTACAGGAGTATAGCGTGAAATACCATACAGTGATCACTTATAACCAACACCAAGATCAAGAACAACAACATTACTGGCACCCCAGTTCCCTGTGTGCCTCATGAGAACACTCACCCACCAACCAACCAACCAACCACTGCCCGAAGCTGTAGGTAAGTTTTTGTGTGTATACTTCTTTGTATGTTTTTTCACTTCCGGAACCTTTATCAATGTTTCCCATTCCAAAAAATAGTATTTAATCAACGGAGGAAACACTGAAGACTGTTTTCTATATACAGAAATGACAAAGCTCTGTGTTCGGGTTGCCTGGTGACAGGATTCCCTGTCATCCAGATACCAAACTGGGCCCCACCGTCACTCCCCCAAGAAATCAGAAGAGCCCACGTTTCTTTATTACATGGCTCACACATAATTAGACTGGACTAGAGGACAACTAACATAGAAGCAAGGAGACTAAGAGACCCATAGTCTTTTCCTACTCCCAAATACCACTTAGGAATGAACTGGAATCCAGTGCAGAAATCTAGCACAAAAGGCATTAAGAACATTCCTTTGCCATTGTGGCCCTCTGGTGGTCTAAATGAAATGAGACGGATGATTTTGTTTGCTTATCCTCAAGGCTAATTTAGTTAGGAGAGGAGCTTTGGTCAACTAACCCCTGGAAAAAATCTGATCCAAACTTCTCTTCGTTTCCCTGGCACCCTTGTCCATTCTGAGTTGTTTGGAAATGTTGACAAAGAAAACAAGACTTTTTTTTTTTGGCCTTACATCACACATCCTGTGTTCTTCAGCTCTGGGAAGTTATAAGTGAGCATAAATGAGATGGAGGATGTGGGGTGCTCTCTAAACTGTAAAGTGTTACAAAGATGTGTTTATAGCCATCAGGGAAGGAATTTTAATTTACATAGAGGTAATTTTAATACCAGTATTTAAATACTAGTCCCATGAGTAAATTATTGCGGCAGCCATACTGTCGATGTAAAAAAGGCCCAAACCTGCCCTGGCTGGTTTGGCTCAGTTGGTTTGTCAGTTGGTTTGGTATAATCCCATGCATTTGAAAGATTGCTGGTTTGATTCCTGATTAGGGCACATGCACAGGTTTTGGGCTTAATTCCCCTCTACCCCCATAAGGGGGGCTGTAAGAGGCAGCCCATCAATGTTTCTCTCCCTCTTCCTTCCTCTCTCTAAAATATCAATAAAAAAATCTTTAAAAAGCCAACAAACAAAAAACATCCAAATCAGTGTAGAGAAAATGAGTTTATTTGGGCCAAATAGGCGAGGGGCAAGATCTCAAATGCTCTGGAGAATAACAATTTTGCAGCTTCTGTTACGGATTTGAAATTGAGGGGACCACAAAGATTACATGAGAGTGGGAGGAAGTTGGGTGGGGGTTGGATTACAGGTTGGTTAAGATGATAGGCTCTCTTGAGGGTGGTTATTTCAAAGATGTGTTAACCCAGGTGCACAGAAACAATGGGCACAGTTACTAAAAAGTTATATGCCTGGGGCATGACTACCCACCATGACCTGTCCAGTTAGGAATTCATGATCAGATCTGTGAGATTCCATGGAACTCCCCCCCACACACCCACTCGCCCCAATCCTCAGCTATCTACTCTAAATCTATGAGTGTAGACTACTGAAAAGCTTACTACCTTGTGTGCTGCTTCTCCAGCCTTCTAAACACTCTTACTTCTCTGTCCCCTCTTCACCTTCTCTCCCACACCCACAAAGTTCTAGCCTAAATCCTCTTCTTTCTGAAGGTCATCCCTTTGACGTTTGGCCCACATCCTTCATCTTCTCCAATGCTCCGGGTGCATATTTGAAATCATTTACCAAGGACTCCCCTTGAAGCCCTCTGGCACTGCAGCCTCAGTGAGTCCTATTCTTAATTCTCCATCTTCTCTTTATTAAAACAAGTGGTTCAAACCTGGGGTTAAGGTGAAGGATTACTGAGTGGTATTTCGATGTCTTATGTCACACCAGAGCAGTGGTTCTCAAAATGTGGTCCTAAACTCAGCAGCACTTGGGAACTTGTTAGAAATGCAATTTTTTCAGGTTCCATCAGAGATCTATGGAGTCAGAAACTCGGGAGTGAGGTCCAGAAATGTATGGTTTCACAGGCCTGCCATGTGATTCAGATGATCAAACAAACTAGCCCAATCTCATTGATTTTATCTTCCACAGCTTTTCTTGGAACCATCCCCTCTGTTTCCCCGACTAAAGCCTAAATTTAAACCCCTATGCCCTCTTTCCTGAATTTTTTCAACCCTACCTGACTCTTTGTAATCAATTCAGTCTACACAAGTCTGCTGGAAAATATCCCCAAGGAAGATCTCCAGCCATTGCACTTTCCTACACAAAACCCTCTCTGTTCAACTGCAGTATTGTCCTTAATACTAATCTCCATAATCTGTGCCTATATGCACTTTCATTACCTTCCTTCATGTTGCCCCTTTGCCTGTAATACCCCTTCCTGTTTCTGCACGTCCAAACCATTCCTTAACTCCCAGTTTGAAGCTCCCCCCCCCCCCCACACACACACTGATCCTCTTATCCTAAGTCATTTCTGCTGTGAATTCCCAACACATTTAGTTTGTATCTCTTATGGTACACATCACTTTCTATTTTGAGACATAGCCCTTTAGGGAAGTTTCTATGGTCTCATTGTAAGACAGTCTTTAGGACTCAACTTTGTATCCACATTGTTACCTATCTGTGCTAATATTGCTAAGAGCCAGTGAAATTTTTGAGTAGGAGCCATTGAGAAATTAAAATCTCAACTGAAAAAGTAGTACCAAATTTTGTTTTGAATGTATAAAATCTCATCATAATATATTTTCCTAAGCTTTTTGTGACTTTCTCACATTTAACAATATTAGTTATTTAGTATTAAAAGAGAAAAATGAATGTTCTTCAAAGCTTAAGTGAATATTTCTTCTATGTGATGTATCTTCTCCCCATAAACAAGGTTTCTCATTTCACTGTGGCAAGTCCCAGCGTTTAATTATTCAGTATTGTTTAGTCATTAGTAAAGATGACAGTTTTCTGTGCGAACACATCTATCAAAAGGGCTCCTTGATACAAGTCTTTTATTCATAAAGCCCTACAGTCTTTATTTGACCTTTTATTAAATCATTAAAAAAACTAAGTGATGCATGCTTTCTTTTTTTTAACTGGGAGAGACATTAGTGTCTAAATGTTGAGTGCCCCAAATCAATCAAGGCAAAGGAAGTTATGGCACACCTGCTGCCTCCCACCCACTGACTCCCACTCTGATCACATTACAATGTAGTGGACCTTCCTGCGAATGGGTTTCTCACGAGTATCATCTGGAGCGCGTGTTACAAACGAGTTTCAAGCCCTATCCGAATTCAGACTCTTTGGAATTGGATTTCTTTCTACCTTTTTAAAAATATATTTTTATCATTTTCGGAGAGGAAGGAAGAGAGAGAGGGGTGTGGGAGGGGAGAGAGAGAGAGGGAGGGAGGGAGAGAGAGAGAGGGAGGGAGAGAGAGAGCGGAAACATCAATGATGAGAGAGTAAGGAATTGGCTGCTTCCTCTGCACCTCGCACTGGGGAATGAGTCTAACCTGGGCATGTGCCCTGACCGGGAATCCAGCTGTGACCTGATTCCTAGGTCAGCGCTCAACCACTGAGCCACAAAGGCCAGGCTGGAGCCGGACTTCTAAGAATCTTTTTTCAGTTAAACTCCCAGATGATTCTTACACACCCTGAAGCTTATACATTTTTTTCCTCTTCTAAGTTTAAACAAAAGCAGAGATCCCTATAAGAATTGCCCAAGTGTACCTTAAACCAAGAGGGCTGAGAAACTTTTGCTTATCTTTTGACTCAAAGTGTCCCTTTTCTTTATAACTTTCACTCAATGTCTTATTTTGACAATGTTCAAATACTCAGAAAAGCTATTGCTTTACCACAAGTCTATCCTTTTATCTATCTCTCTATTCATCAACCCATTTGATTTTTTGGGAGTAAATTTCAGATGTCAGTAGTGTCTCATTTGGGATGGTGGTGACTTGAAGAACAGGACAGTGAATCCTTGTAGCCTTGGTGAAAACACAGTGGCCTCATTTTATTGGACAGAATCAGTGACTGCTTGGCCTTTTTAGAATGCATTTAATCAAAGACAGAAGGATAGTTTTGGCTGGCTAGAGACAACCCCTGCAAAGCACTGCCTACTTGTCTCTATTCATTTGAATGAGAGCTTTTGTTTTGTTTCTGGAAGAAAAAAGGGAGGTTTGGGAGAGAAGATAAATGTGGAGGCAGGTGGCAGCAGTTACCCTCCCCTCTTCCATGGATTTTGAGTCCCTAATGGAAGGATGGGTTAGAAGTTGAGGTTTGCTGACTTGTCAACCACAAGATTCCAAGTACCTAGGCTTTCATTCCCACTGCCCCTGGGTGTTTGATCTGGGATATGATCCTCAGACTTTTGGCCTCACTTATTTCATCTGTAAAATGGAAGCAATGATAGTACCTCCGTTATATTGGCATGGAGAAAATATGTGTGCCTCTCATGTAATTTAATCAGTTTCAGGTGGTAAAATATCACTACATTCCTTGATGAGTTTCCATAAATTCACAGAAAACGTGATTGCAGGGGCTGAACAAGAAAAACTAAATGATGTTGATGAATAAACCTAAAAGAAATTAAGAGATGCATAAGGTAACATGCCTCAAAATCCTTCCAAACAACCCATTTGACTTAAAATCAAATTCAATTTCTTCACTTGCCCTTTAGGGTCCCCTATAGGCCCCTACATTATCTGGCCTTTGCCCACCTCCAGTCCTCTCCTCCCTGGCTCAGTCTTTAGTTTCAGAATGAGCCAAGCTCCTTTGGTTCTCA
Source organism: Antrozous pallidus (assembly GCA_027563665.1). Classification (NCBI taxonomy): domain Eukaryota; kingdom Metazoa; phylum Chordata; class Mammalia; order Chiroptera; family Vespertilionidae; genus Antrozous; species Antrozous pallidus. The sequence goes on along the minus strand of CM050524.1, from coordinate 49,896,256 downwards.
GCACCTGGGTACCTGCTATTCCTGTGAAAGCCTCTCCCAAGGTTTTTTTTCTCTCTCCTCTGATCTTTTGTTCATTTGTATTTTTTAATTGAGTTTTGAGAGAGAGAGAGAGAGAGAGAGAGAGAGAGAGAGAGAGAGAGAGAGAGAAATATTGATTTGTTGTTCCACTTATTTGTGCATTCATTGATTCTTGTACATGCCCGGCGGCTGGGGATCAAACCCACAACCTTGGCCTGTGGATCCCATGCTCTCAGCTAAGCAACCCATGGGGGAACCCCAGATCTTTATCGGGCGCGTGACGAGGTGGAAAAGGCCTGTCGGCGACAGGGGGCGGGGCCAGGGAAGGGGGCGGGGCCGCGGCGGGGCTCGCCGGATGTCCCGGCGGAGGCCCAGGAAGTGACGGCTCCGCCCGGGGACGCCTGGAGTCGGTGAGAACCCCGCACCACCGCCGCCGTGGTCGCTGTGTCCCCCGGCCTGGGCGATGGAGAACGGAGCCGTGTACCGCCCCACCACCGAGGAGGATCCGGGCCCGGCCAGGGGCGCCCGGAGCGGCCTCGCCGCCTACTGCAACCTGGGCCGGCTCCCTCTGCCCCGACGCGTGCTCAAGGGCTTGCAGCTGGTAAGTCCCGGCCGAGGTGGGCAAGCCGGGCTGGGAGGGGCTCGGTCCTCGGCTCCTGTCCTGGGGCCTCGGCCTGTGGGCTGGGGAGGCCTCCCAGCCGCCTCGCCTTAACCTGGTGGCTTAGGAAGCGGCGTTCCCACACCCCGGTTCCTTCGGCCGCCACCCCTCCCGCTGGGCGGCCCCTGGTCCCCAGGTGGGTCCTGGACGGCGATGGAGGGCCGCTGAACGAGTTAGGTGGGTCCAGGAAAGAATTAAATATTAATCGGGAGCACTCCTACTGCTTAAAAGACACCATCGATGTTCATCTGTTGCCCATTAAATCTATTTTCAGTTTCCTTTATTTTTTGTTCTTCCTGATCAGAAATAGCAAAGCTCAAGTTTTTCATTAGCTTGTTTATAGTTGAACAAACTGTAGTTGTGCATGTTCAGAATAGACTACAGCTAGGAATGTTGGTGATAGACCGAACCTGGACTTCATTTAGCCACCTTGATTTCTCCTCCCCGCTGTTCCTCTGCCTCATCTCCCAAAGCACCTGCATTTAGACGGCGAAGTGCTTTTTATCTTTCCCCGGTTTGTGCGGTTTTCCTGGTGCGAGCCCATGGGGTCAGTTTCATCTGATGGACACGCACTGGCATTGAGATGTGTGTGTTCAATAAATTGCCTCCCAGAGGTTTTCTGTTGATTGGAAAAGAGCTGCTTCTGCATGGGCAGCATGTGTGAACGAAGTACAAAGTCAAAAGGACAGCTTTTTGTGGTTGAGGGCAGGTAGCAGAACCAGGGCCCGGGGTGTTCAATTTCATCGAATTTCAGGTTAGTGTAGGCAGTGAAGGTACCTTAAACCTATGAGAGAAAATATCCAAACGCCTTTGCGATTTAAATTTCAATTACGTTTACATACATGGAGCTCCCGTGTGTTGTTTTAACCAACGGTGAGCCACATTTTCTGCAAGACAGAAAAATCAGGCTGCTTAGAATGTTTTACAGGTTGGCTTGTGTGTTTTTTTTAATAAAACCATCCCAAGTAAAAATAGCCATTAGTTTCTTTGGGAGGAACTTAAATTCCTAGAACTCAGATAACCAGAGCTTATGTTCTTAGAAGTCAGGTGACCTGCTTTTATTGAATAGAATAGCAGAAAGCGGGAACTACAGGAATTGGGAAACCACTCCAGCAAGTTGGTAGTTGGGCCTATGGATCCTTAGAGGTTCTGGCTCTGGCTCTCCAGCCTCCTTAGTAGGTAGGCCTTTTAGGTTCTTCAAGCCACAGAGCTCCTATTTCTTGCATCAGCTATTCAGTCCTTCTACCCAGAAACGCTTCCTTCTGCTTTTCCTCTTGTCAGCTCTCGCATGCCTCTCGGAGTTCAGCTGTTTCTCTGCAGTAGAGCTACTTGAGTAGAACTCTTTAGAGCAGAAAAGAATGAGTATTAATCTGAGGCATTCTTACTGCTTAAAAGACACCATCGCTATTCATCTGTTGCCCATTATTAAATCTGTTTTCAGTTGCCTTTATTTTTCTCTTCCAAATCAGAAATAACAAAGCTCAAGTCAAGTTTTTCATTACCATTTTTATAGTGTAGCAAACTGTAGCTGTGAATCTTCAGAATAGAATACAGCTAGACATTTTGGTGATAGCCTTAACCTGGACTTACACAAGAGGGGAAGATGAATTTGCCTTGTCAGGTTGTTAGACGATTCCTGCTTGTTCTCCATCATCCACAGGGAGAAAGGAAAATAAAAACTAATGTCTCTTTTGAATTCTATTAGTTTGTTTATGGAAAACTTACAGTATTGTAAGAATGCTTTCTTTAATGTACATCTTAAACAATATTTCATAATTTTATTTTTATGGTTCCTTTTTGTTCCTGCTTTTGTTTGTTTTAATAATGTCTTAGCTCTTCCCAACAGTATATCACAGGAGTCACACAGAAAGTCCTAGGTTAAAACTGTCACCAGCCTGGGGCAGCAAAGTCTTGTTTGCCTTAACTCAGATTCTGTGTTTAGGTTGTTTTATTTTAGACTAGAGGCCCGGTGCACGAAATTTGTTCACAGAGGGTCCCTAGGCCTGGCTGGTGACCAAGGCCGACTTATGGGGCGACTGGTGGGGAGATTAGGAGGGCGGTTGGGGCCAGCACTGTCCCACCTGCCATGTTCTGTGCCACCCCCTGGTCTAACTCCTGGTTGGTGGAACTCCTGCCCATGGGGACAATTTGCATGTTAGCCTTTTATTGTATGATTTATTTTAAAAAATTAAATAGAATTCCATGCCCTAGCCGGTTTGGATTAGTGGACAGAGCGTCGGTCTACAGACCCAAGGGTCCTGGCTGATTTTGGTCAAGGGCACGATTCCATTCAAGGGCATGTATCTCGGTTGTAGGCTCTTTCCCGGCTGGGGGTGGAGGGGGTTGTGTGCAGGAGGCAACCAAGATGTGTTTCTTCACATTGATGTTTCTCTCTCTCTCTCCCTCTCTCTTCCACTCTCTCTAAAAATCAATGGAAAAATATCCCCGGGTGAGGATTAAAAAAGTAATAATAATTTCAGAGTTCCAATAACCAAACACAGTAATGGAACAATTCATAATCAGAAGAGGAGATACTTTAACAAGGGACCTGCATGCCTTATGACATTTTAGTCAACATGTAGTGCATTTTTGTGTTTGGGTATGCGATTCTGAGCTCAGACATCTTAGCAGATTCTCAGAGACCTCAAAGAGAAAGGAACCTTGCTTAAAACTTAAAAGCCAGAGACTGTTTACTTAGGAATCCTTAGATTAGAGTCCTAGGAGATTGAAATGGATATCCTTTGAGATTCTTTCCATTCCTTAGGATTTTTTTTACACATTTCTTAGGCTCTGTGGGGCATGCTGGTACAGAACTGAACCCCAAAGGGTTAGAGAGTGGAGCCTGCCAACACAGAAGGCAAGTGTAGAGACAGACTAGTGGGACTGGCTCTTGAGTTATACGGAGGTAACTCCTGAGTTGGAGTTGTACAGCTGTGTCTATCATTCAGGTAGAGTTTGTCAAAGGCTTGTTCAGAACACAAGCGTCCTCCAGAGCTGAAGAAGAATAAAGGTTCAGCTAGGAATTCACTATAAGGAGTCATTGCAGACATAAATTTATGCGTTCAGTTTATTACCAGTTTATTCTATCTTTAGATTGGTCCTTATACCCATGTACTTTATTTTGTGAGATTTTTGGTTGTTATTGTTACTTTTGAAAGAGTTTGTTTCCGTTTTAAGGGGTGAGCTGCCTTTGATAACCTAATTCCTGTCTAGTAAGTTGGCGCAGCCATCTGAATATGTGTAATATTCTCTGCAACAAGCTGACATTGTGTTTATGGTACCAGTTGAGTGTCCTAAGGGCTGCACAGTAACCTGATTATGGTGAAGCAAGCAGTTTGATTGGGAATTCACCAGTGATTTAAATTTATTAAGTTACAAATAATGTTACTTACTCTATAAGCGCCGAGACAAATCACTTAGAAGCAATTTATATTATACTGGTGCTCTTTTCATTATTTAAATGTGAAAATGGTATGTACTCAATTTAAATGCTCCATTTTTACCTGAGGAAGATCCATAATGTCAACAAATTTTATCTTTGAGCCTTGTGAGAGTAAATGTTTGCATAAGGCAGGGGTGGGAACCTTTTTTCTGCCCAGGGCCATTTGGATATTTCTAACATCATTCACTTAATATAATTCACGTAATATAAATTTATGTGGTTATGCATAAAACTTATAGATTTATTGAACTTCGAGTCCCACTGGCGGTTGCCTTGGCAGGGCCAGACCAGTGATCTCGAGAGCCTCCTGTGGCCCTCGGTTCGGCTGTTCCCCACCTGGACTCAGGCAAGGGAAGCCTAGCTTAACTTCAGGCTGACAGATTTGTTTACTTGAACCTTGCATATGAGTGTAAGTTCATTAACTCACAAATTAACCACTTTGTAGGTGGAGTTTTATAAATAGTGGAAAACATTAAAAAGCTCTTTTTATAAGACATTTTTTCATAATCCACTTTAAATAAATGATGGAGAATTAATACTTAATGCAATGACTGTTGATTTTAAGGAAGACTTGAAGTTTCAGATAAGGTAGTGAAATTGAAATGGAAATTGAATGTTTAAATCACTAGAACTGTAAGACTATATTTTAAGTCATGAAGACTTCCCACATATGCTGACCCTGGGAAACTGGTTTTAATGTGTGATTTAACAGCAAACGGGGAAATGCACAGGACTATGGTTGTAACCGCAAAAACCCAACCTTACAGGGAAAACGTACACAAACATAGTCGTTAAATGAACTTAATAAATAGTATTTTATGGGGGGAACAAGTACAGAGTAGGAGTCAGGAGACCTGGGTTCTTATCTGTGCCTGGCTAACTTGGGACTTAACCTCTCAGAGATTAATTCCATCATTTGTAAACTTGAGGGTCCCAAAGCTTGATAATTTCCTTAAATATATTTGGGTAAAATTTTATGTCATTAGAAGGAGCAGCATTAGTGTCCTTTCGTTAGGGGATTAGCTCCATATTTAGTAAGCAGTACTCTGTATTATGTCTTCGTGCTTAGAAATTGTCTGCTTAAAAAAAACACCAACTAAAAATATGTCTAAAATAAAACAAGCCACATTACACCCCTCACACTCTCACAGTCCCCAGCATCACTGCTTTTCAAAGTTTTCCTAAGAAGTGCACAAGGTCCTGTGACTTGCTTGTCTGGTGTTCTCTGCTTTCCCTCAGACTGTTCCTTCAGGCCCCACCCAGTCTCTGTTCCTTTTGTTTCTATCCAGCTAAACCAGGCCGGCAGCCCTGTTGTCTCTAGAAGTCCAGGCGCCCTGGTACGATTGTCACATAACCACACCCAGCACCTTCACCTTTTTTCTCAACACTCCCCAGCCAGTTAGGTCAGTTGCCTTATTACCCTGTGGAGATTACCATGCTAATTCTTCTTTTTTTAAAAATATATTTTTATTGATTTCAGAGAGGAAGGGAGAGAGACACAGATACATCAATGATGAGAATTACTGATCGGCTGCCTCCGGCACTCCCCCTACTGGGGATCCCAGGCACATACCCTGACTGGGAATCAACCGTGACCTCCTGGTTCCTAGGTCGATGCTCAAGCACTGAGCCACGTGGCTAGGCAAATTCTTGCTTTCCCGAATCTGTTCTTGTTTATCCACCTCCTGGGCCCTGTGTGTCTCTTGGCTGTGGTCTGAGTCTTGCTTTTTAATCCATGAGGTACTCTTAGTCCAGGTGAACACTCTCCTGATATTTCCTGAACTGAGATATAATGAACACTCTCTTGTGAGATACAAAATACATCGTGCTCTTATTGTCTTGGACATTGGTCTTAGTGCTCTGTCATCACATGCTCCTTTGCATATTATAGTGCTGCATGCATAATACTCAAATACACTTTATTTTTTTGTATTTTTACCAGGGGCCCGGTGCATGAAATTCATGCACTGGGGGGGGGGGGTGATCCCTCAGCCCAATCTGCCCCCTCACACATGCAGGGAGCCCTCGGGGGATGTCCTACTGACCCCTCACCCCTGGCAAAAGCTTTAAGCCTTGGGCACCCAGCCATCGCCCTGCATTGGGGCCGATGGCTGGCTCTGCCTTGGCCACCTCAGTCCCCCTCCCACCCCCCCGGACCCTCTGCCCCGGTGCCTGGCTTTAGCCCCACTGCTGGAGACCACCCGGCAACCACCCAGCCCCACAGGCCCCGTGTTTGCCGCTCCCCCACCCCCCCCCCCAGCTCAGGCCTTAGCCTTGGTGGCAACCGCCCAGCCCCGGGGGCACCTCGCACTCGGGGGCCTTGTGCGTGCCTCAGTGGTCCTGCCTCATGCATGCCTTGCCCCCCCAACCCCCGCCTCATGTGCTCACTGACTGCCTCAGCCTCGGCCCCGCTTCCACCCCTGATTGGCTGTGGGCATGGCTGGTGGATGTAGCGAGGGTACGGTCAATTTGCATATTATTCTTTTATTAGATAAGATATTAGCTAGGATTCAGCTGTAATTGAAATGTAACATATTTGCTTCATGTGTCCAACATAATGATTCACTATTTGTACATATTGTGAAATGATAATTTTATTTTGTACTACAGACTGTATAGTGCTGTGGGGGATACCAAGGAAGCCTAATAGTATTAGAGATTGGGAGTCAGGAGTAAATTTCAAACTGAATATAGCTCACAGTGCTAATTCCTTGGCCTTTACATGGGAACTGGCATTAGGAAAGGCCCAAACTTGATATTGTACCCCTTCAGTCTCTTAGGACACCCATGCAGAACCTGCCTCTTAATACTGCTCTGAGGCTTAAGGTTAGTCAGAAAGACTTCTGATAATAAGTTTGGAACAGGACTTGTAATTACTTGCCACTGATTGCTTCTGGCCAAGCTGGATCCTGCCCTTTTCTTCCTAAGACTTAGATAAGCAGTCTGTATTGATACTACAGAAAAGATTTCTTTTTTGGTCAGCCTACACAGATGAGTGTTCCTGATAATCTAGTTATTTTAATAAACACGCTTCAACTATTCTAAAACCCCAATTAGAGTTTTAGGCTATCTTCTTATAGGGAAACTCCTAAGATAGAGGCAAGAATAGGGCATATGGAATATTAGACAGTATTATATTATACTCTAGACCTGTAAAGTCTCATCCTGTAACTATAATTACAGGAGACAAAGGAAGTACCTTTACACAATGACCTTCTGGTGTGGCCTTTATATCCTGTGGTTTAGTGATTGGAAATACCTAACTTCTGTGTGAAGGAAGTTGTTTGGGATATACTGGATGGTTTTATGCTTCACTAACAGGAAATATAGCAGTAGGTTCTATTTTCATCTTTCTATAGATTCTTTGAAGTTGTGGGAATACATGAATTTTGTATTGTTCAGTAGAAGGGGGGAAATCCCTTAGACCAGTGCTTCTCACCCTTTTTAATGCTGCAACCCTTTAATACAGTTCCTCATGTTGTGGTGACCCCCAGCTGTAACATTATTTTCGTTGCTACTTCATAACTGTAATTTGCTAGTTATGAATCGTAATGTAAATATCTGTGTTTTCCGATGGTCTTAGGGGACCCTGCTAGTGGTTCTTAACCTGTGGGTCACAACTTGCCAAAAAAATGTACAGGGAGGTCCTGTGTGTATGCACGCACACATTACTCTTATGCAATTTTTTCCTGTGTGTAGCTTCCTGTAAGCAATGCTGCAATCAAGATCTAGAACTGTCCATCACCACGGGGTCCCCTCGTGCTTCCGCTTTTGCCACACCACTCCTCTCTCCCTTGGGCACTACTAATTTGTTCTTCTCTATAATCTTTGTTTTTTTGTGGAATGCTATATAAACAGAATCATGCAGTCTATAACCTTTTGAAATTAGATTTTTTTTCACTTTTCATAATTCTCTGGAGATTCATCTAGGTTGTGGCATATGTCAAACTTGTTCCTTTTTGTTGCTAAGTAGTATTCTGTAGTATGGATGTACCTACCACAGTTTGCTTAACCATTGAAGGACATCTGGATTGCTTCCAGTTTGGGGCTATTGTGAATAAAATTGTTACGAACTTTCATGTATCAATTTTGCACTAACATAAGTTTTCATTCTCTTGGTTGGATGCAAGATGCAGAAATACAATTGTTGGGTTCATGGCATTTGCTTGCTTAGTTGTTTTTTTTAAAGAAACTGCTAAACTGTTTTCCAACTGTATCATTGACTTCTTTTGTATGGAAATGTTTTATAGGTTAAAATTTTTATTATATACTATGAACTGTATCTGTTGACTTTGGTAGCAGTTTTGCTGCCCTTAACACATCGGTCGCTTCTGCTGGCCTGACTGGGGGAGCTGGCATTTCCCAGCAGCCATCTACTCAGGGCATCAGTTATTCTGATAGTTTTAACGCTCAGGGGGAAACTCCCTCAGCGTCCTCAAAACCCACACAAACAGCCCAAGTAAAACTCCCCTCACTTTCTTCCCTCTTATTTCTGAGAGGAGCTAGTCCCACATGAGCTCTGAACCCTACCTTTGAAGAGCCCCTTTCTTCCTGTCTGTAGACACACCCATCTTACTGACTTCTGCTGAAGAGGCATTTAAACACACCCCGTTCTCTCCCATCTTGTCGGTCCCTTCCCTTTGTCCTCATCTACTACCCTGTCTGGCCACTCTTGAAACCACACCTCCTGCCTGTGCTGTGGGTCTTCCACTGCCTTGTCTCCCCCTTACCTCCCGCTCCTCGCACAGGGCAGCGCTGCAGCCAAGCTTCCGGCACGCTGCCCTGCAGTTGTCTCGCTGACGTCACCAGCCACCTTCCTGCAGCTCAGTCTGATGTGTCAGTTTTGTTCTCCCTGACGCCTAAGTAGCATTTAGCACTCTGGAGCCCTTTCTCTTCAGAGCAACCCTTTTTTCTTGGTCTGCTCCTTCTTGGACTGCTCCTCCTAATTGTCCTTTGTTGGTGTCTCCTCCTCTGCATATCCCTTAAATCTTTGGGTTCTTCGGAGTTCTCCTAATTCTAGGTAATCTCACTGGCTGACTCCCACAACTTTTTTTTTTTTTTTTTTCCCTTTTGAGAGAGAGAGAGAGAAAGAGAGAGGTACCAATTTGTCATTTCCCTTATTTAGGTATTATTGGTTGCTTCTTGTGTGTGCCCTGACGAGGGGTGGAGCCCTCAACATTGGCGAATTGGGGCGATACTCCAGTCAACTCGGCTACCTGGCCAAGGTCCCACATCTTGGTCTCCACCTCCTGCCTCTCCTCCGAGCTGGATGTCCTAACTCTTCCACAGAGCCCTCATACACAGCATAATTAAAACTGAAGTTTTTCTTTTTAAGAAGCAAGGCTGTTGGGAAGAGAATAACAGAACTTTCTGCAGTGGAGCATCAGTATGTTACTACTGCATGTATGTACACAACAGTGGGAACACTGTTAAAAACCCACTTCCATTGAACTGAGTTGCCAGATCAGCCAGAGCTAACCATTCTTCATTCAGTGCAGAAAGTCGTTCTGACCCATTCCTATCTGTCCTGGACAGCCGTGGGCTCACTGGCCCCACTGGCCCACTCCTCACTCTGTTTTCTGTAATTACTGTTTTAGAAACGTTTTTGTTTCGGTAGAGGAAGAGAGAGGGAGAGAAACACTGATCAGCGGCCTTTTGTATGCGCCCCAACTGAGTGTGGAGCCCGAAACCCTGGCACGGGCCCTGACTGGGACCCAGGCTTGCAGCCTTTCGGTGCACAGGACGATGCCCGGCCAGCCGAGCCGCACTGCCGGGCACTCCTCACCCCTGACGCCAACACCAGGTGACTTACGCTATTCCCATGATGGTTTGTACTACAGTCTTTACGGTCGGACTGAAGAGCCCTGGGTTCGGCTCTGGCCGGGGCACACGCCAGGCTGTAGGCTCGGCCCCAGCAGGAGATGGCCGGTCAGCGATTCTCATCACTGACGTTTCTGTCTCGCTCGCTCCCCCTTTCTCTCTGAAATCAATAAAAGTGCGTTTTAAAATGTGCTTTGGAAAGATGGAAAAATAAATTACTAACATATTTGCTGTGGAATTAAAAGCAAGACAACTGTGAAAGGCTGGTCCAACTCTGGAAAGATTCTGTGCTCTGATTATCAGTGTCCAAGATCTTGCTCCCCTCCAAATACTGTCAGTCCGGGAGGGGTTGTCATGACTGATGAAAGGGATTAATATGAAAAACACAATGTGGAACTCCAGTTTTGTAGGCTCATACTCAGAGACAAGGCCCACTTCAAATGATTGGTGAATAAATGTTTTGTGTTAAGTTCAAATGTTTCAGTATTATCTTGTTTCCTACTCTGTTGTTAGTCATCCTGTTTAATAAGGGCTCTTACTCCCCTTTTCAGTGATCAGCCTTTTTCTTTTCCATTATTACTGCTGGCTGCCCTGGGCATCATCCGTCAGTTTCCCGACTAGAGGTCTGCCCCAGTTTGGTCCTTCCTCCAGTCCCATCTCCATGTTGCAGCTCGTGAGAACTGCTAAAGGCGAGCACCTGCTCCTGTTACCTTTTGCTTTAAATCCCTTAGAATTCAGAGTCCGTAAACTAAAGAAGACGTTTAGATCTGGCCTTTGCTCACCTCCTGTCTCATTTAATCATTTTTGTGCTGCTAGCTGCTTCCTCCAAACTGGACGCTTTAGTCATGGTGACTCAACACGCGTTCGCAGCTGGGTTGTGGTTGGTGGGATGTGTGTGTGCTTTGGGGAAGGAGGGTGCCATGCTCTCTCACTTCTTAAGTCTTTGTATGTCTCGCTTCTCTGCCTGGAACTTCTCTGCTATCTTTACCCCCCCAAATGGACTCCACTGCCCTTCAGGCCTCAGCTTTTCTTCAGGAAGCCTTTCCTGGCCTCTTTAAGTTTAATGGCTCTTCTGTGTGTTTTTAAAAAAATATATTTTATTGATTTTTCACAGAGAGGAAAGGAGAGGGATAGAAAGTTGGAAACATCGATCAGCTGCCTCTTGCACACCCCCTCCTGGGGATGTGCCCGCAGCCAAGGTACATGCCCTTGACCGGAATCGAACCTGGGACCTTTCAGTCCGCAGGCCGACGCTCTGTCCACTGAGCCAAACCGATTTCGACTATTTTTTTTTTTTTTAATCCTCACTGGAGGACGTGCATAGAGAGAGGAAGGGAGAAACATTCATGTGAGAAAGAAACATCGATCCATTGTCCTCCGTAGGGATCGAACCCACAACCCAGGTATGTGCCCTGACTGGGAACTGAACGAGCAACCTTTTGTTGCCCAGGATGACACTCAGCCACCTGGGCTGGACGTGTGTGTTTTATAGCCTCACCCTGTTCCCCCAGCTCTGTAGCACGTGGTAACTGGTTAACCGTTTGTGTACCTGTCTTCCCTTCACAGCCACCAGACTAAGCTCGTGTAGGTCAGCCATTCGGTAGGCTGGTTTGCCGGGTCTCCGCTTTCGAAATATGTGAACAGATGGTGTTTTCTGAACACGGAAGGTTTCTCTGAAGACGCTGAAGTGAAGTGCTGTGTTTCTTTTGCAGCTGCTGTCTTTGCTGGCCTTTATCTGTGAAGAAGTCGTGTCGCAGTGCACTTTGTGTGGAGGACTTTACTTTTTTGAATTTGTAAGCAGCAGCGCCTTTCTCCTGTGCCTCCTCATGCTGATCGTGTACTTAACTCCAGCTTATGACAGAGTCGATGCTGAAAAAGTCAAGTGCTCGGTAAGCATGAACAATACAGTCTCTACACTAACACAAATCTATTTTGGAATCTTTGTATAGTTTTATTCTGTGAAGTAGTAACGCTTTCAAAACTCGGTAACATGAGAACTCAGTGTTCCCTGCCAAATGGGATGATAGGAGAGGAAAGTGGAATTAAAATGGAAGTGACAAACACTACCCATAGTTTATAATGACTGGTGGTTTAACCTAATTCTCTCTCTCTCTCTCTCTCTCTCTCTCTCTCTCACACACACACACACACACACACACACACACACAAAATATGTGTGTGTGTGTGTGTGTGTGTGTGTGTAAATTGATTTCAGGGAGGGAGAGAGAGAGAGAGAAATAGCAATGATGAAAGAGAACCGGAGAATTGATCAGCTGCCTCTTGCACGCTCCTTACTGGGCATCGAGCCCACAGCCCAGCCTGTGCCTTGACTGAGAATCAAACTGTAACCTAGTTCATGGGTCAGTGCTTAACCACTGAGCCACACTTGCTGGGCTGTATGGGGAGAAAGGTTGTAAGTGAATTAAGAAGTTTTCATTAGAGATGCAGAGCTTTCTAAAGACTTAGTCTGCTGACCCTGTGTTTTTATTTGGGTATAACATAAGGATTTGTGAGATGACAGAAAAACTCTCATAAGTATTGCATTAAAGAAAGAATTGACTAATTTACTTCTGCAATAGCATTTGAATCAGTAGTGGTTTGTTATGAATTCTTTCGTTGTACAATTAATTCTTATTTCTGAGAGATGGTAAAAAATAGGATAAATTTGTAACTATTAAGAATAAGAGATAATAGAATAAATACACAGCAGTATGATTGTTTTTGTTTAAATGAGAAGCAAGCATTGGGTCATGTTATTATACACCTAAGATATTTAGGTTTTTTTCTATATACCTTTTTGTACCTCAAATTTTGTGCCATAGGAGTCTATTACCTTCTTTTCAAATAATTATTTTAGATTTAAATCTTTTTAAAAAGTTGTACCAACAACTTAAAAAAAAATAACTATGAAAAACTACAGGTAGAGTTTGAGTCAAATCCAGCAGGTCTTTGATGAGTTCCTACACACAGTTCTTGGTGTGGCCAGTGTATGATTGTCATCTTACCTGATAGTGGCTGTCAGTGCAGACTGTGCCAGGCACTCTCTACGCAACTCTCTTAGAGTCCTCAGACCTTAATGCTCCATTTTGCTGTTGAGGAAACTTACTAAACCACCTGCACCTACTAGTAACTTGACCAAAATTACATAGCTACAGGAGAAATAAACTGAGATTTGACCCCAGTAAAAGCTCTCACACTCTGCATTCTATTATGTGACCTAAGCAGAACCTTATTACAACCAAGGCCCTACCTAGCATAGCAACTTTTTTTTTTTAAAAGAAATTTTTCGCCAAGACCGGTTTGGCTCAGTGGTAGAGCGTCGGACTGCGGACTGAAGGGTCCCGGGTTCGATTCCGGTCGAGGGCATGTACCTTGGCTGCGGGCGCATCCCCGGTGGGGGGCGTGCAGGAGGCGGCTGATCGATGTCTCTCTCTCATCAATGTTTCTGACTTTCTATCCCTCTCCCCTCTGCTCTGTAAAAAATCAATACAATATATTTAAAAAAAAAATAAAAAAAAATTTTTCTTTTGACTTTTTTTTTTTGAGAGAGAGAGAGAGAGAGAGAAAGATTTGTTGCTCTACCTATTTATGAATTCATTGGTTAATTCTTGTGTGTGCTCTGACTAGGGACAGAACCCACACCTTGGTGTATTGAGACAATGCTCTAACCAACTAAACTATCCGGCAGGGTGGCCCTAGGAACTTGAGAAGCTGTCAGGGCAAATGTCACACAGGAGTTTCTACATAACAATGACAACAGCACCATTCATTTTATGAAATACATATTAAAAAGAGAATGCAGAGAATACCTTAGAATTTTTGTTTGTGATATGATTACTGCAGATACGGTGAGAGTTGGACAAGAAGAAAGTTCACCAATATCTGAACTTACTGATTTTTTGTATAAATCTACATTTTAAACATTAAAGATTAAAGCATCGCCTGACCAGTGTAGCCCAGTGGGTGAGTGTCAGCCTATGAATCAAGAGGTCACTGTTCAATTCCCAGTCAAGTGCCCTGACTGGTTGCAAGCTCCATCCCCTGTAGGGGGCGTACAGGAGGCAGCTGATCAACGATTCTCATCATTGATGTTTCTGTCTCTCTCCCTCTCCCTTCCTCTCTGAACTAAAAACATAAAAAAACAAACCCCACATCATTTTCATTTCTTATCTCTCAACAGCAAAACAGTACCACTATCCGTAAGAATCTTTTTAGAAATTATAGTTTTTACTTTAGTGCTGTATTAGTAGTATTTAGGAACATTAATGTTTTCGACAAAAAACAATAGTATGTTTTCTTTTTAGTATAATCTACTACACTAAGCTAAATGTAAAACATTTATTATATCAAACTTGATTTTTAAAGTTATTTTCTAGTAAATACTGACTTAAAAATACTGGGGAATAAAAAATAATTCAATTATTTTATCTTAAAACAGCTTTTGTAAATATTTTACTGTCTTTTGGGTCTTTTGTTTCCTTTAATAGGTGATTTTTAAAATTTTAAATGTTATTACAGAAAGTTTAAGTAGCTAAAAAACATACCATTGACATGATTTTATTTAGTAAAGGATGAGTAGTTCTTTTGATTCTCTCTTTGCCAAAATTTAATAGGTAACCATGGAGTTATATACATTCTGCTTTTATCCTAACTACGTAAGGATTTTGTTTGCTTCGATGGTTTAAAAATCACTGTGTGCATATTAATGTACTTCAATATACTTTTATGAAAGGGAGGTTTTCTGTTCTAGAGAAAACGTTTAGAGTGGGTGGTGGTGGTGTCCAGGGCAGAAGGGTAATCTTTTACAAGAAAGAATCTTTTGTAGCCCAGGCCATTGTGGGTCAGACAGCAGCCAGCTTCTATGGGACATTTACTAAGTGCCTGGCACCGATCTAAGCACTCCCAGTGGATTAACACTAATCTTTAGAATCATCTACTGAAGAAGATACTGTTAATTTCCTCCATTTGCAGATGAAGAGACAAAGGCACACAGATGTTAAGTAACTAATTCAAAGCCATATAGCTGGAAAGCAGAGTAACTGGGGTTTGAACCCGAATAGTCTGGCTCTAGAACCCATGCTTATTGAGTAGTACATTATTCTGTCTCAAATGACTCTTGTTTAAATACCTCCCTGAATGTAATCCAAATATTAGTGAAAAGGGTTTTGTATATGTTTGTAGGTTTCAAATAATATTCAAGGGGATAGAAACAAAATACTGCAGAAAACATCTATTTTATTTTTAAAACCTTTATTGTTGAAAGTATTACATATGTTCCCCTTTTTCTCCCATTGACCCCTAGTGCCCATCTCTACCCCCTGCCCCAGAAAAAACACCTCTTTTAGAAGCAAAGAGAAAACCTCTTTAATTTTTTTACAAATGTTAAGTGAACAAATTGAAAATGGGATAGGAATCCTCCATTGGATAGTTTTATCGATATTAGGTTTAGTGGAGATTGCATTTCCGAAAACTCAAAGTATCGGACTTAAGCACTTTGGAGTGGTTATCATTTACGTTTCTCCTCTGAATCAAGTATGTATGTCAAGCAGTTTTCAGCTGGCATATGAGAGCGAGCGTGAGCCTTGTGAGGTGATGCCGAGAGAGCACTCGGAGAGCCGTGGAGAACCCCATTGCTGTGAGCTTCATTGTGAAGAGATATGGAAGGCTTCATGGCAGCGGATAGGCCATCATACAGGCTCAGTTTGGATTACCCACTCACTTGGAATAATTGAAAACAATACGTTGTTACAGAAAGTTTAAGCGGCTAAAAAACCTGTTGACATGATTTTAGTTAACGATGGGTAGTTCTTTTGATTTTCTCTTTTCCAAAGTGCTTTCAAAGCACCACAGCCCTCTCAGGCTGTCCTAGCACAGAATATGTTGAAAGGAAAGAAAAATGCTTTCTTTTGCTGGAAGCAAGATATAGAATTTAATAAAACCTTTGGCTTTGATAAATTTTTAAAATTGATTTTAAAGAAGAAGGGAAGGAATAGAGAGAGAACCGTCCAGTGGCTGCCTCCTGCACAATCCTTATGGGGGTCAAGCATAAAACTCAGGGACACAAAGACACATACACACCACACACACACACACACACACACAAGGAACTGCTTCATAAAAAGATCATTTTGTAACATATTCTCTGAATATGCCCTGTCCAAAGCATATATGTTCCTTTACAGGGTGTTTATTGAATGTCAGGCTTATTGAAAAGTTAGAAGTCTCACCCTAGCCTGTTTGGCTCAGTGGATAGAGCGTGCCTGTGGACTGAAGGGTCCCAGGTTCGATTCCGGTCAAAGGCACATGCTTGGGCTGTGGGCTCGATCCCCAGTGCTGAGGGCATGCAGAAGGCAATCAGTGATTCTCATCATTGATCTTTCTCTCTCTCCTTTCCTCTCTGAAATCAATAAAAAAATATATTTTAAAAAGTTAGAAGTCTCAAAGTATGTAAATTTGGGTTGTGTGAAGGAAAATAAATCACTAAAATTTTTTAACAGTAAAAAGCTAAAATATTTGTTTCTGTCAACCTAACCTTACTGTGTTCCTTATGTGGTTTATATGTGCAGGATTTCTACATTACTTTGGTGATAGGATGTGTGTTTTTGGTGGCGTCCATCATCTTCGTTTCCACCCATGACCATACCCCAGCTGAAAGGGCTGCAATTGTAAGTACCTAATATTTTCATCTTTAAATTATTTTCATTTCACTAAAAATGTGGAATCTGGAAAGTACTTGACAAGTTATACAGTATGGGAGAGTAGTTTATCTATTAACTTTTTATTGTACTTTTGAATAGGAAATGTAAAATTAAATAATGATAGCTTTAAATTTGATATAGCCTGAAAAGTCTAAAACCTGTCTTTAGAACTTGAGTTTTGTTAACAAAAAGCCCATCTACTCCACCTATGACTATATTATTGTTAATGCAAATGGTAAAATCGACTTTATTATTTTATTCTCCACTTTTTGGTTCAACAAAAACATATCTGCAAGCCAGATGTAGAGACTACACGGGAGAAATTATCTCCATGTTCTAGGTGTAGAGACTATACAGAAGAAATGACCCAAAAGTTGAGCCTAATAAAAGAGCATTTTTATATGAAATCCTTGGTAGGGGGGAGCAGATTTTTTTTAGAATTCAGAATATTTTGGATTTTAGAAAGGTATTGCTGTACATAAACTTTACTCCACAGTACCTTCAGAGGCCCTGAGCCATATCCTATAATCCAGCACATTAGTATTTCTGAAGCATGTGAATATCCACAGTAAAAGGAATAGGTAAAGATCATAAATAATTCTACCCGGTGCTGAGCTGAGCAAATCATGAAAACGTTGAGCTTTTTTTTTTTAAATTTCAGAATTGCAACTCAAGGACCTGAATTGGTACCAATACTCTGTGAACAGTTTCCAGTTAAAACTTTGTTCATGACAAAACAAATTATAACTGAGTAGTCAGCTGATAGATAATTAAAACTACTTTTTTTTTTATAGAACTTAGGAGTTCAAGAATTGCATGGCTTTATCTACTCATTCACAGTTTTTTAGCACTTACATGGGTAGAAACAAAAAAAAATTAATGCAGCACTGTGACTCATTCTAGCAGGACTAATATTTATCCATGAATACACAAACCAATTAAAGAGAAAACCAAACTTTTAATGGAGCCTTATGCCCAGTTTGTTTATATACATATTTTTGTAGCAGAGGACGATGATAGAATGATCAGGAAAATATTTTCAAGTATAGAAATATGTTACTATAAATCCTGTGGAGGAAATGAAATGGAAGTTGAGGAAAAGTTGAGGTTAGTCCTAACCGGTTTGGCTCTGGCTAGAGTGTCTGCCTTTGGACTGAAGGGTCCTGGGTTCGATTCCAGTCAAGGGCATGTACCTTGGTTGCGGACACATCCCCAGTAGGAGGTGTGCAGGAGGCAGCTGATCGATGTTTCTCTCTCATCGATGTTTCTGACTCTCGATCCCTCTCCCTTCCGCTCTGTAAAAAAAACACACACACACATATATTTTAAAAAATGACTGGCAGTTTAAAAACTATAATGTACTGAAAGCTACACTTTAAATTATGAAACATTTTGTAGAATTAAATGAGTGAGGGAATCCATTAAAAATGTTTCTGTATGTGAACTAAGTCAGCAAAAGAGCTGGAAGGTCACCTGTCTGGATGCTATGACATCGAGGGCTCTGCACGGACTGGGGGCTCCGGGATCAGCGATGGCCTCAGACAAAGTGACGTGTGTCTGCCTTTCGTCCTGAATCAGCCAGTCCGTGAGGGGGCAGGTGCCACCAGGCCAGAAGAGCACCATGGAGACGGGGTGCTCGAGCTGGAAGGGACGTTAGCCATCGCCTGTGCCACCTCTCTCTCTCATAGAGCACACTGGCTTCCATGTCCTCGTGGTTTTGCTAGGCAAGAGCTAAATTTGAACCAGGTCTTCTGCCTCTTGACGGAATTCTCGGAATGTCCATCAGAGAAGTGCAATAATGAGGAAGTGGTTTAAGGAAGGGGAAGTAAATAGTGGTGTCATGTTGCTGTGTCATTAGAGTGACAATTAAGTGGAAAATATTTTTTCTTTTTTTTAATCTTTATTGTTCAGTTTATTAATTACATTGTTCCCTTTTTTTACCCCTATAGCTGCCCTCCACCTAGTACCCATCCCACCCTCCGCCCTCACCCCCCTCCACTGTCCTCTCCCATAGTTGCATGATTTTTGTCCAGTCTCTTGCTACACTTCCCACACCCCCTTGCTCCCCAAAGAATTGTCAGTCCATTCCCTCTCTATGTCCATGATTCTGTTACATTCACCAGTTTATCCTGTTCATCAGCTTAATTCACTTGATTTTTAGATTCATTTGTTGATAGATGTGTATTTGTTGTTCATAATTTACACTTTTATCTTTTTCTTCTTCCTCTTCTTAAAGAATATCTTTCAGCATTTCATATAATATTGGTTTGGTGGTGATGAAGTCCATTAGCTTTTTCTTATCTGCGAAGCACTTTATCTGACCTTCAATTCTGAATGATAGCTTTGCTGGATAGAGTAATCTTGGTTGTAGATTCTTGCTATTCATCACCTTGAATATTTCTTGCCACTCGCGTCTGGCCTGCATCATTTCTGTTGAGAAATCTGCTGACAATTGTATGGGTGCTCCTAACTGTTTTTCTCTTGCTGCTTTTAATATTCTCTGTCTTTTGCTCTTGGCATTTTAATTATGATGTGCCTTGGTGTGGTCCTCTTAGGATTCCTATATTTTGGGGTTCGGCGTGCTTCTTGGACTCCTAAGTCAATTTCTTTCACCAGATGTGGGAAGTTTTCAGTCACTATTTCTTCAAATAGGTTTTCATTGTCTTGCTCTTTCTCTTTTTCTGGCACCCCTGTAATTCGGATGTTGGTATGCTTGAGGTTGTCCCAGAGGCCCCTTACACTATCTTCAATTTTTTGGATTCTTTTGGTTTCTTGCTTTTTCAGCTGAGTGGATTTTACCTCTTTGTATTTCAGATCTTTAACTCGGTTCTTGGGGTGCTCCAGAGCACTTTTAGATCTTTGTATAATATTTTTTATTTCAGTCAGTGTATGCTTAATTTATGGTTGGTCCTTTTTCATATCCTTGAGAGACTCCTTCATATTTTTGAGGGTCTCCTTCATTTCCTTGTAGGACTCATTCTTCCATGTTGGTCTTGATCATTTCCACGTTGGTCTTGATCATTTCCTTGCAGGTCTCGTTCATATCCTTGAGGGTCTCGTTCATTTCCTTGTAGGACTCATTTCCTTGTCGGTCTTGCTTATTTCCTTATAGGTCTCGACCTTTTCTAGGAGCCTCTTGAGAAGCTGCCCTATAACCGTGGTTTTGAATTCCATGTCCAGTCGTTTTTTTCCCTCCATTTCTTTCACATCTGATTTCTTTCCATGTCTCTGCATGGTGGCTGTTTCCCTGAGTTGGTCAGTTAGCTTTGTGTGGTAGACGTCCTACTAGGGACAGTGGCTCAGCCTCCCCAGTTACCTGAGGTGGATATGGGTTGCACAGTCTTGCTGAAGTTAAGCTCAGGTTAATCGTTGTTAGTACTTGGAGGGGTTGACCTCCAGGCCAATTGTCTGTGAAGCTCAGCTGTGCTCAGGTTGGATGGGCGGAGTCTCCGGGCCAAGCAGACAGCGTCAGCTCCGCCCTATGCGGCCCCAGGGACTCTGTGCCGGGGGCAATGGCCGCCAGCACCTCTGAGAGAGAGCTGCTGCCGAGCTCCTCCACCTGCTGCTCGGGAACTCAGACTCTTCCCAAATGAGTCTGCACACCCAACGTCTCACCCAGGGTTGTAAAACAAAGCAGTCTGATGGTTTTCCGAATGAGAGAGCAAGTCGTGAGTGCTCTCTACTAGGTCAGGCAGCTGCGCTGTTCCCAAGTTCACGCGCAAGCTCCCTTCTCCACAAGCCGGCAGACCCCTGCAGCACCCGAGCTTCGGCGTGCCCTCCCACTGTCCAGTTTTCGCCCTGTATGATAGTGGGTTCCCTGGACTTCGCCCAGAGCTGGAGAATCAGTCCAGTGGGACGTCTTTGTTTCCCTGTTCGAGAAAACTGGCTGGTTTTCAGCCGCCCGCCCTCTCCGCTGGCACACGCTCCAAACCTCTCTCAGCGCGAATCTTTCAACGCTGTCCGCCGCCGCTCCTCCAAGTCACAGTGTCTTATCTTCACTTTTATTTGTGGAATTTTCACTCGGCGAGCTTTCTGGTGATTCTGGACGGTGTTTGTTCTTTCGTTAAGTTGTAGTTTTAAAATTGCTGTGTATGACGGCAAGATAGGTGTTTTACCTATGCCGCCATCTTGGTTCTCTCTGGAAAATATTTTTTAGATAATTCTATTCAAAATAGAATTTTTTTTGACAATAACTTTTTCCGTTTTTACCTAGGCTCAGCTGTCTACTCACACATGTCCCTTATCTCATCTGTGGGTCCATTTAACCATTGCCGATAATCCCGAGTTTGTCTCCTTTTATAGGGTTTTGTTTTCCATCTCTTAGCCTTAGTTTCATAGATTGGCACCCCGCAAGTGAACATGTACTTTATAAGACAGGGCATTTGTGAGGTTTTGACTAATAGCTGTGACCTTAAACATTTACCACTGAAGTTAAGATAAGATTGATGTAACATCTTGCTCGTATGAAACACTCTCAAAGCCAAGTAGGAAATGTGAGATTATATTATAAAATTCCTCATATGACTTTTGCCACTTTTTCCCCCTCAGGTGTTCGGATTTCTAGCAAGTTTTATGTTCCTGGGTGACTTTGTCATTATGATGTGTGAAAAACGGCGGGAGTCCCAGGTGAGGAAACCTGAGCCTGGCAGGGCAGAGCCCCTCACGGAGCCCCTTAACGCCTGAAGGCTTGAGGGAGTGGATGCCACACGAGGAGGCGGCTGCGTGGTGCCGAGCCCGGCAGAAGCACTTGTACATGCGTGACTGCTAACCCACTTCTGAAGGCCAGGGGAGGGGCCAGAAGGCAGTTGTATCCATATTGGACAGTGAGGCAGTCACCACAAGTTAGGTCAGGGGGAGTTTTTATGTAACATTTGAAACTTTTATCAATGAAGTTTATTTGGGGGGGGGGCAGTTTCTTTAAATCACAGCTCACTGATAAATTATTCTGTCATTGTTACTAGGTTTAGCTATATAAACAGCATGATTAAGTTAATTCATTTAGATATTGTTTCATTTTTAAGGTAATTTGCTTAGCTATGAGCTTTTTTTTTGATGATTAGATAAAATTTAATGTATATTTAAACTTTTAAATTTTAAATTTTACTTAAGCTTTGCTGTATCTCCCTGGCCTTAAAGTTATATTGTAACATTTTAAGATAATTGTTATAAGCTCTTTTGTTGCCTAATAGAAAATGTATGGGAGATGTTGGTATTTTGTATGTATAAAAGCAACATCAGCAACCCAATATTTATACTGCACTTTGGTGGTTGTTGATATCAAGTGGGAAAAAAAAAAGATTTTTATGTAACACATAGAAAAATGGAAGAAACTGATAACACACCCAAGGACCAAAGATAATAAAGACATTATTTTTTGTGCAATACAGTAAAATTATAAGAGCAGGCTTCAGCCACTTACCAAGTATCTGAAGAGGGGAGTTCACACTGTGAGCAAGAGAGGGTTCGTTCTATCGGCACACGATTATTTCCGCTGAAATTGCAGCGGCTCTGCAGGCCCTCCTCGGGGTGCTCTGTGGAGCCAGTCTCTTTTTAAAAACCCCAGCCTGTGATTTTTCCTCTGTTTGAGATGCTCATGTTTCTGTCTCCGGACCGGGATGGTCCGCACGCTGCTTCCCTATCCAGGAGACCGGGCCTCTGGCTTTCTTGTCGGCAGTGCCTTTCGGTGGCTCGGGATCTTGGGCTCTTTTATTGCCTCCAGTGCTAGCATGACCCGTAGGGTTTTGTTCCCACAGAGGCAGTGTTCTGGTTTCTCTTTGAAGGAGACCTTGAAGTGCTTCTCTAGAGAGTCTTGCCCAGGTTAATACTGTTGATGGTGTAAGGAGTAGTCACACTATTCTCAAGAGACACTTTATAACCAGTTCTGATAATCGGGAGGAATTGTCTGCTGTTGGGTCCCAGACTAGATCTTTCTTACCCTCCTCCTGGATTTTGGGCTCAAGACTTTGGTGTTAAGGTGCTGAGCCTTTGCGTCAGGTCCTGAAAGGCTTTGGCGGGGGTCTCCCTGGCAAGGCATCCTAGGTTTTCTCTCTGAAAAAGTGGAATCGTGTTTCCAATGAGGCAGTTTAATGATCCCATCCTTTCTTACCGTCTCATCTGCCTTTTGTAGATAGGTTTTAGCTGCGTCAGTGTGGCTGATGTGGTTCTCAAAAATTAGTCCTGGTGGCCAGGCACAGCTTCTGCTCTGGCTTCGTGACTCAGGGCTTACCTATCTGAATCAAGAGTTTGAATGCTCGGCTAGTGGTGATGTCACCAAAACCTGCTTGGGAGATAATGAAACCAATCATGGATGCCGATGTGACTGGGCGTGCCAACTAAGGGAGGAGAAATAACCTGGGTCTTGGGCTCAAGAATAAAGACTGGTTCAGAAATAACCAGCAAAAATGACCAGCTTCTGGTAGGCAAGTTCTGGAATGTCACATCAAACTACTGTACCATTCCATTGTAGATATCACCTCGATCCAGCGAGGGGTGACAGCAAACCACCTGCACCACCCCAGGGTCCCCACCCATGCATTGGGTTTGGTGGCCTTGTCCTCAGCTGGCTTCACACACACAACTGGCATGAACTGAAGCCCTGGTGGTTCTGACAGTTCATTTCTCTGTTTTCTTGGAATGGGGCCCCTTAATCTTTGCCTTTTTCAGAAGGATAATATATCCACTGGCATTTTTTATCTCTCTGGAACTTTTTTTTCACGTTGATTTTTATGGGACTTATGACTGATTATCCTCCCTGTTCTATTGTAGAAGAAATTAGGAGTAAAAAGACCGTTGTAAATAAAGTTCAGGGAGACCAAAGCCATTGTTACGTACAGGAAAAGGCAGACTCAGTCAACTCAAGGTTAAAATTATTAGCACCTGTGATACATTTAACTTGTTATATTTTATACAAATAAATTGTTTAGAATGGTTTTAAAAAATAAGGGAAATGAACTTACAACATAAAAATTTTATAATTGCTGTACTTAAATTATATTCTAACTGGGAAATGTATTTTTACATTGTTTATAGCCGATCATTTTTGTATTTGAAATTCTGTGATTCTTTTTTATCTCTCTTCATGTCAAATTTTGTAGTCTTTTAAAATAAATCCATCTTTATTATCCCTACCTTTGTCCTTGTTTAATTATTACAAACGGTGGCATTTAGAAGAAAGCTTTCTCCAGAGCTTAGGAGTTGGCACCTATATCCTCACTTTGGTACGAGTGAGAAGCGTACAGGAGTGGGCACAAGCAGGAAAGAAACACCCAGTCCCTACCCACGGCGTTGGAGAGTTGGAAAACACGTTCAAAGAAGATTGTTAGGGAGCTGAGGGTGAAGAGTGATAAAGGAATGTTATGGACTGTAAGTCCTACCAAAGAAGCAAATGCGGACTCATCACATTTCTCAGCATGGCTAGCAATGCAAAAAGCAGGATCGGCACATTCTCTCTCGGACTGGTTGACGATTAGGAAAGTGTGAAGCAGAACTAGGGTGCGTCTGTACAGCTGCAACTATTTGTGTAGTTTGCAAAATCTCTGCCTCCAGCTCCTATGAGAATAACAAGGTCTTTATAGCCATCAAGAATTCACTGGAGTTTGTGCATTCGTCAGAGTTTTGTGTTTTGTTTTGTTGAAGAGCAATGAACACGAGTCTTCTAACAGTAAGAAAAATAGGTTTCACAAGAAGTCTGGGCAGGACAGTTCTGAGACTGGTGAGTTCGGTGGCTCCGTGGTGTGCGCAGGGTCGTTCTTTCCATGTTCTTCTGCCCGCCACCTGCTGCTGCTTACTTGGGAGGGGCCTCTTTTTTTTGTAATTAAAAATTTTTGTTTCAAGTATGACATATGTTTCCTCCTCGCCCCCCACCCACCCCACTGACCTCCCCCTAGCCATTACCGCCATCACCACCTCCCCTTACCCCTCCCCCCCAAAGATGGACCCCTTCTGGTGTAGCAAGGCTGTGGCAACATCTCCAGGCATCTCCACTTGCCCAACAATGTCCAAAGACCAGAGGAGGAGAGATTGTGGGCTCCTCTTTGTCTTTAAGGTGCTCCTTTTTCACAGAGGCGCCTCGGTGGACTTCAGCTACTTGTGCACTACAAGACTTTAAACGTCCATTTCTAAATCACTTCTTGACACGGAGAATGGAATTCGGGCCCTGGCTGTTGAGGTTTGGTTGGGGGTTGGTGTTCCATGCACCGAGAGAGTGGAATTATTGTAATTGCCTTAAAAGAACCAAGATTCCTCCCCTGAGCTTGTGGAAACGGTTTGAACCTAGACAGAATTGGTTCTGGAGGCAAGAGAAAGGGCCATTGGATTGGGGATCAAGCGTGTCTGTCATTGCCCTAGCCACTTGGGCTGAGTGGATAGAACATCAGCCTGTGGATTCAAGGGTTCCGGGTTTGGTTCTGGTCAAGGGCACATGCCTGGGTTGCGGGTTCGGTCCCCAGCGGGGACATGCAGGAGGCAGCCAATCAATGATTCCCTCTTATCATTGATGTTTCTTTTCTTCTCCCTTCCTCTCTGAAACTAATAAAAAAAAATATTTTTTAAGAAGTGTCATAGGATATGTAAGGAATGTGCCCCAGCTAGGAGAAATAAAAGTCCCAATTTAAGTCACTTTTTTTGTGGGCCTGACTTCTCCAAAACAACTTAAAATAGAAAAACTAAGTTTTATTTTTTAAATATGTTTTCATTGATTTCAGAGAGAGAGAAAGAGAAACATCAGTGATTGGCTGCCTCCTGCACACCCCACACTGGGGATTGAGCCCACAACCAGGCACGTGCCCGGACTGGGAGCTGAACCGTGATTCGACCACTGCACCACACCAGCTGGGCAGCACCACCAGCTGTCGATAGCATTTGCTATATTGGCTTTAAGGTTCATATACAGGTGTATCTATACACAAATTATGTGGTATTTGTGCTGTATGTATCCTTTCACAGCTTGCTTTTTCCCTTATTTTGAAATGTATCTGATGCATGTAAATCTAAGTCAGCTCTTGGGGAAGCTGATTAAAGGCTGGTTTTGGTCCTTTATTTGAATTCTAGAGAGCCAGTGCACAAAATTTATGCAAGGGAGGTGAGGGGGTATCCCCAGCCCAGCCTGCACCATCTCTAATCTGGTACCCTTCGAGGGATGTCCGACTGCCCATTTAGGCCCGATCCTATCAGGACTTCTCACAACCCAGGACTGCTGGCTTCAAACTGCTTGCCTGCCTGCCTGCCTCCCTGATTGCCCCTAACCACTTCTGCCTGCCAGCCTGATCACTCCCCAACCACTCCCCTGGCCAGCCTGTTTGCCCCCAATTTCCTGCCTCTTCCGGCCTGGTCACCCCTAACTGCCCTCCCTTGCAGGCTTGATCGCCCCCAAGTGCCCTCCCTTGCAGGCCTGGAACCTCCTAACGGCCCTCCCCTGCTGGCCATCTTGTGGTGGTGATCTTGTGTTTGGGGGCAGCGCTCTTGTGCGTTGGCGTGATGGTCAATTTGCATATTACTCTTTTATTAGGATTCCTCTTCCCACGGTCGGAGCATGTCCCATCTGTGGCATTTGGTTCAGGCCTGCACAAGGAGAATGCCAACTTGGAGACAGTTTTGAGAAGAGCTCTAGTTGCCTCTCACAGCCCGAGAAGTCCTCAAACTGAAACAGGAGAAGCAGAGGAGTCTTTTTTGGGAAAGTCCCCAGTCAATTGTGTAAGCAGTCTCGGTCGAGTGCAATTCCCGGAAACCTGAAGGAGACAAGCTGTAGGGCAGGGCCTCTCCTGCCTGAACCCTTTCTGAGATAGTCACTGGGCCGCTCACTCAAACCTGGCCACACGTCTGGGGTGGAGGCTGCAGGACTATCCCCAGGCTTGGGATGTTCTGCCTCCAACAGCCAAGATAGAAAGCAGCCGATCTGGGCGTGGGGCCACTTTCTGTAGTTGGTGGCGACTACACTGTTTGTCCTTAACTGATTGTGAAATATTTCTCTGAGCTGTGAACAGTTCCCAAGGTGGTTCCTGGGGAGGCAGGTCCCTTGGATTTTGTCCTCATTCAGGGCCCATCTGTCTTTCCTTGGTGGCACCTGCGTGGCCTGTCAGGGGGCCACTGTGGAAATACCTGCACGTCCACCAACCGTTCACTTTCTGCCAGGTGTGTCTAACCCTCGGAGGCTCCATCACTAGACCAGTGGTCGGCAACAAAGCCAAATATCAACCGTACAAAATTGATTCTCAATTTCTTTTGAGAGTCAAATTTTTAAAACTTAAACTTCTTCTAACACTGCGTCTTCAAAACAGACTCGCCCAGGCCATGTATTTTGTGGAAGAGCCACACTCAAGGGGCCAAAGAGCCGCATGTGGCTCGCGAGCCGCGGTCTAAAGCATTGATGCTCTATCACTAGAGAATTCAGGGCCATGAATGCGTGCTCTATCCTGTGTCAGGTGAAGGCCAGCTGATCCCCCCACCCCCACCCCAGAGATCTCAAAAATAAAGTGTTAGCCATCCCCTACCTAGGCTGCAAACCAAGAACCAGGAACAATGGGGACCCGTTTGAGCTTCCACCATCTACAGCAAAGCCCCAGCGTCCACTGGCCCAGCAGCAGCGTTCAACATACAGGAAGTTCTGGAGCTCTGCCTAGCACCCCCCCACCCCCTGCCTGCCTGCAGGAAACACTGTGTGAGGAGACAGACCGAGGGCTTTTTCTTCTCCCAGGAAGAGGAACTGTTTCTGTTGTTACGCTTGGCAAGCCTTATGGGCAAACGCCCGTTCTTGTTTCTGCCTGTGACTGACCCTTAATGTAAGCTGCCAAGGCATGTGCCCCTTGAGTAGGTTCTTGAAAAAGCAGTAAACACAGTCCAGGCCAAAAAAAAAAAAAGAATCCCCCAAACAATCAAAAACAGCCCCCCTCAACCCCCCAAACCACAGCCAGTATCTAGTAAGTGTAGGAATGTTTGGGGCTTTCTGGGGGAGCAGGGGGTGAATCTGGAGACCCAGTCCCGTCCTTGATTCGTGTCCCTGCTGGTCCCATTGCTGAGTGGTATCATCTCAGACTTAGGTGTTGGCCTCACAGGAGTGGGGAAGTGTACTCCAGAGTTTGGGGTCTGCTGTTCTGTGCACCCTCAGCCCCCAGCTAGTCCTTTAATTCCACCAGTCCCCTGGCTTTCAGACAGAAATATCTTCATATCTGAAGGGTTTTTTTCTGGGGGCCTTTATTTATTTTACATCTATTTTTATTGCTTTCAGAGAGGAAGGGAGAGGGAAGAGAGAGAGAAACATCAATGATGAGAGAGGATCATGGACCGGCCTGCCTCCTGCACGCCCCACACTGGGGATCGAGTCTGCATGTCGCCCTTGATCGAAATCGAACCTAGGACCCCCTCAGTCCTTATGCTGTCCCTCTATCCACTGAGCCAAACCATCCAAGGCATGGCATGCCTTTTATTTTTAAAAGAATATATATTTTTTATTGATTTCAGAGAGGAAGGGAAAGGGAGAGAGAGATAGAAACATAATGATGAGAGAGAATCATTGACTGGTTGCCCCCCTGCATGCCCCACACTGGGGATGGAGCCTGCAACCTGGGCATGTGCCCCGACCGGGAATCAAACCATGGCCTCCTGGTTCATAGGTCAACACTCCACCACTGGGCCACACCGGTCAGGCCTGGGGTGCCTTTTTACCAGCACCCAGTGGCCTCATTACCCAGGATTTTTATTTTGTAGGAAACACACTTTTTTTTTAAAGTCATTTGCTCATTTGAGGACTTCAGTGGCTTTCTGCCCCAGTGACCCCAGGGACCTACAGGTCTGTCTCTTTCCAGCCCCTGTCCATGTGCCCCCAAGGCTGTGCTGTGCCCACTGGGGACATTTTCCTTCATTGCAGTCTTCTGGGGTCACCCAAGTGAGTGAGGCCGTTCAGGCAGCTGCACATGTTTCTGGCATGTCCCTACAGCTACAGCTGGGAAGGAATAAATTCACTAGAATTTATTCCACTGAGCAGGGACACAAGGATGACTCACTGCGAGATCATTGGCCTGGTCCCCCGAGGCTGTCCGGGGAGAACTGTATGAAGTCAGCCTTGGGACAGTCCCAGAGTGAAGGAGTATAAGGAAATCCACTGATTGCTGTGTTCCCATGGCCAATGTTACCCTGCAGGGCAGACTCTGCAGGTGGCACATGTGTGGGTGCTGAGTGGGTTCCCTGGCAGTGTCCACAGGAAAGCTCCAGCATCCAGAGATAGGCCAAGGGCAAGAGGATGTAAAGTGGTGCATAAAGGGGGCGGGGTGTCTGTTACAGCAGCGATTTTCAAGAGCTGTGCAGCAATAAGTTTTTAAGACACACAATACCTGACACAGTGCCCTCAGCGGTCCATATGAATGGTCTGTTCCTGGCTCAGGCTCCAGTCATTGCTAAAATCCCTCAAACAAGCAGCAGCTGGTGTCAGCATGCCCCAAACCTGTCCGTAAAAGGCCCAAGGCCCGGCACTAGCACCAGCCTGCCTTGCTTCAGAGCAGGGCCTCCCCTGAGCACTTCCAAGCCCAATACAAGTAGCAGCTGCAGACCTCTCTGAAGCTCCTGTCGAGTGGCCCCAGGCAGTGGCTGACTTTGCACCTCCCGGGAGGCCCCAGGGCCAGTGTACCCAGTGGAAAGATTAAACCATTCCAGATGACAACTCAACACATCCACAAGTGACACACTCGTTGACAACCAAAGCCCCATGGAAGCGAGGCCTGCTCCACAGGGGTGTCTCCCACACAGCAGCTCTCCCACTGCAGTTGCAGCTGGTCCTCACAGCCAACTGGCCTGGGGTCAACTCCTCCCAGGGGCGCCAACAACCACCAAGGCTCAACTACAAAAAGCCTGTGCTCTCAGCCCACACAGGGGCGCAACGCGAGTGCCCAGCTCAGGTGACTGGGGAGCCTGAGCTTCTAGCACCCAAAGAGGCCCACACCAAGACACACCACAATTAAAATGCCAACGGTTAAAGACAGAGTTATCTTAAAAAGCAGCAAGAGAAAAGGGAGTGTCCATTTGCCTGTCAGCGGATTTCTCATCAGCAATTTTGCAGGCCAGATGGGAGTGGCATGAAATATTCAAAGTGATGAATTGTAAGGACCTGCAACCAAGATTACTCTACCCAGCAAAGCTATCATTTAAGTTGAAGGTCAGATAAAGAGCTTCACAGACAAGAGAAAGCTCGAGTTCATCAACACCAAACCAGTATTACATGAAATGTTGGAGGGTATTCTTTAAAAAGGAGGAAGAAGAGATAAAATATCTGAACAATAAAATGTCAACAAATACATATCAGCAATTGAATCTAAAAATCAAAACAAATGAACACGAAATCTAATGGACAAAATAAACTGCCGAATAAAATACAATCAGAGGCATGGAAGCATGGAGCAGACTGAGGAATCTCAGAGGGACGGGGGTGGGAGTGGGAAGAGATTAACCAAAGACCTTACCTGTGGACACAGACAAATGGGTGGTGAAGGCTTGGGGTGGGGTGGGAACCAGGTGGAGGGGGGCAATGGGAGAAAAAAAAGGGGATATCTGTAATACTCAGCAATAAAGATTTAAAAAAGAAAAGACACACAAAACAGTGTTTGGATAGAACAGACCCGGGGACACCCCTTCTTCCAGCCTCTGACCACTCTCCAGCGTCTGAGCCAGTCATCACCTTCAGACTCACTAACACACCGTGGTTTCCTGCCTTAACTCCTTATTGCCAACAACCACGAGCTCCCCCATTCGTCAGGACTTACTCCGCTGAGGCAGAAGCTGCCGTCCACCCCCTGGCCAGCCTGCGCCCGCGGGCCTCCACACATACCTTTCTCTGGCTTCTGGTTCCACCGCCAGCATGTGTCTGGAGGGCGCGGGTCACTTCTGCCACGAGTTGGGGCGCTGAGTGTCTCTTAAAGACGCAAAACCAGCACCATGGCCACCTTCTCTTCCAAGACGCGCTGGAAGCTTCCCAAAACGAGTGGGCAAAACTCAGGACGCCCCGGAAGCCGGCCTGGCCTGGAGAGGAACTGAACCAGGCCCTTTTGGAGCTGCAGGCTCTGGGTTCTGCCTGCGCAGACCCTCATCTCCGTGACCTCCTGGAGAACCACTTCCGGGGTGAGGAGGTGAACCTCATCAAGAAGATGGGACACCTGACTCACCTCCGCAGGCTGGCCGGCCCCCAGGCTGGGCTGAGCGAGGATCTCTCCAAGAGACTCACCCTCAAGCACGACGAGGAGCCTTTGGAGCCCAGAGGTCTTTGAGGGGCCCCTCTGCATTCCCCTGGTGTCTGGCTTTTGCCTGAGCCTCTCCTGGATACACTAGCCGTTCTTTTAACCTCCCATGTATCGGGACCAAATGGAAATAATAAAGCTTTTTGCACCAAAGCAGCCAACAATAGCCGCCTGGTGTGAATGAATCAAAATTACACCCATTTTTGTTGTTGTCAGGCTGGCAAAAAAAAAAAAAATCAATATTATTTTTGGTGTGCTACAGATTTTAGTAATTAGTGTATGTATGCCATGAGACGAAAAAAATGTTGGAAATTGCTGTGTTACAGCAATCTAACGTTAAGCGAACAAAGCCCCAAAAGATTGCCTACGGGTGTGGCATCCTTTTCAATTAATTACAAACAATTATCATCTGCACTTTTTAAGCAGTACATGTGCTACAATGGAACTATATAAAAAGAGGCAAAGAGGGGGTGAACGGGAGACGCTGGAGGTTACCTCTGGGGGGGGGGGGGAGAAGTGGGCAGAGGAGATGGGGAAGCTTGTGGTTACCGTTAAAAGGAGGTTACATCATGATATGCTTCATGGCGGCTGCATTATCAAAAACAGGAAGGGAGGAAGGAGGCCTCGCGTGGACCAAGGATCACAGGGCGAGAGCGTCACAAACCGAGGGTGATGACTCATCTGTGCACTTCAGGTCAAAGAGAGTGTGCAAGTTGGTGCACCAATTTTGAACCCTGGTTTTGGACACTGTCCCAAAGCCTGCTCCTGCGCGGGGACCCAGGGCGGCGCTGCTCCCCGCTGGCCACCAGAGGGCGCGCGCCGCTCGGGGAGGCCGCGGACGCCGGCGCCGGCGCCACCTGCGCCTTGGGGTTTTGTTTTTGCAAAAGCAGAGCTGAGCCCAGCTGGGAGCCGTGGCAGAGCCCAAACAGGCGTGGCTGCTGGCAGGAGATTCCGGGGGCTCCCTAGGGAGGCCCCCTCCCCCCCCACCAGCCCTGGTGCCGCCCTGGGGTTTCGGGAGGAAGCAGCTGCCCGCCCGCCCAGCGAAGCCTTCGTACGCTCCCCCACCTCCCCCGGGGCCGCAGAGTTGCAAACGGGAGGGCCCGCTAGCTGCATCTACTCCCCGCACAGGCTCGGTCTGGCCTGGCGGGAGTGTACCTTTAAAGGGTTTATCTGACCCCGCCGGCGTGGCTCCGTGGTTGGGCGCGGACCTCTGAACCAGGAGGTCACGGTTTGTGCGCCCGAGTTGCAGGAGGCAGCCAGTGATTCTCTGTCATCGTGGATGCTTCTCTCTCTCTGAAATAAATAAAAAAAAAAAAAAAATACACATTTTTAAAAAGTTTATTCGGCAACACTTAAAAGTCAGGAATCGTTTAGCCTAAAAGTCCCGATTTCCCCTTCTCTCGGGCCCCTCCCTGGCTGTCATCGCTGCCCAGAAGGGAGCCCCATGGCACGCTTCCCACCACAACACTCCCTTTTCTGCATAACTCTACGTGGGGTTAGTCAGGGTCTTTTAAAAAATGTGCGTGATCTTCTATGTACACTGACCACTGTCATAAAACCCAAATGAGACAGGTGGCTGCAACCTCCTTGCAAGGTGCGGAGGCGTCGGGGATGCTGAGGGTGGAGGTCCTGAGGTGCCCTGTCCATGCCCCTGCCCAGCAGCCCGCCTGCAGCTCCGTTCATCACGTGAGGGGCTTCCCAGTGTGTGCCTTTTCCAAGCAGTCAATCTAAATCATGTGAAACTCCACGATATCAAATGGGAAATAGAATATCAATACAAAGCACCAATCTGCAACATTCACTTATTGTAAACCCAGTTCCTAAGAACGGGGGGTTAGTGGGAAAAGCCCAGTTTAGAGTAAGGAGCTAGTGGGGGCTGTAGCCTCTTCGGCTTCATCCCACTGCTTTTTCTTTCTTTCTTTTTAAAAATATTTTTTATTGATTTTTTTTTTTTTTTTTTTTACAGTGAGGAAGAGACAGAGATAGTCAGAAACATCGATGGGAGAGCAACATTGATCAGCACACCTTCTACGGGGGATGTGCCCACAACCGGAATCGTATCCGGGACTTTTCAGTCCGCAGGCTGATGCTCTAACCACTGAGCCAAAAACGGTTAGGGCCCCAGCTGCCTTTTCTTAATTGTGCAGGACGGAGAGGTCCCCGCTGGCCTGGGAGGGTCGGAGGCGTTTTAGCAGCTGCAGGCCACAAGCAGGGTTGCCCGAGGGCTGCCCGAGGTGAGGGGGTGCCTGTGCGGTGCCGTGTCGGCGTGTGCTGCTGCTGCTGGCGGCAGTGGGTGTGTTTTAGGTGCTGCCGGGTGTTGTGCACATAAAACCGGGTATTCGTGAGCCCCCAAAGCACCGAGTTCACAGGATGCAGGTCAGAAACCGCCACACGGAGAAGTGGTGGTTGCTGAGGGCCCCAAACCAGCTGTTTCCCTGGCAACGCAAGTTTGCTTTTCATGCTGGCAAGAGGCTGGGCTGGCTGCACCAGGGGATGGGCCACTCTGGGTCACCGAGCATCCTGGCAGGAGGCCCAGGAGGAAGCCGGGCAGTGCCAGCTCTGCCCTAACATCCCTGTGGTCCCAGGTGGGGCCACAGATCTGGACTCATATTGCAGCTGTCACTTACCTCCCGTCCCCTCGGCTTTCTCGAGTCTCCAACTCCCACTGCCTGGTCACTCAGGGGGCCGGTGCTTCCCTCAGGCCCTCAGAGACTGGGCAGGCAGCCCTGGGCAGTGGGCTCAGTGGTTAGAGCATCAGCCCGTGCTAAGGGTTACGGGTTCAATTCCTGGTCAAGGGCATGTATCTGGGTTGCAAGTTGAATCCCACACCAGTTGAGGTTCATGGGGGAGGCAATCGATTGTCTCTCTTACATGGGTGTTTCTGTCTACCTTCCACTCTAAAAATCAAGGGAGCCCCACAGCATGGCTCAGTGGCTGAGCATCGACCTATGAACCAGGAGGTCACAGTTCGATTCCTGGTCAGGGCACATCCCCGGGCTGCAGGCTCCATCCCCGGTGTGGGGCGTGCTGGAGGCAACCAATCAATGATTCTCATCATTTATGTTTCTCTCCCTCCCAGTCCCATCCTCTCTGAAATCAATAAAAAATATACACTGAGTAGCCAGATGATGATGATCTTTGAACGCATAATAATCTGGCCACTCGGTGTATATCCTATATAATAAAAGGCTAACATGCAAATTGTCCCCTCAACCAGGTGTTCGACCAGCAGACAGGCCAGCCAACCGCCCATGTTCCCTCCCCCTGGCCAAGCTGGCCGGACCCCACCCATGTACGAATTCATGCACCAGGCCTCTAATATATATACACATTGAGTGGCCAGATTATTATGCATTCTGGCCACTCAGTGTATATAGTTACCATTTTAACATTTTTTAAAGTATACAGTCCAGTGCCATTAATGACATTTACACTATGGTGTCCCATCACCACTGTCCATTTCCAGAATGTTTTCACCTTCCCTAACGGAAAAGCTTCCCATTAAACACCAAGTCCCTATTCCTCTCACCCAGACCTGGCGACCACCATCCTACTTCCTGCTTCTGCATCCTGACTGGTCCAGGTCCCTCATGAGAGGGAACTGGACAGCATTTGTCGCTTTGTGTCTGGGCTATTTCACTAACAGAGTGTCTGTCTTTCCAGGTCATCCCGGGGCAGCATATGCCAGAACGTTCTTCTGTCTTAAGGCCGCCGTGTGGCTTTGGGTCCTGCTTTCTGTCTTTCGTGAATAGTCCTGACTTCTACCCACCCCTGAAATCAATTTACTTTTCAACCCTCCCCCTCCGCCCCCGCGTGCATGGTCTCCAGCTAGCATCTCCCCCCGAGCCTCACGGGGCTCTTCACGTCACTCCTGGCTTCACACCCTTTTGCATCCAGAGTCCTACGCCGGGTGGTCTTTCGAGACTCGTGCCCATCCTGCTAGCTCAGCCTTCTGCTTTAGTAAGAAATCCTTCTGCAATTGGCCAAGTCAATATTTTATTAAAAAAACAACCACCAAAAACCACACACTCACATGCACGCACACACACACACACTCACGCACACTCACACACACACATACACACACACACTCACACGCACACACACACACTCACACACACTCACACACACTGCTCACGAAGGCACAGCTGGAAAGGAGACGAAGCTCTGTCTTTGGGGTGCGGCTGACCACAGGGTGCCTCTGTTCTCCAGGCCTGCCGCGTGAAGAAAGAGCAGATGCCCGAGCTCGGTAAGTTAGGAGAGGGCTTGGTTTTCAGGGGAGCCTGCAGGCGGCGTCATCCTGAGCAGTGGGTCTGTGCGGCGTCTCCAGAGACCCCTCGGTCGTGTCGTGTGCGGCGCAGGCACCGTCTCAGTTCGGAAAGCAGGAGGCAGCGGCCAGACGCCCGGAGGCCGCTTTCCCTTCCCGGACCAGGAGGATCTTCTCCGAGGGAGGCGGGGAGCGGGGTCCGGAGCCCCGGAGCCCCGGAGCCCGGGAGGCGGGAGAAGGCCCTCCGGTGCCCGCCGGCTGGCGGGGCTTTGGCACAGGAACACCGGTTAGGAAGTGTCTCCCGGGTCACCGGTCCTGCGGGGCCTCCTGGAGGCCGCTGTGTCCTCAGACGGCTGCATCTTGGGAAGAGAAAGGGGAAAAGGCAACGTGAGGACAACCGGCCAGGCAGGGCCCCCCCCCCCCCGAAGTCACACACCAGCCGGTTGACTGTGTTCCACTCTGTGCACTGCCTTCCTCCACCCGACTTTCACTGGGATTACTTTATTGTTTAAATGCATCTCTAAAAAAAACTTAAATAGCGCAGAGGGGATTCCCATCCCTATTCCTCCCCACCCCAGGCCGCAATGTTTTTTACATTGTTCATTTTAAAAAATATAAATTTTATTGACTTTTTTTACAGAGAGGAAGGGAGAGGGATAGAGAGTTAGAAACATCGGTGGGAGAGAAACATCGACCAGCTGCCTCCTGCACACCACCCACCGGGGATGTGCCCCCAACCAAGGTACATGCCCTTGACCGGAATTGAACCTGGGACCCTTCAGTCCGCAGGCAGACGCTCTATCCACTGAGCCAAACCGGCCAGGGCCATTACAGTGTTTTTTAATAGCAAAGAATTACGTAACAACAACAAAAGATAATGCCCCTCATAGGAGACAAGCAAACCATAGCACAGACATGCCATAGGGTCGGTGTGACCCACGGAGCCGTTATGACAGAAGCCCTGGCCAGTGGTGCTCAGTGGTTAGTGTTGGCCCACTCTCCACAGGTCCAGGGTTCAGTTCCTATTCAACGGCATGTTCCTGGGTTGTGGGTTTGATCCCCAGCTTGCTGGGTCACATGCCCAAAGGCAACCAATTGATGTTTCTCTCTCACATTGATGTTTCTCTCTCTCTCTCTCTCTCTCTCTCTCTCTCTTTTCTTTCTCTTTCTCTCTCTCTCTTTCCCCCCTCTTCCCTCCCTTCAACTCTCTCTAAAAACCAATGGAAAATAATTCTCAGACGAGGATTAACAACAAATGAAAAGCAAAACATTTAAAAGAGGACGACAGAAAAGAGCAGCTACCCGCATGGGGAAAGTGTGTGATAGATGCTCAAGGAGGAGAACCAGATCAGGGTGCAGAATAGCCCACACCGTTCTGATCCTTTCAGCCAAAGTGACACGGGCACATACGTATCTCCAGCTCCCCCCCGCCCCCCCAGCTCCGGCGCTCTCTTTTTGGCATAGTGTGAGGACAGATGGTTTTTATTAAAAACATTTTGTTCTTATTTGCATTTTCTGAATGTTCCATATTTCCTCTCCGTCATTAGGAAACATGTAAAGAAAATGCTTCTCGCCCCGCCTGGTTTGGATCAGTAGACAGAGGGTCGGCCTGTGGACTGGAAGGTCCCAGGTTCGATTCCGGTCAAGGGCACGGACCTTGGTTGCGAGCACATCCCCAGTGGGAGGTGTGCAGGAGGCAGCTGATCGATGTTTCTCTCTCGTCAATGTTTCTCTCTCGTCGATGTTTCTCTCTTGTCGATGTTTCTCTCTCGTCGATGTTTCTAACTCTCCATCCCTCTCCCTCTCTGTGAAAAATCGATAAAAAAAATATATTAAAAAAAAGAAAGAAAATGCTTCTCCATCAGAGGCTGGCATGATGGGGCATTCCGGGGCGCGGCAGGCACTGTGCCCTCGGGGCCTGAGATCTGCGGGGGAGCCCGGGGCAGGCTGTGCTCCGGCCCGAGCCCCCGGAGGTCACCTGTGTTCGGACGAGCAGAACTCACCTGTGGACTGGGTCACGCACGAGATCTTGTAGGACAGCCACACGCTCGCCAGGCACAGGAAGGTGGCCAGGAAGCCGAAGATCTGCACAGGAGAGAGGGCAGAGGAGGCTCCAGTCAGGGGCCAGCCCCTCGGCAGTCCCTCTGCTTCCCGTCCCCGTAACTGTCCCCGCACTGACGGTGGCGGGGAGGGGGCGGGGGAACCTGACCCAAACACCGCGTCCCGGCTCAGGGGCAGAGACGAGGCCCTGCGCCCAGGGCTCCGGGCTGGGACCCAGGTCCCTGCCCCTCCGCCCTCCTCGCTCCCGGCTCCTTCCGCGCCCACGTTCGGATTTCTTTCAGCCGAGCTGGGCCGAGCCACTGTATTTCAGCTAGCCTGGGCCGGTGGTCGGCAAACCGTGGCTCTTTGGCCCCTTGAGTGCGGCTCTTCCACAAAATACCACGGCCTGGGCGAGTCTATGTTGAAGACGTGGCGTTAGAAGAAGTTCAAGTTTAAAAAATGCGGCTCTCCAAAGAAATTTCAATCGTTGTCCTGTTGATATTTGGCTCTGTGGACTAATGAGTTTGCCGACCACTGTGTCCTGGGCTCAGGAGAAAAAAAGGTGGGACGGCGCATTCTAATTTAGGTGTGAAAATGTGTAATGTTCAAACGGATCCTATTGGTGTGACAGCACTGTCTGCATTTCATTCAGGACGGTTTCTGCCCGGCTTCAGAGCTGGGGGAGAGCCGGAGCTGAGGCGTTGCCAGCCAGCCTTGGGTTTGCACACATTTATTTATTTATCTATCTATCTATCTATCATCTATCTATTTATTTTTCAGTTTATTAATTACATTGTTTCCCCTTTTTTATCCCCTTATATATCTCCTCCACCCTGTACCTATCCCACCTTCCACCCTTACCTCCCCCTCCCCACTGTCCTCTCCCATTGTTTCAAGATTTTTGTCCAATCTCTTGCTGTACTTTCCACAACCCTTTTCTCCCCAAGAATTGTCAGTCCATTCCCTCTCTATGTCCATGTTTCTGTTATATTCACCAGTTTATACTGTTCATCAGCCTATCAATTCACTTGATTTTTATGTTCATTTATTGATAAATGTGTATTTGTTGTTCATAATTTATATTTTTACTTTATTTCTTCTTCCTCTTCTTAAAGAATATCTTTCAGCATTTCATATAATATTGGTTTGGTGGTGATGAACTCCTTTAGCTTTTTCTTATCTACGAAGCACTTTATCTGATCTTCAATTCTGCATGATAGCTTTGCTGGATAGAGTAATCTTGGTTGTAGATTCTTGCTGTTCATCACTTTGAATATTTCTTGCCACTCCCGTCTGGCCTGCATCATTTCTGTTGAGAAATCTGCTGACAATCGTATGGGTGTTCCCCTGTAGGTAACCAACTGTTTTTCTCTTGCTGCTTTTAATATTCTCTCTTTATCTTTTGCTCTTGGCATTTTAATTATGATATGTCTTGGTGTGGTCCTCTTTAGATTCCTATAGTTTGGGGTTCTGTGTACTTCTTGGGCTTTTAAGTCAGTTTCTTTCACCAGGTGGGGGAAGTTTTCAGTCACTATTACTTCAAGTAGGTTTTCATTAACTTGCTCTCTCTCTTTTTCTGGCACCCCAATAATACGGATGTTGGTATGCTTGAGGTTGTCCCAGAGGCCCCTTACACTATCTTCAATTATCTGAATTCTTTTTGTTTCTTGCTTTTTCAGCTGAGTGGATTTTGGTTCTTTGTATTTCAAATGTTTGACTTGGTTCTTGTGGCCCTCTGGACTGCTTTTAGGACTTTGTGTAATATTTTTTATTTCAGTTTGTGTATGCTTGATTTCTAGTTGGTCCTTTTTCATATCCGTGAGGGTCTCGTTCATATCCTCAGAGGTCTTGTTCATTTCCTTGAGGGTCTCATTCATTTTCTTGTAAGTCTCATTCATTTCCTGGTTGGTCTTGTTTATTTCCTCGTAGTTCTCATTAAGTTCATTGGCCTTTTCTAGGAGCCTCTTGAAAAGCCTTATAACCGTGGTTTTGAACTCTATGTCTAGTCTTCTTTTTTCCTCCATTTCTTTCACACCTGATTTCTTTCCATATCTCTGCATGTTGGCTGCTTTATGTGGTAGATGTCCTCTAAGGGTCAGTGGCACAGCCTTCCCAGTTACTTGAGGTGGGTACTCTTACTGCAATCCTTTATGGGTTGTACAGTATTTTTGAATTTAAGCCCAGCTTGTTGTTGTTAGCCCTAGGAGGGTTTGACCTCCAGGCCAATTGGCTGTGAAGGGAGACTCTGTTCAGGTTGGATGGGCGGAGTCTCTGAGCTGAGCAGGCAGCCTCAGTGTCAGCTACGTCCTATGCGGCGCTCGCGCGTGCGGATTTCTGTTGGATGGGGATGGCTGCAGGCACCTCCAAGAGAAAGCCGCTAGTCTCTTCCCCTTGCCAGACAACTCTGCCTCTCCCCAAATGAGTCTGCACACCTGAAGTCTCGCCCAGGGTTGTAAAACAGGTGGTTTCCGGGACCAGGAGACAAGTTTCCAGGGAGCAAGTCGCATGTCTGTGCTGTCGCACAGTTTACTTGCGCGCAAACTTCTTTTCCCAGCTACCTGGTTTCTCCTCAGACTAGGAGACCTCTGCTGCGCCCGGCTTCCAGGGTGCGTCCCCCGGACCTCGGACCTCGCCTGGCACTGGGGAATCTGTGCAGTGGGACGTCTCCTCGTACCCCGAATCTCGGACCTCTCCTGGTGTTGGGGAATCTGTGCAGTGGGACATCTCCTCGTACCCCGAATCTCGGACCTCGCCTGGCGCTGGGGAATCTGTGCAGTGGGATGTCTCCATGTACCCTGGATCTCGGACCTCGCCTGGCGCTGGGGAATCCGTGTAGTGGGACGTGTCCGCCCTCCCCGTTGGCGCAATCCAGGCGGGGTTGCTGCTCCAGTCCTACAGCCCGCGTGCGCGACCAGGACGGCTCCTAACCTGTTTCCGTCTTCAAGGCTGCGCTCCCGCCGCTCCTGAGTCTCAGTGTCCCGCCTTTACTTTTATTTGTGGAGTTTTCACTCAGCCAGCTTTCTGGTGATTCTGGGTGATGTTTGTTTTGTTGTTATGTTGCGGTTTTTGAATTGTTGCGCGGGGCAGAACAATAGGTGTTTACCTATGCCGCCATCTTGGTTCTCCAGGTTTGCACACATTTACACGATATTGGACTAAAGCACGTTCGGCAGCGAGTGGGCCTTTCCCCTGAGGGTCCACCCGGTGCCCCACTGAGGGGCCCTCACCCATCCCTCCTCCTCCGGTGGGGACGGGGAGCCCCGACAGGGAGAGGGCTCGCTGGGGCTCACCCACCGGGCAAGTGAGGAGCAGGCACACACTCTGGGGTCCTGTCTGGAACCGCAAAGCCCGATGCCACCTTCCTTCCTTCCTTCCTTCCTTGGGGACAAATCTGGCAGCTGCACTTACTCTGTGCCCACCAGCCTTCTCACGCTGCCAGGTGGGTCCTGGTGCGACCCTCTCAGCCCCTCACTTTGCAGCCGAAGAAATGGAGGAACGGGGCTGGGGGTGGGGTGGGGGGGTCAACAATTCGCCCCGGGCCACGGAGATAGCCAAGGCCAGACCCTGGACTGGAGCCCAGGGAGTCTGGCTCCAGCGTCCGCACGCTGCTCTGCCCGGGGCCCAGCCGTCCTCAGGCCTGCAGAATGCCCCCAGGTCACTGTGTTGCCACCAAGTGCCCCTGGAAACCACTGCTGCCGCCCAGGAGGAGGGGTTGGGGTGAAGGGCAGGATCCTCCAGGCCGGGCTCTCTCTCCAAGCCCGGCAGCTGGTCTGCATAAGGGGCTGCCCCCCACAGGCCAACGCACCCTCCTCCCGCCCCCCAGCTCCGTTCCCTTGGCTCCTTTGGTACCGACTGCACCACAGCCATCAGCCGGCTGGAGCCTGGTCTGCTCCGCACCATGAGCCCATTGTCTGCCACCCCGGTCCCCTCCGTCCGCACTGCACAGCCGCTCCCACGGCCTCAGAATGCCCTCTGCGTGGCAGTGCCTCGTCTGCCAACTGTTCTGCGCACCTTGGCCTGGACTCTCTCTCGTAAGCGTGGACCCTACCTTTTCATTTCCTCCGGCTCCTCCCCGGACCCAGGCCCGGAGGCGGTGTGTGATGACGGGGTGGACCGGGATGCCGGGGCTAACACCACTGTGTGCGGCCTGAAGCAAACAACCCGTGGGCATCTCCCCACGGGGCCCGGCGCACAACGTTTCTTTGTGCCTCCTCCGCCGGGTGCAGGTGCAGCCCTGGGGGTGGCAGCCACACCTCTGCTTGGACACTGCAGGAGGGGGCGCTGAGGGCTACGAGGTGGTGGAGGGCAGGGAGGCCTGTGGGCGGCACATAAGGGGCATGAGTGTTGGGAGGAGTGACCTTCTGCCCCAGGCTGACCTTTCCGGGGCAGACCCTGCCCCTTGGTGGGGTTCCGGGAGTGGACCTGCCCTGGGCCCAAAGCCTGGGGGATTTCGGTGAGGTCTGCAAAGGAAAGAGTGGCTGTCACACAGACAGCTTTTTCCTAAAACGCCTTTTAAAAGTCTGGCTCCTTCGGGAGGCCAATCGGTAACTGGCCCACAGGCCACCGAAGTCAGAAATCGTATGACAGAAGACTACAGATCTTTCCAATAAGGGTGTCCCCGGATGTATCCCAGGACAGGCGTGTGCATCTGGGTGGTAGGTATGAGCGGATCCCACGGCACTGCGGTTCTGTCCGTTTCCCGCTACCAGATGGGCTATCCGATGGGTCACTTCCACCTCTGAAAGGAATAGGAGGGTTCCTTCCCGGCCCGGATGTGGCGAAAAGTTCGGACTGACAAAGCTAGGGCCGATGGCCGACACTGCCAGCAGCTCACTGCGCTGTTCCCTGCTCGGGGCCGAGGCAGCCCCGAGGAAACGACCACTGTGGACGCGCGATTTCAAGTCCATGCACCGCCCGGCTTCAGCGGCGGCCGCCAGAGAGAGGCCCGGGCCGCTGGGGCGATCTGTGTGCCAGCAGCCCTGATGCTTCACCTCCCAGCACCCTCGGGGTGAGCCCCTCCG
Source organism: Antrozous pallidus (assembly GCA_027563665.1). Lineage (NCBI taxonomy): Eukaryota > Metazoa > Chordata > Mammalia > Chiroptera > Vespertilionidae > Antrozous > Antrozous pallidus. The sequence goes on along the minus strand of CM050524.1, from coordinate 49,854,076 downwards.
GCAACCGGGCTGGCGGGAGCGGGCGGGTGCCGACTCTGAGAAAGGAAGGCCCCAGGAAACAAGCCCTCCGCTGACCCGTCAAGAAGGAAACTGCTGGGGGAGCAGGGACTCCCGCGAAGGCGCCCCGGGGGGTCCTCACCGAGGCGGCCACCAGCTCGCTCTGGCTGTAGCTCTTGGAGGCGGCCACGATGGAGGCGATGAGGAGGAGCAGGGTGCCGATTAAATAGTGCAGGAGCTCCTGGGGGCAGAAACAAAGCAGAGCCGTGGGTCGGAGGGCCACCAGGCGCCGGGAGAGGTGGGCAGAGGGGAGGGGGTGGGACACCCCGACAGGAGCAGCGCAGATCACAGCCATCGGATGCGTCCGGGGGCTGGGAGGGGGCGGGAGGCCGGCCAGGACGCGGCCGAGCCAGAGAGAAAAGATGCCAGGCAGGCGGGGAGGACGGGGACACAGAGGAAGGTCGCTTCCTGTGTGAGGACGAGACCCGCTAAAGGCGGCTCCGCTCCGGCGATCAACCTGCAGACAGAACCTCGACCTCTGGCCAAAGCTACTTGCAGAGCCCCCGAGCTTCTCCCGGCACCCGGGCTGGAGAGGTTTGTTTTGTTTTTTTAAAGTAAATTTTACTGATATTTTACAGAGAGGAAGGGAGAGGGACAGAGAGTTAGAAACATCGATCAACTGCCTCCTGCACACACACACCCCACTGGGGATGTGCCCGCAACCAAGGTACATGCCCTTGACCGGCATCGAACCCGAGTCCTTTCAGTCCGCAGACCGACGCTCCATCCACTGAGCCAAACCGGTTTCGGCAAGGCTGGAGAGTTTAAGCAAAGCTCCAGCCTCGAGAAATGAGGCCCCTTAAAGAGGTGGGTGCCTTTCGCTCCTGCCTCAGAGAATGTTTTGGGCTCACAAGGTGCCGGCTCTGGGGGCTGCCTGTCCTGTGAACCGTTTTTTATTTTTATTTTTTAAAAATATGTTATTGCTTTTTTTCACAGAGAGGAAGGGAGAGGGATAGAGAGGTAGAAACATCGATGAGAGAGAAACATCGATCAGCTGCCTCCTGCACACCTACTGGGGATGTGCCTGCAACCAAAGTACATGCCCTTGACCGGAATCGAACCCGGGACCCGCTCTATCCACTGAGCCATGCCGGCCAGGGGTGTGAACCGATTTTCAGTTGTGGACTTGACAGGTGCTCGGTCCCCTCAGTCCCGGGGTCAGAGCCTGGAGTGTGGCCCCCGGTCCTCGGGCGAAGTGCTTGGGCGTGAGGTGGGTGCACTCATTCCTAAGCCCCCCTGATTTTGCCTGCATTTTGTCTTCCCTCTTCTCTTCTCCCCAGAAGTGCACCTGAGGCCATGCTCCATGGGCAGGTCTGGGGGGGGAGGGAGAAGGCAGGGGGGGGGGGGGAGAGGCTGACTCCGCCTTGGCCCCGCCCCCTGGCCCACTGGGCCCCTCACTCTCCGGGATCAGGATGTCATTTGGCAGCATGGAAGCACTTGCTCCTCTTCCTCCTTCCTCCCCAGGAAATAGCAGGTCAGAGCAGACCTGGGGGTCAAGGCCATCTATAATGCTCACTCAGAATCCGGAGCATATGTGTGCATTTGCAGTCCCCAGCGAGAGTTCAGAGGCAGTTCCTTCGTGAAGGTCTGCCCATCGGGGTGGGCGGCTGCTCAATGCTGGGGACGCATTCCACCTCCAGGCTGTGGCTTCTGTCAAAGCTGTGCAAAGCCCAAGACCCCGACTTCCCCCCGAGCCACGGGAAAGGAGTATCGCAAGGTGGACCACAGAGACTCAGACCAAGAGCAGGTGAGTACCTGGAGGTTCCCTGCGCCAACATTTCCTGGGGAGAACGACTTGAGAGAGAGAGTCCTAAAGGGAAGGTGTCGACTTGCACTGGGCTAAAAAAATGCGTGGCTGATGGATCCTTCCAACACGCACCCCCTTTCAGCCACCCCCATTCTCCGCCCCCAGCCTTTATTCTCTCCTGTGCTTGCTCAAGCAGCAAGAAGGTGCCATGCCTTTGAAAGGGGCCTTGAAACATAGAAACAAAAGGAATGTCTCTTAAAATGGGAATGATTAAGCAATTCTACCAAGAAGCAGAGGTTGTCAGACTAGATTAAAAAAAAAAAATCCAACTACAGGCTTTCTATAGGAGACACACTTCATACTCAAAGATACAAACGGGCAAATAGGTTGAAAGCAGAAGGATAGAAGAGACGTGATTCAAATAGCATCCAAAAGAAAGCTAGAGCGGCCATAGGTGTGTCGGACAAAGTAGATTTAAACAAAAAAAGTTACCAGAGATTAAAAGGGACATTTTATAACGATGGCCATGTCAATTCGTCAGGAAAATATAACAGTTATAAACATGTATGCACCTAATAACAGAGCACCAAGCACATGAAACAAAAACTCAAATAATTCTTTAAGAAGAGGAAGAAGAAAAGGTCAAGATAAAAATTATGAACAAATACATATCTACCAACCAGTGAGTCTGAAAATCAAGTGAGCCGAGACCGGTTTGGCTCAGTGGATAGAGCGTCGGACTGCAGACTGAGGGGTCCTGGGTTCGATTCCGATCCGGGGCATGTACCTTGGCTGTGGGCACATCCCCGGTGGGGGGCGTGCAGGAGGCGGCTGATCGATGTTTCTCTCTCATCGATGTTTCTGACTTTCTATCCCTCTCCCTTCCGCTCTGTAAAAAAATCAATAAAAATATGTTAATAAATAAATAAATAATTAAAAATCAAGTGAATAACAAATCTGATGAACAGAATAAACTGGTGAATATAATAGAATCAGGGGCATAGAAAGGGAGTGGACTGATAATTCTTGGGGGGAGGGGAAGGGCTGAGGTGGGTGTGGGAAGAAACTGGACAAAATTGTACTCCTATGGATGAGGACAGTGCGGCGGGGGGGGGGGGGGGGGGGGAGGCGGGAGTAAGGGCAGAGGTTGGGGTGGGAACCGGGTGGAAGGGAGCTATTGGGGGGGGGGGAGAAGAAGAGGAACAATTGTAATAATCTGAAGAATAAAGATTTATTAAATTTTAAAAAACCTCAAATAAATGGAGAAATAGAGAATTCAAAATAATAGCTGGAGGCTCCAATACCACATAATGTTTAGAACAACTAGGGAGAAAATCAACCAGGAAACAGAAGGCTCACTAGACGCAACAGGCATCTACGAAACATTCTATCCAACTACAGTAGAATATACGTTCTTCTCAAACGCACAAACCATGAAACACCCCCAGCAGTGGTGAAAGGACTGAAGTAATGTGAGGTGTGCTCTCCAACTACAACAGAATGACATTAGAAGTCAACAGCAGACAGAAACTTGGGGAACTCACAAATGTGTCGAAATTAAACAACACAGCCCCTAACTAATTCATAGGTCAAAGAGGAAGTCACAAGGGAAATGAGAAAAATACTGTCAGATGAACGAAAATGAATGCCCAATCCACCCAAATGACGGGAGGCAGTGCCCCGGGAGACGCCGATAGCTGTGAATGCAAAAAGAAGGAAGATTTCCTATTCATAACCTAACCTTCACCTTAAGACGCTGGGAAAGATGAGCACAGTGACCCTAACGCGAGAAGGAAGCCGGGCGATAACAAGTGCTGGCCAGGATGTAGAAAAAACTGGAACCCGAATACACTGCTGAGGGGAATGTAACCGGATGAGCCACTTTGGAAAACAGTCTGGCAGGTCCTCAGACAATTCAACCCAGTGGCCCCGTGGCCCAGTGATTCCACTCTGAGTTATACTCCCAAGGGAGGGAAACCGCGTCCACACAGAAAACTTGCACGTGAGTGTTCGTGGCAGCGTTATTTACAACACCCTAAAGGTGGAAACAACCCACGTGTCCATCAGTGATGAGCAGATGGGGTCTATCTGCTCACTGGAATATTACTTGGCTATGAGGTAAAGGAAAAAAAAAAGTACTGACACACAGGACCACTTAGATAAACCAGAAAACACTCTGCTAGGTGAAAGCCAGTCACAGGAGACCATCTATAAGAACCCGTTCACAGGGAGTATCCAGAACAGGAACATTTATGGAGACAGAAAGTACATTAGTGGTTGGTTGGTCAGGGCTGGAGGGGACGCAGGGTTGCAGGTGACAGGGAAAGGGCACGGAGTTTCTTTTGGGGCGACCGAGTGTTCTAAAACTGATGGTGGTGACGGCTGCACAGCTCTGGGAATATACTAAAACCCACTGAATTATACACTTTATTTATTTTCATTTATTTTTTTACAGAGAGGAAGGGAGAAGGATAGTTAGAAACATCGATGAGAGAGAAACATCGATCAGCTGCCTCCTGCACACCCTCTACTGGGAATGTGTCCACAACCAAGGTACATGCCCTTGAGTGGAATTGAACCTGGGACCTTTCAGTCCGCAGGCCAACGCTCTACCCACTGAGCAAAACCAGTTCCGGCTGAATTATACACTTTAAATGGGTAACTATATGGCATATGAACTACCTATCAATAAAGCTGTTTTAAAAAATAATGTAGTGGGAAGAGAAAACCCTGGCAACTTTGAAATCTTTTCTTACACTCTGCTGGTCCATTTGAGCTGACAAATGTTATCATTCACTATTCACAACGGTACAAATGCCCATCCCCTGTGTCAGCTTCTTCCTTCCCCACACACAGCACATTATCTGTCACTTGAGAGGATAAACATTGGGGTGAGAGGCAGAGTTTTCCCGTAGCTGGAAGGTGAGTGTTAGAAAGCAGCGGGACATCAGCCAAGCAGCGATATCCACCAAACGCAGGCAATTGAGGGCTGAAGCAGCGAAGGATGGTGCAAGAGGTGGGGGTGGCAGACAAGAGGGCTCCAGGGGGTCTCAGTGCCCAGCTCATATCCTGACTTCTGGGCCGAGGGCAGGGCCAGGCCACTCCCTTACCGACAGGGGCCAGCTGATGCAGGTGAGCACGCGGTAGAGGCGGAAGAGGTGGACCAGGTAGAAGGCGAGGATCATGATCAAGTTGCAGATGGTGACCACTTCGAAGTACCGGTAGGCGCTCTGGCTGATCCACGGGGAGCTCCTCACGCAGATGAAGGCGATCAGCAGGCTGACCTGAGACAGAAGCACACGCACCTCAGAGGAATGCCACCAGCGCAGGCGCCCGGGGACAAACAGCAGCCGCCTAACAGAAACACGAACCACCACGGAAAACTGAGCAACTGCTGCAATTCAGGACGTCTTCCTGCAAACAGGCTGGCTGGGTACAATTTCCTGTAGTACAAGCACAACCTTTTTTTTTTTTAATTTCAATTGATTTTAAAAATATATATATTTTATTGATTTTTTTACAGAGAGGAAGGGAGAGAGAAAGTCAGAAACATCGATGAGAGAGAAACATCACTCAGCTGCCTCCTGCACACCCCCACTGGGAATGTGCCCACAACCAAGGTACATGCCCTTGACCAGAATCGAACCCGGGACCCTTTAGTCCAAAGGCCGACACTCTATCCAATGAGCTAAACCGGTTTAGGCTCAATTGATTTTTTTACAGAGAGAAAGGGAGAGGAATAGAAAGAGTTAGAAACACGAATGAGAACACATTCATCAGCTGCCTCTCTGCACACCCCCCATCGAGGATGTGACAGCAACTAAGGTACATGCCCTTGACCGGAATCAAACCTGGGACCCTTCAGTCCACAAGCCGACGCTCTATCCACTGAACTGTAGTACAAGCCTTTAAACGCTCTTTGTTGTTGTTAATCCTCACCAGAGAACATTTTTCCTTTTTTCTTTTTTTCCCAGAGAGTGGGAGGGAAAGAGACACATCAATTGGTTGCCCCCACATGTGCCCCAACCAGGACTGGGGATTGAGCCCACACCAGAGGTACATGCCCTTGACCGGAATCAAACCTAGGACCCTTCAGTCCACAGGTGGACACTCTATCCACTGAGCCAAACCAGTGAGGGCTAAACTCTTTTTTAAAAAAGATTTTATCGTTTTTGAAAAATATATTTTTATTTATTTCAGAGACGAAGGGAGAGGGAGAGAGAGAAAAAAACATAAAGGATGAGCGAGAATCACTGATCGGCTGCCTCTTGGCACGCCCAACATTGGGGATCGAGCCCGCAACCCGGGCAAGTGCCTTTGACCGGAATCGAACCCTGGACCCTTCAGTCTGCATCCACTGAGCCAAACTGGCTAGGGCAGGATCTGTTTTAAAAGGAAGACTTTTAGGACGAAATTTATTTTATGTTGCCCCTTCCCTACAGAATGGTGAATTCTCAAAGGGTGCGTGGGGAGCAGTGGGTTGGGACCTTTGGCGATGCCTGGAGACATGTTTGGCCGTCACCCCTGTGGTGGGAGGGGTGCTACTGGCATGGCGTGGCACAGGCCTGGGTGCTGCTAACCAGCCCACCATGCACAGGATGGTCCCCGGCCTCCTGGGTGGCCAGACTGTTGTGCTGCCGAGGAGAAACTTGCTGTAGGAATGGGAGTCTGCAGAGAAAACGAAACCACGAAAACGGATCCAACGCTGGTGAGGCGGTCAAGGCTGAAAGCACATGCTGTCTGGCGCCCCCCATTTCCAGCACACTCCCCAGGCCTCGGGAGCAGGCACCGCCGCCAGGAGAGCCCCCGGGCTTGCAGCTCACGGAAAGGCTCTGCTCAACCGATCAAAGCAGAAGAGCGTGACCGGCGGGGAGGGACCCTGCACACTGGCCTGGCTCCCTTTGCTAATGAGCAACGTATTTTCATGTTCTCGGTTCCTCTCCAGCCAGCCAGCCGCGGTCACAGAATGATTCACGCCTGCAGGCTGTTTCAAGGCCGCGGGGAGGCTTGCCGGCCTCGGGAGCGTGCATGCTGGCCGGGTGCACGGTGCCTCGGTCCCCAGATCTCCTCTACCTCTCCGTCCTACACCGACCCCCTGGGGCTGGGGCAGTTTTATTCAAGGCTCGCCTTCAATAATGCACACAACCCAGGAGCAGGCAGTGTGTTCCGTAAGGAAGCAGTTCTGCACCGAATTTAATGCAAAGATTAGAATAATTCTTACAACCTTTCATCTGTGACAGTAGCTCTTTCTTGTGGTAACACAGGGATGTGTGGGGGTTCCCAGTGACCAAAAGGGGCCCGGCAGGTCTCCCCGAGCTCCCAGGCTGAGAGCACCTCGCTGCTCCACCACAGCCCCTCAACCCTCCCTGGGCAACTCGCTGTGAAACAGACTTCCTGAACTCTGTCCTCCGGGCCTGAGTCCGCCTACCACGCCCTCTGCTTAGGCAAGCCCAATCCTGGAAAGTCTCCTTTAGACACCAGAGGGAGTGCCCACAGGCAAGATGCTGAAAGCTTCCCTTTTGCCCAAGCCTTCTTTCTCCCAATCCTGGTTTAGGGAGCCAGCATCTCCGCCGGTGCACTTGACGAAAAATAAAAAATAAAAGAAGAGTTGATTGATACTGATCTCAGAATTCTTCTAAGGCTCGTAGGTGGCCTCGGCAGAGGCTGGAGACCCCGGAATCAGTCAGATACGTGCTGAAGCGGCCGCCAGGAAGGAGAAGCATAAGAAGGGACAAGACAATGGTGGAGGAAAAGGCCCCGCGGTGTTGGTCCCCCACCCCTGGCTGACCTTCTCAGGACCTCTTCTTGGTCCGTTAGAAAAGCAAATCCACAAACACGTCTGAATTCAGGGATGAGTAGAAGTTCTGACCTCGGGGTGGAGTGAAGGAGTGCTCCCTGGCTCCTTTCATTAAGGTTGTTTTGTTTTTAAAATGTATTTTATTAATTTTTTAAAATTTCTTTATTGATTAAGGTATTACATATGTGTCCTCATCCCCCATTACCCCTTCCAATTCCCCCCCATCCCCACTTATGCCCTCACCCCCCTGGTGTCCGTGTCCATTGGTTAGGCCTATATGCATGCTTACAAGTCCTTTAGTTGATCTCTTCCCCTTACCCCCACCTCCCCTACCTTCCCTCTGAGGTTTGACAGTCAATGCTTCTCTGTCTCTGTTTTTGTTCATCAGTTTATGTTGTTCATTGTATTCCATAAATGAGTGAGATCATGTGATACTTATCTTTCTTTGAGTGGCTTATTTCACTTAGCATAATGCTCTCCAGGTCTACCCATGCTCTAGTTTGAAGCAGCCACCTTTTCCTCCTTTTTATTCTTTTTCCTCTTCTTAAAAGAACACCTTTCAGCATTTCATATAATACTGGTATGCTGTTGATGAACTCCTTTAGCTTTTTCTTATCTGTGAAGCACTTTATCTGACCTTCAATTCTGAATGATAGCTTTGCTGGGTAATCTTGGTTGTAGGTTCTTGTTATTCATCACTCGGAATATTTCTTGCCATTCCTGTCTGGCCTGCATCATTTCTGTTGAGATATCAGCTGATAATCATATGGGTGCTCCCTTGTAGGTAACTTTCTCTTTTGCTGCTTTTAAGATTCTTTGTCTTTTGCTCTTGGCATTTTAATTATGATGTGCCTTGGTGTGGTCCTCTTTGGATTCCTATAGTTTGGGGTTCTATACACTTCCTGGACTTTTAAGTCAATTTCTTTCACCAGGTGGGGGAAGTTTTCAGTCATTATTTCTTCAAATAGGTTTTCAGTATCTTGCTCTCTCCCTTTTTCTGGCACCCCTATAATTCGGATGTTGGTATGCTTGAGGTTGTCCCAGAGGCTCCTTACACTATTCTCAATTTTTTGGATTCTTTTTGCTTTATGCTTTTCTGGCTGAGTGGATTTTGCTTCTTTGTATTTCAAATCTTTGACTTGATTCTTACGGTCCTCTAGACTACTTTTAGGTCTCTGTATAACATTTTTTATTTCAGTCAGTGTATGCTTAATTTCTAGTTGGTCCTTTTTCATATCCTTGAAGGTCTCATTCATATCCTCGAAGGTCTCATTAAGCTCATCGGCCTTTTTTAGGAGCCTCTTGAAAAACCTTATAACTGTGGTTTTGAACTCTATGTCCAATCGTTTTTTCCCCTCATTTCTTTCATTTGTGATTTGTTTCCTTGTCTCCGCATTTTGGCTGCTTCCCTGAGTTGGTTGAGTAGGTTTGTGTGGTAGGTGTCCTCTAGGGGACAGTGGCTCAGCCTCCCCAGTTACCCGAGGTGGATACTTTTGGTGCATCCCTTTATGGGCAGCACTGGCTTGTAGTGAAGCCTGAGACTCGGGGTGGAGACGGCATGGCGATGTAAGCAGGCCCATAGATGACTCTGCCTGGTAGGGGGCAGGCAGGGAGAGGAATGCACCCTGTTCTCACCTTTGGCTGAATTCTGCCCTGGGGTTAGGCAAATTTACCCCTGCCTTCCTGGTAAAGCCCCCACTAGTCATCACCAGGAAACAGCCCTGGTGCCATCTCATCAACACCCACGGGGAGAGAACGCACCCTGGCCCACTTCCTCTGGGCCCCGTCTGGCCTACCAACACCAGCCTCCTGCTACATGGGCCTCTGGCCACCCGCTCACGCCCAGCACGCAGTTCTGTTCTGCATTCAAATATGAAAATGCCACAGAAAACCCAAGGGAGGCCCTAGCGGGCATGGCTCAGTGGACAGAGCATCGGCCTGCGGACGGGAGGGTCCCGGGTTCGATTGCAGTCAGGGCACGTGCCCGGGTTGCAGGCTTGATTCCCAGTGAGGGACGTGCAAGAGGCAGCTGATCCACTATTCTCTCTCATCACTGATGTCTCTCTCTTTTTAAAAAATATATATTTTATGATTTTTTACAGAAAGGAAGGGAGAGAGATAGAGAGTTAGAAACATCGATGAGAGAGAAACATCGATCAGCTGCCTCCTGCACAACCCCCACTGGGGATGTGCCCGCAACCAAGGTACATGGCCTCGACCGGAATCGAACCCGGGACCTTTCAGTCCGAAGGTCAACACTCTATCCGCTGAGCCAAACCGGTTTCGGCATCACTGATGTTTCTCTCTCTCTCATCCTCTCCCTTCCTCTCTGAAAGCAATAAAAAAGTATATTAAAAGGAAAGAAAACCCAAGGGAGGGGGAGTCCCCTAGGGAACATTCTGTCAGGGGTTCTGGGGTCCAGGCCTCAAGCAGCTGGGGAATGGACTGGTTTCTGAATGGAACCAAAGCCACCTGCAGTAACCAAACAAGACAGAGCCGGTGTCCGCGCTGGGACTATTCCTGGCAGCCATGGAACAGTGGTTGCTGTGAACGGTGGTTGCTTCTGCGGAGGAGAATGAATTATTTAGTGGTTCAGAAAATGCGTTTATTTCGTCCTCCTGTGTTACAAAGATCACAGATTAAGTTGTAAAATAGCAGGTTTTAAGGACCTGTCTTGGGGATCTTTCATGGCACATATATACAGACCTACCCTTTTCTCTTAATTGGCTGCAGCTTTACTTGACCCAGGGTTTCTGAGCCTGAGCACCTGTGACATTGGGGCCGTCGTACAGGACTTTCAGCGGCGACAACCCACAATGTCTCCAGACGTTTCCAAAGGTCCTCTGGGCGAGAACCACTGCTTTACACAGGCTTCTATTAGTGCGCGTTTATCCCATCCCCAGTTTCTGACAAATACAGACAATTTCGCTAATGTATTCTTGGACATACTTCTTTGTGTGTATGAGCACTTCTAGAAGATTCCTGGAAGTGAAATTACTGCGTGAAAGCATTTTTACACTTAAGGTTTTGATTTCCTCTGGCCAGTTTGGCTCAGTGGATAGAGCATTGGCCTGCGAACTGAAAGGTCCCGGGTTCGATTCAGGTCAAGGGCACATGCCCGGGGTTGTGGGCTCAATCCCTATTGGGGGACTTGCAGGAGGCAGCGAATCCACCATGATTCTCTCTCATCATAGAAGTTTCTATGTCTCTCTCCCCTTCTCTTCCTTCCTCTTTAAAATCAATACAAAATATATTTAAAAACAACACAAATGTAATTATTAAAAAAGAAAAGATTTTGATGTTTGCTGCCAAAAGGCTATCCAAAGAAGATATGAGTTGCCTTGCTGGCTCAGTCGATAGAGCGTCAACCTGCGGACTGAGGGGCCCAGGTTTGATTCCAGTCAAGGGCACATGCCTGGGTTGTGGGCTTGATCCCCAGTAAGGGGTGTGCAAGAGGCAGCCAATCGGTGATTCTCTCTCATCATTGATGTTTCTTTCTCTCACTCTCCCTTCCTCTCTGCCTTGCTCGCTCCCTTCTCCATTGCCTTGCTCCCTCCTCCCTTTCTCCACCTGCTTCCCTCCTTTCTCTTCCTCCCCACTTGTTTGCTTCTCCACAGATTTGCTCCCTTCTGCAGTGCTTGGCTTCCTTCTATGCCATCTTCTGCGCCTGGATATGCAAATTAACTGCCATCTTGGTTGGGTTAATTTGCATACTCACTTTGATTGGATTGTGCGTGTGGCTTGTGGGTGTAGCAGAGGTACGGTCAGTTTGCATATTACTCTTTTATTAAATAGTATGTCACACCAATACATTCAATTTTTTAAAAAGTTTGTTTTTCTGAGGGCATGTGCCTGAGATTCTTCATTTCATATCCAAAATATCCATTTTATTTATTTGTTTCTTGCTTATTTATTTTAATCCTCTCCATCAATGGAGGATATTTTTCCATTGATGTTTTAGAGAGAGTGGAAGGGAGGGGGAGAGACACAGAGAGAGAAACATCGATGTGAGACGCGTGGATTGGCTGCCTCCTGCATATGCCCCAATCAGGACTAGGAATCGCACCTGCAACCAAGGCACACACTCTTGACCTGGGACCCTTCAGTCTGCAGGCTGATGCTCTATCCACTGAGCCACACTAGCTAGGGCCGTTGTGGGGTGATTTGATCTGTAACCGCAGTGTCGGGAACAGGCACCGAAACAAAAACAAAAAAAGGTCCCACTTGCTCTGTTTTGAAAGTAGCACATGAATTGTTCTGGGTTTCATGTTTTCATTCTTTGCACAGAGAGGCTGAGGTCTGTCCAGAGGGCAGTGGTGAGCCCAGGTGAGAGGGAGGCAACATCTGGGACTGCACCTGGGACTCTGTCTTAGAAACGTCCCCTCAGCAGAAATGCGCTTGGGGCAGGCTCGGTGGAAAGGCAGCTGTCCCTGTGGGAACGCTTCCTGAATATCCCGTAACGAAACCCGCTGTGGTGGGGATGACTGGAGAATACCGCCCCCATCCTGCATCACTGAGTGGGTGCTCATTTGGACTCCCTGGCCGACAGGAGGCACCTGCTGATGGGGCTGAGCCTGCTGCTTTAGGTCGAGGAAACGGGAGGCAAGAACTGCTGCCTCAGCCCTCTCTCAGCCCCACACCCGAGCAGCTCAGCGTGGGAGGGTCCTTTATTGATGCTTCCTGGTAAGATTTCATTTGAAAAGAACATCCTACGGCCAACTATCTCTACATATTGTTTTTCTTTTAAAAAAAAACCATATTTTATTGATTCTTCACAGAGAGTGAGACGGATAGAAAGTCAGATGGGAGAGGGATAGAAAGTCAGAAACATCAATGAGAGAGAAACATCGATCAGATGCCTCTTGCACACCCCCTACTGGGGATGTGCCCGCAGCCAGGGTTCATGCCCTTAACTGGAATCGAACCTGGGACCTTTCAGTCTGCAGACCGATGCTCTATCCACTGAGCCAAACCGGTTTGGGCCATACTGGTTTCCTTTAAATTAAGTGCATCAACTCTCTCCACAGTGCTGCAGCACAGGCAGGCTCTTTCGAGCCTGGGCGAGCTCTTACCGCAGGACGTGGCCAGGGGCCTCCTGGTCCCAACAGGAGGAAAGACACGTGGCCAGTGCTGAGTCACACTAGCTACCTGGGCTGACCCCTGCCCAGTGCCAAGCCCCAGGCAGGGAGACAGAAGCCAAGCCCCAGGCGTGGAAGCCAGCCTAGTTCATGATTACCAAAGCCTATCCCAGATGACGTTGGACATGGGAATAACAAACACCTATTGTTTTATGCCACCAAGGTTTGGTGACTATTTGTTATGCAGCAAAAGCTAACTGATACATCCACTTTCAGAATTTTCTTGGTTTTCCAGTCAGGCAACCTTAGTTTATATTTTTTATTTTATCATTATTTTAAAAAATATATTTTACCGATTTTTTACAGAGAGGAAGGGAGAGGGACAGAAAGTCAGAAACATTGATGAGAGAGAGACATCGATCAGCTGCCTCCTGCACACACCATGCTGTCTGCCTGGGGGGATGGGGGGGGGGGCGGCTGTTTACCTGGGATGTGCCCGCAACCAAGGTACATGCCCCTGACCGGAATTGAACCCGGGACCTTTCAGTCCACAGGCCAACGCTCTACCCACTGAGCCAAACCGGTTTCAGCTCACCCTAAAGTGGAAAGAAGAGCCCAGCCAGCTCGGAGGTTGAGGACTGACCTATGAACCAGGAGGTCAACAGTTAGACTCCCGGTCAAGGCACATGTCTAGCTTGCAGGCTTGGTCCCCAGTGGGGGGCATGCAAGAAGCAGCCAATCAATGATTCTCTCTCATCACTGATGTTTCTATGTCTCTCTCCCTTTCCCTTCCTCTCTGAAATAAATAAAGAAATTTAAAAAAATGAAAAACCAACCATGTTCGTCCTTAACATGGTTGAGTCCTATGCTGAGAACGAGCGATAGAAGGTGATGTTGGTTTCCATTTTGCCGAGGACAATCCTCAGGGAGCCTCGCTGTGTGGAAAGCGGCGATGCAGGCCTCTGGCCACTGTCTCGGGGAATAAAAATAAGGAGACGCTGTAGGGCCGGTCTCCGCAGGAGGCCTGGCTTCCAGCCCTGGGTACTTGCCAGAAGTCAGCGCCTGCTGAATTTGAGAATGTGGGTGTGGGGTGCCTTGATTGAAAACCCAGGCGGCATGATGCCAAATCAGAGCCAGGCTAAGGAAGAAGAAATTAGTCAGGGATAACAAATGACAAAGTAAGCACACAAGAACCGTGAAGGGTTTGTAAGCCTGTGTCACTAATGGGAAACCACAGGGGTGAAGGGTGCGTGCCCGCCACACGGTACCCAGTGAGGCATCAAGAAGGAAGTCGAATCGCTGGCCAACGGTTGGCCTCCAATCAGAATAAGTGAGGATGAATGGGCGCATAAGGCGTGGCTGGCAACCCCCGTAGGTCAAGTAGTCATTTCACAAACACAACTACTTCGTGGGCCAGTTAGCCCCCCTGGGCCTCCGTTTCCTCACCTTCATAATGGGGATAATAACAGACCTACCACACGGAGTGGATATGAGCACTGAAGGGGCTTTGGTTCGGGTACAGTATCTAGAACAGCAGAGGGAACCCTGCAAAAGAAGACACGGCAGTGGAAAACACGGGGCGTATTTGGGAACCGGAGAGCTGTCCATTTTAGGCAAACCCTACACATGTGGGAAGGGGCACAACGGGATCAAAGATGGCAGGGAGCAGCGGGGCATCAGATTCCAGGCTGAGAAAGTAGGCATTCTTGGGGGGCAATGGGGAGCAGAAAAGAGCCTGAGGCAGAGTCACACTTTCAGAAAATCAATGTCCCAGTGGACGGGAGGCGGGGAGGAGGCTCGGAGGCCAGTTAGGGGGAGGTGGTGTCAGCTCCAGCGAGCAATGAGGATAAGAAGGAAGCACCGGAAGGAGGGGTGGGGGAGAAGAGGAGTGGGTGAGGACAGAAGGTGGCATGGATGTCCCAGGGCAGCCTCCGGGGATCCAGGCTGCACGGCGATGTGGGGAATAGACCCCGACACACACACACACACACACACACACACACACACACACACACACGGTCTCTGCAGCCGGCGGGGCCAGCAGGAAACTCCCCTGGCAGCTGCCTCAGGTTCCGCAGACTGCTGGCAGCTTGCTCAGGATGAGCTGGCAATTCCTCGTGTCCAACATCCCCCCCCAACAAAAGCCATTGACTGAAGGAAAACGCACCGCAGGCCACTGTGTCCTGTTCTGGGACCCAGTTCTGGAGCACAGATCCCAGAGAGGATCTATCCCACCGCCCTCTGTCTCCCTGAGCCTCCGGGGAGCAGAAAGGCAGCGTGGTGAACCACCCCCACCAGACAGACAGCACCTGGGGGCTGTGGGGGGGGGGGGGGCGCCTCGCCCCATTCTTCCTTCCTCCTCAGCTCCCTCGTCCTCAGTTCACAGACACGATCACGCTCAACTGTTCATTTTACAAAAGTCCAGATTATCAAAATCAAAATTTCAACCCCTTACACAGGTAAATCATGAACTGGGTACCCTTTAACATAATGACTTAATTGAAGGATTGCAAACTCACATGGACCGAGTGGATAAGACAGATAAATGAGCTGGAATCTTTGGAATAAACTCAAACTGTGAAGAGTGATGAAACTATTGTGACTTAATGCCTCCTAATCATTACTATCAGAGTAGGCGAGCCTGGTATTAACAAGTCTTAGGATACTCTTCCAAAAATAAATTTGCATTTATTTTGGCAAAAACAAAACAAAGGCAAGATCACTATGATCTGACCTGTGACCCCAGACTTGGGAAAGTCACGTCGGCAGGCCGCACTCTCCTTTGCTCTCTCACCTGTGAGTCACCTGGGTGCCGTAAACACAAAGACCTTCCTTCAGAAAGTGCCCCGCCCCCTTGGCCTTCGCTTATTAAAAATGACCTGGTAAGGCTGGACCAGGGGCTCCCTGAATTTCCCCTCACCCAGCCTGCAACAGCCCCTGGTGGTAAGACACAGAGGGCCTTTCAGTCCCCAAGAAGCAGCCCTGCTCCTGCCCTGGTCTGGGTCCCTTTGGAAGAGGCAGGGAAGACATGAACCAAAGGTCCGCTCTCACTGCCTCCTCTCATGCACCTGCTCGTGGGGGACTAACTGGACCACTCAGATAAATCCCACACAAATGCACTGCCTTCCACGGACAGCCTTTAGCAGGACCCCAGAAAGGTAAGGCAGATCAGCTACTGGACTCAAATGCTTCTTCTTTAATCGTGCTTCTAAACTGAGTTTCCTAACATCATGCTTTTCTAACACGTGAGCAGAAGTGAGAAACAGGTAAAGCCCAAATGAACAGTCACACAGGAAGAGGAAAGAGAGAGGAGAGAGGAGGATTCAGAATGACCCACTAGATGCTTAGTATGTGACTGTGTTGAGGGGAAGGACTGGAAGTGGGCTGGGTCCTTAGGGAGCTTATGGATAAACTCTTTTCAGGCTATCGAAAACCCTCAATACTAAAAATGGAACTCCTATTTGACCCAGTACTACCACTTCTAGGAATATATCCCAAGAAGCTAGAAACATCAACCCGAAAGGATATACACACTGCTATGTTCATAGCAGCACAATTCACCATAGCTAAGATATGGAAACAGCCCCAAATATATTAGCAGATGAGTGGATTAAAATACTGTGGTACACAATGGAATACTATGCTGTGGTAAAAAAGGAGTTCCCACCATTTGTAACAACATGGATGGAGTTGGAGAGCATTATGCTAAGTGAAATAAGCCAGGCAGAGAAAGACAAGTATCACATGATCTCACTCATTTGTGGAATATAATGAACAACATAAACTAATGAACAAAAACAGTTCCAGAGACAGAGAAATAACGATCAGACCATCAAATCTCGGAGGGAAGGTAGGGGAGGGTGGGGGTAAGGGGAAGAGATCAACCAAAGGACTTGTATACATGCATATGGGCCTAACCAATGGACACAGACCACAGGAGGGTGAGGGCATGAGTGGGAGAGGGGGGATGGGGGAATAAGGACACATATGTAACACTTTAATCAATAAAGAAATTAAAAAAAAAACTCAACAAAATATCAGCATATTGAATCCAACAATATATAAAAAATGCAAATGCCCAAGTAACTGAATTTTATTCTAGGAACACACTTCAACATCAGTGAATGAGCCATATTAACACACCAAAGGAGGAAAATAAAATATTCAATCGATGCAGAAAAAGTGTTTGACAAAATTCAACACCTATTCAGGATAAAAACGTTCAGCACACTGGTATAGCAGGGGATGTCCTTAACCTGATGAAGGGCACCTACAAAACAAATCTCCAGCGAGCATCACATTTGTAGCGAGTCTGCAAGCTTTCCTCCGAGACAGGACACAAAGAAAGGATGTCCTCTCTTACTCAACATATCCTCAGACGTTGCAATAAGGTAAGAAAAAGAAATAAAAGGCAGGCATATAGATTGAAAAGGAAGAAACAAAATGTTCTTATTTCTCGACAACACGATGACCTATGGAGAAAATCCCAAAGAGTCTACAGAAATAGATGCGAGGACTAATAAATGAGTTCAATAACAGCAAGATCTACGTACCAAAATCAACTGCATTTCCATATGTTAGCAATGCACCGAAATTAAATATTGGAAATAGATAGGACTATTTACAGAAACAGCCATAAAACAGGGAACGATTTATTAGATTTAAATCTAACTATTTATTAGTTTTAAATGCTGAAAACTACAAGATACTGGTGAAATAAATCAAAGAAGAGCTAAATAAAAGGAGAGGTATAACATGTTCATGGATTGAAAGATGCAATATTGTCAACTTGTCAATCCTCCTCAAATTGATATACAGGTTCAACATAATCCCATCCAAATCCCAGCAGGCTTTTTGGGTAGATAAATTGATCCTAAAATCTATGAGGTGAGGACAGAAGTTGATTACACAGTGAGAACACAGGGGATTTTGGGTGGGGGGGGTGGGGTGAGAGGCTATTCTGTTTGACACTGTTTTTTTAAAATACATATTTTATTGATTTTTTACAGAGAGGAAAGGAGAGGGACAGAGAGTTAGAAACATCGATGAGAGAGAAACATCGATCAGCTGCCTCCTGCACAACCCCCACCAGGGATGTGCCCGCAACCAAGGTACATGTCCTTGACTGGAATTGAACCTGAGACCCTTCAGTCTGCAGGCCGACGCTCTATCCACTGAGCCAAACGAGTTTCGGCTGACACTGCGTTGATGGACACATGATTCTATGCATTTACCACAATGTACAGAACTGTTATCAACAGGTGATGTCACCAGTTGTGACACTGTGGTGATGGTGGCTCGTATTCTGTGACCACGTTCAAAAGCACTGATTGAATTGTATGCTCTAGAGGGATGAACTGTCTGGTATGTGACTTGTATCACAACAAAGCTATTACCAAGAAACAGCTTTTTTAAAACTCCTGAAAAACTAAAAAAAAAAAAAGACATCTGCAGAGCGATGGTGTGATGACACTGTCAAACCACAGGGTGAGAGGTCGTGGCGATAGGCTGAGGAGCAGCCCCGAGGACACTGTGAAAACCTCACCGTGGCGTTTCCACCGGGTTTTTTCAGAGCTCAGGCCTTCTCTCCCGGAAACGTCTAGATCGAGAAAACGTTCGGAAAAGCCCCTGATGTAGGAAAATGGCACAGCCCCCATAATTCACAGTTCATCTACATTAACGCTCAGGCTTTTGGGAACTTGCCAAGCAATTCATATTCTGATCCTGTATATTTGAGCGTTTATAGGGTGGGGTAAAAGTAGGCTCACAGTTTTGAAAACGTGAAACCCAAGAGTTTATTTTTGTATCACTATATGAATAACTGTAAACCTACTTTTGCCCCACCCTGTATATATATAACGACTAGGACAGTGATCTTGAAAATTTCCCCTCCTACTTTACTGGAGATAAATTTGAGACCAAGAAAAGGGACATGATTTATCCAGGGTGACTCAGCTGATGGGTAGCAGAGGCAAGAGACAACTCAACTCCTTGATACCTCTCTGCTTAGTCCACACTATGAGCCCGGCACCGACTACGTGCTCCACACTTGACAGTGGAATGGAAAACAAAATGTCTGCAATCCCCTGATTGAAGGTGGGTTCCCTCCTCATCCAGACACTGACCTGTGCCAATCTAACACTCCAATTAAAAACAAACAAACAAACAAAAAAACCAGCGCAGACTCGTCGACATAAGACGGGGACATGCAAAGGGGGAAAGAGGATGAAGACCTTGTAGGCAACACAACTACCATGAATATTAAGCAGCTCAGTTGACGCCCTGACCGGTTTGGCTCAGTGGACAGAACGTCAGGCTGCGGACCGAAGGGTCCCAGGTTTGATTCCAGTCAAGGGCATGTACCTTGGTTGCGGCACATCAGGGAATGTGTAGGAGGCAGCAGATCGATGTTTCTCTCTCGTCGATGTTTCTAACTCTCCCTCTCCCTTCCTCTCTGTAAAAAAAAAAAAAAAAAAAAAAAAAAAAAAATCCATAAAATATATATATTTTAAAAAGTAATGCCAAAGATGAAGGGAAGAACAGATTTGCAGCCTAGCTGGTCTGGCTCAGTGGATAGAGTGTGAGCCTGCTGACTGAAAGGTCCCAGGCTTGATTCTGGCCAAGGGTACAAACCTTGGGCTCAATCCTAGCCCTGGTCAGGGAGCGTGCAGGGAGCAACTATCGACGTGTCTCACATCAATGTTTCTCTCTCTCTCTGTCTCTCCCCAACCCTTCCACTCTCTCTAAAAATCAATGGCAAATATCCTTGGGTAAGGATTAACAATGCACCAAATGGGAACTGGGAATGCGGTATTGAAATATCAGTATGAAGAGCCACAAAGAAGATGCCAACTTTCAAAGTCAACGCAAACTGAAGAACTAAAATTGAACCAAAGCTTAGGTTGGTCACTAGGAAGGGAGGGGGAGCCCCTAGAAATAGATCCTGAAACCTGTTCCCAGCCCTCATGACAGTTAGGCGGCAGACATTAAGGGAAGAAAGAAGCAAATAAATAATTATGAAGTAGGAAACCCCATGCTATGGCTTCAAATATATACTGTTAAGTGAAAATGGCAATGTGAAAACCATGAAGGAAAAAAAAAAAAGCAAAGTGCCCACTTTATAATGGAGGGATTAGATGAGGACACCTGGGCATACTGATTAACCTTAACACCATGAAAATAAAGATGAGCAGACATCAAGCCTCACCCCTGGAAATGGTCTTTCAACAAATAAAGAAATCTGAACTTGATGAGCCTCTAGATCTAATTGCCAACCTGCAGGAAACAGAGGGGACTGAAGAGCCGGCTGATGACACCACAGGGACGCACTCACACATCTGCTCAGTGGGAAGGAACAATAGGAACAAATGACCAAATTTATTCAAGAAATGAATTGTAAAGAAAAAGAAGGAGGGAGAGGAACCCAAAGATTAAAAGAGACTTGAGAAATGCATGAATGAAATTCAATTAAAAACTGAGGATTGCTCTGAATGACAAGAACTGGCCCTACAATGGGAGTTATAAGGGAACTGTAATGTTGAACACAACCAAAATTGCTTTATAGTAGTTTCCTATTATCATCCTATCTAATAAAAGAGTAATATGCAAATTAACAATCACTCTACTATACTCACAAGCCACGCCCAGCAGCCAATCAGGAGCAAGTATGCAAATTAACCCAACCAAGATGGCTGCAAACAGGAGGCTTGGATTGCTCTCTGGTATTGGAGGAAGCCAAGCTTTCCGCAGACCCTGGCAAGCCTAGGCCTCCACTCATGGCTACAAAGTTTCAATTATAAAAGATAAATAAATCCCAGATCCCAGGGCCTCCACTTGGGTTGCCGGGGGGCATGGCTGGCCTGAAAACCTCCAGAGCCCCCTCACCCAGGTCATCTCATGCCCCAAAGGAACCCCCACCCTGATCCTGGACATCCTTCAGGGCAAACCAGCTGGCCCCTACCCATGCACTAGGCCTCTATCCTATATAATAAAAGAGTAATGTGCAAGTTGACCATCACTCCAACACACAAGATGGCTGCCTCCATGTGGTCAAAGATCCTGCCCCCATGTGGACACAAGATGGCCACCACAAGATAGCCAGCAGGGGAGGGAGATTAGAGGTGACCAAGCCTCCAGGGAAGGGCAGTTAGGGGGGACCCAGGCCTGCAGGGGAGAGCAATTGGGAGGAGGCAGGCCTGCAGGGGAGGGCAGTTAGGGGCAAACAGGCTTGCAGGGGAGCAGTTAGGCATCAACTAGGCTGGCAGGGGAGTAGTTAGAGGGTGATCAGGCTGGCAGGCAGAAGCAGTTAGGGGCAATCAGGAAGGCAGGCAAGTGAGCAGTTGGGAGTCATCAGTCCTGGGTTGGGAGAGGGATGTCCGACTGATCCTACCAGGATCGAGCCTAATCAGGCAAGTGAGACATCCCTCGAGGGGTCCCAGATTGGAGAGGGTGCGGGCTGGGCTGTGAGACACCCCCCAGCCCCAATGCACGAATAATGGTCAGTGTACTTATATAATGGTCAATGAATTGGTTCACACATTTATTCTCATGATGTCACTGTACGGACCATATTCAAGCTGTAAATTAGATATTATTTTGAAACCCACATTTATTTCCTATAAGTGAATAATCCCACACCTCAAATTTCTGTTAAGGAAAATAACTCTACTCAGAAGAAAACTCTACTATGCACTCTAAACTAAGGTTGGTGATTTTCTTCTTGGTAAAGAACCAGAGAGTACATATTTTAGGGCTTGAGGGACATATAATCACTATTTACAATTACTCCACTCTGCCATGTAGTGCAAAAGTAGACATCTTTGATACACAAACAAGTGGGTTTGGCTGTGTAGCAATAAAGTTTTATTTAAAAAAAAAAAACAGGTGGCAGGCCAAATTTGGATAGCAGGCTATAGGTTGCCGACCCTAGCAAATGTTCAGTGTTATATCATTTATAGTAGCTACTAGTAAAAAGCTCAAGAACAACTCTCATGCCCAAAAGGTAATGGTAATATTATTTATTAAAAAACATCCACTTAGATGGTTGCACATATTATGAACAATTATGAAGACTTTATAGCAACAAAGGCATGCTATTAACAATTTTATAATCCTATATAATAAAAGGCTAATATGCAAATTGTCCTCTTGGGAGTTTGACTGCTTGCTATGACATGCGCTGACCTCTAGGGGATGGCCCGGAAGGAAGGAAGGCCCTGGCCAACAGCCAGGGAAAGAAAGGCCCCAATTGGCCCTGTTGCTCACCAGGCCATGGGACCTTACCTGTGCATGAATTTTGTGCACCGGTGCCTCTAGTAAAACAATAAGAGGGAAGCAGAATCTGTGACTGTAATCAGTAGGATTATAGCCCTGCAAACTTCTATACACTTATACAAGGACCCAACTAGAATATCTGGAATGTATGCAATGGTGGACCTTGGGCGAATTTTGCTTTTTAATACTTCTTTGGATCTAATTATGTTAATGTTGCTCTAATCATATTTGTGTAATAATGTAAAGTCTCAGGAACAAAATACTAAGGCTATAGATCGCCTTCAGTGGAAAACCCAGATGAAACAGGTAAATTAATGAGCTCACTGCATCACTCTTCCCCCCCGCCCCCCCACAGTTCCTGAGACACTTGACAATGATGGAGAAGCTGTCACAGCTTAATGGGACCGCTATCTTACTCCTGTGGCTAACAGCTCCCCCACACCCTACCACTACTAAAAAACCCACTTTGTGAACTCACCAAGAAATGTTCAAGCTCCCTTCCTTCCCCTCTAGCTCTGGGCCTTGGCACAGGCTGTTCCCTCCTCCAGAACACTCTTCCAATCTTTTCTTCCTGCCCTGCCCCTTCCCATGCTCAGGTCTCAGCCTTCCCAGAAAGGTCTAACCATGGCCTGGGAGGACTCCCATTATCTGTGCCCACAGCATCCTCTGCTTCCTCTTCCTCGATGCTCAGCCCTGCTGCACTGACCACACTTCACTGATTTAAAGATGCTCATTCTTGCTGAGACCGGTTTGGCTCAGTGGATAGAGCGTCGGACTGCGGACTGAAGGGTCCCGGGTTCGATTCCGGCAAGGGCATGTGCCTTGGCTGCGGGCACATCCCCAGTAGGGGGCGTGCAAGAGGCAGCTGATCGATGTTTCTCTCCCATCGATGTTTCTGACTTTCTGTCCCTCTCCCTTCTGCTCTGTAAAAAATCAATAAAATATATTAAAAAAATAAAAAAAAAAAATAAAGATGCTCATTCTTGCATATTTTTAAAAAATGTATTTTTACTAATTTCAGAGGGGAAGGGAGAGGGAGAGAGAGATAGAAACATCAATGATGATTGAGAATCATTGATTGGCTGCCTCCTGCATGCATGCAGGAGGCAACCCAAGCATGTGCTCTTGACGAGAATCGAACCTGGGACCCTTCAGTCTGCAGGCCAATGCTCTATCCACTGAATCAAACCAGCTAGGGTTCATTCTTTTTTAAAAAAATATATTTTATTATTTCTTAGAGAGGAAGGGAGAGGGATAGAAAGCCAGAAACATCGATGAGAGAGAAACATCAATCAGCTGCCTCCTGCACATCCCCTACTGGAGATGTACCCACAACCAAGGTACATTCCCTTGACTGGAATCGAACCTGGGACCTTTCAGTCCAAAGGCTGACGCTCTATCCACTGAGCCAAATCGGTTTAGGCTAAGGCTCATTCTTACATATTTTTGCTTCCCTCAATGCAGGGGTGGTTGCTGGTGAGACTGGACAGCAGTGATGGACTTCGCTGCCCCTACCTGCCATGTGCCAACGCTCAGTGTGCCAGCATCAAAACCTGCAGAGTGGGTGTCAGTAGCAGGACAAGAATCCCAGAGCCAGAGTGGAGCACCCTGCGTGCGCAGGCCTGGGAACCAGGGGTGTGTGGGGCTGAGACAACGGGACGGTGAACTAGGTGTGCTTAGCATCGTTTCCCAAACAGAGGTTCAAAGGCATTGCTCACACTCTTGATGGCACTGAGAGGACACTGTGTAAAAATACAAAAAGGAGTTTAGGAGGGCTCTGACTGTAAAAAGCTTTAAGAATATCTTAACAAATTTATTTTCTTTCACCAATTTTCCTTTACACACACACACACACACACACACACACACACACACCCCAGTTGCCCGGTGCACAAAATTTGTGCATGTGAGGGGAGAGTGTTCCTCAGCCCGACCTGCACCCTCTCCAATATGGGACCCCTTGAAAGATGTCCTACTGCCGGTTTACAGGGATTGGGCCTAAACTGGCTGTTTGCAGGCTGGCCAAGCCCCTTAGTGGGGACCCTCATCCCATGGGGGTGTGGCCAGCCTGGTGAGAAGCTGATGGCTGTTTGCAGGCTGGCCATGCCTCCCAGCGACCCAAGCTCCCAGCCCCTCCTTTGTTTCTTTTCTTTTTTTCAGCGCCTCCTTGAGTGGAGGCCAGGGCAGGCTGGAAGCAGGTATCTGGGATTTACTTATCTTCTGTAACTGAAACTTTGTAGCCTTGAGCAGAGGCCAGGGCGGGCCAGGGCGAGCAGGAAGCTTGGCTTCCTCCATTGCCGGGGGCAACCCAAGCCTCCTGCTTGCTCCAGCTCTGTGACCGCCGCCATCTTAGTTGGGTTAATTTGCATACTTGCTCTGATTGACTGGTGGGCATAGCAGAGGTATGGTCAATTTGCATGTTTCTCTTCTATTAGATATATATATCCATTTAATTAAGTCTGAGTGGCCCCTTCAATAACCATAAAATAAAAATGCTAAATGGTAAAAGATTTGTGATCATATTAAAAGCATTTCCTTCCTGCCCTCTTTCCCTTAGCAGTGCCTTTAACAATGGTGCCTTAGAGGTGATGAAACACACCCATTTTGTGTACAGATTTTCAGTCCACAGGGGAATGTCCAGACCTGCCTTGTTCACCTCTGTACTCCCAGAAGCTGGCACCGGGCTGGGGCAGAGTAGGCACTAAACAAATATCTGGTGAAGTGATTTAAAAGCCTTGGTCAGGCAGAGACGTGGCTAAGACCCAACTGAAGGGTTAGTTCCTGAGCCAGAAATGGAAATCCGAAAGTGAGCTGGCCCCGTCTGGCACTGGATTCTTTTAGCCTTTAATCCAATACAGTGATGCCACTATTCAGTGTTCTCTGATGTTGTTTGAAATGAGGAACCCTGTCCTGACAGCCTGACACCCTGACAGATGCTTCTCTCATCCCTCGACCTGCCTGTTTACCTTGGCGTAGGAACCCATGTTTTGACAGTGAGTCAATGGAAACCTGTTAGCTCAACCGGACAAAAAGGGAAGGTGCTCAGGCCTGCAGCCAGTGCAGAAGCTGCTTCTTTGTCAGAAACTCTGGGTGAGCATCCCATCTTCTCCTTGCTGGGGGGCCCACCTGCCCTGAGACTTCCCGCTTTCCGGCCGGCAGGCCTGAAGTGATGCGCCTCAGGCCCTGTAGCACATTCTGCGCCTGACAAGAGGGGCCCTTCTGCAACTGGGCCCACACAGCACCCCCAGCAGGCACACAGTCTTCGGAGGAAGATCCAAGTTGGCCAAGCACTTCACCCAGCTTGACTTTTTTGAAAGGAGTGCTGTTACCAGAGGCTTTGGCAAAGAAAATATGCTTTCATTCATTCATAAAAAAAAAAAAAAAGATTATGAGCCAAAACCAGTTTGGCTCAGTGGATAGAGCGTCAGCCTGCGGACTGAAAGGTCCCGGGTTCGATTCCGGTCAAGGGCATGTACCTTGGCTGCGGGCACATCCCCAGTAGGGGATGTGCAAGAGGCAGCTGATTGGTGTTTCTCTCTCATCGATGTTTCTGACTTCCTATCCCTCTCCCTTCCTCTCTGCAAAACATCAATAAAATATATTTTTAAAAAAAGATTGAGTGTCTTTTAAAAAATGTTTTTATTGATTTTATTTTAAAAAATATTTTTATTGCTTTCAGAGAGGAAGGGAGAGATAAAAACATCAATGATTAGAGAAAATCATTGATTGGCTGCCCACTTCATGCCCCTCACCAAGGATCGAGCCCAAAACCCAGGCATGTGCCTTTGACTGGAATCAAACCTGGAACCGTTCAGTCCACAGGCAGAAGCTCTATCCACTGAGCCAAACCAGCTAGGGCTGTTTTTATTGATTTTAGAGAGGACGGGAGAGGGAAAGAAACATCAATTAACTTCCTCCTGCACGCCCCATACTGGGGATCGAGCCTACAACTGGGCATGTGCTCTGACCAGGAATCGAACCAGTGACCTTTCGGTTCATGGGTCAACAACCAACTGAGCCACTCAGTGCTGGGAGTCCCTTCTGTGTCCCTAGCACCCCCTTAGGAACCAGGCACCCTGTGGCAACCAAGACAGAAAGGTCGCTGCCCTCCGCACTCCGGTCCTGGTGGTGAAGACCACCACAAATGAGTAACGAAACAGTGAACAAGGGGGCTTCTGCGAGAGAAGGGCTGTGAAGAAATCAGAGCAGGCCAAAGGGATAGGGGGTGGGGGGCGGTGTCAGGGTAGAGTGAGGAGGAGGGGCGAAGGGGAAGGCTCTCAGACCTGGGTTTGTTTCCTGATCTTTAAATATAAAACATAGGGCCTCAGAGTCCTCTTCCTACAACTGACAGAAGAAGAGTAGAGAATCTTGCCTCTTAGAAGCCTCAGACAGGAAGTGGCAATATCACTTCCACAATCATTCCACTGGTGAGATCTGGTTGGTCGCTCGGCCTCGTTTAAATACTAAGGCTGCAGGCAATGTCTGTCTATATCTGGGTCACCAGAAACAAGCCCACATTGTGAAAAAGAGGGAGCATGAGTTTTGGGGTAACAGCTAAATATCTCTGCCATCAAGTTTGACCCCATAGAGCAACATCTGGCTACATAATTATCGTGAATTCTAAGGCTTGACAAAGATGAAAAATAATAGTCCCTAAATGATAGGGGCAGCTTGCTAAGAGGATTCAATGAGGTAATTCATGTCAAGCTCATAGAAGAGGACGTGGTAGGTGAAAAGGGCTTCATAATTTTTAAAAATATATTTTATTGATTTTATACAGAGAGGGAGAGGGATAGAAAGCCAGAAACATCAATGAGAGAGAAACATCGATCAGCTGCCCCCTGCACCCCCGCACTGGGGATGCGCCCGCAACCAAGGTACATGGCCCTGACCGGAATCAAACCCGGGACCCTTTAGTCTGCAGGCCGACGCTCTATCCACTGAGCCAAACTGGTTTCAGCGAGGCCGCCATAATTTTTAGTCATCGTCCCAAGACATGCTGGTAAGCTCAACTTGAACTATGAACTAACCTCAGATAGGAAGTTAGCAAAAGGGACTTTTGTGAACACAAAAGCACTAACGTTGAGATAAGGTGTGCCATGATCCAAACACTGCCTCCACTACAGCTACGACAGCCTAAGAATCAGCAGTGTCCTCCAAACTAACTTTAACATCCAACGTGGGGCTGCTCTGTCCTGGACTCTTCTCAAATGCCAAGGTCATGAAGGACAAGAGAGACTCAGAAGCTGTTCCAGATCGAAAGAGATTAAAGAGACAGAACAACTGAACGTGTGGCCTAATGCAATCCTAGTCCAGAGAAAGTACATTAGTGGGTCAACCGGTGAAATCTGAATAAGGCTGGAAGGTTAGATAATAGCCGGGTGTCACTAATTTCCTGATGTAGTGACCTGTACTGTGGGTGTATCCGAGAAGGTCCCTCTTCATAAAGCACATTGAGGTGGTTCAGAGAGGAACAGAATCCTAACAAAGAGGAACTATGCTAATTGACTCTCATGCCTCCACAAAGATGGTGGCACCCACAGCCAATAAGGAGGGAATATGCTAATTGACTGTCATGCCCTCAAAAGATGGTAGCACACACAGCCACAAAATGGCCACTCCATGCGCCTACCTCCAGAGTCCCCCAGCTGCCCAGGGCTGGCCTGAGGCACAGGTAGCCAGTAGCCAGGGCTGGTCGAGGCTTGTGCTGCCAGCAGTGGCAGCAGCAAAGGTGTGATGGGGGTGTCGCCTTCCCTGATCGCCAGGTCACCTCCTGCCCCTGAAGGCTTCTGGACTGTGAGAGGGGGCAGGCCGGGCCGAGGGACCCCTCTCCAGTGCATGAATTTCCACGCACCAGACTCGAGTGTGTATGTAAGTGGAAAAGGAGGCAACAAATGCAGCAAATGTTAACAACTGACCTGGGGGAAGGGCACATGGGAAGTTCTTTGTACGGCTCCCGCAATCAAATCTGGAATGATTTATAAATGGCAAGTCACAGAAGTGTGTGTGTCTGTGTATACACACACACTTATAATTTAGAGACATCGGGCACCTCTACAAACATTTGAAAAACAGCAACCATATTTAACAGGTAGATGAAGCAGGGCTTCTTTGCAAAGCACTTTCATCTTTTGCTTTTAACCTGCTGTCTGAGAATGACTTTGATGTCCTCATGTTTTTATGTTTCTGTCTTTACATTTCTGCTTTTTTCAGCAGAAACTCAATCTCGCCTCCCTCTTTGAATAAGCTGTTAAAGCAAGAGATGTACTTAACTAAGAAAGACTGAGATGTAACTGCCACCCACCGTGGCAGAGGGTGGCCGTCGTTAACTCTCTCGAAACATCTTTCCTGGAAATGAACAGGCCTTTCTTCAAAAAAAAGACAACATTCACCACCTATCGTCTCCGACGCTGGAGATTCTGAGAATCTGAGCACGATGGAAAGTCCTTAATGGGCTGTGTTAGTTTCCCCTAGCTGCTGTGACAAACGATCGCCAACCTGGCGGCTCAGAATAAGAAAGCATTGCTGAAACCGGTTTGGCTCAGTGGATAGAGCATCGGCCTGCGGACTGAAAGGTCCCAGGTTCGATTCCGGTTAAGGGCATGTCCCTTGGTTGCTGGCCCATTTCCGGTAGGGGATATGCAGGAGGCAGCTGATGGATGTTTCTCTCTCATCGATGTTTCTGACTTTCTATCCCTCTCCCTTCCTCTCTGTAAAAAAAATCAATAAAACATATTTTAAAAAAAGAACAAGAAAGCACGCATCCTTTCACAGTGATGGAGGCCAGACGTTAACAATCAGTATCCCTGGGCTAAAATCAAGGCACCAGCAGGATGGCACTTTCTCTGGAGATGCCAGGGAGCACCCAGTCGCCGTTTCTTCCGACGGCGGCTGCCCTGGCTTCCTGGCTTCGTGGCGCAGCCTCTGTCACATCACCATCGCCTTCTCCTCTGTGTGTCACTTACAAAAACACCTGTCATTGGATTTGGGGCTCATCCAGATAATCCAGACAACTACGTGCTGAAGTAACGACCACATGTGTACACACGGGATGGATGTCACCGTGAACTGTGGCAGTAGACTTAACTGTCAGCGAGGCGATGCCCGGCGGACCCAGGGGAGGCCTGTTACGCCGCAGAGTTTTCCTTCTGCCCAAAGTGACAGCCAGCAAACAGGACACGCTGCTCAATCCCGGTGACGCGCGGGGAACCCTTGGAAAATCGGCGCCTCGTTATAAACACAAGGGTCAGAAGTGGCTCTTTTTTTCCCCCTGAGAAATTCACAACACTGTATGTCCGTGAGGCCCCTGTCTCTGAAGTCAGGTGCCCGTTCTCCAGGAAACGTTTCCCCTGGTTACGGTGTTAGGCCCTTCCGAGGAGTTACAGCAAATACGGTCAAACTTAGCCCGCCGTGACAAGGCTCGTCATTCTCCCATGAAAGGTTACAGAAGTAATGTTTCTTCCTCTGGCTTTTAGTTGGCATTCGGTAAACGCTGATCTGCTTTCTTCTCGGCTCACTTCGAATAGGAGCTGGAAAAAACGATGGCCGTTGCAGTGGACAGCAAAAAGTAACAGGAAAAGCCAGTGGGGTCTGCCAGGTGGCTGCCGGCCATTGTAGGTCCACGGGGTGTCCGGACAAACAGTCGGATGGACCGGTTCTGCAGGTGGTAGGAAGCTGTAGTCGGGTCCATTCCCAGAGGGCATCAGCGTGGAGCCCTAGCAGGGCCCAGGCAGACGGGCAGCAATTCCGATGGCTCCCAAGGAACGCAAGCAGGCACTCCATTCGGTGATGCAGCCACAGGGTGCAGATTTGATTCGGGGCACACGGGCCTCTATGGATCTAGGAAGTGTCTACTGCTAAGTTGCTTAAAACAGCATACGTTCATCACCTCACAGTTGCCACTGGTTAGGACCTGGGCAGGACTCCACTGCTCAGGGTCTCCCAAGGTTGCAGCCAAGATGTTGGCCAGACTGGGGTTTTGAATGAGGTTGGGGCCCTCTTCCAAGCTCACATGGCTGTAGGTAGAATTTAGTTCCTTGTAGCTGTAGTACTGAAGTTCCCGTTTTCTTACTGGCTGTCAGCTGAGGACTGCTTTTTAATAACAACAACAACAATAATAATAATCCTATATAATAAAAGAAAAACATGCAAATTTGACCGTACCTTTGCTCCTGATTGGCTGTGCTACCAGCCAATCAGGAGCAGGGGCAGGGCCAAGTGGCATAAGCGCTGAGCCCCGGGGGTGAAGATGAAACAGCAGTGGCGGTGAGCGCTCACCCCCCAGGGCTGGGTGGCTCAGGCAGCCGGGGCTGAGATGAGTAGGGTGCTGGCTGGGTGCCCAAGGCTTGGGCAGGCTGGGAATGAGCCATCAATTAGACATCCCCTGAGGGCTCCCAGTATGTGAGAGGGGGGCAGGTTGGGTTGAGGGACCACCCATCCCCAGTGCACAAATTTCGTGCACCGGGCCCCTAATAATAATGATGGCATCTATGATTCATTAAGTTAGGTGACAGCCACTGGGCGAGGTGTGCCACCTTATTTGATGAGCCTCCAGACATCACCCTAGACGCTTGGCATGTAGTTCTCTCCCAATGAGGCAGTTTACTTCTTCGGGCTCAGAAAGAGAACCTATCCCTCTGGGAAAGACCCCGTACCTTTTCTAAGGACTTTCACTTAAGTCAGGCAGGCTCACCTAGAGATTCTCTCTCTCTATCTTTTTAAAAAATATATATATATTTTATTGATTTTTTACAGAGAGGGGAGAGAGAGGGAGAGAGAGTTAGAAGCATTGATGAGAGAGAAACACCAATCAGCTGCCTCCTGCGCACCTCCTACTGGGGATGTGCCCACAACCAAGGCACATGGCCTTGACTGGAATCGAACCCAGGACCCTTCAGTCCACAGGCCGTGGCTCTATCCACAGAGCCAAACCAGTGAGGGCAATACTCTCTTTTTGATAAACTCGGAGCCAGCACATTTGGTATCGTAAGTACACCTGAAACACCCCCTCGCCTGGCATAGGACTCACATAACCACTGGAATGACATCCCATCACCGTTGTCATATTGTGTTGGTCAGAAGCCACGTCACAGGTCCTACCTGCACTCAAGAGGACGGAGTTACACAAGGCTGAAACTCAGTGGGAGTCAGCCTAGGCTGTGCCTGCCTGCCACAGGGGGTTAGCCTAAGAACCTGCCCGCCACACGCGGGGAGGCGGCACATCTTGGCCACCCGAGGTTCAAATGCTGGCTCCAGAACTTAATGGATGTTTTGAAATGTGGGAAAGTTGCAAAACCTCTCAGCTTCCGTTCAGCCATAAGAAGGGAGACACTAAGAACACACAGAGCCTCTAGAAGCGTTCGATGAAGGGAAACTGCATCGAAAATCGCCCGGCAGGAGAGCAGACACTCAAACCTTCGTTCTACCTGGGAACTCGTGACTTACCATCGAGGATGGGACAGGGGTGGGCAGAAGTAGTTTACCGTTGTGAGTATGGGAAACATAGTTTATTCTCGTATTATGATTGATTAATTACTATATTATCTTCCACATGAACAACTGTACCAGTGGTTGCCCAACCTTGTACCAATGGTTTCTTCTGAAGCCTCCCGGCAGCCCTGTGGACAACACGTGGAAATGCTGTAGACGACACGATGCCACACTGCCCGTTCAATCCCCAGGGAGGGGTTTTCCCCACTCCGGCTGACTTCCTCTCTGGGTGACGCTGTGACTAGCCCCTGAAACTGTCACCTCTCACAGCACCTCCTTTACACCTGCCACCGCGTGCCCACCGAGGAGCCACATGGGTAAACTGTGGTACAGCCAAGTAACGGACTCGTGTGCGGTGACCGCAACACCATGTCCAAACAAGAGTTCATGACACAGGAAAACACCTGTGGCATATTGATCATGAGAAAGAAATGGCCCCAAATTGTCCTTCTATGAGCTCAAGACCTGGACTCAACCTTTCTGGTCCAAAACCCAGCCTCACTATTTCCTACGTCTTTGCCCTCTCTGCGCCTCAGTAAAATGCAGGTGATGGATGGTAGGGCCGACCCTTCATGGGGATCAAATGAGGTAACACAGGTCGCCCAGTGGCTGTCACCTAACTCAACGAATCACAGATGTTATTATTATTAAAGTACTACTTTTGTAATTTGGGAGGCAAAATGAAAAAAGACTTCTTCATAAACAATAGTAGCATTGCTGCTGCCGTCTTAGGGAGATAAAGCAAGCCTAAGAGGAAGAAGCGAGTAAAACTACATCGAAGTCATCCTGTATTTAGCAATGCTCTCTGCTTCCAGAAGCTTCCAGTCTACTTTGTCCCCGAAAGCACTGAGTTAATTTCTCCTTGCCATTCCTTCCGAAGGAGCGGCATTTTCTCCATCTTTGAAAATGAGGGCGACACTCTCAAGTTTCCCAGCAATGCTTTCTGTGGGTAAGCTATACAAACCGCTCCACAGATGACTTCGCTCCTTCTCTATCGAACATTAAAAAGAAAGAAAGGAAGGAAGAGAGACGGAAAGAAAAAAGAGCGTGGCTGCCCCAGGGAAAAGAAGAGCTATGTCACCGCCACTTCTGTTTAAACACAAACCAGGGGAACTGCTTCCTCTGCTGGAGGCTGAGAGCTTGTCTGTTAACGGTTTCCGCCAGCGAGAGTGGGGTGGGCCCGCTGGGGAGAGACCCCATCCCATCCCCCGTTTCCCTCCACCCTCCTTCCCCCTCAGGAAGACCCGAGGCCTGGGAGCCCAGCCAGCGCTGGGCCCTGAGCCAGGCTGCTGATGCCAGGGGTTGCTAAGGACCGCGGTGAGGAATGCCAGGGAGTGAGCAGCGGGCGAGGGGATCACCGAGCCAAACTGGTGACAAAGAAAGCGAGCATGTGGCAGGCGGCAGGTCAGAGGGAGGCTGTCCGGCAGGCGGCACGTCTGGGCCAGCCCGGCCGGGCAGATGGCAGGGGGAGGAAACAGATGGCTGTTCAGGGGTGCTGAGCAGGAAGTGCCAGCACTGACAGCCACAGAGCAGGGCTGGGAGGAAGGCAGCAGGGCCTTCCCTGACACAGGAATTTAAATACACACACTGACCCCCACAGGGAGTGCCCCCCAGTGAGGTCTAGGATGGCCTTGGGGGGTCTCCAGGACCCATGGCAATGCCAGAAAACCGGTGGGATTCTCTCCAGACTTATGTGGGACCACACACACCCCTACACTCCACGCTGGCCCCACAGCCTAGGGGCCCCTTCAGATGGTGTTTATTTCTCAGTGCTATCTCCTCTGGGCAGCGGTTCCCAATCTGGGGGCAGGTGGTTATTGGGGGGGCTCTCAAGGGGAATTCTTGCCAGTGGTTAAGAAATCCACAGGCTGCCCCTAGCTGGTTTGGCTCAGCAGAATAGAGTGTCAGTCTGCAGACCAAAGGGTCCCGGGTTCGATTCCTGTCAAGGGCAGGTACCTTGGTTGTAGGCTCCTCTCCAGCCCTGAGCATGCAGGAGGCAACCGATCAATGTATTTCTCTCACATCCATGTTTCTCTTTGTCTTTCCCTCTCTCTTCCACTCTTCCAGGAGATCAATGGAAAAATATCCTCAGGTGAGGATTAACAACAATAACAACAAATAAATAAATCCACAGGCTCTGCAGCCCGAATAAATAAGGCCTCCCAGCTGTGTGCTACTCTCTTTAAAAAAAAAAAAAGATATATTTTATTGGTTTTTTACAGAAAAGAAATGAGAGGGATAGAAAGTTAGAAACATCGATGAGAGAGAAACATCGATCAGCTGCCTCCTGTACACCTCCCACTGGGGATGGGCCTGCAACCAAGGTACTTGCTCTTGACCAGAATCGAACCTGGGACCCTTCAGTCAGTCCTCAGGCCGACGCTCTATCCACTGAGCCAAAGTGGTTTCGGCAGTGTGTGCTCCTCCCATCCTTCCAATGCACGCACAGGCTGTTGCCACCACTTAAAAACAAGTGCGTTTCACAGCACCGTGGAACTTCCTAGCCCACCAATGTCACTGTGCCTTTTCCAAGTCATCGGATACCAAACGGACTATTACGACCTACAATACGACTACTGTCCCATCTGGCTCCTTGAAATGTCTGGATGATAAAAGGACACGCGTGCATCTCTAGGTGTTAAAGAGTCAAGACGATTGTTTAATGCCACCCTGCTAGGAAGGGCAAGAAGCCCTTCATTGCTCCCTCTGAGAAAGGTCACTGCCATTTACTCTGAGGAAGTACTTATGGGTTTGTGCACAAGGACTTCTCTGCCAGGAAGTTCATCACAGCCTTGTTTGTACTCGGACAGAACTGGAAGCTCCTTGAGCCACAAAATGGGGGAGGGGACCATGGTACATGCATGACTGGCTACAGCAGCGTAGTTAAAAAACAAAGTGCAGCCCTGCTGCAGGGGCTCGGTGGTTGAGTGTCAACCTGGGAATCAGGAGGTCACGGTTCGATTCCCGGTCAGGGCACACGCCTGGGAAGCATGCAGGAAGTGGCCAATCAATGACCCTCTCTCATCACTGATGTTTCTATGTCTCTCCCTCTCCCTTCCTCTCTGAAATCAATAATAATAATAAAAAAACCACACATAAAAAACAGATTGCAGACGGGGGGGGGGGGGAGGAAAACATATGTACTACTATTAAATATAAGTTATATTGTAAAAAAAAAAAAAAACAGATTGCAGACAAACATTAAGTGAATAAGAAAATAGCCTACCTAATTAAAGAGTAATATGCAAATTGACTGTCACTCCAACACACGACAGTTGCCCCCATGTGGACACAAGATGGCCTCCACGAGATGGCCAGCAGGGGAGGGCAGTTGGGAGGGACCAGGCCTGCAAGGGAGGGCAGTTGTGGGTGATCAGGCCAGCAAGGGAAGGCACTTGGGAGGAACCAGGCCTGCAAGGGAGGGCAGTTGGGGGCAATCAAGCCTGCAGGGGAGGGCAGTTAGGAGTGACCAGACCAGCAGAGGAGGAAAGTTGGGGGTGACCAGGCCTGCAGAAGAGGGCAGTTAGGGGTGACCAGGCCTGCAGGGGAGAGGTTAGGGAGTGATCAGGCTGGCAGGCAGAAGCAGTTAGGGGCAATCGGGAAGGCAGGCAGGTGAGCAGTTGGGAGCCAGCAGTCCTGGATTGTGAGAGGAATGTCTGACTGCCCATTTAGGCCTGATCCTAATGAGATTGGGCCTAGATGGGCAGTTGGACATCCCTTGAGGGGTCCCAGATTGGAGAGGGTGCGGGCTGGGCTGAGGGACAACCCTGCTCCATGCACGAATTTAGTGCACTGAGCCTCTAGTCTATATATATAAAAGCCTAAGCAACCAGACCACTGGATGGTAGCTGTGATGCACACTGACCATCAGGGGGCAGATGCTCGATGCAGGAGCTGCCCCCTGGTGGTCAGTGTGCTCCCACAGCAGGAGCACTGCTCAGCTGGCCATTGGGTGCCAGATGATGGGCCCATGGCTGGCGAGTGCAGCTGTAGCAGCGAACCTCTCCTGCCTCCACAGCAGTGCTACCAGGCCACCTGCCGCTTCATGCACTACTACATCCCCCAAGGAGTCCCAGATTGTGAGAGGGCACAGGCCAGGCTGAGGGACCCCACCTGTGCATGAATCCATGCACTGGGCCTCTAGTTCATTATATATTAAGCAAAAAAAAAAAAAAAAAGCATTTTACAAAATATGTAGTATCTTAATTTTATAATAAAAAACCCAACACACTCAAATTATATATGTCTACTATGAAGTAGCATGAAATTTTACTTTAAAATATTAATCTAAGTGGAGAGTGAGTAGGAAAGTGTTCTTTGTGGGTCTCAAAGTTTCTACAATGAACAGATATTGCTTTTGTTATTAGGAATAAAGCCTATGATTTATTTTGCTTTTATTATTATTTGTTTGATTATTAATGGAAAGTAGTTTCTTGTTCACAGATCAATACAGGGTTGGATTGCCAGTTTGGCTCAGTGGATAGAGCATTGGCCTGTGGACTGAAAGTTCCTGGGCTTGATTCTGGTCAAGGGCAGGTCCCTCAGTTGCAGGCTCCTCCTCGGCCCAGACCCTGGATGGTGTTTGTGCAGGAGGCAACCAATCACTGTGTTTCTCTCACATCGATGTTTCTCTCTGTCTTTCCCTCTCTCTTTCACCCTCTCTCTAAAATCAATGGAAAAATAGACTCAGGTGAGGATTAAAAAAAAAAAAAAAGACTGGTTTGGAGTAAACAAATGTTGGCAGTGAGGTTTTTTGCTGCCCTTAACTCTCCAGCTTCCAGGAAACAGGACAGGGGTGTGCAGATTGCACTTGGGAACCAAACTGGGGCTCCCCTGCTACACAGATCTCAAACAGACTTGGAGGAGTGGACTGTTCTGTGTCATGCTGGCTCATTCTCTACTCATAGGTCTACTCACAGCTATACCAGAGGCTGACATCACCCACAGACTGGTTCCATCTGGGAATTGGCCTGTAAATGCCAAAATGTAGCCCACGATTACCCATGATTACTCTGGCCTTCTCCCCAGACTCACACACCCACTCAGGTTCCGCCCAGCCCAGCCAGACTCCTTCAGTCTACTTTCAGACAAAACGCCTCTGTCGGATATTAAGTATTTGCCATGCCCTCATTACTATCCGGAAATGAATAAAATCTACATTTCGTATGCTCCAGATCCCGGTGACAACCGAGAGTTTCAACGAAGTTCAAAAATGGCCCGTAGAACAGTGAAGCCCCGGGGGGGGGGGGGGGGGGGAGATTGACATCATGCTTCCCCAGTGTGATCTGGCATACCCTCACCATCATCTTGGCAGGCCTTGGATGGTCTGGTCCCTATATATTTTTCCAGTCTCACCCAGCCAGCTCTCCTGCCCTTGTTCCCTCCATTCCAATCACAGTGACGCTTCTTCCTCCAGACTCAGAGCCATTGTCTGCGGGACAACTAAGCTTGTCTGTTAATGGCTTTGCCAGTTGAGGAGTGGCTGGGCCAGTTGGGGAGAAATTCCATCCTGTCCTCTTTTTCCTCAGATCAACCTGCAGCCACAGGGAGTTATTATTAAAGGACTACTTTAATAATAAAAAAATATATTCTTAATCAATAAAAAATACATATTCTTAAAAATCACTGAAAAGGTTCTTAGAGAATGCGGAAGAGGGGTGGGGGTAGGGGTGGTGGGAGGGGGTCCGGCCTGTCTGGGGGATAGAGAAGGGCTTCTCTGAGGAAGAGCTATCTGAAGGACGAGGGAACAGCATTATCAGAAGGGTCACTCATGTCGGAGCACATGTCATTACTTCATCCCATTTTCTGCTGCGTAACATTCCATTGTACGAACACACCACATTTAACTTAACCATTCATCAGTTTATAGACATTTGGGCTGTTTCTACCTTTTGGCTATTATGAATAATGCTGCAATGAACCTTCTTGTACACATTTTTGTGTGCACACGCTTTCCTTTTTCCTAGGAGTGAAATAATTGGATCGTATGGCAACTCTCTGTTTCACAGGCTGAGGACCTAACTGCCAAGACGGTTTGGCACGGCGGCTGTACCCACTGGACGGCCCCCACTGGCAGTGCAGGATTCTGATTTCTCCCCGTCCTCCACATTCCTGTTGCTTGGTATCATTGATTTTTTACAGAGAGGAAGGGAGAGGGATAGAAAGTCAGAAACATCGGTGAGAGAGAAACATCCATAGCTGCCTCTTGCACACCCCCTACTGGGGATGTACCGGCAACCAAGGCACATGCTCTTGACCGGAATCGAACCTGGGACCTTTCAGTCCGCAGGCCGACGCTCTATCTACTGAGTCAAACCGGTTTCGGCGGTATTATTTCTTTTTTATTGTCACCACCCTATTCAGTGTGAAGTGAGCGGAACTTCACTGTGGTTCTGATTTCCCTAGATACGTTAATAAGCATAACTCTGCAGTCTTCTGGGGATAGGAGGCAGTCAAGCTTGGGTTGCCCTCACCTCTGCTGCCAACAGCTGTGTGGCTTCAGCACCTCCAACTTTCGGCCAGTTTCCTCATTTGTCAAACACGGTACTCCACTGTATTCTCAAAAACACCCAATAACTCACACGGTGCACGTATGTAATTCCTAGCACATTATCAAGAATAGTAGGATCAAAAAAATATAGCTGCCGAGACCGGTTTGGCTCAGTGGGTAGAGCGTCAGACTGCGGACTGAAGGGTCCCGGGTTCGATTCCGGCAAGGGCATGTACTTTGGCTGCGGGCACATCCCCGGTGGGGGGGCGTGCAAGAGGCAGCTGATCGATGTCTCTCTCTCTCATCAATGTTTCTGACTTTCTGTCCCTCTCCCTTCTGCTCTGTAAAAAAATCAATAAAATATATTAAAAAACATATATATGTAGCTAACAACAAAGCAGTCCCTGAGAGCCAACACGTGTGACTGCATCTCTAGTCTAAAGAGGAAAAGCACAAAGCACTTGACCCGTGGTCAGCAAACTGCAGCTCGTGAGCCAAATGCGGCTCTTTGGCCCCTTGAGTGCGGCTCTTCCACAAAATACCACGGCCTGGGCGAGTCTATTTTGAAGAAGTGGCGTGAGAAGAAGTTGAAGTTTAACAAATTTGGCTCTCAAAAGAAATTTCAATCCTTGTACTGTAGATATTTGGCTCTGTTGACGAATGAGTTTGCTGACCACTGCACTAGACCATCATGGGCACACCATTACAGGAGAGCCTCAACCCAAAGAAAGGAAGCTGTTCTTCAAAGAGCCTTTTCAATGATTTTTAAGAATATATATTTTTTAATTGATTTCAGAGAAGAAGGGAGGGGGAAAGAGAGACAGAAACATCAATGTTGAGAATCACTGATTGGCTGTCTCCGGCATGCCCCACACTGGGGGACCAAGCCCACAACCCGGGCAGGTGCCCTGACCGGGAATGGAACTGGGATCTCCTGGTTTCTAGGTCAACGCTCAACCACTGAGCCACACCAGCCGGTGTCAATGATTTCTTAAGGTAACATGTTGACAGACCGCGAAGAAGACCCTTTAGAGGGAGTCTAGGACAGAAGGCTCAGCCTCTTCAGGACACAAGTGAGAGACATCAATGGTCAAAATGAGAGGCCCAGAGCTTGTCCAAAGGGCAGAGCATTTCAGCTGCTTCAGCTCTCCCCCAATTTTAAACCGCGGTTATGCATTTTCCAACCAAGAAGACAGGGGAACATCAAACACCTAAGCAGGCACCCCAGAAAAATAGGAGGAGGAGGAGAATGGGGGCAGGGGGAGTCAGGCCCAAGCAGACAGTCCTAAATAGTCTCTCTGTTGTAATGTGACCACCCTGCAAGGGCCAGTGGCCTCTCAGGGGATCTGCTCAAACCAACCTGCAGCCTCAGGGGGTTCCCCAGGGAAGGAAGAAGGCGTGGCAATCCCCTGGGCATGCTTTTGTGAGGGGCACACAGAGAAGCAATTCTCCAAGTCTTTGTTCTCTTCTTTGGAACAGGCCCCATCAATGTCACCTGCTACCTGGCACAAGGGCCACAGGTGAGAGCTACTGAGGAGCTTAAAAAAAAAGAAATGGATGTTCCTCTTCTCCCGTTTTTTGTCCACCAGACTCCTATCAACCAGAGCCTCTCCTCCCCATTACCCTTGTTCATCAAACTCAGGCCGAGAGACCACGGGGGCCTTTGTCCACCATCATTCGACTCTTGCATGTCTTCCAGGGCTCAGGTGAGCCTGTCCCCTTTCCCCCCATCTTTTAAGGATGAGAGCTAAACTGGTCCCCTTTAGTGAGCCGATCAGATCTCTCTTAATCTGAACAACAACAAAAAGCCACGCTCAAAATCAACACTACTTAGTACATTTTTTTTTTTTTTGGTTTGGTTTGGTTTTTGTTAGTAGCGGCTAACATACCTGCCTCTACTTCCTAATTTTTTGGCCCATCAAGACACCCTTCTTAGAGAAAACGGAACTCAGCCCCCTTCCCTTCAGAGAAGGCCCAAGCAGGAAATGAGAGACCCCTCTGCACACCCCAGAGTGAGTGCTACGAGCGCAGGGCAGCTCGCACCCTGTGCCCGGCCCCCTGGGGCTGGCCCCCTGAGCAGGCCCAGCGTCTTCCCCCATGCCCCTCTGCAAAACGACCCGAACCCCCTTCACCGTTCTCGCTGCAAACATTACGATGCAACAGGCCAACCCAGTTTCAAAAGGCAGCAAACGGGAAAGGGGTGTAAGACGGAAACTTTTTTAAAGAAGAAAAACATGGAAGCGAGAAAGGAGTGGGGAACAAGAGGGCAGGCCGGGCGGCCTCTGCCCCGGTGGAGCGCCCCTGCGCTGGCCACACTCGCAGCGACCTCCGTCCTGCCTGGCTCCACAGGTGGCCCCCATTCAGGCGACGCCGCTGCCCCCCAAATAAGTACGGACGCCTTAAACCGGGCCTTCCTTGTTTGACCATCTGCCTTCCACGGCCCCCCGAGACCTGGGCCCTCCCTCTGAACGCGAGTGGGCAGGGGACCCGGGTCCCGATCCTTTCCCCGGCCTGCCCGGGGCGGAGCGCGCCGGCGTGGGGAGCCCCGCGCGCCGGGGAGGAAGGAGGCGGCGGCCGCGGCGGCGGAGGTCGGGTTTCGCAGCCTCAGCGCCGAGGCCTGGGCGCCTCTTCCGCCCCCGGTTCGACGCGGCGGCCGGAGGAGAGGAAGACGCCGAGGAACTTCTGTCCCCCGTTTCCATCCGGAGGCGGGGGAGGCCAAGCACCGGGGCGGCTGGCAGAACGGGGGACCTGGAAGCCGGTCCCGGGAAGCAAGGGCCTGGGGTGGCGCCGAGCTCCAGGGCGGGGGCTGCGCAGCCAACTTTCCGGGAGGGAGACTCCTTCCCACCGGACCGCGGCGCCCCCGCCCGCGGCGCGATGCTCCGGCGGGTCCCGCCCGGCTCCAGGCTCCAGCCACCCGCCGCGCCCCCTCCCGGGACCCGGATCCCTCCCTCCCTCCCTCCCGGGGCCACTCCGGTGACCCCGCCTCTTACCATCTGCGCCACCTTCAGCAGGGCCCCGTGGGTGCGGGGGTACACCGGGTCCACCAGCCCCTCCGAGGCGCTCGTGCCCTGCGGCCCCGCGCCCGCCCGGGGTCCCGCTGCGCCGCCGCTGCTGCACGTGGTGCGGACCAGCCCGGCTCCGTGCGACATCGCGCGGCCCCTGCCCGCCGGCCGCCTCCCCGGGCAGTGGCCCAGGGGCCAGATAAGGCGGGGCGGGGCCGGGGCGGGGCCGGGGCGGGGCCTGTCCCGGGCTGTGCGGTCCCGGCCGTGGGAGGGCGGGGCTCGTCCAGCTGTGGCCGTCTAGGGCGGGGAGGGGCTGGCCGGCGCTTTCCCGAAAGGCCTGGTAGTCTTTCCTAAGTGGGCGCGGCCGGGCCGCAGCTGGAGCTGAGCTTCCTGGGCTGGTGTGTGTGGGTGCAGATGTTCGCTAAGAGCACCTACTTTATTTAAGGATAACTTGCCAAACTTTTCGGGTGCAACTCCGTTAACTTTTCTGCGTGTCTACTCCTGTCCCCTGTGCAACTACCACCCAGATCAACAGACAGAACATGCCCATACCCCAAAAGGTACCCTGGTGCTCCTTCTCAGTCTTCCCTGCATCCCCTGTTCTGCCAAGCTGCAGGTAACCAAGATATTTTGCTTTTTGGCACTATAGCTTTAGGCCAATTCAATGCCAACGGGAATCCCCAATTTGGGGTTTAGTGAAAAAAAAAAGGAAACTTTTTCCTTTTTGAATGCAAACAGCTGAATGGTGGTGAAACTGGGTTGTGAGAACAGAATGGGTGTGGAACAGCTCAGTTATGAAGCAGCAAGGCTGTGAACAGCAAGTTTGTCAA
Organism: Antrozous pallidus; assembly: GCA_027563665.1. Classification (NCBI taxonomy): domain Eukaryota; kingdom Metazoa; phylum Chordata; class Mammalia; order Chiroptera; family Vespertilionidae; genus Antrozous; species Antrozous pallidus. The sequence continues at coordinate 49,812,313 of CM050524.1, read as the reverse complement.
CACATGGCTGTTTGGATGCCCCGAGGGGTGCTCTTGTCCCCCCTCCCCCCTCCCCAGTTTCAGCTCCAGCCAAGTAAACACCATCTTCAGTGGAAAGAGAAAGTGCCCCCTCAGAGCCAGAAGGGAGCTGACTTATATGGACAGAAGTCCCGGACTGGGGTCCCCAACTGGTCCATGCTCATGCAAATGAGGACTTCAAATCCTCACAGTTTGGTCCAAAAGGCACTTACTGTCCTGACTGGTCATAATGGAGCCTCTCTGGTTGGTGAAGATGCTGATGGGAAAAACCTCAGACCTATTGGTTGCAAAACAATTCCAGGAACTCATTTTTTTCTTTAAAAAACATTTTTTAAAATTGATTTTTAGAGAGAGAGGAAGGGAGCAGAAAACACAGAGAGACAAGCTGCCTCCTGCATGCCAAGTAACCTGGGCATATGCTCTGATCAGGAATCCAACCAGCAACCTTCAGGTGCATTGGATGATGCCCAACCAACTGAGCCTCACGGGCCAGGGTGCCAGGAACCCCTTTATAAGGGCTGGCACAGGTGGCGAGCACACAGTGCAGGTGGCAGGAACACAGTGCAGGTGTAGGAAGGCAGTTCAGTGCAGGAGGCAGGCAGCTAAGAGTAGGCTTCTCCCTGAGGTGCACTTTGCATGAGAGGCCCCTGTGTGGTTGGTAAGCTCTGTGTTTTTGTTTTTTAAATTTGAGTCCAGTTAGCTCCCAAGAACGCTTTCTCAGGGTCCACAATCCTATATAATCCTACATAATGAAGAGGGTAATATGCAAGTTGGCCCTCACTCTGTCATGCCATCACAAGATGGCTGCACCCACAGCAGAGGTGGGGTTCCATAACAAGCCATAAGGAGTGATCAGCAGGGACCTGAGGCTGTGAGGCACCGGGCTGGGGTGGGGGACCTCAGGCTGTGCCCCCTACCCCAAGCCCCCACCTGGTGGGGCTTGATGGGGGTGGGGCCGGCCAGGTCTGGGTCTCGCTCAATTTCAAAGTGCACGCAGGTGGGCGGGGACTTGACTCTGGGTCCTGCTTCGTGCCCCAGACTCTGACAGGAGGAAGGTTTTCACAGACATTTTACTAATTTTCTTTCATCTCTGACACTTCTATTATAGAGAAGGGGCAAATAGCAATATTAAAATATTCCCTGTAATTAATTCCCTTTTTATGTGCACAAATCAATGATATATAATTGATTTCAGAGAGGAAGGGAGAGGGAGAAATAGACACATCCGTGATGACGATCAGTGATTAGTTGCCTCCTGTGCACCTCACACTAGGGATCGAACCTGCAACCTCGAGCATGTGCCCTGACCAGGTATAGAACCATGACCTTCTGGTTCCTCGGTTGATGCTCAACCACTGAGTCATGCCAGCCGGGCAATATACTTGAAATAATACACAATCATCTCATTTGTGCCTGGCTTCTTTCACTCCACACACAGCATTTGAGATTCATCCTGTTGTACCCAATGACGTTGTGATGAACCTTCTGGTAAGATTTTTCGGTGGACATAAAGTCTTCTTCCTTGGGGGTAAATACTGATGAGTAAATTTGCTGGGTCACAAGTTGAGCATATGTTTACCTCCATTGGAAGCTATCAAACGGTTTATCCAAGGAGCGTGTCCGACTCCATCTGACTTATTTCTTAATAATCACCCACAACATGTTATCAGTGTTCTTTTTGAGCAGGGTGTCCCTGTGGCCAAACTTGTAACTTTATTTGGAGATAGCATTAAAACAAACAAAAAAATTTCCCTTATGAGATCACTGGATGCCAGAGCTATGCTGTCATCAGAAGACTTTCGTCAGTGTGGCCCTCTCGATAGTTGTAGAATGTGGAGCTATCAGGCAACCTCTGTTTGGACAAGTCTCCCAAAGGATTCTGGTGAGCACTCCAGTTGGAGAACCAGTCATGGCAAAGTTTGAGACATTGTTAGTTTTTTTGATATCTGTCTTCTCTTTAGACAGCAGTCCCGGTCGGTGCCTGGTACAACCACTTCTCTCTCTGTAACACAATGATAATTGCACCGGTGGGGGGAGGGGGGGCTGCAGAGGCAATGGAATAGACACGCAGGCATTCTGTAATGTTCCCAGCCCTGTGCCCCCAGGCATGACATTGGCATTGTGGGTCATTTCTCATGTAGATTGATTTTTCATCCAGTACTTGTCTCAGGCATCAAAATCCCACCATGGAGATGACCGGGAGTCTTTGTTGCAGTGAAGGTTTCAGGGAAGCGGAAGAACCAAGCACTGGGTCATGTCCACGCCGCCCAGTGGTCTTCATCCAATTCTCCAGCAATCTTCTAAATCACTGATTTTCAGTGTATGCTCCCCGGACCAGCAGCACCTGGGAACTTGCGGTTAATGCAAATCCTTGGGTCCCACCCAGACCCGCTGAATCAGAAACTCTGGGCATTGGGCTCAGCAGAATGTTTTGATAAGCTGTCCCCCCCTCCCCCCATGATTCAGATGCATGCTGGAATGTGGGAGCCACTGTCATTTCCTGAGCCCACTGGAGTGGATTTTGCTGGGTTTCTCTGACCGCTGTTGGCCAAGGTGCCATCAGCCTAGCTAGGAAATGATCACCCGTGATGGCCATTTGGTGTTAATCACTTAAAAGCTTGAACAGGCCGAAACCGGTTTGATTCAGTGGATAGAGCGTCAGCCTGCGGACTAAAGGGTCTCAGGTTCGATTCCAGTCAGAGCAGGGGCGTGTACCTTGGTTGTGGGCACATCCCCAGTGGGAAGTGTGTAGGAGGCAGCTGAGCAATGTTTTTCTCTCATTGATGTTTCTGACTTTCTATCCCTCTCCCTTTCCTCTCTGTAAAAAATCAATTAAAAAAAAAAAAAAGCTTGAGCAGGATGCTTGGCAGTCCAAGGGCCATGTACGGAGGCTCCACGGATCAGGCCTCTAGATCAGACAGCAAGCACAGTCCCACCAGCAAGGCAGGGGAATGCCAGATTGCCCACAACCTGGTCACCACTTGGGTATTGCAGTCTTTTCCATGTTAGCCATTCTAGAGGGTGTGGCATAGCATCTCATTATAGTTTTAATTTGGAAAGAAAAAAAAGCAGCACCGGGCTGCTATTTCTAAGCCCTTTTATTCTGTTCAGAGTTTAGGTTTGATCCTCACTCCGACAGTCAGTGTTCTCTGGCCAACTCACTTCCAGAGAGGGAAGCCACCGCCGAAGGGCGACAACTTGTCTTTGAGACACAAGGCGGGAGTTCTCCTTAAGTTCAAATCCTTACAGGCCAGACTGTCTCATGTCCCTTCTTCACACTCAGGTCATGAAAACTCCTTTGAGAACTCATCCTTCCAGCTGCTTCTCTCTCGGGGGCCTTCCCAGGCTATCACCCCCCTTAAACAACAGCCCCAGGAAGGCGTGAGGCACCCTCTCAAGTGGCCCCTCAAACTCTCCCTTTTCTACCTTCGACTGACAATGAGTCTGGTGCCACCGTCCAATTGGTCCTGTCGTTACTGCCATCTGCCTAAGGCCCTTTGGGGGCTTGCTATTGGAAAGAAAACCAGAACCAAGATCGTATGCCTTTGCTTGGAAGCCATATTGGTTAGGATACATACTGTTGCAAGTAACAGAAAGTTGTTTAACAGAAGTGCATATAATTAACTGCTCCTGTAATGACAAAGTCCAGAGTGTGCTTGCATTCAGGGCTGAATTCATTCAGTGGCTCAGTGGCAGAATCATGAAGTTTCATCTCTTTTCCCTTCTGTCACCTTCATCCAATGACTGGCTCCCCCTTGTGGTTACAATATAGTTTTGCCAACAACTTCCTGCCTGCATCCCAGTAGATACTACAGAGCTTCTTTTCCAGAACTCCAGAGCAAGTCTTGGGTCACATCCCGTCCTTGAACCAATCAGTATGGCCAGGGGGTGGGATTACTTAGGCAGAGCCCCATGCTCCATTCCTAGAGTCACAGTGGAGTTAAGTAGCTGGGGCTTATGTGGGTGGTGTGGATCCCCAATAAAAAGAGGGTAGTTCGATAATAAGAGGAGGGGGAAAGAGATGCGGGTGGGACAGTGATAAAGTCTGCTCCGTTCTGGAGGTTGTTATTTTGAGTATTCTATTGTAAAAATCTGCTTGTGACATGGATGGTTACTCAAAACATACCTTCGAAATGAGTTGTCTCCTCGGTAAACAACTTGCTTGCCACTCCCTATTCCTAAGTGTCTGAAAAGTCATCACCTCTGTGTTGCCAAGCACTGTCCCCCAAACCCTATCTTCTTTTAATTAGACACGAAACACCTACATTTATGTACTCCCTAACTTACAATACTGTTTCCCCGAAAGTAAAACATCCCCCGAAAATAAGACCTACTCGCTGTAATATTAAGGCATCCCCCCGAAAAAATAAGATCTAGCACATCTTTGGGAGCAAAAATTAATCTAAGACACTGTCTTATTTTCAGGGAAACAGGGTATGTAGTCTAATCTTTGCTATTGTCCTGTCAATGGGTGGCAAACCCGTTAATCAACAGAGCCAAATATCAACAGCACAATTGAAATTTTTTTGGAGAGCCAATTTTTTTAAACTTCTTCTAACGTCACTTCTTCAAAATAGACTCGCCCCGGCCGTGCTATTTTGTGGAAGAGCCACACATAAGGGGCCAAAGAGCAGCATGTGGTTGGTGAGCTGTGGTTTGCCGACCCCTGTCCTAGGTCATCAACACTGGAACGTTTATCTGACCTTTCACAGCTGTCGGCTTGCGAGTCACCTCGGGCAGAATTCGCCAGGACAACTGACGTGAAACCAAGTTCACAAACGCTTCTCAGGTTGCCACCTTTCCGTGTCAGTGTGGGAAACTAGCCTCACATGCCCAGGTTATATTTTATTTCCTGTGAAAAATCATCTTTCCACCAAAATAATAATGGTCTAGGGGACAGAAATGTAAACTGAAGGGATTTTTTTCCTACCCAGGGCCTAATCTTCAGTTAGTGTTTTTAATTGTCCGTGTTCTTCACAGAGACACTTGATGTGTTTAAAATCTTAAGTGTGCTGATTCCCTGAAGGGATTTCCCTAGGAAGGAAGCAATTAAAAAAATAGACGAGAAATAATTGATGTTGAACATTTTTGTCTCTTGTCGTTTTCAAATATTGTCTAAATATTTATCTTTGGGGGCTCTGACTTGGAAATAGCAATGGAGAGAGACGAAGTGCCTAACGCATTTCATTGATGGGCCGTGAATAGGTTAAGTACATGAAATGAAAAACCCACCCAACTCCATCAGAGAAGAAATGCTGGTTTGGAAGGGCTGATGGGTGCAGGCAGACAGCTATATCGTACTTACTACCCCTATTATTTTTTTTAAAACCACAGAAACCGATTCTTCTCGTTATGTTGGCCATCTTACAAGAGGCTTGATTTCTTCTTTCCTAAGAGAAAAATTAACGCAATCCCAGTTAGAAACTGATAGCTTGGTCTGAACTAGAGGGACTCAGTTTGTTGTCCAAAAAGCCACACCGAAAAATTATTCTTTGAACAAAGTTAGTATTCAAAAGAGGAAATAATAATTTCCTTTCAGTCAAAAATAAATGCTGTTGTTGTTTTGTTTGTTTTGTGTTTTGGTGAACTTTCAGGACATCACAAAGGGCCATGCTCCTTAAAAACCACAAATAAGGACAAGACAGAAGCGACCCTGCCTGGACACAGGTGAGTCATTGTTCTCCTGAAACAGGTGTGTCTGGTGCTACCGGTTCAAGAAAGGCCTACTGTTGCAGTCCATTTGGAAGATAGTTCTAAGTGGTTCATGGAATTTTTTACCCCAGAAGTTGCAGGCATGATCATAGAAATCACACACACATGGGGAGAAGAGGGGGTGGGGGAAAAGAAGGAGAGAGAGGAAGAGAGGGAGAAAAGGAGAGAGGGAGAGAGGGAGAGAGGGGCAGAGGGGGAGAGGGGGAGAGGGAGGGAGAGAGAAACATAAAAGCAGGCTTCTTTCTTTTTCTAATTTTTATTTATTTTATTTTTTATTGTTTAAAGTATTACTTATATTAGTACATCCATCTCCTTTGTTTTTCTCATTGACCTTGCCCCAGCCTCCCCTACTCCCTGTAGCATGCCCTCATCCCCACCCCCCACCCCAGTGTCTGGTGTCCACTGGTGTGCTTATATGTATGGTGGCTTCTTTCTTTATGACTGTTTTCCAGAAACAGATCTTTGTCGGTTCGTTTTTCTGCCTTTTATGGAGACTTGATTGCAATGATCCTAAATATAGACTTTGTAAATTAGTACTCCACACATGAAACCTGTATGTTCATGTTGACTAATGTCACCCCAATAAAACAATTTTTGAAAAATCAAGTACTTGCCCTAGCCGGCTTGGCTCAGCCTGCGGACTGAAGGGTCCCAGGTTCGACTCTGGCCAAGGACACATGCCTGGGTTGCTGGCTTGATCCCTAGTGGGGGGCGTGCAGGAGGCAGCCAATCAATGATTCCCTCTCATCACTGATGCTTCTTTCTCTCTCTCTCTCCTTCTCCCTTCCTCTCTGAAATCAAGAAATAAAGATATATATATATATATATATGTATATATATATATATATTTTTAAAAAGTACTTAAAAAGCACAGGGAAGATGAATATACCTTTGTGAGTATGCCTTTGTGAGTGTGAGGGATGAACAGAGCAGAACACTCACACTCTGATGAGTTATTTCTGCTCTTCTTCAAAATGAATGAACCCGACTGTCCCAGTGACGACTGGGGATACTGTTCCAAAATGACCGCAGCCCGGGTCACGGGTAGGTCTGTGTTGCTAACGCTCAACCTTCACGACTTGCTCTGTGTTGCACTCAGAGCGGCCTCCTGTGCCCCCAACACCCACCCACTCCCACACATCCGTACCCTACCCCACCTCTCATGTGTGGTGCCCCCTGCCCACTACCTCTTTGGACCCACAACTCAAGAACATTTTGCACTGTTTTCTCCACAAGCCTGGGGCGGGTGTTATTAGACACCGAGAAAATCCCCCTCTATTCTATAGGGGTAAGTGGAACCTGGGTACAGAATGAGAATCAGGTCCAGGAGGAAGACCGACACAAACAACGAACAACAGAAAGCAGCCCAGCTGGGATGGCTCAGCGGTTGAGCACTGACCCAGGAACCAAGAAGTCACCACTTCGGTTCCTGGTCAGGACTCATGCCTGGGTAGAGGGCTTGATCCTCCGTGTGGGGTGTGCAGGAGGCAGTCGATTAAAGGTTCTCTCTCATCACTGACGCTTCCATCTCCCTCTCCCTTCCTCTCTGAAATCAATTAAAAAATATAGAGCCCTAGTCGGTTTGGCTTGGTGGATCGATCATCAGCCTGCGGACTGAAGGGTTCCAGGTTCGATTCCGGTCAAGGGCATGTCCCTTGCTTGCGGGCACATCCCCAGTGGGGGGTGTGCAGGAGGCAGCTGAGCGATGTTTCTCTTTCATTGATGTTTCTAATTCTCTATCCCTCTCCCTTCCTCTCTGTAAAAAAACAATAAAATGTATTAAAAATAAATAAATAAATAAAAATAACACAAACAGAAAGCAGCAGCTGTTAACCGAGAGCAGAAGCGCAGAGGTCACAGGGTCACGTCCGCAGAGCGGGAACGTGGCTGAAACTCTCCACTGTCATCAACTCGACTAACGTTTCTGTGGTTTTTTGTTTTTCACAAGACGCTCATGTTGAAAAATCACCCGAGATACACTGCAGCAGCAGAAACCCTCCTGCCGAAAAGCACTTCCTCCAAGTGCACGTCTGCCTTGGCGGCGGAGAATACCGAATATCCACGTGTCAGAGCAGGAGTGCTGGAGCCCTAGCCGGTTTGGCTCAGTGGATAGAGTGTCAGGCAGCCTGGGGACTGAAGGGTCCCAGGTTCGATTCCGGTCACGGGCACATGCCTGAGTTGCAGGCTTGATCCCATTGTGGGGTGTGCAGGAGGCAGCTGGTCAAGGATTCTCTCTCATAATTGATGTTTCTCTCTCTCCCTCTCCCTTCCTCTCTGAAATCAATTAAAAATATACATTAAAAAAGAAAAAGCAGGAGTGCTTAAGATTGGAGACGAGAACTTCCATACTGCTATTTCCCACAAAATATGGTCCATATGGCCCTGGCTGGTTTGGTTCAGTGGATAGAGCATCAGCCGGGGGACTGAAGAGTCCCAGGTTCGATTCAGGTCAAGGGCACATGTCCAGGTTGCGGGCTCCATGCCCAGTAGGGGGCGTGCAGGAGGCAGCCAATGAATGGTCCTTTCTCATCACTGATGTTTCTCTCTCTCTCTCCCTCTCCCTTCCTCTCTGAAATCAATAAAAATATACATTTAAAAAATATATGGTCCAGCCGAAACCGGTTTTTCTCAGTGGATAGAGCGTTGGCCTGTGGACTGAGAGGTCCCAGGTTCGATTCCGGTCAAGGGCATGTACCATGGCTGCAGGCACATCCCCAGCAGGGAGTGTGCAGGAGGCAGCTGATCGCTGTTTCTCTCTCATCGGTGTTTCTGACTTTCTATCCCTCTCCCTTCCTCTCTGAAAAATCAATTAAAAAAATATATATACTGTCCATGTGTCACTGTGGTCAGCAAGAGGACCTAAAGATACACGTGAGTATTTATCCTTTTAATGGCTGTGCACTGATTTTCTTTCTTTCTTTTTTTTAATATATTTTATTGATTTTTCACAGAGAGGAAGGGAGAAGGACAGAAAGCCAGAAACATGGATGAGAGAGAAACATCAATCAGCTGCCTCTTGCACACCCCCTGCTGGGGATGTACCCGCATCCACGGTACATGCCCTTGACCGGAATCGAACCTGGGACCTTTCAGTCCGCAGGCCGACGCTCTATCCACTGAGCCAAACCGGTTTCGGCCATGCACTGATTTTCATAGGTATCAGGAGCAAGAGTATACTCATACATCACTCACCGGACTCAGCAGCACGCCCAGACCAGTGTCTCATTGGGTGCTCTCTGGGCCTGTGAGGGGCACCTGAGAACCATGGACACCGCTGAGCCCCAGAATCGGGGAGATGGCGCTCTCCGGCCACCCAGCCTAGTGGCCGTGGACAAGTGTCTCACAGCGACATGGTGCCTGGACAGCCCCGAGAGGATGAAGGAGAGCACCCCACCTGGGTCTCCTTCCTCAAATCAACACAACGTTCTCCAAGATTTTGAAACATTTAATCGAGAAAAAAATCTGGCATTTTAAAAGTTAAAAATTTTACAAACTTGACACATTCTTCATATTAGCGTGTTATCCGTGTATACATACTAAGAAAATAATAATAATAATGATGCCTACGAAGACATCTGACAAGATCTCGAAGAGGTCTTTACAATCTATGTAGCTCTTTGCAAGTACGGGTCCAGTTTCATTGTAACAAACTACTGTGAGCAAAATTTAACTAAGTCTATAAAAACATTAGTTAAATACAATTCTCTGGAAATATACAGTATACCTACAGCTGTTTTTACAGTGAGAGACTTCCTCCTCCCACCCCCCCCCCCCCTAATTCTCAAAATGACTAATTACTGGACGGTTCTGGATCTCCAAGCTATAAAACTGAAATAGGTGTTTCCGGCGTAGCAGATGGTGACCAGGAAGGCGAAGAACTGGAGAAAACAAAGCATAATGGAAACGGGGTTGAGGGCACGTTGGGATTAGCAAACGCTATCATTTCACCACCACTGAATCATGCCCCCACAGCATTCCTTCACTCCAGGCTTTCTTGGTTCAATTGCCTTCCTTCTGAAATGATTTCTGTCTTTTACTTTTTTTGGAGCATATCTGGAAAGTTTACAGTTTTGTTCAAATAATCCTGGGGGATGATGATTCACTTAGGGGTGAATATGGTGGTTACGTATCTGAGAAAAGCACCCGGTATTGCCAATTTAGTACAGTAGTTCCCCTTACCTGCAGGGGGTACCTTCCAAGACCCTCAGGGGATGTTGGAAACCGTGGATGGCACCAAACCCTACATAGACTATGTTTTTCCTTATACATGTATATCTATAATAGAGTTTAATTGGTAAATTAGGCCCAGTAAGAGGTTAATAATAACTGATCATAAAATGGAACAATTACAACAGCATTCTGTAATAAAAGTTACACGAATGTACGAATGTTCTCCCCCCCCTCCCCCTCTCTCTCATAAGATGATAATGAAAAAGGCTGCTAAGGGGCAGGGAGCTTATATCAGGGACAAAGGGGTGATTCACATCCTGGGCAAGAGAGAGAGAGACGGTGTAATATTTCATCATGACACTCAGAACAGTGTGCAATTTAAAACCTATGAATTGTTTATTTCTGGAATTCTCTATTTGAGGTTTTTTTTGGACTGTGGTTGACTGTGGGGATAACACACTACAGAAAGCAAAACCATGTACATGGGAACTACCCTCTGGGCAACTTTAGATCAGGGCTGACCCTCAGATTCCCACGGGTTCAGTTACCATAAATGAGTCGGGCAGCCAAAACCGGTTTGGCTCAGTGGATAGAGCGTCGGCCTGCGGACTGAAAGGTCCCAGGTTCGGTTCTGGTCAATGGCATGTACCTAGGCTGCGGGCACATCCCCAGTGGGGAGTGCGCAGGAGGCAGCTGATCGATGTTTCTCTCTCATTGATATTTCTGAGTTTCTATCCCTCTCCTTCCTCTCTGTAAAAAAATCAAAAAATATTTTTTTAAAAAAAATGAGTCGGGCAGCAAGGGGAAGTGATGAGCCCCGTGAGGTGTGTGGTGTTAGTGGTGAGTTGGAAAATGCAGGCCCCTCTTACAAGCAACCTCCATCCAGTTCAGCGGACTCACGCCAGGAGCCCAGGGCCACCGCAGCGTGATGTTTAATCTCGTGGGGCCCCGTGCTTTCTCCCTTTACACGGCAATTTGGAAATATGGGTAAAGACTGTAATGAACACCCAGGTGCCATCAACCAGCATTGACATGATCCCTCTGCCCTTCTCCTATTCCCCCCCCCCCCCAAACACGTCTTCTGAAAATGGGATATTTTTAAGGTCAGTATTAGACAAACTTTCAAAAGAAAGTTTTTAAATTAGAAAAACAATACACACTTAATGTTTTAAAACTGCACACTGTAGCCCTGTCCGGTTTGGCTCAGTGGATAGAGTGCTGGCCTGTGGACTCAAGGGTCCCAGGTTCGATTCCAGTCAAGGGCATGTACCTTGGTTGCGGGCACATCCCCAGTGGTGGGGGGTAGGGGGGTATGCAGGAGGCAGCTGATCGATGTTTCTCTCTCATCGATGTTTCTAACACTCTCTCCCTCTCCCTTCCTCTCTGTAAAAACATCAATAAAATATAATTTAAAAAAAACTGCACACTGTACAGAAGCGCGCTGATGAAAAGGTAGAGGCCCCTCATGCTACACTCATTACCAGTCACAGTCCCCGAAAGGAACCTCTTTGTTGGTGTATATTTATTTTTCTAAGCATCCTCAAGGCACCCACCAACATTTCCACTCAAAGCCGAACAAAGGGAGCCAGGGCGTGCTGATTTCCTGCAGCTCTCTCCCTCCTGAACGGCAGTCGGTCGGCAGAATGACTCTCAGAATGCCTTGGGTACTTTTTTCTCCCTCAGCTGCTTATGGTGCCAGCACAGCCTCCCCGACGGATGACAGCTTCCAAACCCGTCAGCCAATCGCCAGTGTGTCCTCCTGCAGGGGGCGCTTTTTCCCCCCGCCCGGCAGCCCTGTCCTCCTCCTGCTCCCCGGAGGGATGAGGGGGCTCACTCACCGAGGAGGCCGCCCAGCTGTTGAAGTTGTGGCTGTCCCTCTCTGGGGCGACGGACGATGCGTCCACAATAGCGGCTGAGAGGTACAGGGCGAAGGCACTGCCGTTGAAGCACAGGCCCTGGGGAGACAGACGGGAGCGTGGGGAGGTCTGGGCACCTCCGAGACCCGGAACTGGGCGGAACCCCACTGGCTGTGGTAAGGTGCTCCTCTGGGCACTTGGGGACCAGGGCTCTGAGAAGGCAGCTCCCCTGTGTTTTGGGGAGGGGAGGGTCTTGTAACCAGCGCCTTCACAGCACACCCCGACACCCCTTCTTTTCCCCCAACACACCCAGGCTCCTCCAATTTGCTCTCAATCCTCAATTCATCCACTTCAGCCGCGGAGACGAACTGGCTAGGAAGGTGCCACCCGGGGAGAAGGGCCCCGGGCAGAAGCCCCGCCCTGCAGCACCTGCCCTGGGAGAGCCCCGTCCCAAAGCAGACCCCTGGCTCTAGGCAGGGGAGGGGCCTTTGAGCCAGTTCCTCAAGCCACTGCAAGTTCTTAAAAAATGCAGAATGGGCGGAAACCGGTTTGGCTCAGTGGATAGAGCGTCAGCCTGCGGACTGAAAGGTCTCAGGTTCAATTCCGGTCAAGGGCATGTACAGTGGCTGCAGGTACTGTACATACCCCTGCTGGAGATGTACAAGGGCATGTACATCTCCAGCAGGGGTGTGCAAGAGGCAGCTGATCGATGTTTCTCTCTCATCGATGTTTCTGACTCTCTATCCCTCTCCGTTCCTCTCTGTGAAAAATCAATAAAATATATTAAAAAAAAGAAAAAAAAAGAAAAAAAAATGCAGAACGGACCCGAGGAGGACTACATTCCTCCCTACCCAGGGGGCAGGGGGCAGGGGCCCGAGGTGCGCCCGGCTTCCTCACCACCGTTGTCCAGGGCACCTGCGGGATCCTGGTGTAGGTCATCGTGATGTAGACGATGAGGAAGAAGACGGTGAGGACCCAGTAGAACACAGCGACGAACATGACCCAGCCAAAGGCGGGGACCCGGAAGTACTCCGTGCCGGCGATCAGCGTCCACACCAGGAGCCCCAGAATCTGGGAGAGGACGGGGCAGTGGGGAAGGGAGGAGGACGGAGAAAGAACGGAAAGAGAAGACAGAGAAAAAAATCGTTACGGAGCGCCGGTTACGCCTCTTGCCCACGCACACACATACACACGGCCTCACAGACACAACGGGGATTCCGAACTTACATCCCACAGAGACCAGGAGGTAAAACCAACGGGCACCGCAGGCTGGGCAGACAGCCTGGCAACCAGGAAAAACTACGTCTTGTTTCAAGGAGCAGCGTCTTCTCGGCTCCAGCCAACTGTGGTGAGCCGGTTTTGCTCCCCATCCCCAACCCTCACCCTGCCCCCAGGGGAAAAAACACACAACAGAAACTCAGGTTTCTACATGATCATCTTGATCTTTATGTTTACTTATTTTTTTAAAGTATATTTTTATTGATTTCAGAGAGGAAGGGAGGTGGGGGGGAGAGAGAGAGAGAGAAACATCACGGAGGAGAGCGAATCATTGAGACTGGCTGCCTCCCGCAAGCCCCGCGCCGGGGATCGAGCCCACAACCTGGGCCGTGCCCGGACTGAGAATCGAACTGCGACCTCCTGGTTCACAGGTCGGCACTCAGCCTCTGAGCCACGCTGGGAGGGGGATCGTCTTGATTTTTAAATGTTGGCACTAACAGAGTTTTAAAACACCGCGAGGGGCAAAGCAACAAGCATCTGTGGCTAGCACTTGCTCCCAGGCTGATCCGCGTCCAGGGAATAAGCCTGCAGGCCCATGTCGGGTGGACCCTGGACCGATCGGCTCTCAGGGGATGAACCACTGAGGGACCGGCACCTGCCACGGCCGGCACCTCACAGGCGGCCCGAGGGCTTCGGAAGGGAGGCTGAGCGAGTCCGGGCGTGGCACTCAGCGTTTTTGGTGTGTGTGTGTGTTTAAGATATATATTTGAGAGAAAGGGAGAGGGATAGAAAGTCAGAAACATCGATGAGAGAGAAACATCGATCAGCTGCCTCTTGCACACTCCCTACTGGGGATGTACCCGCAACCATGGTACATGCCCTTGGCCGGAATCGAACCTGGGACCCTTGAGTCCGCAGGCCGATGCTCTCTTCACCGAGCCAGACCAGTCAGGGCATGCTCTTCGTTTGAACTCAAGCCACAAGTCTATCCGGCAGCAGTTTCGCCACTGCTGAGGAGCAAGACCAAACCCAGAGCCAAATCCATGTCACCGCTGACGACAGGGGCACCTCCCCGAGGAGAAGACACTGACCTAAGTTCCAGGCACCGTTAGTCCTGGACTCAGGAAGGCCCATCCCAGCGCCTTCCAAGCACCAGGAGGACTTCCTAAGCCACGAAAAAGTTAGCATCCAACAAAGTAAGAGACCAAACAAAAACCATAAGAAAAGAAAAAGGGAAAAGTCAGTATCTAAACCATACCCTCTGGAGACAGCCTGGGGTGGGGGGGTGGGGGGCAGGACGGCTCCAGCTGAAGGCCGGGACAAACGGCTGCATTTCTGTGTTACAGGGAACAGACTGCTAGAGAGTTTTGAATCACAACGTGAGGGCTGGAGCTTTCGCTCCTTTGGTGAGCCACTGAGAGCACCTAACGTGTGCCTGGCTTCCCGCTCAGGCCCCAGGGACAGAACGGGGCGCAAATTCTAGGCAAAGTATTTGAGTAAACACAGATATGAAAGAGATGCCGTAAAGGCAGAGGCTGGTGAGGGACGTAAGAGGGAGGCAGGACCTTGCAGCAGGAAGTCTCACGGAAGTCAGGGAAGGCATGCGGTGGAGCGATCTGAGGCTGGAGGGAGGGCAACATCCCCGCCCAAGAGTCGGCAAACTCATTAGTCAACAGAGCCAAATAGCAACAGTACAACGATTGAAATTTCTTTTGAGGACCAAATGTTTTAAACTTAAACTTCTTCTAATGCCACTTTATTTTTCTTTATTGATTAAGGTATTGCATATGTGTCCTTATTACCCCCCACTTCTCATTCATGCACACCCCCCCCCCCCCCCCCCCCCCGTTATCTGTGTCCATTGATTAGGCTTATATGCATAGGTCCTTTAGTTGATCTCTCTCCTTATCCCCCTACCTGAGGTTTGACGTTCAGATCGATGTTTCTCTGCCTCTGGATCTATTTTTGTTCATCAGTTTATGTTGTTGTTCATTATATTCCACAAATGAGTGAGATCATGTGATATTTATCTTTCTCTGCCTGGCTTATTTCACCTAGCATAATGCTCTCCAACTCCATGCATGTTGTTACAAATGGTGAGAACTCCTTTTTTACAGCAGCGTAGTATTCCATTGTGTAGATATACCACAGTTTTTTAACCCACTCATCTGCTGATGGGCACTTAGGCTGTTTCCAAATCTTAGCTATGGTGAATTGTGCTGCTATGAACATAGGGCTAACACCACTTCTTCAAAATAGACTTGCCCAAGCTGTGGTATTTTGTAAAAGAGCCACACTCAAGGGGCCAAAGAGCTGCATGTGGCTTGTGAGCCGTGGTTTGCTGACCACTGTCCTAGGCAGACAGCACAGCAACAGGCAAAGGTCTGGATGGGAGGGCTTCTGCCTTCTAGGGCATGTGAGAAAGTGCAGTCAGGAGGGACATCCGTGCAAAACACTAGGAAGGCTGGGGAGGGTCAGATCGCATGGGCTCAGGACACCTAAGGATTCCAGATTTTATCTACGGATTCTGTTTTTGTCTAAGGCACAGCGAAGGTTTTGAGCAAGACAATGATTGCAAGATCAGGTTATGTTTTCATAAGGCCACTCTTATGAAATGCCACATGGAGGAGAAAGGTGTGAGGAGACAAGTTCCGAGACTGTCACAATAATCCGGGGGGCAGGAGAGGATACACAGTCAGACATCTGTATCTGCGTGTCCACACCCGTGGATTCAACCAAAGGCTACAGGGCTGCTGACATATGCTATGTAGTTAGACCTAGGATGGTTGTATCGATACTGAACACTTGAGAAAAAATTCCTAAACAATACAATATAATAATTATTTGCATACCATGTACATTGTATTAGACATTAGAAGTCATCTAGAGATGACTTAAAGTGTACAGGAGGATGTGCATGGGTTTATGCAAATACTGCACGGCTTTCTGTAAGGGACCTGAGCATCCTGGGATTCTGGTGTCGTCAGGGTCCTGGAACCAATCGCCGGCAGGTA
This sequence comes from Antrozous pallidus, assembly GCA_027563665.1. Lineage (NCBI taxonomy): Eukaryota > Metazoa > Chordata > Mammalia > Chiroptera > Vespertilionidae > Antrozous > Antrozous pallidus. The sequence continues at coordinate 49,796,325 of CM050524.1, read as the reverse complement.
CCCAAGGACGACTGTATCCAAGACCAACTCCTGGGCTGTGACTATTGGGAAGGGAGTGAATTCAAGACAAGTTTCAGAAGCAGAAAGGATTTGAGTAGATTAGATTAGGATAAAGTGGAATGGCCCTCAGGTCTCTGGAAGGATTTAGAAAGTGGATTCGTATGTCATCTCCTCAATGGCAAGAACAGCTCTGTGCTCTTAAAACAAAGTCAGACAACCAAGGTCACCAGACCTGTGATGAGGGCAAAGCCTGTGCAACAGGGCGCAAAGCTGAGACCAGGACACAAAGCAGAAGAATGTCACTTTGAAGAGGGAGGCAAAAAATAAATAAATAAATAAAAATAAAAATTCAGTGTCCGCAGGGAGAAAAGACATTACGACAGTGAAACACCAAAAGGAGGTCCCAGGAGGACACAGCCAGTCCTTCAAAAACAAAACCCGCTTTTCAAATTAAAACAGGATGCAGACATTAAAAACTCAATGGAAGTGTTACCTGGTAAGATTGAGAAAACCTTCTAGAAAAGTCAGCAAAAAGATGAAAAAATATAAAACAAACCCGAAAAACAAACCCAGGTCAGATAAGGACAGAAGTTAAGAGCACAGGCTCAGGAGGTCCGACATCTGATTTAGTAAGTTCCCTCCCTCCCTCCCTCCCCCCCTCCCTCCCTCCCTCCTTCCCTCCTTTCCTCCCTCCCTCCTTCCCTTCCTCCTTCCTCCTTCCTCCCTCCCTCCCTCCCTCCTTCCTTTCCTCCCTCCCTCCTTCCCTTCCTCCCTCCTCCCTCCCTCCCTCCCTCCTTCCTTCCCTCCCTCCCTCCTCCCTCTCTCCTTCCCTTCCTCCCTCCCTCCCTCCTTCTTTTCTTTCCTCCCTCCCTCCCTCCCTCCCTCCCTCCCTCCTTCCTTCCTTTCCTCCCTCCCTCCTTCCCTTCCTCCCTCCTTCTTTCCTTTCCTCCCTTCCTCCTTCTTTCCTTTCCTCCCTCTCTCCTTCCTTCTCTCCCTCCCTCCTTCTTTTCTTTCCTCCCTCCCTCCTTCCCTTCCTCCCTCCTTCCCTCCTTCTATTCCCACAAACACACAGCATGCACCAAGGAAAAGCCATGTGAGCACACAGCAAGACGGCAGCTATCTGCAGCCCAAAGCAAAGGCCTCACCAGAAACCAGCCCTGATGGCGCCTTGATCTTGGACTCCAGCCTCCAGAACTGTGAGAAATAAAGGCCAATTACTTAAGCCACCCAATCCATAGTATCTGGCCATGGCAACCCAAGCTAAGGCAGACGGTCACAGGAAGTTACTGGTTAGGGTGTAAAATCGAACCGGATGGTGGCAGCACACCTATTATTCATCACTACGAATGGGAGTGCAGCCAGAGGTGTCTCAGGTGGCTGCCTCTGGGGAGGAAGACTCTGGAGTAAGGAGTTGGGGGTGGGGGGTGGTGAGAACTGCTGTTGCTATAAGCCTTTGCATTCTGCATGCAGGTAAGTGACCACCCTACTGATCGCAGTTGATTCCCTAGCACAGTGGTCGGCAAACTGTGGCTCACGAGCCACATGTGGCTCTTTGGCCCTTTGAGTATGGCTCTTCCATAAAATACCACGGCCTGGACGAGTCTATTTTGAAGTGGCATTAGAAGAAGTTTAAGTTTAAAAGAAATTTCAATTGTTGTACTGTTGATATTTGGCTCTGTTGACTAACAAGTTTGCTGACCACTGCCCTAGCATTATCTGGCTACAGTACCCGTGATAATGAATGGTACTTCGGATGCTTTCCAATATTTGCACCTCCTGTTTCTTTTCGTGTATGATTGCAATAACCAGAATCTCCAGAACCATCCTATAGAGCACAAGTGACACCTAGCACCCTTATTTTATTCCATTCATTGTTCACTTGGATGTTTTCCATTCAAATGATGTCCATTATGAGTAGGTAGTTAATAACCTTTATCAAGCTCAAGACTTCTATTGTTTAGTTTACCGCAAGGTCTCTACTCCAACCTCCATCCTAAAAATAGGGTAATGAGCTCCGCTGAATGCATTTTCTGTATCTCCCTTTTACCATTAAGTACAGCGTTCCTAACACGGATAACCCTTTTGACGGCCCAGGATCATCACAAACAGAATATTTCCATTACTGCCTCGTGCTACGCAATGAGATGGCTTGTGCCTGAACGGTACCAAATATCTGTTTTTCTAAGAAACATTTCTTAAACATTATGTTTTTTATTGATTTCAGAGAGGGAGAGGGAGAAACAGAAACATCAATGAAGACAGAGAATCATTGATCAGCTGCCTCCTACATGCCCTCCCCCCCCCCCCCCCCCTCCCGGGGATTGAGCCTGAAACCTGGGCATGTGCTCTGACTGGGAATCGAACCGTGACCTCTCGGCTCATAGGTTGACACCCAACTGAGCCACGCCGGCTGAACATAAGAAACATTTTAAATGGAAAATCATCACTGGAGACTCAGTGAGCTGATTCCGACACTCTCCTCTGCCCTTTGCGTGCACAGGCCCATGAACATCCTAGGGACTAAAACACAGATGTCTTAGATCTTTAACAGTCAAATAGGAGACACAATAAGTCTGTCTGTGAAGACGCCTGTAAAGCCAGTCTGTGCAGCCTGTGAGCTGGGTGACAGCCATTCTGCTGCCAAGAGGACCCACCTAAAGGGTCTGAAGGCGGTGCTGAAGGGTTTCGTTTGTTCAAGTATCTTCTGAGCGTTTACAATGAGCCAGGGGCAGGAAACGCTACACGGCTGCAGCACACAGCTGGCCGACTTACCTGGCGTTAGCCTTGACTGGCACGAGCCCCACCACTGCACCTGTATTTCAGTCTTGAAAACAGACAGGTGACTCCTGACGATGAACGAGGCTGCCCCGGAGCACCGCTCCAGCTGTTCACAGCTGGCGTTGCCCAGGGCAGCTGCGCTGTACCAGGGGTGAGCTCAGCACACCTCTGAAATGCCTCACTGGCTTTCACTCATTGCCCACGTGAATTCCGTGCAATGAAGTGGCCTTGGAAATCAGCTACCATAGATTTACTCTTATGTGCCCTGCGACGAGGGAACCCAGCTGCAGGACCGTGCCTGGCTGCTGTTCTCCCGACAGGTGTTTTATATGGCACACCTGGGCAACATTCATTCATCCAAAAACCTTACAGGTAGACACGCATGAGGGGACAGAGACATGTCTCTGCCCCTGGAGAAGGCACATCGATGGGTATCTAACCACACACAGTCCTGGGAAAGGAAAGGGGGCTGACATAAGAATGGAAGGGCCCATTCAATCTTCATGGTCAGAGGAAGCCTGAGATGTGAACGAGTGACTGCGAGTTAGCAAAATGTGTGTGGTGCAGGCAATGCTAAGACTCTGAGACAGAGACCCCGTTGGGTAATGTGAGTCTCCCATGGTTAAATGGCTTGGGAGAAATATTCAAGCTCTGAATTCCTTAAAAAAAAAAAACATATTTATTTCAGAGAGGAAGGGGAAAGGGAGAGTTAGAAACATCAGTGACAAGAGAGAAGCACTGATTGGCTGACTCCTGCATGCCCCCTGCTGGGGATCGAGCCAGCAACCCGGCATGTGCCCTTGACTGGAATCAAAGCCGGAACCCTTTAGTACGAAAGCCGATGCTCTATCCACTGAGCCAAACCAGCAAGAGCTCAGGCTCTGAATTCTTACCAGCTGTGTGGCTGGGCAAATAACTTTCATTTATTGAACCAATATTTATTGAGTACCTACTATGTGCTCAAGTCCCAGGGAACAGTTATAGCATAATAACTATTATGGAGTATGGAGTGCTTTACATGCAGGCCTCACCTCACTTAACCTCACAGCTGCCCTCCGAAATGACTTTTATCATGACCATTTTGCAGGGAAACTGAGGCACCATGAGGTAAATAACTTACCGTATTTTCCGACGTGTAAGATGACTTTTTAACCCAGGAAAATCTCCAAAGTCGGGGGTCATCTTATATGCCGGGTGTAAAAATACCGTAGCTTGTAGTTATGATGGGCATTGCTAACTCGCCAGGAACTTGCCCGGCACTTGCTCTCTCTATTGTTTATCTTCCTCCTATCATCATCAGTTCCAGTCATCTTATACGCCGGAAAATATGGTAGTTCAAGCTTTTAACGACTGTGCTACACAATATCACAGCATGCCCCATATCAGCGAACATTTCTGTGCCTCAGTTTCTTTAGGACAAAATAATGTGCATTTTCTAAAATTGACATGATGAGAAATATGCTCTATACATGACAGTTTCTTTTTAAAAAATATTTTATTGATTTTTCACAGAGAGGAAAGAAGAGGGATAGTCAGAAACATCGATGAGAGAGAAACATCGATCAGCTGCATCCTGAACACCCCCACACCGGGGATGTGCCTGCAGCCAAGGTACATGCCCTTTACCGGAATTGAACCTGGGACATTTTCAGTCCGAAGGCCAACGCTCTATTCACTGAGCCAAACTAGGTAGGGCATGACAGTTTCATATATATATATATATGAGAGAAAGGGAGGAGAGATAGAAACATTAATGATGAGAATCGCTGATCGACTGCCTCCTGCTTGTCCCCTACTGGGGATCGAGCCCACAACCTGGGCATGTGCCTCGACCAGGAATGGAACAGTGACCTCTTAACCACTAAGCCATGCCGGCAGGGCTAAACCAGACTATTCATATATCGAGCCAGTGAAGATGACAGGACAAAATCGTGTCTCCCTTCCCTGCACCATCAGGGCACCACAGCATGCTCAAGCAGACAGCTCCCCACCTCTGCCAGGCATCTCCCTCCTGGAGGCAAGGGGAATCTTCCAGCTAGGCATCTCCACCCCAATGCTGTCAGCAAGCATGGCGACCTTCTCCATGCATCCACTAGAGGGTGGCCAAACCCTCCGTATGAAGGATGAAGGCGCTCCAGTGGCTGTTCAATGGAGATCAGAATTCACCCTCTGCCTGGAGCAGCTCCGCCATTCACAGCTCATTCCACAGAGGTGGCAGGACGTGGAAGGATAAACTCGGTCAGGTACTCGAACCCATTAGGGCTAGGTGTTGCCTGGAGACAGATCTGACGAGAAATGCTATGGGCCGGCTGAGATAAGGACTCATTAACAGAAAGACTTGAAAGGGCAAATTTCACCCACAAGTTCATGGCCTCCCGGTGCTCCTGCAAAGTGTCTACTGAAGTGTGTTTGACCCTCCACAGGAGGAGCTGTGGGGAGGATCGACCAGGGTGGCCGAGGCGGCTCAGGCTCTGCTTTCTCTGATAAGGAAAACAGCCTCTTTCGGCCTCACACCGACCTGGGAAATGGCTGAGGATGGTGTTAGACAAGCGGCTCTCAAATAGGAGGGCCCCCCCCCCCCCCCCCGGCGTCTGGGCGGGGCATCCCTGCGCCGCTGGGGGATTTCAAACCACTTGATCTTCTTCCCACTTTCACAGGCCCCTCTGGCCCTCCCTGACTCCTCAAGGGCCCTTGGGTGCTGCAGAGCAGAACGAAGCTTGAGGCGTGGGTCATGGTAGCAATTTCTGACTCAACCTTGCTCTTGCTTAGAACTCACATTCTATGACCGACCAGGGACAATCCATCAGGACCCCAATATTCCCAGCGAGCCATGGAATGGAAATCTGCATACGGGGCTGGTTTTATTGTGTTTTTGTTTGTTTGTTTGTTTTAAATATATTTTATTGATTTTTCACAGAGAGGAAGGGAGAGGGACAGAAAACCAGAAACATCAATGAGAGAGAAACATTGACCAGCTGCCTCTTGCACCCCCACCCCCACTGGAGATGTGTCCGCAACCAAGGTACATGCCCTTGACTGGAATTGAACCTGGGACCCTTGAGTCCGCAGGCTGATGCTCTATCCACTGAGCCAAACCAGTTTTGGCACTGGGCCGGTTTTAAAATACAGCTACACTTCTTGGACACACCACTCAGAATACAGGCCTCTCTTGCATACAGGGCCTTGGTTCTGATGGACAGAATTGGCAGAAATGATGCATGTGACGTGGGAGGTTAGGTCATAAAAAGGGTACAGCTCCCCCCTAGCTATCTGGATCTCGGATCACGCGCTCTGGGGAAGTTGCAAGCAGCCTTTCGGGGAGGCCCACATGGCAAGGAACTGAGGGCTCCCTCCCACCAGCAGCCACCACCAACCTGCTAGGCAGGTGGGTTATCTCGTTGGAAATGGATCCTCCAGTCCCCGTCAAGCCTTAGATGACTGCAGCCCCAGAGAACGTCTGACTGATGCTCAGGAAGACATCGGAGCCAGAACTGCCCAGCCAGGTTGACTCTGCATTCCTGGCTCACAGACACTGTGAGTGGTAATACCTACTTACTGCTGTTTTAAGTTTGGGCATGTTTATTGCATAGCAATAGATAACTAATACACCAAGTTCCATCCATCTGGTCTTGCATACAAAGGGCATGTGATACACAGAAAGGACAGAAGACCTCGGTTTGTCAAGAACTTGCTTTCGGAGCACAGGTTAGGTGGTTTTCCTTCTGGGCCTCTGCATCTCCCTAAGGTGGGTACAGCACCATCTAGGTTGCTGCAGGGTCTGAAAGGTAATTCGTGATCTGCAAAGAGTGACTTCCAAGTCTCAGGCTTTTTTTTCCCTTTCTTCCAGGAACCCCGATTTAGTGGGCAGGCATCTTGGCAGTGAGGGTCCTAGAGAACTTAGGCAGTGAAAGAAAGGGGGAGTCTGGGCCCATATTTAGAACCCCTGGGCTCAGGGTACTGAGGAATCACCAGAGTTGGCACGCTTTGTGAAGGGCCAACGTGTCCATGCTTTCTGCTTGGAGGGCCATATGGCATGTGTCACAACTACTCAATTCTGCCACCGCAGCCTGGAAACAGACAGGAGTAGCTGCTCCACTGAAAGCTGTACTGACAAAAGCAGGCGGCAGGCTGCACTGCCGGGGGGCTGTCAGTTGCCAACCTCTGCCCTCCAGCCTTGCTTCTCTAAGAGTGTGGTCCCCAGGGCAGTAGGGTCAGCATCCACAGGTGCCTGTTAGAAATGCAGACGCTCAGGCCAACCGGCTCTGCTGGACACTCCTCCCTGGGAAGGGGCCCAGCTCCGTGCTTTCCTAACTCTCCCTGCAGCTAGAGTTCGAAAAACCCACCTCCCGACCCTCTCTGCCACCCGCAGCCCCTGCCACCCGCAGCCCCTGCCACCAGGGACTTAAGAGGGATCTTGGGACGACAATGACATGAGCAAAAATCTTCGCAAGCCTCACAGAGAACACACATGATCTCAATATTCTCCATGAATTGGAGAAACACCGAGAAGCAAAGCAGCAGCCAGTCCCAACCAAGTCGATTAGCCTCTTCCAGAAAATAGAACAAACTGTGTGGCGACAGCACGCCCGGAGTGAGGAGCTGGGTTCAGTGGCAGCCTGCGGCCTCTGTGTGGAGCCCTTGGAGGTCAGAGGCCAGCCTGGCGCCCAGCCCTCCTTGCTGCTGCTTCTTTTTTTAAAATATATATTTTATTATTTTTCAGAGAAGAAGGGAGAGAGATAGAGAGTCAGAAACATCGATGAGAGAGAAACATCGATCAGTTGCCTCCTGCACACCCCCCACTGGGCATATGCCCGCGACCAAGGTACATGCCCTTGACTGGAATGGAACCTGGGACCTTTCAGTCCGTAGGCCGAAGCTCTATCCACTGAGCCAAACCGGTTTCGGCCCTCCTTGCTTCTTTAAGCAAATTTATTTGAATGTCGGTTTTGGTGAGGGGTGCGGGTGTAGGAGGCAAAGATGGGAAGGAAAAAGGATATCTCTGAAGGAACAAAAGAGAGACGAAAGGCGTCTGGGAAAGAAGCAATAGGAAGGATGAGAAAGGAATGAGGAGGAGGCGAGAGTCACTATAACAGTGTCGTCTACTGCTACCTGGGACAGAGACACGTGAGCCCGTAATAACACTGACTGTCTTGCCTGTAAGTACCACCATTTGTGCCTGTCTAAGGTATGACCAGTCACATCACTCTCCTCTCACGTGGCCACACGACAGCAGAATGATGTAGACATCCTAGTCCCCATTTAGACAGGCAGCTTGCAGCTCAGAGCAGTGAAAGGCCATGTCCAAAGCCATGGTCCATGAGGAGGATGGAGCCACAGATCACAGCAGATAGAGGTCTCCTCTCTGCTACAGCCCCTCCCAGCACTGCCCACAGGCCCACAGCTCCGTCTGAGGTCAAGGAAAAAAATCTTACATGCACATAAGCCTTGGTGTGTGCCAACTCCACTTTATCGCAGGTCACCTGCTTCTCTCTACCTGGGACAGCTCCACCTTTCTCTCCCTACCTTGAGGCATCAGGGAGGGAGGACATCAGACCAAAAGGTCTGTGATAAACAATGCAATATCAGCCTAACCGGCATGGCTCAGTGGTTGAGCATCGACCTATGAAAGAGGAGGTCACAGTTCGATTCCAGTCAAGGGCACATGCCCAAGTTGCAGGCTGGATCCCCAGTGCAGGGTGTGCAGGAGGCAGCCAGTTAATGATTACTCTCTCATCACTGATGTTTTTGCCTCTCTCTCCGTCTCCCTTCCTCTCTGAAACACATAAAAATATATTCTAAAAAGTAATCAAATAATGCAATATCGGAAGTCACAAACCACTGTTTATTGTCAATCTCAAAAGAACCAAAGTAAAAATCAAACAAGGAGGATTATGAAATGCTTCCCTCCGTCGAAGATGCTGAGCACCTGCCCCACACCTGTCAGGTGTGAAAAGCCAAACCCTCAGGTGGAGAATCACTGACCTCCCAGGGGGAGGCTCACCAGCTCTCCATCTGGGCTGCTGTTTTCAGGCCTCTGTCCTTCTCTGGGTATTTAACTGCCTCGGGCGCAGGAAATAGGATGGGATTCATCAGCAAGTGAGAGTTTTGACCTCACAGCCCGCAGGTCTCCTGGCTTCCGCAGAACCGAAAGGGCCCTGGCAGACAGGCTTGCCTCTTAGGAATCTATGCTCCTTTGTTGCATCCGTTCTTAATTCTGTTTCCCGGGCTATCAGGTCTTCTTTTGGAAACAGAAGGGAATTTAGGAAGAGGGCATCAATCATGACAGCCAATCCAGGAAACACCTGGGAACAGGTAACCTTCAACACATCTGTTCCAACCAATTAGCGTCTGCTCTGGTGGCACCAGCTGGACCAGGCTCGGTGGGGTCTGATGGCCAAGGTCAGTGAAGTCACAGCTGCAGATATGGAGAAAGATAACCATCTGGCCCCTAGAAACAAGCTCATGAGTCTCAAACCTTAGAGTAAGGGGAGCCTGACCTCTACATTTTCAAGGAGACTTTCCCTTGGGCAAGCTGTCTGCTTCCGAAGGGAGATGTACCCGTCACCAAAGAATCCTACCACTCATCAGCTAGTACACCTGACCTCACAAGACAGACTGGGCCTAAGGATTAGTGATGTTGAGCATCTTTTCATATAATTTCTGGTCATCTATATATATAAAAGCCAAGTGACCAGAAGGCTGGAATGACTGGAATGACTGGTTGCTATGATGCCCACTGCAACTGGCCAGCTGGCCCAATGGGGGGTGACCCCTTCCCCCCGGTCAGCCCAATCGCCACCACCCCCATTGGGGACAGGGCCAGCTGGCCAACCTTCACTGTCCTTTTCCCCCACCACACCAGCCCAGTTTGATCAGCCTCCATCTGGGAGGCTGGCCAGACCCAACCCGGGCACAAATTCATGCACTGGGCCTCTAATAAGTATGTATTTTTTTTTTTGGAAAAAAAAAAGTAAATATATTTTATTCATTTATTTCAGAGAGGAAGGGAAAGAGATGGAGAGAGAATCATTGATCAGCTGCCTCCTGCATGCTCCTTACTGGGAGGGGGGAGGGAATCGAGCTCACAACTTGGGTATGTGCCCTTGGCTGGAACTGAACCTGGGACCCTTTAGTCTGCAGGCTGATGCTCTATCCATTGAGCCAAACCAGCTAGGATGAAAATCTTTTCTTTTTTTATAGAATTTATTGGAGTGACATTGGTTAATAAAATTATGTTTCAGGTGTACAATTCTATAATACATCACCTGTATATTATATTTTGTGTTCACCAGCCCAAGTCAAGTCTCCTTCCATCGCCATCATAAGTATATCTTCTTTGGAGAAATGTCTATTCAAGTCCTCTGCCTATGTTTAAACTGGATTTTGTTGTTGTTGAGTTTTAAGAGTTCATGATGGAGTCTGGGTGTTGAACCCTTTTCAGATATTTGATTTGTAAATACTCTCTCCCATTCAATAAACTGCCTTTTCACTCTGCTGTTTCCTCTGCTGCAAAGAAGTTTTAGAGTTTGATGTAGTCCCATTTGTCTATTTTTGGCCTTTGTTGCCTTTGCGTTGGGTATCATATCCAAGACATCATCAGTGAACACAATGACATGCTTGACTGTATTCGGTGGAGAATAGTGTGATGCTTGACTGAGGCATGCCAACCCCAGATGGAAGCTGAGATTTGCTGGCGCTTGAACCCATGTAGCCCTTTCTATGCGATTCATATTCCAACCAGCGTTCAGAAGCTCGACCAGCCTTGGCTCTGCCAAGAGAAGCCAACAGAGCCGCCATCATGGGCTGCAGGAGGGCTCCTGTGGCATCTGTGTCGGCTGAGTCTTTGGAAACAAGGTCCTGGGGACACGGGCCCGGCTTTTATCGGCCTGGACTGGCCTCAAAGTGAGCCCCAATGATTTCGTCAGGGTTTTCAGGGTAGCAATTTGTCAGATTCAGCATGTGCATTCCAACAGTTTATACAAGTGTGCTAATGTTGGTTTTAATTGTAAAAGCAGCACATTTGTGACAGAAAACTCAGAAAATCCAGAAAAGCGTTAAGAAAACAAATCATGCTCTTTTATCATTCAGAGAATACGACTGCGAGCTAACACTTTGGTAAAAGTACTTTAAATGGTTCTCTCTCGGAAATAAAAAAAATAGATGTATTTAAAAAAGACGTTTAAAAAATATACAGCATCTTTTTATGTCCTTATTGCCCATTTGTTTATCTTTGGAGAAATGTCAATTCAGACCTTTCTCCATTTTTTAAATTGGGTAGTCTTTTTATTATTGAGTTTTATTTTAAAATGTGGCAGTCATCAATATTTTCCTTCTAATATAATTTTTAAAAATGCATCAACAGCTACATCTTCAAATATAAGTGAGCCCCAGCGTTTTAAGAGATCTTTTCTAAAAGATGTTATCAAGTTGCTATAAATAAAAATTTATTTTAAAAGCCTCAGAGAAGTACTATTTAAAAGAAGATGCATAAAACTAAACGGGGGGAGAAACAAAACACAACAACAAACTCATTTTGGGAGAATAATCACTGCCTAGTTGAGTTTCCATGTAAACTCGTTTTCCTGGAATGCATCTACTCCAGCACATCTGTTTTCTCATTCTTCCATCAGCCGAGCGAGGCCCACTAAGGCCCCCCAACACCAGGACAACCAGCCGGACGAGCCCGGCACAAGGCCGAGGCGGACAAGGAAGATGACACAGCGCTTCCCCTCGAAGGATGCTCCGTGTGGCCAGGGCGCTAACAAACAGAAAGAACACTGGAGCACGGCTGCTGTGAGGGGCAAGGATGTGCAATCATTTCAAGAAATGTCGAGGCTAGCCAGAACCGGTTTGGCTCAGTGGATAGTGTCGACCTGCAGACTGAAGGGTCCCAGGTTCGATTACAGTCAAGGGCATGTACCTTGGTTGCGGGCACATCCCCAGTAGGGAGTGGGTAGGAGACAGCTGAATCGATGTTTTTCTCTCTCATTGATGTTTCTAACTCTCTATCCCTCTCCCTCTGCCTTCCTCTCTGTAAAAAAGTCCATAAAATATATCTTTAAAATATTTTTATACACAGAGAAAGTAAAACAAGCAACCATTAAGTACACAAATGGGCATGGGGGTGTTTGAACAAGAATCCCCGAAGAAAACAGGCAGCATGCAAGATCTGGCCCCAGGCTGGAGTTTGCCGACGCCTGATGGAGCGGGTTACAGCCATGATTTCCCTTCCTATCGAATGGGGTTCAGGATGACGGAGTGGGGGCACCTTCCTCCTCACCACGTTTCCCGGACGAAGTCAGGACTCCCTCCTCCTCCCCAGGTCCCACGGAGGAACCAGAGAAGTCAGTCCTCACACGCAGACACTCACACTGCAGGTGCGTTTTGCCAGCTCTGTGCTCTTCCCTCTCCCCCTGCTACGGCTTTCCCATTTTCACAGCTTTCTGGGTGAATGCGCTGGCCTATGACCCACGCCTCGAGCAGGTCCCTCGTGCTGTTTCAATCGTGCCACGTGTCCGTGGGAAACAGTGTTGGTATGGTTCTGGCACTAGCAGAAAAAGACACCTCTGTGGTAAACGTTGTGTTGAAACCCTGCCTTTTTTGTGGAGTCATATAAATAGAAGGGTCTGTCTTTAGCCGAAGCCAGCACTGTTGCTTTTTTTTTTTTTTCTTGAAGATCAAAGCAATTTCTGACACGGGAGAACTCACTGATGGTCGTCCAAGAAGAGAAAGATGCTTTGCCTTAAGCTTGGGGGGTGAATAGAGCAGGAAGGAAGCTATTACCTGCTAACGGGATGACCGTCATGCCCCAAGTGAAGAGCGGAAGTAAAATAAGATCACAGGGTCACATACAGTGGCTACTGCTTTCCATGTGATTTTGGGGGTGGGAGAGAGGGAGAGAAACTGAGTTTTCCTAAAGTTTCAAATGAGAAAGGAAACCACACATCTCCTTCCTCATGTAGCTACTACCTGGGCTGCACTGCACCCCAACTCCAGGAAAAACACATGCCAAGGAACAAATGCTTGCTGTCCTGACTTCATGCATTTGGGGGATCTTTTCCAAGTCTTTAGGGAGCATCCTATTTCTTGTTAAACTACCACTATTCCTGCGTGATCACTGTTTCTGCTCGTCCCCAATGGGTAGACGTTTTTGCTTGTTTCTGGTCTCCTGCTATTGTAAACAAGAATCACCTGGTACATTGCCAAAACTTGTTTGGCTCAGTGGATAGAGCATCGGCCTACGGACTGAAAGGTCCCAGGTTCAATTCCAGTCAAGGGCATGTACTTTGGCTGCGGGCACATCCCCAGTAGGGGGTGTGCAGGAGGCAGCTGATCGATGTTTCTCTCTCATCGATGTTTCTGACTCTCTATCCCTCTCCCTTCCTCTCTGTAAAAAATCAATAAAATGTGTAAAAAGAAAAAAAGAATCACCTGGTACAAACACCACTTTGTACATGTGCTTGGATTCGCCGCAGGGCACATTTATACAGAAGTGTAGCCACTGGGCCCCAGAATATCTGCCTTCGTCATCAGGATGGCTATTGCTAAACCGCTCTTCATAAAGGTTAGACCTCCATGTACTTTTCATTTACTTTCCCACCAACCGCGTGTGAATTCAAAAATAAAACCCAGACAAAGTTATGACCATCCCTACAGCAGTCCATCTTTCATCCACTCCTGACGTTTATTTTCCTACTAAATGTCATTTTTGAGTAAGACGGAATGAGTCTGGCATGAAGCATGTACTCTAGAAAAGTAATCACCATTACTGCTTAATCTGTATTTTAAGTGGTTGCATAAAAAGTAAACTAGCATTTACTGAGCCGCCCCTAAGGGCCAGGCGGCATGCTGAGGCCTCTGTGTATCAACACCCTTAATCCTTGCACAGCCTTGGGGTCAAGTCTATTAGCAACATCCATTCAGATGAGAAAAGCCTAGAGGCCAGTCACCATCCCAGGCCCCACAGCTTGTGAGCCACCCCCTCCCTCTACTGTTGTTTGTACACCCCCCCCCCCCGCCCCGGAGGGTTAGAAAAGGTACTCGTTTAGAACCCAAGCCCCTTCCTAGGGGTCTCTTATAGTAATATGCAAGCCAGGTATTCAATTTTCGCACACTGGCATGTCCTGCATTTTAATTTTTTTTTGTGTGTGTGTGTGTTTTTAATCCTCACCCGAGGATATTTTCCCATTGATTTTTAGAGAGAGGGAAAGAGAGAGAGAAATATCGATGTGAGTGAAATACATCGATTGGTTGCCTCCTGCACACCCTGACCAGAGAGTCCAGGCTAGGGAGGAGCCTGCAACGGAGGTACATGCCCTTGACTGGAATTGACCTCGAGACCCTTCGGTCTGCAGGCTGACACTCTAGCCACTGAGCCGAACCGCATAAGGGCTATCCTGCATTTTAAAAAATAAGTTATATACACAAGGCTTCTCCTATCACAGGAAAATATCTACCATACTGGTAAACAGATTTTCCAATCTGGGCTCGTGATGAGTTGGGGATTTGACCTGAATGTTGAGCTCTGAAACATTTATAAATGGAAAATGTTTCGCATTCAAGGAAGAAAAAGTAACAACGGTCTATACATTCTATTAACTGAGAAGAAAAAGAATTGAAACTTAGCCCGGAGGAGTTCTCTTGCCATTATAACCCACTGGTTTCTAAAATCTTTACTGAAAAATCTACCTTTCAAATCAAGTCATTCCACCCCCCTGCCCCCCTCACCCCAAGCATCATTCCCCTTGAATATACGCTTTCAATCTCAATGGGAACTGCTGCTGTCTTAGAGAAAAACAACCCCTGGACAGGCAGGCGCTTTTATATTCAGCTTTGATTTCATATTCAGGGAGCGCAGAGCTCAACAAATGACCTGACATCTCCAGAAGACCCTCCATCCGGCCCTCCAGGTTTAGCCACAAACCTTCCAATAACGAAGGACGCATTCTCGTCATGCCTTCTGCCAACCATCGTCTAAGCTGCTCTAAAAAAGTCGTCCATCTGTTGAGGTTCAAGACCCAACGTGTAAACACTGGGCATCTGGAAAAGTCTCAGTTAATCTCAGAGGAATTAAAAAAAAAAAAAGACAATGGTCAAACCTTCATGAAATGTGCTTACCCTGTGGATGGATGAGCAAGTGAAAAAGTAAAGTCAAACCAAGAATTGAGTACAATTTTGGATCTTGATGATTTCTTTTTGTAACTTGCTGGAGGACATCTAGTTATTTCAAGGGATGTCAAGAGTTTCTCAACATAGAACTATGTTTTTAATTCATTTTAAAAAAAGAGAAAGAGAGGTAATTGGCTTTCTTAAAAGGAATAAAGTATAGGTTGTCAACTCCAGATAATTTAGGAATTAATTTCTAAGACCACAACCCATCAAAAAATATGGCACCTGCTCCATAAGTCATATTTTAAAAAATACATATTTTTATTGATTTAAGAGAGGGAGAGATAGAAACATCCATCGGCTGCCTTCTGCACGTCCCCCACTGGGGATCAAGTCTGAAACCCCCGCATGTGCCCTTACCAGGAATCAAACTGTGACCTCCTGGTTCACAGATCAATGCTCAGCCACTGAGCTATTCCTGTTGGGCAAGTCATATTTCTTAAAACTTATTTTTTAGTGATAGTTGACCAGAAGTCATGTTTTTCAAAGTATGTTCTCAGAGGTACTCCATGAACATAGGATTACTGGTCATATTGGTCTGGGAAAGGCTGGACTCTAGCCATCTCATGACATGCATTACATCAAAGCCTCTGAAGGCCTCACAGTAATAAAAATACTTGTCTAACTCGGCCTTTCCCAAACTCACTTAGCCACGGAACCCTCTTCACTTTACATACAGTAGCCAGGGGTTCCACTCAGGGGGTCCTCTCAGAGCACCTGGCCAGATACCTGTTCTAGCACTTTCTTCACCTTGCCTTGTGCTTCATGGTCAGCGCCCGCCTCTCTTCTTCCCTGGACTATAAAGTTCAGAAAACAGGAGCTGTGGTTTCACTACATTTGTTTCCCACAGAGCACTTAGCTCACCTCCTGAGCTGACCAAAAGCTCGCGTGACCCTCAAAAGCCAGGAAGTTTGAACCAAGAAACCACAAAGCTGTGGCGGGAATTTCTGACACTTAGCTAAAGTGTTAGCCTTGCTCACTAGAGCCCATAATTCAAGATCTGCGTAAAAGGCTGTCAGTATCTCCATCGGTGAGTGGATAAAAAAGCTGTGGCATAGGCCAGCCGGCGTGGCTCAGTGGCTGCGTGTCGAGCTGTGAACCGGCAGGTCACGGTTCAATCCCAGTCAGGGCACACGCCTGGGCTGTGGGTTCCATCCCCAGTAGGGGATGTGCAGGAGGCAGCCAATCAATGATTCTCTCTCATCATTGATGTTTCTATCTCTCTCTCCCTCACCCTTTGTGAAATCAATTAAATATATATAACTGTACATATAACTATATAAAGTTAAGTCATTGTTAGTTTGTGGGTCATACAAAAATAGGCGGTGGGTTCGGTGTGGGCTGCAGACTATGGTTAGCTGACCCCTGACACACTATATACTGTTTTGTGTCTGGCTTCTCTTATTCAACAGAAAGTCTGTCACTCACCTGAATGGTTGCGTGTATCCTAGGGTATCACTAGCTCTTATTACTGTGCAGCACCCCCCTGTATGGCTATGGCCCCGCTGTTTATTTAACGACTGACAGACAGGCCCACCTGTTCACACGTCTCTATCACGATCTTTATGGATTGTTAAAGCGGCATGCCATGCTCTACCAAATGTCCAGTGTGAAAAGCAGCTATCATAGTTAGTTCTACTAGCATAGGTGTTTCAACATTCAAACATTTTGTTCTGGCCCTAACCGGTGTGGCTCAGTGGATAGAGTGTCAGCCTGCAGACTCAAGGGTCCCAGATTCGATTCTGGTCAAGGGCGTGTACCTGGGTTGTGGGCACATCCCCAGTAGGGGGTGTGCAGGAGACAGCTGATCGATGTTTCTAGCTTTCTATCCCTCTCCCTTCCTCTCTGTAAAAAAATCAATACAATACATATTTTTAAAAATTTGTTCTGCATTTCCAAATTTCTATGTACTTTCTTCTAAAACTTTGTAATTCTTTGCATTTGTATGTAAAACAATGCTTCACAATAGGTGAGAGCGTTTCCTCAGCCGTTTGTGGAGCAGTTCAGACACACCGGGAAGCCGGCCCATCCGCAGCCTGTGCCCGCCGCTGGCGATGAACGGCGGCCAACAGATGACCCTGGCGGTGGGATTCTCGGGTCCCGAGGAGGAAATGCACTCACCATTGCAGTGCTGCCCCTAACTGGAGGGTTCCTTCCTCGTGTTGCAGGAAAATAACCCCAGAAAAAAAAAAAAGCGGTGAAGAGATGCTTTTAAGTCCAGCCTGCTTCGACCAGACTCACTCCTTCCTTCGGCAGCCCTCGCAGGCAAGGACGAGGCCTCCTATGAAGATGTTATTTCCCGGGTGGGGGATTTCTAAAGCGCCTGCAGACAGCGTATCCACAAGTCAGGTGTATTTTTTCCTGGAGGAAAAACACGGCTGGACTGTAAATGCAAACTGCAGCCTAACGGTGCCAGCAACACCCCTCAGCTGGCCACCACCCCTCAGCTGGCCACCACCCCTCAGCTGGCCACCACCCCTCAGCTGGCCACCACCCCTCAGCTGGCCACCACCCCTCAGCTGGCCACCACCCCTCAGCTGGCCACCACCACGGCAGAATTCAGGGCCTTCCTTCGAATGAAGCCATCTCCCAACCCTTCCCCCGCAGATGAGTACAGATGTGGCTGCTTCAAAGCCACATATTAGCTCGGAAATATTTGAGTTATTGAGAACACACACCCCCACCCCCCAAATATTTTTAAGATATATTTTTGTTGATTTCAGAGAGGAAAGGAGAACAGGGGAGAGAGAAAGAGAAACATCTATGATGAGAGAGAATTGACTGGCTGCCGCCTGCACGCCCCACACTGGGGATAGAGCCCACAACCTGGGCGTGTGCCCCGACCAGGAATTGAACCGTGACCTCCTGGTTCATTGGTCAAAGCTCAAGCCACTGAGCCACGCTGGCTGGGCACCCCCCCTAAAATGTAGAACACCATGTATATCTCTATCACTCCTTTATAACACGTAACTGAAATGGTAAGAATTAAGAGTGGATAAGTGTTCTCCTCTGTTTTCCCTTCGCCCTATTTCGAAACGCCCTTTGCTTGCTTCCCTTTTCTCCTCTAAAGCCTGGGCTGGGGCCCGGCCGGCATGGCTCAGTGACTGAGCATCAACCTGCGAACCAAGAGGTCAGGGTTCAATTCCCGGTCAAGGCACGTGCCCACGTTGCGGGATCAATGGCCCGGTGTGGGGCATGCAGGCGACAGTCGATCAATGAGTCTCTCTCATCACTGATGTTTCTCTCTCTCTCTCTCTCTCTCTCTCTCCCCCCCTTTCTCTTCCAAATCAATAAAAATATATATTAAAAAAAAAAAGACTGAACTAGGAAAAGAAAGACTGGCTGTGAGAATCTCAAAGGATCCTGCGGAAAGCACGGTCAAGGGAGACTGACTAACCACGGTCATTAGGTGCCCAGCAGAGCGAACAAACTCTCCCATCCTAAACTCAGAGAGGCCCCCACTGTGCAGCCACTGCCTCAAAAGCTCCTGTTCCCTGTTGGGACTTGACAAATTACAAAGCCCGGAGACCCGAGACAAGGCCAGGGCAGAATCTGAACGCCACCTCTGGCCTTCCCGATGGACCAGAGGCGTGAGTGGACTAGCTGCATGAATGAACACACAGCTGGGCTTTCACTGGGCTGGCCTTTGAGACAAAATGAGACCCCAAGATGCGCTAAGCCTGGAACATTTAGTGGGCAGATGAGTCAGCCTGGGGGCAAAAGAAAAAACTGGTTTTCAGCTCAGGCATGCGTGAGCCCTTCCAAGTTGAAAAACTCAAAGCAACAGGCGATGCTTGGCACCGCTCGACATTTCTGGGAGCCAGTATTGGGTTAACGATGTTTGTCTAGAGTTAAGCAACTCAGTGCACATGACCAAGACACAAGGACTCCCCTGGACACCCAGCTAATCTCTGTTTCTACCCATGAAACATGCAAACCTACTAACCCTCCCAGGTCCCTAATGCCGTCACCCACAGGCAGGGGCTGCCCCCAGATGGTGCCATGCACATCTGTCATTGTTGATGAAAGACTTCGGTTGACAACTTTCTAGCAGGTAGCACATGGAGCATGGGTAGGTCTGCTATGACCCAAACTGTAAAACAGCTGACGGAGCTACCACCATATTTTCATTCAAGGGTTACACCATGGATTCTAACATAATTTACCAGAATTCACTAAGCTCCACTTTCTCTATCTACCCACCTATAATAGTAAAAGTGCAATATACCAACTAGATCGAACAGCCAGACAACCCTCCAGAAGAAGTCGGGGTCACGGCGGCTGCAAGGGTCGAGCCCCTCGCATGAATTTCATGCATTGGGCCTCTAGTATTAAAATATAACCACAGTCCCGGCAGGTGTGGCTCAGTTGATTGGATGTCGTACCAGGCACCAAAGGTCGCCAGTTCAATTCCTAGTCAGGGCACATACCTGGGGTGCGGGCTTCACCCCCAGTGTGGGGCATGCAGGAGGCAGGGGATCAATGACCCTCGCTTATCATTGATGTTTCTCTCTCTCCCTCTCTGAAATCAATTAAAAAAAAAACTTAAAAAAAAAGAAAAATCAAAGATTTACATTTACCCACGAAAGTGGTTGCTGATGATGCGGAGGGAAAGCAGGGGTAAGCGGGGAAACAAGAAGAGGCCTGGGATGGGCCAATGATAATGCTGTGTGAACTGAGGCGTGTGATTTCCCACCCTCCACACTTAGTAACGCCCACCGGTCCTGTAAGCTCCAGCCCAAACGGAGCTCGTTTCCGGCCGATGGCACCCCCTCTCTCACACAGGTAAGGTGGCAGAAAGGTCTGCTTTCCTAAGAAGATGATGCGCTGAGTGCCGTCTGCTTTTCTTGATTTTCAGTGCCTCCTATACGGCCACGTCGACAAAAGGACTCTTACCATCTGTACAAAGAGAACTTTCCAACGTTGGCACCGTTTCGACCTTTTGTTAGTGGTGTGGGGGTCAGGGGGGCTGCACAGGAGACACGGTAGGATGTTTAGCAGCATCCCTGGCTTCTGCTTAGTAGATGCCAATACCACCCTACCACTGTGACAATCGAGCATGCTAACATGTTTTCTGTGGGTCAGAATCACGTCCTGGTTGAGAGCTGTTGCCATAAAGCAGCCGTCGCCAACTGGTGGTCTGCGGGGTCCGAAAGGCTGCCGACCGCTGCCACAAAGCACTGGGCTCCACGACGCTGCAACGCTAAAACGGCACTGTGGAAACACTTAGCATGTTTGCGACAAATCACGTTTGAGATGGCTCAACTGCATCCTGCTCTACGTGTTATTCCCCAAGGAGGACTCGATTGCCAACATGTTTCCTTCTTAGATGGCTCTCACCCGCTGGCCCAAAGCGAATGTCTTAGCTCAGGACCCTGTGGGAAAGATGAATTACAGAACTCGCTTGAGTTTCCCCATCCATGCAGAAATATTTCTCCGCCTAAGTCTGTGTCAAGCCTTTTATTGGCCAAGTTGGAATCTGCCGCTTTAAGCCCACGGGACACGCCGCTGCCTTTTCTCTCGGACACCCCGGAGGCTGTTCAGCTCAGCTCGCGGGGGCTGCGGGGTGCCGCTCACTAAAACACCAGCCAGCCGCGGGTCGCCACGCTGGAAGAATTCCGTCTCATTCGTCTTGTGGGGGCCACCGGGGCAAACATCAGGCGTCTTAATAACCTCATCGAGACCTTCGGTGATCATTGTCGGCTACTGACCCCAGACAAATATTTGCCTTGAGGGTCTCTCTGCGGAGAGGCAGAGGGAAACGGAGCTTCTTTTGTTCGTACAGATGGAGCGTACCAGCCGGGAAAACGCAGAGCACTCACATCCTTCATTTCTTGCAATTATACAAATAAAGGAGCCATGGGGATGGTTCCACACGGACCTCACTGGATACCCTTCCTTTATACGTATGCTTTCCCCTGCGCCACCCCCAACAACAGATCAAAATGAAGCTTAAAAAGAACATGAATAGATGCTGAAATCATTTTGGGGACAAAGTACATTCGCATGGTCTCAAAATAGGCCTCTGTAGACTTATTACAAAGGAAAGAGTTGTTGTTGTTTTTTAAATATATATTTTATTGATTTTTTACAGAGAGAAAGGGAGAGGGATAGAGTTAGAAACATCAATGAGAGAGAGACATCCATCAGCTGCCTCCTGCACACTCCCTACTGGGGATGTGTCCGCAACCAAGGTACATGTCCTTGACCGGAATCGAACCTGGGACCTTTCAGTCCGAAGGCCGACGCTCTATCCACTGAGCAACACCGGTTAGGGCAAAGGGGGTTTCTTTTCATGAGATCTGGCAGATATCAAGTGTCCCAACTTAGCAACCTGATGTGGGAACCACCGTTTTTCAAGTGCCTCCTGATGTGATAGGCGCAGACCCTACAGCTCCACCCAGGTGTTTTCCTGCAGAGTTGTTTAACGGGAAGCTCATCGTGAGGAAATAGACACATCAGCCTGTTGGCCTGGACTCCTAAAATGTCAATGTCGCAAGACAAGAACAGGCTGGGAAATTTCTAGATTAAAAGTGACTAAAGAGATTTGGCAACCGAATGCCATTTCTTGATCCTGATTGGATCCTCGAACCAAAGGTGGAGGTAAAGGACATGGAGACATTTGGGAAATGTCTTAGCGTCAGAAACATCGATGAGAGAGAAACATCCATCAGCTGCCTCCTGCACACTACCTACTGGGATGTGCCCACAACCAAGGTACATGTCCTTGACCGGAATCGAACCTGGGACCTTTCAGTCCGTGTTAACGGACTGAAATGATGCTAACACTGTGTTGATGATAACTTCCTTCAGTGTGATGAAGGTATTGCAATTACATAAGAGAGCATATTTGTTCTTGGGAGATACATACTGACTTATTAAGGGAGTAAGCAACATGTTTGCAACTTCATAGTGATGAGCAACAACAGAAAAGTTAAAATAATACACACAGACAGAAATAAAGCAAATATGGCAAAATGTTAACTAGAAGTTTCAATGAAGAGGGTCTAAAAATGTAAGGGAAAAAAAGTCAGAATAGTTCTTTCAGTTTTCTTATAAATTAAAACTTTTTCAAAAATAAAACTGGGAGGGCCTCTAGCAGTTTGGTTTAGTGGATGGAGCGTTGACCCACGGACTGAAAGGTCCTGGGTTCAATTCCAGTCAAGGGCACATACACTAGTTGCAGGCTCAATCCGTGGCCTTGGTCAGGATGCATGTAGAAGGCAACCAATGGATGTGTCTCTCTCACATTGATGTTTCGCTCAGTCTCTCTCTCTCCCTCCAACTCTCTCTAAAAATCAAAGGAAAGATATCCTCAGGTAAAGATGAACAAAATAAAAAAATAAGTTGTGGGAAAGAGAATGCTGCGTGCAAGTCTGTTGCTATCGCTATGTAAATCAAGCCAGAATGCTTCATAAATGAGTCACACAGGGACAAAAAGTATTAAGAACCAAATATTATTTTTTTTGCCTCAAATTTGAAGGTAAGTAACCTTAGTTTGAAAGGATATGTTTGAAAGCATAAGATTAAAACTTAAAAAAAAAATCCCTGAATCCAATCAAACACGTTTTGACTCTGTCACCAATTAAGAATAAGCTGAAATCAGTAGTTTTTGATGCATCAGAACTCTCAAATTCTAAAAATTTCTCACAGATATGAAAATGAGCACGAAGACTTATGCACACAATAAATGAATTCCAAGCAAAGATTACAGTAATCTCTGTTAACTTGTTAACACAAGTGCTCTTAAAAGGATTTTGAAGAAGTCTTGTCAGAAAAGGCTTCCATTTCCCAGCAACCGGTAACTATCGGCAACATAGAATAAGAAAGCAAATGTTTTGTTTAGAAAAACTACTTGTTAGTAACCTACATTTGTTTATTTTGGATTTTGGACTTGTGCAATTTGGACACTCCGTTTAACGTTCATGTAACAGCGATCAAGAACAATTTGCTGGAAGGAGGAGAAAGCTGCACAATTAGGCATGTGGTTGTTAGTAAGGGTTGGAGGTTAGAGAGACAAAATTAATTGAGTAGTTCCATAGGGCCACTTGGGTATTAAGACTGAAGACTAGGTCCTTCTTTAAAGACAAGATTCTATACCAAATGCCCTGGTTTCTTTGTTGAAACTCAGCAAGTCAATCTCTTAGTGATCTGGTGAGGGGGATGGAAGGGAGGTCTCAAAAGATTCTAAAATTACAGGCAAAAGGTGATGTGTGTGTGTGTGTGTGTGTGTGTGTGTGTGTGTGTGTGTGAAGAGAGACTTGGGCTTTCTTCAGTTCTCAGCAGATTCCTGACCTGCTGAAGAAGGTTAAGGGCCAGTGCCTTTTGAGATTTGTTGTAATCTCCTCTCTGGGGTGGAAATGCCTAGGGGATTTCAAGCACCCACAAGGGTCCTTTTTTTTTTTTTTAATATATATTTTATTGATTTTTTACAGAGCGAAAGGGAGAGGGATAGTAAGTCAGAAACATCGATGAGAGAGAAACTTCGATCAGCTGCCTCTTGCACGCCCCCTACTGGGGATGTGCCCGCAGCCAAGGTACATGCCCTTGCCGGAATCGAACCCGGGACCCTTCAGTCCATAGTCCAACGCTCTATCCACTGAGCCAAACTGGTCTCGGCCACAAGGGTCCTTTTAAATTCAAAAGAGCTCCTGGTTCCTTATCTTATTCCCACCTCTCAACCGCTCTGGCTTGTCAGGCTGCCAGCCTGCTTTTCTGAGGCTTTGTTTCATCTTATCCTCCTCTGACCAGGCAAATCTTTGCTCTCGGACTTAAAACTCACTTTGAACAGAGAAGTGATGCTAAGGTACAGGGAACAGAAACATCCCTCTAGAGGCACTTGGCACCATAAACTGAACAGCAAACAAAGGCAGCCAGTTCCATTTTGTACTTTTCCACCACTATTTTTTTCCAAGTAGAAAATTAACTTCCAAGTGTTATTTTTATCTTTAAAATATGATTATATTTTATCTTTTACATAAGAAGCCAAACCTGGAAATCTAGACTCTGAACACACTATGCCCTGCTTATTTAGGGAAAAAAAAAAATTGGAATGAGTGACCACTCCATTCCACCAAAAGGAATTCGAGTCTATTTTTTGTTACAAAATGTTCAGCATCAGGAGGAATATTAAGGACTATAGAGTGCAAGCCTTTCATTGTACACCACAGGCCTGATGCACGAAGATTCGTACAAGAATGGACCTTCCTTCCCCTGGCTGCCGGCACCACCTTCGCTCCAGTTCGGAGCCGCCTTTCCACACTGCCCAGAGGCCTAGAGCTGCTGGGGCCATGCAGAACGCCTGCATCATGGCAACAATGCAAGCGTCCCACTCTGCCCCTGGCTGCTCGGTGCCTGTGTATGCAAATTAACCCACCATCTTTGGTTAACTTGCATACTCACTCCTGATCGGCTGGGGGGGGGGGGTGTTGTGAAGGTATGTTCAATTTGCATCTTTCTCTTTTATTAGTGTAGATATGCAAAAACAGTAGTGCTATCATACCCACTGTCACACAGTTGGTCACAGTCTCAAAACTAGGAACTTCTTGACATTCAATCCAGTGTTCTCTGGGACACCACCTGGCTTCTTCACTTTAACACCTTCTAAAAAGTCTTTTCTTCTTTTTTATAAAAATACTAGAGGCCTGGCACATAAAATTCATGAGTGGGTATGGTCCCTAGGCTTGCCCTGCAATTAGGGCCATCTTCCCTGGTTGCCCCACAGTTGGCCCTACCCCCGTCACCACCCACCCCTGGTTCCCCATTCGCTATAGGGCGATGGGAGCCTGCTGGTCAGGGAAAGGAACTGAGAGGTGGTCAGTGTGCCTCATAGTGACTGGTCGAGTGGTAGCTCTGGTCATTCTGCCATTAGGGTCAATTTGCATATTACCTTTTTATTATATAGGATTATCGATGCTATGCCCTGGCTGGCATGACTCCATTGGTTGGGTGTCATTCCAGACACCGAAAGGTTGCTGGTTCAATTTGCGGTCAGGGTTCATGCCCAGGTTGTGGGCTCAATCCCCAGTAAGGGACATGCAAGGGAGCAGCCAAACGATGATTCTCATCATTGAGGTTTCTATCTCTCCCTCTCCCTTTCTCTCTGAAATCAATAAAAATACATTTTTAATCTGAAACTGGTTTGGCTCAGTGGATAGAGCATCAGCCTGTAGACTGAAGTGATCAGGTTCGATTCTGGTCAAGGGCATGTACCTTGGTTGTGGGCACATCCCCAGTAGGGGGTGTGCAGGAAGCAGCTGATCGATGTTTCTCTCATATCAATGTTTCTAACTCTCTATCCCTCTCCTTTCCTCTCTGTAAAAAGTCAATAAGGCATATTTAAAAAATACATTTTTAAACACAACAATAAAGAAATAAAACTACCTTTCTACCTACCAGTTTATGATGTTTTACCCATTGAGACGATGACTCCTGTAGAAGGGAAATCTCCCTCCATTGCTGAAAGAGCTGAGCTAGATAGAATCTTGGCTAGATTAAACCAAAGTCCACCAACATGTTTACAAAATACAGGTTAACCTAAGCCAGTGGTCGGCAAACTGTGGCTCCCGAGCCACATGTGACTCTTTGGCCCTGGAGTGTGGCTCTTCCACAAAATAACAGCACCTGGGTGAGTCTATTTTGAAGAAGTGGCATTAGAAGAAGTTTTAGTTTAAAAAATTTGTCTCTCAAAAGAAATTTCAATTGTTGTACTGTTGATATTTGGCTCTGCTGACTGATGAGTTTGCCAACCACTGGCCTAAACCAATATTTTCATCGATTCAAACCAATATCCCTTCTGACCGCTCTTCCGAAAGGAGGGGTGGAAGGAAGAAACAGTTACACTTGGAAATGGGGCCTTTATATTCTATCACCTCCCACTGTATGTCTGGTCCGTGAATTGTTCGCAATGAAAATATATCAGTATCCTTTGAGGTGTGAACCCAAGATGAATTTAAACCCCTCCCTTCCACTTTCCTCCCTCCTTCCCTAACTCCTTCCTTCCCTTCCTCCCTCCCTGGTTCTCTGCCTCCTTTCCTTCCACACTCTCTAAAAATTAATGGAAAAAAATACCCTCAGGTGAGGATTTAAAAAAAAAAAGGTAGAGGGCATTTTTTAAAAACCATCTTTTTACGTTCACACACAACAGGGGAATGTATTCTCTCTGTGCAATGACCAGATCACAAATCTTCCAGGAAAACCACCATCTTTTGGGAGCAAACACATGGGGTCAGAGTGGAAAGGTATCCTCTTGATGAGCAGTTGCCACTGGTGGTCGGTGAGGTCCGAAAGACTGGCGACTGCTGCTCTTGATGGTTTATTAAAAACATTAAAACATGGCTCTCTGTCTTCTCCCCACTGGGAGCAGCTCCCCTCATCCCCTGAAAATGCAGGCCTGCAGCAAGTTTGTCTCCACCCCCTCCTCGGTCAGGAGCCTCTCCCCTGAGCCCCGCAGTGCCTGCAGTGGTGCTGGAACGACCAGAGGCACTGACAGAGAGCCTCAGCAGCTTGGCAGCCCCCGTCCCCAGACCTTGCTTATTTCTAGCTGCAGCTTCCAAACCAGTGCCATTTCAAGGCACATGGACACAGCAGCCAAGTTCATTGGGGCTGGGGCCGCCACAGCAGGGGTGGCAGGCTCTGGGGCCGGAATTGGGACTGTGTTTGGAGCCTCATCATTGGTTATGCCAGGAACCCTTCTCTGAACAACAGCTCTTCTCCTCCGCCATTCTGGGCTTCGCCCTCTCAGAGGCCAGGGGGCTCTTCTGCCTGATGGCGGCCTTTCTCATCCTCTTCGCCATGTGGAGGCGCTATCTCCACCTCCCACAGTTCCTTTTCCCGCGTCTTGTCTGCCTGTGTGTTCCTTTTCCTATACCTCCCCAGGCAGCCTGGGGAAAGTGGGTGGCTCAGGGTTTGACAAAAGGAAGACAAATAAATACTGTATTAATAAGAAAAAAACTTAAAACATGGACAATACAGAGGGCGACCAACAATTCACTAAAGCACCCATAAAGTGCGCACGCCCTCCTGTGCCTCTGTGGTTGACCTAGGCACTCTTTTTCCCGAGGAAAAACCGGGTAAGGCTGAGGGCCTGACCACGGATCCTCAAATCTGGAGCAACACAGCAATTATGCAAGCCTGTGGCTTGTACTCTCCTGGGATACAATGTCCACAGAGCCCGCAGTTAAGCAACCCCGCAGCCCCACTAGGTCATTTAATAAATGCTCCAGAGGAGGAAACGATCTCTCCAGGGCCCCTGGCCAGGCACGGGGCCAGGAGCAGGGAGGGGCAAAGAAATCCAGAGCCCTCCAAAGGGAAACAGGTTCCAACCAGGCTGGCTTGAATAAAGACAAATCAGAACAAGTGATATGGCCTATTGTATGTTTCCATTATCCATCTGTCCGTCCGTCCCTCACTGTATCAGGCACTCATCGCTATCCTAGATGAGCGATAAACCCCCTTCTCCCCATGTGCGCTAAACAATTAGGGAGATTCAGGCAAGTAAACCAGCCATGGCAATATAAGGCTGTGGGAGTCTGAAGAGAAGGAAGTCCTGATTGTTACTCACGACCCAGACCAGCCCTAATCGGTTTGGCTCAGCGGATAGATCGTCGGCCTGCAGACTGAAGGGTCCCAGGTTCGATTCCGGTCAAGGTCATGTTTGCGGGCACATTCCCCTAGGGGGTGTGTGGGAGGCAGCTGATCGATGTTGCTCTCTTATTGATGTTTCTAACTCTCTATCCCTCTCCCTTCCTCTCTTTAAAAAATCAATAATATATATATAAGACTCAGACCAGAGGGTGGGAGACCAAGGATGGCTTCCTGAAGGAAGTGACATCTAGCAGAGACCAAAAGGATACTGGCAGGTGGAGTAAGGAAGGAAACGATTCCAGGCAAAAGGGGCAGCAGGTGTAAAAAAAAAGCAGCAATGAGACAGCAAGCGTTCTAGAACTTGGAGGTCCAGTGGTGCTGGGGTGATGTAGGATTCAGGGCAGGCAAGCCACCGACAACAGATGAGGCTGGAAAGGAAGGCAGGCCCCCAGTCACAAAGGGCCTGTGAGGCCACGGAAGAGGCCTGGAACACACCCTGCAGGCCAGGAGGGTCTGTGGAGGGAGTTAGGCAGCGGGTGGTCACTGACAAATGTGGGTGTGGGCTTCCTCCATCACCCGAGGCCCCAAGGAAGTCCCTTAAAGAGCGGTCAGCATTCCGGACCCCAATGAACCTGCAGAATAACACCTGTCTGCTGTCCCACCCTTGGTTCAAGGTCTCTCCTTACTCTTCTCTGCAGGTTTGTGAAGGAAGCATTGCTCCCATTTCACAGGTGAGAAAACCGAGGCGCAGAGACGCTAAGAAGCTAAGAAGTTTGGCAGACGGTTAATGGCAAAGCTGGAATCCCAAACCAGACCTGTCTGACTCCCGACGCCCACGTGGCCCTGGGCAACCTGGCAGCGACGGGACTGGTGTCAGCACAGGGCGGCTGTCGTCAGGCGAGTATGCGGAGAAGGAAGCGACTGGACGGCGGGGGTGGAAAGCAGAATAAGGAAGTTTCTCAGAGGAGATGGCATCTGGAAGCTTCCAAGGAGCGTGCAAACTCTGAAAGTGAGGAGGAAGCGCGTTCCGGGGGGGAGGCGCAGCCGGAGCCAAGGCCTGGTCTCACCGCGCTCCTTGTTCAAGATGAACAAGCCTGTTAAAATAAGGGCGATGCTATCTGTCAGGAAAATGAGGCCTTTCTCACCTACGGACCTGGCAAGAACCCAGAGGTTTCATAACACGGTTGGCGAAGCCGTGGAAAAACAGGCCTCTCTGTCGTTGCTGACGAGCATGCCGAAGGGCACAGCCTGCGTGAGGGGGAATCTGGCAGCAACCACCAAAATGAGACGTGTTTACCGTCGGTCCAGCCACTGCTCTGCTTCGGAGGGGTCTGTGCCACAGGGAGAAGGATCCAGAATGATGCTTACTGGCTGAGCACAGGGTCGCAGACTGGAAACGAGGGGAATGGCTGGACCAATGATGGTGCCTCCACACCAGGGGATGCTGTGCAGCCGCCAGGGGGAAGACCACCTCTGTGCACGGACCCAGGGATCTCCATCCATGGAAAAGTTTAAAACATACACAGCATGGGGCAAACGTAGCTTTACAGTTGTATGTGAAGCACTAAGTTTAATATTCATATTTTTATGTATTATTGTATTATTTATTTGTATTGCAGCTACAATACACCTACTTTTGCTCCACCCGGTATATACACGAAGTGGCCAGATTATCATGATCTCTGAATGCATAATAATCTGCCCACTCAGTGTATATCCTATATTCCTATATAATAAAAGGCTAATATGCAAATTGTCCCCTTGACTAGGAGTTTGACCAGCAGGCAGGCCGGTCAACCGCCAATGTCCCCTCCCCCTGGCCAGGCTGGCCGGACCCCACCCATGCACGAATTCATATATATACTGAATAATTATATAAATATATATATGTATATAATCAGGAAGAGGAGCTATGGTGTATAGATTGCTACTTTTAAGTTAAAAAATAGATAGGTGGGCAGTAAAGCTATACAGTCACATTTGCTTCTATTTGCCTAAAGCAGTGGTTCTCACCCAAGGACAATTTTGCCCCCTAGGAGGCACTTCTGATGGTCATGCTGTGTCGGGGGTGCTGCTGGTGCCTGGTGCGCAGAAGTCAGGAATGCAGATAAGGGCCCAGCACACCCAGGACGGTCTCCACAACAAAGCATTACCCAGCCCCCAATGTCAACAGTGCTGAGGTGGAGAAGGCCTGGCCCGAGAAACAACAGAATGGTCAACAAGAAACCTGGTGAGAGATAATGGCTGGGGCAAGACAAGGAGAGGTGAAGTAGCAAGATTTCTGTGCACTTTTTTACAGAGAGGAAAGGAGAAGGATAAAGTCAG
Source organism: Antrozous pallidus (assembly GCA_027563665.1). Taxonomy (NCBI): domain Eukaryota; kingdom Metazoa; phylum Chordata; class Mammalia; order Chiroptera; family Vespertilionidae; genus Antrozous; species Antrozous pallidus. The sequence goes on along the minus strand of CM050524.1, from coordinate 49,766,469 downwards.
AAACATCGATAAGAGAGAAACATCGATCAGCTGCCTCCTGCACATTCCCTACTGGGGATGTGCGCACAACCAAGGTACATGCCCTTGACCTAAATTGAACCTGAGATCCTTCAGTCTGAGGTCCGACGCTCTATCCACTGAGCCAAACCGGTTAGGGCTGTGCTCTGCTTTTTATAATTTTGCCTTTTGTCCACCCAGACATAGTAACTAGCACATGCCCGTTTGGTAATTAAGTTTAATTAAGAAAAGATGAAGGCCTGGGGCGGGCTAGAAGGGGCCAATGGGAGGGAAAGGAAGACATATAATACTTTCAACAATAAAGATAAAAAATAGAATACAAATAAAAAATTTTTTTTAAAAAAGAGAGAGACAAATACCAGGTTGCGATGTGTAGGCAACAGGAGGGGTTCTAGCCTGAGACTCAGGAACCAACTCTCAAAAACTCACTATGTGTCCCGCCTCCAGCCCCAAGGCCCAGGCCTTCTTATTTGTCAAAAGGCATCTCTGAAAGAGGAGCTCAAGGCCTCTTGGGAATCTCCAGCTTCAAGCTGCCCCGCACCAGGAGGGGGCCACTATCCGAGGTGACATGGGTTAAATGAGGAGACAGGTATTTCTGCCACACACAAACCCAACCTCAGGAATGCTCAGGCTTTTCTGAATATGGTCTCCAATAATCACCTGAAAGACATGAAGCATTCTCTGTTTCCAGAACATGAGCAGGCTCTCTGGCTGCCCTGTTGAGAACAGGGGGCTGGGGGGATGGGAGGAGAAACAGGGAGATGGGTTGAGAGGATGTTAGTTTGGCTGAGAGGAGAATATGGGAGATGGTGAGAATTAATAACATTGTAGGTAGAATGTTTGTTTTTTTAAAAAACATTTTATTGATTATTTTACAGAGAGGAAGGAAGAGGGATAGAGAGTTAGAAACATCGATCAGCTGCCTCCTGCACACTCCCTACTGGGGATGTGCCCGCAACCAAGATACACGCTCTTGACCGGAATCGAACCTGGAACCCTTGAGTCTGCAAGCTTGACGCTCTATCCAATGAGCCAAACCAGTTTGGGCTAGAATGTTTTTTAAAAATATATATTTTTATTGATTTCATAGAGGAAGGGAAAGGGGGAGAGAGATAGAAACATCAATGGTGAGAGAGAATCATTGATCGGCTGCCTCCTGCACGTCCCCCACTGGGGACTGGGCTGGCAACGGGAATCGACCGTAACCTCCAGCTTCAAAGGTTGATGTTCAACCACTGAGTCACGCCAGCTAGGTCTGGATAGAATGTTTTTGAACTTTTATTCCCTACTATACCCAAATCACCATTATCACAGCTGAAATAGCTATTTAATATCAATACTTAGTCAATATGCAAAAACCTCTGATTGCCTTATAATTTTTTTCAACATTAGAGTCTACATCCAAATAAGACCCATATACAGGGTGGGGCAAAACGTAGATTTACAGTTGTGAGTACGAGAATCACAGACTGACAGGCTGGCTGGCGTAGGTTCAAAAATGAATAGGATGAGAGGTATTAGTCAGGAAACAATGACAAGTCTTTCAAGAAGTTTTGCTGCAAAGGGGAACAGCAAGTAGAGGTGAGAGTGAATGGCAATGACTCTTGGCCTCAGTTGCGAGAAGATGACAGTCTAGGCCTGCAGCAAACAGGTGAGTGCAAGGCCATTCACAGTACAGAATACTAGCTGTTTATACTACCCACTCTCACCTTCTCCCTTTAGTGAGAACTGGATGTTAGCTATTCACATGGCCATATAGATGGAGACCATGCATCCCCAGCCTCATCTGCAGCCAAATGTGGTCACACCAGTACATTCTGGCCAATAGGATGTGAGGAGAAATGATACAGGCAACCGCCAGGCTGGGTCCTGAATTGGTGTGTCCTCTACTTCCCCTTCCTATTACAGACTGGAACAGACATGATGGTTGGACACAAAGCAGTGTCTGGAACAAGGCGGAACCCGGTATAGAGGACAGACGAGACAAGACAGCAGCAGCTAGACCTTCGGCACTAGAGCCGTCATGTCTATCCTGGGCAACCACTTCTTTGACTGTCAAATGAGAGAAAAATAAGTTTCCTCTGTTTAAAGACACTTATTTTGGTCTTTGTCATAAGAATCTAACACGCACCTTGACCAACACTCTCACATGCTTACGGAGGCTATTTCTTGGCTCCCGTAAATTATTGCCGTGAAGGACTGTGGGCCCAATGCTGTGCATTTGTCCAGTTTTACAAGAGAACATGGAAACCTAGATTCCCTTATAATATCTGGCTTTTACAGACTGACAACTAATTCTGATTTTCAGCACTACACAGGCCAATAAAACTGGTCTGGGGACCAGTCTCATTTGTTTCACAGGCTTCTCTGAAACAAAGACTTTTCACTGGGACAGCTAACATGATTTAGGATAACAGTGACTAGATAGTCAAAGTCCTACAAGTTTGGGCAACACAAGACAGTCCCCAAAACTCTGATCTCCCTCAAATTCAGTGTCCAGGGCAGCTCCACTCCCCTGGAGAACTTTCTGTCCAAGCTCCTAAGTTATCAGCAGCAACAACCCTGGGGTCTCACTTCGCCCGATGCCTCAGTATGTGAGCCTCCGTGGATACCAATGGCCTTTACCACCGCAAACACTGTCTCTTTCTTTCTTCCCTTCTCCCTTCTGCTTAAGACCAGACACTTTCTCATGAGACAGTATCGTGGAAATGTCACTCACGCAAAACACGGAAGGTGAGAAAGACATCCCTCGGTTTCATAGGGAAGGTCTGGTAGCCTCACCAAACAAGTTCACCCAGACAAACCGCTCCTTGGAGAAGAGCGGGAGGTGGCATCAGACACAGAAGATGCAACATCCAATGCTCATTTCGTGGGACCCACCAAAGAGACACGTTACAAAAACACAACCTACGTGGCATCAGCTGGTACTCACATCTAAAAAACAAGATCCTGTGTGATACAACTTCAGCTAAGCTCATTTTTTTCTCCCCTGGAATTTAGGTGAAAGGTCTGTATAAAAAGCCCGTGGTTAGCCAAAAGCAATACTCTAATTATCAGCAGGGCAGTAACTCGGTCAAGGTGTTGCTCATACAGGCCCAAATTCCGTGCTTATATCCTCACAAGATGATACAGAGATAAGAGAAATAGCAGGCATCACTGTTGCACAAGTAGCACCAGGAGCAGAATCAAAACAATCGTTCCAGAAAAAGAAGTTTCTACTTATCAAATCACACCATTTGCCCTCAAAGGAGTTGGTCCTTGGCTCAGCATGGAGCCTTGGTGCTGTGGGACCTTTGCTGGGTTAAGGTATCCAAGTCTGAAGATGGAAGCTGGAAGGAGTTTCTCTGCGTAGTAGAGGGAGAAGGATTTGGAGGGGAGGAGGATGAGTAATCCAAGAAGCAAGGCGAGAAAGAAACAAAACAAGACCGGAAGGAGAATGGTGTGGGAGGTCTGTGTGTACCTGCCAAGAACTTCTACCCCCATCATTGGGCAACACCTAAAACTAACCCAACACTCAGGCAAGTGGACTTGTAGACACTGGGGATGGGCAATAGCAATAGCAAAGGGAGAGGAGGTGGGCGAGAAGACAGAGAAGACCAAGAGAACACTGGCTCTTTGCAAATTAGTGGAAACATATGGGATGCCTTTAGGCTCCTCATACAGAGCTTCTGAGGTTCTGAGCAAAATCACCAACACCCTCAAGAGACAAGGGGACCCCTATGACACTTGGGAAAGATCACCTCCCTTTAAAACAAGAGTTATGAGTTCTGCCCTAGCCAGTTTGGCTCAGCGGATAGAGCATCAGTCTGCGGACGAAAGGGTCCCAGGTTCCATTCCAGTCAAGGGCAGATGGCTGGGTTGCAGACTCGGTGCAATGTACAGAAGGAAGTCAATCAATGATTCCCTCTCATCATTGATGTTTCTTTTCTCTTCCTCCCCCTTCCTCTCTGAAATCAATAAAAATATATATTTTTAAAAAATTATGAGTTCTTACTGTGCTAAACAATTTACAGGAATTTGTATTTAATTCTTCAATAATCTCAAGATATAGGTATTATTAGATATATTTTACAGACAGCTTAAAAATGTTAACTATTTTGTTTACAATCAGAAAGCTAGTAGTAGTCAGAGCAGGACTGAGAGCCAGATATGTTTGATTATCAATCTGTCATTTCTGCTCAGAAATGTGCCCATGTTTAGCTTTCAGGAAAGGGCTTTGGGTTATATTCACAAATCACAAGAAAACGCCACCATCCGTGCCTCCTGATATGCCACACCAAGAAGAACACCACATCAGTAGTATTCCTGACCATACCATAAGCTGAATCTGCTCACGAGGGAACATCAGGCAAGCCCAACTTGAGGAGCATTCCACAAAATCCCTCCCCTGGAGTCCTCAAAACTGTCAAGATCTTGAAGGACAAAGAAAGACTGAGGCACTGTTCCAAGTTAAAGGACACTAAAAAGACAGGACAACTAAATGCAACGTGTGACTCTGGACTACATCTTAGACAGGAAAAAGTGAATAGAAAGGATGTTATTGGGACTACTGGTAAGATCTAAGTATGAAATGTATTCGTATAAAGGATAAGTTTGCTGAACTTGAAGGTTATACTCTGGCCACAGAGGAGAATATTCTTGTCCTTGGGAGATGTATGCTAAAATACCTGGGGTGTTTGGGGTCATGGTGTTTGGCTCCCCAAAGATATCAAGTAGACAGATTGGGAGAGCAGGAGGAGGAAGTAGGATATTTATTGAAAAATCACAGTGAAGGAAGAGGAAATTCATGATTCCATTCTTTCCATTGCAACTTTAACATTTAAAATTTTAAAACTAGAAAGGATTCTGCCGTCAATTTCTGGTGATGTGACAGGCTGGGTATTCTCCCAAATGAAACAAGTATGGATAAAATATAAAACATGTTAAAACAGTTTGCTGAGCTGGCATCAAAGGAAGGAATCCTAAGAGGCCAAAAATGAAATCAAATAGGAATCCTGAGGAGTAGCTGAACACCAAAGCCAGTTTTCAAGCTGGGAGTTTGTTAAACCTCTTGAGGATATAGAGCTCCCATCATTTAAAAAAAAAAGCTTTTTTGATATCTAATTCATATGTCACAAATTTCACCTTTTTGAAGTGCACAATTCAGTGACTTTCAGTATATTCACAGAGCTATGCAATCATGACCACTATCTAATTTCAGACCATTTCATCGCCTCCAAAAGAAACCCCTTTGCCCATTAGCAGCCACTCCCTATTCCTCTCTCTCCCCCCAGCCCATGGTAAGCATTAATCTAATTTCTGTTTCTAGGGAGTTGCCTATTCTAGACACTTCATATAAATGGGATCCTGTAACATGTGGCTTCTTTCACTTAGCATAATGCTTTCAACTGTCATCCATGCTGCAGGACACATCAGTACTCTATTCCTTTTTATTGCCAAATAGCAATTTATTGCATGGGTACACCATGTTTTGTCTATTCATTCATCAACTGATGGGTAGTTGAGTTGTTTCCACCTTTTGGCTATTATGAATAATACTGCTATAAACATTCATGTACAGTTTGTGTGTGTGTGTGTGTGTGTGTATGTGTGTGTGTGTATAACATTGGTTTTATTAAATTTTGGGGACTGGTATATACCTAGGAATGAAATTGGTGGGTCATATGCTAACTTTGTTTTTCCTTTTGAGGAACTGCTAAATTGTTTTTCCAAAGTGGCTGCACCATTTTACAATCCTAACAGCAACACATGAGGGTTCCCATTTCTACATCCTCACCAAGACTTGTTATTGTCCATCTTTTTAATTATAGCCATCCTACTGGGTGTGAAATGGTATCTCATTGTGCTTTTGACCTGCATTTCCCAAAAGACAATGATATAGAGCATCTCTATGAAGTCCTTATTGGCTCTTCATCTATTTTCTTCAAGAAATTGCTATTCCTGTTCCTTGCCAAGCTTCCATTAATGTGCTGGATGGTAGAAGATAATTAAAACCAGGTGCCCATCCAAGGTGAGATGTGTAATAGGAACCTCCTTCCCTCCCCCATATAAAACTGGGATCTTCAAAGGCCAGCCTTTCAAAGCGAGGGTAGATAAGAAATTAACGCCCTGTCCAGAGGAAACAATAAGAGAACAACTATCTCACTTTAGAGCCATACTCAGTCTCTCATTTGGTTGGGCCTGAGTCTATGCAGGCGAAAAAGAGCACATTAGATCAGAAAAAGTTAAAGAATTTCTACAAGTATAAGAGAACTGAAATTAAAAATTGAAGGTATGGTTTAAACAGCTAATGAGATAATTATTAAAATGAAAAAAATATAGTAGCAATAAATAAACAATTTATTATATCAATTTAAAAGACATGGACAATGTTTTTTAGCCTAAATACCTAATATAGACTTAATCAGAGTTTCAGAACAAGATGAAATACAATAAGAAAGACAATATTTACAACATTTCCAAAGATAATGTCTGAGAATTTTCCAATATTGTTGAAAGATCAATAATTGAGTCCAAGAAGCCCAACTAAAACCCAAGGATAAATAAAAAGAAATCCTCCAACATATCATAATGAGACGGCTGTCTACAAAGAAAAGACCTTTCTAACAGCAAAAGCAGCTAAATTAAAAAAGGAATGACAAATTGCAATCTGACTGCCAACTTCCCGCTGCAACCATGGAAACCAGTAAGACAAAAGAATGACACCTTCAATGAATGGGGACAAAAATAGCTGTCAACTTAGAATTCTACAGCCTGTGTAATTACCTTTCAAGAACGAGGAAGAACCACAAACAGATGGTGGGCCCGAGACACAAGGAGGAACAATGAGAAACGATGTGGGCTGTAGACAAAACGGAACTGTTAACGGTACAACAGTTACAATGCGTAGTTTGTAGGAGGTCAGAAAAGAGGACAGAACTAGACAACTAGAAAATATAAAGAGTGAGGGATGTCATCAAAGTCAGAGTCCTTTTGTTTTTGTTTCAGGGCAGGGTAAAAAAATGCTGATTAATTTTAACTTGCATCAACCGATTAAGTATGCACGTTAAATTAAGATAGCCAGAGAATTCACTAGAAGAATAGACAGAGCATAACTTCTAAACTAATATGAGAAAGCAAGAAGGATGAGAAATACAAAAAGGAAACCTTGATCATTCTAAAACATGGGAAAACGGGGCCATCAACATAGAAGGAACAAATTATGGCACATTCAGATAACAGAATATAATACAACTTTGAAAGTTCATGAGCCCTGGCTGGGTGTGGCTCAGTTGGTTGGAGTGTGGTCCACTACACCAAAAGGTTGTGGGTTCGATTCCCAGTCCGGCACATAACTAAGTTGCAAGTTCAATCCCTGGGTGGGGTGGGGTGCATATGGAAAGCAACAGGTCTCTCTCTCTCTCTCTCTCTCTCTCTCTCTCTCTCTCTCTCTCTCTCTCTCTCTCTTCCCTCCCCTCTCTAAAATATATCCTTGGGTGAGGACTTAAAAAATTTTAAAAAAGTATTTAAAAGTTAATGAGCAACTAGTACTTAGCAACATGGAAAACACTCCATGATGCATGAAAGTAGCAAGTCATAGATGAAAATATGTGATTCTATATTCTTTGAAGTTCAAAATGAGTCAAGGCTAAACAATGGCCAGGAAATATTGAACTTTACAGAATACAAAGCCTGGTCAGTGGTTCTCTCTGGGAAAGCAGGCAGGGCAGGCAAGGGGACTTGGAGCAATGGTAGAGTTCTAGCTCCTCAACGGCGTGCTGGGCATATGGCGACCTGCTTTATGATTCTTTCACTTGTACAGAGGTTTTAGTGCTGTAAGATATCACACACAGAGAAAGCGTGAAGGAATCTCAGTTCTGGGGATGTGGCACAAGTCTGCAGAAGGCCCCTCCCTTCTCCTTAGTTATGCAGGTCAGCAACTCAATGGAGATACCTTTTCAAGTATCTCCAGAGATAGGAAACGCAAGTGCCAACTCCCATCTGAGCCCCCTTTCTGCAGGCGAGTAGCAAAGCAGCCTGGTATTAACCAGTGACCTAGTTAACTGAGCTTTGGTCTTTCACGAAATCAACCCACCTGCAGAAAGGAAGTTTAAAAATCCTACATTAGCTTCCCAGGGCAGTGAACATAAGCTCAGGATTTGAAATGTGAACCAAGAGGAAAACCACTCAAGATTCTTGTCACAGTTAAAGGAACCACAGACATGATCGCTGAAGTATGAGCTAGTAGAATATTAAATATAGCTCTTATAGATCTCCTCAAATAACCCCAATTCTAAGGAAATTTCTGGGCCTGTGAAACCAGAAGAAGGTCAGAGCCGGAAAGCGCACAGACTTCTCCTAAGTAAACCTATAAAGCTGAAGGGACATGAGCACAAGTCCCACTATTTTCTCCTCTTGGCAGCCGTGCGCGGGGTCAGGCAACGCCGCCGGCTTCTGTCTCTTGAAGAATCTTAGCTCTTTCAAGTCTGCTCGTGGTTTAGGGTTTCAGATCGAGTTTTGCTTTTCAAAAGTAATCACTGATGCCTGTCAATGCTTGATTAATATGGGTTTCTTTAAAACCTCAATTTAAAGATTTCTGTCCTGCCTCAAGTCCTTGCTGGAAACAAGACAGGTGATAGATAAGTCAACAATAAAGATATCTTTCACTTCTGAATTATTTTCCCTCTGAAAAGTGCCACCTCCTATAATTAGATTTTGGATAGATGGAGGCAAGCGAAGGCAAGATGAGAAGCAAGGTCAGAACTTTGTATGTTTTCCAAAACAGACTGTTAAACTCAAACCTCTGGAAAACTGACCCGCCCCCTGGCTTTGGAGACCTTCTTTGGATAAAGTCTACACAGGAACATAAATCCGATGAAATTTTTCCACTGTACCTGCAAAGCTGGCATCTTCGGTAAGTGTGATAGGATCAGCCCACTAATCTTCCACTGTCTAAATGAACTAATCACGTTAAAAGTGAAAATAAGTAGGTCTTTGTAGTTCTCAATGTAGCCTTTAAACTTTCTTTAGTTATAAGTATGGTCCTAACCCTAACCCCAGTACGTATAACAGAGGCTAAATTCTACTCATGCTCATTGCTGGATGCCTAAAAACTTACCAGAACTAAGGGCCATTCATTCTAAATGCAGCTCTGTCCCAATGGGATTAACCTACAAAGTCTAGACCTACCAAGAGAAGAAGGGAAGCATAAATCTACATTCACCCAAGAAATAAACTAATATTTACTCCCTGGAACTGGGCTTATGCATTTTAGCTTATTTTATCGTCAGCTAACCTGTGAAGTCGTCATCACGCTCCTCATTATTACAGATGGGAGGTCAGGAAGCAGGACATCAGCTGTGCAAAGCCACAAAGCTAGAAATCACGTGCACGTCTAGACTGGAAAAGGGCAAGTCCTTAAAATGTCACAGAAGCACGACCCATCACAGGAGGTCTTCCACTTTCGACACAGGGATTCTAGGAGAGTATGATGAAAGAGATGGTGGTAAGTGCTACCTGTGGATCCCCCCAATTCTGCTCTGTTCTCCTGGCAGGATACCTTACTGCACACTACAGGCTGGAAGTCAGACTACATACAGCTCAGGTTCCACACGTGATGTCGTGCTGGCTGACACACCCATCCAAGGCTCAGAAGGCACAAGACAACATCATGGGGCCAGAAGATATATGTAAGCTGCCCCCCATAGGCTCAGCCAAAAAGTCAGTGTGTGTGTGTGTGTGTGTGTGTGTGAGAGAGAGAGAGAGAGAGAGAGAGAGAGAGAGAGAGAGAGAAAGAGAGGGAGAGAAAGAGAGGGAGAGAGGAAAGAGCTATAATTGAAATCCCACTGTCCCATCCTAGCGTCATAGTGCTGAGAGAGAATGCAGGCGGCAGCTGTTGGGAGCCAGGTGTCACACAATGCAGGCAAGGGAGATCCAGGGCCCAGCAGTTGTGAGAATAAATCCCGTGTCCTTGCTTTCTTGCCTGTGACAGGCCAGTTCCATGGTGTGATTCTGGGAGATTTTGCAAGAAGCTCACCCTAGAGCCTGCTCCTCCAGCCCTACCAACATTTTTGGAAGCCATCCTATGGTGTACAGTAAACCTCTTGCATATTAAACCAGCTGTAGCGTACACTGCATTTGCAACTGAACCTTGACTAAGACAATGGATACCCTGCTTTCCCACAGAAGGGAGATTCTACTGGGCTGGTTACCATGAATCTCATGCGTGGGCATGGAAGAGGGAGAAGCAATCAGATGGGATCTGTTTCACGGTGCACTCCACAAGGGTGTGGTTGACCCATACATATATAATTTAGAAACTGTACCCTCAAATCACAGCTCGACTGGAAATGGAAATGAAAGGGATTCCCTCCAACCTGAGCTGGCTTAGTATCAAGTGAAATAATAAATTAAAATCCATTTAGTTTTAAATGAAAATTAATGGTAATGGAAAAGTACTGCCACCTTCCTGGGAATAGCTGTAGTCATAAATCTTAGCATAAAGGAGGAAGATGAGGAGGAAAAGAAGGAGGAGGGATAGGGTGAAGAAGACATCATCAAATGGATTTTTGAAAATACTGATAAGGGACTGACAAAACAGCTAAACATCTATTTCAAGGAAGCTGATAAGATCTATATGTTTATTTCCTCATACTCCCTAATTCTCACTCCAAAACACCTACAAATAATTAAAAAATATATAGAATCTGGCCCAGGCAGTGTGGCTCAGTGGTTGGGTATCGACCTATGAACCAGGAGGTCATGGTTCAATTCCCAGTCAGGGTACATCCCCGGGTTGCAGGCTCAATCCCTAGTGTGAGGAATGCAGGAGGCAGCCTATCAATGATTCTCTCTCATCATTGATGTTTCTCTCTTCTCTCCCTCTCCCTTCCTCTCTGAAATCAATAAAACACATATTAAAAAATATATATGTGTATATATATATATAGAGAGAGAGAGAAGACTGACTCTAGAAAGTCATTATATACACACATATATACATATATATATAATATATATATATAAAATATATGTGTGTGCATATATATATATATATATATAGAGAGAGAGAGAGAGAGAGAGAGAGAGAGGGGGACAGAGAGAGAGAGAGAGAGACAGAGAGAGAGAGACAGACAGACAGACAGACCGAGAGAGAGAGAGAGAGACTGACTCTAGAAAGAGTAGCAGCAGCAGCCCAGAGCAGTGATGGATTCCTGGGAGATATGCAAGAACAAATTAATGATTAAATAAGCAATGGGATTTCCAGTGTTCAGGAAAAGAGTGGATCTATCAAAAAGGTGCATTTCCAAGCAGATCCTAAGAAAACTCCACAGATTAGAGATAACGATAGAAGTGATAGAAGGGATGGGCCGAGGGTCATCTGCTAAGGAATAAATTTAAAGGCTTAGAAGCTGTCCAGTTAATCATTCTCTCCACATTTCTCCAGCAGTTACTTTTGGAAATAGCCCCCGACTATTCAAGATTGCCAGGCATTTCAACAAGCTGTGTGCACACCTCAGAGGGAAGTCCATGCAGCTACCCTACCCCCAATGTCTGCCTGCAACAGAGAAACGGCACATTAATATTTCCTGTCCTCAGAAAAAACAAAACAAAACAGAACAACACTAGATGCACCTGGCTCAGTGGTCAAGCGTCAAGCTGTGAACCAGGAGGCCACAGTTCAATTCCCGGTCAGGGCACCTGCTCGGGCTGCAGGCTCCGTCCCCAGCGTGGGGCGTGTAGGGGGCTGCCGATCAATGACTCTCTCTCATCATTGATGTTTCTATCTCCCTCTCCCACTCCCTTCCTCTCTGAAATAAAAAATGTATTTTTCAAATAGAAGGCGAAATACTAACGACAAATACGAGCACCACCCCTCACCATCTCTCGCCCCTGACCCTGATCCACCCCAACTCCAGTATGAAGCCTGACCCTCCCAATGGCCTCTCTTTCCCGGGCAGGGCCAGATCCTACCGCTCTCTTACAGTGGCATGTGTCTTCCTGGCTCCTTCTCCGTCTCCCCCAAACCCAAGAATTGACCTCTCCCTTGAGACCCAGGTAAGGCTTCCAGAGTGAGGCCAGAAAGACACACCTTCTGCTCACAGGTGTTTCCACACCTCACACAGCCAGCAAATGCCTGAGGATGCCTCCAGGGGGGTGGGTGGGCATAAATGTCTGGGCACCCCCCCGTCCCAGAGTCCTGGGGAAACAGCAACCCAGATGCAGGGGTCCAGTGATCACAGGTGTGGCCATGTGAGGGAGTGGTCATCTAAACAAGGGGGTGGGGCCACATGAACTCAGGAGAGCAGGCACTTGAGCAGGTGGGAGTGGTCACGTGAACAAGGGTGTGGGGCCAAAAAGAAAAATAAAATCCAATAGTTTACTAGAAAAATATTTTTTAACTAAGTAGAGATTATCCCAAGAGTACATGCATGATTCAACATTATATTTCCTGATATAATTTACACTGTTAGCAAATTGAGGGGGACAAAAACTCATATGATCACTTCAATAAATACCAGCCCCCCACACACCAAATCCTATCTCCTAAATTCAACACTTATTACTGACTAAAATGAGTACAAATTGAAATTTCCCTTCTTAACTCAATAAAGAACATCTATTAGAACTTTCAGATAAACTTGTACTGTCATTGAAACATTGAAAACATCCCAATTAAAATTGTGAGCCAACCAAATATACTCATATAACTACAATAATTCAACATTATACTGAAAGTCCTAATCTATGAAATAATGAAAAAAGTATAAGTATAAAAATAAAAGGAAAATACTTATTCACAAATATTACTATAATTTACTTATAAAACTACAAAAATGACTCAAAAAGATGGTTGCACTTAAGAAAATTAAGAACTTCCTTGTAAACCACAAATAATAAGAAATTGATAAAGCCAATTCATTTTTGATAAATCTCATTTACCAAAAACTGAGAATACTTAAATCTAGTAAGAAATACATAAGACTCATCTGGAAAAACTCATTAGGACCTCTAGAGGATGTAATGACCTAAACAGAAAGGTCAAATACTGTATTCCTAGATGATAAGATTCCATATCAGAAGATATCTCCCCAAATTAATTTATAAATTTAATGCAATCTCAATCAAAGTTGCAATGGAGTTTAAAGAACCATGAGTTAGCAAAGAAACAGAAAAAGTTGTATGACTTACCCTATTGAATATTAAAATACATGATAAAGCTACAGTGTTTAAAAGGCTCTGGAATTGACTCAGGAATAGAACGGATATATGCAAATATGACATGATTACTGGTGAGACTACTATATATTCATCTGGGGAAAAAAGTGAAATTATATCGTTACCTTATTTACATAAAAATTTTTATGATGATCAACATTCTTGACTTCAAAAAAATAACCACTTGTTCTAACTGGTTTGACTCAGTGAACAGACTGTCGGCCTGCAGACTGAAGGGTCCCGGTTTGATTCCAGTTGAGGGTGCATGCCCAGGTTTTGGGAGGCCAGCGATCAATGATTCTTTCTCATTATTGATGTTTCTAGCTCGCTCTCCCTTTCCCTTCCTATTTAAAATCAATAAAAATGTATATTTAAAAAATTCTCCTTCATTTTCTTCAAATATTCGTATAATCCTAGGGGTAAGGAGGCCATGTTTAAGGGGATCAAACCCCAAAAGGCTCACATGTAAATTAGATATTTATTTTAATGAAAAAAAATGGCACAACTAATGTTAAGAACAGGTGTCAGATGAGAAAATTAATACCCATAACACATATATCCACAACAAATGTGAAAGTATATCAAGTTATTGTTAAATTTAAAAGTTGCAGAATATATATAATATGCTCATTCATGAATGTGCATGTCTTATACTATGTATACGTTTGCATACATACAGAAAAAGTCTGGGAGAAATGTGAATGGTAAGTACATCAGGACAGGTGGGTGGGTAGATTGGGAATGGAGTAAAGGGTACAGATTAGCAGAGACTTTCAGTTTTCACTGTACTTAAAATTTATTTTTACAATGAACACATTAATGCATAAATATATTCTCATTAGAAAAAAATTTAAACTGTATAAAAATATAAGGAGTTAAAACAGGAACATCCCTCTTCAAACACATTCCCAAAACCAATACTCTCCTGGGAGATTATTTTCATTAAAGTTTTCTCTTCCTTTATATCCTTAAAATTTTTCAAATAAGTAAATGAAGGAAAAAAAAAAAGGCAGTTCTCCCAAAAGAAATAAACGGCTAATAAATGTATTTAAAATACTCAACTTTTATAATCACTGAACTGCAAATAAAAACCATTTGCTCTTTCCACATGTCCAGGACTCCCCTGAATATTACTGATGTCTTTCTTACTAGTGAGGCGCCTATGCCAACCTGGCTTTTACCATTTTTGAATATTCTCCCACTGCAATAAGATTGACACATATTATAAGAAAGTTTGACTATTTGCAGACACAAACCCAGTTACACACTGAAACACCACTAGAGGGAATGCAAATTGGTATAACTTTCTGAGTAACTTGGCAGTAATACAAAAACTCTAGAAACCACATATGTCAATCTCCCTGCCATACACCCGCACAAATAACCAAGCAAGAACTAAAAAATGAGGTCAGCAAAGTTATAGCATAAACAATCCAAAAAATTAAATTGAGAAAATAATTATATTTGCAATAGCATCAAAAAGAATAAACTATTTCGGAATAAAATTAACAAACCAAATGTAAGATGCATGCTGAAAACTACAAAACATTGTTGAAAGAAATTAGAGAACACCTAAATAAATGGAAAGACTGTGTTTGAAATTTATTTTTACAATGAACACATTAATGCATAAATATATTCTCATTAGAAAAAAATTTTAACCATATAAAAATATAAGGAGTTAAAACAGGAACATCTCTCTTCAAACACATTCCCAAAACCAATCCTATTCCCTCTTGGTTATTAACAGAGAAATGTAATTTTGTTAAGATGGCAATCCCCAAATTGATCTATAGATTCAACACAATCCATATTGAAATCCTACTTGCCCTTTTTGGCAAAAATTGACAGACTTATAGTAAAATTCAGATGGAAATGCAAAGGACTCCATATAGTCAAAGTAATTTTTTAAAAATATATTTTATTGAATTTTTACAGAGAAGAAGAGAGTGACAGAGTTAGAAACATCGATGAGAGAGAAACATCCATCAGCTGCCTCCTGCACACCCCCTACTGGGGATGTGCCCGCAATCAAAGGTACATGCCCTTGACCGGAATCGAACCTGGGACCCTTGAGTCTGCAGGCAGATGCTCTATCCACTGAGCCAAACTGATCCGGGCGAAAGTAGTTTTTTTTTAATGAATAAATTTGGCAGACTCACACTTCTGATTTCAAAACTTTCTATGAAGCTATACTAATCAATACAGTGAAAACATACAGATCAATGGAGTAGAACTGAGAATCCAGAAGTAAAACCTTACATTTCAGGTTATTTGATTTTTGACAAGGGGGCAAAGACAATTCAGTAAAAGAAAAGTTGTTGGGACAATTAGATATCCATATGGGAAAGAATGGATTTAGACCCTTACCTCACACTATATACAAAAGTGAACTCAAAATAAATCATAACTTTATATGTAAGGCATAAAACTACACAACTTTTAGGGGAAAACATAAGAGTAAGTCTTTATGACCTTGGATCAGGCAAAAGTTTCTTAAATATATATTAAAAAAAAAACAAGCAACAATAAAAAAAATACACAAGTTGGATTTTTTTTTTTTTCAAATTAAGAGCCTTTGCTCCTCAAGGGACACAAAATAGAAGAAAAATTTTTGCAAATCATATACCTGAAAAAGGGAATTGTATCCAAACTATACGAAGAATTCTTACAACTCAATACCAACAGAAAGGAGTGTAATTTTTTAAATGGCAAAGGATTTGAATAGGCATTTCTCCAAAGAAGACATACAAATGACCAAGAGCACACCATCATTAGTCACAATGAGAAACCACTTCACACCCTGTAGGATGGCCAGGATCAAAGAGACAGAAAAGGACGAATCTTAGCGAGGGCGTGGGAAAATTGGAACCCTGTATTGTTGGTGTGATTGTACTGCTGTGTGGGCCCCCTTTGGAAACAGCCTAGCAGTGCAGCAAAATATGAAAACAAAGACTAACCATATGACCCTGCCACTCCATGCCTACGTAAATGCCCAAGGGAACTGAAAACATACACCCACATAAGAATTTGTATGTGAAGGCTCTCAGCAGCATTATCTTATTTTTTACTAATACCAGAGGATATTTTTTCCATTTTTTCTTTCTTTTAGAGAGATAGTGAAAGGGAGGGAGGGGGGCAGAGGGGGAGAAAGAAAGAAAAAAACATCAATGTGAGACACATCCCTTAGTTGCCTCCCACACATGCCCCGACCACAGGGGCCAATACTCTAACCACTGAGAATACTGGCCAGGGCAGCAGCATTATTCTTAATAGTGATAATGTAGAAACAACCCAAATGTCCAACAACTGATTAACAGATAAACAAAATGTTATGTCTATCACACAATGGAGTGTCCTATATAATAAAAGAGTAATATGCAAATTTGACCATACCTTTGCTACACTACCAGCCAATCAGGAGCGGAGGGCAGAGCCGAGCACGGTGTGTGGGAGGAGAGAGGCAAAGGGGCCGGAGCTCAGCATCTGCGCCTCGCCCTTGGCTGGCCAAGCACAGCGTCCACACCACGCCCCCGGCCAGTGGGCCCAGCCTCGCAGGCGAGGAGAGAGGCAAAGGGGCCAGAGCTCAGCGTCTGCGCCCTGCCCCCGGCCAGTGGGCTCAGTTGTGTGGGCGCAGAGAGAGGCAAAGGGGTTGG
Source organism: Antrozous pallidus (assembly GCA_027563665.1). Taxonomy (NCBI): domain Eukaryota; kingdom Metazoa; phylum Chordata; class Mammalia; order Chiroptera; family Vespertilionidae; genus Antrozous; species Antrozous pallidus. Next base: position 49,749,598 of record CM050524.1, on the reverse strand, counting down.
CTGGGGGTGGGGGGCTGGTTTCCCGCGGGCACACTACAGCATCAAATCACCGCCACCGAAGCCGCCCCCCCCCCCACACACACTCCCAAATAGTATGGTCCAAAGGGGCGACTCCTGAGGCACCGCTCCCATGGCAGCAAATGGGAACCATGCCAGGCGGGGAAGCCACACCTGAAAGCCCAAGCCCCCGAGTACCCGACAGGGTGTCGTGTGCCGGGGCCTGAGGAGGCCCCAGGACAAGCCTCTCCCCAGAGGCTGTGTGGAAGGAGGAGAGGAACCTCTGGCTAGAGGCCGGGGTGAAGGATGCTGATGTCTTTGCAGGCCAGGCTGAGGGACACCACCCCCCCTACACACACACACACACACACACACACACGCACACACACGCACACACACACACACACACATACACACACACACACACACACACACACAGACACATACACACACACACACAGACACATACACACACACACACACACACACACATACACACACACACACACAGAGACACATACACACACACACACACACAGACACACACACACACACACAGACACACACACACACACACACAGACACATACACACACACACAGACACATACACACACACACACACAGACACATACACACACACACAGACACATACACACACACACGCACACACACACACACAGACACATACACACACACACACAGACACATACACACACACACATACACACACATACACACACACACAGAGAGACACATACACACACACACAGACACATACACACACACACACAGACACATACACACACACACACACACACAGACACATACACACACACACACACACACAGACACATACACACACACACACACACACACACACACACACGCGCATGAATTTCGTGCACCGGGCCTCTAGTTTGTTAATAGAATGAATGAAACACTAATACATACTACAGCACGGATGACCCTTGAAACCGTTATGCTAAAAGAAAGAAACCAGACAGAAAGGGCCACATCTAAAAGGTAAAATTCCATTGATCTGAAACTAGAGGCCCAGTGCATGAAATTTGTGAATGGGTAGGATCCCTAGGCTGTGGCCAGAGATGAGGGATGATCTGTGGGGAGACTGGCGGGGTAACTAGGGGCTCCCCGCCTGTACCCGCCTTGGCCAGCCTGGCACTGCCCGCTTGCCGACCCCACTCCCTGCCACTGCCGCCGGTCGCCTCCCTCTGCGCGGCAACCAGTGGGGCAATGGGGGGCCCTGCTTTTTAAAAATGCATATGCCAAAGCTCATAGAACTTTACACTGAGAAGAGTGAATTTTATGAGTATACATATACCTGTTATTCAATTCTAAGTACTCATCTTTAGGGAAAAAAAAAAAAAACATTAAAGAGCACCCAGGCCCGGCTGGCATGGCTCAGTGGTTGAGCATGGACCTATAAACCAGGAGGTCACAGTCTGACTCCCCGGTCAGGGCACAAGCCTGGGTTCTGGGCTTGATCCCCAGTGTGGGGCGTGTAGGAGTAAGCCAATCAATGATTTCCTTTCATCAGAGATGTCTCTCTCTCTCTCTCTCTCTCTCTCTCTCTCTCTCTCTCTCTCTCTCTCTCCTCTCTCTCTCTCTCCCCCCCTTCCTCTCTGAAATCAATAAAAAATAAAAGAACACCTAGAAATACTTCGTTTAAAGGATGTTTATTACAACATTGTTAAAGGAAGGAAAGAAACACAGAGGGAACAGCAGAAGCCTGGCTAGTTATGGAATACTATGTGGCTATTAGGTGTATTATAAGAAATTAATCATTGATGAGGAAAGGCAATTTATCAGGTCTCAACAGGAAACTGGGCATGTTCAGATTGGGTCATTTGAGTGGAGTTTAATAAAGGCGTTCCTTCTAAAGCAGGGTGCTAGCAAACCACAAGTGATAGTGCAGTACCTAAGCACCTGGGAATGTAGCTATCAGAGGGCTGCCAGACAGCCCGTCCTCCAGGGAGGGACACAGCCAGGCTGCTGACCCGGCGGGGTGGGGGGTGGGGGGGGCCTCCGGGAATGAATACCCCTCACCCAACAACCTCCTTCTGATGGGACATCAGAGGAAAGCTCTTGAGACAGCACACGCATGTGTGCCTTTGGTGGAGTGTGGACAGAGGGACAAATGGAAGGCATCTATCACAGATGGCCACAGCAGTAAGCAAAAAGTCGTTTACAAGTGACTGCATTTAAAAAATTACAGATACAGCCCTAACCACTTTGGCTCAGGGGATAGAGCGTTGGCTTGAGGACTGGAGGGTCCCAGGTTCGATTCCGGTCAGGGGCATGTGCCTTGGTTGCGGACACATCCCCAGTGGGAGGTGTTCCTTTCTCATCAGTGTTTCTAACTCTCTATCCCTCTCCCTTCCTCTCTGTAAAAAAATCAATAAAACATGTACACATTTTTTTAACACAGATACACCGTGACTGGTGGGCTCAGTGGTTGAGCGTTGGCCTATGAATCAGGAGGGTCATGGTCTGATTCCTGGTCAGGGCACATGCTCGGGTTGGGGGCTCCATCCCCAGCGTGGGGCATGCAGGAGGCAGCCAATCCATGATCCTTTCTCATCACTGATGTCTCTCTTTCCCTCTCCTTTCCTCTCTGAAATCAATAAAAATTTATTTTTTTAAAAAAAATTACAAATAAGTAACGTATAACCACTTGAGAAATTCTGGAATGGTTTACTCCAAAAGGTAAACAGTGGTTCACTCGAGAGTTCCTTAACGATGGTGCTGTTACAATTCTTCATTGTTAGGGACTGTCCCAGGTACATTTAGCATACCTGGCCCCCAGGTCACTAAACTCCTAACAATAAGCATTAAGTAAACAAACAAAAAAACCCACGCACTCCCAGACAAAGGGTTGTACCCCGCCCATGAGGAACCACTGGAAAGGCTAGAATTACCTCTTTTCTTCTTACCTGCATTTTTCTAATTTTCCTGCCAAGACTAGGTATTGTTTTTGTGAAATGGAAACTATGTCCCTCCCCCCCTTTTTTAAAGGAACTCAACAGAATAGAGTACTTTAGATTCCAGCTGTCAGAACACCCTATTCTGTCTCCTCCAACTAAGTTTGCTCATGACAAGAATGAAAGGTGACCTTCCATTATTACGCAGATGGTATAATTCATTTTAAAGTCATCAATAAGAAAAAGGGTGTAACTAACTCAGCTTCTGACAAATCACTTTCAGTCCCAGGTACTGCAGATCGTTAGGAGATCCCGGCATCCTACAAATCCCAGGTCAAGGACTGGATTGCTTTTAGTTTGTTATAAAATTTTAAAAAGGGAACAAGTACAATTTGGTTTCAACAGGATGTTATATTGGCACAGCCTAGAGTGTTTTTAGTAGATTAGCAGCTACCCCTCACCCCCAGGAGAAAGCCAGGGCAAGCGATTTTGACAACAAATTTGGGGAAACATTATGTTTTGTTCTGTATTATTTCATTTCCCCTGGGATGGGGTGGGGGAAGTCAGATTCTTAGTTGTTCTTTGTCTCATTTTTTTTTTTCTAGGCAGAAAAGTTAACATTCTTCTGGATTTATCTTAATCTCCGGGCTGGGACAGCAATAGTTTGATACCTGCCCCCATTGGACAAATATAAAGAGAGGGACAAACAAGGAAGACTTCTATAGCACTGGCTATCCCAGTGAAACCTAGAAACGTGCCAGCTTTACAATGGACAATGGAGGAAACCAAAACAGTACTTCCTATGACAGGAAACTATAATAGGGGAGAGATCTCAGACCCTGAGAAATGCTCATGGTAAGTGAACATAGCAGGTCTTTAATCCATAAAAAATTTATTAAAAAATACAGATATAGAAAAAAGTATAAAGGGGGTTTCAGAAAAAAACACCCTGAAAAATGCAAAGATAAAAATTAAAATTGTGCCCTGATCGGTTTGGCTCAGTGGATAGAGCGTCGGCCTGCCGACTCAGGGGTCCCAGGTTCGATTCCGGTCAAGGGCATGTGCCTTGGTTGCGGGCACATCCCCGGTGGGGGTTGTGCAGGAGGCAGCTGATCCATGTTTCTCTCTCATCGTTGTTACTAATTCTCTATCCCTTTCCCTTCCTCTGTAAAAAAATCAATAAAATATATTTAAAGAAATTAAAATTGTAAGGGAAGGCAGGGGAAGATGGGGGCAGATGCTGAGAGGGTAAGAGATCAACCAAAACACATACATGTATGTATATAAGCATCACCAATGGACAGAGACAATGGGGGGGGAGGGATGAAGGATGGCCTGCGGTAGGGGGGAGGGTCACGCTAGGAGAGAACAATGGCGGGGAGGGAAATGGGGACATATGTAATACTTTCAACAATAAAGAATTAAAAATAAAACAGAGCTGCTATATCACCCAGCCAAAAAGATAAAAAAAAGTTAAACTTCTCTTTAAAGATATGTAAGTTTTCCTGACTGAGAGAACACACCAGCTCCCCAGTTTAATGGAAGAAGAAAACTCACACGAAGGCCCACGACTGTGACAGTACAGAAGAAAGAAGATCCTACAACAGGGGTTCTCAACCTTCCTAAAGCCGCGGCCCCTTAACACGGTTCCTCACGTTGTGGTGAGCCCCAACCATGAAATTGTCTTCGTTGCTACTTCATCACTGTCATTTTGCTACTGTTATGAATCGTCTTGTAAGTATCTGTGTTTCCCGATGGTCTTAGGCTCTACAGCAGCGGTTGAGTACCAGCAGGGGCACCTAAGACCATCGGAAAACACAGACACTTACAAGACCATTTATAACAGTAACAACATGACAGTGATGAGGTAGCAACGAAAACAATTTCATGGCTGGGGGTCACCACAGAATGAGGAACTGCGCTAAAGGGTCGCGGCCTTAGGAAGGCAGAGAACCCCTGGACTAGAGGCTGTGTGCCCCTCCCAAAAGGAAGGCAAGACCGTGAGGACACTGCTCCTGGGGAGCAGCGGATCCAGCCCAGGGGGGTGCAGGAGACCCCAGCCTTCAGCTGTGCCCACGTGAGCTGGGAGCAACTCAGAGGCTCCCTGCATCGCGAGGGCGACCCGGACAGACACCGCTCAGTCCCGCCTCAGAATGTGTCTCAGGTTCATTTCCTCAGAGGAGGTTTAGACAACCGAGGCACAGTTAGTGACCAGAGACCCAGAGAACTAAAGAGATGGGAGGAAAGAGAGACTAAATCCGGGGCAAACAAGAAATTGGGCAGCCTGGGAAAAGTGCTCAGACTCCTCAGGGGCTCAGTGTCCTAAGGTCAACACTTGTCACTGGTCTGACCCAAAGCACAGTGGGAGAGCGGAGGGCACACACTGAGTGGCCAGCTGTTATGATCTCTGGATGCATAATCATCTGGCCGCTCAGTGTGCTTCTCTTGAGGATCTCATTTACTTGATAACAAAGATACTATAAATCATGCACCTGATCAGTTGTCCCCTTTGCCCTGGCTGATAGACAGCTCAGGGCAAATAGGTGGTTGATCTCCAGCAAACGTCTAGAATACTTTGGGTGCCCATTTGAGATACAAATACACTGAGTGGCCAGATTATCATGCATTCAGAGATCATAATAATCTGGCCACTCAGGGTATGTATAATGGGGTGGTAAAGAGGTGGCTGTATAAGGCCCAAGAAATCATTGGGGTCTGGCCCCGCCATGGCATTAGCGGTGGGTTAATGCAATGCCTGACCACAGAGAGCAGGCTAATTTTTAAGTTGGTACTTTTGTACGGCCCTCAAATGACGTTATAAATATCCAAATAGCCCTTGGCAGAAAAAAGGTTCCCCGCCGCTGATTTAGAGCTCTGAGAGATTTGAATGTTCGTACCTCCAGGTATGGTAACGGGCGGAGAAACATGTCTGCCTATAGGACTATTTAATTATATAAACGTGTGTATACATAGTGCTGGCAGGAATTCAAACTCAACGGCAGTCATCGAGTCATTTTTTCTTACATGGTTTTCGAATTTTAAAAAAAATGTATTGAAATCTAAAAGGATACATGCCAATATATCAATGGTGGTTACTTCTAGGGATGGGATAGTGGGCCGTTTACATGTTTTCCTCCGCTTTTCTACTTTCTAAAAAAGTGTGGGACATGGAGCTTACGGATCACGAATCAGAAGACAAGGAGCATTTTACTTTATGCCATGTCGAAATCCACCCCAGGGTAAAAGCCCCGTCCCTGTCACTTCAGCTTCTGTTAGCCTGCCAACTCCTTCAATCGACAGCAAATATTTGTTGAATTCCTTTAAGCCAGGCCCTCCTACAAGGCGAGTCCAGTCCCTTAGCTGTTATTGGGTCTTCCCAAGTCCTTCCCCACCAGCTGGGGTGGGGGAAGGCTCTGAGACAATGGAGGAACAAGTAAGCTGTTTGATATACACAACTTTTGCTGAAGGTTCCTCAGAGTCTTCAGTCACGTCTGCACCATCCCGGCTCCCATTCCCCGCCCCATGTAGGCTAGATTTTCCCTCCACAAGGGTTCGCCGGAAAGCGTGGGGTACATGGCGGAAGGGGCAGTGGTGAGACAGCTGGATGGGATGCCCATTGCCAGTGAAGAGCAGGCCCCTGGCCAGATGGGCCCGAGGTTGAATCCAGCTCCTCCACCTGGAGGGGGGGAGGGTGACGTTCTTGCCTCAGTTTCTTCACATGTAAAATGGGACACCTGAAGCCACCTTCACAGGCAGGGTTGCTGTGTGGGTCACATAAGGGCAGAAGGCACCTAAAGAGCTTGAGGAGACCCTGGCACTGGGCGAAGACTCCCTCAATAGAAAGACAGTGCCCACCAGTCCTTTCTCAGCGTGAAGGACTGGGAGGGAGGAGGGGGGGGACTTCACAGGAAATCACTTCACCTCTCAGCCTCTCCTGGGAAGAGGAGGACACACATGCTCGGCCTCCTCCCCAGGAATGTTCTCGGCCCAAACCAGGATGTGTCACGGCACCAAGCGGGAGACCCTCAGATTGTATTCAGTGACATTTCCTGATATAAGACGAAGGGGCATATAAGACGACCCCCAACTTTTCCAGTTAAAATACAGAGTCTGGGATGTACTCGCCATATAAGACTCCTCTTCCAATGCACACCAGATAAAAATTAAAAAAAAACATCAGATTTGATTTCAATATGGTGATTTTAGTTCAAGTGCTTATGACATGCAGGTACTTAGCAGGAAAAGTGTCACTTATAAACATAAGGCTGTTTGTCATCAGACATGTAAACATAAAACAGTGCAAGTGGATTAAACTTTCCCTAATTCACTCTAACGCTGAAAGGAAGGATAAGACAATAAACCCATGGGAGCTGCCACGCTGTTTGTTTTCTAAGCTGTGGACCAAACTGGAACTGATGATGATGATGATGACAGGAGGACGATAACAAACGATAGAGAGAGAGCAAGTGCCGGGCAAGTCCCTGGCGAGCAACGCACATCATAGGCACAGCATAACTGCAAGCTGCGGTATTTTTACACCGGGCGTATAAGACGACCCCGACTTTTGAGAAGATTTCCCTGGGTTAAAAAGACCTCTTGCCGAAAACGGTTTGGCTCAGTGGACAGAGTGTCCGCCTGCGGACTGAAGGGTCCCAGGTTCGATTCCGGTCAGGGGCATGTACCTTGGCTGCGGGCACATCCCCAGTGGAAGGTGTGCAGGAGGCAACTGATCAATGTTTCTCTTTCAATGATGTTTTTAACTCTCTATCCCTCTCCCTTCCTCTCTGCAAAAAATCAATAAAATGTGTGGTCCTTAAAAAAGACGTCTTATACGTCGGAATACACGGTAATTAGGGAAAGGAATGAATCCTCTCCTCTCCCCCATCTTCGGAAAGCTTTGCTTTAGGGAGGCGGCCACCCACGTGGAGAGCAGGTAAGGGCGGCACCAGGCGTCTGTGACTCTCATTCACATAAACTCCTGGCGCACCAGCCGTGCGTGCGGCTCCCAGGATGAACCTCCATCACCCACAGGGCCCCGCAAGTTGGGTTTCTCCCCGCGACGGACCACCAGTCTCTCCCCCAAGATGACTGGACCCCGCTCGGAGAGGCGGTCTCCGAGTTTTACACTTTCTGGGAAGAAGGCGAGACTGAGCGCAAAGGCCCGTCCGCGGACCTGCGCTGGCTCCCGGCCCGAGGCACGCGCGCCGGTCCCCCTGCGCCCCCGCCCCCGGCCCGGCCCCGGCCCCGCCCGGCCCCGCACTCACGATCTCCGCCACGATGAGGAGCCCGGGTGCGGTGCGCAGGAATTCCCGGTCGTAAGCGAAGCTGCTGCTGCTGGTGGAGAAGTTCTCGGCGAAGGAGCTGGCGGTGGTGGTGACGGTGTGCGGGCGGGTGCGCGGCGGCTCCTCCATCGTCGCGCCTCGGCCGGGCTGGCCCTTTCCGCGGGGACCCCCAGCGCGTTGGGGGCGGCACGCGAGGCCCGGAGCCCGAGGGGGACCCGGGCGAGGGGGAGGGGAGCGCGGCCGGCGCTGGGAACGGGGCGCGCAGGGGCCGCCACCCGGGGCCGGTCCCGCGGCGGCGCGTGTCCAGCGGGTGCGCTGCGCCCCCCGCTCCTCGGCGTGCGGGCTCTTGGGCGGCGATGGGGGGCGCGAGCGGAGGCCGGCACGGAGCTGGGGGAGGCCGCCGGGCGGCCGGGGCTGGCGGCGGAGGCCGGGAGGAGGGGAGGGGGCGTGGAGAGGGGCGGGCGCCGGGCGCGCGGGGAGGGGCCGCCCCGCCGGGGCGCCGCGGGCCGGGGCCTCTTCACCTGTTGCGCGGGATGGTGCGGCTCCGAGGGCGGGGAGTCGTGCCCAGGGTGGCGGGGCGGGCCGCGCGGAGGACGGGGTGCGGGGTCCCGGGCTCCCGCTGCCCCCCTGCCCGGCGCAGGCCTCCGACAGGCTCCGCCCCCCGCGGGCGGGCAGCCACCGCTGACCTGGCTCCTTCCACCTGACGGCGGCCTGGGCTGCGGGAGCCCCGCGGGGGCACCGAGGCCGCCGGGCCGAGCCCTCCGAGCGGGGGGCGGGGTGTGGCTCGCGCGCAGACCGGGCGGCTGGAACTCTGACCCTGCCGGACCTTAGACCCGGATCGATGCGGGGCCAACGGGACTGCCCGGGCGCGACGGCGGGGCTTCTCCGCCTCCCCCGCCCGCCTTCGCCGCCGCCACCCCCGGCGGTATTTCCTGCTCCTCCTGCGGGGACAATGCGAGGAACCAGCCGGATCGCCGGCTCGGAGGGCGCGACACCCCCGGGCGCACGCAGTGGCCCCGTCGCAGGGATCCGGGGAGCCCAGGGGACGGCTCCTGGCCCAGAGAGGGGGGAGGAGGGCCATTGGGTCTCCTGTCACTCTCGGAAGAAAATGTTTGCAAAAAAGAAAAAAAAGCTCAAACCGTGTGAATGTTATGACACACGGACTGTGCTTTTCGTACTCAGGGTTAGGATATGCGCCTCTGCATGCCAATATGCAAAGCGACCCCAAGCCATGTATTTATTTTAAAAAAATTATATATATTCACCTGTTGCGCGGGACGGTGCGGCTCAGAGGGCGGGGAGTCATGCACGAAATCCTGCATGGGGGGGTTTTGTCCCTCAGCCCAGCCTGTACACTCTCCAATCTAGGACCCCCTCAAGGGATATCCTCACAATCCAGGACTGCTGGCTCCCAACTGTTCCCCTGCCTACCTTCCTGATTAACCCCTAACCACTTCTGCCTGCCAGCCTGATCACCCCCTAACCACTCCCCTGTCAGCCTGTTTGCCCCAACTTCTCTCCTCTGCTGGCCTGGTCACCCCTAACTGCCCTCCCCTGCAGGCTTGGTCACACCCCCAACTGCCCTCCCTTGAAGGCCTGGTCTCTCCCAATGGCCCTCCCCTACTGGCCATCTTGTGGTGGCCATCTTGTGTCCACATGGGGGCAGAATCTTGTGTGTTGGAGTGATGGTCAATCTGCATATTATATTACTCTTTTATTAGATAGGATATATATATATATATATATAGATAGATAGATAGACTGAGGAGAGAAACATCAGTGATGAGAATCATTGCATGCTCACATGAAGAGCATGTGCCCTGACCAGGAATTCAACCGTGATCTCTTGGTTCAAAGGTCAATGCTCAACCACTGAGCCCTGTGGCCTGGGCTGCCAAACCGTTTCATTCACCGAGTCAAGCAGGGTCTTTCCCCCTCAAGGAGCTGCTGTGGATAAACGCCTTACAGAGTCAGGGTTTCAGAAAGCACTTAGTGGCAGTGTCCGGGGATTATGGAGCTGAGGCGAGGAAGATACCAGAGTCCTATTTAGTGAGCACCTTGTTATAGGGTCAAATTCGACCTGAACCCTAGCACCAAGGCGCTGGCCTTCCTTAGCTGTACCACCAAGAGCAAGTGGCTGCACCTCTGGGCCTCCATGGTACCATCTGTAAAATGGGGCTCTGACAGTCAGACTTCTCATTAAAAAAAAGAGCGTGTTCTGGGTGGCCCTTCCTTCTCTTTGGTGAAAGGATAACAAGACACAAATGTTATTTGTAAACCACCGAAAGGAAAGGACATCATCCTTGGTCACAAATAGAGAATAGCTTTGGGTTCACAGTGGAGGGAAGGCATCCGCTCTGGTCTGTTCTAACACAGGCTAACAAAAAGGGGGTCAGAAGTAACATTTTATCCACATAATGTCCTATCAGCTGAACTAAGAGGAGCAGAAACTACCATGTGAGAAAACAAGGAATTCGTTTCTTTTCAGACTAGGGCCAACCTAGAGGGCCTCAGGAATGCAAGTGAAGGCTTCAAACACAGTGCAGAGACAAAGGTTTGGGGAATTTCTGTCCATGAGCATTTGTTAAGCACCTTGCACTGGTGGGCACATGCAGCAAAAATTAAAACCCGGCAATCTCCCCAGGAGGAGTGGTTCTCCAAGGATGGTCCCTGACCAGCGGCATCAGCATCACCTAGGAAACTGTCAGAAATGCAAGTTCTGAAGCTCCACTTCAGACCCATTGAGTCAGAAAGTGGGCGCGGGGGGGGGGGGGGGGCGCGCAGAGCCCATGAAGCTGTGTTTGAACTAGTCCTTCAAGTGACTGATACACGCTGACGTGTGAGAATTATTGATTTCGAGAAAGCGATAATGTCACTGGGGAAATATGAGATACACATGTGAAATGCCTGGAGGAGTCTATGACATCCTTCGTGACATTTTGGGAATGCAGGAAGACAGGAAGGAACTCGAGACAACTCTATTTCTGTAATACAAAGGACAGTTCCTTCTCAAGAAACCCTTGCAGCCAGATGGATTTCAAAATTCAGATTTTTTTTTTTCAGAAGGGTAAAATGTATATATACCATGTACTCCATAACGCCCTCGGTAAGGGCTGGAGTGGCCTCTCATCAAATACACTGATTTTCTGCAATGAAAATACAGGGATGACGTGTTAAGTGTGTGTTTGTTGCAATCTCACAAACACTCCTCAGACGTTTGTTCGTGGTGTAAAAGGACAGTGGTGTCTTATCTGTTCCTGAGTCTGTGGCTCAGGAATCTGGGCAGAGTTTGGCTGGCGGCTCTTCTGCTCCCTGTGGTGTTGATTGGAGTCGTTCACGAAGCTGCTTCCAAGTGGGCAGGCCTGGGAAACTCCCAAAGGCTTCACTCATTCTGTTCACTCGCATGCGGGCACTTGAGCGCTCCTCCACCTGGCCTCCCCCCCCCCTCCTTCCCCTGCCCCAAGAAGCTTAGGGCGGGAATGGGCTCAGGGTACTTCCACCTGGAACCTTCCCAGAGAGAAGCTTCCCAGAGAGGCCACAGCAAAAGCAAGCTCTCCCAAGGCCCAGTCTTGAAAGCTACACAGCCTCATTTCTGCCACATTCTGCTGGGGAACGCCAGGACAAGGGCAGCCCAGAGTCAGACGGGAGACTAGAATCCGCCTGGAATGGGAGGAGCAGAATTGTGGCCACTTGTGTGTGTGTGTGTGTGTGTGTGTGTGTGTGTATTTTATTGATTTTTTTTACAGAGAGGAAGGAAGAGGGATAGAAAGTTAGAAACATCCATGAGAGAGAAACATTGATCAGCTGCCTCCTGCGCACACACACACACACACATACACCCACTGGGGATTTGCCCGCAACCAAGGTACATGCCCTTGACCAGAATCGAACCTGGCACCTTTCAGTCCTCGGGCCGATGCTCTATCCACTGAGCCAAACCGGTTTTGGCTGTGGCCACTTTTTAATTCAGGAAGAGGGATCAAGACAACAAATAGCTTCACATCTGTTTAAGTCAGGGTTTCCTACCGAATACATTGTCTGCAAATGTAAGAGGAAATACTTGGTTTTCAACATTTTATTTTTTAGAATACATTTTTTATTGATTTCAGAGAGGAAGGGAGGGAGAGAGAAACATCTGTGGTGAGAGAGAATCACCGATGGTTGCCTCCTGCAGGCCCCCTGCAGGGGATGGAGCCCGCAACTCAGGCAAGTGCCCTGACCAGGAATGGAACGCGACCTTCTGGTTCATAGGTCGATGCTCAACCACTGAGCCACACCAGCCAGGTGGTTTCCAGCTTTTTGGATTTCAGAGTTACAAAGAAGCAGCGGGACGCTGGCTGTTGACCAGTTGGCTGCTCCTTTCTCACAGCTACCTAAATCCCGGTGCTCAATGTCTGTCCCAAATACTCCTGATTGGCACCCCTTCCTCCAATGACATATTCATCCAATCCACCCCTCTCCCCCCACCCCATCTTCCTGCAAGAATTATTGCCCTGAAACCCCAGGCTCAAATCTGGGCTAACATCCCACACTAACAGTGTTAAAGCCTCTGTAACATGGCTGAGTCTCTTCCCAGCCCTTTACCCAAACAGCCTAGAATGCTTGCCAGGCCCCCAATACATTGTCACCTGTCTCTGCAGGTATGACCATTTTATACCCACAACCACCTTTTCTCATTCTCGAAAGCCTCCTACCTTCACCCACAGCTCAAATTCTGCATCCTTCAAGTCCCTTTTCAAAAGCCACTTTTTCTATGATTTCCATAAAGCTTGTTTTTCTTTAGAATTCATTAATTTTTATGCACTTCTCTACTATTTCTTGGGGAACTATGAATCAACTTTCTTTGTTTCCTGCCACTGCCACGGGGGAGTGCTGAGACCGGAAGGTTATTGGTGAGGGCAGGAAAATATCAAAGGAAATCAGGGTAGACCCTGCCCTCCCCTAAAAGACTTTATGCAGAAGAGAGCTTTGAGCTGAGACTTGTGGGAAGTATATGACGTGTAAAAATGGATGAGAAGGTGGGCAGGTAAGACTTCACCACCTGGAACCCGGGCCATTCAGTGGGGACCCGGGGTCATACATAATTCAGTGAAAAAATGGACACCCTGTGACTTCCACCTGCTATCTGAGAAAGACAAGATTAAGGGGCATTCTCATTTATGAAGTACTTTTCATAGATTAGCTGATTATGTTTCTCTTCATTATTATTCTAGTTTAAAAGTATTTGTGATCGCTTCAGGCAAGAATCATCAATGGATATTGAAATTAGTGGATGAAAATCTGATGGGAAAAAAAGGAGAGGATCTTTATATCATCTGAACATATTTCCCTAGAACAGTGGTTGGCAAACTGCGGCTCGCGAGCCACATGCAGCTCTTTAGCCCCTTGAATGTGATTCTTCCACAAAATACCACAGCGTGGGTGAATCTATTTTGAAGAAGTGGCGTTAGAAGAAATTTAAGTTTAAAAAATTTAATCCTCAAAAGAAATTTCAATCATTGTACTGTTGATATTTGGCTCTGTGGACTAATGAGTTTGCCAACCACTGGGCCTAGAAGATACTATTCTTCCTTCCTAATTCATAAGTAATTTTGCAATGGAGAAACTTGTGAGCCACCAGCAGATTTCAAAGTTAATGTCACCAGACAGCATGTACCTCCTGCTATGATGCACTGAGTAAGATACAACATCACTTCTGTGGTATTCCTACCAAAATAAATATCCTGAATTTAATCACATGAGAGAACAAATAGGCTAAAATGAGGGGACACTTGATTAAGAGCTGTTAAAAGTAAACAACAGACCCAAAATGGAATCACCCTTGCTAAGCCCCACCAAGACTTAATTCCTAACTTAATTGCAGTTAGAGCCTCTCCCAGGAGTGGAATTTTAAACCAATTAGTCTGGAATTTCCTCGTCAATCCTAGTGAGATAATTTGCCCGATAACTCCCCCCTCCCCCGCCCCCCTTCTTCTCCTAAGGGAAGGTGGCTTTGCCTGAAATAATCCACTCTTTCAACTTTCTTATCCCACTCTTTCTACCTATAATTTCCATTTTGTACAACTCCTCCAAGCACCCTTCTAATTGCTAGATGGGATACTGCCCAATTCATTAATCACTTAAAAAGGCCAACTAGAACTTTAGGTGTACTCGGTTGAATGTTTATTTTTCAGTATTATTTTGGCCCTGCTGGTATGGCTCAGTGGTTGAGTGAACTGGGAGGTCATGGTTTGATTCCCCATCAGGGCACATGCGCAGGATTGTGGGCTTGATTTCCACTAGATTCTCTGTCTCTCTCTGTCTCTCTCTGTCTCTCTCTCTCTCCCTCTCTCTCTCTCTTTCTCTCTCTCTCGCTTTTTAAAAAAAAATATTTTTTTTATTGATTTTTTACAGAGAGGAAGGGAGAGGGATAGAAAGTCAGAAACTTCGATGAGAGAAACATCAATCAGCTGCCTCTTGCACACCCCCTACTGGGGATGTGCCCGCAGCCAAAGTACATGCCCTTGACTGGAAACGAACCTGGGACCTTTCAGTCCACAGACCGACACTCTATCCACTGAGCCAAACCGGTTTCGGCTAAATTCTCTCTTATCATTGATGTTTCTATCTCTCTCTCCCTTCTATTCTTCTCTGAGATTAATAAAACTATATTTGAAAATATTTGTATTAGTTTCAGGTTTACAGCATAGTGGTTAGACATCACACACTTTATAAAGTGTGTCCCCTGATATTTCCAGTACCCACCTGGCACCAGGAATAGTTATAACAATATTATTGACTATATTCCCCATGTTCTACATCCTCATGATTGTTTTGTAACTACCAATTTGTATTTCTGAATCCCTTCACCTTTTTCACCCAGTCCCCCAAACCCCCTCCCCTCTGGCAGCCATCAATCCACTCTCTGTGTCTATAAGTCTGTTTCAATTTTGTTTATTTATTTATTTTGTTCTTTACATTCCACATATAAGTGAAATCACATGGTATTTGTCTTCCTTGAACTGACTTATTTCACTCAGCATAATACCTTCTAGGTCCATCCATACTGTTACAGCTGGTAAGATTTCATTCTTTTTTTTATGGCCAAGTAATATTGCAATGTATATATTACCACAACTTTTTTATCCATTCATCTAATAATGGGCACTTGGATTGCTTCCATATCTTGGCTATTGCAAATAATACTTCAATGAATGTAGGAGTGCATATATTCTGTCAAATTAATGTTTTGGGTCTCTTCAGATATATACCCTGAAGTGGAATCAATGAATCACCTCATTGTTGCAACGTGAGAATTTGGGCCTAGCATTGCCAGGGATGAGGATTTTTAAATACTGGCAATGAATGTTCATTCTTTTAAAACACTGTATGTGTCACCTTTGTGGGCTGAACAAAATGTATATGAGAACTGTCAATTGGCACCCTCAGATTCGGGCAAAGGGATAGGCCCTCTTCTCCCTCCCAGGGCCCTCAGACCCTCAACTTCCCCTTGGAGGCCCTCTAGCTACCTGGGAGGACAGAGTTTAGGTAGAAAACGTGACTCCAAGAGCAGACTAGCTGGAGGAAATACTGAGGAGGATGGTGAGTAAAATGTGAAATAAATGGAATGGTCCTGAGGGCAGAGGAGGATTTTCTGAAGACAAGGAATCAGCTTATTTAGAAACTAGAGGCTCAGTGCACAAAATTCATGTACCATTAAGGGTCTCTAGTGGCTGCCATCTGCCCACTTGGGCCTTCATTTGTTCTGCACTGCCCCCTGGTAGTCAGCACACATCATAGCGAGTGATCAAACTCTGGGATAATCGAACTCCCAAGGGGACACTTTGCTTATTATATATATAAACTTGAGGTCCGGTACACAAAATTCATGCATGGGGGTGGTCGTGAGGGGGTGTCCCTCAGCCCAGCCTGCACCCTTTCCAATCTGGGACCCCTCGAGGAATGTCCGACTGCCCATTTAGACCCGATCCCGGTAGGATTGGGCCTAAACGGGCAGTTGGACATTCTCACAATCCAGGACTGCTGGCTCCAAACTGCTTGCCTGTCTGCCTCCCTGATTGCCCCTAACTGCTTCTGCCTGACAGCCTGATCACCCCCTAACCACTACTCTGCCAGCCTGATTGATGTCTAACTGCTTCCCTGCCAGCCTATTTGCCCCCAACTTCCCTCTTCTGCCACTTGGTCACCCCTAACTGCCCTCCCATGCAGGATTGATCACCCCCAACTGCCCTCCCCTGCTGGCCTGATGGCCAACTGCCCTCTCTTACAGGCCTAGAACCTCCCAACCATCTTCCCCTGCTGGCCATCTTGTGGTGGCCATCTTGTGTCCACATGGGGGCAGGATCTTTGACCACATGGGGGCAGCCCTCTTGTGTGTTGAAGTGATGGTCAATCTGCAAATTACTCTTTTATTAGATAGGATAGAGGCCTGGTGCATGGGTGGGGGCCAGTTGGTTTGCCCTGAAGGGTGTCCTGGATCAAAGTGGGGGTTTCCTTGGGGTGTGGGGCAGCCTGGGTGAGGGGCCTGTGATGGTTTGCAGGCTGGCCACACCCCCCAGCAACCCAAGTGGAGGCCCTGGGATCTGGGATTAATATATGGTCTACAACTGAAACTTTGTAGCCTAGAGCGGAGCCAAGCCTTCTGCTCGCTTAGTGACAGACATTTCTGTTTGAAACTTTGTAGCCTGGAGTGGAGGCCTAGGCACTAGGGCTGCAGAAGTTTGGCTTCTTCCGTCATCCCAGCAACCCTAGACTCTGTTCTCTCTCCAGCTCCATGGCTGCCGCCATTTCTGTTGGGATTATGTATCTTCTATAATTGAAACTTTGTAGCATTGTGTGCAAGGGTAGGTGGAAAGCTTGGTTTCCTCCATTGCCAGGGAAACCCAAGCCTCCCTCCTGCTCTCAGTGGCCACAGCCATCTTGGTTGGGTTTTATTTGCATGTTTTGCTCCTGGTTGGTTGATGGGTGTGGCTGTGGGCGTGGCCTGATAGGAGGCATGGTCAATTTGCAAATTACTCTTTTATTAGATAGGATAGGGGTTCTTGGAAGATGTCATTATAATAACTAAATAGTAACGTATTTATTATTGGCCTATTTTTTGTGAAGCTCTGCCTTAATTCTAAATAATTCCATTAAGTCACTGATTTAAAAAAAAAAATCTTAGGGATCTCAATGAGAAAGCTGGAGTCCCCAACGTTCTTAGTTGTGTTCATTGGCTCAAGAAATGAACTTACAGTACTTACAGTGTACCATGCACTACTGCAGTCCACAGCTCAGTAAGATACTGTCCCTTCCCTTAATGAATATGTTTTTAAGCGGATGGGAGAGTGACCAGTAAATTACTGATGGGTGGGATTCCCGCCAGGCTAGGGATGGGCCAAGTCAGCCCACACAGGGGGAGGGTGGCAAGAAGGCCAGGGACAATTTCTTCTAAGAGAAGACATTTAAACTGTTTTCAAGGGCCATTCAAAGTTAACAAAGCAAAGAACAAGGGGACAGAGGATAACATTTCAGGAGGAAGGACACAACCCCTTTTATCGGGAACCACCGGGTTGCTGAGAGTTGTGGCTAGAGGGAGTTTCAGCCTTCCCTGCCATCTAGCATAGAAAGCAGTGGGCCCTCGCTGCTCCTTCTCCATCTGGTTATTAAGCTGTGCTTGCCAAAAGGGGAAGATGTGGAGAAATTCCATCAGTGAGCATTTCTGAAGGTTGAGGTTATACCATAACTCCCCCAGTTTGAGACATGGGGAGGTGCAGGAATGTGTGTGTGTGTGTGTGTCTTTTATGTATATGCCATTTTTGTTGAAGGGATGAATACTAGTAAAGTAGGGTTATAGACTTGAGACTCTTGGTCTGCATACATTCCCCCCCACCTCCTAGCAATTACTTTTTTTTAAAAGCCAGTAGAAAATTAAAAATTAATGATATATATGATAGCCTACAAAACTAAAAGTCAATAAGAGGACTGGGAGGTGGGGAGGGTAGCCATGAACGTTCTCCTGCAGGGCGGCTTAGTGGTCCCTCATGCAGGTGGCCGAGTGGAAAATCACCGAGGTTTGTTGAAGGATGGGCAACATGCCTTGCGGGGACCCATGTGTCACATTCAAACCAGGAAGCAGGTGACAGAAACCACAAGCAGATGGAAGCCCATGAATGGACTGTATCTGAGGGCGAGGCTCAAGCGACATGGACGCTGGTTTCAGAGAGGATATCCGCTGAGTCTGTAGGAGACTCCCCGCCGCACCTGCCCCCTCCCCGCCCCCCCAAATCCCAGAGTGATGGGAAATGGGGAGGCAGCGCTGCTAAAAATACCTTGTGCTTATTATTGGTACCTTGCCGAGGTTCCAGGGGCCAATACCTACAGGCTGTATTTGTAGGACAGAAAATTCTAGGCTCTCATAACAAATTAAAACAGAGGTGAAGTGGAGGGTCCTAATGCCAACACCTTTTATTCATTAGTGTTGATGACGTATCCACTCATGAGTTCCTCTGCCCGAGGCACTGGATGAGCAAAGACCTGTGTTCCGAGGAAGTGCCAGGAATTTTCCAAAAGGAAATCGGAAGTGCACAAGAAAACATGGGCAGCAGAGATGAAACGCAGAGTAATTATATTCATCATGTGTTTCTCCAGAAGATTCTCAGAGAGGGACATATTAGGGCAAGCAATTCAAGGAGTGGATATTTGCTTACCAAGTACTTTGGCTTTAGAAAGGATTAATGGGAGAGTTTTGTTTATAGATGAGTTGCATTGGGGAGAGATGATGGAGCTGAGAAATTGAAAGGTGATGAGGATCTTTATCCAAACAGTCATCACCAAGAAACACCAAATTTTATGAAACAGGAAATGTGTACAAAAGGATACATTTAAGTATGCATTCTTTTTTAAAAATATGTATTTTATTGATTTTTTACAGAGCGGAAGGGAGAGGGAAAGTCAGAAACATCGATGAGAGAGAGACATCGATCAGCTGCCTCTGGCACGCCCCCTACTGGGGATGTGCCCACAGCCAAGGTACATGCCCTTGCCGGAATCGAACCTGGGACCCTTCAGTCCGCAGTCCGACGCTCTATCCACTGAGCCAAACCCGTCTGCATTCTTGAAGAGTTGCTGGCAAAAAAGTCAAAAGGTAAAATACAATGTAAGGTTGCTTGAGAAATTCTATTGCCTATTTATAATGCTCCAAAATCACCCCCTGGTTTATTAGTTTTTTCATTTCCGTGGTCAGCTCCACTTTGCTCAAAGGTAAGTACCTGTTCCTTTGGTCAGAGCATGTGCTTGCTTTGGGTGTTGGGAGACAGGCTCTGAGCCTGGGTAGCACAGCCTCCTTTGCATACGCTGAAGTCATACTGGCATCAGGTTTATTATTGGATGACAGGTTGCACTCCAGTTCCTCCCCTTCCTTTCGGTGGAGAATCTGTAACCAGAAAAGCCAGTTGGACCTCCTGGCTCACTCATCGTTGGGGGCTGATGGAGAAGGAGCAGGTGGACTGTCTTAATGGAATCTACACCTTTCAGAGTCAGGAACCCTGGCGCCTTGCCTGGGAGAGCCTCATATGTATCATAAACTTGAGAGAATTATGGCACTGCCAGCAACCATAGCATTCACTGTGGACATCTAGCCAGGCAGATAAGCCCTCAGTAAGATCTGGGGAGAGAGTGGGATAAAAAAAAACAAAGTGGTACTTTTCATAAAACTAGTTTTGTGGGGCCTTGAAACAGATCATGTAGATAATTGAGACAGAGCCTCACACATTTTCATCATTTTGATGACTGTTCTCCATCTCTAGGGATGGATCACATCACACAAGGAGGACTTTCCATGTACTTTTTTTTAGGCCCAAATTAGAGATCAAAATCCTCTCCAGCAGTCTTTTCAGTTATTTTAGCAAGTCTTACATGACAGACACATGTGTTTGAATGTCCCCTGTTCCCTCCTCCTTTGAACAATGGAACTCTAAACTTGTAGGTGGACACACAGCCAGTTGGTTAAGGACCAGCCTCCCTCACAGTTAAGTGTGGCCATGTGGCTAAACAAGTGAAGATACGAATAATAGCTTTCACTCCTGTGTGCCCGGGAACTATGCTGAGGGCTTGGAAGCATATTGAATTGTTTACTTTTCACATTCACTTCAGAAAATATTAAGAAACAGGCACAAAGACGTTGAGTGACTTGGCCAAGTCCACACAGAAAGTAGATGGTAGTAGCCTTGACTGGTTTGGCTCAGTGGATAGAGTGTCGGCCTGGGTACTGAAGGCTCCCAGGTTCGATTCTGGTCAAGGGCATGTACCTTGGTTTCGGGCACATCCCCAGTAGGGGTGTGCAGGAGGCAGCTGATGGATGTTTCTCTCTCATTGATGTTTCTAACTCTCTATCCTACTCCCTTCCTCTCTGTAAAAAAAAAAAAAAATCAATAAAATAGATATTTAAAAAAAAAAGAAAGTAGATGGTAGAACTGGGCTTCCAACCCCAAACGCAGGCCCCAGCGTTGCATTCCAGCTCACACTCAGCCGCAGGGGGTGCGAGTAGAACTTCCGGGCCATCCATGCCCTCGAAGGGGAGAGGCTTGCTCTCCGTCGCCCCACTCTCCTTCCTAGAAATCACCATCTTCCACTTCAGGCTGGAAGCCGCCTGTGGAGGAGCCTGAGTGCCCAACTCCATAGGACGAGCCTTTCAGTCTGGACTCAGTCTGATGCTCAGCTTGTGACACACAAGAGAAGGAAACTTTTATCTGAGGTTAACCTTTGGCGTTTGGGGAAGGAAGGGAAGTTACAGCCTCACCAGCTTACCTTAGGTAAAGAGGGAGGTTGTGGAGGGAGGGACACAACGTCGTTGAGCACCTACTGTATACAGGCATACCTCAGAGATTATTGCGGGCTCCATTCCAGGCCACTGCCATAAAGTATCGCAATGAAGTGAGTGGTGATCTTCTTTTGCTGGTGGAGTGTCTTGCCTTCGATTTTTTTTTTGCAAAATAGAAAAATCAACATCGGTGAAGCGAAGTGCAATAAAGCCAGGTGTGCCTGTATCCACTGTCTTCAAGGCATCATCTCATTCGCTCCACACAGAAGTTCTGCAAATGGGCCGCCTTCGCCAGGATCTGCAATGAGGGATCTGAGGATCAGGGTGGGTCCATCACTCGCCTGAGATCACATAGTTTGGTTGATAGGCTAAACTTTCAACAAAGCTTTCCCACAGGCCTTTTTCTCACCATTCTACAGCGACTCATTCATAAGAGGCATGTCTACATCTCTATCATGGTTCACAGCCCTTTTATGAGTTATTCCTCAAAGCAATCTGATCACCCTGGTACTCTTAGTTCCATTTTTGTGGGTAAGAAAACAAGACAAACAATTATATCCCCAAAGTCAACAGAAGGCCAAGGTTTTAAGAGCCACAGCTGCAGAAATTCAAGGCTGGTGACGGCTCTACACGTAGAACCCATTTGGGAACCCAGAAGTCCTTATTCTTGAGATCTATGAAGTATTTTCTCGTTTGTATGAATTCAACGGTGGAGGATGGGAGTGGAGGCAGGTCAGTTGCTGCTGACACAGAAGTGCTGTGTTTAACCTGAGTTTATTTTTATTTATTTATTTATTTATTTTTATTGGTTTTTTGCAGTATAATAGTAGTACATGTTTTCCTTCCCCCTCCCCCTAACCTGAGTTTTAGAGGTTTTTCCTGAAAGGTTTAACTGTAGTCAAGGGTTATTGGTCACATTAGACCTTCCAGGTTGCAGGGGATAGTCACATAAGGCTCCAACCTGGAAACTGACCCTCTTCCCGCGACAAAGGTGCGGGTTCCCGAGGCCCTCCCTCACTCTGCCCATGTATGGCCTCCAGAAGGGAGACCCAAGACCCCCGAGTCCTGTGGTGCCTCCTCTCTTCCTTCCTGCAGGAGACCAGCTGTCTCTGTTCCTGGTCTACTGGGGGGCAATGTTGGCCAAAAGTTCCCCACTACATAACCTCCTGGGACAACCAGGGCAGCCAGACTGAGATGGAATTTGCATCTATCACTCAATTCCCAGGCAGGGGGCGCCCAATAGTGTAGCTTAAGCCCACTGCCTGCCTCCTCACCCCATTGACAATGGCAGGTGCACTTGCATCCTTATGGGATTGGGGAGGGTCACTCCTATAGAAGCAGTAAGAACCAGAAGACAGTTCAGGGGTCCTCACTCCGCTCTGGCTGCACGTTAAGATCACCCACGGAACTTAAAAGACTATCAAAGTCCAGGCCCCACCCCTGCCCCCAGAGACTATGATTTAGTTGGTCTGGAGGGGATGGAGTCCTGCCATTGGTGTTTTGGGGAAAGTTCCTCAGGGGATTCTTCGTGGGACACAGTAGGTGTTTTTTTTTTGTTTTGTTTTGTTTTGTTTTGTTTTCAATATATCTTAGCAAAGAACCCTTTCAAAACTAAGGAATCAGTGCTGAACATTCTGTCTCTGTTAGGGTGGTGAATTCCAAGAAAGCTGCTATCCTATTTGTGGTATTTGATGTAGGCGTAAGGATGGTACATAGCTCCAGGCAAGAATGCAGCCCTAGCTGAAACCAGTTTGACTCAGTGGATAGAGGGTCAGCCTGCGGACTGAAAGGTCCCAGGTTCAATTCTGGTCAAGGGCATGTACCTTGGTTGCGGGCACATCCCCAGTTGGGGAGTGTGCAAGAGGCTGCTCATCGATGTTTCTCTCTCATCGATGTTCCTAAATTTCTATCCCTCTCCCTTCCTCTCTGTAAAAAATCAATAAAATACATTTTTTAAAAAAAGAATGCAGCCCTAAACCAATGGCCAGCAAACTCATTAGTCAACAGAGCCAAATATCAACAGTACAACGATTGAAATTTCTTTTGAGAGCCAAACTTTTTAAACTTCAACTTCTTCTAACGCCACTTCTTCAAAATAGACTCGCCCAGGCCATGGTATTTTGTGGAAGAGCCACATTCAAGGGGCCAAAGACCCGCATGTGGCTCAAGAGCCGCAGTTTGCCAACCACGGCCCTGGTCTTGTATCTTTACAAGAATCGATTCTGAGACTGCCTGCCTGCCCAGTTCTCTACCCCTGCCCAGTCCAGAGCCGCACCCCTAGATGTCAGCCTGGAACTTGCTCTCTCCGAACTGCTTTCTTTCTTTCTTTTAAAAAAATATATTTTATTGATTTTTTACAGAGAAGAAGGGCAAGGGATAGAGAGTTAGAAACATCCATCAGCTGCCTCCCACACACCCCCAACTGGAGATGTGTCCGCAACCAAAGGTACATACCCCTGATAAGAATCGTACCCGGGACCCTCCAGTCTGCAGGCCGACGTTCTATCCAGTGAGCCAAATCAGTTTCGGCTCCAGACCGATTTCTGAAGGCAGGAAAGGTGGGGTAAAGATGAGGCCTCCGGAGGCTCACCTAGGTGCCCACAGCACAGAACACCATTTTTTCTTAATCTGAAGTCTGAACCAGGGGCAAGTTTCCACTCTACTTACGATCCCTGCCTTTGCACGGTGCTCATCAAGCAGGCTCTTGTTTTCTCTCGGCCAGATAGCATCAGAGGGAACTAACTGAAAGCTACTGCGCAACAATTGTCCTTTTATCCAAGGTGACCTTCAGTGGGGGAGGGGGCCCTTCGCTTTATTATCCTCCACATTAGCTTCATGGGAAAGGATCTGTGCCCCTCCCTTCCCCAATGCCCATCATCACCCCAACCCTGGCTTTTCCTGGTCACCTTTCAATCTCCCCAACTCCCTCCTTTTTCTTTTCTTGGGAAAGATCAGGTTCCCTAAAATGGGCTGAGGCAGATGTTAAACACAAAACCAGAGGACTTAAATCTGTGGAAGGTAGGCGGCCTGCAGCCATCAGGGACCAGTGGAATATGGCAGAGGTGACATAGAAAGACGGAATGAACCAGGAATTTGGTCATTTCTGAAAGGGAAGAGCCGGACTGCAAAGACAGCTGCCATTCTGGACTGTGTGACTTGGCAGCCACCATGTAGGCTGCGTGATATGTAAACTTACCTGGGGGCTGCCATCTTGAAATCACAAAGACCAACAAACACCTCCCTTTGAATTAGCCAATCACAAAAGACCGTGCGCTTGAGCTCCAATCAAGAGCAAATGGACAGGACAGGTCACGTGTGTTAGGGATTATTTGCTTCACTAGCTCCAGCCCTCACCCAACCAATCAGAATCGGCCAACTCAGTGATTCGAGTCTGGTCCCACCTCCCTATAAAATCGTCAGGTTTTTGGATATTTTTCTCTTTTGTGTCCTGCCCCTGTGTCGGTGGGGCAGAGGGCCAAGCCCAGGCTTGAATGAAGGCTCTTTTGCTTTTGCATTGGACTCGGCTCCCTGGTAGTCTTTGGGGATCATGAAATCTGGCATAACAATCTCCCCAGATATGGCTTAGATGAGCAGCCAGTGGAAACTGTGACAGTAGGCCACCATTCCTTAGGTCTTCCTGCAGCAGGGCTTGAGGTTGAAGGATGAGTTTCCATGTGACAGGATGGGGATGGTGGGCAGTGAGGTAGCCTCCCCCACATCTATCATACCCTCCATCATTGAGGGGTGTCTGGAAAACCATTCATGTCTGGGCATTTATCAGAAGAGAAGACCTTTACTGTCACCAGAGCTTCAAGAATCTGTGACTCCATTCAACGCGTTGGATAACTCTTGGGTGCTGATGACACAGGCACGAAGCTAGGCACTGAGAATAAGGCTGTGAACAAAACAGGCAAAATCTCTGACCTCACAGACCTTCCATTCCAGATGGGGAGACAGGAAATGGATGGTAAATGGGGAGAAGAGCCACATAGACAGATAAGGGAGAGAAGAGGGAAGGAGGTGTGCTGCTTATCTAGCTAGGGAAGACCTCTCAGGAATGGTGACCTCTGTCCCAAAGACCTGAGGGGCATCATGGAGCACGTTCCCATGGGAAGATCTGGGAGATAACCTTCTGGGCAGAGGAAACAGCGAGAGCAAGGAGCTCAAAGAGAGTCACCGCTGGGCCAAAAAGGGTATCGTGGGGCTGAAGGGGAATGAACAGGAGGGAGGCAGTGGGGGTGCAGGTAAGAGAGACGTTGGAGACTGATGCTGCAGGGTCTTCTATATAGTGGCAAGAACCCGGGGATTTCTTCTGAGTGAGGGAAAGTGGCCATTGAAGGGTTCCAAGCGGAGGAGAGGCCCATTCACACATGGGTGTTAGAAGGGTCACGGTGACACTAAGGAGCAGAGAAGGCAGGGAGACCGGTGAGGAGAAAACTGCAAAAACCTAGATAAGCAATAATGGTGGATTGATCCCCCTGGTCCTGGAACTGTGGAGGGGGTGGGAAGCCGTGGGTTATGGGTATATTTTCAAAATAGAGCCAACAGGACTTTCTGAGGGATTGGAGAGAAAGAAGAACCGACAAGGACTGCCAGGGTTTGGCCTGAAGATCAGGAAGGATGGGATTGCCATTAACTGAGATGAGAAGTCAGTAAAGGGGACTTTATTTACTGCTCCAGGGTGACATGGCCAGCTGCTTCCCGTCCTTCCTGGCACCCAGAGAGGAATAAATAACAAACAAACAAGACTTTTCTGAAGACAATGATGACTACTGGAGGCTAGCCCTAGAACCTTGGAGAGAGCTATTGGTTTTTTATAATTAACTAGAGGCCCAGTGCATGGATTCATGCACATTTAAAGGACATTAATTAGAAGGTGGCCAGCAGGGCAGGACTGGGTGAGAAGGGCCGGACACACCCTGGAGCCAACCTCCCATGGTTCCTCTGCACCATGGGCGATGTCAGGGCTTGAAGGGCATCTTTTAAATGGAAAGATGCCCAGATTTTGTTCCTTTTTCAAATAGGTCTACCATGTGACTTCAACTCCATTCTCTCTCTTCTCTCACGTTCCAACCACATCTAGGTTCTAATAAAGACCAAGCTGAGACTCATTTGCTAGTGAAGAGTCAATATTTTTGTATCTAAGGACTGTACGCTGTAGGCAAATGCCAAGAGGCTTGGGCTGATTTTAGGCATGAACAAAAGCTGGCCTATTTTAAATAGCGCTGGTCACTGGATCTCTCTCATCCTTGATCTGGGAGGCAGCAGTGTAGCCAGAAGCACAGATTCGGAAGCCGGAACACCTGGCTTTGAATCCAGCTCTGCCATTTCTCCCTGTGTGACTGTTAACAGCTGATTTAACCTGTAATATTTCCACTGTAAACCAGGGATCTTCCTAAGAGCATCTACCTTCTAAGTGCTAGTGTCGGGATTACATTAATCGATACTGTGAAGCAGTGAGAACAGCGACCACCTGCTACCAAACAACAGTAACCATCGGCAGTTACGATCTCATCTTTACATTGTCAGTATCAATTGAGCTCATACATTCATACATGTAAAGTCCTCAGCGTCGTTCCTGGACATGGGAGTAGGCATTACTTTCACCCTTTGTTCATTTGTGCAACGCGTGTTTTGTGAGCAGCTACTGTGTGGCCGGGTCTGGGCACTGGGGGAACAGCAGTGAAGGAAACCAACTAAACCCCTGCCCTTTTGGAGCTTACATGCTAAGGCTATTAAGGTGGTCATCAGGGGTGACCTTACCATGCAGGGCATGGCGCTTAAGCCATAAGCTCCTCAATTGCACAGACCCTTTCATAGGCTCGATGAGGGCCCCTAACCAATGGCTTGGATTTTTTGCCTAATTTTGTATTCATACTTGCGTATCCTCTTTCTTTCTTTAAAAATGTATTTTATTGATTTTTTACAGAGAAGAAGGGAGAGGGATAGAGAGATAGAAACATTGATCAACTGCCCCCTGCACACTCCCTGCTGGGGATGAGCCTGAAACCAAGGTACATGCCCTTGACCGGAATCAAACCCGGGACCCTTCAGTCCCCAGGCCGATGCTCTATCCACTGAGCCACACCCGCTAGGGCCATATGCTCTTTCTTTTTTTTTTTTTTTTTTTTTTTTTAATTATTTTTTATTGATTTTTTGCAGTATAATAGTAGTACATGTTTTCCTTTCCCCCTCCCCCTTATCCTCCCCCCAGCCTCCCCCACCCCCCAGCACATATCCCCAGCTTCCCCCCTCCCCGCCCCAGTGTCTTTCATTCATTGGTTATGTTCATATGCATGCATACAAGTCCTTCCGTTGATCTCCCCCCGCATCTGCCTCCCATCCACCCAAGCCCCCCCCTGTAGCTTGACAGCCTGTTCAAGGCCATCCTGCCTCTATATCAATCACTCTCCCCTGTTTCTTTTCTTCAAAAATATCTTGCCTCTGCATACTAGAAATAAATGTATAAGAACAAAAAGTGTTTCATTCTCGGTTTCAACGTCCAACTTTTCTGAGTCCCAGTTTCAGTGTCAAATAATTCATTATGTGTATAAGTCAGCAATGGTATCCAGATGGTGGACATATCGTGTCAATGCATGATCCATCCTCTCTGGTTTGGTCCTGGGCTGCCTGCAGACATGCACAGCTGCTGACTGCTAGTATGGCAAGGTGTCGTCAGTGTCCCCCATCTCTGGACCATCCTCATGGCTGGAACAGATCCATCAGTTCCTCACCGTCGCAGGAACCCACATGGTCTTGGAGTTGTTCTCTGAAAACACACAAACACATTCTCGACCAAAAGTTAACAAAGGGATCCTCTATGCAAAATAGACTTGGGATTCTTTTTAATTTTTGCCTAAATGATTTTCCTTTGGCTTATTTTGACACCATGTGTGTTTTTTCATGGGTGTCCTGCTATTGTTTTTACAAATGGAATTTACTTTACTGGAGTAAGAATTTTCTAGATGTATTTTACTTACTCAATATTTTTTTTGTCCCTTTCATGATATTACCCCGCTGTCCCCTCCCCTTTTTTGATTAATGGGGACTTTTGGAAATTTTCTATTGCAGTCTTGATAATTTTAAATTTTAATTTTTGTACACAAAGTGACTGCTTTAGGTTCTTTGGATGTTAGGCAATTTTACAGAGAGATGAACTACTGATAGATTTTTCAGTTAATGTTTTAGGAAAAGCTTTTTGTCCAGTACACTATAATTTTCTTGAGTATTCTCATATTTCACTTGGCCAATTTAAATTAATCTGAAAACTTGATTACTATTTTCCTGTCAATTTTAATACTCAAGCAGAAATCTTAGTTTACCCTGTGAATACTAGTGGAAAGGAATATTTGCAATTTTGAGTAGGTCCCGAGCATTCCTGGTAATAGACTGAATTTAGATATAGAGCAGCTATTGCTGGCCGAGTCTCTGTCTGCCACCTGGGTCCCCGTATGAGTTGTGTGTGGGAGGCGAAGCAGCCGTGGGGGTAGGAGACCTCCCTTAGGAGGGTTGAGAATTCAAACCCCTGCAAGGTTTGTGGATGAGGGTCTGTGCCCCACCTCTGTTGACCTTTTAGTTCTCTCCTGTTGGCCCCTCTGCGACTGTGCCTGTCTTAGGTTGTTCCTTCCCTGAGGAATCTTACCCGTCTCTGGCTAATCAGCCATCCTCTGGGGCCAAACAGGGTGATGTGAGGTTCAGTTCTGTCTCCTTTGTAGTCTATGCCCCCCTGTGGCCTCCACGTCCAGTACCTGCCTTGGGGTCCCCTAGCCTGCTGGCGGGGTCCCGGTACTGATCACATATCTCGGGGGACCCAGGTTTCTTCTCCAGAGAGGGCCCAGCTCACACCATTGGTCGAGATACAGATCCATGGTGCCAGCTGCCCAAAGGCTTCAGCCACACCTCGAACTGAAAACTCTGGCATCAGCTGTGTGTATTTGGATAGTAACAAGAAGGTCCCTCTTGGCAGAAAGGGCAAGAAGGGCCAATATAGAATGCTCGGATGCCTTCCCAGTGCCTTAATTCCTTCTGAAAGGGATTAATTTCTTTCCTATTCTTTTTTAAGTTGCTGCCCAACATTCAAAGAATTAGTTTGTAAGTTTATTTGGGATAATTGTATAATATGCTGTTGTCAAATATCAAATATTATAATGACATTGTAGAATAATATCATGTAAGGGTATTATGGTGTCATGGGAGGTTAAGCAGGGCCTAGCCTAAGGACTGGTCTCCATAGGATATGACAAGCTCTAGGCCATGTCAATTCAATGTCAGACTAGCTGCCATTTTTTTATAATTTTATATAAACTTTGTCAGGGATGTAAAAACACAAATCACTTACCTCAGTTCAAGAGTTCAAGTATATTGACTTTTCCACTTACTCTCGCCACCTGCCACTTACCCTGAGGTTTGACATTCTGATGGACTTTTCTCAGTCTCTGGATCTATTCTTGTTCATCAGTCTATGTCATTGATTGTATTCCTCAAATGAGTGAGATCATGTGATATTTGTCTTTCTCTGCCTGGCTAATTTCACTTAGCATAATGCTCTCCAAATCCATCCATGTTGTTACAAATGGTAGGAGCTCCTTCTTTTTTTCCGCGGCGTAGTATTCCATTGTGTAAATGTACCATAGTTTTTTGATCCACTCATCTGCTGATGGGCACTTCGGCTGTTTCCAAATCTTAGCTATGGTAAATTGTGCTGCTATGAACATAGGGGTACATATATCCTTTCTAATTCGCCTTTCTAATTTCTTGGGGTATATTCCTAGAAGTGGGATCACTGGGTCGAATGGGAGCTCCATTTTTAGTTTTTTGAGGAATCTCCATACTGTTCTCCACAGTGGCTGTACTAGTCTACAATCCCACCAGCAGTGCACAAGAGTTCCTTTTTCTCCGCATCCTCGCCAGCACTTGTCGTTTGTTGATTTGTTGATGTAAGCCATTCTGATAGGTGTGAGATGGTACCGCATAGTCGTTTTGATTTGCATCTCTCGGATAATTAGTGACTTTGAGCAAGTTTTCATGTGTCTCTGGGCCTTCCTTTTGTCTTCTTTCGTGAAGATTCTATTTAGGTCTGTTGCCCATTTTTTTATTGGATCATTTGTCCTCTTTTTATTGAGTTGGGTGAGTTGCCTGTAGATGCTTGAGATTAAACCTTTATCACTAATAACATTTGCAAATATGTTCTCCCATACAGTGGGTTTTCTTGTTGTTTTGTTGATGGTTTCTTTAGCTGTGCAAAAGCTTTTGATTTTGATGTAGTCCCATTTGTTTATTTTCTCTTTAGCTTCCATTGCCCTCGGAGCGGTATCATCAAAGAAGTTCTTTTGGCATATGTCTGAGATTTTTCTTCCTGTAGATTCCTCTAATATTTTTATGGTTTCCTGTCTTACGTTTAAGTCCTGTATCCATTTTGAGTTTATTTTTGTGTATGGTGTAAGTTGGTGCTCTAGTTTCATTTTTTTGCATGTATCTGTCCAATTTTCCCAACACCATTTATTGAAGAGACTGTCTTGACTCCATTTTATGTTCCTGCCTCCTTTGTCAAATATTAATTGAGCATAGTGGATTGGGTTGATATCCGGATTCTCTATTCTATTCCATTGATCTATATGTCTGTTCTTGTGCCAGTACCAGGCTGTTTTAAGAACAGTAGCCTTGTAATACAGCTTGAAATCTGGTATGGAAATCCCACCGACTTTGTGCTTCTTTCTCAGGATTGCTGTGGCTATTCGGGGCCTTTTTTTGTTCCAGATGAATTTTTGGAGAGTTCTTTCTAGGTCTGTGAAATATGCCATTGGTATTTTAATGGGGAGTGCATTAAATTTATAGATTGCCTTGGGTAGTATGGACATTTTAATTATGTTGATTCTCCCAATCCATGAACATGGAATGTTCTTCCACCTGTTTACATCTTCCTCTATCTCTTTTTTCAGTGTCCTGTAGTTTTCCACAAATAGATCTTTTACCTCCTTAGTTAAGTTTATTCCTAAGTATCTTAATTTTTTTGGTGTGATGGTAAATGGGATTGCTTTTTTAGTCTCTCTTTCTGTAAGTTCACTATTAGTGTATAGAAATGCCATAGATTTCTTGGCATTAATTTTGTAGCCTGCTACATTGCTGAACTCATTTATTAAATCTACTAACTTTTTTATGGAGTCTTTCGGGTTTTTTATGTACAATATCATGTCATCTGCAAATAAGGATAGCTTAACTTCTTCTTTTCCAATTTGGATGCCTTTTATTTCTTCTTCTTGTCTAATTGCAATGGCTAATACTTCCAGTACTATGTTGAACAGGAGTGGTGAAAGTGGGCAACCCTGTCTTGTTCCTGTTCTTAGGGGAAATGGTTGTAGTTTTTGCCCATTGAGTATGATGTATGCTGTGGGTTTATCGTATATGGCTTTTATTATGTTGAGGTATGATCCTTCTATTCCTACCTTATTGAGAGTTTTTATTAAGAAAGGATGTTGGATTTTGTCAAATGCTTTTTCTGCATCAATTGATATGACTATGTGATTTTTATCTCTCAATTTGTTTATGTGATGTATCACATTTATTGATTTGCGGATATTGTACCATCCTTGCATTCCTGGGATAAATCCTACTTGGTCGTGGTGTATGATCTTTCTGATGTACTGCTGGATCCGATTTGCTAGAATTTTATTGAGGATTTTGGCATCTATATTCATGAGGGATATTGGCCTGTAATTCTCTTTCATTGTGTCGTCTTTATCTGGTTTTGGTATTAGGGTGATGCTAGCTTCATAGAAGGAGTTTGGAAGTTTTCCATCCTCTTGAATTTTCTGGAATAGTCTGAGGAGTATAGGTTTTAGTTCTTCCTTGAATGTTCGGTAAAACTCCCCTGTGAAGCCGTCTGGCCCTGGGCTTTTGTTTGCTGGAAGCTTTATGATGACTGCTTCAATTTCTTCCACAGTTATTGGTCTATTGAGTTGTTTAGATTCTTCTTGATTGAGTTTTGGGAGGTTATATTTTTCTAGAAACATATCCATTTCGTCCAGGTTGTCCAGTTTGTTGGAGTAGAGTTGTTCATAGTATTTTTTAACAATCCTTTGTATTTCAATGGGGTCTGTTGTTATTTCACCTCTTTCATTTCTGATTTTATTTATTAGGGTCCTCTCTCTTTGCTTCTTGGTGAGTCTGGCTAGAGGTTCATCAATCTTGTTTATCCTTTCAAAGAACCAGCTCTTGGTTTCGTTGATTTTCTGTATTGTTTCTTTGGTCTCTATGTCATTTATTTCTGCTCTGATCTTTACTATTTCCTTCCTTCTGCTTACACTGGGCTTTTCTTGTTGCTTTCTTTCTAACTCTTTGAGTTGTTGGGTTAGATAATTTATTGCCGCTGTTCCTAGTTTTTTGCAGTAGGATTGTAGAGCTATGAACTTCCCTCTCAGAACTGCTTTCACTGTGTCCCATAGATTTTGGATTGTTGTGCTATCATTGTCATTTGTTTCCATGATGTTTTCTATCTCTTCCTTAATCTCTCTAGTAACCCAGTCATAGTTTAATAGCATGCTGTTTAGTCTCCATGTGTTCGATTTCTTTGGA
The DNA here is from genome assembly GCA_027563665.1 of Antrozous pallidus. Classification (NCBI taxonomy): domain Eukaryota; kingdom Metazoa; phylum Chordata; class Mammalia; order Chiroptera; family Vespertilionidae; genus Antrozous; species Antrozous pallidus. The sequence continues at coordinate 49,717,009 of CM050524.1, read as the reverse complement.
TTGTTTCTATTGTAGTTGATTTCCAGCTTTATGCCACTGTGATCTGAGAATATACTTGATATGATTTCTATCTTCTTGAATTTGGAGAGACTTTGCCTATGACCTAATACATGGTCTATCTTTGAGAATGACCCATGGGCACTTGAAAAGAATGTATATTCTGTGGCTTTGGGGTGAAATGATCTAAAGATGTCAATTAATTCCATCTGGTCCAGTGAGTCATTGAGAATTGATGTTTCTTTACTGATTTTTTGTTTAGAGGATCTGTCCAATGGTGATAATGGGGTATTAAAGTCTCCTACTATGATTGTATTGCTGTCTATCTCTCCCTTGATGTCCTCTAGGAGTTTTTGTATATATTTGGGTGCTCCTGTATTGGGTGCGTATATGTTTACAAGAGTTATTTCTTCTTGTTGAATTGCTCCCTTTAGTATTATGAAGTGGCCTTCTCTATCTCTTGTTATGTCTTTCACTTTGAGATCTAATTTGTCAGATATAAGTATGGCTACCCCAGCTTTTTTTTCATTTCCATTCGCCTGAATAACTTTTTTCCAACCTTTCATCCTCAGTCTGTGTGCGTCTTTTTTTCGGAGGTGGGTTTCTTGTAGACAGCAGATACATGGGTTGTGTTTTCTTATCCAGTCTATTACCCTATGTCTTTTGATTGGAGCATTTAACCCGTTTACATTTAAAGTTATTATTGATAGGTGCTTATATGTTGCCATTTTTGTTCTTTGCCCCTGTGATCCTTCTTCGCTTCCTATTTCTTTTTACAGCAGATCCTTTAGCATTTCTTGCATTGCTGGTTTGGTGGTGACGAATTCCCTTAGTCCTTTTTTATCTGTGAAGCTCCTGATTTGACCTTCAATTTTTATTGAGAGCCTTGCTGGGTACAGTATTCTAGGATTCAGACCCTTCCTTTGCATGACTTTGTAGATTTCATTCCACTGCCTTCTGGCCTGATAGGTTTCTGTTGAGAGATCACTTGTTAGTCTGATGGGTGTTCCTTTGTAGGTGACTTTTTGTCTCTCTCTGGCAGCTTTTAAGATTCTTACTTTGTCATTGGTGTTTGCCAATTTAATTATAATATGCCTTGGCGTAGGTCTTTTGGGGTTTATTTTGCTTGGGACTCTGTGAGCTTCTTGGATTTGTGTGGGTTTTTCCTTTCCTATACCAGGAAAGTTTTCTGTCATTATTTCTTCCAACAGGTTTTCTATTCCTTGCTCAGTTTCCTGTCCTTCTGGAAGCCCAATTATGCGGATGTTGTTTTGTTTCATGTTGTCCCAAAGTTCTCTTAGGCTCTCCTCCTGCTTTTTAATTTTTTTTTCTAGTATCTGCTCTACTTGGTTATTTTTTCCTACCTGGTCTTCTAGCTCACTGATGCGATCCTCTGCTTCTTCTAGTCTACTCTTAATACTTTCTATTGAGTTCTTTACTTCAGCAATGTCACTTTTCATTTCTTCATGGCTCTTCATCATTTCTTCCTGGGTCTTCCTCATTTCCTCTTGGGTCTTACTCATATTATCAAATTTGTCTTCCATTCTTTTCAGCCACCTTATGACCATTTCTCTGAATTCTTTCTCTGACAGGTTGTTAACTTCCATTTCGTTTACCTCCTTTTCTGGCGAGCCTTGCTTTTCTTTCATATGTGGGCTATTTCTTTGTCTTCCCATGGTCTCTCTTCTCTGTGTATGTGGTTATGTAGTTCTCACTCTCCTTTCCTTGCTGGAGTTTAGAGCTCCCTGGGCTCTGCGCGCCACCTGGTCGCCGGTGCTCCGTGCTCCGGGAGCCCCAGAGGTCCCGCCGGTACCGCGAACGGCAGCTGTATGTTTTCCGGCTCCTCTCGTTCAAGATGTCGTGGTCCGCCTCCCCATATGCTCTTTCTTAAGTGGGCCCTCAAAACTGCAAAAGCTTCTGACCCCACAAAGCCTGGATCTGCCTTCAAGTTCATTATTAGTAGTGATCATTATTATTTAGGTAACAATAGCATATTATTATTATTATTTTGAAAATGAGGCAATGTTGTAGGTGACTTCTGAGGTGTTATATTATTACCCTGAATGTTTGTGCTTTTAAGTATCCCAGAGAAGGTGGACTCACCGGCTGGGGAGAGAGCCGTATGTATACAAATCAGGGTTACCGCATCTCCTCCTTTGTCACCGCCCATGTCCCTGTTGGCACAGTGCACCATCTAGTTAATAGCCCGAAAGAAAATTGCTTGCGATGAAGCGTTGTCTCAAGGCTGTGGACTGGGCTAGGATTCTTTTAGTAGGAAGGGGATTCAGAGACCATGGGCCCCCAAACCCTTAATTTATAAATACAAAGGCAACCCGGCTGGCTGGCTGGCTGCTCAGAGCGAAGGCATGAACTTCCTCCTCTTCCTCACAGCAGCCTGGACCAACGTCCAGACAGGGACAACCTACGCTTGTCAAAATGCCAGGGAGTGGGTGTTCAGGCATTTGTTCACACTGTGCCTTCTGCTCGGGCACCGGCAGCCCACATGCAAATATGACTTCCAGCCTGCCCGGCGGAGTGGCCTGTTTGGATGGCAAACAAGACTTTGCTCCCTCCGAGTGCCTCTGTACACACAGCACGTACAGCCCACCTCACCCCATGCAGCTGACTTGGGAAAACAAAGGTATTTGTGGATAGGCACAGTCATTAGAGATGTATGCAGAACATTTACTCTACAGGGTTCTAAGTCCCGCTAGGAAAAATAAAATAAACTTCTGCGTTTGGGATTGGAAATATCTAAGCAAGTAGGTTTTTAAAAATAGTTTGACATTTTAACCCTAGCCAGGTGTGGTTTCATATCAGTATCGTGTGCTGTTTTTGCCATTCTGAAAAAAAAGGTATATTAGAATTGCCTGTCATATAGATCTTTGGGAAGAATTACATGCAAAATTAATTTACTCCTTAAGCCAGACAAGCATATATAATGATCTGCTGTAGCTAGGATTGCAGGTTTTGGCTTTTTTTTTTTTTCTTTAAGTGCTGGGAATAGCAATTGTGTGCAAAAGGAAAGATTTGGATGAGGGCTTTCAAATAATTACTCCATTAGAGCTGGTTTATTAACTTTTGATATTAAATGAATACATTGATGGCATACTTATTCTAAGAACAAATTATCTTTAACCTTCTCCATGTATCCAAATGTTCACACAACTTTCAAAAAGTATACTGGGCAACCTTTTAAAAACGCCTTTCAGCCCTGGCCAGTGTAGCTCAGATGGCTGGAACATGGTCCCAGACACCAAAGGTGGCGGGTTGAATTCCCAGTCAGGGCACATGCCCAGGTTGTGGGTTCAGTCCCCAGTTCGGTTGTGGGTGCATGCGGGAGGCAACCAATTGAGTTTCTCTCTCACATAGATGTTTCTCTTTCTCTAAAATAAAATTTAAAAATCAATTAAAAATCAATTTAAAAATGCCTTTCATACAATGGTTGTTTAAATGAACATTCTTCACAAGCTCAATAACTTCATTGCAAACGATTTTTAAAAGCACAGCTTAAAGTACGAGGGGATCTGAAATGGATGGTAATTTTGATTTCAGTTGTTTTGTCTTCCCACCCAGTTCCTGCCTTTTTGTTACCATAACACATTGTATAAACTTCCATCAGAACCAGGGGTAGTCTGAGTTTCCACGTCACGTCTGGGTATTTATATTAATAGCGTCTCCTGTGACCCTCAAAACTGTCCCACCTTCAGGATAAATTACCTGGTCGCCCTAATGATAGTGCAGGTCACATTGAGTTCTGGTGTCTCTGTGTGGAGACTCTGGGTTCCTTGGGGAGGGGAACCTGTCTTTGTTCTTTTTGCCCTTTTGTCCTCAGTGCCTAGAACAGGAACATTAGCGCCGAGAGCTATTGGGGATGTGTTTACTGAAGATTAACAGCCAGTCAGTCCCCAAAGGACTGGAATTCCCTATTGAGATACATTGATTACGTGCAGCTGTAATGATTTCATTCTATTTGCTGAAGTGGGATTGAGCCTATTAGCGAATCAGCAGTTGGCTGTTAGTATGGTAGACAAAGAAACGGTGATAAAAGGAAAAAAAAATATACCAGGCCAAAGGAAAGCAGAGGAGGAGGTGAACATGACCCAAAGCCAGGCAGAATTCCAAATGCAGAAATGACCCCAGAATCTTTTTTACCTAACAGGATCTGCTACTGCAAAACCAACGTTTGGAAAATGCAATCTACCCTGCAGTCAAAAATTATACAGATCTTCCAATATTTACAGTCATATAGCCGGGAAGGTAAAATTGTTTCTAGGATACGACTGTGCTTGTAGCTGTAGAATGATATATTTTAATCTGAAAGCAAAAGTGATACTTTATAGGAAGAATTATAATAGCTGTCTGTTCCCTTAGGAAAAGATCCAGGACCCTTGGGGAAATGTATGCTAAGATGCAGTTTTAATGTTATGTAGTTTACTTTTACTTAGCAAGGTAGTAGACATAGTCATTTTGATGCATACACCACTTATTCTCTTGTTGAAATTATTCCCACTAGGTGGGTATTTGGAGGTAGGTTAGGTCATGAGAGTAGAATCCTCATGAGTAGGATTAGTGGCCTTATAAGAAGAGGTCAGAGAACTAGCTTTCTTTCTTTCTTTTTTTTTAAAAAAATACCTTTTTATTGACTTTAGACAGGAAGGGAAAGGGAGAGAGAGAAACATCAATGGTGAGAGATGAGAGAGAGAGAGAAAGAGAGAGAGAGAAAGAGAGAGTCATCAATAGGCTGGGTCCTACACGCTCCCTCCTGGGAATGGAGCCCACAACCTGGGCATGCGCCCTGACTGGGAATGGAACTGTGACCTCACGACTCACAGGCCGATGCTCCACCACTGAGCCGTGGCAGCTGGGCTAGCTTTCTTCCTTCTACCTTGTGAGGATACAACCCAGAGAATGGATTTCACCGGACCCCAGCACTGGCACCCTGACCTCAGATCTCCAGCTTCCAGAAATGTTAGAAGTAAATTTGTGTTGTTTATAAGCCACCTCATGGATGATATTTTGTCTTAGCAACCTAAATTAAGACAAGTCAAAAAGAGGTTGCAAAAATAGTTCAGAGAGGCTCCAGGACCCTTCTTCACCCTAATGGCTACATCTGAATAGTATGCTAACCGAACTAGAAAATCCACACCATCATCTCTTTTTGAAATGCCAAGTATTTGGGGGATATCCTGACATAAATATGACAAGAGGCCCCTTGGAATCTTTACACCCAAATAAAACTATTGTACAATGCATCATTATAATAGCAGGACTGAAGAGCAACTTTTATTATTATATGTAACCTGACATCAAGTCACAGGCCTGGACAGATGTCAAAATCCAGAAGCCTACCCTGGCCGGAGTTTCTCAGTGGTTAGAGCGTCGGCCCCCACACCCAAGGGTTTTAGGTTCAATTCCTAGTCAAGGGCACCTGCCTGGGTTGCAGGCTCAATCCCCCATCCCAGTTGGGGTACAAGGGAGAGGCAACCAATGGATGTGTCTGTCACACATTGATCTCTCTGTCTTTTTCTCTCAAAACCAATGGGAAAAAAAAATAACCTCTGGTGAAGATTAACAACAAAAATCCAGAAGTCTCACAAAACATCGCATAGGCTTTGATGGACTATGAATTGGTTTAAGTTCTGTGCCATCCTACTTTACATAAACTGAATTTAGAGTAACAAATGACATTGATGGACCAAACACATTTATACTTAGTGGTAATGAGATTGAGAATACATTTTTCTTTAAAGTACTATTTAAATGCATTATGTATCCTTGGAGCATTGCTGCAAAGAGCAATCAGCAGCATCTGTAAACAATAATAGAATTAAGACACCAATATTTTAGCTGTAATATAAATGCCTACCCTCAAGGCCACACATTAGTTCCGCAAAAGCAGCACATTTTAATTTATTTTGGGAACACCTTCATTTGGTACATCAACTCCTTCTCTCTTGAAGTTGCATTAAGTAAAATCCAAGAAAACCGATAATATGGAAATTAATCCCACCCACTGTTTTTGGTTATTAAGCAGGTGGTTTGGAGGCCTGGAAAACATAATAATGGTACATTTTTTATAGGTCTGAACTACCAGACAGTGGAAAATAGCAAAGCAAACAAATCTTGAAGCCGAAACCAGTTTGGCTCAATGGGTAGGGTGTCAGCTTGCAGACTGAAAGGTCCCAGGTTTGATTCCAGTCAAGGGCTTGTACCTTGGCTGCGGGTGCATCCCCAGTAGGGGTGTGCAAGAGGCAGCTCATCGATGGTTCTCTCTCATTGATGTTTCTGACTTTTTATTCTTCTCCCTGCCTCTCTGTAAAAAAAATCAATAAAATATATATATTTTTAGAAAGAAATCTTGAAGATGAAAACACAAATGTATTTAAGAAAGACTTCTTAAAGATCACCTGGTGGGCAGTCACAGGCCTGGGCACTGGGTACACAATGCTGGATTAAACATATTTTCACAAATCATTTAAGAAGCATTTGAAGAAGGAATTTGAGTCCTAGCTGTTGTCTGAGATCTTTCATTGACACCTTGGGTAATATCTATAAATACCAACATTTAAACTTACAAAAAGTGGCCTAACCAGTTTGGCTCAGTGGGTAGAGCGTTGGCCTGCGGACTGAAAGGTCCAAGCTTTGATTCCAGTCAAGGGCATGTACCTTGGCTGCGGGCACATCCCCAGTTGGAGGTGTGCAAGAGGCAGCTGATGGATGTTTCTCTCCCATCGATATTTCTGACTTTCTGTCCCTCTCCCTTCCTCTCTGTGAAAAATCAATGAAATATATTTAAAAATAATAATAATAAAAAAATAAACTTACAAAAAGGGTGTCAGGGCATTGGAGGAAATCCTGGAGATAACAGTGGAGTACTATTGTCCTAAGAGATCCTAAATACAGGACGTTCTTGATGTCTTAGAGGACAAATAATATGGAAGAACGTTAGATAAGGCCAGGTGGCTCAATTCCCAGTCAGGGCACCTACATGCCCAGGTTGTGGGCTTGATCCCCAGGGTGGGGCCTATTGCTGATTCTCTCTTATCACGGATGTTTCTATCTCTCCCTCTTCCTTCCTCTCTGAAATCAATTTAAAAAATATATTTAACAATATACATGGAAAAACATTTACATAAAGACTCTGGATTGAAAAGTGATTCAGAAGAATAAGACTAAGAACATAAATTTTATTACACACTAGAGGCCCGGTGCACAAAATTCGTGCATGGGGAGGGGGCGGGGGATGTCCCTTAGCCCAGCCTGCACCCTCTCCAATATGGGACCCCTCGAGGGTTGTCCGACTGCCTGTCTAGGCCCAATCCTGGTAGGATCAGGCCTACATGGGCAATCGGACATCCTTCTCACAATCCAGGACTGCTGGCTCCAAACTGCTCACCTGCCTGCCTCCCTCATTGCCCCTAACTGCTTCTGCCTGCCAGCCTGATCACCCACTAACCACTACTCTGCCAGCCTAATTGATGTTTAACTGCTCCCCTGACAGCCTGTTTGCCCCCAACTTCCCTCTCTGCCGGCCTGCTTCTCAGAGACCAAGGTACATTCCCTTGACCAGAATTGAAGCTGGGACCCTTCTGTCCTCAGGCTGACGCCCCATCCTTTCCTTCTCTCCAGAGAAGGAAAACCCTGGACAAAACACTGCTGGGAAGGGCCAGCCACCCCACTGAGCCAAACCGGTTTTGGCTCTTCCTTCTTTTTAAATTAAGTTCTGACCAAGAGCCAGGCACAGGGACAAGATGAGGTGGTAAGTACTGTTGTTATCCCCTGTGTGGTGCTATCTGTGTCCTACATCCCCTTGGCTTTATGACTCCTTCCCTGCACACAAGCTCCCAAGCCAGCACCGAGTCTCTCTGGTTACCTTGTCCCAGAAAGTCCCTAAGGCTACTGGGAGCCTCTGTACATGCCTGGTGTCCTTAGCCCCATGGAAGAGAGCCAGGATGACCTGGATTTGGCTCCATATTGCTCTTCCCTTCCCTGTCTCACCATCTGACTCCCCCAAGGGTTTCTCTAGGGAACACTTCCTGATACATAATTTCACCGGAATCCTGGCCTCGGGGTTTATTTCTGGGAAAGTCAATCAAAGATGTTTCTGTGTAACAATCAGGGAAACTGAGAAGTCAATTGCCTGAGCTCAAAAAAATAAAAAAGTGAGTGACACTGAAATTTAAACCTGGCTTCTGAGTCTCAAATCTGCAAACTTACCCATTATATCCAATGCTGCTTGGTGAAACAAGGCCATCAGTTAACATCGTGGTCTCTCCAGAGAAGGAAAACCCTGGACAAAACACTGCTGGGAAGGGCCAGCCACCCCAACTCAGTTGCCCTTTATCCACTGCCCTTCCTTCCTTCCTTTCTTCCTTCCTTCCTTCCTTTCTCTTTCTTTCTTCTTTAATATATTTTATTGATTTTTTTTTTTTTTACAGAGAGGAAGGGAGAGGGACAGAGAGTTAGAAACATTGATGAAAGAGAAACATCAATCAGCTGCCTCCTGCACACCCTCTACTGGGGATGTGCCTGCAACCATGCCCTTGACTGGAATCAAACTCAGGCCAATGCTCTATCCACTGAGCCAAACCGGTTTTGGCCCGAAGGCTCTTTTAAGTTGGTTCTTGGAGGACAGGCTGTGCTATATTCAACTTTACTCTCTCCCCTCCTTCCCCTCAGGACCCAGCAACTTTCCAATATCTCAGCTTTGGGAACCAATACCCGGCTCTGCTGAACTTGTCCCTACGCCACAGTGACAAGGGGGAAAACAGTCAATGTGGAAAATTTTTCATGAAACCAAATGTATTTAATATAAAGGACTCTTCTTCACTCTGAGATGATGTCCTTCCTACATTTTTAATGTTTAAATATCTTTTCTTATATAAGATTGTGGTAAGAGTAGATAGCATATTTTTCAATGGTCTAATGTGACAAAATTCAAGTTGGCAATTCTGTTATTACTGGATTTTTTTTTTAAGACAAGGGGCTGCAGTAAGATGGGCAATTTTATTCATCTTGAAATTCAGTAATCTAGAATTAGTATCCCAGGGAGTGTACCAGGCCCTGTAGGTGTCAGGCAACATTCTTTAAAAAAAATATATATATATGTGTATATATATATATATATATATATATATATATATATATATAGATTTTTTTTACAGAGAGGAAGAGAGAGGGAAAGAGAGCTAGAAACATCGATGAGAGAGAAACATTGATCAGGTGCCTCCTGCATACCTCGCACAACTAACGTACATGCCCTTTACTGGAATTGAACCTGAGACCTTTCAGTCCACAGGCTGACGACGCTCTGTCCACTGAGCCAAACCAGTTAGGGTGCAATATTCTTATTTGAGCAGAATCCTTCCTTAATCATGATCACTAGTGTTAATCAAGATTCTTTTGAATGCAAGTGACAGAAATCCAATGATCTTAGAGAAAAGTGGAATTTGCCTCACTACCCAGTGGAAAGCCACTGCGACTCTCTCCATCTTCCCATGCATACCCATTAGGTATTGCTGCATGATAAACCAACCTAAAACTTAGCAGCTTACAGCAACTACAGCCACTGATTATGCTCATGAATCTGAAACTTGGACAAGGTTTAGCAGAGAATGGAAGGCCCATCTCTGCTCCATATGGTGTTAGCTGGAGGTCTCAACTAGGGCCTGGAGGATCTGCTTGTAGGGCGGCTCCATCACGCTGGCCAGTGGTGCTGTTAGCTGGGAGATCAGCTGGGCTGAGGGCTCCATTCCAAGGACCGGCATGGGAGCGAGAGCCAGGAGGAAGCTGTATTTCCTCCTATGAACGAGCCTGAGACATCAGATAGTAACACTCTGCCCTTCCCGCTCAGTGGAGGCCGTCACAAAGGCCCACCCAGCTTACGGAATGGGGACAGTTATAAACCCCACCTCTTGATGGGGAGTGGCCAGGTTCTGGAAAAGCATATGGGATGAGCCCTGACCGGTTTGGCTCAGTGGATAGAGCGTCAGCCTTCGGACTCAAGGGTCCCAAGTTGGATTCTGGTCAAGGGCATGTGCCTTGGTTGAGGGCATATTCCCAGGAGAGGATGTGCAGGAGGCAGCTGATAGATGTTTCTCTCTCATAGATGTTTCTAACTTTCTCTCCCTCTCCCTTCCTGTCTATAAAAAAAATCAATAAAAAAAAATATATTTTTTTTAAAAAGCATGTGGGATGAGAAATAATACTGTGGCCTTTTTTTTTTTTTTTTTTTTTTGGAAACACAGTCTGCCATACCATGTATTGTTTTCATTCCCTTGGTGGGTTCTGCCGGGCATGGGTGACATGGCCAACCATGACTCTCAGGCTCCCACCTTCAGCTCCATCATCTGAGAGGGGTGCCCCTCTTGCCTCTGGCCCAGTTTGGGGTCAAAGGTACCGATTACAGTGCTAAAAGATTGAGTGATATGATTGGCTTATTTGGGGCCAGGAGCCTACCACTCTACCAATCGCTGGCCTACGGGGTGAGATCTGAAGGAAGACGTCTCTAAACTTCAGGTGGGGACAAGGCACAGAGGCAGAAGAAGGGAGGGATGCCATCCTGAGCTGACAGATCCACAGGCACACACTCCTGACTGGAAGGCATGCTGCCTTCGAGGACTTGCTCGTAAAAACTCTTCTTCCCTTCTGCACCAAGTGACAGAGGAAGGCAGTCAGGGCCTGATAAATGGCTCCCTGGCTGCAACCCCAAGAAAGGACTTGTATTACTTTACAGACTCAATTCTGACAATTTAATACAGGTCTGGGTGGATGTTGTGGAGATTTATGTTTAAAGAAACAAACCCAGCAGGCTTAGGCAATAAATGCAGTCCATTTCTTTCCGGAAGTCTCTGCTCTGAGAAGGTGTGAAGTTTCAAGTTATATGATTCTTGGTGGCTGCGAGCTACCCACAGATGTTTCTCAGGGCAACTTGTTTGGTTGAACATTTCAGCTTTTGAAAGCCAACTTTAGCCCTAAAAACAAGAAGCTGCTTGAGAACATCGAATAAAAGCTAGATTTGGGGGTCAGATAGTCAAGACCTTGCATAATCTGGCTCCAGCTAAAAATTACAGCATCCATTTCCACTAGCAATTTTAACTTTAATGGGTAGAATTTAAAGTAATGTTTTAAATACTTTTCTTTCTTCCTTCTTTCCTCCCTTCCTATTTCCCTCCCTCCCTTCCTTCCTTCCTTCCTTCCTTCCTTCCTTCCTTCCTTCCTTCCTTCCTTCCTTCCTTCCTCTTTATTGCTTTTTTCTTCTTATTGAATTTTACAGAGTGGAAGGGAGAGGGAGAGAGAAACATTGATGTGTCGGTGAAACATCCATTGGCTGTCTTCTGCACACTCTGAATTGGGGATTAAGCCCAGGCAAGTGTCTGACTGGGAATGGAACCACAACCTTTCAGTGCACTGGACCTCACCCAACCAAGTGAGCCACACCCACCCAAGGCTTCCATACTTTTCAAAACATTTCTTTTTCACCTCTGGTAGTTTCCTCGGTGGTGGGAAATGGACCTTTTTTGTTTCCTTCATACTTTTCTGTGTTTGAGGAAACCTAGTAAACATCACTTGGGGGGGGGAATAAAATTCTTTCCTTGGGAGAGGGAGCCTCTTAAACCTGTCTAGCACTGCCATGCGTGGCTGTCTGTGTTGCATTGCAGACGGTTCTCATCATGAGGAGGTCCTTACCTGGAGCCTGAACCTGCTCTCTAACCCAGAAGTGCGGTTCTGGGCTCTGGACCAAGATGCACATCCTCCTTTCCGTGACTTCTCACTGATGTTTTCAGGTCACAATGAAGTTCATCCCACACATTCAGCCCGAGCTTTCTGTAGCCCCATTCATCATACCCAGAATCCCCCACCCAAGGACATTTTTTTTGCATTGATTTTGAGAGAGGGAGAGAGAAGAACATCGATGTGAGAGAGACACATTGATTGGTTGCCTCCTGCAAGCACCCTGACCAGGACCAGGGATCAAACCCACAACCCAGGTACGTGCCCTTGACTGGGAATTCAACCTGCAACCCTCTGCAGGCAGGCTGATGCCTCAACCACTGGAAAACACTGGCCAGAGCAAGATGGACACTTAATTTTAAATGTTCCCGCTGACAGTGGGTGCCTGCCTGCAATTCAGTATTTCTTCATTCTCTCGTCAACTATGCACGGAGCAGCTATGTGAGCCAGGCATAGGGACCAAACAGAGTCAGGCGGACAGATCTATGCCTCAAGGATCTTACAGTGACTCCAAGGAGATAAAGACAGAGTACCAAGGGCTGTTATTATCTCTCAAGGTCATGACTACCTTTTTTTCCAGCAAAAACCTGTATTCCTGGTTTCCACAGCAAACCCTTTTCCACAAGAACTGGGACAATACCGTGCACCTTTCATCCTGTATTTGTGCAGGTTCACCTGTTTTGTACGTAAGCCCAGCAATAGCTTCCATTTCATCTTGTCGGTTACAGCTCAGCTTTCTGATCTGAGGAAATCATTTAAATCTTGATCACACCATCTTTTTCATTTGCCATTTTCCCAGTTTAGGTCATCAGCAAAATGGATAAGCATGACTTTTAAGGCTTTTGTTTTTTAAATTAATGGTTGATTTAAAAAAATAGGGACAAAACAATAAACAGTACCTGCCCCAGCTGGTTTGGTTCAGTGGATATAGTGTCGGTCTGTGGACTGAAAGGTCCCGGGTTCGATTCTGGTCAAGGGCACATGCCCAGATTGCGGGCTTGGTCTCCGAGGTGGGGGGTGGGGAAGGGGAGGAGATGGCCCATTGATGATTCTCTCTCATCATTGGTGTTTCCGTCTTTCCCTCTCCCTTCCTCTCTGAAATCAATAAAAATATATTTTAAAAAATAAATAAAATAAACAGTGCCCTATGAAATGCCACACCAATTCAAAGACCCTCCAGAAACTCTTGCATGAATGAATGTGTGTTTTTTCCTGACATTTAAAAAAGTCCCTTCATTTGCTGTTTTCCAAATCAATTGATCACTTTTTCCAAAGAATTATGGTACGACAATGTAACTAGACTGGTTGCAGCATATTGGACATAATTCATAACATAAATGTGTTACAAAAAACCATAGTAATGTATGTACATCAACCCAGGTAGCTGTTGCCCAAATTATCATACCTCCACTAATCCCTGCCTCACCACTTTAGAAAGGAAAATTGGGTCATTTGAATGTAATGTCCAATTTCCTTTATTGTAAGTGTCAAAAGGAATAATCTTTAAAAAATGTCTAAGGTAGCCTTGGCTAGTTTTCTCAGTGGTTAGAGCATCGGCCCTCAGACCAAAGCATCTCGGGTTTGATTCCCGGTCAGAGGCACATACCTTGGTTGTAGATTTGAGCTCTGGCCCCAGTTGGGGCTTGAACAGGAGGCAGACAATTGATGTGTCTCTGTCTCTCTTTTCCTTCCACTCTCTCTGGAAAAAAAAAAAAATCAACAAAAAAAACATCCTTGAGTGAGGATTAGCAAAACAAGACAAAAAAGAGTGTCTAAGGTCAACAAAGGCATCTGCTAAGCCATTTTGTTGGTTATGTCAAAGCCCTGGACTGCTCAGGAAAATTCTATTTTTATGCTCATTGTTGAGAGCATCAGGCATCAACAGGAAAGCAATCCTACTGAGAGAGATCAGATAATGCCAGACAATGGGTTGTCCGGCCAATGCCACGAAGTTCTGGTTGAGCTTGCAGAGATCTGGGGTTCTCCTCTCAGCCCTGAAGCAACTTCCGATGCTTCCAGGTGTTTCACAGAGTGAGATCGGAGGCAGAGCAGGGACACTGGGTCATCTATCAGCCTCTGATTCCTGTGGGGAGTTAACAGTCACTGAAGGAAGAGACAGGGAAATGAAAACCGTTTCTGGAAGGCCATGCCCTGGGGCTGGGGTGTGTGTACCTGGGCTCTCACTGGGTTCTAGAGAGGGACCTCTCATTATTTATTATCCACTCTACACCCAATGGCAGTCTTCCATGACGACAGTACGACTGTCTAACTGTCTAATCCGAAGACTTTATTCAGATTTCACTACGTGGTTCACTAATTTTTTTTCTTTTCCTTTTCCAAGGTGTAATCCCATACTCTGTGTTATATTTAGTTACCATTTTTAAAGTCTTCTTTAATCTAGAATAGGCCCTTTGTTTTTCTCGTCTTTCATCACCTTGACATTTTTCTAGAGTATAAACCAGTTCTTTGGCAGAATGTCCCTCATTTTGGGGTTGTCTGCTGTTTCCCAGTGAATAGATTCAGATGACACATTTTTGTATTCAGAGGTGCTGCTGTGTCCTCCACACAACGTTATCAGGAGGCATGATGTTTCTTTGTCCCGTCAGTGACGATGTTAACCTTGGTCACTGGGTTAAATGTTCGCCAGGTTTTTCACTATAAACTTACTGTTTTTCCCCCTCTGTCAGTGGTCGGCAAACTCATTAGTCAACAGAGCCAAATATCAACAGTACAACGATTGAAATTCCTTTTGAGAGCCACATTTTTTAAACTTAAACTATATAGGTAGGTACATTGTTATTAACTTAATTAGGGTACTCCTAAGCTGGCCTTTGCTAAAAACTCAAGGGGCCAAAGAGCCGCATGTGGCTCGCATTGCTCTATGTTATTTTTAGGAAAATACTTTGAAACTATATAAATATCAAATGGATGTTTTGAGAATAACTGGAGGTAACACAAGGAAACCAGGATTATTCTAGGAATACTGGGACATACAGTCGCCCTAGTTCTGAAAGACTTTCATGAATTCCTGTTATAATGGCCAGGCTGTTCCCAGCCACAGCTCACAGGCCACATTTATGGTGGGGCCTTTTCTGAGCCTCCCACTACTCTGCCAGCATTTCACATTGAAGAGGTGTCTATCAAAGTGCACCGCTTAAGTGCACCGCTGATCCCTTGTCACTCTCAGACTGAGAGCTCCTTGAAGGCAAGGACCTCACTATTTCATTGTTTTTCTTTTTAAAATATTTTATTGATTTTTTTACAGAGAGGAAGGGAGAGGGATAGAGAGCTAGAAACATCGATGAGAGAGAAACTCGATCAGCCGCCCCCTATACACCCACTACTGGGGATGTGTCTGAAACCAAGGTATATGCCCTTGACCAGAATTGAACCTGGGACCTTTCAGTCTGCAGGCCGACGCTCTATACACTGAGCCAAACTGGTCAGGGCTCATCCTTTTTCTTGTTAATCTTCACCTGAGGATACTTTTCCATTGATTTTTACAGAGAGTAGAAGGGAGGGAGAAAGAGAGAAACATCGATGTGAGAGAGACATTGATTGATTGCCTCCTACGTGAGTTCTGACCAGGGCCGGATGGAGCCCACAACCAAGGTATGTGTCCTTGACTGGAATCGAACTCAGGACCTTCAGTCCATGGGCTGATGCTTTATCCATTGAGCCTAACCATCTGGGGCTCACCATTTCATCTTTATTTTCTAGTACCTTACTTGCAGGTGGTATAGGAGAGGCACTTCCTAAATGTCTTCTCTGTACCTTGTTTTCCTTCATTTTTGGAAAGAGGGATAATGAACTTGACCAAGTTATCCTTACGGATCTATTGTAATGAGATTTTACTATAAGAGATTTTGCCTGTTTGGTAACTGGGAATGTGCCAGAGGACTCCATGACATTGCTGTGTGGAGCACACCTGAGTCTCCTCTCACTCACGGGAGGAACAGCCCAAACTCAGATCTAAAATCACCTTGTGCCCCAGCCTAAATGGCTCAGTGGTTGAGCTTTGGCATATGAACGAGCAGGTCACAGTTTGATTCTTGGTCAGGGAACATGCCCGGTTGTAGGGGGCCTGCAGAAGGCAGCTGATTAATGACTGTCTCTCGTCAGTGATGTTTCTCTCTCTCTCCTTCTTCCTTCCTCTCCGAAATCAATAAAAATATATTAAAAAATAAAATCAACTCGTCTATTCTGTGTTCCTCAGGGTCATTCCTCTGACTGTTCTGTGGGTGTCAGTAGCTGCAAGGCCTTGTACAGAAACAACCAGAGGTGTCTTTGGAAAGAACACCTGCATAAGTGTGAATCCACCCACTCTCCTTCTTCTTAGTGTTTGATTCTCCCAAAAGAAATCTAAGAACTGGCACTCCATCTGACACAGTATTGTGTAAGCATTAAAGAAAAAATGCTCACGAAGAGACAATAACAAGTAAAGAGGCTAAATAAGTAATAAGAGAAACTACCCACATGCAGATAGCTTCACTGGTGAAGGCTACCAAACATTTGAAGAATCATGAGTTCCAATTCTTCACAAGCTTTTCCCAAATGTAGATGAGGAGGGAACACTTCCCTACTCATTGTATGATGCCAGTGTTACCCTCATATCAAAACCAAACACAGACATCATAAGGAAACTATAGACCAATATCTCTTATAAATATAGGTTTTTAAATCCCCAGCAAAATACTAGGTGCACACAATCCAGCAGTGTATAAAAAGAATTACACTCCATGACCAAGTGGGATTTATCCCAGGAATGCAAGGTGGCAATCTATGAAAATAAATCAATCAATGCAACGGAAAAGGAAAAAACAGCCACGTAATTATATGAATAGACAGAGAAGAGGCTTCTGATGAAATCCAACAACCTTTCATGGTAGAGACACACACTAATCTAGGACCAGGAGGGAAGCTAAACCTGATCAAAACAAAACAAAGCCCAAGTAACATCACACTTATTGGGGTTTGACAGAGGTTGTCTTCCTAAGATCAGGAACAAGATAAGAGGGTCTGTTCTCACTCCTCTTCAATCTTCACCCAAGAAGGTGAAATAAAAGGCATTCAGATAGAAAAGAAAGATATAAACTAAAGAGTGGGGCAAAATGGGTTTACAATTGTTCATATGGAAAATAATATGATAATTAATAGAAAATAACACAAGAATGAATTTGGTGTTTCTCGTACTCACAGATGTAAACCTACTTTTGCCGCACACTGTATGTACTTCGAAATGAAATATGTGATCCTTCCTACAACAAAAAGTCTGTGGAAAATAAATAAATAAATTCTAATTTAAGAAAGAAAAAAAAAGTCTGTGGAAGCGAAACTCACATCTTGGCTCCATTTAGTGCCATGGTTAGGGGACAGTAAACACTTTGAAGGTGTCTAATTCCAGCCCACTGCCCCCACCCCCAATAAATGGACCCCTGAGCATTGCCTCAGTTGCTGACTGTTTAATGCAAACAGCATTATCCCTGCCTTTTGCAATGCTGCTGTCTGACGACTGGGCACAGCTTTGGCAGAAATGATAACCCTGTAAGAAAATTGCTGGTTTTCGGCAATGAACATACCAATTATGAGTTCAGGTACCTTGGTGATTTTTCAGCGTTTGGCTCTAATGACCTGCTGTGTTTTTTGTCTTTAACTTGATGAGTAGGTCCTTCCAAGTCTCGCATTTCTTGCGAATAAACTATGTTCCTTTCCTAAATGTTGTGATCTCTGAGTTTTCCACTTCATTGGTAGCTGATGAGATGCAAATTAAAATAGCTATTTTCACCTAGTGAGTGAGCAAAGTTGTATTTTTCAAGATCCTGCTCAATGCCAGCTAGAAGGGCAAGAATCTGGGCCCATCTACATGACTAGTAGGCCACTTGGTTATATTTATTGACATCGTTAAAAATATGCCTTTTAAATCCTGTAATTTTACTACCTGTAATTCAACCAATGGGTATAATTAGGTTGTATATCCTAAAATTAAAAAGCAAACACTGAAATGGCATTGAATTTAAGAAATATATTTTCTAAGAATATTTAGGACTATGGAAAATACTCTTGATTTAAGGTACAATGAAAAGAGTAGAATCACACAGGGTGACCAAAATTTTTGCAATAAAACAACATATATGGCATTGAACAAAAACTGACAGGGAAAAGAAACATTTTAATTACCACCCTGTCCTTTTCTTTAAGAAAGAGAGAGAGAGAGAAAGAGAGAGAGAGAGAGAAGAGGGATTTCTTATCCTTTGGGTTATGCTAAACGCAATAAGCCAAACTAAGACAAATATCATAAAATCTCACTTACCGTATTTTCCGGCATATAAGACAACTTTTCAACCCAGGAAAATCTTCTCAAAATTACCATAATGAAATAAAATCTGATTTTTAAAATTTTTTTATTTGGTGTGCGTTGGAAAAGGGGTAGTCTTATACCAAACTCTATATTTTAACTGGAAAAGTTGGGGGTCGTCTTATACACCCAGTTGTCTTATACGCTGGAAAATACGGTATTTGTGGAATCTAATGAACAAAACGAATGGACCAACAAAATAAGGTCTGAAGCATGGAGTCCTAGACAGACTGACAGACCTCCATGAGGGGGGACAAGGAGAAATAAACCAAAGAACTTAAACATTTATGTGCCTAGCACAAGGACACGTACAATAGGGTGGAAAAGATCTGGGGGGCTGAGAGGAGGGGAGTTAAAGGATTGGGAGACATCTGTAATACTGTCAACAATAAAATAAAAGAAAAAGAGAGAAATTATTCCATTCTGTTGCCATTAATAAGTTCTATTAATTATATTAAGGCTCTGTATTAAGACCAGTTAAAATGAGTGGCTAGAAATGAAAGAAAGAAACAAGAGGGGTAAAGAAAGGGGGGAGCTGAAACTGGTTTGGCTCAATGGATAGTGTCCCAGGTTCGATTCTGGTCAAGGGCATATACCTTGGTTACGGGCACATCCCCAGTGGGAGGTGTGCAGGAGGCAGCTGATCGATGTTTCTCTCTCATTGATGTTTCTGCCTGTCTATTCCTGTCTCTTCCTCTCTGTAAAAAATCAATAAACTATATTTTTTAAAAAAAGAAAGAGGGGGGAAAGAGGGGGCATCTGTAACACTTTCCACAGTAAAGATAAATAAATAAATGAAAGAGAAGTGGCATAGTGTAGGGGAGGAAGGGGAGAGGCAGACAGACAGAGAGAGGAAAGACCTAGAAATTTAGAATGATCCAATGAAATCAATCCATGCACACTATTTCGTGTCCTCTCTCTCTCTTTCTCTGTTTCACCCCCCATCTCCCCCTACTCCACACACACACACACACACACACACACACACACACACTCCCAGCTGTGGTTCAAGAAGGTTCTATACAAGAAGCAAACTAAGAACATGGGTCTCGGAACCACAAGAACACAGGCTCTTGTGCAGATCCAAGTATTAAAACGAAAGAAATGATGTTCACATCAAATCCTTGTCAGGGAGCGTGGGTCAGAGCACGCAGGCTGGAGTCTGCCAAGGACGTCAGAGACAGCAGGCTGCGTGGGCTGTTCTAGAGAGCAAACAAAATCTCCCCGCAAACCGGCTCAGCGCCCCGGTGTGGCAATCACCGGTGCACAGCGTGCGCACTCCCACCTCCCGGAGGCGGGGGCCGGGCTCAGGTTACTGAATTATTTATTGGGAGTTCCAATTTAGAAGGACGAAGTTAGTTTCAGAAGAATTTGAAAGGGCAGGATTGGGAAGTAGACAAGGACTGGCTGAAAGAAAAGAACAGGCTGTTATTTACAAAGGACACACACACACACACACGCACACACACACAGGTGCAGGCCTGTAATGGGATCAGAGAGGCAGTGTAGCAGCGAATTAAGCAAGTCTTTTAACAAAGATAAAAAACCAGGAGTAACTGCCGGCGGCAGGCCCGGGGTTCCACACCACCGAGCCAGCGTGGCTGGCTCTTGTTGGTCCGGAGCTGGCCCCTCGGAGAGAGCTTTGAAACGGTGGGTCCTCTGAGTCCCGTCCTCTCTCGGACTGAGACTCAGACCTGGAATTGCCCAGGTCTGTGACCTCTTTCCTGGATGAAAACCCTCCGGGGTGTCTGCTTTAACAACAGGGAAATGTCCTGGAGCTGGGATTAGGAGTGTTAGAAACACGGGAAATTTAGCACTCGGTGGCTGGGAAATAAAGCAGGGCTCTTTGGCCCAGCCTGAGAGAAGCAGATCAAGTTCACAGCTTAGCAACTCAGCTCCCCGCGGAGAGAACCCAAGAAGCTACCCGACACCTGGAGGCGCCTGCCCCGCGGGGTGTGCATTTCACCAACCTCAAGGCCTTTGATTCTTGTGATTCTTGCACGGTCATGCCTTTCCGTAAGTCCAGGCGGACCAAGCTCTCGGGGGCTGAAGATAATGTAGACGGGACGGTTCGGAGGACTTTGCACACGTATCTGAGACTCGGTTAATGGCCGGATGTGCAGAACAAAATAGCTTCCTTCCCTCTTTCTCCCGTTTCGTTTAACTCCCAAGAGTGGCCTCGGCCACAGGGCCAGGGCATCGTGGCGACACTATCTGAGGCAGAGGTAGAGCAGGACTATGAACTACTAGGAGGCCCTGGCCGGTTTGGCTCAGTGGATAGAGCTTCAGCCTGTGGACCGAAGGGTCCTGGGTTCAATTCCGGTCAAGGGCATATGCCCGAATTGTGGGCTCGATCCCCAGTAGGGAGTGGGCAGGAGGCAGCCGATCAATGATTCTCATCCTTGATCTTTCTATTTCTCTCTCCCTCTCCCTTCTTCTTTGAAATCAATTAAAAAGATATTTTTTAAAAATGACAAGGAGGTGCAGACAAAACCCTGGTAAAGCAGTAACACCTTTTAAAAATATATATTTTTTTATTGATTTTTTTTTTACAGAGAGGAAGGGAGAGGGACAGAAAGCTAGAAACATCTGATAACGAAAAAAAAAAAAAAAAGAAACTATTGAAACCTGTAAAGAATTTTAGTGAGTTTATTTTGATCCAAAACTGTCAACAGATGCTGGGAAGCAGAACCTCAATGAATTGAGATAATGTTCCAGAGAATGGAGGATTACATCTGTATTTATGCATTGCAATCGAAGGAAAGGGAGGTAGGTGAGTTACATGAAATTCATTGGTGATAGATTAAGGAGGTGGGATAAAGCAAGGCGAGGAAACTTCTGGGATAGGGTAAAAAGTAAAATGATGGACACATACTTCAGTGAATACAGGAACAATTAACACGATAATGAAGGAATTTGTGGGCATCATCCTAGTGCCCTCCGCACCTGGCTATGCCCCAGGAGGCTCCAGAAAAAAAGGGAAGCTAGAAGTTTCCCAGACAATCTCATAGATATGTTATCTTAGAGGCAGAAAGGCAAATGGCTCAGTTTGAGATCCAAGCTGAACTCTGTCAGGGAAAATACAGGCCCAGGATATGACTCCCCATCATAACCTGTTTGTAGTTATTTAATTTTCAAACCCTCTTTTGTGGTTACGTTAGCTCTCCGAGTTTGCAAGACCGCCACGCAGGCCTCCCCTGAGCCCGTCAGGCCAGCCTGTGGCTCCTTTCGTCCACACATCGATGAGAGACATCGATCAGCTGCCTCCTGTACACCCCCCACTGGGGATGTGCCCACAACCGAGGAACATGCCCTTGACCGGAATCAAACCCAGGACCCTTCAGTCCGCAGGCCGACGCTCTATCCACTGAGCCAAACCGGTTTCGGCAAGCGGAAACACCTTTTGTGGGTATGAAAGGTGGAGGTCGTTTGGTCCACCTGATTCACCAGACAGTGACCTTAGCTGCTGCCATGAGATCCCAGGACGTACAGGCACAGGAGGAAGCCGGTGCCCCAAAGGAAGCCCGCAGAGCCGCGAGAAGAAGGGAGGGAAACGAACTTGACAGCCTGTTGTTGCCACAACTTCCTCAGCAAAGATAAGATTGAGGCTGGGTTTGTTTAAAGAGAGAGATCCTGGTGTGGAGCCTCGATGTTTGCTCTCACTGTATTGAATCTGCCGGCAGGCGCGGGGAAGAAGCCGTATTTGGGTAAACACTGCTTAAAGCGGTAGCCGTTCCTGGCAGAGCCAGTTTGCAAACTGGATACTGAGCACGAACCGTGAAAAACCAGCCCGGCCTTGGCAGCACACACCTGGTGGGAGCTTCAGCTGTGTTTGCTTAAAAACACAGACCATCTCTGTCATCGGAGCTTTGGACAGGGACTCGGAGCGGGAGGTCGGAGGGCAGACGATGTCCCTGGCCCTCACGCTCCGATTCCTCAGGAAAGGGACACGGGGACCCCTCCTGGGAAGCGGCTCAATCAGGTTTGCTAAGCAGAACCACAAACGCGGCTCCAAACACGGAGCATCAGTGTCCCCCGATTAAAGTGGCCTACAAAGCCCAAACCGGTGTGGCTCAGTAGATAGAGCGTCGGACTGCGGACTGAAGGGTCCCGGGTTCGATTCCGGTCAAGGGCATGTACCTTGGCTGCGGGCACATCCCCAGTAGCGGGTGTGCAAGAGGCAGCTGATCGATGTTTCTCTCTCATCGATGTTTCTAACGCTATCCTTCTCCCTTCCTCTCTGTAAAGAAATCAATAAAATATACTTAAAATAAAAATAAAGTGGTCTACAGAAACAAGGTGGGCTGCTCCTCCAGGCCATTTGGCCGCTCCGTGGGATCACCTGGGGCAGTGGTCAGCAAACTCATTAGTCAACGGAGCCAAATATCAACAGTACAACGATTGAAATTTCTTTTGAGAGCCAAATTTTTTTAACTTAAACTTCTTCTAACGCCACCTCTTCAAAACAGACTCACCCAGGCTGTGGTATTTTATGGGAGAGCCACACTCAAGGGGCCAAAGAGCTGAGTGTGGCTCATGAGCCCACAGTTTGCCGACCACAGACCTGGGGCGCCCGACCCACTCTAGTCTAGACCAATGTGATCTGAACCACTGACGGCAAGTGGGCAGGTCATTGGCGCTGCTTCAAAAGCCTCCCACGTGTTTCGGTTCGGAGGCAGGGGAAGAAACAGTGGTACAGAGCAGCGCTTTTCAAACTGTAGTGGGCATGCGCATCACCCGGGGCTCTCCTGACGTCAGTGTCATTCTGGCAGGTCTGGGAGGGCTGGAGAGCCGAGCTTCAGGGGACACTGAAGCTGACCACCCCGGGGCCACGCTTAGGATGACGGAGGTCGCTAGGGCTAGATTAGCTCTTTAATTATGAGATCAGAGCTAAGGCTTCTTATCAATAAAGTAGAGTTCAAAGCCAACGATAAAGAAGGCTTTCTTATATGTGGGAAGAGTAAGCCGTCAGGCCAGATGAGCAGAAATGAGAAAAGCAATGTTCGGTTACAGTTTAGTTACTTCAACTGATGAATCAGTGAACCAAGATGATATATCCCTGCAATGGACAATGGTTCAGCCATGAAAAGGGACAACGTTCTGATGCACACTGCAACAGGGATGAACCTTGAAAACATTATGCTAAGTAAAAGTCACAAAAGAGTACCTGTAGCAGTTTCATTTGTATAAAAGATCCAGAATGGGCGTGTTTTCAGAGACAGAACGCAGATGAGTGGTTGCTCAGGAGGGATGGCTAGCGGGTACAGGGATTCTTTCTGAGATTGTGAAAAAGTTCGAAATGGACTACACATTCTTTTAATGGGCAGACTGTATGATATGTGAACTGTATCTGTATAAAGCTGTTAAAAATTACTGGAAGAGTTCTGGCCAGCAGTGATTAGCGCGCCAGCCTGCACACCAAAGGGTTGTGGGTTTGATTCTCGGTCAAGGGCATGTACCAAGGGTTGCAGGTGGGATTCCTAGCCCCTGTTGGGGCTTGTGCAGGAGGCAACCAACTGATGTGTCTCTCTCCCATCAATGTTTCTCTCTCTCCCCCCTTCCTTCCACTCTCTCTGAAAGTCAATCGACTTGATCATCATTTGTTCATCGATGGGGATGAACAAAACGAAACAAAATAAAAAATTACTGGAAGAAGATTTTTGCAACCAAATAAAGAAAATATACTACTTTTATGTGTTATGTACATATAAATATACAATATATTCTTATATACTATCTTCATGTATGATATATATTATGTACAGAATACGTAACATGAAATATAAAGATTAGATAAAGATTTGTAGGAGCAAGTCTTTTTTTTTTTTTAAAAAAGACAAACAACTCAGCAGAAAAATAAACAGAGGATATACACAGACAATTCACCAGAGGAAACCGGAAGGGCTGATGTACATATGGGAAGAGGCCAAACATCTTTGGAAATCAGCAAAATATACATAAATATATCAACCAACTACCATTTTAGACCCACCAAGTGGGGGGGGGGGGAAACTATAAAAATTAATATGATGATACTAAGTGATTGCAAATAGAGAGAAATAAGAAATTTCATATATTGCTGGTGGGAGAGTAGATTGGTACAAAATCTTTGGGAAGCAATTTAGCAATATTTCAATAAATGTGAAGTGGGTATATTCCATGACTTGCTAGTATGTTCATGAAAGGAAGTCTGTATATGCATAGGAATATCTTGCCATTTTCTGTATTAGTAAAAATCTTCAACCTATATGCCATCAATAGGGAGGTGGGTAACTATATTGGGGTTTATCCATATAATGGAAAATGAGATAGCAGTTAAAAGTAAATGAATTTGAGCTACTAAGTGTAACAGAAATATTTAAACATGATTTATATTATTTCCTAGAAATGAGACCAAAGAGAACAAAAGTTCTTGGACCTGTCGCACCATCACTTCTGCTAGATTGCATTGGCAAAGCAAGTCACAGGCCAAGCCCTGATCCCAGGGGCTGGTGAACAGACTGTGAAGCCTCATGGCTAAGGACATGCATTTGGGGAGGGTTCAAGGGTGACTTCCTCAGGCTAGGTCAGTGATGAGCAACCTTTTGAGTTTGGTGTGTCAAAATTCGCCAAAAAACAGAGCATAACTCGGGTAGTGTGTCACTTCGAGAAAAAAACCATACTTCTCTGTATGCGACTGCACGTGGCCGAGTGTCATCGAAAATGGCTACGTGTGTCAGTGCTGACACGCATGTCATAGGTTCACCATCACGGGGCTAGGTCAATGCTGTGCTTACAAACTGGCTTAGCACATTAGTAGTAAACCACTATACCCTCAATAAGTATCTGCCGAATCAATGATGTTGGTGGCATTACCCTTGTGCAGGGCTGCCCTCAAGTGATTGCTCTGGGCATTGCAATGATTGATTTTAAAACTGCGTGTCAATGGCTTTGTTGAGTGGAGAATCATATGAGTACTAGGAGCCCAGTGCACGAAATTCGTGCACCGGGGGTGGGTGATCCTTCAGCCCAACCTGCCCCCTCACATATACTAGGAGTGCTCAGGGGATGTCCTACTGACCACTCATCCCCAGCCTGCCTAAGGCCTAAAGCCTCTGGCTGAAGCTTTAAGCCTTGGGCACCCAGCAATCTCTCTGCAATGGGGCCAACAGCAGGCTCATTCCAGCCACGCCCCCACCCCTGCCCAGGCCTTCTCCCCAGCCCGCTCGTGCCTAGCTAGCATCGGCCTTGAACCCGCCCCTCTGGCCCAGGCCTTCTCCCTGGCCAGCGTGCACTGGCCACCTCCACCCTGTCCCCTTGGCCCTAGTCGCCTTGGCCCCACCTCCCACGGCCCTGGCTGCCTCAACCCTGCACCCCCAGGGCCCTGACCTCAGCCCCGCCCTCCCAGAGCTCTGGCCGCCTTGACCCCTCCCCCAGCCCTGGCTGGCCCCGCCCCCCAGCCCTGGCCACCTTGGCCCCGCCCCCTCAGCCCCACCCCAGCCCCTGATTGGCTGGTGGGCGTGGCTGGTAGGCATAGCGAAGGTATCGTCAATTTGTATATTATTCTTTTATTAAATAGGATGGAGCCCAATAGGTGCATGAAAAGGTGCTCAATATCACTAATTATCAAGAGAAGACAATCAAAACCATAGTGAACTATCATTTCACAGCTGTTAGAATGGCTATTATCAAAATGATACCAAATAACAGGTGTTGGCAAGGATGTGGAGAAAAGGGAACCCTTGCATACTGTTTAGTGGGAATGTAAATACGAATACAAACCAGCATGGATTTCCCTCAAAAAATTAAATCATATGATTCAGCAATCCCACTTCTGGGTATATCTCCAAAGGAAATGAAATCACTATCTCGAGGAGATATCTGCACTCCCATGTTCATCGTAGCATTATTCACAATAGCCAAGTTATAGGAAACCTATGTGTCCGTCAATGAATGAATGCATAAATGAATGCAGTATATTTATACGCAAGAATATTCCTCGGCCACCAAAAAAGGAAATTCTGCCATTTGTAAAAATATGGATGAACCTGGAAGACGGATGCCAAGTGAAATAAGTCAGAGAAAGACAAATACTGTGTGATCTCACTTTTATGTGGAACCTAAACAAGTCGAACTGATAGAATCAGAGAGTAGAATGGGGACTGTCGGGAGCTGGGGTTGGGGGAAGAAATGAAATATGTTGGCCAAAGGATACAGATTCTCATTTATAAGATGAATAAGTTCTGGATACCTAATATACATACTGGTGACTCTAGTTAATAATACTGTATTTTAGCTGAAACCGGTTTGGCTCAGTGGATAGAGTGTCGGCCTGTGGACTGAAAGGTCCCAGGTTCGATTCTGGTCAAGGGCATGTACCTTGGCTGCGGGCACATTCCCAGTAGGGGGTGTGCAAGAGGCAGCTGATCGATGTTTCTCTCTCATCAATATTTCTGACTTTCTATCTCTCTCCCTTCCTTTCTGTAAAAAATCAATAAAACATATTTAAAAACATACCATATTTTATACCTGAAATTTGCTAAGAGAATAGACCCTAAGGGTTCTCACCATCACTACCACAACAGAAAGGTAAATATGAGTGACAAGTATGTCAATTAGCTTGTGGCAACCATTTCGTAATGTATACATGTATCAAATCATCACGTTTGTCAATACTGCCTCAATAAAGCTGAAACGAACATGAGAGCAGGGCCTTGAATGAGTACATCCTGAGGAATGGGTGTCAGATTTATGAACGCTGCTCCCTCCCTACCCCCCAAAAAATGAAAAGCGTGCTTCTGTCCAGACCTTACCTGGACACTTCCATCGCAGCTCACGTAGCTGTTACTGGGCCCTGACCTTCCTGGGGCTTCCTTCCTGGCTCACAGATACCTCCTCCGCTCTGCTCTCATCTCCTAACCCCCTCAGCCAGACAACTCCTCAGCTCCTCATTCCCTTCTGATCTGTAGACCAGAATGTTCACTTGCCTCCAGGACATCTCCCTTTGAGGGCCCCAAGCAATTCAAACCCAATATGGATGTCCTTTTCTCCCTGGGTACTTTCCATCTTGAAGTCCCCTGGTGTGTTCAGGGAACTGTGAAAAGCAAATCAGTTGTTTTCTGACTTCTCATGAAGCCGGACACTGTTTATAGACCAGAAAACGGAAGCCCGGGGAGGTGAAGTAACTCGCCCAAATTCACAGAGATTCAAAGTTTGAATCCCCATCTAACTCCAAAAGCCTGAAACGAAGTGTGACTCGTTTTAAGGGGCCAGAAGCTTTTGCAACCGGAGGGCAAGGAAGTCTAAGAAAAAGAATGAATGGAAGAAAACAAAGGTAGGTACAGGGCCTTAGAAGGGACTTGACAAAATGGCCTCAAAATGAAAATTCAGAGATAGACATACCTATCTCCAAAGATAATGGAGAGGGAAACCAGAGAGAAGGATTTTTATTTTAAATTAAAAAATATATATTGATTGAATAGAGGGAGAGAGAAACAGATGAATCATTCATTGGCTGCTTCCTGCTGTGAGGAGCCTACAACCCGGGCATGTGCCCTGACCTGGAATCGAACCATGACCTCCTGGTTCATAGGTCAACGCTCACCACGGAACCAGCCGGCTGAGCAGGATTTTTTTTTTTCAGTGTCTACCACCCTATTTGCTAAAACTTCTTTAAAGCATGAAAGGTCGAGAATCATATGAAGTGTGAAGTATTCCCTTTAGAAGTATTCCCCAGGTATGTTCCCAGGTTTTTCTTGAGAGCAAAGAGCAAGCAGCAGGTGTTTTTGCTTTTGTTAGAATGGCAGTGTCAGGATGATGGGGAGAAGACAGCTATTTAGCTATTTATCAGACAGAAGTGGGTGTCCAACACCAAGGAAGGGAAAAGGAAACAGAAACAGCAAAAAAATCCAACCAGATGTGTAAGTGGATACAGGGCAGAGTGAAAGTAAAATTGCTGTTCCTCAAAAGGTGGTCGGTGTTGAGTTAAAAAGTCCAAATGAAACCTAGACACTTGACAATGGCCAAGCAAAAACTCTGCTTTGTTCATAAGAAATGTGTTCTAAAAACTTGACCAGAAAGTCCCAGGAACAGTGATGTAACTTTTTTTCAGACTGCCAACTGCCTCAGGAAAAGCCATTCCCAAAGAGTGACCCCTAGTGGACAGGCGGGTCATGGCTCACCGGGAAATGAATTTCCTCAGCCCAGCCACTTACCCCAGGGGTCAGCTTGTGTTTCAGAGGAGGCTTCTGGGCTTTTGCCTAAAAGGTTAATTAGTAGGGATTTTTTGTTTTTTAATATTAATTTTTCTCGCTTCAACATTCCTTGCAAACATGTCACTTACATGACCCATTTTGTGCCTATATAAAATTTCAGCACCACCAACTATTAGTCAGATGGCTGCTTTAACAAAATTGTAGTTTTGAATAACAAATTTTTACTTTTTACAGTGGGACTGGTAAGGTAGTCTTCTAAATTCTTTGTTGTTAATCTTTATTCAAGGATCTTTTTCCCATTGATTTTTAGAGAGTGGAAGAGAGGGAAGGAGGTGAGGAGGGAGGGAAGGAGGGAGAGAGAGAAACAGGGAGAAGGACGAGGGAGAGGGAGAGATTGATTGGTTGCCTTCCCCAAGTGCCCTGACTTGAGCTGTGTTTGAAGACTGGAATTAGAAATGAAGCCTTTCTTTTAAAAATTGCCTTTTTATTATTGTTAACACAGTACAATTCAGGGGGGAAAATAGCTTCCCTAAATAGATAAAGCCATTAACTGATTTTAAAAAAGAATAAGATCAGTAGCACAGGTTCTGGGGTTAAATGTTTATTAAACCAAGCTTTTAAATTATATCAATTATATCCACCTTTATAGTCTGTAAACAAATACAGTACACATGTCAGTAAAAGGCTCTTTGATTAGAATTAATGGAAACACTACAGAACCCTTTGCATGCTGGCGCCCCACCACTCCTCGGGCCGATGGCCCGGGGCCTTGTCATCGTTAAAACAGTTTAATGAAAAACCAGGGCGAGTTGAGCTCCGCTCTACCGGCTGGGCTGGATGTGAAGACAGATAACTGCCCGGCATTACAGGAGGCTGGGCTACAGCAAGGCAACGGTGTCGTTTTTACATTCACAGATTGGCTGAAGTAGTACAAATGAAG
The DNA here is from genome assembly GCA_027563665.1 of Antrozous pallidus. NCBI lineage: Eukaryota > Metazoa > Chordata > Mammalia > Chiroptera > Vespertilionidae > Antrozous > Antrozous pallidus. The sequence continues at coordinate 49,687,788 of CM050524.1, read as the reverse complement.
CTTCTCGTCTGGATGTCTCCCCCTTTGTTACCATAATTAGTGAGAGATGGTGGACCACAGGTGACTACAAAAATAGATAACTCATAGAGTAATAAATAGCGACAGCAGAGCACAAACGTGTAATAAAGTTTGCGTTTTTCCATGATGTGCGGCATACCATAAGTATGTTCAGCAGGTACAGTCAGCAGATTTCCGAGTGGTAAGAGAGCATTTCGCAAAGAAAAAACCCTCACGTACAAAACCCAGGGCAGGAAGGGTGAACGCAGGTGAGGACACACAAAAGACAGAATTCCTCAGCTCTGATTATCCTCCTCAAGAGACACCGCAGTTAGCTCACAGCCCTTTTATGTATCTTAAAAAGTAACACTTTGTTACCTATGTACAAACTTTTAAAAAACACGAATCATGTGACAAGAAAAAATTGATTGACTTAATAGTGGCACTAAAATCAATAAAACCGGGAGCATTTTGTGTGCTTCCACATGCTTCTGTGGATGGGACTTTCTAACACCCCCAAAGTGATTTTAAGAGTTTTGAAAATTCCCACAGAAATAGAAAAGGTAAAAAAAAATCTCACAAAGTGACTGAAAATCCATAAATATATACGTGACATTCATATGTTCCTGTTAATAGTTTATCAAGTGCTATCTAAGGTCACTGTAATGCTATCCCGGAACCAGTCTCATTGAAGAAGATACAGTGATTCCCATTCTAATTTTAGAATTAAAAGCACTTATTCCCCGTAATGTGCGTTTCAGCGAAGCTGACACCTACGTGGTTGTACTTGCCAGTGTCACCTTAAAGCTTCATCAAAGCTAAATGGCAGGCCTGCGCTGGAAAAGGTGAGAGTGGACACTACCACAGGTCGTTATTCACCCTAATTTCACGTGGGGAGAGATGGGTAAACCGAGTGATCAAAGATGTCCTCAGCCTAGAACAGTGTCCCTTGGAAACTTTCGCAGGTTTCCTGGCCAGAATAAAATCTCGGTCATTGAATGTGCTTGGGCCTGCCTAGGTTACATAAACAGGTTCCACTGACATGCCAACATACATTCTATACACCCTTTAACATTCAGCTTTCCCCAAATTCACCTGACCTTGCCAGGAAATACCCAGAAGCCCCCAGGACACTAGTTGCCGAGGGAACACGGGTTGAGAAATGCTATTGTAAAGTAAATTTTCTACAGTAGTGCTTCTAAACTCGTAGTGAACGTCAGAAACACATGGGAGGGGTGTTAAAGCACAGACACCGTTCCCCACTTCTGAGGTCTGTGGTGGGCCCTGGGAGCCTGCATTTCTAAGAGATTCCAAGTGAAGCCGATGAAGTGAGTGATCAGGGCCATGCTTTGAGTGGCATCAGACTCTAGACACTGCCCCGCACAAATCTCAGCTGCAGGAAGCCCTCCCATGGCCTCTGGAATGGCTGCCTGTGGCCTCTGACACAGCCAATTAGGTGGAGGGCACATCAGCCCAGGGACATCTGAGAAGGTCCTGGGGCACCTGGGTGGGGCGGGGAGCACTAGACTTGCCTCCTGGCTCTGCCTTTTCCTTATCAGGTAACCAGGCACTGTGACAGCATCTTCAAAGGGAGTAACAGCAGCCCCTTTCAGAGGATCTGTGAAGCTTAAAGGAAATGTTTGCACAAAACAAAAACCATTCATTGCACGAGTGTGGTTAATCGGAAGAATGTGTCAGTCACAGCAGAAAAATCCCAGACGAGTTTTCCGAGTTCTGCACATCCTGGCAGCTCATGAAGAGAAAAGAGGCTAAAAACGCAGAAAACTGCAGTGAGAGGGAGTTACAGAGTAGATTACCTAATTAAAAACATCTAGTTGTTAAAAAAAAAAAAAAGAGAGAGAGAGAGATCAACTCACAAAGTCATTCATTATGCTGGCTTTGAGATAAGTGTTTAAAAGTTAGTCTGTTGATCTTTGAACGCATTCGCTCTTCCATTCTACCATGTTATCAATGCTGGTTAAATTTTAACATCAAGAGAATGAGAAAAAAAAATTCCTCCAAAGATATAAATTAGGTCTAAAAAATTCATCTGAGATAGTTCCAATCTTATAAGCTACCACAGTGGGAAAGTTTCAAAAGTAATCTTTAAAAAGGGCTTTTAATTTTGGTTCATGCATGCAAAATCCACAGAATGAGAAATGAACACACACACTCATGCATTCACATATGTGCGTCTAGTTGTTGCCCAGTGCATCTTAGCCAATGATCTGCTCCTTGAAATTAAAAAACGAGCCTGTAAAAATTCATACTCATCCATGACGGGATTACAGTCAAGCCAACATCTTGTTGCCAAGTCCCAGTTTCCATGTGAACCCCAAACATGATTTACGCTGCCTGACAGGCTGCACGGTCCACTTTACAAATGCTCTGGGTGGCTCTGGAGACAAGACAGCATCTCTTGCACGGGCTTGCCTTCATAGCAGATCTGATAGACGGCAGTAAACAATGGAAACCTAGTTGGGGGAAAATAGGAAAAGACAAGTTAAGCCATCTGGTTTACCTCAGACAACAGATTAGTTTTTCTGACCTAACGGATTGCAGATTAGTGTGCTACCGTGACCATCTCCTACATTCCTTTAAAAAAAAAATACACACACACACACACACGCACACACACGCAGACACACACAGACACACATTGAGTGGCCAGAGATTATTACCATCTCTGAACGCATAATAACCTGGACACGTGTGTGTGTGTGTGTGTGTGTGTGTGTGTGTGTGTATTTGAGGCCTGGTGCATGAATTTGTGCATGGGTGGGGTCCAGCCAGCCTGGCCAGGGGGAGGGGACATGGGCAGTTGGCCGGCCTGCCTGCTGGTCGAACTCCTGGTCAAAGAAACAATTCGCATATCAGCCTTTTATTATATAGGATATACACCGAGTGGCCAGATTATTGTGTTGAGATCACAATAATCTGGTCACTCAGTGAGTGTGTGTGTGTGCGTGTGTGTGTATACACACGTGTTTAGTAAGATGCAGATGGCCTTCAACGCTGCCTCCTGCTCAGGGCTCTTTCTGTAGCAACGGAGGAGGGAGGAGAGAAGGATATAAGAGGGAGAGCAAAGTCGTGAGGGCCGGAATGAAAAAAGCAAAAAATCAGTGGCACAAAGGAGAAGGTTAGAGCTCGACTCTGTCTGCAGGTTGGGGAAGCAGGTGCAGGGGAGGGAGAGTCCCACATGCTCTACACTCCAGCCCGGAGAAGGGGGTGCCCCCTCCTGAGACCTCATTAAGCTCAGGCACAGCCTGTTCAATGTCTAGTCAGAAGGGAGAAAATGGGACATGACTGAGGAGAGGCGTCTGCTCAGCGCCGAGCTTTGCCTCCTTGATTACATCTGCTTTTTAAAGCAGGCAGGGCCCGCTCCCAGGACGCCCGTTTCAGGCTGTGTCCCCGCCGGGTGAGGCGATGGATGCAGACGGCCGGCCAGCTCATGAATTTATAAACTCGTCACACAGATCCCTCTTTCAAATCGTGACTGGGAGATACTAACCATCACCAAACACCCAGGTATTTTTTTAAGACTTTAAACACATCCCTGATGAAGACTGAATGGCCACTGAGGAGGCTGGCCACGCACGCCAGCGCATCGCTGTCTGCTGTTAACAATGTGAGGGGAGCCGTGCGTGTCGGAGGTGTTTTCCTGGAAGTCACAGCTTAAAGGCAATTCTCCTCCTCGGGGGGCTTGTTTATGACCTCCATCTCTGCCTGGCTGCTTTTGAAAGCCGTTTCGGAAATATAAAATGCAAATTAAAGCGGGAAGACAAATGCCCTGTCCTCCCTCATTTTCCACTTTAACCCTTATAGAATTCTATGGGTGAAAGAGGAGAGCAGGGGAGGGTAAGGAGGCCAGGTTGGGGCCAGCAGACACCTGGGCTGATGTGAGAGGATGAAGGAAACACAACCAGAGAGACGCTGCCTGTAACCCACCTCCTGGCAGCATCCACAGAGCTGCCTGCTCCCTACTCTCCCGGGCAACCAGACATCCCCGCTCCCGCAGAGTATTACGGAGAGTTAGGGGTACACAGAATACACTGCATAAGCACTACAGAGAAAGGGAGAGGGAGATGGAAACCTCAATGTAAAGCATCGTGATTATGGAGGGAGGCTCAACAAATCAGCAATATGAAGGGCCAGAGGCAGCTTCAGGGTGGCCGGGTAGCTTCTGTGGTGCTGTGGGGCTTCCTTCCTCGATCGGGTGGCAAATCAAGCTGACCTGAGCCCATCTTTACCATGTGACCAGCTGGAAAGGTGCAGCGGAGACCGGATGCATGCATCCATCCGTCCGTCCAAACACCCATCCATCCACACGAGGGCAGGCTGCAAGGCTGCTCGCCAACCCTTCACACAGGTCCCTTCGCTGCCCGCACCTGAATTCTGGGGTGACGTGTCTTCCCTTCCCTTCTGAATTGCTTGGCGGTTTAGTAACAAGATTCTATCTTTTTACAAAGCCAACAAAGCATTCACTTATTATTTTTCTTAAATTTAAAACGGGGTAGCATGTAGGTCTTACCAAACAACCCCGAGTCCTACACTTCCTGTTTTACAAAACAAAGAAAGGAGCTCTTCTTCCTGAAGCTGAGCTGGGTCTGCGTTTTGTGTCAACACCCGTTTTCAGGCCAGGTGGCTGTTTGCTGCCACAGGCGTTCACGGCGCACAAAGGACCAGGCTGGCGGTCACGAGGGAAGAGGGATGATAAGCGTTTCTCCGGTCTCAGGGAGACACGGCACTTACTTGTCCAGCAGCCCCTTCTGCTTGAGGATGCGGTACACTTCCGCAGAAGTTAGAGGTCCTTGGAGCTTCTGCCCATTCAGCATCTCCTTCTCCAATTCTTCGATGGTCTTAAAAACAAAGGATGGAAAACAATCCAGGGTGAGGACTAGAGAGTCACTCCCTTCCAGAGGAAGCATGCTCTGCTCTGCTACAAGCCCAAGGAAGATGAAGACGTGTACAAGACAGCCTGGCCGGCATGGCTCACTGGTTGAGTGTTGACCGAGGAACCAGGAGGCCACAGTTCGATTCCCCGTCAGGGCACAAGCCTGGGTTTCAGGCTCAGTCCCCAGTGGGGGCAGAGGGGCGTGCAGGAGGCAGCCGATCAACGATTCTCTCTCATTATTGATGTTTGTATCTCTCTCTCCCTCTCCCTTCTTCTCTGAAATTAATACAAATATGTATGTATTAAAAAAAAACCAGATGTACAAGATAAAGGACGTAAGACTAGAGTACTTTAAACAGGACGAACCAGCACACACCAAATCCTGGCCTCCGCCCCCGCTGCACGGTGCTCACCCACCCAGCCCAGGGGTCACAAGTGGGAGACGGGTGTGGGGAGGGCAGGCCAGGGGCTACCTTTCCCGTCCGGGCAAAGGCCTCGGCCACCCTGCGGTTCCGGCCCCCGTAGCAGGTGGTGATGAGGTCGGCCACGCCGCAGCTCTCCAGGAAGGTGGCTGTGGACACCTGGCCCTTGCAGAAGATCTTGGCGAAGGCGATCATCTCCATGAGTCCCAAGCGGATGACGGCAGCTTTGGTGTTGTCCCCACTGTGGAGACCGTCGCAGAAGCCCGCTCCCACCGCGACGATGTTCTGCGGAGACAAGGAGGCCAGGGAGCTGTCACACGTCCCTGCGGGTGAGGATGCGGGGCAGGTGGGGAGAGGCCGGGACAGGACCGCTGGTTCCTGCACAGCCCTGGTTCTGCCTTTGGACCGTGAGCAAGAGAGATGAAAGGAGGGACCCATTTTCAGGACGGGCCCAGATCTGGGGTCAGCAGCAGGAGGCAGCAGTTGACGAGCATCAGCCAGAACACTAGAACGCGGATAGTGGTCACCGGTGAAATGCTGTTTGGATCAACTGCCTTACCTTGTGGGTTTGTTTTCAAATCAAATATTTATCCTATATAATAAAAGCCCAGCAAACAAAACGGTGGAATGACCAGAGACCAGAATGACTGCGGCCCCTCGCCCGGGCTGGCCCCGCCCCCCAGCGGGGACCCCCACTCTGATCTGGGGCCCCCATCAGGGCAGGCCAGCTGTCCGCCATCTGTGCACCAGGCTTCTATCCTATACAACGAAAGGGTAATATGCAGATTGACCCTAACAGCAGAATAAGCACTTGACCAGTCACTATGAGGCACACTGACCACCTCTCGGTCCCTTTCCCTGGCTCCGATCGCCTGATGGCAAACAGGGAACTGTGGTGGGTGGCGGCAGGGGGTGGGGTCGGCTGCGAGCAGCTGGGGAAGGTGGTCCTGACTATAGGCCAGGCCTAGGGACCGAACCTGCACATGAATTTTGTGCGCCGGGTCTCTAGTTTAATTACAACATTCATACAAAAAAAGCACAAATCATAAGTACACAGCTTAAATTTTCACAAGTTGAACACACCCATGTAACCAGCACCCTTTAAAAAAAAAATAGAACATAACCAGGGCCCCAGAGAGTCGTCCCTCACCCCCACCCCGCCTCCCCTGCACCAAAGGTCCTGAGTTAAAACAGCAGACTCACTAAACCGTCTTTAAACTTTATACCAATAGAATCATACAGCAGGTAATCTTTTCTGTCTAGCTTTGTCTCAAATTTGACATTTTTGTGAGATTCAGCCCTGTTTTTACACACAGAACAACTACTAGTATTTTCATTGCTGTGTTGTATTCCACTGTGTGAATACACTGCAGTCTATTTATCCATTCTTTTATTGGTTGGCACTGGGGAAGCTTTCAGGTTGGGGCCACGACAAAGGGTGCTTGCTGTAAGGACATCCAGGTACGTATCCATCGGCGACCACACACAGGCTCTCCTGGGCACACACCTAGGAGTGGGATTGCTGGGTTGTTAGCTGTGTGAGACCTGCCTCTGCAGGTGATAATCAGTGCAGGGGTCAGCACTAAGGGTCGACTGCCTGGTTCCACAGCCCCACTCTCCCCTGTGCCTGCCTGCTTCCACGCTGTGGCCAATTTGGCCTGGCCACCCCCTCCTCCCTGGGTCAGAGACCTGCCGGAGCTCTGCGCTTAGATGTCAGGGGGCAGTGCCCACCCACCCGCCTGTCTGCATGGAGGCTTAGGAGGAGAAAACATTTATGGGAGCAAAAAAATAAAAATAACAACACAAGTTAACCTCAGCGAACTGTTCTCAATGCTTCATATATTATTAATGCATTCGATCTTCACAACATTCCTACGAGGCAGGTCCTCGTAGATGCGGGGTGGGAAGTGAGGAAACTCAAGCGCACAGGATAAGTAGCCTGCAGGGTCCCACAGCCAGGACCTGCAGAGCTGGACCTCCAATCCAGGACCTGGCTCCCCGGTCCTCTCCAGCCAGGTCACGCCTTGCTGCTCCGGGGCACAGAGGGGCCACTGCAGGGTCAAGATGAGAAGTTTTTAATAGGAAGAGCTGGCCCCACCCAGCTGAAGAGACTTAGACAAAGGGGCGAGCTGTCAGCCACTGGAAGCATCGGGCCCTGAACTCCCAAGAACTGCCTCTGACCCCCATGTCACTGCACCCAGAGAAAAGGCAGACGAGGGTGCCCGTGGCCCGGGGGGGCGGGGACGGGACTCCGGCCATCTGTTGGCTCCTTCACTGCAGATACACAGGTCAGGACCACCTCACTGTCTCCACCAGACAGCCACCCCCCCGCCCTGGGGGCCGGGATGGGGGGGGCGGCAAGGGGCTACTGCAGCGTAAACTCTTCCTTCCGAGGGGACCTCGGGCCCCAACCCAGTTGAATCTATGATGGGTCTCGAAACCCTCGCTCTCTCTCCCTCCACCACTTATCACTGTCGAAAGGAAAATAAACACACGGAGCCAGTCAGATCGTGTTTGCATAGCATCCGAGCAGATGTCCTCCGAGGTCGCTCAGCTGTGAAAGTTATCATTATCCACCGCGCATTTAAATCTGCTCCACACTGCTCTGGAGCTAAAAATACCATCGTCTTCAGAAGACAGGCGTGCTTAAGCCCTTCTCCATTTCCCGGGTGATGGCGTTCATCCACCCCAAGCGCCACCTTCGAGATTCTGGGAATCGGAGCGGGTTAGGCGGACTCAGTTCCTCCCGCTCCCATCCTCGTCTCCCACGATGGGGATGTAACACTGGCGAGGCGGCCCGGGCTACCCGCAGGCCATGCCGACACTCACCACCTACGGAGAAGGGCCCCCTGGAGACCAGGTGAGCGCTCACTACTTCCTGTAAGTCCACAACCCAGCCGACTCCCAGCTCCGAGGCCAGCTCCGAGGCCAGCTCCTCAGAAGAAGCTCTGTCTGCAGGGGGGTGGGCTCACCATAAGGAGACACAGCACGTGTGGTTCGCAGGCTGGGCCCTGGAGGAGGCAGCCTGGCTGAGACGAAGTCAAGGGGGGGCTGAGTCAAGCCCACACCTGGTCTGCCAGGCCCGGCCCCGGGAAAGCAGCTGGCTCAGCTTGAGCAGTGTTGTCCCTGCACGTTTCTGCATCGACGTAAACATTTTATATCTGCTCATCCATTACAGCAGCCAGTAGCCGCTGGCTACTGACACTCACATGGCCTCCGAGGCTTTGAAATGGGGCTACTGTGGCTCAGAAACGGAGTTAAGTTTTTTAAAAGTGTTAATTAACTGCAATGTGAATGTCAACAGCCATATATGGCCAAAGGGGTCTGGCAGTGGCCCTGGCTAGAGACTAGGCACAAGGCTGTCCTCACTGCAAGGTTTGTCAAAGCCAAAACTCTGGAGGAATCCTACCTCCTCAGCAAGGAGGGGTGGTTAACCTCACCACGGACAGCCCTGCAAAGGAACGTCCTGAGTCTGGACACAGGCTATGGGTCTATCCCCCCAATCTATTCTCCCCTTCTTCCAGAATAATAGAGTCCCTGTTTGTCATGCAAGTATATGGCTATGGGGAGGAGGAGAGGGGTATTTCCTAAACTCCCTTGCAGCTAGGTATGGCCACACAATTAAGGACTGCCCACTGAGATGAAGGCAAAGGACTCCATTGCGACTTCCCAGGACCCGCCTTAAAAGACAGGTGCCACATGGTCTTTCTCCTTTGTTTCTATTTTTTACCCTGCCTGGAAGGCAGATGTGAGGCCTGGAGCTCTGGTCACCATCTCAGAACATAAAGGGAGATGAAGGGGTTCGGCATAGGCCTCCCCAACATGTGCCACTTTGGCAAGTGAATCCAGAAACCCCAGGAGCCTTGTCTCCTTCCTTAGCCCAGGAAATCACATATATTTCGTTTCCCCTTTCTGTCTTGGAACCTCTCATGTATGTGGGGTCTCCGACTCGGTCCAGTATAGGGGGTTCCCGATCACAAGTATGTAATTAAATTCTGTTATTTTCTCTTGCTGATCTGGCGACCAGACAGAGGAACCTAGGATGGCGGAGGAACGCCTCTTCCTGCGCCACAAGGACAAGGGCCGTGCCCTGGTGAGCTGGAAGGCCTGGGTTCCGAAGAGCTCTGTGCAACTGAGTTGTTGTAGGGATCCAGGATTTTTACCTAAGAAATACACGTTCACCTGTTTGCAGCCACTATTACGTTGGGTCTCTTTAAAGAAACTTAACCCCGATAAAGCATCTATTCAAAATGATAACATAGGGTGACCTACCTATACACCTAGGAGTTTTCCACTTTTCTGTGTGAAGTACCTCTTAAAGTTTACATGAAAACACAAATACCTTCCCAGAGGAAGAAGCCAGGCACAGAAGATATCCTGTATAACTTCCTCATAAAATTCCTAGAAAATGCAAGTCCCTCGTGTACAAAAGCAGATCAGTGGCTGCCTGACTGGGGTGGGGAGTGGGGGTGTGAACTGCAAAGAGGCACGCGGACTTGCTTGGGGGCGGGGGGTGACGGAAATGCTCTGTATCGTGGTGGTAAAGCCCTGTGCAGGATATCCTTTAAATGGATGCAGTTTAATGTACAGGGATTATGCTTAAAGCTGACACTTTAAAAAGAACATTCCATTACTGCTTCAGAGTAGGAGGTGCAGGACATTCTGAAGGCAGTGAGATGCATGGGTACAAAAGAGTCTGCATAATCCTTCTGCGTTTTCTTTTTATTGTTTCCCTTGTAAGGAGCTGTTTCCCAGCCACATGACCTCATGTTTTTGAGCACAAAAAAGTGTACATTTTTCAAGTTTGCGAGTATGGAGAAGATTACTAAAGGTTAATGAGAAAAGGAGTAAAACTATTTGACAAGTAAGATCCAGTCTTTGTTTTAAAAAGGGGACACAGCCTGACCGGTTTGGCTCAGTGGATAGAGCGTCTGCCTGTGGACTGAAGGGTCCCAGGTTCGATTCCGGTCAAGGCCAAGAACGTTGGTTGTGGGCACGTCCCTAGTGGGTAGTGTGTAGGAGGCAGCTGAATCAATGTTTCTCTCTCATTGATGTTTCTAACTCTCTCTTCCTTTTCATCTCCATTCCTCTCTGTAAAAAATCAATTATATCTATATATATATATAAAAGGGAAGACATAGTACCCAGCCGCTGTGGCTCAGGGGTTGAGCATCTATCCATGAACCAGGAGGTCACGGTTCAATTCCCGGTCGGAGCACATTCTGGAGTTGTGGACATGCAGGAGGCAGCCGATCGATGATTCTCTCTCATCACTGATTTTTTTTCTCTCTCTCCCTTTCCCTTCGTCTCCCTGAAATAGAATGGGGACAGTGAACACGCCTGCTGAAAGATTAGAAGGGCACACATTGAACACTGACGGGGTTATCTCAGAAGGTAAGGATTACTGGTGACTTTCACTTTCTTCTTCACACCTCTCTGCTGTTGTGTAAAATGTGCACGATTTGATGATCAGGAAAACACAGTGGTTAACCATGCCATAAAATAAACATATGTCCATTTGTCCTTGCTTTGGAAGGCTCTTTTATTCAACTGCCCAGACACAAACCAGAAAAGTCAGGTTGGACATAGTAACCAAGGAGCTAGACCAAGACTCTTGGAACCTGCGTTGGTGCCAATATTTGTGTGTTTGAGTCACTTACGGTCTCTGGATCTCTATTTCCCTATCTGTGGTTAGACTCAATTACTGACAAAATGCTGGTTTCTCGGTTTACAAAAATCGCAGCTTTGATGTAAGCTGACAGGAGTGAGGGTCACTGATCCTGTTTCAGAGGATGGCTGAGGGGAGGGACGATAGATAGTTCTCACTCCACCCGCATTCACCCCAATGAACCACTTTGCCGTGGTAGCAGGTACCAATCCACTCACAGGCTTCCTGCCAACACAAATGAAAAGCAGTTCTAAGCTTAGACACAAGACCAGCATGAGTCCCGTTCATTAGCAGAGCTTTGCCACAGCTGTCCATCTTTCCAGAGTCTTCTCCCCAGCACAAGATCTCACAGCATCCCCATCCACCACCCAAAATATCCACTCTCTTAAAAACAGCTCTGGAACCACACAGACCAGCGACGAGCAATTAGGCATTCATGATGGTCCTGCTGCCGAGTGGTCATTAAACTAACGAAGGACCATTAAAAACACATAAAAATCCCAACCAACAAACATAAAACAGAGCAGCCAAAGCCAGTACCTCAAATATACAACAGGACCTGCCTAAAATGAGAAGAATGCCCCCAAGCATTTAGAAATATGGGCACGTGCTATCTGAGAGCCAAGGTCTTTGATTGGCTTTAATTTTTTAAAAATTCTCATTGCACAGGGACATGTGACCGCGCGCACGCGCGCGCACACACACACACACACACACACACACACACATTATTAAGTCTAGAAAGTGGCTTTAAATTCTGAAAACAACTGTAGGGAGTGGTTATAGGGTTACGCCTTGGACTGACCTGCTGGCAAAGCTGCAAACAGCTCCCAGCTTAGAGGGCAGAGCCCTCTTAGCGTAATTAAACTTGATCTTGTGACTGCTCCCTAGATCTTTCCTGGGTAGATGATGGGCTGTGGGAGGTGCAGCAAGTGCTGCCAAAACAAGTGAATTTACAAGAACATTGTACATTACCTTGTTTACCCCTGACTATAAAATAAAGCATCAGCTTGCAGTCTGGATCTGTTCTGTGGTCTCAGTCACCCACAGAAGATCCAGCTAGACCCAGCTTATTCTCTTTGTCTTTTCTTCATCCTTCGCCGGCCCTCCATCAGGCTCGCCGATCCCTGGGCTATGCTGGCGCGGCACAAACAAATGTACAGTTTAGAGAAGGAGTAGGGAGGCATTTTTTGAATCTTGGTCTCCTGGACATTGTTTTCATCGTGGCAATTCTCACCTAACAAAGTGAGGTGAATGCCTAATCACCTAATTTCCTTCCCTACGTACTCAAATTCCTGAAAAGCAGTTTCTGCTACAAAAGAAATGACTCAGCAACCCAGCTCCGGGCTACTTCCCAGAGCCAGGACAGCGAGAGGGACCGTGACCTAGTCTTTAAAAAGTAGAAGCAAGCCCGGCGGTGTGGCTCTCTGGTGGAGCATTGACCCATGAGCCTGGATGGAGGTCATGGTTCCATTCCAAATATATATTTACTAATAAAGAGGGAATATGTGAACTGACCATCACGCCCTCCCAAAGATGGCGGCGCCCACAGCCAATAAGGGGGGAATATGCTAATTGACTGTCACGCCCTCAAAAATGGCAGTACCCATAGCCACAGATGGTGGCGCCCACAGCTGGGCCTGCCCCCAGAGTCCCCCCCCCGCCCCCCCATCCCCTCAGATCCCCAGCCACAGGCAAGCCTTGGATGTCGGCTGTCCAGCCACCCAGGGCCGCCAGAGGCTCAGGTAACCAACCAGGGCTGGTCGACGCTTGTGCTACCAGCAGTGGCAGCAGCAGAGGTGTGATGGGTTGTTGCCTTCCCCTGATCACCAGGTCGCCTACCACCCTTGAGGGTTCCCAGACTGTGAGAGGGAGCAGGCCGGGTTAAGGGACCCCCCCTACTCCAGTGCATGAATTTTCATGCACTGGGCCTCTAGTATATTTATTTTAAAAAAATATATATATATATATTAAGTGGAGGCAAGTAAGAAGCCCTTTATTTTATCCTCCCAAGCCCCTCGCCAATAGGAACTGCTTCTTGAATCTGATCTTTCCCCCTGAGATAAAATGATTCTTGAAAAAAGAAACCTCCCTAAGCAGTAGACTCCTTTCCTTTACCAAGAACGACCAACTGAACTGAACCATCACACCAACCGAGTGTGTAATTCAGAGGAAACAGCTCCTTTTCCTACTCGAGATAACATGTGGGAGGAACATGTGAATGGACAGGAGACTCTGCCCCCAGGTAGACCTCTATAATTGAGGTGCTCACCATGCTTCTCAAATATTACCGCTGCCAACCGCCCAAGGAACAGGACACCACAATTCCCCCAGGTTTATAAACGCAAGCCAGAAGAGAGAGAGGAACTGGACCCACCCAGGAAAGGCGAGGGCAGAGCAGGAAGTGATAAACAAGGCTCTCCATTCACTATTCTTTGCTGGAGTTACGTGCACAGAACACGGATTCTTCCGGATTAGATTCAGCAACGCCAGCAGTGGCCATGCGTGATGGACTCCCCGCGCCCCCCCCCCCCCCCCCCCCCGCCCCTGAGCAGGAATAAAAGGCTGACTTCACCTTCAGAGCACCACAGAGCTCAACAGTGTCTGCGTCCTCAACCACCGTGATGCGGAAGTTTGGAGTCTGCAGAAGCTCTTTGAAGAGAAGGCCATTCTCCAGGACTTTGCTGCCTGTTGAAAAGTTAGGAAAAAAGGAAACTCATAACAATTCCTAGTCTTAACTTTTCACACCTAACACAGTTTTAAAATACGTTTTCCTTAGTATACCAGTAACATGTGGTCATTATAGAGAACTTACAAAATCCATTAAGAGTAGAAGATAAAAATATTCCAGAACGTCACCACAGATGATCACTCACAATGCGGCATACATCTTCGACGGACTGAAGTATGAATATACACAGCTCTTCTCCAACCTGGGAACGTAATGTATACGTGGTTCCCATTTTATGGCACAAACTAATTTCCTTCTCTTTTTATTGAACCATCGATTGATGTTAGAGAAAGAGAGGAAGGGGGAGAGAGAAACATCAGTTTGTTGGCCCACCTGTTGACTCGTTCATTGGCTGACTCCTCTGTGTTCCCTGATTAGGGATCAAACCCGAAACCTCGGAGCATCGGAACGATGCTCTGAAAACTGAGCTACCCAGCCAGGGCCTCAGCGTGACTGGTTTTCAACGACAGCCTATCTTTCCCACATCACTTTCTGTTTTTCTCTCTTTCTTTAAAGCTTTCTTTCATTTCTTCTTCTTTATTTTTCTAAATATATTTTTATTGATTTCAGAGAGGAAGGGAGAGGGAGAAAGAGAAACATCAATGTTAAGAGAGAGAGAATCATTGATCGGCTGCCTCCTGCACACACCCCACTGGGGATCGAGCCCGCAACCCGGGCGTGTGCCCTTGACCAGAATCGAACCCGGGACTCTTCAGTCCTCAGGCCGATGCTCTATCCACTGAGCCAAACCGGCTAGGGTTTCTACAGCATTTTTAATAGCTGCTTTGTATTTTACTGTGTCCATGTATTCTATCTAAGTATCTTTTTAGTGCTTAAAATCTAAAACTGTTGCCAACTTGCTGCTACCATGAACACTTATAAGCTGGATTCCTGTGTTTATATCTATTTTACAGATTATTGTTAAAAATCATCCATCCTGTTTCCGAGGGAGGAGAGTGCATCCCTCTCTATGGGTGTTAGGCTTGACTATCCAACATGCTTAGACTCACAGCGAGTGGGCACACTTCCCTGCCCGCCGCCTTTGGGCTCAGCCGTGGGATCTGCTTTGATCAAGGGAACACTGGCAGACGGGATGCAGCAGAAGCATGATGCTCTCTGTGCAGCAGGGCTGGTTCCCTTGCGCCTCTGCCAGCACTGTGAGAAGAGGCCCTGGCTCACTCCAGCCCAGTGGTTGGCAAACGGCGATTCACGAGCAACATGTGGCTCTTTGGCCCCTTGAGTGTGGCTCTTCTGTGAAATACCACGGCCTGGGCGAGTCTATTTTGAAGAAGCGGCATTAGAAGAAGTTTAAAAAATTTGACTCTCAAAAGAAATTTCAATCGTTGAAGTGTTGATATTTGGCTCTGTTGACTAATGAGTTTGCCGACCACTGCCCTAGCCAGTTTGGTTCAGTGGATAGAGCGTCAGCCTGGGGACTGAAGGGTCCGGGTTCAATTCCAGTCAAGGGCACATGCTGAGTTGCAGGCTCGATCCCCACCAGAGGGTATGCAGGGGGCAGCTGATCAATCATTGATGTTTCTATCTATCTCTCCCTCTCCCTTTCTCTCTGAAATCAATAGAAATATATATTAAAAAAAAAAAAAAGGAGATGCCCTGGCTCGCCTACTTGGCCCAGCAGGAAGATGACAGACACAGGGAGCAGAGCCACCCAGCTGTCCCGGGGAAGAGCTGCCGACCCCCAGAGGCCCACGGACGTGTCAGTTTGCTTATTTAGTACGCCACTGAGATTCTGTGATTGTTACTGGGCATCACCATGGCAATAGAGAATGGATGCACTAGCGACAAGTATTTTCACACAGAACTTCATTCAGAGTCCTTGTTTTTGCTGCCGCTAGATCCCCCTCCCTCGGGACAGTCCCTAGAATGAGACGGATGCTCGGTAGTTTTTAAACTTTTTGTTGCTGTGGTTTAGGGACTTTGGGTTAAAAACAAACAAAAGTGAAATGTCACACAGAAAACCTGATATGAAGTGTGCTCTGGTTGTTGGGAATTCAGGGGGATGGAAGGACTAGCTCTAGAAATCAGATGATAAACCCACCGGCCAAGCCCTGGCTCCCAAGCCCGCAACTCCACCAGGCGGCAGGAAGCTCACTGACAGCTACAGTACTAGGGCTCCTCCTGCCTCTAGGCCAGCGGTCGCCAACTTTTTGTTTTCAAGGGAATGTTCCGTAACAAAACGTCTAAAATATCTACACTCAATACCTAGAAACACATTTCCTGTTCTGCATGCATTGCTGTTACCCGTTTAGCCGAGTTCTCCTTTTTCCAAGTGTAACGGTGTCAGTTTGAGCAAACTGTCCCCTTCCTTTTTTTAAACAGCCACCAGACCACCTGATTATGGGCAATCCTGTTGCATCACCCGGGTTGGGACAACGAGCCCCCAGCCTCCACACCATGACATCACTGCTGTCTCTCTCCGCTGACCCTCACCATGGCCACTGCTCAGTGCCTCCAACATGAAGGATGCTCCTGACCATCATGTGACGGTCATCCAGCTGCTGCTGCTGTGAGCCACCTGAGAAACAGGCCGGGAGAGGGGTGCTCTCCATTTGCCACAGACACCAAGTGGGATCTGTCAGTTCTTCTGCGGCAGCAAATTACTCACAGTGCCGACTAGAGAGGTGAGCTTGATTTGCAGCAATCAACACAGTTTCTCGAGTGTACTCTGAGAAGATTATTTTAAATCATGGATAAGAAAGCCCTTGCCGTATTATGATTATTACCAGTCGTAAGCAGTAATGTGGCAAGCAGGGCCCCAGACCATCTGGTACGGAACAGGTAATGCCCAACAGCCGTGTGGAAGGGCCGCTCCACACTCGGTATGAACCAGAGGACAGGAAAATCCCCTTCTCTTTGATGCCAAGCCAGGGAGAGAGTCAACCTCTTGAATGACTCCTTTGAAACCCTCAACGCAATCCAGGGGTCAAAACCCTCAACACAGTCCTAGGGTGAGTGGAGAGAGTGTGGGACACATATGAAATAAAAAATGGTCAGTCCTGGCCAGGTAGCTCACTTGGTTAGAGCATGCCAGACACATAATAGGCTTTGAAAAATATTTGGGGGACGACTGAGTCAAAGTATTGGATTCTGTGAGATCAGTCCCATAAATGAAGGAAACTCTTACCACAAGGGGGCACCACAGTTCACCATGATGGTTAATATTTATTAAAGATATTAAAAATAATGCTATTTTCTCTTCTTCTTCTATAAAAGACTCAAGTGGGCTGGAATTCCTGCACCTACCATAACTAAAAATGTGTTGGTTGCTAATGTCATCAAGAAAGGGGATCTGGATAAGCACAGCGCAATGATCAAATACAGGAGATTTAATGTCAATGCAATGATCTGGCATACAACTATATTCCAATCTTAACAATGATGGCAGTGCTTTCTTTCAGTGTGGTCCATCACTCCCTGACCTTCTCTAGTCTGTGACAGTCCCGTAAGCCTTTTATTGCCATTTATGATCCAAATCCAACCCACAGCGAAGGCAGTGGAAACACTGGGTAAACAGAAGCCAGAGGGAAAGAGATGGACTTCTGTACGGTTGTCTGTCTTTACAAACCAGCAGAGCCTATTGCACCCCATTGGAAACCATCCTACAGCAAACAGAACTTAGAGGCAGGTAAAAATCCTCACCAAAAACTATAGGTAGACACAAGGTTTAAATCAGGGATTGGAGAGCAAGGCTCAGCCTTAGGGAATGATTGGGATAACCAGTCAATTCCAACCAACTAATTGGCAAAACTGATTGCCAATCGATGATTGGCAAATAGGACTGTGTTGGAACAACTGGTTAACTAAATTACACCATAATTTCACAGGCCATATTAAATCACAGATGGATAAAAGAATTAACTGTGAAAAAAATAAAACCTTTATATACAGTGGTATATATACATATGTAAATTTTTTCTCTGGAAGGATACTTAGAAACTGCTAATAGTGATTCCCTTTGGGAAGAGGGAGTAGGTGGAATTACCACCTTAATTCTAAGTTTGTACTTTCTTATATGTTTGAGTTGCTTTATCTGTGGCTATATCGCTTTTGAAAATATCAACCTGGGAATTGGTATTCTAGGCCACTTTGTTTTCTTCTTTATATTGTGATACCTCTCCTCGCCAAAAATATTATTTCTCAAAAAAAGTTTAAGTGCCCACACGTACGGGATTGTCAATGGAATACTATACAGCTATGAAGATGCGTGTTGATGGACTTTGAAAGTTGTTATATATCAATAAAGCAACTATAAAATAATAGATTTAAACTACAAACCATAAACTTTGTGGATAAATAGAAAAAAGTGCAATAATAAAAATGGTTTTGTTTAAATTACCTCTATTTTCCACACTAATGACACAATATTGAAGGAATTAAAAATAAAGCGAAAAATGCAAAAAAAAAAAAAATAAAATTGCAGGCATGTATGAGACTCAGAAGCTACATCTTCCATGTACCCCATCTGAGTCAGGAGAGCCCCACCTCCCTCAGAGCTTCCGGTTACAGGTCTGCCTGGGTGAGATGACTCACTGCCCGAGTGGTTGACAAGGGTGGAAGTAAGTTCTCAAGTGGTAGAGACCTTTAAAGAAACTCTTGCAAAACGACTGCAAATACAAACATATTCTTCTACGAGCCCTTTGCTATGGTACACGAGCACTTGAGAATTCCAAAGCCCTAAAGAAACAAAATTTTTTTACATCAAGGTTGTATATAAGACTAGAAGAAACTTTCTCTTTCAGAAAATAGGAGATCTGCCGAACCGGTTTGGCTCAATGGATAGAGCGTCGGCCTGCGGACTGAAAGGTCCCGGGTTCGATTCCGGTCAAGGGCATGTACCTTGGCTGCGGGCACATCCCCAGTTGGAGGTGTGCAAGAGGCAGCTGATTGATGTTTCTCTCCCATCAATGTTTCTGACTTTCTATCCCTCTCCCTTCCTCTCTGTGAAAAATCAATAAAATATATTAAAAAAAGAAAAAAGAAAGAAAATAGGAGATCTTAGTTCATGCCTGGGTTCTGTATGAGCTGTGTGACTTTGGGGCAGGTACCTTCCTAGTATTCCCTGAACCTCAGCTTATTCACCTGAAAACAGGGATCATTCCCACCCATGTTCAGACCTCAGTGGAGCCCAATGATGATCTACACACTGGCATCTGTGAGTAAAGAAAAGCTGGCTTGCCAAAACGGGTTTGGCTCAGTGGATAGAGTGTCAGCCTGCGGACTAAAAGGTCCCGGGTTTGGTTCTGGTCAAGGGCATGTACCTTGGCTGCGGGCACATCCCCAGTAGGAGGTGTGGGAGAGGCAGCTGATCGATGTTTCTCATTGATGTTTCTGACTTTCTATCCCTCTCCCTTCCTCTCTGCAAAAAAATCAATAAAAAAAAATTTTTTTTTTTTAAAAAGAAAAGCTAGCTTTCTAAGGCCATGGGAGCCCCACCAGGGGCGTAACCATCTGCTCGTTGGCACAAGCAATCTTTATTTCTGTGTTTAACCTCGATAACATTATTGGGTCATGATAGGTCAAAATGGCCCCCATGGTTTTCCTCTCATCCTGGAAGTTGCTGAAACACTTCAGTTCCACAGAAGGGCCGCTTTGCATAAAATCCCAACCCGCTAAACGTCCACCGCAGGAATGTGAAGGGGAAAGGGAAGAGTTCACTCCAGGAAATCTCAGACAGGGGAAATGCACATGTAAAAACACCAGAGGCCCAGGCCCCCCGGGCCCGCAGCTCACCGATGGTGGTCTCACAGAACTTCTCCGCCGCCACCTCGTTGGCAATGTTGGCTCCCATCAGCACACTGATGTCAATGCCCATCTTCTCTCGGATGATGTCGGAGATGAGTTTCAGCCCCTGGGGGCCCTCGTCTATGCCCTATGAGGAGGTCAAGAAGTTAGAGAAAAACAAACCACAAGAGAAGAGGTATGGCATCACTGCTTTGTAAGTTATCTAGATTCAGACATCCAATAGAATGTACACATCTTGAAAAATATCTGTTGCAAGAAAAAACACATATGCTGAGAATGTGCTGCTTAAAGAGTAATAAGAAAATGAACATGTGGAACCGCCCAGGTTAAGATACAGAACATGACCATCACCACTGAAATCCCCTGTGTCTTTCCCCAAGTTCATCCATTCTCCAGGGTGAATCACTATCCCAAATTCTGCATACACCGCTTCCTTGCTTTTCTTTCTTTCTTTTTTAAAAAATTGATTGATTTTAGAGAGAAGGGAGAGAGAAGAAACACTGATTTGTTGTTCTTCTTATTTACATCATTGGTTGATTTTTAAAAAATATAATTTTATTAATTTCAGAGAGAAAGGGGGAGAGATAGAAACATCAATGATGAGAGAGGATCATTCATTGGCTGCCTCCTGCACGCCCCCTACTGGGGAGTAAGCCCGCAACCTGGGCATGTGCCCTTGACTGGAATAGAACCTGGGACCCTTCAGTCCACAAGCCGACACTAGCCACTGAACCAAACCAACTAGGGCTTTTGTCTGTCTTCCCCTCTCTCTAAAAATATAGTCAGGTGAAGATTAAAAAAATTTTTTATGAAAGTAATATATGTGCTGTTTTATTAATGCAATTAGAAGGAGGTATTATGGGTTAGGATTCCCGTCCGAGTGTAACGACAAGAGCTGCTTTTCACTGTCAAAAGTGTTCCAGATTCGTTTTTGAACTTTTCTCGATAAGACTGAGAAATTAAGCAACAGTAACGATCAAGAAGAAAAAATGTCGGTGACCCTGCATACAGATGTAGGTGATATTAAAATAGAAATCTTCTGCGAGAGGACACCCAAAGCATGTGAAAATTTCTTGGCTCTTTGTGCCAGTAACTACTACAACGGCTGCACATTCCATAGAAATATCAAGGGTTTCATGGTTCAAACAGGAGACCCCTCAGGTACGGGAAGAGGAGGAAACAGTATCTGGGGCAAGAAATTTGAGGATGAATATAGTGAATATCTTAAGCACAACGTTAGAGGTGTTGTATCTATGGCTAATAATGGCCCAAATACTAATGGATCTCAGTTTTTCATCACCTATGGCAAGCAGCCCCATTTGGACATGAAATACACAGTATTTGGAAAGGTAATAGATGGTCTGGAGACTCTAGATGAATTGGAGAAGTTACCAGTAAATGAAAAGACATACTGACCTCTTAATGATGTACACATGAAGGATATAACTATTCATGCCAACCCATTTGCTCAGTAGTTATAATGGGCATGGACAAATACTTGGCACACTATTTGAGGAACACACTTATTGTGGTTTACCCAGCTTTAATTATGTCAACAAATTGTATCATCCTGCTTGTTTACAACTAAGATCTTCTGAGTCCGTGGTACCAAGAGGAACCAAATAACTCTGACTCGTGTGATTGAACATATTCTTTACTATAACTATATTCAATGCATTTGTTTAATTTTAAAAAAATGTTTACCTTTTGTTACATAAAAACATTTATTTAAAAAAAAAAAGAAGGATGCCGAGACCGGTTTGGCTCAGTGGATAGAGCGTCGGACTGCGGACTGAAGGGTCCCGGGTTCGATTCCGGCAAGGGCATGTACCTTGGCTGCGGGCACATCCCCAGTAGGGGGTGTGCAAGAGGCAGCTGATCGATGTCTCTCTCATCGATGTTTCTGACTTTCTATCCCTCTCCCTTCTGCTCTGTAAAAAGTCAATAAAATATATTTTAAAAAATAAAATAAAAAATAAATAAATAAATAAAAAAAGAAGGAGGTATTATGGCAGGTCTAAAAAATTATTCATCATTTCAAAGTAGCAATGAGCATAAATGATCCTTAAGTTACCCAACATGAACATATCCCCCATTTCTATTGACAAGAGAGTCCCAGGTCCTGCTAATAATGTTACTGAGACTCTGGTGGTTTTCCTCTGCAAATGAGGAAAATGCCCATTTTAGTTAGAGGTTAAAACTAATAAAAATGCAATTTCTCCCTCACAGTGAAAACAATGGACCTCCTGGACTCTGTCTTTGGATCCGTGGTGGTGGACTTGTTCCCTCTTTAGGGAAAACACCAGGCGTGGGGACTAACACAGACCACTGGGATGTCCAGAATGTGGGTGAGACCCAGGACCTGGTCAGGAAGGTCCTTTCTGACAACAAGGCCCGCCAGGATGACCACCCCCACACCTGCCGGAGAAAGCGGCCTCCTCCGAAATCTGAGCCAAGCGAGGCTCCTGGGATGGATGTTTTGGATGACCTTCCAGGTATCTTTACAAAAACAAACCCCCTAAACCCTGCCATCACCTCCCTGTCACTTCTTTGTCTCCAATAGACAGAAGTGAGAGAAGGCGACATTTTCCTGTCCCCGTCACCATCTCGGGCGCGTGCGTCACCTTGATGAGCGTGATTCCCCGCGCTTTCTTAGGCACTTTCCCGGTGATCTCGTCGCAGATCCTGTGGATGAACTGGTGGGGAATGACAAACACCAGCATGTCTGCATCCTGCACGGCCTCCTGGAGGTTTGGGACAGCAACCTGCCATGGCGAGGAGGAGGGAACAGTTACTCCTCCACCCAAAGGTGCCGAACGAGCCAAGTGACTTCATGCTCGGACCCTTTATCAGATGCCTACTATGTGCAGAGCTCAAGCACCGTACAGACAGACAGTCCAGGCAAGTGTGGGCTGTGCTCTGCCTTCCTCACTCCCGGCTTGCTCCTGAAGCCAGGAGGGTCCTGCCTTTCCATGTCTCCGTCTCCTTACCTGTAAAAGGAGTCGTCATCATATTGTGCAGGCTGTTCCCTGTTGCTCCCCCAAACCATTTTCTGCCCATCTTTGCCCCATTCTGTTCCCTGGGAGGCTGCTTATTATGGGCTGTTTCCTCAAAGCATCTTGCTGTCTTCCAGTTGCTTCAGCCAAAGTGGGGCACGGCCAGGGGACCCGAGTTGGGACGACAGACAGGCCACGGTGCCCCTGGGCCACGCCTGCCTGGGCTCGCCCCTCTTCCACATCGCTGAGCACTTGTCAGGCTGGTGTGGTGACATCAGTCTGTCCCCTTGTCCTTTTAGGGGTGGCATGGCTTCCTGTTTTTGCTAATTTCTGGGCACTTCAGCAATGTTTTTGGGTCCCTTTGATTCTCCCACATTCGGTGAACAGTCCACAGTAAACTCTCCCTGGTTAAGGAGTTTGAGAGTGCTGTTGTGAAGAATAAATGGTGGCTTATTGGTTGAGCATAGATCTATGAACTAGGAGGTCATGGTTCAATTTCTAGTCTGGGCACATGACCGGCTTGTGGGCTCAGGCCCCAGTGTGGGGCATGCAGGAGGCGGCCTATGGATGACTCCCTCTCTTCATTGATGTTTCTATCTCTCTCCCCTCCTCCCTTCCTCTCTGAAACAATAAAAAATATATATTTTTAAAAGAATAAATGAATCAGAAAAATTCCCAACTCCTGGCATGCACTCCATACATGTTAACTCTTAGAATAATTTGTTTCCTTCAGTTAAATACAGAAACAGGTTTTAAAATTTAACACAGCCAGAGAGACACACTCACAGACACTAGGTCAGAGGCGAGGGCATCTAGTGAGGACGTGGAAACGTGTGGTCTCTGGCAGAGGCTGTTTGTTGGTGCCCGATGTCTGTTCTACCTTCTTCCTTGGCAAGAAAACCCCCAGTTTGGGGCTAGGCTTATAAATGCTAGGAAAGAAGGCTTCCCCACTTTAATCTTGCAATTTAGGTGGAATTGGCCATGCCAATTGGCTCTGTAGGCACTGTGCCCGCTCAGCAAGGTTTGGTGAGTGAATATGTGCAGGGATGGGTATTTCATTAACAAAGGGGATGAGCTTTGCTGGTTAACCACAGGAATGAGGCAGCCTTGGTGGTCTGGTTTTCAAACAAGTACAGAAAGCTACCAAAGGGTGACGCTGGCAACCGAAGTTGATAAACTCCACTCAGACAAGCAGCGGGGCACTCTCTCTTGGTATCACATGCTCATTTCTTCCTTCCCCCGCAAGTCAATGGAATGAGGCCATGCAGTAACCTGTATTTTCCCCCTCCCAGACCTAATAAGCTTGAATTTTAAACTGTCAGTCTTATAATTTTCCACCCCCCCCATCTCCTGTAATTTAGTCCTTGACCCTGATGGTAATTACAGACCAAGGTCAAGTGTCCTAGGGAGTTGATCAAAGTCCACGTACCCAGAAAGGATATATTAGGAGTTACCAGGGAACACGAGTGGCTAAAGGCAAGGTTGTTAATCCACCCTTGATGGGACCTGCACTTGAGTGCTAAGACAGTAACCTGTTTTGAGCCAAGTTGTGTCTCCCCGAGATTCCTAAGTCATAAAACCCTAGTACCTCGGAATGTGACTATGTTTGGAGACAGGGTCTTTGTAGAGGTAATTAGGTTAAAACAAGGTCCTAATACAGTGGTCGGCAAACTCATTAGTCAACAGAGCTAAATATCAACAGTACAACGATTGAAATTTCTTTTGCGAGCCAAATTTTTTAAACTTAAACTTCTAACGCCACTTCTTAAAAACAGACTCACCCAGGCCGTGGTATTTTGTGGAGGAGCCACACTCAAGGGGCCAAAGAGCCGCATGTGGCTTGCAAGCCGAGATTTGCTGACCACGGCCCTAAAACAACACGATTGGGACACAGACAACACAGAGGGAAGACCATGTGGAGACACAGGAAGAGGGTGGCCTCCTACACGTCAAGGAGAGAACTTCGGGAAACACCAACCCTACTGACATCTTGATCTTAGAAGCCTCCAGCATTGTGAACAAATAAAATTCTGTGGTTTAAGCCATCTGGTCTATTATTCTTTGTTATGGCAACCCCGGCAAACTAAACCAAAGCCCATTTCAGAGTCTAGAAAACCAAATCTGACCAAGCAAAGAACTTGGTAGGTGGAAGGAACAAGGAAAGAAGAAAACAGCTTTTGTATTTCCTCAAGTCCCAGGTGTTAATTCAGGTAAACGTAGCTTTCCGACTTAACCAAATGTACTTTTTCATCCTACACCCTTACCACATTGTCCGGCAGCTTGTGTCCAGGGAGATATTTCACATTTTCGTGGTCATTATTTATGATGTCCGTCAGTTTTCTCCCGTCAACCATTTCTTCAAAAACCCACATCTTGACTGTGGAGGCAAACTTCTGAAGCTTCTTGACATTATTACCAATTATTTTTGCAACAGCGGAACCCCTACAAGAAATAGTGGAAAAGAAAACAAAATTAAACTCATCTGGGCAAAAGAGAAAATGCATTAGATTCTACTTCAGAAGCTTTGAATTCTGGTTCTGATTCAAGCACTGAACTTGTACCTCAAGATGTAATGTCAGCCCGAGCCACGCAAAACTTAGTGGTTTTCACCTGCAAATGCCATCCCTGTGATCAGGAAAGCCCCAGAATTAGGTACAAGGTCAAAAAGCACCACCCCTTAAGCATCAACCTATCTCGGAAGAGAGGATCACAGGCAGAAAAGAAGTCCTCCATAAAGGTGGAATAAAAACAACAAAAGTAGCTACTGTAAGGTGCCCTTTGTCTCCTTTTTCTTTATCCCCTCCCTCTTTCTGTGGCTGGAAGAACGTGATTGTTGGGGCTCCAGGCGCCCTCTTGGGCTGTGAGGGGATCATAGAGTAGGATCACACACAGCCAAGTAACAAGAGAAGGAGCCTGGATACTGACAACATTGAGTAGAAATGTCATGACAGCTCGGGATGGCCAACCCCCAGATTATAAACTATGTTCTGGGGAACTGCAGTCATAATGGAAAGATAAGAACCAGAGTAGATTCCAGAGAAAGAGCAGAGTGAGAACCCACTTTCTGGGGGCCTGCCTGTTTGGTGACCCCAGCAGACATCCAGCCGGCTCCAGCCTAGCAAACTCCAACCTTCTACATCTCTATTGACCAAACATTCTGGTAAGGAACCAGTTGCCTCATAGGCTTTCCAACAAGGGAAGAGAAGGCACTGCAACTAGTTAATGCCAGTCCTCCTGACAAGGGCCAAGGGTCTGCTGCTAGTGACCATGACAGAGGAGTTCATGGTTGGTCCAGGCATCTGTGCCCACCTCACAAATGTGCTCATTGCACAGTGGGCCAAGGCTCTGCTGATTGGGCCACTGATTGTTCTGGGGGTGGGCACTTGATCCTGGCTGAGCCAATAAGCTGCTAGTGTAGGACTTTGAATGAGAGAAATAGTTTGTTTCTTAGACAAGTTTCCTGGTGTGATGAGCAAATGAAAGAAAGGAAAACAGCGCTTTCCTGTGTTAGGACGGTCATTGTTTTGTTCTAATTAAGAAGCTGAGATGAATTCTAAATTTGGTGAAACACAGTTTAAGAGTATAAAATTATAGTGTAATTCTCGACTTTTCTCAAGAAAACCTTTTTGTTGCTTTCATATCCCACAGATGAGTGAAATCATGATTCTTGTTAGAGAGAGAATTCTATGCTAAATTAATTCACAAGTATTTTCTGAAAACAGGACTCTTTTTACATCAGATACATTAAAAAATATTAACAAAATTTCTTCACTGATGACAATACACTGTGTAATGAGCCCATTTAATATAACAACAGAGAATATCTGTGATGAATCAAATTGGAGGAACTTAGAAGAAATTTGAAAACTGGGAAATGTTGATTCCTGTTTTTGCAATCTTAAATGAGAGTCAATTCTAGAGACAATTGGGTGGGATGAAGGAATGGATGGTATGAGAAGAGGGCGGGGTCTAAGTTGACAAAAGGAACATACTGGAGATCGATCTTTATCCTTACACTCTGATAAATCTCAGTTATTCTAACCCAACTCTAATTCATCCCAGTATATAAACCTTTGTGCTTTAACAACCAGAAAAATTCAAATAATTATTGTGTAAGAACAGGCCTTCCTTTCTCTGCCTGCCTTTCTGTCTTTGCTCTGGCCCAGAGCCACCTTTCTGCCTTCCCATGTTGTCCAGAGGCCCAGAGCTGCTGGGGTGGTGTGGAGTGACCCCCACCGCACAGCACCTGTATATGCAAATCAACCCGGCATCTTTGTTGGGTTAATTTGCATACTTACTCCTCATTGGCTGGTGGGTGTTGCAAAGGTACAGTCAATTTGCATCTTTCTCTTTTATTAGTATAGATTAGAATTATTTTCCCATTCCTGAGATAGAATGAATAAGCTAAGCCAGTGGTTTGCAACTTTGGCTGCCCATTAGAATACCTGGGACATTCCCAGAGTCCAGGCCACACTCTAGGCTAACAAAAATAGTTCTTCTGGAGTGAAATCCAGCATTGGCAGCTCTTAGAGCTCCCCAGTGATTGATATGAGCAGCCAGGGACTGAGAATAGCAGCTCTGCTGAATGATCTAGAACGTTGGTGCCTCCTCCCTCACAAAAGAGCTGTCAATAGCAAAGTTCTGAGGGTTTACTTGTAAAATCCTTATCCTATGCCAGTGGGACAGTTTATTAGCTAAATACCCATCAATCCAATTCTCCTCTTGACACTTTGTAAAAAAGAGGCCAATAATCTCCCTACCATCATTCCTCCCTTTATTCTCATCTTGGAGACAGCTGCTCACATCCTCACAGCAAGATAGCAGCTCAGACTCAGGGTTCCCTGACATTAAGTAACTCACACAAGGTCAACAAAGGAGAAAGCATGATTCTGGGGAATTGAGCAAATTGGGGAGGAGAAAGGGGGGTGTCTCTAAGACACTAGGAATCCAAGTCAAATCAAGTGGGAAAATAAACCAAACCACAAGACCCTTCCCCATGATCTTACTGGAGTACACTCCCTTTTCAGCCCCCCGGTGGGGGAGCCACAAATTTATTTACAACCAGAGGCAAACCTGTAGCATCCACTGAAATGACTAAGTTGGAAAAATTTAAGTGAACATTAGAACTGTTAAGAACTAAGCCCACCAGACCATGTCTGTGCATCCTTTGGGGTGTGATGGGGCATACGACGACAGGACGCAAATAAGTCTGGGAAACCCCGGTTATATTATTCACTCACATGAGGTCACCGGGATCTCATGCTGTCTCCTCCCTAGTCTCCTCAACAACCTCACTCACTCACTTATCTCAGTTATGGAATATTTACTGAGTACCTTCTGTCTACGGCACTGGTGCTACAACAGAGAAAAGGCAATGCTTTTGCTCTCAGAGGCTTACTACTCACTCAGAGGTAAATAAGGTAGAAGGAATTCACAGTTCTGTATGGGACAAGAGGTGAAGGGAAATGGAGGGACATGTGATGGAACTTCAGCTCACAGGACGTAATCAACTGCAACTCATGTTAACTCCCATGCTGGACCTCCTGTTGGGAGGACCCTGACAGACAGACCCCAGCTGGGGTACAGGGGGAAGGCATGGGGGTCGTGCCGAGGAAGACTGTGCCTCTGCTGGAAAACAGAAAAGGCTTCATAAATTAGCAATGGGCAGAGCCGGCAACGCAGAGCTCCCACTAAACACTCACTAACCGCGGACACATGAGTGAGCCCGGCCAAGCCGAGAACCACAACTGTGCTGGTGGTTTCCCGTCTTCAAATCCATCAAATGATGTACATTAAATATGTTCAGTGTTTTGATATAAGCATTTTACCCCCATAAAGCTATTTATAAAAAAATATATGCCATACCCAAAACTGCTTTTTAGCTCTGAAATGGCACTACGTGTTACTACTTCCGACCAACATGAAGAAACAGGAGCAAACACAGCAACGGGAGTGCTCTGGAGGAACCTGAGAATGTTGGAGGGACTGGGGTCGACTGACAAGTGCCAGATCCTGTTCTCAAGAAAGTGACTGGCCTGCAGAGGGCCAGTCCAAAAAAAAAAAAGCACAAATGCATTCGAACTCAGCTTGAAACAAAAGTGCCGACTGCAGCCTCTGAAGGCAGTGTGTGTGGCTTAGTCATGGTTGGGGTCCCACGGCCCCAGAAGGATCTCTCCATGTTTTAGGTGGTGTCCTGCCATTGCACAAGCAAGGTCAGGCAAGGACCCTCCCACTGCTGGGGCAAGGGCATACGCGGCCACTTCCGCACCTGAGCCAGCACAGCCATCTACCACATGACAGGTGGGGCAGATGACCTCTGAAGTCCCCTGCAGGTCTATGATGAGTCCAAGGTTGTCCAAAGTGAGGAATGGGTGCCCACCCACAGCACCGAATGACACCGCCTTGCCCAGGACCTTTCCAACTCCTGTGGCCCTCCTGAGAGTGTAGAATGTCTCTTTTGAGTGTGACTGTGGTTAGCATCTCTCCAACATGTGCTCATTTTCCTTCTTCACAAAGTAGGAGGCGGCCTCAGACTCAGGGCCTGTCGGGGAGCGGTCTTCGGCAGCAATTCCACCGCACTGGCTTGTTTGCCTTCCACTGGTTGGTGGTTGTTATCGTGTGTCTATGACATTTGCAGTAGGGACATAAAGTTGTCTTTTATAGTCAACCTCAAACATTTCTTGTTGCTTGTTAATCCTTGCTTGAGGATATTTTCCCATCAACTTTTAGAGAGAGTAGGAGGGGGAGAGACGGAGAGAGAAACATCCATGTGAGAGACACAGCAACTGGTTGCCTCCTATACATGCTCCAACCAGGGCCTGGGTCAAGCCTGCAACGGAGGTACATACCTCTGACTGCAACGCAAGCTGGGACCCTTCAGTTCGCAGGCCTGTGCTAAACGGGCTAGGCCAAACACATTTTTATTGGTTAATTTTGAGAGAGAGAGAGAGAGAGAGAGAGAGAGAGAGAGAGAGAGAGAGAAAGAGAGAGAGAGAGAGAGAGAGAGAGAGAGAAAGAGAGAGAGAGAGAGAGAGAGAGAGAGAGAGAAAGAGAGAGAGAGAGAATGTGTGTTCCACTTGCATTCATAGGTTGACCGGAGATGGAACCCACAATCTTGATGCACTGGGACAACACTCTAATCAAACGTTGATCTAAAATAAACATTTAGAAGGAAGTATACTAAGCAAATAATAGTACAAAGTGAAGCAGACTACCAAAGCCCTAAGAGCCTGGAGGGTCCAGGCTTAGTCCTAGTCAAACTCTTTACCTTACAGATTAGCACACACGAGGCTCAGGGCCACTCTGACTCTGTCACACAGCCAGGGCATAGCAGAGCTGTGAGAGGGACTTCGGCCAGCCCTGGGTCTTTCCACAGCGCTCATGAAATGATGGATTAGCTTAAATCTTAGGCCTCAAAATACAGATTAATTCACAAGTTCTACAATGTTGTGCAAATGACATTCAAAAGTGACATGGGGGAAATAACAATCCAGTACCAGCTATGAACTGCCTTACATACCTCACCCTTGTTATCTGTCAGAAGCCTCAGCAATGCTCTGAGGCAGGTACTATTATTATCCCTACTAGAGGCCCAGTGCATGAATTCATGCACTGGAAGGAGGGTCCCTCAGCCCTGTCTGCCCCCTCTCACAGTCCGGGAGCCCTCAGGGGTGGGAGTCGACCCGGCCATCAGGGGAAGGCAACGCCCCCATCTCACTTCTGCTGCTGCCACTGCTGGTAGCACAAGCCTCAGCAGCCCTGGTTACCTAAGCCTCTGGCAGCCCTGGGCAGCTGCCATCCAATGCTTGCCTATGCCTTGGGCAGGTGGCTGGGGGACTCAGGAGGCAGGGGTGCGGCCTGCCGCCCCGGTGGGGCTGAGAGGACTGGGCTCCACCAACTTGTGGCTATGGGCGCTGCCATCTCTGAGGGCGTGGCCATCAATTGGCATACTCCCTCCTTATTGGCTGTGGGCGCCACCATCTTTTGTGACAGTGAGGATCACAAGGAGGTGGCCGATCAATAATTCTGTCTCACCATTGCTGTTTCTATCTCTCTCAGCCTCTCCCTTCTTCTCTGAAATCAATAAAAACATATTAGCTGCAACCGGTTTGGCTCAGTGAATAGAGCATCAGCCTGCAGCCTGAGGGGTCCCAGGTTCAATTCCGGTTGGGGGCACATACCTTGGTTGCGGGCACATCCCCAGTGGGGGTGTGCAGGAGGCAGCTGATCAATGTTTCTAACTCTCTCTCTTTCCCTTTCTCTCAGTAAAAAATCAATGAAATGTATTTAAAAAAATAAAGTAACATGTTTTAAAAAATATATTTAAAATAAAAATAAAAAGGAGCCCTAACAGGTTTGGTTCAATGGATGGAGCATCAGCCTGCAGACTCAAGGGTCTCAGGTTCGATTCCGATCAAGGGCATGTACCTTGAGTATGGGCACATCCCCAGTAGGGAGGTGTGCAGGAGGCAGCTGATCGATGTTTCTCTCTCATCAATGTTTGTAACTCTCTATAAAAAATCAATAAAATATATTTAAAAAAATTAAAAGGTATAATATTTTAATCAGGCTGGGGGAGGCACTGCATCACCCAAGGAATGGCCACCTGTCAAGTCAGGCCCAAACCCAACAGAACTCTGGTGGCCACACTTCTTCACAGGATGCACTCTTTCTGGGCCACAAAAGAGTCAACAGTCCAGCCCTCTTTTTAGCAAACTGAGACGAAAGGAGAATGAGCAAGGGTTCCAAATGCCAGATGTTCCCCGCTCCAGGCCAGCTCTCCCCTAGAGCTGATCCCAACTGTGGAGCTAAGGACACAGAGGGGTCAGATTTGGTTTAAGTAACCTTATGTGTTTTTGCCCATAAAAGCAATACATGAAAGAAGTAAAAGCAATTATAAATAATCTCACCGTGTGGGGAAGAACCACTGCTAACATGTTGTGTAATTCTTGGCAGTTAAATGACTTCAAGAATACTCAAATGCCCGAGTGTCCGATACAAATGTGAGAAATGGAGCATTTCTCAAAATTTCTTGGCGCATGTTTATTTGATCTCTGGGTAGGGAAGCTTCCTAAGCTTAAAATCAAAGGGAGAAACCACGGAGGAAAGAGGACCCATGTGGACAACTTGGCGTAAAGAAGGGGAGAAGGAGATGCAGAAAGCCTTTCTGTCTATCCGAATTCAAACTGGTGATTCTGTATCAGTTTGCTGTTGTTTTCTCACTGTGCAAACTTTCTCACCCTGGTCAGAGGGGACTCTGGATCTTTGCCGAGCTCAGCTGTATCCCTTCCTATCCTTAAACTCCAGCTTCCAAAGCAGAAGCGGGTCCGTGCTACCTGTCCACAGAGAAGGGATTATTTCTGACCCCAGAGGAGCTAATGGACAGCCGCTCAGACTGTTTCTGGGCTCTCCAGGTGGGAGTGTAGCGAGAATCAAGACAGGAACAGTAGTACAGGCAAGGAGGTGACAAAGGTGGGTGGAAGAGCCCCAGCGGACCGCAAAAGATGAGTCACACACAGCGCCCTTGAGTCACCAATGAAAAGCAGGCCAGAACTCTCCCTGACCTCGTCTCAGGCCTCAGGCTATTAAGAGATAAACAACCCCAGCTGCATACCAGAGGTGCTCTGTCTCTCCTCTCCCTTCTCTGCCTCTGCTCCTTGGCCAAACCCCAACTGGGTGCATTTTATGACCCAAGATGGTGCTGGCCTAACGATGAAATCAATAATGATAACGACAGTGGTAGCTGGCATTTATTGAGTGCTACTCACCTTGTACTCACCCTAGATCATCTCATTTAATCCCCACCATAATCTTAGACAGCAGGCAGTACCAACCTTATAAGCAATGATTCCTGGAGAGAAAGTTTGCTCAAGGTCTCAGAGCTGCCAAGGCAGAAACCTAGGGCCCTTCTTCTACCCTGTCTCCAAAGCGGGCCTCCCAGAGGACAGGCGCTCCCTCCCAGAGGTTTGGCTGTAAACACAGCCCTGACATTTCGGTTCTAGAACTGGATCTTGCACTGTGTCGGGGTGATCTTCCCAAGGTTCTGATGAAGAAACTTTGTTTCACCTTTAGAGTTACTTAAGAAGCTTTTTTGGTGTACATGTATGTTCTTTCTGTTGTTTTTTTTTCTGAGTTACCGTGTGTGTGTGTGTGTGTGTGTGTGTGTGTGTGTTTTGTTGTTTTCTTCTGCATCACCGGAACCATAAAGGGCCACACAGGTTAAGGAAGCAGCTTCCAGCATTCCCAGTAGTGTGCAGCATAGCAGGGCTGGGTGGGGTGGGTGCCTGAGGGCCAACCTCCAGCCTCCTCCCAGACTTAGAGGAAAGGAGGTGCCAGAGGTCAGGACAAAGGCATGTTACACAACCCAGTTACTTCCCCTCACGTGTCCTTTCTAGCTGAAGCACCCAGCAAGGCAGCTAGATTCATCTTCTGGTATCTGCTATGCCACTGATCACTTGCACTCAATGTGAGGGTGACAGCCACCTTGGAGTTAGGTGTGACAACACTTCTACTGGCATAAGCATTCTGAGCTACTTCAAAGGCCCAAGTGGAAAATTAGCTCAATCACCTTCACATTCCTGAGAAGCCCACACCTGGAAAGGTAGAGAGCTGTTTTAAAATGAGCAAAAAGCTAGTCTCTCAGGGAAAAATCTATCCCATCCTCTGGGACAAGTCTAGTTTCAGTTGGTGATTCTGATACCAGTGGCTTTTGGATCGCATTTTGAGAAACACTATTTAAATTGTAACACCTTATCTTGTGACAGATATTTCATTCCCTTTTCTATTTACTTTTAATTTATCTTCCAAGTTTCTGTCTATCTCAGATCTGAAGCCAAGCTCTTAACAGCAGGGACTGTGTCTAGCTGTGCCCGTGTCCCTGGAAAGGCCCCCAAAACCTACTCCACAAGCCAAACCCTCAAATGTCTACGGACCAGGGCTGACTGGGCAACGAGCTCCCACGTTCCAGAATCTCTGGCGAGGCTGTGATCCTCTCTCTAGGACTGGAGTGGCTCTGAACCCAGAGCAGTTGCAAGGAAGCCAACAACTGTTCCCATCTGATCCCATAGTTCCTGGGGCCAGGCAGCCAGCCCGAACCATCGGCATGGCGCATTTCTCAATTGCTCTGCTCCGGTGTCACGGGCCAAGTTTTACTCCACCTCCTTGGGCTGGCGTGGGCCAAGAAAAGTCAAGTACAGAGTGAAACTGGGGGAAGGCAGCCAAATCCCAGCAGAGGGGGCAGGAGGTTCACTTCACTGCTCCTGATCCAGGCCCAAATCCAGCCGGGCAAAGCTGTGCCACTTCCACGGCACCATGCAAATTAGGAAAAGGTGCTGTTCCCTGTGGCTCTGTGTCCTCTTACGGAAGAGAGGCCTAATGTTAAAAGAACACTCGCTAAGTGGGTGCTTTTCCAGTCCCATGGCCAACAGGGCAGCTGACATCTCACTCGAGTGACCTTGGGATCAAACTGGCAAAGCTGGGCTAGAAGACCAAATGAAGCTCTGCCGTGGGTGGGTACCAACTCCATTCAATGTTGTGCCGAACACTATTGTTTACAGAAAAGCGCATTAATATCCTAGTGTCCGCAGGGCAGAGAGGGAAAGGCATATATGTAAACATTCATTGCCTGGCTGGAATTCCTCCAGAAAGGACAGAAGAAACTGCTAACACCCGTTTTCCTCCAGAAGGGCCTTGGGGCACAAGTGTGGGTGGGAAATGGTTCACAGTGTTCGTTCCTTTGTGAGTTTTTTTTGGGGGGGGGGTATCTTTTGGTTTTTAAACATGTGAATATATTACCCAATCAAGTATAACTACATTTTAAAAATTAGTTTTAGCCGAAACCGGTTTGGCTCAGTGGATAGAGCGTCAGCCTGCGGACTGAAAGGTCCTGGGTTCGATTCTGGTCAAAGGGGCATGTACCTTAGCTTGCGGGCACATCCCCAGTAGGGGGTGTGCAAGAGGCAGCTGATCTATGTTTCTCATCAATGTTTCTGATGTTCTATCCCCTCTCCCTTCCTCTCTGTAAAAAATCAATAAGATATATTTTTAAAAATTAGTTTTAAAAACATGTATTTAAAAAAATTAGTTTTCAGACACTCCGTTGTTCTCAAGTGCTGGATGGGGAGGAGTAGAAACAGATAAACAATCACTTCCTTGTGGTCATAGGTCAGAAGGAATGGAAAGGCAAAGAACCAGTTAAGTTTTCTCCAAGAAGTAGGTAGTAATACGAATTGCTGCCACGCTCCTCGAAGCCTGAACTGTGATGAGTGTCAGGCCACAGGAACACAAAAACACTGAATGAAGAATGTCACTCTGAAGAGTCTATACCGCTCCCTCAGATGTGGGAAAAACAGTGCACGGCAGCAGAATGAAGATCGAAAAGATCAGATTTTATACTATACTTTGCCCCCTGCCCCAGCTACCCAGAGAATTGCATTGTGTAAGTTTGATAAAGGGAACTAAAAGAGCAGACATTCACAGAATGCTTTTTAAGAGTGTTTGGCAGAAAGTGCTGTGTAAATGTTAAAGTCACATAAAGAGAGCCTTGCAGAGAGGCAAAGCTTCGAAAACATCCCGCCAGAGAAGAATTCTCTGCGCCCCTGGATTATTCTGGGAGCCAGGCCTGTTGGAAGTTGGGTTTCCTTCCTGACACAGCGTTACTAAGATACTTAGACGCAACAGCGATGGAGGCTAGACTCGCACTTTGAAGGGCAGTGCTGTCCCGCCAGGGACCAAGGTAGCAAGCGCCCTTCAGCCCTCTCTGCCTTTTCCTCCCTGGTCACCGAAGCTACAGTAAGATGATTCGAGCCTCCTTCCACTCCTCCACCTGGGCGATCCGCCGAGAATGGAGAACGCCCTAATTAGGCTGTTGCGCATAACACCCAGGCTGGAGAGCAGGTGGCCTCTTTGCGCCCACCGCGCGGTGACAAGAGCGCAGACAGGTGCCCGCGGGCGCGCGATCCCCACTCTCCGCGCAGCTCCCGGAGGACACGCGAGCCCAGAGCCTCCGGGGAGATTGCCTCCTCTCGGCCTCCCCAGTTGCGCGGTGCCCAGCCCGACCCCCCCGGGTGCGCGGTGCCCAGCCCGGCCCCGAGGCCGCCCGCCCCGCCTGCCTGCGCGTGGTGCGCTGTGCCCACGCCACTGCGGGGACGCGCGGCCCTAGCACGCCCTGGAGAGGGGCTTCCTGAAGGCGGATCCCGTGTCGTCAGCCCACGGCCGCTCACCAGTTCCCCGAGCCCACGATGCACACTTTCAGGGGCGCCGTTGCCATGACCGGACAGAAACGCAGCAGCCCAACGCGTGCCTTTCAGTCTGCCGCTGGCCTCCGCCTGTTCAGCCTGACCTGCGGCAGCTCCCGAGGACCACGCCCCTCCCGCCTCTCCGCCAATGGCCGTGACCACCCCCACCCGGGAGCCCCGGGCTACAGCGGGCAGCCCGGGTGGACCCGCCCCACCACTCCCGAGAACCACTGCGCACGCCTGGGCCGGGCTGCCCTCTCTGCCCCGCCCCACCCATGCCGGAGGCATGCCGGGACTTGTAGTCCATACACCCGGGCTGCGGGGAGGCCCCGCCCATTGCACGACGTGCCTCCCGGCGTAGTTGCGCAAGGACTTGAGCTTTCGGCCGCGGAGGCGGCGTGCTTGGCTCGCGGCGGTGACCCACTGCCGCAGCGCCGTCTCCCCAAGAGGGAAGAGACACCCACACCTGTCTTTTCAGCCTCTGCCGCACTTGTTAGACACAAGACAGCCTGGCACCCCAGAACTTCTCAATGAATTTAAAACTTCTGAGGCCTTCGGGACCTGGCTGGACGGTACCTGCGCTTCAGTGTAGCCGCTCAAGGCCAGCGAGAGACCGCACCCACCCACTTGCTCTGCAGAACTTGCCTTCTCCTTTTGTGGTTGTGAGACTACCCTCCCTCTTACAAAACTGTATTTATTCCGAGCGTCCCTTTCCACCCGGCGCCGTGCTAGACTCTGTGGGAGGAGGACACAGTGGTTGAAACCGGCGCTTCTCAAACTCTGCTGCCTACTGGTCCCTGGAGCTTTAAAAATCACCCAGGCCCACGCACCACCCCAGGCCAAGTGCGTCAGAATCTCCCAGAATGAGATACAAGCATCAGAATTTTCTTAAAATTCAAGAGGTGATTGCAAAAGACAGTCAACATTGAGAAACCAGAGAATTGAAATACCGGTGGAGAATGGCCGAAGAAACAAATGCTCCAATGCCTAGAAAAAGACGAGGCCTGTTCATTTGATGCCCAGAGGACTGACTTATTTTTGTTTCTATCTCTACATCGTATGACTTATCTAAGTTGCTTACGCGATATTTACTCAAAGTAATAGTAGGTAGGGTGGATGAGAGATCATTCTGCCCTCTCTCAGATGATTTGCTCTCAATTATTTGCACTAATGGGCATATATCTAAGCAGGGATGGTGGAGAAAATGGACTGTTCAAGTTTTATTCATTTTTTTCTTGCATGTATGTTACAAAATGGGATAAGTTAAATAATGAACTTATGTATTTGAGGAGTATACATTGTGAAGATTTACGGCAAGTGGTGGACTCATTTTTTAGCCTTTCCGTAGAAGATTTACATCCCTCAAATTGAAACTCCTGTTCCCCAATGTTGCAACTGCACATGCATGATAATGCGCTACGGTGACTATTCCATGGACACACCTATACAACATCATTGTATGGGGTTTACCGACCACCAGATATGGTCACCTGTTACACACAACACATGATACACAGAGTAAGTAGTCATTTGTTTGACAGACTGGTTACAAAGACTAATACAGCCCTCGCTGGTTTGTGCAGTGGTTAGAGCATCGACCTGCAGATCTAAGGGTTGTGAGTTTGATCCCTGGCCCTGGTCGGGGCTCACTCAGGAGGCAACCAATCCATGTGTCCTATGTAGATATTTCTCTCTCTCCCCCTCCTCTTCCTGTGCCCATTCTCTCTAAAAGATCATTGGAAAAAATATTCTCGGGTAAGGGTTCAAACAAGCAAACAAAACAACAACGAAGATCAAGATAAAAACCAAATAGGCGAAGAGAGGGGAGAATTTCAGTCAGGGATGCAGGTAGCCCAGATGAAATTGTAGGGGCCTGTGACGGAAGGAATGACGGTGCTGTACAGTTAGTGATTGCTCCGAATAGTGGTGGAAGTTTGATCAGGATATTTTCCTGGCCTCAGACTCTCCACACAAACTATTTACAAGGATAAAAGAGAGAGTTTTTAGAGAAAGTGGCTATCATCATCTTAGCCAGATGGTCAAAGTCAACATTACCAGTGATAGGACAAACCAACACATGGGCCTTCTTTAGCAGGAATGAGAAGACAGTTAATATTGGCTTGTTGGAAAAAATATTTTGGAATAATTTCCAGCCCTTGGGATTTTATAGATGAAAAACGTTTGTACTTGTTTTCAAGACATAGAATTGCCAATTGTTTTTCCATATTAGGACATAAACTTATTGCCATATACAATTCCTATTTCATTTCAATTTATTTATTTTAATTTATTTTATTTATTTTAATTTAATTAATTTGTTTTTTGACTAATTAATACATTCACATTATTTAAAGTCTAAAAGAATCAAAAGGGTGCATAGTGAAATTCTCCCTTTTCCAGTAGCTCTCCAGTTCCTTGAGGAACTCGTTATTAATTTCTTATGCATACACATTGTTTTGTTACTTGCTCCCATTTAACTTTATATCATATTAAAAATGTCAGCCAATGCCAAAAACATTGAACGCACATAATGAAAACTCAAAATTAAGAAATAAAAAGAATACCTGTAGCTTTCAGAAAACTCAGAGTCTATTTCTCATTTCTCTGTGGTGCTGAAAGGTTTTCACAGGCTGGTGTTGGTTAAAATCATTCCTCTAACTCCAGGTAAGACTTACACTTGAACCACCCTAGAGAAACATTTTAGCTACTCTGTCCTTGTAGTACATATGTCATCGCTTTGCTTCCTAATTACATGCTCACCATACAATCCCCAGTGGTGACATTTGTTCTTGGTACAGTTGGCTTCAAATGAAATTGCCCATCTTCAGTATTTCCATTGACAAACTAATGAGAAATTACAGATTTTTGGCTGAAGAAAACAATGCCTCATTCTGGAAACATATGGGATTTCATCTCATGTCCTTGGGGATTAGAGACGTAATGAATGAAAGGCAGTTTTGGCTGCTTGCAAGAACCAAATAGAGCCCCAGACACTTAGCAGAGGCAGGTGTCAATTGTAATATGTTCATATTAGAGCTTGTTAAATGATAAAAGGGGGTTGTGTACCAGCCTTTATTCACCAACTGTTCCTTTTCACCAGTCCTTTATATTGGGACTAGAGGCCCAGTGCACAAATTAGTGCATGGGTGAGGTCTGGCAAGCCTACCCCGATGGGGGCAGGCAGGGTGGAGGGGACACGGGAGGTTGGCTGGCTGATCCTGACCCCAATGGAGAGGGCAATCAGGGCAGGGCTGGCTGGGGGAGGGGCCACTGCTGATGAGTTGAGGGGCCGATAGGGTGCTGGGCTGGCTGCGGGGAGGGGCGACAGAAGGTTGGCGGGTCTTTCAGGGCCCTGATTGGGCCTGCTGTCTGCTGCAGTGCACATCTTAGTGACTACTTGTTCTGGTCATTCTGTCATTCCAGTCACTTGGCTTTTATATATATAGATGGTATGAGGATCAGTTTTCTTTTCTTTTAAAAATCATACTACTATAAGCTACCTTTAGCCTAGCAGCCAGCTCTTAGCCAAGCACTCGGGTCACTTGGAGACCTTGGAAGTTTTAAAGATGAAGTTACCAGGCTTAGTATTATTCCTGACTAGAGAAAGGCAGAGCTATTTATTCGGTTTCTACTTGATTACAAATCAAATGTCAACCTGGACTTGGTTCTAGATTTGTGTCTTGTTCCTTTGCTTATTCAGCAGGTATTCACTGAGCTTCTACGACGAGCCCAGAGCTGACAATACAATATTGAAGAAAAGAGACAAAGTTTACAATCCAGAAAGGAGGTCAGATAAAGAAACAAGTATCTTCCATAGAGCCCAGACTGGTGTTGCTCTGATAAGAGACAGGAGATTTCAGGAACAGATAAGAGGACTACCAACCTGGACCCAGGGTGTTAGGTAAGGCCTTCTGGAAGAGGGATGTCTAAACTGAAGGGTGAGTGGGAAGCAAATGGAGGAAGCGTGTTTGAGGCGAAAGGAACACCACGCATGAAGGCTTGGGGGCAAAAGAAAAATAGCCATTGGTCCCTTTGAGGAAGTTCCGTACGTTGGAGGATAGAGCAAGAGGTAAAGATAAATGAGGCAGACAGGTGGACAGGGACCAGATGATGGAGGTTCTGTTACAGCAGTTTGGATTTTATTTCCAAGGCAGTGGAGGAATCATAAAGTGTTTAAAGTGATAAATGGTGTGGTCATATTTGTCCATTACAAGATCACTGGAGTTGCAACAAAGGAAGTGTCCTGGGAGGTACAAAACTGGAAGCAACGAGAATAGTTAGAGAAGCTGCTGGTTGCAGTGATCCAGGCAGCAAGGATGGGAAGAAGGAGACCAATTCCAGGTGGAACCTATGGGATCTGACATTTGAAGGGGTCTGGGAGAGGGGAGCGTTAAGGATGACTTCCAGATTTCTGATGTGGGCAGTGGGCAGGTGGTGGTGGTGGTGGTGGACAGAGGTGTTTTAAAGCAGAACTTGACTTTCTTGGCAAAAACAAAAACATCTGTGGCTTTTCTGGTTTCCCTTGGGTTGAATTTTATGCTAACCAGTATTCAAGACTGGTTACAATTTTCCATAACTTTAAGAAATCTGATTCAATTTGTGAAAGATTGGCAGGTCAGAGGAATTTAAAAAGCATGCCACTTCCTGATATGAGACAGAGTTGAATAAAGCTTAGCCCTCATGAAATGTCTTCATAAGACAGGAGCTTGGCCACTCTCTATGGGTTTTCTCTTAATTAAAAAAAATCAAAATAGTTATAAAATTTTATAGCAGTAAATAATATTAAATGGAAAGCAGCAATCCTCCTTCCTAGAGGTCCCTGGATATTTCAATTCCTAGAAATATCTGCTTTATTTCATCTGGTATTTTCTTCCATATTTCTACATAGTGTTCTCATGCTACTATTTCTTTTTGAATTAACATTTTTTGAATAAGTAATACATTCATATGGCTCTAAAATAAAACATACAAAAAGACAAATAGTAAAGAGCATCTTTTCTATTCCTGTTGCCACCTTTTTCAGGTAACCATTGTTATTGGTTTTCTGTGTATACTTATATGCAAGAAAATAGCACTATATATTTACTTCTTCTGCCTTTTTTTTAATATATCTATCTAATAAAAAAGTAATATGGAAATTGACTGTACCTCTGCTACACTTACAAGTCACATCCACCAGCCAATCAGAGCAAGCATGCAAATTAACCACCACCTTGGTTGGGTTAATTTGCATATTCAGGTGCAGAAGACAGAGTAGAAGGAAGTCAACAACTGCAGAAGGGAGCAAAGCTGTGGAGAAGCAAGCAAGCAGGGCAGGGGAGAAAGGAGGGAAGCAGGCAAGTGGTAGAGAAGGAAGGAACCAGGCGGGGTGGGGGAGATGGGAGGGAGTGAGGCAGCAGAGACAGGAGAGAGTGAGGCAGCAGAGATGGGAGCGAGCGAGGCAAGGGAGAAGGGAGGGAGCAAGGCAGCAGAGAAGGGAGCGAAGCAGCGGGGACAGGAGGGAACGAGGTAGCAAAGAAGGGATGGAGCTTCGCTCAGGCCACAGGAAGCCCTATTCTTGCAGGAATCTTCCTACAACAGGTCTCTAGTATATATATATAAAAGATGATATAAGCCCTGGATGAATAGCTCAATTAGAGGATCATCC
Source organism: Antrozous pallidus (assembly GCA_027563665.1). NCBI lineage: Eukaryota > Metazoa > Chordata > Mammalia > Chiroptera > Vespertilionidae > Antrozous > Antrozous pallidus. Next base: position 49,646,435 of record CM050524.1, on the reverse strand, counting down.
TGATACATCAAGGTTATTGACTTAATGTTCTGTCAGAATACATATACTAGTAAGAATCAACCAATAAGCCCTGGCTAGTTTGGCTTAGTGGATAGAGCATCAGCCTGGGGACTGAAGTGTCCCAGGTTTGAATCTGGTTAGGGCACAGGTTGTGGGCTTGAACCCCAGTAGGGGGTGTGCGGGAAACAGACGATCAATGATTCTATTTCATCATTGATGTTTCAGTGAATACATCAGTAAGTGGAAAAACAAATCGATATTTCTCTCTCTGTGTGCTCCCTGGAAGGAGAGTCTCTCTCTCTTTAAAAAAAAAAATCTATCTATACATATAAAGAGGTAATAAGCTAATTTGTCCTTTATGGTGTCCCAGTCACAATCAGTCTGTGGGTGGGGACTTCTGCCCCAGCACTGAGGTAAAGCTGCCTGCATCCCCCGCTAGGGATGTGACACTGCATGCATGCATCCCTGTTCAGCGCTGACGTGATACTGCGGGGAGTGAGGGAGAAGGGAGGGGTGTTAATGGGGGACTTGAGGCCATGCCCCCACCTGGCAGGGCTTCACAGTGGACCTGAGGCTGCAGCCTCCCACCCAGAAGGGCTTGACAGGGGTGGGGCCGGCCAGGTCTGGGTCTCCTGCATTTTCAAAGTGTGTGAAGGTCGTGGGCGGGGATTTGACTCTAGGTTCCTTGGTGTGCCCTAGACTCTGACAGGAGGGAGATTTTATATACATACTACTAATTTTCTTTCATCTCTGACCCTGCTATTATAGAGAAAGGGCAAATAGCAATATTAAAATATTTATTCTAATTCTCTTTTAATGTGCATGGATTTCATGCACCAGGCCACTAGTTAATAATATAAAGAAGATGGTATCATATCCTGTAACAATCATGATAAGTTGCCATAACAATCCAAACATCTGTTGGGGAGGGAAAATCCTCCCCCCCCCCTTTTCCTCTTTGGTCTCCTGGCTGGTCTAATAATCAAATTGACACCAGCCAGATCCACAGGAGAAAATAACCAAATTTAATTATGTATGTACATACAGGGCTTCTTTAAGAACATGGGCGCCGGGACAAAGGGGCAGTTGAGGCTTATATGTTAAGGAGAAAAGTGGTGGGGGTTGTGGTTTGGAACTTCAAAGGGGAGGAAGGCAATTTAGAGGAAGATGAAGAGTGCATATATTTGGTAAACAAGTGTTTGCTGCCCCATGCTGAAACAGTGGGACACAGAGAGGCCTTGGAGAAAATAAGCCTTGCTGGGTTCTTCCCTGTCTGTCACACCTGGTTCAGATTAAACTGTAGTGTCTGTAATGTTAGCTCCCTTCCTGGGGCGGGTGTTCTGTGGAAATCCTTTTAGGGAGTTAGGAAGCTCAAAGGTTCCTCCTGAGGCTTTTTTTTTTTTTTTAACAGAATGGAAGGAGAGGGAGAGAGATTGAAACATCAATGATGATAGAGGAGGAACCAAGATGATGGCATAGGTAAACACCTATCTTGCTGCCCCACACAGTAATTTCAAAACTACAACTTAACGACAGAACAAACATCATCCAGAATCACCGGAAAGCTGGCTGAGTGAAAATTCCACAAATAAAATAAAGATAGGACACTGTGACTCAGAGGAGTGGTGGAGGGCAGCGAGCGTTGAAGATACCTGCGGAGTCAGAGGTTTGGAGCCCTGCACATGCACACGCTCATGCGAGCGAGCGGAGAGGGCAGGTGGCTGCAAAGACAAAGGCGTCCCACTGCACTGATTCCCCAGTTCCTGGCAAGGTCCGGGGAACCCACACTCATACGGGGTGAAACTGGACAGTGGGGAAGCACGCTGAAACTCGGGCGCTGCAAAGGTCTGCAAGCTTGTGGAGAGTGCACGTAAACTTGGGGAGAGGCTGAATTGTCCAGTAGCGGGTAGAGCTCGGCGGCAGCTTTCTCTCAGAGGTGCGTGCAGCCATTACCACCCGGCACAGAGACCCAGGTGCCCCATAGGGCGGAGCTGACACTGCCTGCTAAGCCTGGAGATTCCGCCCATCCAACCTGAGCATAGCTGACCCTCACAGCCAATTGGCCTGGAGGTCAAACCCTCCTAGTGCTAACAACAATAATCTGGGCTTAACTTCAACAATACTGTGCAACCCATAAAGAGCTGCAGCAAGAGTATGCACCTCAGGTAACTGGGGAGGGTGAGGCACTGTCCCTTAGAGGACATCTACAACACAAGGCTAATCGACCAACCCAGGAAAGCAGCCACCATGCAGAGAAATGGAAAGAAATTAGATGTGAAAGAAATGGAGTAAAAAAAACTGGACATAGAGTTCAAAACCATGGTTGTAGGGTTTTTCAAGGGGCTCTTAGAAAAGGCCGAGACCTACAAGGAAATGAACAAGACCTATGAGGAAATGAACAAGACCTATGAGGATATGAAAAGGGACCAACTGGAAATTAAACATACACTGACTGAAATAAAAAATATTATACAAAGACCTAAAAGCAATCTAGAGGTCCGCAAGAATCAAGTCAAAGATTTGAAATACAAAGAAGCAAAATCCACTCAACCGGAAAAGCAAGAAGCCAAAAGAATCCAAAAAATTGAAGATAGTATAAGAGGCCTCTGGGACAACCTCAAGCATATCAACATCCGAATTATAGGGGTGCCAGAAAAAGAGAGAGCAAGATAATGAAAACCTACTTGAAGAAATAATTACTTAAAACTTCACCCACCTGGTGAAAGAAATTGACTTAAAATTCCAAGAAGCGCACTGAACCCGAAATTATAGGAATCCAAAGAGGACCACACCAAGACACATCCTAATTAAAATGCCAAGAGCAAAAGACAAAGAATATTAAAGCAGCAAGAGAAAAACAGTTACCTATAAGGGAGCACCCATATGATTTTCAGCGGATTTCTCAACAGAAACTATGCAGGCCAGACGGGAATGGCAAGAAATATTCAAAGAGATGAATAGTTCCGAAACCGGTTTGGCTCAGTGGATAGAGTGTCGGACTGCAGACTGAAGGGTCCCGGGTTCAATTCCGGTCGAGGGCATGTACCTTGGCTGCGGGCACATCCCCGGTGGGGGGCATGCAGGAGACAGCTGATCGATGTTTCTCTCTCATCGATATTTCTGACTTTCTATCCCTCTTCTGCTCTGTAAAAAATCAATAAAATATATTTTAAAAAAACAACAAAGTGATGAATAGCAAGAATCTACAGCCAAGATTACTCTACCCAGCAAAGCTATCATTTAGAATTGAAGGTCAGATAAAGTGCTTCACAGATAAGAAAAAGCTAAAGGAATTCATCACTGCCAAACCAATATTATATGAAATGCTGAAAGATATTCTATAAGAAGAGGAAGAAGAAAAATATAAAAATAAAAATTATGAACAACAAATACGCATTAACAAGTGAATCTAAAAATCAAGTGAATTAAAAATCTGATGAACAGGATATAATGGTGAATATAACAGAATCATGGGCATAGAGAGGGAATGGACTGACAATTCTTGGGGAGAAAAGGGGTATAGGAGGTGCAGCAAGAGACTGGACAAAAATCACGCACCTATGGGAGAGGACAGTGGGGGGAGGTAAGGGCAGAGGGTGGGATGGGTACTGTATGGAGGGGAACTATAGGGGGAAAAAAGGGAACAATGTAATTAATAAATTGAACAATAAAGATTAAATTTTAAAAAAGAAAGAAACATCAAGGATGAGAGAGAATCATTAATTGGCTGTCTCCTGCATGCCTCCTACTGGAAATCCAGTCTCCAATCTGGGAATAGACCCTGACTGGGAGTGGAACTGTGATCCCCTGATTCATAGGTCAGCACTCAACCACGTCAGCCCAACTCTTTTTTTTTTAAATAACCAGCTTAAGATAATCAGTATCCCCCCCCTCCCCCCCGCCTCCAAAAAAAGGCATATTTTGTGGTGGCAAACTCTGCTGTCACCCCCCACCCCCATCTTAGTGGCTTCTTTCTCATCCATGCTTCATATCCATTCAGGGTCATTCCACATTCTCTTCACACAGGTTTGCAAAACTGCAGAGTTTCTACCACCTGGAGAGCCATGCTTACAATGGCAAGGAGCAGGGAATATGACAGACCACTCACCAGCCCCTGTTCACTGGCTTTTTCCCAGAGGTGACATATGTCACTTCTATCCCATTCAGTGACCAAAGCATACCACATGGACCTGACAGTTTATAGAGGACAGGGAAGTGCAAATTCGTCATGTGCCCCCCTAATGTGGACCCTTCTGCACCTTGCTTTTTTCGGCTCAGAAAACAGTCATGCCATTTCAGTAAATAGAACATCCTTATTCTTTTTTTTTTTAAAGCAGATGGACATTTGCATTATTTTCAGTATTTCCTTTATAAAAAAATGCTGCAGTGAATATTCAGCTGTTATTTTTGCAACATGGCATATATCTCTAGGATAGATTTCCCTTGAGTGGCATTGCTGGCTCACAGGGTGCACCCGTTTGTAACTCTGATAGGTACAGCCAAATCGTCCTCCACAGAATTGGGGCCACTTTCCTCCCTTCCTAGCACTGTGTGGCAGTGTCTGCTTCCCCACAACCTTGCCAAGGGAGTCTATTACCAAACTTTTGGAGTTTCACCAATCTGATAGTTGAAAATAGTCTCATTTTAATTTTATATTGCATTTCTCTTAGTATGAATAAAGTTTCTGGCTACTTCTTGATTTTCTTAATAAATAGTAAATGAGGATGGATTTACTTCTTCAGCACTTCTCCGCCACCCCCACATGCACTCTCCTCCACCACCCCAAGCCCCACCCACACACATCCTCTCTGCTCCATTCTTGCACCACAGTTTCTGGTGAATTCCATAGCCACTTTGACTTATTATGATGTGTAAATATATTTAGCTATAGCTCCAAGGAATGTATTGTAATAAGATTTCCTCTCATGTACTCTTTCTCCCTCCACCCCTGGACTTAAAAATTGCCTTTGATTTGTTTCCCAGAATTGGATAAAGATTCCTGAGCTGCCCCTTCAGCCCTAGATTCTACCTCTGAGCCATGAAATGAGTTAGGATTAAATTTTATTTTGAGTATGCTACTCCATTTTTTATATCTCCATGTTAAAGTGGCTTAGATTCTTCCCCAATACACTGTTCTTTTCTATATGACCTTTTTCTCCCTCATCCCCACTGGAAGTTTTGGAGCCCACCCTTTATCCCCACGTCCTGACATTTCATGATGATAACCCTGTCTCAGGCATTTATCTCCTTCCCTGTGTCTTTCCTCATCTCCAAATGTTTGCCTGCCCCGTCTCCACTTTCTATATTTTATCTTTCAACTCTTTTGTTTCTTTATTTTAAGACCCTCTTGGTTCCTACTTCCAAAAGTTCTTACTGCCCAGCTGGTGTGGCTCAGTGATCAACCTATGAACCAGGAGGTCATGGTTCGATTCCTGGTCTGGGCCACAGCCCATTCCTGCTTCCGTCCCTCCTACCAGTCTCAATGTGCTTTCTTCAATTCTCTAGTTGTAGAACTTCCATTCAGCCAGACTTCAGGTGATCTGAATAACAGTTCTATATTTTAGTTGTAATTTTTTGAACTATGTTTTATTGATTTTTTTTTTTTCAGAGAGGAAGGGGGAGAGAGAGAGTTAGAAACGTTGATGAGAGAGAAACATAAATCAGCTGCCTCCTGCACTCTCTCTCCCTACTGGGGATGTGCTCGCAACCAAGGTACGTGCCCTTGACCGGAATCGAACCTGGGACCCTTGAGTCCACAGGCCGACGCTCTATTCACGGAGCCACACTGGTTAGGGCTAGTTGTAATTTTGATGTGGCTGTGGGACGCAGCGAATACTACGTCTACCTATGCCACCATCTTGGTTCCTTTCTACAACTCTTTGATAAAAGCTTTGACATGCCAGTACTCCCAGTCATTCATACCTTAGTATTAATTACATTAATCAGGTCACCACTTAAACTTAACTATGGGGTGTTAAATAGTAAGAAGTAAGGATCACTAAATGCCAATGTAAGAAAGAGCTAACTACATCTCCTTGCCTGGAAAGGGAGAGCCACGTCATTCAGTCCCAGTTCTGAGTGTCTCAGAGACAAATCAAAAGGGCTAAAGGTCTAGATGTGGAGCAAGAAGGGAGGGAACAAATATAAGGCAGTTCTCTGAGTGCAGGTCTCTGGGTGTTGGATGAGGATAACTCTAAACTCCTCTTTGGGACCTCTCAGGTGTCACATCACTGATTCTGAGATGGTTGGATTCAAACAGATCCAGAAGGGGTTCTGTAAGGTGTTCTGGTGGGCCCAGGACAGGACTCAGCAGGCAGGAGTGTCAAGAGATGGTTGAGCCTGGCCAGTGTTGCTCAGAGGTGAAGTGGCAACCTGTGAACCAGGAGGTCACAGTTCAATTCCCAGTCAGGGCACATGTCTGGGCTGTGGGCTCCACCCCCAGTGGGAAGTGTACAGGAGGCAGCTGATCAATGATTCTCTCTCATCACTGATTTTTCTCTCTCTTCCTCTCCCTTCCTCTCTCTGAAATCAATAAAAACATATTTTTGGAAATGCTTACAATGGCAAGGGGCATGGAAGTATTTGCATTTGAAGAGGAGTATCCAGACCTTAAGAGGAGGACACAAATACATCATCTTTTTTTCCTGTTTTATTAGATACTAGAGGCCCAGTGCACAAAATTTGTGCACAGGGGGGTGTCCCTCAGCCCAGCCTGCACCTTCTCCAATCTGGGACCCCTTGGGGGATGTCCAACTGGTGGTTTAGGCCCGATTCCTGTGGGACATCCCTCTCATAATCCAAGACTGCTGGCTCCTATCTGCTTGCCTGCCTGATTGCCCCTAACCACCTCTACCTGCCAGTTTCATCACCATCTAATTGCTCCCCTGCCAGGCTGATCACCCCTAACTGCTCTCTCCTGCCAGCCTGATCACCCCCAACTGCCCTCCCCTGCCAGCCCGATCACCCCCATCTGCCTCTCCTGCCTGCCAGCCTGACTGCTCCCTAACTGCCCTCCCCTGCTGGCCTGATTGCCCCCTAACTGCTTGCTCCCCGACACCAGCCTGATCTTGCTCCTAACTGCTTGCTTCCCCTCATGGGCCTGATCTCACCCCTAACTGCTTGCTCCCCCACTGGCTTGATCGTCCCTGACTGCTTGCTCCCCTGCTGGCCTGATCACCCCTAACCGTCTCTGCCTCAGCCTCTACTCTGTGGCTTTGTCTGGAAGGAAGTCAGACGTCCGGAAAATGTCTGATTGACCAGGTCTAATTAGCATATTACCCTTTTATTAGTATAGATGAGAGGCCCGGTACACAAATTCATGCACAGGTGGGGTTCAGCCAGCCTGCCCCGATGGGAGCTGATTGGGCAAGGCCAGGGAGGGAGGGACTGCGGGAGGCTGGCCAGCAGGCCCTGCCCCTGATTAGGGTTGGGGGCGCTGATCAGGGGGAGGGGCTGCCCCCCCGCCCCCAATTGGGCTGGTTGGCTGGCCATAGTGCACCTGTTGTCCAGTCGTTCCAGTCATTCCAGTGTTTCGGTCCCTTGGCTTTTATATATATACTAGAGGCCCATTGCATGGAGATTTGTGCAATAGGCCTTCCTTCCCCTGGAAGCCAAGCCTTGAGGCTAGGCTTCTCTGCTCTGGCAGCAGCAAGGCTTGGCTTCCCCGCTGCAGCCACAGTGGAGAAACCAAGCCGCGAGGCCTCTCTGTTCTGGCCACAGTGGAGAAGCCAAGCCTCTTCAGTCTTCAGTCGTCTTCAGTCTTCTTCAGTCTTCAGTCTTTGCTCCACACCTGCATATACAAATAAACCCACCATCTTTGTTAGGTTAATTTGCGTACTCACTCCTGATTGGCTGGTGGGTGTCCTGAAAGTATGGTTAATTTGCATATTTCTCTTTTATTAGTGTAGCTAGATAGTTTCACTATTTCCAAAGGACAGAAGATACATAATCACTCTAACACAAAGGAGGAAACAAACATATCGTTTCTTCTGGTTTCATAAACTACAGTATCACTGTTCCCACAGGGCAGAAGATGCAGAATCACTGCTCCCAAAGAGTGGAGTTCATGGTGGGAATTTCTGAGTCTGTTTGAAGGAAGAGATAAAGAGATTTCTGAGTAGGCCTCTGACTTTTTAGATCATGCTGTATAGACAGCTGTCTTCAGAGAAAGCTGAGAAATACACAGGGCTGGTGGTTTCTTTGTCAGCTGATATCTAGAAGAGAACCAATCCTTGGGTGAACTTTTAGAGGAAGTCACAGGGAGATTGCTGGGCAGAGATATAATTGTCCCACAGGAAGTTGGGGGGGGTGGTTGTTACCCAAAAGGGGACCTGGTCCTGATGGGGTCAGCCTAAGGCTGACTGGTAGTGTTCCTGACTTTGTGCAGTAAAAATTTCACAGCACCGAGTCCAGGTGGTTTTTAGAGGATGTTTATTAAAGCTGGAGACAGTGAAACAAGGCTATTCACAAAAGTGTACTCTGCAGCTCCTCCCCGCCCCCCATAAGCCAGCTGCTTATATAGGGTAGATCCACAGTGCTCAGCAAACTCATTAGTCAACAGAGCCAACTATCAACAGTACAACGATTGAAATTTATTTTGAGAGCCAAATTTTTAAAAAATATACTTTACTGATTTTTTACAAAGAGGAAGGGAGAGGGAGAGATAGTTAGAAACATTGATGAGAGGGAAACATAGATCAGCTGCCTCGCGCACACCTCCTACTAGGGATGTGCCCACAACCAAGGAATATGCCCTTGACCGGATTCGAACCTGGGACCCTTGTGTCTGCAGGCCAGATACTCTGTCCACTGAGCCAAACCAGCCAGGGCAAGAGAGCCAAATTCTTTAAACTTAAACTTCTTCTAATGCCACTTTTTCAAAATAGACTTGCCCAGGCTGTGGTATTTTGTGGAAGAGCCACATTCAAGGGGCCAAAGAGTTGCAGTTTGCCCACCAGGAAATTAGGACAAAGATTACCTGGGGAGGTAGGGGTAACAGGCATGAGGAAGTAGGCTATGCAGGCTTGGGTAAGACTTCATTGTTGGAAACAGGGTTGTTAATCTTTCCATGATAACAGGCAGTTCTAGAATGAGAACAGACTGCATTCCAAAGTTGACTCCCAGGTTCCAGGGCATACAACTCCCACCAGGTTAGATTGTCCCTTCTTTAATCGGAACAAGGCAATCACGTTAACAGAGCATGATTAATATTTCCCATAACCACAGCTAGTTCCCAATATTCTATTTTTGCCCCTAATAATGTCTAGTTGATTATTAGACCAGCCAAAAGAATCTTGAGGGAAGAGGAACGTTGGTTCATCCCTCATACTGAGGTGCAGGTCCCTCCTTAATCAGATGGAAGGCCCCACCCTCAACCTCTGACCTTGGTCTGTTTACCCTGGGCCTGGCTACCCTTCCTTGTGTTAAGGTCCAGAGTTCCTGAGCTGTGGTGCTTGCTGAGAGCTGGAACTTCCGCCTAGCAGCCTTCCTGGTCTTCAGCACTTGGCTCTAAGACCCGTGCTCCCTCACCTGCCTCCCAGCTCACTGCAGTTTTACATTGGAAAGTGGTCATTCTTTCCTGGGGCTCAATATTGTCTGCAGCCACCTAGTCTCTTGAGAAGTAACTCAGTATCCCTTCTAGCTCCCTCCCGAGGGCATGCAGTGTTTTGTTCTACTCTTGAAACACGGCACAGTGGATTCAGCAACCAAGAGGCCAAAGTTGAAACTGGAAATGAGTCAGGGCTATAAGTCAACTTTTATTCCATCCCATGGCATCCATCTTTCTGAAAGATCTCTGTTGCACTCATCAAGCCCAAGCAATGTATAAATATTTTTAGCACATAAACTGCTGGGAATTGAGGTTATCCAAGATCCATGACTAATATCAGGATTTGTGCTCTGGCTGTTCATTCAAGGTAAAAATAAATGCTGGAAATAGGAAGCCTTTCATCTGAAAGGATTAATATTCTCACATGCTTCTGAATTAGCTTGTCAAAAATAGTATGGATGATCTTTATTTTTAAATTTCATATATTTGCAACACATGTTGGGAAATAAAAATAGGAAGTTGAGGATCTGAGAATTGACAAATGCTACCGCCCTGTCTGGAATCCCATAATACAGCCACAAGTCTTTTGCTGGAAGGGAAGTATGTAAGCCATAATGCCAAGCCCTTGGCCACGGTGGCACCAAGTTCAGGTCTGTGCAAGAAGCTCACACTCCAACCTTTGGTCTCCCCCTTTGAGCTCTGTGTTCCTGGGCAAGTTTCCATATCTGCACTGAGTTTTTTGTCTGGTCCAGTGTGAAAGAACCTTCTAAATCCTAAAGACAATTTATATTATACAAACATCAGCTATTGTGAATGAAAACAGAACTGAAACTTATAGGGAAATTGGTACTAGGTAAAAACAACACCTAAATCCTGGCCATGTGGCTCAGTGTTTGAGTGTCAACCTATCAACCAGGAAGTTACAATTTGATTCCTGGTCTGGACACATGCCTGGATTCGGGGCTTGATCAAGGATTCTTTCTCATCATTGCTGTTTCTCTTTCTTTCTCCCTCTCCCTGCCTCTCTGAAATCAATAAAAAATATATTTAAAAAATACCTAAGATTAGAGAGCCTTATAAGAAGGAAACTATTTACCCAAGTGTTCTTTCGTTTTGTCTTTTGAGAAAAGCATTGTCATTGAGGAATGGCATTTATGAAAGTTCTGGACTAATAGGACTAATAGTAAGCCTAGCCTACATTTAACTCTTCATTTCAAAGTGGAAACTGAGACTTGGGAGTCTGAGTGATTTGACTGAAGCCACACAGCAAGTTAGTGTCAGGGCTGAGCCAAGAATCCAGGCCAGTGTTCTTTGTGTATAGCTCATTTGGTCTTTGTGTGCATTGCCTTTCTCCATGTTTCCAATTTGGGGCACCCTATATTTCTACCCTGGTTTCCCTTAGATTATAAATCCAGCTCATTTCCCCTTTTCTCCTCCCAATTCTATCCTTGCTCTTCCCTTTGCCATCCGAAATTGCCATCCAGCCAGCCTTGTATTAGGCACACAATTGACTTGCATTCCTTCTTTTCCTCTACTTTTTTCTAGTCTCTTCTAATCAGAAATCATCAATCTTTTTTTCTCAAAACAAAAAACAAGCTTGACTAATACAGCTCAGTGGTTGAGCACTGACGTATAAACCAGGGGGTCAGGGTTTGATTCCAGTCAGGATACATGCCCTGTTTGTGGGCTCGATCCCCAGTGGGAGGCATTCAAGAGACAACGGATTAATAATTTTCTCTCATCATTGATGTTTCTATCTCCCTCTCCCTTCCACTCTGAAATCAATAAAAAATATACTTAAAAAGCAAAACTAGTCATCTGCCCTCACTCTAAGTAGGCTAAGTAGTTCTCTAGGTTGCTAAATCCAGCAACTTGTGTAAGATCTGCACCCTCCTTTGGGGTGGAGAGGCAACATTGGACAATGCATTCCTTTAGAGGGCTTTAAACTGTGTAAGACTTCAAGGTTTTCCCCCAAGGACTTTGCCTTGGATGCTGTCCACTATCATCATAGATAAGTAACTTTAATTTTACTGTGGATAATTTAAAAAGCACATGTTCATCCCATCACTCATTTGTGATTTCACTTATTTAATAAATATTTACTGAACTCCTACTATGTGCCAGGCCTGGGGCTGAATACTGGAAACATGGTAGTTTAAGGCAGATATCACCTTGCTTAGTACTTATAGTTTATCTGGAAGAGAGATCTTAAGTAATTACAATAAGGTGTGGTGACTGTTTTGATAGGGGACAGATGGGTGCTCTGGGGACAGAGCAGGGGGACCTAATTCAATCTAAGCCTCATGAATGGCGGTTTTGAGGAAGTGCCTGAAGGGGGCGGAGGAGTTGGTAAGATGGGGAGAAGGGTGAGGTGAGAGGTCAGGGAGGGGAGACTCAGTGGGGCTCATTTGATGCCTGTGAGCCTGAAGGACAGAGTGGATGCAGGAGAATGCTATCAGATGAGGAGGCCAGCAGGATCAGATCAAGGAGGGCCTTGAGGCCTATGCCAAAAAGTCTGGGCCGGTCCTAAGGGCAGGGGAAGCCACTAAAATGTTTTTAAGCTGGAGAGAGACATGGTCAGATTTGCTTTTTTGAACATTAATTCTGACTACAATTGAAGGGAAAGATTGGAGACAAGAAGTGGTTCTGGTGTTCATCCAGAAGAATATTGATGCCTGAGGCTGGGGTGGTAAACCAAATGGGTGTGTGTATGTATGTGTGTCTGGGAATGCTAGTGTCTGGCACAGCATCTGATGGGCTGTGAGATAGAGATGATGCACTCATTGAAAATACACTGAATTAACCTGCAAATGTGTGGGAGGTGGGAGCTGGTAAGTGCAAACTAGAGCAGCATGGGCCAAGTCTCACCTGCAGAAGAATTTGGCCAGCATTTATTTATTCAGTTTTTTTTATTCAATCATTTTTATTAACCTATCAATGTACCATTAAATAATACATATGTATAATATATATATTCTATCTAATAAAAGAGTAATTTGCAAATTGACCATACCTTTCATACACCTACCAGCCACACCCAACAGCCATGCCCACCAACCAATCAGGAGCAAATAAACCCCAACCAAGATGGGTGTGGCCACTGAGAGCAGGAGGGAGACTTGGGTTTCCAAGGCAATGGAGGAAGCCATTCTTTTGCCTACCCCTCCAGGCCTAGGCCTCCACTCAATGCTACAATGTTTCAATTATAGAAGATATATTCCAACAGAAATGGCGGCAGCCATGGAGCTGGAGAGAGCTGAGACTAGGGTTGCCCCGGTGATGGAAGAAGCACCAAGCTTCTGTAGCCCTAACACCTAGACCTCCACTCTAGACTACAAAGTTTCAATTATAGAATTTAAATAAACCCAAACAGAAATGGCTGTTGCCATGGGGCGAGCAGAAGGCTTGGCTCCATTCCAGGTTACAAAGTTTCAATTGTAGAACATAAATTGATCCCAGGGCCTCCACTTGGGTCTCTGGGGTGTGTGCCTGGCCTGCAAACCACCATAGGTCCCTTGCCCAGGCCACCCCACACCCCAAGGGAACCCCCACCCTGATCTGGGACACCCTTCAAGGCAAACCAGCTGGCCCCCACCCATGCACCAGGCCTCAATCCTATCTAATAAAAGAGTAATACACAGATTGACCATCACTCCAACACACACGAAGGCTGCCCCCATGTGGTCAAATATCTTGCCCCCAGGTGGACACAAGATGGCCACCACAAGATGGTCAGCAGAGAAGGGCCATTGGGAGGTTCCATGCCTACAAGGGAGGGCAATTGTGGGTGATCAGGCCAGCAGGGGAGGGCAGTTAGGGGTGACCAGGCTGGCACAGGAGAGAAGTTGGGGGCAAACAGGCTGGCAGGAGAGCAGTTAGACATCAATTAGCCTGGCAGGGTAGTGGTTAGCAGGTGATCAGACTGGCAGGCAGAAGTGGTTAGGGGCAATCAGGGAGGCAGGCAGGCTAGCAGTTTGGAGCCAGCAGTCCTGATTGTGAGAAGGACGTCCAACTCCCTGTTTAGGCCTGATCCCAAACAGGCAGTTGGACATCCCTCGAGGGGTCCCAGATTGGAGAGGGTGCAGGCTGGGCTGAGGACCCTGTGCACGAATTTCGTGCACTGGGCTTCTAGTATATATATAATATACATATTATATAATATCTAGTTGTCTTCTTAGTAAAAACTAAGAATTATTATAGGACATACGTATTTTAGCTATCATTTCTTGTTATTATTATATATAAAGCTCTCTCATTCTTTTTCTTTTTTTTAAGTTGTATTGGTGTAGCAGGCACACACAGAAAAGTGTACATAATGTAAGTATCTATACAGCTTATTGAATTTCACAAAGATAATTTTATATCTTATAACCATCACCCAGATCACAGGACACTACCAGAACCCCACAAATCTCCCTCAGGCATCTTCTAGTCACTACCTCCACTACCTTGACTTCCAGATCCTTAGATTAATTTTGCCTGTGCTTAAAATTTATATAAATGGGATCACACAGTGTGTAATCTTTTGTGTTGCTTCATTCTTTTAAATGACTATGTGTTATTCCATTGTATGGACATATGATTTATTTTGCCAGTCTCCTCCAGATGGTATTTAGAAATGTTGTATTCCATCATTTGCTATCACCAACAATGTTGCAATAAATTCTTTATAAATAACCTCAAAATAGTACCAATATATCAAGGATTTTTTTTTTTTAGCTGCAAGTAACATAATAACCAAATAAAAAAGCTGCCTAAACAGTAAAGACATTTGTTATCTGACTTAGAAGCCTGGAAGTAAGCAGCTCTAGAGCTGGTTAAGGTAATGGCCCAATGTCCCCAACCCCCATTTTTTCCTCTGGCTTTATCCTCAAGGTTGGACCCCTCATGTTTCTTGTCCTATGAGATTTCGGTTCATATATATTTTGCCCATTTTTTCTGTTAGGTTGTGTTCTTAAATTTCATTCTTTAAACTGTTTTATTATTGATTCCTTTATTTTATTTCCTAAATCTTTATTGTTGAAAGTATTACATATGTTCCCCTTTCCCCCCATAAACTTCTTCTAGCCTGCTCTCATCTTCTCTACATCCCCTCACCCCCATCCCAGGCCCTCACCAAACCATTGTCTGTGTCCTTGGGTTTTGCATATATGCATCAAGTTCATTGGTTGATTTCTTCCTACCCACCCTCCCCTGCCTTCCCTCTGAGGTTCAACAGTCTGTTCATGCTTCTATGACTCTGGGTCTGTTTTTGATCATCAGTTTTATTGACTTCTTTAAATTTCCAGCATGCATGAGCTCTCCAGTCATTTCCTGACATCTGGTCACATCTGGTCCACCTTAAACTCAGTGGCTATTTTCATCAGACAAGTGTCCTTTTTATGTTCCACCTACATTTTAATATCCTTAATTTACTCTTATTCTCAGTTTTACATTATTTCAGACATGTTTTTCTTTCCTGTCTCCCTTTACTGTCTCTGAGCTATGTATTTGTATATATTTTTTAAATGCCACACAAGAACTTTCTCGCTGAGCAGATACGATACTGCCTGACATGAGAATATATGGCTAGAATATGATGACATATTCAAATAGCCCAACATATTCATTTAATGTTTGCTTACTGATTGAGAATCTGTTAAAACATATAAAAGTAGTCAGGACATAAAAAGACCCAGACTTTTCTATAGTCAAAATACGTTTTTTATGCTTTTCTTCTCAATTTGTTAGTTATCTATAATCATATTTATGTCAATGTTTTCATCTTAATATTTTGTTATGAAACATTTAAAACATGCAGAAGGGTTGAATATACTTAGAACATCCAGATGGCCACAGACTAGATCCTATATTGACATTTCACTGAAGTTGCTTTATCAACGCATCTGTCCATTTAGCCATCATCAGTTTATCTTATTTTTTACTGCATTTCAAAGTTGTAGATTTGGGCCACCTCGTCCCTGAACACATTCACATTCATATCAAGGCTTGTTTATTTATATATATATATATATATATATATATATATATATATATGTGTGTGTGTGTGTGTGTGTGTGTGTGTGTGTGTGTGTGTGTGTATTTAGGTAAAATTTATGTGCAGAGCAATACCCAGATCTTTTTATTTTTAAATATATTTTTACTGATTTCAGGGAGGAAGGGAGAGGGAGAGAGAGAGAAACATCAATGATGAGAGAGAATCATCGATTGGCTGCCTCCTGCATGCCCTTTACTGGGCAGCGAGCCCACAACCCAGGCATGTGCCCTTGACTGGAATTGAACCCAGGACACTTAAGTCCTCAGGCCGACACTCTATCCACTGAGCCAAACCATCTAGGGCTACACAGATATTGAGAGCCCTATTAGATGAGTTTTGAATGTCAGTGGCTTTTAATTCCTGGTAACATTATGAATGATCAATTCTTTGAATTATTCTTATCAGCATACGCATTCAAGCCCATGCACTAAAAGTCAGTGTCGCTCTAGCCACAGACTGGTTCCTTTGCATAGATTATTCTTCCTCAGGCTCCAGAGCAAAGTCTGTGATCCTCTCCTGGGCTCGCTTGCCCGCCACCTGAAGCTTTATGTTGCCCTTCACCCCAAGGTGGGACTAGGACCGTGATGGCGAACCTATGACACGCGTGTCAGCACTGACACGAGCAGCCATTTTTGATGACACGCGGCCACATGCGGTCACATACAGAGAAGTATGGTTTTTTTTTTCTCGAAGTGACACACCACCCTAGTTATGCTCGTTTTCTTGGCAAATTTTGACACACCAAGCTCAAAAGATTGCCCATCACTGGTCTAGGAGATCGGAGAGGGTAGACACTGTGGAGTAGATATGACTAATAATCCCGGGGGCAATGGCATGATCAGCAGACAGTGGGATGGGGTCTAGAGATGTGAGGGAAAGAGCTAGGCTATAGGAACGGTGTCCAGGGGAGACGACAGTGTATGAGAATGGGTTCCGGATCTTTGAAGACTTGGATATTTGGGGCAGGGAGGTGAGAGGGGAGTTATCAGCATTAGGGAGAAGGGAAGGGAAAGGGAGGAGAATAGATAAGGCGTTGCTCAATACAGTGATTAGAGGAGCAGATTGGGGTCAGATTGCCAAAGTTCATGTCCCCGTACCTCCTTTTATTAGCTGTGCTTTTATTGTACCTCAACTCCCTGCCTCAATTTCCTCATCTGTAAGATGAGATTAATAATAGTACCTACCCCATTAGATCTCCTGGAAGAAACATACGAAATCATGTTAATGGGAGTAAATATCCTTTTCACTGTTTGGTGGGTGGTAAAGGTTTGCTGACTGCAGGGATGGGTGATTGGTTGGTTTAGCCTTGGGGCCAGTCTTAGACATTTACAGTTTGGAAAAAGGAAGGCCTTTTCTCTCCCTCTGCTCCCCACATTTCATCCCTTCCCCCTCTGCCTGCTGTCGCAGACATTATTTTCATAGGAGATAGAACCACTCATTTTGCAAAAGAGGCTTTAGATTGCAGCTGACTGAAAGTTATTATATTAGTGCAAATGGGTTTCATTTAAAACACAGATCAATATCTCTATTTTTGTTTTATTTTGTTTTGTAAGGAAAAGTAGAACTGAGACTAACGGTGAGAGAACTAGAGCCACGGGGGTGTTGGATAAGCAAAAGGAATAGATGGGTACAACCAAAACAGATTTTGCCGAGTGTCCTTTTTTTTTTTTTTTTTTTTTTTAAAGCAAGCAGTGTTTTTATTTACGGAGGACCTCAGTTTTGCAATGCAGTAAGTAGTCTGTGCCAGTGGTTAGCAAACTCATTAGTCAACAGAGCCAAATATCAACAGTACAATGATTGAAATTTCTTTTGAGAGCCAAATTTTTTTTTTTTTACCAGCAGGTGAAACAATTTTATTTCACAGTTGTATTTAAAACCAGAAAGACACTATGTTCTTCATATAAAAACATTAGTAAAGGCAACTGTACTTTCTAGAAAATGATTATATAGACCCTCTAAAAAAAAAAAAGCATTCCATTATATGGTTTCAGTGAAGTTGCTTGCAATTCCAAACCTCACATCTGGACTGATTCCTAAAATATATCATCCCACCACTGCACCTTTTGATTCAAAGTATAGATTACTGTCATCAGTACATGTTACTGCATTCTTATACATTTGCTAATACAAATATGGACTGGGGGATTATCACTTAATGCTCCATTGGTTCATCAGCCTTTTCTGCAGGTTCATCAGCAGGTTGAGCAGGCTATGCCTTTCTCTGTGGTCTTTTTTCAAGGCCTTCCAGGAATGGAGACACATCATCATCATCATAAATCGTAAACTCCAAGTCTTTACCAACAATTCCAATGGAAACATTCTTTGTAGTTAGGTCTTGTTCTGCAGGAAGTGTCTCTCTTAAAGCACGCAGACCATGCTTAACCAGTTCATTCAAATTGCAATCCATAAACTCAGACATATGTCTCTCCAAGTAAGTACGAGCTGATTGAGAACGGGCTCCAATGGACATAGCTCTGCAGTCAAAATAGTTAGCTGACGGACAGGTTTGGAAAATATGAGGGCCCATATCATCATAACCAGCAATAAGCAGTCCAACACCATATGGTCTCCGGCCATATCTTTGTGTTGGTATCTGGGTCTTGCTTCCAATTAGAGCTACAAGACGAGACACAGGAAGAGGTCTGTCAAATACAAATCTGGAATCCAAACACTCCTGGCGCATAAAATTACATAGTAGTCGAGCATCAGCAGTAAGTCCCGCAATTGAA
Source organism: Antrozous pallidus (assembly GCA_027563665.1). Classification (NCBI taxonomy): domain Eukaryota; kingdom Metazoa; phylum Chordata; class Mammalia; order Chiroptera; family Vespertilionidae; genus Antrozous; species Antrozous pallidus. Next base: position 49,628,122 of record CM050524.1, on the reverse strand, counting down.
ATCCCAATATGGTTGTCAACATGGAGAATTTTTTTCTGATGAGCGGCAAGCTCTGACTGTGCTCTCTTCAATGCAACCAATACTGCATGGGTTTTTGATTTCAGACCAACTGTGGCTGAACCTTGTTTGACAGCTTCCATTGCATATTCAATTTGATGAATCCTGCCCTGAGGGCTCCAAACAGTGACATCATTGTCATACTGATTGCGAAACATGGTTCCGACGCAGCCGGGGCTGTCCGCTCCTCCTGCAAAGCTGCGGATCAAGGAGCGCTGCCGAAACTACCGCTCGGCGATCTACTAGGAAGTCTACGTCATTTTTTTTATTTTTTTTTTGAGAGAGCCAAATTTTTTAAACTTAAACTTCTTCTAATGCCACTTCTTCAAAATAGACTCGCTCAGGCCATGGTATTTTGTGGAAGAGCCACACGCAAGGGGCCAAAGAGCCACATGTGGCTCGTGAGCCGCAGTTTGCTGACCACTGGTTCTGTGCTATAAGTAAGAAATAAGAAACCTCAGGAGAGTGGGTTCAGGACAAACAGTGAGGCTGAAATTCTGTGTGTGCTTTTGACCTGTTGACTAATCACATACATTTATTCTTAGGCTGCGTCTGTTCACACCTAGCACACACCCATACAAGTCCCTTCCTGTGTTCGTGTTAAGGCTGCTGTCAGCACCATGGCGGGAGAGAGAAGGGGAGGATGCTCGGCTTTACTGCCAGCCAAGGCCACATGTCTTTTAAGATTTTGTGTGAATATTTGAGGCCGACGTAGTTTTCAGGTTGGAGGGGCTGGTACCACCTTTAAAAATGCCCGTGAGTTCTGACTACAGGCTAAATGCTGACGGTTTGGAACTCCCTCAGGTGGAAAGGGCAGGCTCAGAGTCATTCCATTATCGATCTCGGCTTTCTTTCCAGGTGGCTATCGCTGTGTACACAAAGGCTCGCCTTTCACACCCTCTCTCAGGCTCTTTCCAAACGGTCTTTGCTTTTTTATTTTTGCTGATCGATCTGTTAGCTCGAACTCAGTTATCAGTTTGCTCTTATCGAAATCACCCCAACAGCTGCTATTAAAACGTACTTTTACAATAGACATTGGTGTAACCTGGCTCCTGGTGTCTGGCAAGTGTTTTCTGGCACCTGTGAGAAGCCCAGGCGAAGCTACACGGAAAGGGAGGCGAAATGCCCGCATCCTAAGAGAACCGTAGTTAGAAGAACAACCCTTTTTAAAAAAACCACTCTGCTAGACTGTTCTCATTCACACTAGCTCCTGGCCCCACCTACTATGTCATCTTAAAGGCAAGGCCTCTTTTATTTTGCAAACTTGAAACAAACGAAATGTGGGTGCAGCAGAATTAAATACTGAATGTGGTCTCACACGGCACATCCGCTTTAAAAAGAAGGCACAACTGAGTTGCTCTGGAGTTGTTTAAAGCATTGTGTTCATTTAGAGGTAGGCCTACTTTGCTCTCTGAAACCAGGTTCCCTTCTCTGCAAATTTCAAGTGGAGGCTGTGTCCAAATACTATTTCAAATAAAGTTGAGGATTAAGGTTCTTTCAGCAAATACTTTTTGAGTTCCCGTTATGTGCAGGGCTCCCTGCTAACTCAGCGCCCACCAGGTGCTGGCCTTGGACAAGGGCCAGGCAGAGCAGCCTGTGACTAAATATGATTAAGTCACACAGCAGTCTGACCAGGGCATGGATTCTGACTCTGAGACGGGGCAGCGGGGGGCTTAAGAGAGGGGGTGACGATTGTGCTGGGCCTTGGAGGATGCATAGGATTTTGACCCCTCAAAATGCAGGAGAAGGGCATGCTCCTGTCACTACCACTGCATACTTAACTGCCCTAAAATTTAGTAGCAAAAAACAACCATTTTATTACGCTTACAGACTCTGGGGTCAGGAATTCAGCACCAGTGCAGTGGGGACAGCTCATCTCCGTTGCACAAGTCTGGGGCCCTCAATTAGGAAGACAGCAAGGAGTGGAGGGGGTGGGGGATGGGGGAACCAAGGGTGGGACCACCACAGTTGGGAGCTGGAATTACCTGGACGTATCTTCACTCCCATGTCTGGCAGTTGACCCTGGCTATTGGGTGTGACCATGGCTGGGACTGTCAGCAGAAATACCTGACCAGGGCCTGTAGGGGTGGCTTGGTCTTCCTCACAGAATAGTGGTCTCAGAATAGTCCGATTTCTAACCTGGTGGCTTGAGGCTCCCACAGTGAGTGTTCCCACAGAACCAGGTAGAAGCCACAGGGCATCTTCTGACATTGCACTGGAAGTTACTTGGTATCATTCCCACCACATCTTACTGTTGACAAAAGAGGCACTAAGGTTAGATACCCTGTTTCCCCGAAAGTAAGACATCCCCTGAAAATAAGACCTACTTCCAGCTTTGCTTCTCGCTGTAATGTAAGGCATCCCCCCAAAATAAGACCTCCCCGATAATATTTTTATTCTTGAAACTGAAAAAGCCTGGGCCACACAAGCAGTTATAAGGAAGTGGGTCGATTTAATGCTGCCGCTGGTTATGCGAGGGAGCCGAGAGGTCTGCTAGTCTGGGATGCAGCCAGCACTCACCGCAATAAAGACATGAAGAAATTTCTTCACGAAAGAAAAATAGATCAAATAATGATTCCTGCAGGAATGACAGCCTATCTCCAGACTCTTGATATTGCAATAAACAAGCAATTCAAGGACAATTTGCACATGGAAATTAATGATACATTGAAAATAGAATGGAGAGAAATCAGTGTGGAAACTTTGTGAAACTTAAACTGCAAGAGGTTGTGACTTGGGTGAAGAATTCATGAGAAAATCACTGACAGTTGCATTGCAAATGCACTACGAGCAGGCTACCTTGACAAGAAGTACTCATTTAAGGACAGTGCTATTGCTAAACATGAGAGATTTGGTCCACTGATTCTGAAAGAAATGGAGTCACAAGAAATTCACCAGGAAATTCAGGGTTTGGATTGTTATGATGATGTTCCAGAAGATGATGACATGACTGACATTGAATAAATCTTACTTTGTGTTCATACCAGTTAATATCAGTATCAGTAAATGTACCATAGATTGTTGTACATGTAAATAATGGTAGAAACAAGAAATTCTTGATACCGTAGGATTCACAGTTTGTCTGGTTATGCTGGTTTATGATGACAACTACTACTGTACCGTATACAGGTAATAAATTTCCTTTTTTTTTGGTTCAACAATAAATGTGTACCGTATTCTTCTTCATGGAAAAGTAAGACATCCCCTGAAAATAAGACCTAGCGCATCTTTGGGAGCAAAAATTAATATAAGACACTGTCTTACTTTCGGGGAAACAGTGTAGCTCCCTTTCCATAGAAAGGGGCCTAGACCCTCATCTCTTCATGGGAGGTGGATGGCCATTTAAGAAACTGTCACAGCCATATCTGACAAGCCGTAGTGTTGGCCTGCGGACTGAAAGGTCCGGGTTCGATTCTGGTCAAGGGCACATGCCTGGGGGTTGCGGGCCGATCCCGTGGGGGGTGTGCAGCAGGCAGCCAATTAGTGATTCTCTCTCATCATCTCTCTCTCCTCCCTTCCTTTCTGAAATCAATAAAAAATATATTAAAAAAAGAAAGCAAGAAACTGCCACAGGTGTGCTGACAAAGCATGAGAGCACCTGGGTGTTTCCAGTGTGGGGCAGTCTGGTGCTGCTGGAATTTCAGGGTATGGGGTAGAAAGAGTCAGAAAGGGGGACAGTGTGAAAAATCTTGACCGCCTTTGTGGCAAGCCATATATCTTCAAACCACACATCACAGAAAAATACAAAGCTTTGTTTTTCTATGAGTCAGTCTACGTTTTCTTCGGAGAACTTCCATCTGGGTGTGAGAACTTAATCTCAGCTCTGGGTAATGTGGACCAGTCTGGGTTGCTGAGCTCGGTCTCCCTCCTCCTTCCTCTGGGCATATGCAGTGGCCAGGGAGCTGGCTCTGGGCTGATTTCTGTCCAAGTTGACATCTGTCTGGGACGGGGATTGGAGCCGGGTGCTGCGGTGTTGTCCCTGGCTGCAGGGCCTTTTGCAGTTGCCTGTTTCAGCTCAAACTCCCCCTTTACATGGACACGGGGAAGACGGGCTGCCACCTGTACCTTTCTGGGCTGCAGGGAAGTCGGGGAGGATGGTGGGGTTCTTTTCCTTCCACCTGCGACAGTTCTCCACTGTGCCAGGCCAGCTGCATTTATAAGGCTTGGGAACTTGGAAACCTGGAGGCCTCCACAGGGAGGTGATAGTCCCCCCTAGAACCTCCAAATCTATCTGGCATCTTTCTTTCTCACTCTTTTTGCCCTTGAAAATCGGGTTCCCTTCCCTGAAAATGACAAATTGAGGCTGCTCTGAGTTACTATCTATAATAATAAAAGCATAAGTAGATCAGACAGCTGAACGACCTTCCAGATGTCATTCCAGATGTCCTTCCAGCTGTGGCAGCAGGGGCAGAGGCGGTTAGGAGTGATCAGGCAGGCAGTGGTTGGGGGCTGTCAGGCAGGCAGGCAGAGGGGTTAGAGGCGATCAAGCAGGCAGGCAGAGTGGTTAGGAGTGATCAGGCAGGCAGGCAGGCAGGCCAGTGGTTAGGAGCCAGCAGTCCCAGATTGCTAGAGGGTGCAGGCCGGGCTGAGGAAGCCCTCAACCTCCCCGGGGCTGAGAGGCCTAGTGCACTGGGTTTCTAGTTTCAAATAAAGTTGAGAAACACAGTTCTCTCAGCAAATCATTTTATCACTGCCCCTCACCCCTTTTCCCCTCCAGGGACAGAAACTTAAGCTCTAACCCAGCATTGAAGCCTGGAGGCTGGGAGTGTGAATCTGACCACACCCTTCCAAAATCTTTGGTATTTATGCCAAGGGGAGGCCCTTTGGAGACTCATAGATAAAGAGTGGAATCTCCCGAATCATCTCCCTTGGAAAGACTCTTGGGTTGGAGAAGGTCCTTGCAGTAGGGGCGAACAGGGAGGGGCCTGATCACCTCATATATTGAAAAACTGATCCTCACAAACCTGGGAGGTGACCTCACGTCTTCCTCCAGGGAAGGGCTGGCCTCCTCTGAATGCAGTTGTCTGAGAGCTTCTAGCCTCTGGCTTCTTCAGAATTGACCTCAGCTTTATTTTTATTTTATTTTTTTGGTAAAACATACATAAAATTTACCATCAGCACTCTGGCCAGTTTGATTCAGTGATTAGAGTGTTGGCCACTGGACCGAAGAGTCTCAGGTTTGATTTCTGATTAAGGGCACTATCTCAATGGCGACCCCCAGGCCCGAAGGCGGGGAGGGTGTGTGGGCGGCAACCAATCTGTGTGTCTCTCTTTCTCTTCTCTCTCTCCTCCTCCTCCCTGCCTTCCATTCTCTCTAGAAAAGAAAGAAAAACAAACAACTTAACCATCAATAACACTTAGTACATACACAGTATTGTGCAACCATTGCCACTGTCTGGTTCCAGAACATTTTCCTCACCACAAAAGGAAACCCGCATCCATTAAACATTCAGTCCCCTTCTGTCCCCTCCCCCTATGCCCCGGAAACCTCCAGTCTGCTTTCTCTCTGTGGATTCGCTGGCTCTGGATGTTTCCTGTAACTGGAACAAACGGCTTTTCATGCCTAGCTTCCTCCACTGAGCATAGGGTTTTTTTGAAGCCCATCCATGTGTCTGTACTTCTGATTTTCAGATATGTTCACCCCACGCCCTTCTGGTGGTTCCTCCTGAGGTCAGGTAGCTTCCTCCTGTGCAGGCAGAAGATTGGGGGACAGAATGAATGGTTATTCTCTCAGTGTCTCTTCCAAACATTATTTTTCTCAATATTTTAATTAAAAGAGAGCACCAGTATCTGATTCTGGTTTACCAATGACTTATCTAATTCCTTTAGAGTTGTGAGATTTTTTGTTTTAATATATATATATATATATATATATATATATATATACACACACACACACACACACACATATATATATATACATATATATATATATAGAATATATATATGTATATATATATTCTATAAAATACCTTTATGGTATGTCCTGTCTCCCCAGTTTTCTGTCTCCAAATCCTGTTTGGTTGGGCCAGCTAGGTATGTGATGAGAATGTCTGAGTGTAGATGCTGCTACTTCCATAAGACAATTTTAGTAACAGTTATGAGAAACCCAATGGTCATGTATTAAAGATCTCCCCGGTTATCAGCATTATCACTCTGTGAGTTTATATATGTACAGTGACTTCCTTTTTGTATACTACGGAATAGCTATATACCCTACATTTGCTTTTATGTATTCTATAGATTTTTGTAGGTTTTTGTTTTATTTTGTTTTTGTTAATCCTCACCCGAGCATAGTTTTTCCATTGATTTTTTTAGAGAGAGTGGAAGGGAGGGAGGGAGATAGGAGAGAGAGAGAGAATCATCAATGTGAGAGAGACACATCGATTGGTTGCCTCCCAGTCATTCCCTGACTGGGGCCGGGGAGTGAACCTTCAACCCACTTGCGCACTTGACCAGGGAATCAAACTGGGAGATACTTTGGTGTGTGGGCTGGTGCTGTAACCACTGAACCACACTGGCCAGGGCTAGATTTTTATAGTTTTAAACGGACTTGTCATACCTTGATGAAGCCTCATTCTCATAGCAGCTCTCTGACATTAAATATAGATATAAATGTAAGCTCAACAATGCTGGATTCACAGACTGACCCTGCAATTGTTACCTGTTGGCAAATACAGTCTCTTGCCCAAGGTTAGCCGAATGGTTGCGGTATATTGGGTAATGTGTTGGGGACAAATCGAAGTCTCCCATTGTGTGGACCCAGAGCAGTGATGTTACTAGTTTTCTCAGAAAGCACCATAGGGAGCATCATTTTATTCGATTTGGGAAATCTTGGTGTTGATTTTTCTTCAGGTCCAGGGCTTGTGATTGATTAGACTCTTTAATTATTGATTAGTTTTCTTTCAGGCAGCCTCAGAACCTTTGGAGAGAAGGGCATTTATGTCTGTAGAAAATTTTAATTTCTCATCTTTCCTCTCTTCTTTCTTTGCACTAAAAGACAGAGATGAAAATCCAATCATAACTTTTAATGACTTACTGTCTTGAGGGTAACTAATCTTCTCACTCTGTGATAAAATGTCCTGGGAAACCTGTCACAAACAGTATGAATAGTTTCAATGGAATTTTGTCTCTTTTACACTGTCTGTGGAAGTCAGTGTCCCCTATAGCACAACAAAATGTGAATCTGAATAGTCTTCGCTATTTTGCAGTATAGCATTTATTGGCTCCAATTCAGAATCATATCACCCTTTTATTAGCAAGGAGGTAACCCGCCACCCAAATTTGCTTCGACAAGCATTCATTGAGTGCCTTTTAGGTGCCAGATACTTTAAAATTAAACTCCTAACCTTAGGACTGGTTTCATGGCTTGCCAGGTTTTAAATTCTATTGGATCATGAAAGTTCAAGTTAATTAAATCTAGATACTGAAAAAAATAAGACTTCCTGTTAAGATGGAATTTAATACAAGATTAATACAGATATTTGAAAGCCTTCTTATAATTGAGACAGCTCTGAAAAACTTAAATTTTGAGAAGTTGGGCCAAAATGATTCTACCAAAAACACCCTGCTGAGCTTGAGTACATTTCAAATTATTTTATGATATTGGAAATAATAGGAGAAATGTTGAATAACATACTAATTATAAAATCTGAGTACAAGAGAAACTCCATGTCTGAGGAAATGACAGTAGCGATGGAAATGGAAAGAGCCCAATGTGGCAAGACACAGAAATGGAGGAAGATATGCCAACACTTTCTTTGCAAATATGCCTTGAAGACCAGCCAGCAGTGCTGGCTCAGTGGTTGAATGTCAACGCATGAATCAGGAGGTCAAGGTTCAATTCCTGGTCAGGGCACTAGCCCGGTGGTTGGCTTGATCCCCAGTGTGGGGTGTGTAGGAGGCACCCAATCAATGATGATTCTCTCTCATCATTGATGTTTCTATCTCCCTTTCCCTTTCTCTCTGAAATCAGTAAAACAATAAATATATAAAGAAATAAATAAAAACACAAAAAGGTAGCTCTAGCTGATTTTGCTCAGTGGTTAGAGTGTCGGCCCAAGAACTGAAGGGTCATGGGTTCAATTCTGGTCAAGCCCACGTGCCTCCCAGGTGCCAGTCTGGTTGCAAGTGGGAGGCAACCAATCAATGTGTCTCTCTCACATCAACAACATCGAGGAGTCTCTCTCTTTCTCTCTCTCTCTCTCTCTCTCTCTCTCTGTCTTTCCCCATCCCTCCCACTCGCTCTGAAAATCAATGGGAAAAATATCCTCAGGTGAGAATTAACACAAAAACCTGAAACAAAACAAATAAAATGGATAGACATTTTTTTTTTATAGCACTAGAGATGGTATTCGGTATTCGGGAGAGCAAGATAACACTGAGGGATTCTAGGGTTTTTTGTTTCCCGAGTGAGAGATTGTGCCCTGTGGGGTCTGGGAAAAAAAGGGGATTACTCTAACATTCCAAAGATAAGTTATCATAGATGCAAAAGTGACAACAGACACAGTCAGTTAAGGGAAAGACTGACCTTTGTCAAGGACGGCCTAGGATAGGACTACCCACCATGACTCACTTTAGGTAGGGAGTTTTAGTTTCAGATCATCCAATGTGGTTACTTTATGTCTCTGAATTTGTAAGGCCCACTATGCAGGCCTCCCCGGAGCTTGTCAGCTTTAGTATGTGGCTCCTTTTTCATCCACACAGTGACCTTGGCTTCATTTATGAGCTTAAGATGTATTCTAATAAGGCAAATCCAGTTGCTCCTTATAAAATTATAAAATTGTGAAGTATTTTACTTTTTCTTAAAAATTCTTTACTGTTGAAAGTATTACATATGTCTCCTTTTTCTCCCATTGACCTCTCCCAGACTGCCCCCTAGTACAGGCCCTCAACACCCTCTAATGTCCATTGGTTATGCTTATATGCATGTATACAAGTCCTTTGGTTGATCTCTTACCCTACCTCCCACTCTCCTTTGCTTTCCCTCTAAGGCAGCGGTTCTCAACCTTCCTAATGCCGCGACCCTTTAATACAGTTCCTCAAGTTATGGTGACCCCCAACCATAAAATTATTTTCCTTGCTATTTCATAACTGTAATTTTGCTACTATTATGAATCACAACATAAATATCTGTGTTTTCCGATGGTCTTAGGGGACCCCTGTGAAAGGGTCATTTGACCCCAAAGGGGTCACGACCCACAGGTTGAGAACCACTGCTCTAAGGTTTTATGATCTGTTCAATGCTTCTGTGTCTCTGGATCTATTTTTAAAAAATATATATTTTATTGATTTTTTTTTTTTTTTTACAGAGAGGAAGGGAGAGGGATAGAAAGTCAGAAACATGGATGAGAGAGAAACATCAATCAGCTGCCTCTTGCACACCCCCTACTGGGGATGTGCCTACAGCCAAGGTACATGCCCTTGACCAGAATTGAACCGGTTTCGACTGGGTCTATTTTTATTCATCAGTTTATATTGTTGTATTTTACTTTTCTTTTTTTAAGTAGGTGCACTTCACTTAAATTCTCCTTGATTATTCTTAATCTTCCTAATTCCCTTGTTAAAATATTTCATCACTCCTTTGAGATAAAGCATTGCTATTGGATAAAATGTGATTCCATCCAGAAAATATTTTGTATACCTTAAGGGTGGTGCCTAGTAAAACTTTATCTCTTGCTTCTTTAAGAAAATTTAGATGCTATAAATTCATCCTCTAATTATCTTGGACACATTTCTCATTCTCATTTTATGACACACTCTCTTCTGTTTTATATAATAGTTTAATAGTCATGTTTGAAATTGGCTGGGAAGCAATCTCAGCAAATGGTTTATAGGCTACTATTAATGGGCAATGTTAGGTATTTATTGCTCTCAGATATAACATTATTATTATTAAGAATTATTTGTTGATTGCTGGGGGTTATACTTGGAGCTGTGTGAGACATAGAGAAGCCATAATCACTGCCCTGTGGCCCCTTATCTGGCAAACAAGAACGAGGTGTCTCTGTGCGGTTGCTCTGGCTACGCGGCAGATATTCCCTCCTGTAGGGAATGGACACGACCTAGAGTCAGATGATGTATTTTCACCTTATTTTTTGGGGCCTCTTCCCACGAGTATTAGATTGCTTGGCAGTCAAGGTGAACTAAGAGGAACCATTAGTGTAATAAAGTAAGCCAATGACCTTTGCAGGCACATCGCATTAATTCACGATTCCAGCCTCTGCGTTAGGTTGGCATTACTCATATCTTTAAGTAAGTGTTGGAAATAACCTTAAAGATTTGGGCCATTCAAAACCCATTGGACAAGAGCTATCCCCAAAGGAACAAGATAGCGGGATCTCTTCCCTAACATTGGCCAGGATAATTGACATATTCTGCTTATTGAGCCAATGAGTATTGTTTTCTTTAGCTTGCTCATACTTTTAAAAAATGTATTGACTTGAGAGAGAGAGAGAAAGAGAGAAAAACACCGATGTGTTGTTCTACTTACTTATGCATTCATTGGTTGATTCTTGTACGTGCCCTGACCGGGGATTGAACCCACAACCTTGGTGGTGTATCGGGAAGATTCTCTAATCAACTGAACTACCCAGCCAGAGCCTCCACATTCTGTGATTTTCATACATAATTGTTTACAGCTAATATGCAGTATTTACATGTTTTTATTAATACTGGCTCCTCAGCTGCCCATGGCTGTTCTCCGTCAAGCCCGTGTCCTAGTCCTGGAAGGGTGTGTTCCCTCTGAGCACGACAGCGGCCTTCCGGAGGGGCAGATGGGCTCTGTGTGGAGGTGGGTGCCGGCCACTCTGGGCCGGACTGGGCAGTGTCACTGAGGAAGTGAAGCGGACTCCGCGGGAACTGTGGTCCTGTGCCTGTTTCCTCAGCGTGGAGCCGTCTCAGCTAAAAATAGCGGAAGCTGTTCACCACCTGCCAAAGGCAGCTGTGTGGGCCTCCCATTGTGACCTGCAGGCAACGCTGGAATGGCTGGTCATTTCCCAAGAACAGTCTTTGTTTACTGGGCAAAAGGTAATGTAGCTATTAATTGGTAGAGGGTCTTCTGTGCTTTTTTCTCATGACCTTTGGTGTGTGGTAGGAGGCACCGTGGTGTGATATGCACTTAGGGTGGGTTCTCTTACAGAATTATATAGTGCCTTTGGCTGCCCCTTTAGGCAACTTTGTAATCACATCAACCTGTGGTTTTTTTTAAAAATATATATATATATTATATTAATTTCAGAGAGGAAGGGAGAGGGATAGAAAGAGAGATACATCAATGATGGGAATCATTGATACACTGCCCTCTTGCATGCCTTCTACTGGGGATCAAGCCCGCAACCCAGACATGCCCCGACTGGGAATTGGAACTGTGAACTCCTGGTTCATAGGTCAAGGCTCAACCCCTGAGCCACATCGGCTGGGCTGGTTTTAAGTAGAAATGAACAGATTTCCAGCTATCTCAAGCAGAAAAGGAATTTCTCATAGAATATGAGGGTTCTTATAGAATCTCTGTGAGACCCAAGAAGTTGGGCTTGAAGGCCATGTAGCAAGGAGCAATGCCCAAATGACACCTGCTTTAGCCTAAGCATCACACTTACCTCTGCTGACCACAGACCCCACGGTTCCCACCTGTGACCCTGGGTGTCGATGCCGAAGCTGCACGTCGTCCCTCCAGATGGGTTGTTTCTGCCAGGGCTGTGCATGTACTTCCTTCATCAGAATTGGAAGTCTTACATGATTTTGCCTGATTTGTGCAGCCTGGGTCACAGGGGAGACTGGGAAAGTGATGGTCTGACCTTTCTATCCTGGGAGGCAGGACTTCCAGGAAGTGATGCTGGCGTAGGAAGAGTGTGTGTCCTCCTTGGGGAGTGCTGAGTAAAACTGAAACCACGGTACAATAGCACTGCTGCATCCCCGCCAGAGTGAATGAAATGGAAAAGACGGGCAGCATCAGGCAATGGAACTCTTATCTGCTGCCAGTGAGAGTGTAAGTTGATACAACCACTTTGGAAAATTGTTTAGCAGCATCTACTACATCTGAATTATATACATTCTATGATCCAGCAATCCTACTCTTAAGGTACATACCCAACAGAAATGCACCATGCATTTGTTCACCAAAATACAGCTACTAGAATATTCATGATAACACCGTTTGCAGTTTCCAAACTGGAAACCACCCAGAACCACATCACAGTAGAATGGAGATGATCGGAATTGAGTATTCACATAATGCAAATGACATAACCATCAGCATTAATGCACTGTGCCATGGAATAGGATGGATGGATCTAGCAGACAACATTGAATGGAGGAAGCTCAGGAATAGCACATTCTGTATAATAATATTTGTACAAAGTTCTAAAACCAGCCAACTCATGTATGGTGCTGGAAAGAAAAGATGGCATTTTCTTTAGGGGGCAGTAGTGGTTGAAGAGGCAAGAAGGTAGCATCCAAAGTGCTGGTTGCATTCTGTTTCTTGATCTAGATATGGTTACTTGAGTGTGTTCAGTTTGTATTTAGGTACTTTTCTGTAGGTATAATTTATTAAAAAGCAATACAAGTTTTTTGCTTAATTCCCCCCCCCCCTCATGGAAGCCCCTTTCACGTCCCACATGGTTCAGGGTTCGGGTTCTGGAGAAGGCTACACACAAATCAAAAGAGACTAGAAAAACATTAATTTGGAAAATGGGGGCCAAGGCGGTAGCCCAACTCTAGTGGGAGAACTACACCTTGCTTTGGCCTTGCCATTCTTTTTATTTAGGTTTGGGATACACTCATTGCCCTTCAGCAGGCAATAAGCAGATTATCTCATCAGTAAGGATTTACATGATTATTTGGTGGGGAAGTTGCTTCAGCTGCCCTTGTCTCAGTTAGGGAGTGGTTGGCTCTGACCTTTTGGAGCTTCAAGGTTGACCAACCTTTCGGGTTCCTTGTGTACACCTTTCCATTAGTGAGGCAATGAATCGGTTTCCAGCACCCCCATTCCCTCTGAGATTCATCAGTCTTATATGTATAATAACACATGGACACAGACAATTGTTTGGTGAAGTCCTGGGGGTAGGGGGGGAGAGGGCAGTGGGGAAAAAAGAGAGATGTCAGTAATACTTTCAACACTGAAGATAAATTAAAAAAAAGAGAGAGAATCAGGATTCACAGGGTTTTCTGCTCATCCACCCTATTTTTAAAAAATATATATTTTATTGATTTTTTACAGAGGAAGGGAGAGGGATAGAAAGTCAGAAACATCAATGAGAGAGAAACATCGATCAGCTGCCTCCTGCAAACCGGGGATGTGCCCGAAACCAAGGCACGTGCCTCTGACCAGAACCGAACCTGGGATCATTCAGTCCGCAGTCCGATGCTCTATCCATTGAGCCAAACTGGTTTCAGCTACCCTATTTTTGATATAGTAAATAAATAGCCTGCAAATTATGGGGCTGCTAAATTATGAAGCAATGATGCACTCTTGTCTGGTATTGCTTAGAACTTACAAAACAAAATAATTAAAACAGAATTGAAGATGTCCCATATTTCCCCTTTCCTGCTTTATTTTAATAAAGCACTTTATAGTTATAAAAAAAGTAATACAATACAATATAACACAGTATAATACAGCACAACAATGTAATGTAATGCAGATGCTTGGGTAGCTACAAACAGGACGTATGTTCCCTATGGCAAGTGATTTGCTTGTAGGAAAGAATATGTAGCAAGTCAGATATCACCAGAGGGGCCAGAGAAACTGGCCACCTGGAAGACCCAGGGGGCCAGGATAACCTTTGCTTACCAAACATTTGCTTTTTCATCTCCATGTGAATTGCCTTCCTGCCCTTTGACTTCCCAAACCACTCCCCACCACTTCACTTTAGTTCAAGATGGCACATAAGCCTCAACTGCCCAGTTTGTCCTTGGAGGCCATAGTCTTATGGAATGCCCATATGTACGTATGTAATTAAATTTGCTTTATTTTCTCCTGTTAATCTGTTTTATGTCAGTTTCTTTCTTAGGCCCAGCCAGAAGGACTGAGAGGGAAAAGAGGAGGAATTTCCCTCTCCCCCATAGTGGGAAGGCATGTGCTAAAATTTGAATGTCACAATTGTACGGCTTTGGAGGTTTATTAAAAATCATTCAACTGTATACTTATAAGGTATAGGTACAATGGTATATAAATTATACCTCAGTAAAAAAGAAAAAAGAACAAAAGTTAAAATTGAAATGCTGAAACAAGCTATGAAATTTTACTATTGGAGCCAAATAATATCCTACAAGGAAGGGGACCAGACGTCTAGACTTCTGGTGTTTAGTGTGATAAGCTGATTCACTCTGCTTCTACAGAGCACTGTATACATAGAATTTGGAAAGAAATCTCTCCAAAACTTTGGGGTCCATGTTTGATCCAAATATCCAGAACCAACTCTCAGAACTAGAGGCCCTTACTGCCATAACAAACGATGTGCAATTGTGATTTATATTTTGTGGTTAAATGGAAATAAGGGATAAGGAAAGAAACTAATTTGATGAAGAACCAGGCTATAGTTCAAGCTATTGATTATGGAGCCAGATAGAGATAACATGATGAGAGACTGCAAATAATTTCACCTCACCTATGGAAAAGAAACACTTGCTACTAACTTTTATAATTGCATTTAACAAATTGTGTTGAATATTTTTTAATAACAGACTTCTGTTCAGTTATTTATATATGGAACCAAATTCCGTTAAGCGGTGTAGTGGAGGCTGAATGTATAAAAAACATAGAGTTAAGGAAAAGCTCTCTATTTCAACTATAATAGAAGCCTGAAGCTTAATTTATCTTTGTCAGAAATCTTTCTTTCCAAATGTATTTCTTGCCTTCCTCCTACCACACTTCTCTGCTTATTATGAATTTCTACCCAGTCTTCAAGACTTAGCTCAAATGCAACTTCAAAGCTCATTATTTGTATAAATACATGATCAAGTATCGGTGAATATAACGAGCAGTGCCTTATTCATGGAGTAACCTCAAGATACACTGCACTTGATAACCTTCTCTAAATGTTTATTAAATTCAATGGGATTTATCACCCCCTGGTGGCTGGACAGAAAAAAACCAACTTTAGACTTTGCTAAAGGATGTCCTCCAGTTCCTTAAACTGCTTTGGATTTTGGAAGGCTAAACTTGTGAAGTTCAGTAGGAGAGAATTTGAAGGTGATGTTCTAAAATTGTAATGTTTGCACAACTACCCATATTAACAGTGGCCAGGGCCCTCTCTTGGTGTAAATTACCAGTCCCCTTTTTTCTATCTCTTCCCCGCCCGCCCCCCCCCTTCCTTTTCCCCTCTCACTTTTCCTTTTTCTCCACTATGAATTCTTTTTTGGAATATCTACCAATTGTAATTTTTTCTTTCTTCACTTCTTGTTCTCAGCTTTTCATTACTTAGTTCTTTGAAAAAAATTTAATTTCTGTCGTTTTTATTCAGTTACTTACAATTTTTTTCATACAGGAAGCATTATTCTCTTTGTTGTTATTGTGTCTAATGGACACAGTGGACCAATTCCAAATTCATCCATTGATGTCCAGTGCCAGATCTCTTCAAAGATAGTGTGTTGCATTTAAAAATATATTGTTATTGATTTCAGAAAGGGAGAGAGAGACAGAGATAGATAGATAGATAGATAGATAGATAGATACATAGATAGATAAATAGAGAAAAACATCAATGATGAGAATCATTGATCAGCTGCCTCCTGCAAGTGCCCTACTGGGGATCAAGCCCACAACCTGAGCATGTGCCCTTGACTGGAATCAAACCCAGGACCCTTTAGTTCACAGGCTGATGCTCTATCCACTGAGCCAAACCAGTTAGGGTGTGTATTGTATTGCATTTTTATTAACTTTTTTTTCCAAGGCTGTTTCCCATTAAAAAACAAAATATTTGAAGGAGTCTGCTTATAGCGAATATACAGGTGTTAGAATGATCTCAGCTAGCCATGAGCACAGCCAAAAAGCAGAGTTCGAATGAACACTTGTCTAAGATCACAGGTATTCAGTCTGATATTTCTATCAGTGCACCAATCCACGCACAGGGCTGATTTCTGGGCCTATGGTTTTCTTTTAGGAGTCTGTAATCACTCATTTAAGTTTAGCGATAAGATGAATGTTATTGCTAAAAATTCACCTGGCATGATAGAACATTAAAACAGAATTAGAGGTGATCTAATCTAAATTCTTTATTTGACAAATGATGAAATGGAAGCTCAGACGTGAAATGACTTACCCGATGTTGCGCTATTTAATTCTGCTTCTCAAACTTAACTGTTGGGAGAATTAAAACTTGAAACTATAAAATATTGTAGCAGCTTTGACAATGTATTCTAATTACCAAAAACCAACACTCGATAACCTCTCTATATATGGCTCTTATAATATCAGGAAAAACCCTTTTAATGTTTTAACTATTCCATGAAACCTCTTAAGCATTCCCAAATGAAGCCTCTGTCACAATTGGCTTTTAAATTTTGGATTAGTCTGGTTAGGCTGCCATAACAAAATACCACAGACGAGGTGGCTTAAACAACGGGAATTTATTTTTTCACACAACTGGAGGCTGGAAACCCAAGATTAAAGTGGTAGCAGGTTTGGTTCTCCCTGAGGCCTCACTCTTCAGCTTGCAGAGGGCTGCCTTTCCGCTGTGTCCTACCTGGCCCTTTCTCTGTGTCTGTGCACACACATCCCGGGTATCTCCTCCTCTCCATGTGTATTGGTTAGTTTTTGTGGTAAGAGCATTTAACATGATATCTGCCCCAACAACTTTTTCCCCCCAGTTACTGTTTACATTCATTATTTTGTAATAGTTTCAACCCTCAACAGATTTCAAGTGCAAACATTGTATTATTCACTATAGGCATGATGTTGTACACAGATCTCTTGTACATAGAACTTACTTATCATGCATAACTGAAATTCACACCTGTTAAACAAATCCCCATTTTTTTCCCTCCTCTCCCCAGCCTCTGGAAACCACCGTTCTCCTTTGCTTCTATGAGTTTGATTACTTTAGATATCGCATATAAAGTGGGATCAAGTAACATTTGTACTTTTGTGACTGGCTTATTTTACTTAGCATAATGTCCTCCAGGTTCTTCCATGTTGTTGCATATAGCAGAACTTCCTTTTTAAAGGCTGTGTAATATTCCATTATGTGTATATAATGCTTTTTTTTTTCTTTACACTCATCTGTCAGTAGACATTTAGGTTGTTTTCATGTCGTGGCTATCATTAATAAGAGTGCAGATATCTCTTGAGGTCTTGATTTTAATTCTTTCAGATATATACACAGAAGTTGGATTCTTGGATCATATAGTTGTTTTTTAATTTTTTGAGAATCTTCATACTATTTTCTATAATGGCTGCATGAATTTACATACTCACCAATAGTACACAGGGTTCCCTTTTCTCCATGTCCTCATCAGCATTTGTTCTCTTTTGTCTTTTTGGTAACAAACATCCTAACAGGTGTAAGGTGATAGCTCATGGTGGTTTTGATTTGCACTTCTCTGATGCTTAATGATATTAAGTACCTTTTCATATGCCTCTTGGCCATTTACATATCTTCTTTAGAGCAATGTCTATTCTGAAATCATTTGCTTATTTGGTAATTAGGTTATTTGTGTTTTTTTATATTGAATTTCATGAGTTCTTTGTATATTTTGGATATTAACCACTTATCAGGTACATGGTGGGCAAATATTTCCTCCCATTATGTAGGTTGGCTTTTCATTCTGTTGATTTTATTCTATGCCATGCAAAAGCTTATTAGTTTGATGTATACACACTTGTTTATTTTTGCTTTTGCTGCCTGTGCTTTTCTTATCATATCCAAAAAGTCATTGACAAGACCAATGTTAAGAAGTTCTCCTTTTTCTTTCTTTTTTTTTTTTTAAAAAAACTTCTGCCTTAATGATAGCCATTTCTTTCTTTTTTTTTTAATATATATTTCTATTGATTTTTTACAGAGAGGAAGGGAGAGAGAGAAAGAGTTAGGAACATCAATGAAAGAACAACACCGATCAGCTACCTCCTGGGGGATGTGCCCACAACCAAGGTACATGCTCTTGACTGGAATAGATCCTGGGACCTTTCAGTCTGCAGGCTGATGCTCTATCCACTGAGCCAAACCGGTTTCGGCCTCCCCCTTTTTCTTTTAGGAATTTTACAGTTTCAGATCTTATGTCTAAGCTGAATCAATTTTGAGTTGATTTTTGTGCATGGTGTAACACAAAGGTCCAATTTCATCACTTTGCCCGTCTGTCCAGTTTTCCCAGCACTCTTTGTTTATGAGATGGTCGTTTCCCCTGTGTATTTATGGCACCCTTGTTGATGATCAGTTCACTGTACATGAAGGGGCTTATATCCATAGGTCTGTTTTTATGCCAGTACCACACTGCTTTAATTTCCGTAGCTTTGTAACATATTTTGAAATCGGAAAGTCTGATGCTTCCCATGTTGTTCCTTTTTCTTTATATTGCGTTGCCTTTCAGGGTCTTTTGGGGTTCCATATGGATTTTAGAATCCTTTTTTTAAAATTTCTGTAAAAATAATGTCACTGGGATTTTGTTAGGGTTAGCATTGAATCTATAGACCACTTTGGACAGTATGAACATTTTAAACAACACTAAGCCTTCCAAGCCATGAGCATGCAATTTCTTTCCATTTATGTGATTTAAAAATTTTCTCCCATCAGTGTTTTATAGTTTTCCATGGACCAATCTTTCATTTCCTTGGTTATGTATACGTCCAAGTATTTTAAATGGGATTGTTTTCTTAATTCCTCTTTCAGATAGTTCATTGTTAGTGTATAAAAATGGAAGTAATTTTGTATCCTACCACTTTATTCAATTCATTTATTAGTTCTAACAGTTCGTTTCAGTGTGGAATCTTTTAGGGTTTCCAACACATAAGATAATGTCACCTGAGAGCAGAGATAATTTTACTTCTTCCTTTCTAATTTGCACATCTTGTATTTCCTTTTCTGTTCTCATTGCTCTGACAAGCCCTTGCAGAACTGTGCTGAATGGGAGTGATGAGAGTGGGGATCTTCGCCTTGTTTCTGATAGTAAAGGAAAGGTTTCCGTTTTCACTATTAAGTCTGATGTTAGCTGTGGGCATTTTACATTTGGCCCTTATTATGTGGAGGAAAATTATTTCTGTAATTAGTGTATTGACTGGTTTTAACCATGAAAGGTGTTTCTGAGGGAGAATGAGGGCCAGAACTTCCTGTTCCACTACCTTAATAATGACATTCCTCTTCTTCTTTGGAAGGCCAGTGAGGGCCTCCCCCTTATGACTTCATTTAACTTTAATTACCTCTTTAGAGGCCCTATCTCATAATACAGTCAAATGTGAATTTAGGGACCCACACAATACAATTAATAGAAAATCTAGTCTTTTTATCCTCAAGTTCACAGAATTTCTCTATAAATAAAGAGACACATTGATTGACAATCGCAGTCATGAATCTTGTGTCCAGAATAATGGAATGTGGGAGCCAGAAGAGACTTAGAGGTCATAATTCAGTGCCTTAATTTTTCAGTTGATGAAACTTGGAGCTAGAATGGAGAAGTGACGTGTGTGAGGGTCACACAGCTAGGACTCACTGGCATCTGTACTGGAATGTGGAACTCCTCATGTGGTTCAGGGCTCATGGGATTGCCATGCACCTGGCTGTTTCCAGTCTGCTTTTACATATATCGTCACCCCTGCTATCCATCACCTTGAATTCCACCAACACATTCATTTACACCTGGGCAGATAGCAACTCAGCTCACTTCACTTGGAAGTGCATTGTCTCATTTAGTCCTTACCACAACCCTTGAGGGAGACTGTACCATTTCCTCTTTTTATAGATAAGGAAGTCTGAGAGGTTAAGTCACTTGCTCATGTCTCTCTCGCTAGTGAGCAACCAGCCTGAGGAGGGCATGGATTTGAAGGTTTATGTGCCTATTAATTGAGTAGCTCCTGTGTTTGCTCACTATGAAAGCCGACTCGGCTTCTTTCTCCATTCATTATGACTTATCGCTGCAGGTTCAACAAAAGGTGGCAAAAGAGGACAACTGCAGAGCCTCACAGGGTGTTGGAAAAAGGGTTTTGTTCTGCTTCTCATGCACGATAGGATTGCTTGGGAAGCAAAGAGTCCCTGCAAGGCAGGGCCAGGGCTCTGTAGGCAGGAGGGTTACGGAATATTTTACTGTATAACAAAATCACTTTAAATGATTGTAAAAAAAAAAACCCCAAAAACATTTGTCCACGATCCCCAACCCCCAATTTAAACAATATAGAAAAGTGTAAAGGAAAAGTAGGTTCTCTCATCTTCCTGACCCATCCTCAATTGCATTCTCCAGAGGTAATTATTGTTACTTTTGTGGATATATTCTGTATAATAAAAGGCTAATATGCAAATTGTACCCTCGGCCAGGAGTTCGACCAGCATGCAGGCCGGCCAACCGCCCATATCCCCTACCCCTGGCAAGGCTGGCCAGACCCTACCCATGCACGAATACATCGGGCCTCTAATTATATATATATATATGTTTTGGTGTGGCCAGAAATCAGAAAGTCTGATGCCTCACACACTGAGTGGCCAGATTATTATGCGTTCAGAAATCATAACAATCTGGCTCCTCAGTGTATATTTTAAACACATGTAAGTAGATGTATCATCTATGTAAATTAGTGTAGGAAAATGCTGTACTTATTTTTTTGAAATATATTTTTATTGATTTCAGAGAGAAAGGGAGAAGGAGAGATAGCAGCATCAGTGATGAGTGAGAATCAGTGATCAGCTGCCTTCTTCACGCCCCCTACTGGGGATCGGGCTCGAAATCCACGCATGTGACCTTGACCAGAATTGAACCAGGGACCCTTCAGTCTGCAGGTTGATGCTCTATCCACTGATCTAAACTGGCTAGGGCTACACTTACTATTCTGCAATGTACTTTTAATCTCTTAACAGTATGTCTTTGGCATGTTTTCATATTAATATAGATTCCATTTCATTATTTTTTCATGATGGCAAAATATTTCATTGTAGGACTATATCATGATTTATTTCATTATTTCTATAGTAGACTGACTAATGGCCCCCCAAAATGTCCACATTTTAATCCCCGGAACCTGTAAATGTTATTTGAAAAATAGCCTTTGCAGAGGTGACTAAGTTAAGGATCTTGAGATGGAGAGATTGTCTTGGGTGATCTGGGTGGAGGTTTGGTACACTCAGAGGAGAAGGTGATGTGAAGACAGAGGCGGACATTAGAGTCTTTGGATACAAGCCAAGGAGTGTCAGCGCCATTGGAAGCTGGAAGGTTCAAGCGACAGATTCTATTCTAGGGCCTCCAGAGGAAGCGAGGCCCAGCTGACACTTGGATGTTGGAGCAGTTCATTGCTTTCAGAATGCTGGCTAACAGAACTGTGAAAGAAGAAACCTGTGCTATGATAAGCCACCAAGTTTATGGTAATTTGTTGCAGCAGCCACAGGACATGAATATAATTCCCTCACTGATGGACATTTAGGGTACTTCCACCACTATACCCACGGGTTATAACAAATAGCTGGTACGTGTATCTTTATCTTCTTGTATGATTGTATCTGCAGGACAAATTCTGAGAAGTGGCATCTCACAGGCAAAGGATGTCAACATAAAAACAAAGACTTCATCAGGACTAAAGAGAATGTTTTATGCTCCCCAAATGGACGATATGTCAAAACGTGTGCCTTTGAATTTATAGCTTTAAATATGTTTATCATCAAACAAAACAGACCGAAACCAAATGTCCTAATCACTCAACTCAAGAATCAACCGAAAGCAGAGAAACATGAAAAAAAAATAAAGCAAAAGGAAGTCATAAATAAACAGACACAATCAGTAAAATGGCAAATAATAACAACAAAACCAAAAAGTGTTTTAGCATAACCAATGTTTCACCAATATAATCAATTAGATTATATTTCCTCTGAGCAAGAGGAAACATGCACATAAACAAATGACAAAGTCAAAAACAGGAAATTAGATATGAGAAATATTTAAATGCAATAAAAGAATATAAACATATGAAAAGCAAACATCCACTTGAGACGAAATAAGAAACTTGAATGGATGTATTAGTAGCTGGTGAGAGAGCATCCCAGAGATCTTCTGTCTACATCAGACATCACAGGCCAGTGGTTTGGAAATGTGTCCTTTTATTTATTTTATTTTCTATAAGTATTTGTGTCTTTTACAATCTCTCCCTTTTTTATTTTTTTAATTGATTTTTTTTTTTACAGAGCGATAGAGAGTTAGAAACATCGATGAAAGAGAAACATTGATCAGCTGCCCCCTGCACACCCCCTACTGGGGATGTGCTTGCAACCAAGGTACATGCCCTTGACCGGAATCGAACCTGGGATCCTTCAGTCTTCAGGCCGATGCTCTATCCACTGAGCCAAACTAGGTAGGGTAACATGTATTCTTTTAATCTCATAAAGAACATGAAATCCTTGTTTTGTGCAAGTTGTTTCGAAGACTAGAAAAAGCAGAAAACCTGCTCGGCTCACTTTTGAATCTAGGATAAAGCTGGATTCAAAATCTATCTATGGACTGACCGTAGAAGAGAAGATGTTTCTGGGCCTGGAAATTCTAATTGTGGAAATTCTAAATGATATCTGACAAATAGTTCCAGTTCTACCATAGCTTTCTTTTTTTTTAAATATATTTTTATTGATTTCAGGGAGGAAGGGAGAGGGAGATAGAAACATCAATGATGGGAGAGAATCATTGATTGACTGCCTCCTGCACACCTCCACTGGCGATCAAGCTGGAAACGTGGGGGCATGTGCCTGACCAGGAATCAAACCATGACTCCTGGTTCATAGGTCGATGCTCAACCACTGAGCCACACCAGCTGGCTAGTGTCTCTTAGTTTGAAGCACACACCCCACCTGGAACCATGAAGGGAGGTGAAGCCGTGAAGCACATGTTGAATAGCCAGCCTTCAGGAAGAGCAGACATGTACCTGGACCTGAGACATCTTTATTCAAGGACCCCTGTGCTACTAGGGTGCCAGCTCTTCCTCTCTCATCTGCCACTGCACACTGACCTTGTCTACACGGCCAGGAAATTGGCTGCCAAAGCTCCCAAGCCTCCCTCCTCAAGGCCGCCACCAGGAGAGAAAGACAGTCTCTTCTCAATTCCAGTTGCCAAGATCTCCAGAAAAGACTCTCAGTGGTTTGGGAAGCTGTCCACCTCAGAACGTCCAGTGGTGGCTGAAAGGTTCAAGTCCGTGGTATGAGGGCAGGCTAAACGTGGCCTCAGATGGTGAGTCAAGAAAACCTGAATTTATTTAGGGAAAAGGGGTTGGGCATGGGTACAGCCAAAGGGAAGGGCTACACAGCTCTGAGCCAGAGGGTATTGGGTCCATGATGGCAGCAAAACAGTGAAACAAGGAAGGGCATAGAACAGTGGTTCTAAATCTGTGGGTCGCGATCCCTTTGGGGGTCTAACGATCCTCTCACAGGGGTGTCGCCTAAGACGATCAGAAACCACATATTTCCGATGGTCTTAGGAACCCAGACACTGCTCCTCTACCTGTCTCCAGGCGGGTCTGCCCGCATGCAGATATGCTCACATATGAGTACCCAGCGTGATGACATCATCGCACTAACCCCATCACATACACCCCGTACAAATACAGCTGCATGTGACAGGGTTGGTGCCATAATGTACATATGCGGAACAGTCACTGTGTAGAGAGCAGCTACTGTGTTGAAAGCAGCTACTCTGTTAAAAGTAGCAGTATTGGAGGCAAACGACACTTCATGAATTATAATTACTGGGTAAATGTAAAATCATGTACTGTAAAATCATCAACTACTACTACTACAAAAAAAAATCTGTTCCATGGGAACTTAATTTGGTTGCTGATCGATCTTTTTATATTCAGCTGTGGTTGATGTGATAGTAACAAGTATGTAATAAACAACAACACAGAGAATGGTAAATCATAGGAAACTTTAATGAACTGTATTGACTGAACCATGCCATGCATCATCTTTTGTATTATTAAAGCTATTGTTATATATTATTTTCATTAGCAAAACATCCCTTGACAATGGATTGTGTAGAGAAGAACACAAAGAAAATATAGTGAGGATTTTTTTACAGTATGGTTTTACCTCAGTAATTACAGCAGGAATTGAGAAACCACAATGTGTTATTTGTTGTGACGTTCTATCAGCCGAATCTATGAAGCCAAACAAACTAAAATGCCATTTTGATAGCAAGCATCTAAGCTTTGCCTGCAAGGATACTAATTATTTTGGAAGCAAAGCTGATGGACTCAAGAAAGCCAGACTTGGCATTGGTGGCAAGTACCACAGACAAAACCTAGCAGCTGTTGAAGGTTCGTATTTGGTGGCAGTCAGAATTGCCAGAGCTATGAAACCTCACACCATTGCTGAGCATTTACTGATGCCAGCGGCCAAAGACATTGTTAGAGTTACGGTCGGAGAAGAATTTGTTACGAAATTGAGTGCAATTTCCTTATATAACAACACTGTCCGCAGAAAAATAGATGACATGTCTGCTGATATTCTTGATCAGGTAACCTACTTCCAATATTTAGCATTCAGTAAGACATTGCAAACTGTTCACAGTTAACTGGTTTATGTGCGGTATATTAATGATGGCGACTTTAAAGATGAGTTTCTTTTTCGCAAACCTCTTGAAACGACAACTACTGCACATGATGTATTTGGCACAGTTGGTTCATTTCTGAAAGAGCATAAAGCTCTCTTGGGGAAAAGTTTGTGGTGTTTGCACAGATGGTGCTCCAGCTATGCTAGGATGTCAATCTGGATTTCAACGTTTGGTACTGAATGAGTCACCAAAAGTCATCGGAACTCACTGATTCATTGGCAAATATTAGCAACAAAGACGCTGCCACAAGAGTTACAAGAAGTAATGAAAAACGTCATAAGTTCTGTCAATTTTGTAAAGGCAAGCACTTTAAACAGTCCACTGTTTTTGCAACTGTGCAATGAGTTGGATGCGCCGAACAATGCTCTGCTATTTCACACTGAAGTGAGATGGTTGTCGAGAGGAAAAGTTTTAAAATGTGTTTTAGTGCTTTGTGATGAACTCAAAATGTTTTGTAATCAGAAATCAAGACCGCAGTTTGAAACACTTTTCAGTGATAAAAGTGAACTGCAAAAAATAGCTTACTTGGTTGCCATCTTTGCCATCTTGAACGAGTTAAATTTATCATTGCGAGGACCAAATGCAACATGCCTCGATTTGTCTAAAAAGATCCGATCATTGCAAATGAAACTTCAGCTTTGGCAAAAAAAGGGGCGGGGGGATGAAAATAAAATTTACATGTTGCTTACCTTACCTGCTTTCTTTGAAGAACATGACATTGAACCACACAAAAGGATTACGAAGATAATTTCTGTGAAAGAACACTTGCACATGCTTGCAGACAAAATTTCATCGTACTTCCCAAATCTACCTGACACCCCATTTGCACTTGCCAGAAGCCCATTCACAGTCAAAGTTGAAGATGTTCCTGAGACAGCACAAGAGGAGTTAATTGAACTTATTAACAGCGAAGCATCGAGAACTGATTTCTCTACAATGCCAGTTACAGAATTCTGGATCAAGCATTTGCAGTCATATCCTGTTCTGTCTGAGACTGTGTTGCGCCTTCTTCTATTTCCAACAACATGTATCTTTGTGAAACATGGTTTTCCAGCTTGTTGGTTATCAAATCTAAATACAGAAGTAGACTTGTTGTGGAAGATGGTCTTCGTTGTGCTCTTGCAAAGACTGCCCCAAGAACTTCTGATCTGGTGAGAAAGAAGCAATCTCAACCTTCACAGTGATGTTGGCTTTTTACACATACTGTCGCAAAATGTGGCAATGTAGTTTACTGATGTTATACTAAGACTGCTATCCATACTACACCATGCTTTAAGACAAAGTTTCATTTATTTGTAATTAGAAATAAATATTCACAATATATCACAATTTTTGTGATTAATCACTATGCTTTAATTATGTTCAATTTGTAACAATGAAAATCCATCCTGCATATCAGATATTTACATTACGATTCATAACAGTAGCAAAATTACAGCTATGAAGTAGCAACAAAAATAATGTTATGCTTGGGGGTCACCACAACATGAGGAACGGTATTAAAGGGTCATGGCATTAGGAAGGTTGGGAACCACTGGCATAGAAGAAGCAACAGGAGAGCGTAGGCTGGGCTACTTTGGCTCACTGAGAAGCCAGAGAAAAGGGGGCCTTGGAGAAGTCAGGGGATTGGCTCAGGACGAGCTGCCACTACTCATTGCTCCCTTGGTTGCAAGTCTCATGGGGTCCTTTAGAGGTTAGGGTGTCCGTGCCTTGGGGGAGAAAGAGAGGGAAGGGAATGCTATGGGTGTGCTCCTCAAACGGAGAGTTCACACTGGGCCCTTGGTCCTGAGAATATCTGTCTCTTGCAGGTGTAAATCTTAGGGGAGGTGTCAGGGTAGGGTCTCAGTAGAATATTCATCAACTTTCCAAGTGTGCTCTTTCAGGGTTATGGTCTCCACTGATTGGTCGATGGCAGGGCAGGGGTCATTAGTCAATGTAGCTGGCGATGAGAAGTGGATTTATTTTGATTATTCGTTGTCAGCATCGATCAGTATTAATGGTTTCACCTGGTTTTAGAAGCGCATAATACCACACCTTCCTGATCCCACCAAATGCAGGCATTGTCTTCTTTCCGAAGTGACTTGGCCTTGCAGGAGATGTTGATGATTGACCTGGATCAACCTATGATTTTGTGTATTTGGGATTCTCAAAATAAATCCACTTTTCATTGCCAGTCACAATTCAATGCAAAGAAAACTTCCTTTTGTGCCATGAAAGCTACATTTTACTGATGGCTTTTTGGTTTTCCATTTGTCTTTTGTTTAGTTGATGTGGTACCCATTTTTCTTTCTTTAAAATCTTTCCCATTGCTTGTCAATGATTGGAAATTGCTGAGCAACAACATTTAATCTTTCTGCAAGTTGTTTTTGAGTTTGACATGCATCTTTATCTAAGAATGCTTGTAATTGTTGGTCTTCAAACTTTTTCAGTTGACCTGGACGTTCTTTGTCTTTCACATCTAAATCATCACTTTTAAAGCATTTAAACCAGCGTTCACAAGAATCTTGAGACAGAGCATGTTCACCATAAGCTTCTTGAAGTATATGATAACTTTCAGCAGCACTTTTAAAAAATATTTTTATTGATTTCAAAGAGGAAGGGAGAGGGAGATAGAAACATCAATGATGAGAGATAATCATTGATCAGCTGCCTCCTGCACACCCCCTACTGAGGATGTGCCCGCAACCAAGGTACATGCCCTTGATCAGAATCGAACCTGGGACCCTTGAGTCCGCAGGCCGATGCTCTATCCACTGAGCCAAACCGGTCAGGGCAACAATAGCACTTTTCTTCAAAATAAAGTAATGAATTAAAACTTCCTGCAAATGCTCTTTTGTTGGCATGAAATTCGACATTTTTAAGCGTAAAAATATCTATGATGTTAACACCTTCAGCAAATTTGACATATGAAGTTTTGAAGCTTGTTGTCAATACTACAAGATAGCATACATATCAAATCGCATATATGTCAATATATGTGTAATTCCATCTAGTGAAAAAAATCCGCATTTTTAACTGGTAGACCTTGTAAATTGAAAAAGAAAGTGGGACTGAGGCTTGTCTAAGACCCAGGAAAATGAACCCTCACTTACAGGGTGCAGGCAGAAAGCCTCAAATGGAATAGACTGCTATGATTAAGGAAGGGGAAATGAAGGCTGAAATTTCTCACCGGGAGATAGAGATAATGTCTCCCACAAAGATAATCATTAGACCATGAGACTCAGACCTTTAGAAACAGCAGAGGCCACAGCATGAGTTCTTGAGATGAAGGGAATTAGTCTTGAAGAGGCCTTTCCTGGACATTGTGGTACTGACCTAAGGCGAGGGAACTGAATGACCCTCCCGACACCCTGACCTCAGGCCCAGCCCCACGACCGCAGCAAAATGATTCTGAATCAGTTTGAAGAGTTCTGTGATAGCCCAGAGTGGCTCCCGCTCTCACTGCCCGGCCAGGGGGTGCGCGGGGAAGGCCGGGCTGTCAGGGTACAGAGCCTCTTCCTGGCACCGTGGCGTAGCTGAGACAGCTACATTTTGGAACCCTCAAAACAAGGCATATGAATGGCTTTTTGTTTACTTTCTATTGTTTTAATATATATATTTTAATATATATATTTATATATATTTAAAAAAATTTTTTTTCCAGAGAGGAAGGGAAAGGGAGAAAGGTAGAAACATCAGAGATGAGAGAGAATCACGGAATGGCTGCCTCCTGTACGCCTCTCCCTGGGGATCGAGCCTGAAACACAGGCATGTGCCCTGACTGGGAGTCGAACCATGACCTCTTACTGATTCATAAGTCGATGTTCAACCACTGAGTCACACAGGCCGGGCTGGCTTTTGATTTTTAAAATGATTATTTTTTTTTTTTGGAAAAAAATCTTGTAAAGCATAATAAATAATCACATTTTTTTTAACAGAAAAAAAAAAAAAAAGTCTGGGCCACCTCATTACCATTGACATAGGGGAACCTAGTGGGGGAGCAACAGGCAAGACAGGGATGATTTTGCTCCGTGCCACACTTCGGATGGCTGCTGCAGCCCCCAGAGTAGCCTGTCCCCAGACTTAACATAATGCCGTGCAGAGAGCAGAGGGGAGATGGTGGATCAAGTCTGTAAGTCTCAGAGCGGCGGTGCCAGCTGCACAGGACCAAGTGAGAACTAAAAATCAGGAGACTGTCATCCACATCTGGCTCATTTGAATTTGTAAATTATACCCCCCTCCCCCCTGTCTTTCTTCCTTTATGCTTTTTCCTTGACCTTGCATTCTCTTATGAATGCAAATGAGCTAAAGAGATGTTAAGGATCCAATTATATTAAAGTGTGAATGACTATGCAAATGACTGCACTCCTTTGGAAAAATAAATTCTGTTTATCTAAGATAGTTGAAAAAGAACTGAGTTAGAAACTTGGCATTAATTTACTGTAACCAAAGAAGAAAAACCTCCACAAAGCTAGAAAATCCAATAGATGCAAGTCCAGTGGGAACAATCCGGAATAGGAGGCTGGAGTCAAAGAGGAAAAGGGTGAAGTTCCCAGTCCTAACTCCATTGACTGGGAGCCAGTTGGAAAGAACAGCTGCAAAACAGAAAATTCATATTATCTAAGGACCACATTTGCATTTGTCAATCAAACTACTTGAAAAACATCTAAGAGGGACACCTAAGGGGGTTGAAATTTGCTGATGGGTTTTGTTGGTGACAGAATGAAGTATCTCAATCATTGCAACCCTAAATTAACATAGTAGCAAAGTCACCTTTCCAAGTTGTAACCCAATTACAACCACCCCAACTTCTGACTTAACAATTCTCCCCTGCTAGCAAGAAATCAACAGACTCAGGACTCAAGAGGGCTATTTTGTGAGTGGTTTTCCTTCGACAGGATAATTGCCACGTGTGCGGTACTCGATGGTGAGGACATTCCTCTTTATTGGGGGCAAAAAAATGCTGAAAGGAAAATAAACACCCAAAACTCTCCCTCCCATTTTTTTTTAGTACTTTACTGTTTACAAAGCATAACCTAAAATATTTTTTTTGAGCCCAACTAAAGCACTGTGAGGTGGGTACTCTCATTCATATTTTCAGATAAAAATACTGGGGCTCCAAGAGAGAATTGCCCATGTGTGACAAGAAAAAAGGTAAAGTCAAATGCCCACTCAAGTCCACTGGACCCCAAAGGCCACACTACGCCACAGCTCTTCTGTCTCCTGTCCGGAAAAGTTTGTTTGATGACATTTGTAGTAAGCAGGCTATTTGATGTGGAGAGTAATATAAAAACTCCTTCTGTCTGACATCTGCCAATTTACTAACTCTTCCTTGTCTCTTTAAAAAAAACAAATGATGTTTGTAAATGCTCAAAGGAGACTATTAGAACTTAAACACCATCTCTCGACATTGGAATAGTCATACTTATACGGCCCTGGTATGCACATCCATCGAGCATGCTTTCATAGCCAGACATGATGTACTGCAAAATGCCTGCTAGTAAATTTGAACATATGATGATCCTAAATGTGTCCTGTCAGAAAGTAAGCCATTCGGCGGCAAGAGGGCACAGTCTCTATGAATAAAGGCACCCACCTTTGCATCAAGATGAGTCTCCACGATCATTTCCTTCCTTCTGGCTTCTATCCCAATATGAGTAGGGAGGAGAGTCGAAGCCCCTTTGCTTCAGTTCACAACCTCATTGCTCTTTGGAATGGAGTTCATACAAAAATTAGCTTCCTCCCCCCGC
The DNA here is from genome assembly GCA_027563665.1 of Antrozous pallidus. Taxonomy (NCBI): domain Eukaryota; kingdom Metazoa; phylum Chordata; class Mammalia; order Chiroptera; family Vespertilionidae; genus Antrozous; species Antrozous pallidus. The sequence continues at coordinate 49,597,619 of CM050524.1, read as the reverse complement.
CCAACCAACTGGTTTGGTTCAGTGGATAGAGCGTCGGCCTGCGTACTAAAGGGTCCAGGGTTCAGTTTGGTTCTGGTCAAGGGCATGTACCTTGATTGCAGGCACATCCCCATGTGCAGAAGGCAGCTGATCGATGTTTCTGTCTATCTCAGTCCCTTCCTCTCTGTAAAAAATCAATAAAATACATATATTTTTAAAAATTGGCTTTTTACCTGTCCAGAATATTTGCCAAGTTTTTAAAAAATATGTAAATTTATTTTGTTTTTAAATTCTGTACACTCTGAAGGGTAGAACCTCTTTATTTAATGCTTTTCGGGCCTTTGCTTCAGGCAGTTTTGTTTTCTTTCTTCAGTAGTTCCAGCCTCCAGAAATGAACTTGAATGTCAGGTATAATCCAGAAAGAAACATCCACCCGTGGCAGCAGCATCTTTATGGAATTCCCCTCTTTGTTAGATCAGGGAATACAGAGCTGCAGTACGGACTTCCGGTAGCAGGGTCTTTTCTCTTTGTGAACCTGGGAAAACCAATTCTTAGATCTGAGAATAACAACTGTAAGGCTCACCAGTGTCTTTCCCTCCTTGGAAATTTATGTTAAAAACAAATTCTTCAGATCATAACGGAGGTTGGCTCATAGTTAGAGGCAGAGAATGGCTCATACTTATGAGGTTGAGAAACAGGCAAGTAGTATAACCCACAATTATCATTGTTGTCTGGCATGCGAGGGAGGGAGAAATCAGGTCCTCCCAGCAGACTGTAGGGGAAAAAAAAACTTACAATTCTCAGTTAATTTTAAAAGGTTTCACCCTAGTTGGTTTTCTCAGTGGTTAGAGCATCAGCCCTTGGACTGAAGGGTTGAGGGTTCAATTTCCAGTGCGTGTAAAAGGCAACCAATCAATGTTTCCCTCTCTCTCTCTCTCTCTCTCTCTCTCTCTCTCTCTCTCTCTCTCTCTCTCTCTCTCTCTCTCTCTCTCTCTCTCTCTCTCTCCACCTTCCACTCTGTCTAACAATCAATGGGGAAAATATCCTCGGATGAGGATTAAAGTAAAATAATTACATTTACAATGTTTCTTTGGACAGATGCTTTCCTCTATAGGAACATTAAACTGTCTCCCCTCTTTTATGTGTCTGGACTCTTTTGCCTGTTTGAGTGATCTGCCAATCTGGTTATTTGGGGTTACCTGCTGAGAAGTTAGAAGAACTGTTTTGGGGATTTGGAAGAACTACTTTGCATTCTTTGTAAAACTATAATTGGAATGGAACATTCTACCATGAGATGGTGACTCTAACTCTGCCATCAGCTCACTGTAGAAGTGACGCTGCAGGAGTCTCCACTTCTTTCTGGATTTCGTTTTCCGTGTCAGAAACGTGCCGAGGTTGGCTTCAGCCTCTGTTTCTAGTTTGTCAGGCGATGAGGTGGGAGGGTGATGAGCTGGGATGTCTAGGGTGGTCATTAGTAGTGGCTCCATACTGCATGCCTGTTCACTGCACTGCCTGCGTATCACTTCATCTTTGGACAGAGGTTTTCTCTGGGTTTTTAAAAATCTGTGTTATCTATTTTATGGTCTTCTAAGAATCTCAACACTGTTGCAGAACTAATGAATATCTGGATGTTTTCTTCCGTTAGCAGTAGCATAGCTCGCATTTGTAGTACACTTTGAATTTATAAAGAATTTCACATTGCCCTAGATGGTTTGGCTCAGTGGATAGATCATTGGCCTGCGGACTGAAGGGTCCTGGGTTCGATTCCAGCCAAGGGCATGTGCTTGGGTTGCAGGCTCGATGCAGCCAATCGATAATTCTCTCTCATCATTGATGCTTCTGTCTCTCTATCCTTCTCTCTCCCTTTCTCTCTGAAAGCAATAAAAATATCTAAGGGAAAAAAAAGGACTGTCACATTTGGTGTCTCATTTAATCCTCAGGTGCTCATTGCACTGCATACTGAAGGCGACGTACGAAAAAACACACCTGCACTCCTACCCGAATGGTCTGAGTAATACCACCTGGGAAACCTAAACATTTGAGCAATTAGTAAGTAAATAAGCAGGCAAGCAAGTAGACATCCATCCATCCATCTATTAATCCATTTTTCCGTCCATCCATCCATCCATCCATCCATGCAATCATCTGTGGAATCCATTCCCTAATAAGAAGGTACACAAGGCAGTTGACCTCATATATCTTTTAAAAATTTAAAAAATTTTTTTTACATTTAATAAAATTCACTTCCCCTTTTAGGCTGTGACCAGTCTATGAATTTTGACAAAGGCATGGAGTTCTTGTAATTATAACCACCATGAAGATTCAGAAGTGGTCTCCACTACCTCAGTCCCCTCAAAAAATTCTCTCCAGCCACCTCTTTGTAGGCAAACCCTTGCTCCATCCTTAACTCTTGCAACCACTGACCTGTTTTCTGTCCTTGTCGTTTGCCTTTTCCAGAATGTCATATATGGAACCATATGCCTTTGAGCTTAGCTTCTTGCACTTAGCATAATGCATCTGAGACTCACCTGTGCTGTTGTATAGTTCAGCAGTTCCCTTTTATTGCTGGGTAGTTGTCCATCGCATGAATGTATCAGAGTTTTGTTTGGTTTTCCATTCATTCCCCAGTTGAGGGATATTTGGGTTGTTTCCTGGGTTTTGGTGATTATGAATGAAGCGTCAATAAACATTCAATACAGGTTGTTCATGTGAACATAGATGTTCATTACATTTGGATCAATATCTAGAAGTGGGATAACTAGGTCCTGTGGAAATTTATGTTTAACTTTAAAAGAAACTGCCAAAGAGTTTTTCCAAAGTGGCTGTCCTATTTGATACTCAGCTGCAACGTATAAAAGTTCCAGTTACTCTGAGTCCTCACCTCTTGTGCGTTTTGTCATGCCGATAGCTATGAGGTGAAGGAGGAGGAGGAGGAGGAGGAGGAGAAGAAGGAGGGAAGGAAGGAAGGAAGGAAGGAAAGAAGATAGGAAGGAAAGAAGGAAAAAAAGAAGAAAGGAAGGAAGGAAAGAAAGAAGGAAGGAAAGAAAGAATGAAAGAAAAGAAAGAAAGAAAGAAAGAAAGAAAGAAGAAAGGAAGAAAGAAAAGCAATAAGACTAAAATGGAATTACTTATGCTAAGCCCCATGTCAGTTAACAAGACTTAATACCTAACCCAATCACAGTCTCAGCCTCCCCCAGGGATATGATTTAAACTGTGCGATCTGGAATTTCCTGGTCAGCATTAGTGAGGTAATCCCCAAAGACCCCTTCTATTCCCCAAAGGAGTCTCCTCCAAAGGCTGAATCTATCCACTCCGCTAGAAATTTCCCTTTCTGTCTCTAAAAACCTTCCATTTTCTGCAGCTTGGCGGAGCTCTCATCTATTTATTTGCTAGATGGGATGCTGCCTGACTCACGAATTGTTGAATAAAGCCAGTAAGTCTTTAATATTAACTCAGTTGAATTTTGTTTTTTAACAGTACTATTTCACTGTAGTTTTAATTTGCATTTGCCTAATGACTAATGGTGTTGCGCATCTCTTCAATATGCTTATTTGCCATCACTAAGTCTTTTTTGGTGAAATGATTGTTTACATCCTTTCCTATTTCAAAAGTAATGCTGTTTATTTTCTTATCTTTGCCTTTTGAGAGTTCTTTACATATTTTGGAGACAAGCTCCATGTCAGATTCACAAGTATATTTCCCCCAGTATTTTTATAAAATCTAATTTTTCAATGGATTATGCTTTTGATGTATCATCTAAAACTGATTTCCTTGATCCAAAGTTCACAAAGATTTCTCCTTTATTTTCTTTTGAAAGTTTAAGAGTTTTATCTTCTACATTTTGGTTTATGATTCATTTGAGTAAAAAAAAAATTTTATTTATTTTTTGCTTAAGGTGTGAGTTATAGATCAAAGTTCTTTTTTTTTCGGGGGGGGGGGGGGGGCAGGTGCACATCTAGTTGTTCCACCATCATTTACTGAGAACATCCTCCAGGAGGGCCCAGTGTAATTCCAAGGATCCTTACAAGAGCGACATAGGAGAGTCAGAATCAGGGAAGGAGGTGAAAGGAAGAAGCAGAGTTTGGAATGAGGTTAAAATCTGCTTCCCCGGTGACTCACACAGTGGCTGGCAGCCGGCATGCCTTCATTCTTCCTGCCTGGGCTTTTCCATTGGCTATTTCATGCTTCAGATCTTCAGGATATGAAAAGTTGGCCAATGAGAAGTCACTAAAGAGATAAAAATCACAAAATGACAAGGCAGGAGCCGAGGAAAGACAGGTTGCTTCTAGAAGCTGGAAAAGGCAAGGAACTGGTTCTCCCCTCGATCCTTTAGAAAAATACCTCGATTTTGGCCTGTCAGGCCCATTTTCAGACTTCTGACTGCCAGGACTGTAAGATAATAAATTTGATTTGTCTTTAAGCCGCTAGGTTGGTGGTACTATTTTACAGCTGGTGGAGGAAACTGATACAGAGAGCTCCGTGGAATTGCCTTCCTGCATCTGTCAAAAATCAATTGGCTGTTTCACATGGAACTATTTCTAGCCTCTCCATTCTGTTTCACGTTTCTCTATGTCTATACTTCTGCCAATAACACACGGATATGTATTTTTCAGCCTGTCTTGAACTCTCTTATTTTCCCTGCTTCGTATCATCCGGAAAGGAAAAGTTGGCCAATGGCAGTGAGAAGGCACTAAAGAGATAAAAATAGCAAAATGACAAGCTTCAAGGTAGCCCATCTGTATTAGTTATCTATTGCCGAGTAACAAATTATTCCAAACTTTGAGGCTTAAAACAACACACTCATTATCTCACAGTTCCTGAGGAACTGTGTGCTTTGACTCAGGGTCTCTCAGGAAGCTGGAGTCAAGCTGTTCGTGAGGGATGCAGCCATCTCCAGTTCTGACCAGGTGATGCCCTATGTGGCCGCTAGCCGGCCCCAGAAAAACCTGCTGCCCAGGTGACTCACAGAGGGGCCGGCAGCTGCCATGCCTCAGTTCTTCCTGCGTGGGCTTTTCCGTTGGTTGTTTGAGTGGCCCCATGACACAGCAGCTGGCTTCTCTAGAATGAATGACGAGAAAGAGAGAGAACTCACAGTCCCGAAACCATTGTCTTTTTATAACCTGATCTTGGACATGACATTTCAACAATTCTGTTCATTAGAAGTCATTCACAAAGTTCACTCCACACTAAAGGGGACAGAAATTAAGCTGCACCTCTTGGGGCGTGGCATATCACAAAATTTGTTGACATATCTTTGTGTATTTTTAAAAATCTATTTTTAGTGATTTCAGAGAGAGAGATAAGAAACATCAATGAGAGAGAATTGTTTATCGGCTGCCTCCTATTGGTCCCCGACTGGGGCTCAAGCCTGAAATCCAGGCATGTAACCTGATTGGGAATGGAACCATGACCTCCTGGTTCATCGGTCAACACTCAACCACTGAGCCACGCTGACTGGGCTGTTGACATATCTTTGAAACCACTATAGTCCACCCTCTAGCCACAAATTATTTATAATCCTCCCACATGCAAAGTGCACTCCCCAAGGATCCCCAAGAGTTTCATCCCATCACAGCGCCAGCTTCAAGTCCAGAATCTTGCCATCCAAGTATGGTCCAGGAGAGAAGAGGCTCATAGGGTGCAAGTCCTTAAGATCAGCTCCTGGTGACCTGGGAAACTGAAAGAACAGCTTCTCTGCCTCCTGCCCCCTCAACACACAAAGTGAGTCACACAGGATAACTGCTCTGGACAATCCTGCTCAGAAAGGGGGGAAAACAGGGAGCTGGGATCAGTGGTCCATGGTTGTTCTGAAACCCAGTCAGGCACACTACAATCCAGTTGCCAGTTCCTTGATTAGGTCTCCACGGGCTGGGAATCATTCTCTGTGGTTCTGGACTCCTCGCCCTGAGCCCTTGGTCCTGCCCTCTCCACGAACCTTGCCTTTTCACAAAAGGTACTTTGTGTTGGCTCCATTCTCCTACCCCAAGTTCATAAATATTTCTCCTATGTTTTCTTTTCTAAAACTATATTTATTAATTTTTTACAGAGAGGAAGGGAGAGGGACAGAAAACTAGAAACATGGATGAGATAGAAACATCCATCAGCTGCTTCCTGCAGGCCCCCCACTGGGGATGTGCCTGCAATCAAGGTACATGCCCTTTCCCGGAATCGAACCTGGAACCCTTCAGTCCGCATGCCAACGCCCTATCCACTGAGCCAAATCGGTTTCAGCTCCTATGTTTTCTTTAAAAAGTCTAATGGCTTTACATTTCACGTTTTAGTTTTTGATTTCTTTTGAGGTAATTTTTGTGTAAAATGTAAGCTGTAGGTCTTACATAAATTTTAAAAATTAATTTTTTTTACATATAAATATCCAATTGTTCCAGCACTATTTGTTCGTTTTTAGAAACTGTTTATTTTCCATCAACGTCATTTCCATTTTCTGTTCAAGAGCTGGTGGAAGCACAGCTTAAGTGGTTTCCTGCCGCAAAGGATTTGAGGACATCAAGGTCTCTGAACATTGTCAAAATTTCTTTTTTGTTGTTGTTAGTCCTCACCCGGGGGTATTTTTCCAATTATTTTTAGAGATTGTGGAAGGGAAGGGAAGAGACATACAGAGAGAAACATCAATGTGAAACAGACACATTGATTGATTGACTCCCACACTCGCCCCGACCAGGGCCAGGAATCAAGCGGGCAACTGAGGTTCGTGCCCTTGACTGGCTTATTTCACTTAGCATAATGGTCTCTAGGTCCATTCAAACCTGGGAACCCTTCTGTCCTTGGGCCAATGCTCTATCCACTGAGCAAAACTGGCTGGGGTGAAATTCTGTTTTGTGTAAGCCATCCAGTCTGTGGTTTTCTGTTAACAGCAGCCCTGCCAAGACCGGTCTGGCTCAGTGGATAGAGCGTCGGCCTGCGGACTGAAGGGTTCCGGATTCGATTCTGGTCAAGGGCATGTACCTTGGTTGCGGGCACATCCCCAGTAGTGGGTGTGCAAGAGGCAGCTGACCCATGTATCTCTTCTCATCGATGTTTCTGACTTTCTGTCCTTCTCCCTTCCTCTCTGTGAAAAATCAATAAAATATATTAAAAAACAAACAAACAAACAAAAAAACAGCAGCCCTAAAAGATTAAGAAAAGTCTTTTGCTTAGTTCTTGACTTTCCAAGTAGATGAAAATCCTCCCCATTCTTTTAGATTTCGTTGGGTAGAAATATGACAAGGTAAAGGGTAAGCTAGGGCTGTCAGAGTTTCTCTTTCCACCTACCTCTTGCTCCTGACTTACTTCCTCGGCCGTTTCTGATCCCACACAGATAGCTTATTCGTGATCCATTCTGGCTTATATGGTCTGAATATTTGTGTTCCCCTCCCAATCCCCCACTCCCCCAAATCCATATGTGGAGATCCTAATGCCCAAATGTGATGGTGTCAGGAGGTAGGGCTTTGGTAAGTCCTTAGGTCATGAGGGTGGAGCCCTCATGAAGGGGATCAGTGTTCTTTTCTTTTTTAAGTTTATTTTTTATTGTTGACAGTATTACAGATGCCCCCTACAGATGGCCAATCGACGTATGAAAAAATGGTCAATATCACTAATAATGAGAGATATGCACATTCAATCTACAATGTAGTCTCACCTCATACCTGCTAGAATAGCTACTATGAATAAATCAACAAACAACAAATGCTGGCAAAGATGTGGAGAAAAGGAAACACCAGTGCACTGCTGGTGGGAATGCAGACTGGTACAGCCACTGTGGAAAACAGTATGGAGTTTCTTAAAAAAATTAAAAATAGAAATCTCATTTCACCTAGAGATCCCACTTTTGTGAATATAACCTAAGAAGCCTGAAACACCAACCAGAAAGAACTTATGCACCCCTATAATTCAGAGCGTTATTTATAATAGCTAAGATCTGGAAACAGCCCAAGTGCCCATAAATAGATGAGTGGATAAAAAAAGCTGTGGTACATTTACACAATTGGAATACTATGCAGCTGCGAAAAAGGATCTCTTATCCCTTGCAATAGCATGAATGGACCTAGAGACCATTATGCTAAGTGAAATAAGCCAGTCAGAGAAAGACAAGTATCACATGATCACATTCATTTGTGGAATCTAATGAACAAAACAAACGGACAAATTAGATCCAGAGGCATGCATGGATGCATGGAACAGACTGGTAGATTTCAGATGGGAAGAGATTAACCAAAGAACTTATATGCATAGCCCGTGGACACAGACAACAGTGTGTGTGTGTGTGTGTGTGTGTGTGTGTGTGTGTGTGTGTGTGTGGAGGGGGGGGGGCGGGGATAAGGGACCTGTGCTCTTATAAAAGAGTTCCCACAGAGCTCCCTAGCCCCTTCTGCCATGTGAGAATACAGTGGGACCCTGAAGAGGGCTCTCTCCAGTACCTGACCAAGCTGCCACCCTGGTCTCGGACTTCCAGCCTCCAGAACTGTAATACAGTCTGTTGTTCATAAGCTGCCCACTATCTTGTTATAGCGGCCTGAACAGACTGAGATGCTGGACTTGGGAACTCCTTTCAGCTGCGCTCCTCCCCGCTTTGCCTGGACTGTCTCAAGGGTTTCAGTGTTTTATTTAGTCCAAAGTGAGAATTTGCTGTGTTAGCTCATCCAGCCACAATTTGGCTGGGTGGGATGGAGTAATGGGTGGTAGAGGTTAGATAATAGGAAATAAGATGATGTCACTGCCTTTTCAGCAGGAGAGTGGCGGTCTCCCTTCGCAAAGCGTGCTGTTTGGGCACATTGTAAGTGACATTTATAGTTCCCCTCCTCAGTCTTCATGTCAGTGAAGGACTTCACGAGCACGCACATGCTGATTGGTGTGCAAGTTGGTTTAGACCAGTGGTCGGCAAACTCATTAGTCAACAGAGTCAAATATCAACAGTACAATGATTGAAATTTCTTTTGAGGGCCAAATTCTTTAAACTTAAACTTCTTCGAACGCCACTTCTTCAAAATAGACTCGCCTAGGCCGTGGTATTTTTGAAGAAGAGCCACACTCAAGGGACCAAAGGGCCGCATGTGGCTTGCGAGCCGCAGTTTGCGGACCACGGGTTTAGACAAAGCTATTCTGTGGTATAAAATGATTCCTAAAACCCAAATGGCTTACAACAAACATTTTGCACATGTGACATGGCTCATGCTAATTGGCTTGGGCTCTGCTGCATTCCACGTGTCTTCTCACTCCAGGACACAAATGATCTGGGACGTGCTGCTCACCTCGCAGAAGAAAAAGAGAAAGATGCTGGGACCACAGGATGACTCTTAAAGCTTATGTTTGGAAGTGGCCAGTACTACCTCTGTTCACATTCCACTGGCCCAAGCAATTCCATGACCAAACCCGAGGTCAGTGTGAAGGGAGATACTTCTCCCATAGGAAGAGGCAGTACATTTTTTTTTTTTTAGAATATGTTTTTATTAATTTTAGGGAGAGAGGAAGAGAGAAACATTGATTGAGAGAGAAACAGTGATCGGGTTCCTTCTGTATGTATTCCAGCTGGGGACAGAACCTGGACGTCAAAACCTGGGTATGTGTCCTGACCAGAATTGAACCAGAGACCTTTGGATGATGCCCAACCAACCTAGCCACACAGGCCAGGGCAGAGGCAGTAAATATTTCGAGCAAATGAACATCCTCACATAAGTCAGGGGTCTCAGGGGTCTCATTTTGCAGGTAGGAAAACTAAGGTCAAAGATTTGAACTCAGCTCTGCCCTGGTCCAAAGTTGGTCCTTCCTACCATGCAATCTTTTGGGCTAAACTTCACTTTGCTATAGTGTGTAGGCATCTAGAATTGTAATTTATTCAGGGGCACAGCCACTTCTCATCAGCCCCAGAAGTTTTTCCACAAACATTTCTGGAGCAAAGCCATCGTTGAAAGTTTCCTGGAAGGACTTGATGCTAGAAAGGGATCAGGCTTGGGGAATTGTCCCCAGGAGAGCCGACTCTATTCCCTGTCGTAATTTTTTTAAACTGCTGAATTATTTATATTACTTTATGGGTTTGTAGATCCTTTGAACAGCACTCAATCTATCACCCTTTGTTTTTGTTATCTTGTGTGTGGGGTATGTCTGAGCTCCTCAAGGCTATTTTCTAGGTAATTTTAGAAACTTCCAGATTGCATTGGATATTTATACTCACAAAAATCATTAGTGGGGTGGAGAGAGCGCAACCTACCTACTTTTGCCAAAGAGCAACAATTTTAAGTTTAGAAATGTAGTTGCAGTGGGGGTGGGGCAGAAATTACAGACGACACAGAATGCATCGCTGTATAAACATCTGTTGATGTCAGGGCTGCCTTACCCGCTTTAAAGTCTCTGGTTCCCAGCTGCTTGGGATTGTATAACGAGCAGGTGCTGATGTGCCAGGCTTACAGGAGGCCATTGGGGGGGGGGGGGGAGAGGGCGGGGGATTAGGGTGTGCAAGTAAGGTGGCTAGGCCATTCAATTTAGGGGGGCATTTGCCTCACTCCATTTGGCTCCACCGCGTGAAAATGCCCCAGGAGAGCTCACCTGTGAGGATCACCCACCCCTCCCTTCCCACACTCCTTCCCCCTCCCCTCCTGGACACGCCAGAGATCCTGGAGGACCTTCGGCCCTGCTGTTTTGCTCCACCTGCGATGCTCATTTCCAGGTTACGGTGTACCTGCGCCTGGCCCAGGTTTAGCGGAAGACGGGAGTGGGAGTCTGGATTAGGCCCGGCAGGTCCATATCCGGGTGGACAGGGTGGGTGGGGCCGCCACTCCCTCCAACTCCCGGGGTGGGTTGGGGGTGGGGGAGTGACGCGCAGAGATTCCCTTTTCACCCCTTTGGATCCGGGAGGGGGCGACAGAAGGAGCTCCAGGGGTGACAGGGCGCGCCTGCCCCGAGGATCGGCGCCCAGGAGTGCCCCCAGCCCCTGGGCCTGAGAGACCCCCAGGACTCCGAGGAAGAGCAGGAGGAACCCGAGGAGGGCCCGCCTAACCGGCCACCCTCTCCGAACTTGCCCGGGAAACTAGTGCGAAGGGAGGGGCCGGGGCCGGGGCCGGGGCCGCGGCGGGAGGAGGGGCGGCCACAGCTGCATCCAGCCCCGTTGGCTTCCTTCCCAGTTCTCCTCCGCCGCCTGCCTCCTTCCCTTCCTCCTGTATGAGTCAGGCGTTTCCCCGGGATCGGGAGCAGCCACGCGCGGCCCGGGCGCCCGGAGCTGGAGCAGCGGCCGCCGCCGTTACCGCGTCAGGAGCCCCGGCGCGGGGGCCGCCACCGCGGCGGCCGGGCACTCGGGTTCCCGGCGCGCACCGGCCATGGAGAGGGCGGCCCAGGGCGCGGACGGCGGCGGGGGCAGCAACAGCAGCAGCCGCAGCAGCAGCCGCGCCACCTCGGCGGGCTCCTCGCCCTCCTGCTCCCTGGCGGGCCGGGGGATCTCCGGGAGGCCGGGGGTAGCCGGGCTCGGCGGCGGGGGCAGCCGCAGCAGCCCGGGCTCGGTGGCCGCTAGCCCGTCCGGGGGAGACGGCCGCCGGAGGGAGCCGGCGCTCGAGGGCGTGCTCAGCAAGTACACCAACCTCCTCCAGGGCTGGCAGAACAGGTACTGCGCCCGCCGCCCACCCCTCCCCTCCCCGCGCCGCTGTGTGTGTGTGTGTGTGTGTGTGTGTGTGTGTGTGTGTGTGTGTGTGTGGGCGCGCGCGATCGTACCCCCAGCGAGCGGGGTGCTGTCTCCACGCGGGTGCCCTCCCTGCATCGCTGCTCCTTTCCAGGTGGGGTGCCCAGGCTGGGCGCGCCGTGACCCTACTCCAGGGCTGTGCGGCGGCGGCGGGGAGGGAGGCGGGAGTCCGGGTTTTCTTCTGTGCGGGCACCTGCGGGGACTGGAGCGGCCGGAGCGCGCGGTCCCGGGCCCTGCCCGCTAGCGGTTTCCTGCCCTCCCGAAGAAGAGAAGGCAGAGGGGGCGTGCTTTATGCCCGAATGAACAGCAAATTAGTACGTCTGGTCCGATCACAGCAATTCTCTCCATAACTTAGTTCATCTAAAACTTCAGCGTTTAAAAACACCATCACCCACCACCACCAAAAACCTGCTACTTATCCTCGGTGCGTCCCCGCGCGCGCTACCCTCTGCCCAGTTGGTGGTGGCTGGGGACCTCCAATCCCTGCAACGCCTAGTTTAGTTTTTTAAAAAAGTAAACCTCTCCCCTTTCGGAATGGGCAGTTTGCTATTGCAATTAAATAATCAGCTAATTAATTAATTAATTACTGATATTCCCCAGTAGGTTCATTTGGAAGTTCCCTGCTGACTAGCCTCACAGTTGGGAAGACTACTAGGGACACGTGTCCGATGGGGGGATGTGGAGGGAAGGGGCTCCCGCGAGCTGGAGGTGTGAAGACTTGAAAGGAGGAGATGGGACACTGCTGTTCACCTTGTTTTACAAAACAAGCCGGAGGCAAATACAAGTGGCCAGGCCAAGGGAATGGGGCCTTTTGGAGAGGTGGTTGATGAGATCTTTTGTCCTGCCTTTAATAGCTCTTGGGTTTTAGGACTTGGGGCCCTTAGGGATGCTTGTGAAATTTGAACCACACCCTGGGAGCTCTCGCTCTTTGCCTGTTAGGTTAGATTGCTTGGTCAACTCCCCTGTCCATGGTGTGTCAACGTTAAGGTTGCTTCGGGCTGAAATTTATCAGGCAGACTTACACGTAGTGCAGCTAGGAGGAAGGTGACTCCTGAAGTTTGGAAACGGGGTTGTTTCCATATCGATGCTGTAGACAGAACTTTCCCGTCACCGGGCGTCCTTGGAGATCTGCTATGCTGTGGAAGCTGCACTTTTAACTTTTAATTCTTGTTATTTCACAAAATATCGCCAGTAACTGCTCTTGCCATTCCCTTTCCCCTTTCAATTCTTGAAAGTTAGTAAAGAATAGGTAGTGTGTAGGGCCAGAGCATCACTTTTAATGCTCCCCCCCTCCCCCCCCAAGTAGCTTATGAAGCCAAGAGAACTTTTACCCTGGATTACAGTTATTTTACTTGCGGACTATGTTTTACCTGCAATGTATATTAGAGGATTTATTCTTTGGATTGGATTTAGGATGAATTGGAGTAGCTCATGCTTTTGTATAATTTAAAATTCACTGGGGTATTTAGATAGAGGCAAGATTGAGAAGGGGTAAATAATAATAATAATAATAATAATAATAATAATAATAATAAGTCCTACATGAATGCAGGCTGTGTAGGTGAAATATACTGTACACACTACTGAGGTCTCATCTTGAGTTTGTTTTATAACTACCTGCCAATGTTCGTTACTCTAACCACAATAGACTCACTGTTTTCTAGAACCACAGACTCCAAAAGCATTGTCTCTTTATAATGGTTAACGTCTTGCTGTTGGGGTTATGCTTTCCACATCCGAACAGCGGCTGAGAGTCCATTAGTGATACGGAGGAGATTTATGATGGCTCTGGGATTGCACACTTTGGCCTTCTCAAGGGGTCTTCTGGACGCAGAGCTGGATCTGTGCAAAGGAAAAGAGAGGAGGGTAGAGCGAAAACCTAGAAAATAGATTTTTCTGTTCAAGAATTTATGTGTTTAGAGACTATTTTACTGAGGATCTACTTTGCGCCAGGCACTGTTCTAGGAGCTGGAGAACTCCAGTGAACAAAACACACGGGCGTCTTCTCAGGAAGTAGTGGAGGAGACGCAGAAACAAAAGGTAGAAGGAGCCCACTCTTTCCTAGTCCAAAGGAATGCCTTGGTGCAAACACATGGGGGGGCTAACTAATTTGAGTTATTTGCATTTTGGGGCCTCACGCAATCTTTCTTTGATAGTTCTTTTCACATTGCCTGCAGCTCCTGACCATCTCTAGCCAAGTTCTTGGTGAGTCTTCCATGCTTTGATAATGCTCTTCACCCCGGTCACCCACCAGCAGTTTGTACTCTGAGGTCTTCTCCTATGTCCCCGAGTTGCTGTAAAGCTTGCATTTTAACGTGCAGTTTCATATTCTGCCTTAATTTACTTGTAGCACTCTCAGCCCCATCACCATGGCCTCAGGAAGGCAGTTTGAACCAGAACTTGAAATAAATGACACAGAGGTCACAGAAGAGGTCATGTTGTTGTACACACTCCACAGGAGAGTGCGTCCAGGACACGCGCTGCACACTCATTGGCTGAGAGAGTGTGAAATAATCGGAGCACAGGGAAAAGGCACATGTAGGAGTTTCTGTAATTTATCATTATAGTTATTTAAAGTAAATACTTCCAGAGATAATAGCATGGTACAGACTGCAGGGTGGTGGTAAATGGCGCATCTAAACAGCTGAACAGGAAATCTCAGAAAGTAACAGTTGCTATGAAGTTTTAAAAAAGATTTAAAAATGATGATGAAATAAAGGCAAGCACTCACAGGAATAATTCAGTGTCTTCCCTGAAATTCACATTATCTGTTCGGCCAACTTTTGTTTTTTTATAGAGAGAGAAGCTGGGGAGAGTGAACCGATAGAGCTTGAGGTTCAACAGGCTAGTGCCAGATGGCACAGCGCCTTGTAGGTAGGGGAAGAATTTAACACAGTGTTTCAGAAGAACGTTAGCAAGGAAGTGACACCGTCTCCATTCATGCTTTAAAGAGTTCTCACTGGCTACTTCTGTGTGGAGATGAGATTTTTCAGGGAGCCAGGTGGGGAAACAGGCTGATCTAGGCAATAGATGCTGGGGATTAAAGTTGGGAGCGGGAGGGGGCGGGCAGGGAAATGGAGAAGGGACCGGTTTGGAGTAGGGAGGCTAGAAATTGCTGATGGATTGGATGAAGACGTGAGAGAAAGAGGGGGGTCATGGAGAGCTCTTGAGTTTGTAGGCCTGAGAGGCTGGGCGGTTGATGTCCATTTTGGAGATGCGGTCACGGTGGTCCTCATGGGCTGTGTTCGGGTTGAGATGTCTATACCTAGTAGGAAATGGGCTACATAAACTCTCATTTGCCGTAGGTTAATTTTAGTCTCAAATCAAACCGGAACTTCTTTGGATTTGTTTATAATGTCAAGTGTTTGAAGAAATAATTTCTAATTGGATCTAGGAAGTGATATTTAAGTTTGAGAGTCTTCACTGCCGTTCCGTTCTTGTTATTTGCAGAAAAGAAGACACTGCAAATATGGGACCAGCCTCCAGTTCTTTTCTTGGTGATTGGTGTGGTTGTAAGAACTCAGTGAAATACTGAAAGGCAAATCCTGGAGAGGATAGGGAAAACTAGTGGACATTGATATGGAAAGTCAGAGCAGTGTGGGCTCCAAGTCAAATCTCGACATCAATGTTTAGCATGTTTAGCACACGTGTCACCTTGGGCCAGTGGTCGGCAAACTCATTAGTCAACAGAGCCAAGTATCAACAGTACAATGATTGAAATTTCTTTTGAGAGCCAAATTTTTTAAACTTAAACTTCTTCTAATGCCACTTTTTCAAAATAGACTTGCCTAGGCCATGGTATTTTGTGGAAGAGCCACACTCAAGGGATCAAAGAGCTGCATGTGGCTCCTGAGCCCAGTTTGCCGACCACTGCCTTGGGCCAATTCCTTAATTGCTCTGAGTTTCCGTTTTGTTTTTTGTTTGTTTGTTTTTTCATCTGTTGAAATGATGTTACCCTTGCCCTTCTTATAAGTTCAATATGAGGATGAATTGAAGATACTAGAGGCTGGGGAAAAAGGAAAACGTATGTACTACTCTTAAATTTAAGTTATACTGCAAAAAAAAATCAATAAAATATATTTTTTTAAAAAAAGAAATGAAGATACTGGTGTATCAGGGGCTGAGAATAGTGCATTGCAGCATCTGGAGAAGTGGTAGCTATTATTGGATCTTCAAATTGCCCCTTCTTAAATAGATCTTTCTGGTCCATAGCATTCTAGGTTCATTTTTCTGAATGCTGTGATCACCCTGGGATTCTTCAATGTAATTACTGCAGAACTCTTTGGGGGAGGAGATGATGACCTGTTTTGGAGGGATACCTTTAAAACTTGGACCCAAACATTTACACCTCTATGGGAAGTGACTTACGCCCCCTTCCTCCATCACACTTAACTGTCACCTGCATGCTCAGTATTTCACTCTTTTGTCCTTTGGCACTAGAAGGAAGCTTTCTGAGGACAGGATAGTTTTGTCTGTCTTGTTCACTGTCTTACCCCCCAAAGTCTAGAACAGGATCTGACACATATTAAGGGCCCAGTAAATATCATTGAAGGAGTAAGAAAACGAATCAATGAGAGAAGAAATCAAATCAGGATTTAGCTCTGTTTTGGCAGTGTTAGCTATTGTTATAAATATTGGTTCTCTACATGCTCATAGCCTTGTCCTTAATATGCTTATCATTTGCCCTGCTCTCTGTAACCATCAGTCTTTGTCTTCTGGGTCGGAAAGTTTGCTTTTCTTGTGACATACCCTCCCTGACTTAAGGGCCTGCCACAAACCACCCAGTGTGGGCTTTTAGTGACCAAATAGCCAGGGCTTACATGCAACTTGATCTGCGTTAACCACATGCTTTGAGGGTGTAGTGTTTAGCACCTAGACATGATTTCCCATGGTTTTGGTACTACTTGACCCACTGAAACGTCCTTGGGGGCGGGGCATACACTAACTTTTAAAACCCCACTGAGTTAAAATGAGTATTCCAATAATTTTTAGAGGCAATTGGTGATACCAGGGCTGTAAATCACTGCTTTGGATTTTATGTTTTTGCCTATGTGTACTTGAGAAATATTAATATAGTTTGTTTCCTACGTTGCTGGGTTGTTCTGAGTCTGCACAATCAAACCCTTTAGGGACACATGACTTACTTTATTTTTAAATTTTTTCAATTACAGTTTATATTTAATATTATTTTGTATTAGTTTTAGGTGTATAGATATCCTCATAATAATAATATTAAAGGGGTGGTTGACTAGGCTGTAAAACATCATATAATAGGATTTATTCACTCTGGTTGGATATATTTATTGAGCTCCTGCCCATGGCAACTGTTTCCTGTGGGATCCACTCTCCTCCCTGGCCCCTTTTAAAAATGTATGCGTATTTGAGGAGACTTATGGTAAATGGTTACCATGGCTTACTTGGTTGGTGGGATTGTGGGTGATTTATATTTTCTTTTCTTTTTTCTATTATTATCTCCCACCAAGGTGAATTTGCATCCATTTTGAAGTTTGAAAACATTTTTGAGAAAAAGAAAAGCTGCTCATACCTTTTCACATAACCTCTGAACGACTGAATTTTTGAGGGTAAATTTGACGTCTAACATACATTTGGAAAAGAGCATAATTCTCAGCATACATAGTTTAGTGACTTTTCATAAGTGGAACACACCAAATCAAGACAGCAGCCACCCGCCTCAGCCTACTCTCCCCCCAGCCCCCAATTTCCCCCACAGGTTTTCCAGTATTCTGACTTCCCGTACTGTAGATTAGTCCGGCCTCTTTTTGAATTTCTTAATGTACAGTATGTGATCTTTTGTATTCGGCTTATTTCTCTTAATATTATGCGTGTGAGCCCCACCCGTGTTGCTGGGTTAGAGTTGTGGTCGTTTGTTTCCACTGCTGCTCCTTATTTCATTGTGTGAATACACTACATTTACATCTATTGTAGATTGAGTTCTTTTGAGTTTTTGGCCCTAGGAATAGTGCTGCCATGTGTTTTAGAGCACAGATGTATGCATTTCTGTGGGTGTATGCTTGGAAGTGGAAATACTGGGTTAGAGTGTTTGCAGATGTCCAGTGTATTAGACTCTGCCTGAGGACTTGCCAAAGTGTTTGTATCTGTTAATAATCCCACCAGAAGTGTCTGAGAGTCCCGGGTGGCCACATCCTCGTCCACTCCTTTTTTTTAAAAAATATATTTTTTAATTGATTTTTTACAGAGAGGAAGGGAGAGGGATAGAAAGTCAGAAACATCGATGAAAGAGAAACATCGATCAGCTGCCTCCTGCACACCCCCTGCTGGGGATGTGCCTGCAACCAAGTACATGCCCTTGACCGGTATTGAACCTGGGACCTTTCACTCCGCAGGCCGGTGCTCTATCCACGGAGCCAAACCAGTTTCGGCTCCTCATCCACTCTTGATATTGACTTTTGGCTTCGTTTTAAGCAGGGGGATAGGTGGTTTCTTATTGTGTTTTAATTCTCCTTTCTCTGGTGGCCAATTAAGTTTAACATCTATTTGTGTGTTTTTTTGTCATTTAGATGTTACATTTTGTGAGGTGCTGTTTAAATCCTTTGCCCATTTATACATTGGGGTATCTGCTGTTATTGATTTGTGAAAGTTCTTTACATGTATATTCTGGATAGGAGTCCATTGATGGATATATGGACTCATGCACAATGGGTATTACATATATAGAGAAAGCAGGTATCTTCATTCACTCTGTTTTTTGTTTGTTTGTTTTTTGTTTTATTTTTAAAATATACAGAGAGGAAGGGAGAGAGATAGAAAGTCAGAAACATCAATCTGCTGCCTCTTGCACACCCCCTGCTGGGGATGTGCCCGCAGCCAAGGTACATGCCCTTGACCGGAATTGAACCTGGGACCTTTCAGTCCACAGGCCGACACTCTATCCACTGAGCCAAACCGGTTTCGGCTCTTCATTCATTCTGTAGTTTGCCACTTCATCTCTTATCAAGTGTCTTACTAAACACAAATTCTTAATTTTAATGGAGTCACATTTTTTCCCCCCACCCCCTTTATGATTAGTTCTTTTTGAGTCTTGTTTAGGAAATCTTTGCCTACCCCATGGTAATCAGGATATTTTCTTTTAAGAAACAAACAAACAAACAAACACTCTTATTGATTTGAATATTTCTTAGAAGTTTGATTTGATTTTTGGGGGAATGTAAACTGTTGGCAGAAGCAATACGGATTTAAGGCTTGCAGTCTGTATTAGTTTCCTATAGCCAATTAAAAAACATATTTTTGTTGATTTCAGAGAGGAAGGGAGAGGGAGAGGGAGAGAGAGAGAAACATCAGTGATGAGAGGGAGTCATTGATTGACTGCCTCCTGCACGCCCCACACTGGGGATCAAGCCTGCAACCCAGCATGTGTCCCAACCAGGAATCAAATCTGTTTCATAGGTTGATGCTCAACCACTGAGCCATGCCAGCCAGGCAGTTTCCTATGGCTTTTGTAACAAACTAGTGGCCCGGTACACAAAATTCGTGCATGGAGGGGGTTCCCTCAGCCCAGCCTGCACCCTCTCCAATCAGGAACCCCTTCGGGGATGTCTGACTGTTGGCAGTCAGAGATGTCTGGCTGTTGGCAGTCGGACATCCCTCTCATGGCCTGCCTGACTGATCGCCTCTAATCCCTCTGCCTGCCTGCCTGATCGCCCCTAAGTGCTCCCCTGCTGGCCTGATTGCTTCTAACTGCCTCTGCCTTGCCCCACACCTGGGACCAAGGCTTCCCTCCCTCTGGCCAGCTATAGGCACCCAGGACCTGGGCCAGCTTCACTCAGGCCAGCTGCAGCCACAGACAGCTGCAGGCACCCAGGACCACAGGGTATGCTGCCTAACCCCAGGGCTGGAAAGGGACCCCGCCCCTCTATGTGCCTGCCTGGCCGAGTCGCACTACTCTGACTGCCATGGCTTAAAGAACTTTGCCAAATATGTTCTCCCCAGCCTCCTGGGGAGAGGGCGTGAGCTGAGAAACTGGAGATGCTGAAGCCCTGCTGAGGGTGCGCTTTCCTCAGTATCTCCAGAAGCCAGAGCACGTGGTTGGAAGGCTCCCGGCTCTGATCCTGGCCCAAAGAGGTGGGGAGCCACGGAGTGTGCGTGGTGCTTGGGGAAAGGGTGACCTTACTGGACTCGCACACACTGCCACTGACAACAGTGTGAGTTCATGGAGACTGAAGGAGCAGAGAAATGCATCCAAATCTGGGGGGTCCTGTGCCAACCCAGGAGGTGGGTGCATCTCCGACAGCACACCCGTAGACAGCTTGCCCTGCCCCCAGGTGGGCCTCCCATAGCCATCCTGCCCCTCTGCGGGGCCCCAGGCCTGGGGAGTGCATGCTGCACCGAGGCCAACCCCCCGCAGGTCTCACCGGCCTCACCTCCTGTCCTGCTGGCCATGCCCCCTGTGTCTGCCACTAGAACTACATTTCCCAGCATTCTTGGTGCTCCCTGCACTCAATGTCTGCTTCTGGTTCAGTTATGCACGAACCAAGAGGACTGTGAACTTCCTGCAGCCAGTGGTGACCACCAGGGTCTCCGCACACCCTAGAGGCTGGCAGCCAGTCCCCCCAACCCCATCATGGGTGCTGGGCTGAGGGGCGTGTAGGGACCCCTGAGCCTCACACAGCGGCAGCCACCAGGGTATCCGCATGCTTCAGAGGGTCGTAAGCACTGAGCTGGGGGCATGGACCCAAGCTGCCACTTGGCTCACGGCCCTGCCTTGCACCTGGCGCTCATTACCCAAGGTGCCCCAGGCACTCATTTGCATGTGACTCAGTCATGGTAACTGTAAGGAGGGATTTCACTGGCCCTTAAGTACCGTGTGCGCAGAGCTTATAGTGTGGTGCCTGCTTAAGCGGCACTGTGGCCACACCCCCGCTGGCCATGCCCCTGTCTGCTGGCCATGCCCCCTGACTGCTGGCCACGCCCCCTGCTCCTGATTGGCTGGTAGTGTAGTGGAGATGTGGCCACAAATTTGGTTGCTTACTGAGATAGACATTTGTTTTTTCATGGTTTTGGAGGCCAGAAATCTGGAATCAGATTCACTGGGCCGAAATCAGGATGTTGGCAGGACCGCTCTCCCACCTGATACTCTAAGGGGAAACCAGTTTCTCACTTCTTCCAGCTTCTGGTGGCTGCTGGCATTCCTTGGCTGATGACGGCATCACTTCAGGTTCTACCTCTGTCCTCACATTGCTTTCTCCTCTCTCTGTCACATTTCCCTCTTCCTCCCTCTTGGAAGGACTCCTGTGGTGGACTCCCCGATAATCCAGGATAATCTCCCCAGCTCAATAATCTCACTACCATCTGATAACATATTTGCCACATAAGGTAATGTTCACGTGTCGCAAGGGTGAGGACCTGGACATTTGGGGGGTTAGGAACATGCCATTCACAGCCTGCCACTCAGTCATAGTTTTAAGTCATAGTTTAAGCTCTCTGTCTCCCTTCCCCATCACCTTTCCCACCATTCTCTGGTTGCCATGGTGACAGCCATCTCTGTTGTGGGAGGGCTCCGGTTGCTGTCATGACTGTAACTGGGCTTGTGAGGGAGGGTTGGTGGAGTCATCCATCTCTGTCCACTAGACAGACCCCTTGGGCAAATGTGAGGTAGGTAATATTGGGAGGGAAATTGTTTCTAATGCCAGTAAGGAAATCTAATTTCCTTTGACAGGCCAATCAGAGTTTCTTTGGGATCTTATTAAAGACTCTAGAGGAATCAGCTTTGGAACTATACATGTTTTAATCTGCTTTCCATTTTTATCATCATTCGCCTGAAGATTTTTTTTAAAAGGTATAATTAGCATACGATAAAATGCACAGGTCTTAGGTTCTTTTTTAAAAAAATATTTTTATTGATTTCAGAGAAGAAAGGAGAGGGAGAAAGAGAGAAACATCAGTGACGAGAAAGAGAATCATTGATCAGCTGCCTCCTGCACCAGGGCTTGAGCCACAACCCGGGCTTGTGCTCCGACTGGGAATGGAGCCGTGACCTCCTGGTTCATAGGCTGATGCTCAACCGCTGAGCCACGCTGGTTGAGCTGAGGCACCTTTTAGATGAGTTTGGACACTCGTTTATACCATGTAACCACTGCTCTGAAGGTACAGAGCTTTTCTACCTCCTTTGCCCCAAAGTTTTTTCCAGTCAAATCCCCTTCTCCTGTAGTCTGTTTCTGATTTTATCACTGTGAATTAATTTGGTGTGTTCTTGAGTTTCATATAGATGGCACCATATAGGGTATCCTTTTTGGAATCTGGCTTATTTAGCTTAGATAATGTCTGAGAATTGCCCGTGTTGCTGCACCTACCAATAGTTTATAAATTGCTTCTTTTTGCTGTTGAGTAGTATTATATTCTGTGGATATGCCACAGTTTGTTTATCTGTATTATCAGTTTGTTTATCTGTGCCTATTTGGGATGTTTCCATTTTAAAAAATATATACATTTTATTGATTTTTTTTACAGAGAGGAAGGGATAGGGATAGAGAGTTAGAAACATCGATGAGAGAGAAACATCGGTTAGCTGCCTTCTGCACACCCCTTACTGGGGATGCGCCCGCAACCAAGGTACATGCCCTTGGCTGGAATCGAATCCAGGACTCTTTAGTCTGCTCTATCCACTGAGCCAAACCGGCAGTGTATGACCAAATGGATTGCTCCCCATCCCAGCCAGCCTCTGTGTTGCTACCAGGAGAGCTTGTGGACGGCAGGGACTGCCTCTTTCTCATGAGAGGCACATTGCTTCCGGAGGGGCAGTCTGTGGGGGCACAGGCTTCAGCTTTTGCCTCTCGTTGGCTGCATGACCTTGAGCAAGTCACTTAACTCTTTGGGCCCATTTCTTCATCTATAAAATAAGACTAACCTTGCCATGATGTGAGGCTACTTACAGGCACCAGGTCCAGCACAGGCTTGATGCACAGTAGGTCCTCAGCAGAAGTTGGGAGTCTGGTATTTTATTTTATTTAAAAAATATATATATATTTTATTGATTTTTTCACAGAGAGGAAGGGGGGGATAGAAAGCCAGAAACATCGATGAGAGAGAAACATCAATCAGCTGCCTCCTGCACACCCCCCATTGGGGATATGCCTGCAACCAGGGTACATGCTCCTGACATGAAATCGAACCTGTGACCCTTCAGTCCGCAGGCTGACGCTCTATCCAGTGAGCCAAACTGGTTTCAGCAAGGGGGTCTGGTATTTTAGACAGACCACTGGGTGACTCCATGGAACCGAGGGCACAAGTCGGTGGTCATTTTAGACCCAGCCTTGGCAAATATGCAGGTGTTTCTTGGTCTTTCCTCCCACCGCACGGGGACCCAGGTGTCTAGTTATTTGATTTGCATAGTGGATGACTGTCTCCATTTGCTGCTTAGCCTGTGCTCTCAGTCTGCCCAAGCGGTGAGTCGTTTGAGAACTCTGGGGAGAAAGAAGAGACGCTGGGCTTTGTGTCCTGAGAGGAGGATTGGAATGATCTCGACGGAAATGTGGGAGGCATTCTCAGCTCTGCCCGGCTCCTGACTGATGTGATTTGGGGCCAGGCCAAAACAGAATTAAAAAGAAAACCATCCAGAATTTGATTTTTGATAACTCAGACTGGATCAAATATGGTCACAGCCCAGAAAGAAAGTGCTTTAATTGTCTCTCAGGCAACGACAGCAATAATGACAAAATTAGGAAACCGTATACAGTCTTGTTGCAAGCCTCTTTTTGGAAGGTCAGAGAAGGCGTTTGAGCCATGAATAACTTTTTCATGTTGTGCTGCAGTTTTTAGAGGACTATTTATGTTTTTATGTGGTTTGGTCCCTTTCCATAAATATTTTGATGAGAATATTACAAGTTGAAAGGCGTCCAACCTCAGTTGTTGTTTTTTAACTTTTATCCTTGCCCAGGGATATTACTGATTTCAGAGAAAGAGGAAGGGAGAGAGAGAGAAGAGAGAGAAACATTGACCCCTTTCCTCCCGCAAGTGCCCCTACTAGGGGTCAGACCCACCACCTTTTGGTATCGGGACAAAGACCCAACCAACCAAGTCACCCAGCCAGGGGGCAAGATGCCCCCCATCAGTTTTTTAAAAATACCTTTTTATTGATTCCAGAGACGAAGGAAAAGAGAGAGACAGAAAAAAAAAACCCAAACATGAACGATGAGAATCATTAATCGCTTGCTTCCTGCATGCCCCCCACTGGGCATAGAGCCTGAAGAAACCCAGGCGTGTGCCTAAACCTGGAATCAAACTGTGCCTTCTTAGGTCGGCACTCAACCACTGAGCCACACTGGCCAGGCCCCATCAGTTGTTAATGACACTTTCCCTAAAACTCATATGCTAAGAGTTGTTTCTCTGCAGGGCAGGTCATGTGACCAGTGGCCAATGATAAGAGGCTGATGTGGGAGATTGGGAAGCCCCCTAGGAAGTAATGGAATTCAGGGTCTCCCTCTGTGTGGTGGAACCCGGGGGCTGGGGGGCTCTGCCCGGGCCCCTTGTGCAGGGGAGTTGAGTCTATTATGTGACAGATACAAATGACCCCCCACTGGGCTCTGTAGCGGTCACTCCATCAGAGCCGTGGTGGGCTGCTCACAATGCAGGGGAAACCGCCACGACAGTTTTCCTGGGTCGTTTGGTTGCTGACAGAATCTTGGCAGAACTGGGGAACTTGCTGGGCCCTGAGTGAGCTGGCAGCCTCAGCCCCAATCACACTCCTCTTCACGTGTCCTTGGGCCTGGTGGAATGCTCACACCCCACCTATTTGTGAGCTCCTTTTGTGTAGCTGGCAAATGCCGTGTGAGATGCAGGAGGCACATCACATGGAGAAATCGCTCCGGCTCAGCTGTGAGGGGCTGACAGTCTGAAACAGGGTGAGCGACCTTTTCCTGGGAAGGGCCAGAGAGCTAATATCATAGGCTTTGTGGGCTTTAGTCTCTGTGGGAATGCCTCAACTCTCCCGATGTAAACAAGTGGGTGTGTCTGTGTTCCAATAAAACTTTATTTACAAAAACAGGTGGTGGGCTGGATTTCATCTGTGGGCTGTAGTTTGACCATCCCTGTGGTCTAAAATGACACCCAGACATCTCAATCAGTAGTCAAGGCAGCCTAGAGTGGTTGCTAAGAATACAGATCCTGCAGTCCAATGGCTGTGCAATTTACTGCGTGTGTGACCTTGCACAGCTATTTAACCTCTCTGAACCTCAGTTTCTTTATCTGTAAAATGGGGTAACGTAGTGTTTGTGTCATAGGATTGTTGGGATCAACTAAGATGGGTATGCAGGGCTTAGGATAGCAATTGGCATATAGAAAGCATTTATTAGATGCAAGCTGCTGTTATGATAAGGGGGTGCTATGGTAGAGGAGGCACCTGAGAATGTGAGAACACTAACTCCACGTGGGGGAGGGAAAGGAGGAGGTTGGTTTGGTCTGGCTGGAATGCAGGTGGTATGTGGAGAGTGCCCAGAGATGACTCTGTCCAAGGTAGACCAGGCTGTAAAAGGCGACTTTCGGAAGGTCCCCTGAAGACCCTGAGACCACAGATCATAAGATGTCCATGTTATCAGAAGGGGAAGAAATACATTTTTGGGTCCGGGAAGCATCAGGCACTTTACATAATGTTATCCAATTGAATCCTTAAAATGGGCTGGGAGGTGTTGCAGACCTATCCACTTTCCCTTCTAATATAGTCACAGGACCCCGTTTTTTAGCTGGACACGGAGTTGCCCTAGATCAGTGGTCGGCAAACTGTGGCTCTTTGGCCCCTTGAGTGTGGCTCTTCCACAAAATACCACATGCGGGAACACACGTACAGTGCGATTGAAACTTTGTGGCCCAAGCGTAGAAGTTGGTTTTCCGATCTCAAAAGAAATTTCAACCGTTTTACTGTTGATATTTGGCTCTGTTGACTAATGAGTTTGCAGACCACTGGGTTAGATAAAACTATGTGTGCACTCCTCCCTCTTACAGCTAGGGATTGCCATGTGATTATATTCTGGGTATGAACAGATTTGTCACATAGTGGTTTCCTGGAACCTTCTTTGTACCATTTCTTCTTTTGTCTTTCCTCTTGGAATACTAGACATGTTTCCCAAACTGGAATACAGACATGATGGCTGTAATTCCAGCAGCCACTCTTGAGCCTTGAGGTGACTGGGATAAAGGCCATCAAGACACAAGAAACCTGGCGTCTGAGGATTTCATTGGTCAGAGCCACCTCACAAATCCTGGGCTGCCAACCTCTGGCATTTCCCATGACTGGCATTTCCCATGATGGGGGTAGTAGGCCTCTTTTTATTTATTTATTTTTAATTTTAAAATATATTTTTATTGATTTTTTTACAGAGAAGAAGGGAGAGAGACAGAAACATCGATGAGAGAGAAACATCTCTTTCACACCCCCTACTGGGGATGTGCCTGCAACCAAGGTTCATGCCCTTGACCAGAATGGAACCTGGGACCTTTCAGTCAGCAGGAGTAGGCCTCTTTTTAAAGGCACGTATTCCTAACCAGATCGAACCCTAACTGCTGCAGCTAGATGAGGAAGCAGGCACAGAGTGACATAGCTGCACAGTTTTTAGTAAGTGACACAGCCAGATTCGTCTGATTCCAAAGCATGTTTCCTACTCTGGACAAAACAGGGAGATTTTTCTCTCCCCTCCTTTTATAGAAGAGATCACAGAGGATTTGGCCTCGGGGTAAGCTAGTAGCAGCTCATTCCAGGGCAAGATAATCATTATTCTGTTTATCTCTCCTCCCTCTTCCCCGTGGCCTTCCCAAAGAAAGGCCCTGTGTTTTAATTAGGGACTTTGCAGATGGGAAAAATCTTTCTGTGAGCAGTTGATGTCTGGTGTTTTTTTTTTTTTTTTTTTCCTGGTCAGAAGCCATGGTTGTTTGAGGACTGTGTTTAGAGCTTGGACAGCCTTGCTTCTCTCCACCTGGAGCTGACCCTTGGTAATGACTTTCGTTGCCCGTATGGTCCTTTTTTTCACCTGGGCTTGTAGGGCTGGGAGAGGGAGCTCTTGGGCCCTGTGACTATCTGTCGGCACCGACAGCAGATGAATCTTGATCTCTACGGAGGCCTCCTAACTCGTTAATCTCAGTGTGTGGACTTTGGCCACGTGTTTTGAATGCCCTTTGCTTCGGGGATTCTCGTGTATCTGAGTTTCACCCTATTACTCATGCCATAAAAATGGGCTCCCCGGCCCTGTTGGCTAACTGCACAGCATGGATCTTTTCCGGGCGCATATGCCAACGGACTCATGCAGTGGAGGGGCCCCCCAGAAGGCGAACAGGACAAAAGCCAGTTTGTGCTGGTAAGTGCTGTTGAGAGAGTATCGTTGTCCATTTATTGTATAGCATTTCACGCTTATGTTCCTCTTTGTACTAGCAAAATCCTTTGTGGTAATTTTTATTAGCCTGGCCAATGTGTGCCTTTTTCTTTTTACGAGAAGTCTGCAGATGATAGCTTGGCCCAAAGTGTGTTGTAACACGACTGTAGTCACTTAGTTAATTTGGAGTTTCTGTTATTGAAAAATTTTTCTGTCAAATATCAGTTTCTGTGATTATTTTGGAGTCATTTGGAACTCAGGAAAATAGTATTAAAAGCCCAAATTCCACACCTTTTTTCTCATTTTAAGAAAAATTATTCTATCTAATAAAAGAGTAATATGCAAATTTGACCATACCCCTGCCACACTCACAAGCCACGCCCACCAGCCAATCAGGAGCAGATTATGCAAATAAACCCCAACCAAGATGGCTGCCGACACTGAGAGCAGGAGAAAGGCTTGGGTTTCCCCGGCACCAGAGGAAGCCAAGCTTTCCGCTTGCCTAGGCCTCCACTCAATGTTACAAAGTTTCAATTATAAAAGATACAGAAATGGCGGCAGCCACTGAGCTGGAGAGAACAGAGGCTTGGGTTTCCCTGGCAACAGAGGAAGCCTAGCTTTCAGTCTGCCCTTGCCAGCCTAGAACTCCACTCTTGGCCACAAAGTTTCAAACAGAAATGGCTGCCACTCCAGAGCAAGCAGAAGGATTGGTTCTGCTCCAGGCTACAAAGTTTCAATTATAGACATAAATTAATCCCAGATCCCAGGGCCTCCACTTGGGTCGCTGGGGGCCATGGTCGGCCTGCAAACCTCCACAGGCCCCTCGCTCAGGCCACCCTTCACCCAAGGGAACCCCCACCCTGATCTGGGACACACTTCAGGGCAAACCAGCTGGCCCCCACCCATGCACCAGGCCTCTATCCTATCTAATAAAAGAGTAATTTGCAGATTGACCATCACTCCAACACACAAGAGGGCTGCCTCCATGTGGTCAAAGATCCTGCCTCCATGTGGACACAAGATGGCCACCACAAGATGGCCAACAGGGAAGGGCTGTTGGGAGTTTCCAGGCCCTGCAAGGGAGGGCAGTTGTGGGTGATCAGGCCAACAGGGGAGGGCAGTTAGGAGGGACCAGGCCTGCAAGGGAGGGCAGTTGGGGGAGATCAAGCCTGCAGGGGAGGGCAGTTAGGGGTGACCAGGCCAGCAGAGGAGGGAAGTTGGGGGCAAACAGGCTGGCAGGGGAGCAGTTAGAAATCAATTAGCCTGGCAGGGTAGTGATTAGCAGGTGATCAGGCTGGCAGGCAGAAGTAGGTTAGGGGCAATCAGGGAGGCATGCAGGTGAGCAGTTTGGAGCCAGCAGTCCTGGATTGTAAGAATGTCCAATTGCCCATTTATGCCCGATCCTACTAGGATTGGGCCTAGATGGGCAGTTGGACATCCCTTGAGGGGTCCCAGATTGGAGAGGGTGCAGGCTGGGCTGAAGGACATCCCTGCCCCCTGTGCACGAATTTCGTGCACCAGGCCTCTAGAGTGTGTGTGTGTGTGTGTAAATTTTTATTTTATTTTATGGGGTAGACTTGGGATATTTGTGTGCGAGCCTGGCCTGCGTGGCTCAGTGGCTGATTGTTGACCTGTAAACCAGGAGGTCATGGTTCGATTCCCAGTCAGGGCACAGGCTCAAGTTGTGGTCTCCATCCCCAATGTGGGGCGTGCAGGAGGCAGCCGATTGATACTTCTCTCTCATCATTGATATTTCTATCTCTCCTTCTCCCTCCCTCTCTGAAATTAATAAAAATAAGTTTTTAAAAAAGATACTTCAGGAAATCTTTGTCTCAAAGGTGTGTCTATGCAGTAAAGTTTAAGTCTGAAAGAAGTAGTGATTTTGAACAAAAGCAAAGCGTGACCTTACCTGGAAGAGACTAAATTGTAATTATTCACATCATGGGATTGTCTGAATTTCTGTTTATCTAAGGCTTGCTTCCTTTTCCTTTCCAGAATTGTAGCAGTTACTGGTATTTTTAGTGTTTTTTGTTTTGTTTGTTTCCTTATTTATTTTTGCTTTGTTTCTTAGTTTGAAACTCTAAATTCCTTTGTAGCATCACATACACAATGTGCATTTTGTAAAAACTAAATGCAACTCGTGATCTGATATTTTCTTTTCCTGTAAATGACATTATTACAACAATTGGAAAATTTGTATAAGATCTCTAGATAATAGTACTGTATTCATATTAATTCATTTGATTTTAATATTTGTGCACTAAAGTATCCCCATAATGATGGGCATTATGTTGGCAACTTACTCTAAAATGGTTCAAGAAAAAATATTTACAGAGAGAAGAAGAGAAAATGATAAAGCAACTGTGGTAAAATGTTAATAGTTCTTTAGTGATAAACACTTCTTTGTAGTATTCTTTTAAGTTCTCCGTAAATTTGAAATTATATTAAACAGTTGAAAATTGATTTATTTAAAAAAAATGGGTTATGGCAAACAATATATACTTCCTGGCTAAATGTGTGGAAAAAATGATCCTGAGACAATTCTAGATATTAACTGTGATGAATTGATTAAATTTGTTAGTGCCTGTGAGCACTGTCCATTAAACTAGGTAAAGCCAGCATATTTGCAGCTTATGAAAAACAAAGATCATTAAACCAAAGGCTTGGGAGACTTGTGTGTTTATCCCTTCCCTGTTTAGTTGTTTCATTTTATATGAGTGTTGACTGTTTTGTTTCCATCTGTAAATGGCATGAAATGGGAAATATGTTGCTTGTTTCCCCTTATTCTAACACAAAAAATTTTGAATGGATTGTTAATAAGCACTTTAAAAATTTATTTTTTATGTTCCCCTGAAGATATGTTTTTATTAGTTTTAGAGAAAGAGGAAGGGAGGGAGGGAGAGAGAGAGAGGAACATCGATGTGAGGGAGAAACATCCAGCATTTGCCTCCCATACTCAATCCAGCTGGCGACCGAACCTACAACCTAGTTATGTGTCCTATCTGGGAATCAAACTTGCAACCTTTTGGTGTATGGGACGATAGTCCCACCAACTGAGCTACCTGGCCAGGGCAGTGGGCATTTTTAGACCTCCACCTTTACACTGTAATCCGTTATCTGGAATTGTGGTAACATGCGTTTTAAAATTGCTTGTAAAACATTTGTTGATTTCTGCACTGCGATATTCAGGGATACATGGGGCATTATGTTGGCAACTTACTCTCAACTGGTTTATGAAAAATGTATGTAGACATATATAGAGGAAGAGAAAAGGATAAAGCAACGATGATAAAATGTTAATCGTTCTTTAGCAATACGAAGTTCTTTGTAGTGTTCTGGTAAGTTCTGTGTAAATTTGAAATCATATTAAAATGTTGACAAAAATTTTTTTGGCTTATTTTATAAAATGGCTGCGGGGTGCAATATATACTTCCTGGCTGACTGTATATATATATTTAATAAAAGAGTCATTTGGCCGAAGCCGATTTGGCTCAGTGGATAGAGCATTGGCCTGCAGACTGAAAGGTCCCAGGCTTGATTCCAGTCAAGGGCACGTACCTTGGTTTCGGGCACATCCGCCAGTGGGAGGTGTGCAGGAGGCAGCTGGTTGATGTTTCTCTCTCATTGATGTTTCTGACTTTCTATCCCTCTCCCTTCCTCTCTGTGAGAAATTAATAAAATATATTTAAAAAAGCGGTCATTTGCCGTAGCTCTGGTCTTTTATGGAGACCACTGTGGCATTGCTCTGAAGAGCACAGAAGGCCGGTGTGATGGTGGGCCAGTTCCCAGGAGCAGCCATGGAGGTCTTGCTTGGACAGGGCTGTAGATGAAGACTTGGGGACCGGAGGTCAGTTCAAGTATTTGCCTCAATGTCAAGCCGGCAAATGTTCGTCATTGAACCATAGTTGCTTCTTGGAGTCTAAGGTTGGTGGGGCTGTCTCTTGTGGGAGAAGATCTGTGCTGTCAGCATTTTCACCATTTAGGAGGCATTTTGCTCTTTCTATTTAAAAAACTGAGTCCCATTTGTCACTTCCTTTTTTAAATATAATTTTATTGATTTCAGAGAGGAAGGGAAAGGGAGAGAGAGAGAGAGAAACAGCAATGATGAGAGAGAATCATTGATCAGCTGCCTCCCGCACACCCCCTACTGGGGACTGAGCCAACAACCTGGGCCTGTGCCCTGACCAGGAATCTATCTGTGACCTCCTGGTTCATAGGTCAATGCTCAACCACTGAGCAACAATGACCGGGCACGTCTGTCACCTCTTTTTGCTCTGATACATCAGGTGTATGTCCTTCGTGGAGCCCCAGCAGTGAGCTTCCACACTGACCAGGTGGGGGGCCAGCACTAGGACTTCCTTCCTGGGAGGGGCTACAGGAGGGCTGCTCTGAAAGGACCAGATGCCCCCCTCTTGTTTACAGCCACCAGGGGTGGTCAGAACTCCTAACCCTGACCCTGATAACCTTTTCATGGTGGCCTACGATTTTCAATAAGAGAAAGCAAAGAGCAGAGCTGGGAGACCTCAGGCTTTCAGAAATTTGGGGAAGGGCCATCCTAGTTTCCCAAGGCGATGGTGTTTTTCTTCCCTTTCCGTCCTGCAGTCACTGCCTGGGAGGACAGTGTGCTGAGGGCAGAAATGCAAAACTTTAACCTCTCTTTGCCTAAGTTTCTTCATTTGTAAAATGAGGCTGATGAGAATGTCTACCTTGGAGGGTTGCTGTGAGGCTTAAATTAAGTTAATCGATATTTATAAAGTGCAAGGGCCAGTGTGTGGCACATCGTATGCACGACGGAATGTTAAGAAGTAAAATAAAAACAGGGCACATTGAGCTTTCTGCATTGCTATCCAAAGCTGCAAAGATGTTCTTGCCTTGAGTTTTGGTCTCAGGTCATTTCACAGAGCATGTCATTTATGCCAGGGAGCATGCCTTAACTCTTTGTGATATGTGTAGTGAATGTGTTTTTATTATTTATTTAAAAAAATCGATGTTTTCTCCCATTTTATAAATTGCCCCTCCATGCTGATGATTGTGTCCTTTGGCACAAAAGTTTTAAAATTTGATGCAGTTTCATTTGTCTGCTTTTGCTCTTGTTGCCTGTGCTTTTGGATCTCATATCCAAAAAATTGCCACGTTCAATGTCATGAAGAGTTTCTCCTATGTTTTCTTCTAGGAGTTTTATGGTTTTAGGTCTTACATTAGATATTTAATTTATTTGGAGTTAATTTTTTAATATGGTGTAAGATAAGGGGTCAGCCTCATTTTTTTTTTCTATATGGACACCCTGTTTTCCCAACAGCATTTGTTGAAAAAACTTTCCCTTTTGCACTGATTGTTTTTGGCACCCTTGTCAAAGATCATTTGAACATATGCATGACCATATACCATACTGGCTTTGCATGCTATTTCATTGGTATATTTGTCTTTTTGCCAGTACCACACTGTTTTAATTATTGTAGCTTTGTAATATGTCTCAAAATCAGGACCTAATCCAGCTGAGGGTCTGAACTGGGGTCTGGTAACATTTTGCTCTCTCTCCCCATCCCCCTACCCCCTACATTGTGAATGACCTTATACCATGCATTCTAAAAAGGGTAATAAAAATTGGTTCCTGGGGTGGTGGTGAAATATCTTACTCTTTTTATGTATAAAGCACAGATAGAGGTATGAGTGGATGTACAGTCTATCTCTTCTTATTAATTTCAATTGGGAGGGGATCGATTAGGGAAAGAATTGTCTAAAAATGCTCCTTGGGGGACTGAGAGAGGTGCTGAGCAGAAGGACTACTAAGACTTGAACAATTTCTAATTGAGATGGGGTGGAAAGTGATGCCACTGAATTTTATCACAAGGAAATACTTTTATCTTTTATCCAGAATCTTTAGTGACGGCAACAAAAAGGAAGTAGAACTAAGTCACGTCGTGCAGAAGACAGGTTAAATGAGAGGCTGTCACTCCAGTCTGAGAGCTTCCTCAAGTAATGTCGGGAGGGGTTTTAAAATAACGAGAGTTTCCAGGAAAAGTCCAGGGAAACACGGGAGTAAGACGAGTCTCCACGTGGTGATTGAGGAGGGGGAGCCTTCATATTGGTGTTTTAGGACCTGGACAACGCCTCTTCTCCCGTAATTTGGCCAGTTGGCCACATTTGAGTGCGGAGTGTGTATTGGGTAATACTACCGAATCAATGTTAAACGGCCAGAAATGGACGGTGGGACTGTGGTTATATAAGAGGGTGGCCTTGTTCTTGGAAAATGCATCATGACATATTTAGGGATAAAAGAAGATGTCTGCGACTCACAGATGGTTCCAGAAAAATTTCAGATAAGGAGAGAGGGAGAGGGAGTGGGAAGCGGAGGAAGAGGGAGCTGGATGGATGTGGATGGAGGGGAGGCGAGAGGAGGGAGAGATAGCCCAGCACATGATAAAGTAGAGGGGCCAAAGCAGCAGTAATTGTTGCATCTGGGTGAAGGGATACACAGGAGTCCTTTGTGATGTTCTTGCAACGCTTCTGTAAGTTTGAATCATTTCAAAGTGCAAAGGGGAAAAAACACACACACACACACACACACAAGAAGGAAACGAGAAAACACCCGGCTCCTTGAGGATCACAGGTCACATCGCATCCTGCAGCGTTATTTGAACTTGCCAGTAGGGAGGCTGAAAGCAGGTCATTATGTGGCAAGATTCAGGAAAGCAGGTGTTAGACCGAAGCCTGGCACGGTGCCTGGCACATAGTAGACACTCAGTAAATATTTGAAGGAATGAAATCAGAGCAGCAGCAATGTTGGCGTCAGCTTTTCCCACAGCGAGAGTGCCTTGCACCCGGCGGGTCTGGACGCCTTTCCCCAGACAGGCCTCTCCGGGCCTCTGGGCATCCCGAAAGCCACCTGGTGGGAAAGTTTTGTCAGGGGGACCTTGCATTACCTTGTGTGCAATGGAAGACACCCTAACGTTAGCCTTCTTGCTTGTAAAGACACCGTGAGGGAGCAGGCAGAGCATTTGTGACGCTTCTCCTGTGTTGGTTCTTATTTAAACACTAAGAAATCTCCCCTCAAAAAAGTTTCAGGTGGAGGGGGTTTTCTCTCTTTTCCAAGTCCAGCGTGGAAAGAGAGAGTGGGTCCAGTTTCTGAGTAGAGGAGCTGGGGATTGAGAAACAAAAGAAAGAATAGAGGACACAGAAGTAGAAATAAAAAGCTAGTGCTGTGTGGAATCTCTGTTCTCTCTGATGGAGACACACGAATCCAACTCCAACAGCAGCGTGTTTATTTATACAAAAATAAAAAGTGGTTTCACCTGAAAAAAACCCAAAACACCCAGGATCAAAGGAGCTTAAGTGGGCCCAGACCCTACTCATTTCCTCATTCCCTCATTCCCAGGGCTAGACTGAATCCACACTTCAAGGCCCTCTCCCTGACACCTGGGGCAATGTTAAGAGTCAGTACTGATATCGCATCCAGCCTTCTTGGTGGATGTGTTTCCAAGACGCAGCTCTGCCTGGCACCTTGGATACAGCTGACAATGATTTAAAGAATGTTCAGGTGTCTTCCCTGGGGGCCCTCTACAGTCAGGTAGAAAGAAGCGAAAGTTACTTTTATTACGGTAAAATGTACATACCGGTAACATAAAATTTACTCCCTTAACCATTTTCAAGTGTACAGTTCAGGGGCATTGAGTACATTCCCATTCTTGGGAAACCATCACCGCCATCCATCTCCAGAACTTTGTCAGCACCCCAAGCTGAAACACTGTACCCATTAAGGAATAACTTTTATTTTCTTTTAAAAAATTGATTTCAAAGAGGAAGGGAGAGGGAAAGAGAGACAGAAACATCAAGTATGAGAGAGAACCATTGATCAGCTGCCTTCCCCATAACCCCCTCCACTGTGGTGACTTCCACTGGGATCCCCATTAAAGAATAACTTCTATTTTCATTTGCTTAGAAAACCATTTATTCTACAGAATTATAGTCATTATCTTTAGTAATAGTAGGCTCCAGGACCCTGAATTTCAAATTGCTGGCACCCAAATTAGAGAACTTTAATTATCTTGAAAGGGAACATTTAGAAACTTAACAGGAACACCTACTGTTAGTTTATACAAATTAACTTTTCCTAAAGATTATAACTTATACACTGTAATATGTGCTATTTATTTATTTTTAAATATTTTTATTGATTTCAGACAGAGAGAGAGTGAGAGATAGAAACACCAATGAGAGAGAATCATTGATCAGCTGCCTCCTGCATGCCTCCTACTGGGGATCGAGCCCGCAACCTGGGCATGCTGCAAACCAGTGACCTCCTGGTTCATAGGCCAATGCTCAACCACTGAGCTATGCTAGCCGGGCAGTATGTGCTATTTAAAATGAAATAGAAGAGCTCTTAAGGCTTTCTGAAAACTTCTTTAAATTAACTTTGTGGAGGCATAATGAACAGCCAAATGTACCTGTTTTCAGGATAGAGTGTGATGACTTTTGTGTCTTTTTAATTAAATACAAATACAATTGCCTCTTTATTTGTGGGGGAAGAGTGTTATTTTCTGCTTAAATGACTTATTTTTTCTAGTTATAAAGATGTCATTTCATGAAAACTTGGAAAATTCAGAAAACACTAAGAGAAAACAAAAGACATCCAAAACTGACGAGTTCCCCCAAAACATTATTAGTTTTCTCTCTCTTTAAAAATAGACTATTTTTTTTTAGAGCAGTTTAGGCTCACAGCAAAATTGAGCAGAACTATAGAGTTCCACATAACCCCTTCCCTCCCCCCCAGCCTCTTTTATTATATTGTAGGTTATAAAAATAGCACCTGCCTGATCAAATAAAAATCAGAGATGCTAGCCTTTGAGCGCTCAGGGTCAGTTTTCTCCAGAAGCTTCCCTGGCTCCCTGGCCGGTGCGGATCCTGGCACTTAGGTTCCCCCATCTCATTTGGGGGTCATGACACAGCCATGCCAGGAAGGCAGGCATGGGGGCGTGTTTGCCCAGCAGGCGCTCAGTATTTGCTGGTTGAGCCAACGAGTGGATTTCCCTAGAGTCAGAATTTTGTTTTATTACAGATCTGCATTTTTTTTTTTTTGGTGGGGGGCGGGGAAGGTGATCGCCACATGTTTGTGAAACAGCTCTGGCAACGTTAACAGAGGGAGATGCTCAGGGCATTTATGAACCGGGGGTGGTTTACACGAACTTTAGGCAGCTATGTGTACAAGCAGATTGTGTCGCAACTCTTTGTGGATGAGACTCTTGGGCCTAGGGATGCGTTGTCCTTTTGAACGGAGGAATAAGGATCGTAGAGGTTGGTTCCTGCGAAGGAGAGCAAGGTGGTGAGCAACGCAGGGATACTGGGGGTGGCGGGTGGGCAAAGATGACATGTGCCCTTAGCAGGAGCAGTGGGTCACACAGTCTCTTGGGAAAGCTTCCAGGAATCGGAAAGGATCAGAGATGCTCGTGTGGTTTCTGAGCCATGAAAAGGAAGACAGGAGGGGCAAGAGTAACTCCCCTCCTTTCGTGGGAGTAGATGGTGTTAATTTGGGAAGGACCTGCGTTATGTAAACCAGCTACACACCCTTAAGCTGTCTGTGGTAGCCGTGCTCTCTCATAGGTCAGCTGATGTAGGGTTCGGATTTGTGTAATTTCACATCATATGGTTGAACTTGGTGAGTGTAGCTGAGGGTCTGAAGGACAAGCCGAGAATGGCTGGTGCCAGCCTGGTTTCACATGGTACCTCTGGCACCCCACGCTACAGGTGCGTGAGAGGCTGATAAGACCCAAAAACAGGTGGAGGAAGAGACCTGTGAGGCTCTCTATTTGCAGAATCCTTGGGGCTTGAGGTATGTATTGCTGCCCAGAGCTTTTTTTGTATGTAATTTTTTTGTTAATACTCACCCAAGCATATTTTTGTCCCCATTGATTTTTCAGAGGGAGTGGGAGGGAGGGAGGGAGAGAGACACAGAGAAAACTACATTGATGTGAGAGAGACACGGTGATTGATTGCCTTCCGCACGCGTCCCAGCTGGGGCTGGGGATTGAGCCTGCAACCGAGGTAGGTGCCCTCGACTGGAATTGAACCCTCGACCCTTCAGTCCATGGGCCCCGTACTCTAGCCACTAAAGCAAAACCAGCGAGGGCTGTATGTAATTTCTTTAGCATTCAGCACAGAGCAGGTGAAGTTTAAAAACCAATTTTCTAGTGGAACACATGAGCAACTTTCATGCTTTGCAATGGAGAACACCTAGCTTTAAATAGTAACCCTGGACGGACATATCACAACTCAGGAATCACCCTGACATTCTATATCTCTTTTCTTTTACTAAAAAAATTTTTAAAAAATGGATTTCAGAGAGGAAGGGAGAGGGAAAGAGAAAGATAGAAACATCAATGATGAGAGAGAATCACTGACCGGCTGCCTCCTGCACGCCTCCTACTGGGGATCAAGCCCGCAACCTGGGCATGTGCCCCGGCGGGGAATCAAACTGTAACCTCCTGTTTCATAGGTAGACGCTCAACCACTGAGCAACACTGGCTGGGCCTCTATCCCTTTTCTGGAAGCATTTTCCAACATAAATGAAAGGCCCTCAGATGAACTGGCCCCATCCCATTTCCCAGTTGAAGAAACAGCCCCAAAGAGATGCTATTTAACTCAAAGTCCTACTCAGAGCTGGCGGCCGAGTTAGAACAAGAAACGCATCTCTGATCTCCGGTTCTGGAAAAACTCCAGAGAAGTGATGCTCAGTGCGGCCTGCCTGTCCTGTTTCCTGTGGTTTTGGTTTATTGCACAGAATACCCACTGGCTCCTGGTTCTCTGGCGGCCGCCCTGAGACTCATTTGGTGTTCTGGTTTATTTGTTAGCTGTTTTGAGTGAACGAGACAAACTTCAAAATGAACAGAGAGCTTTCTTGCAGCCTGTGGACCTGTTAACAGAGCATGCTTGGGAGCTCTTATCTCTGGGTCTGATGCTAATTTCCTCTAATCTATAGCAGAGAGGCCTGGGCTTAGTAGCAGCTTTCAATAGCCAGAGTTGATTTTTAAAAAATTATTTGCCGCATTACGAAGAAAGAACCAGCTGTGAGGACTGATTCTAATCTGTCAGTGGAGAACACACTATCTATGGTGTTGCTTATGTAGCAGCTAAGCTCTGAATTCAGGAAGGCACCTAACTTAATTTGATCAGACTGCATTAAACACTTGAGACTTGGCTCTGTGGGCTGATGTTTCTCAGCAGTTCTTCAGGGCACAGCGTTCACTTGCTTGGGGATAGTTCTAGCCTGGTCCTGGGCTCGTTGGCCAGTGTGACATGTTTGTCTCCCTTGCACACTGCTCCACTGTCAAGGGACTGCTATTTTGGACCACAATTCCTGGAAGTGTCTTTTAGGACCCTGGCCCTCTAGACATGGTATTTGACCTTTGGGGGACATTTCCTATGGTGAGTTAATGAGCCCTCACTTTTTGATTTAGTTCAGGGCTTGGTACATGCTTTCTATATTTATTTATTTGTTTGTTTGCTTTTTATTGATTTCAGAGAGGAAGGGAGACGAAGAGAGAGAGAAACATCAGTGATGAGAGAGAATCATCGATTGGCTGCCTCCCACACGCCCCCTACTAGGGATCTAGCCTGTAACCTGGGCGTGTGCAGGAATCGAACCAGAACCTCCCGATTCATAGGTCGGTGCTCAACCACTGAGCCACCCAGCTGGGCCAAAGAGGGTATTTTTAAAGGGCTGGTTGTTGAAGAGCACTGTCATATTGTGTATTTTTGAGGTTTTTTTTTTAGTAAAAGAACTATAATTCACTCTTAAACTCTTAAAGTTGCAGTACCCTAACTATTGGGAGAAATCAGGCCAGGTCTAAAGGATGCTAAGTAATGGCTATTGAGTGCCGAAGTCACACTTTTGCTCTAAGTTAGCTTTGTGGTCCCCAGGGTTTCATGGTGGGGATGACAGTTCCTACACCTTTGCCAATGGCCACAAAGGCCAGACCATAACAGATTTAAATTTTTTTCTCCTTGCATGGTTGGTGCACACACAGTAAACCAGGAAACAAACCACCACACTTACGTCTCGTTCTCTCTGATGTGACCCTAAAGATGTATATTTCTAAACAGGAGTTTCCAAATATGTATATTCATGAATGGCAAGATATTTATTTATTTATTTGTTTACTTACTTATTTACAATCATTCTATTATTGCTCAAATTATTTTGAAGTTCCATTTTCGGAATTGCCTTCAGAATAAGTTACGAGCTGCAGCAGAAGAGAAGTCTGCCCACTTTGTAGTTTTACTTCGTTTTTGGCTAAAACGGGTATTAGGCCAACTCCCTCACCTTGGCCGCTGTCCGTGACTCTGAGCCGCTTTCAGCTGTTTCCGTATTTCATAATCATGCTCAGAGCAGATGGATTTGTCTCAACTGAGCTAAAGGTTGTGGGTAATAAAAATAAGCCAGGAGCCTCTGAGGGTATTTCTTTGCAGGGGACACACGTGTTTCTTTTTTGTGTGTGAAGTGATGATAGTTCAAGAAAGCAGTCATGCCTTTGTATGTCATTAGCCTGTCCGCCAAGCCAGCATGGCCTTTGAATGAGATCATCCTGGCATGAAGTTGGCCTCCAAAGTTGGCCTGCTTTATTCCACTTCCCACTCTAGGGTGTGAGGCAAGGGTCCTTGAAAGGTTCTTATTTAAAAAAAAATATATATATATATATATATGTGTGTGTGTGTGTGTGTGTATACACATATATATACACACACACATATATACATACATACATACATATATATTTATTGATTTCAGAGGGGAAGGGAGGGGAGGAGAGAGAGGGAAACATCAGTGATGAGAGAGAATCCTTGATCAGCTGCCTCCTACAGACCCTCCACTGGGGATTGAGCCCACAACCCAGGCATGTGCCCTGACCAGGAATTGAACTGTGACCTCCTTGTTCATAGGTCAGTGCTCAACCACTGAGCCAGGCCAGCTGGGCGGCCCTCACTTTCATGTGCTCTCTTGTCCTTGTTACCTGGGACATTTGAAAGGCTGTTCTAGGCTTGCTTTTCTGGGAGACCATGTATATGATAGAAGCTGACAGACTGTGCCCTAACTAGTTTGGCTCAGTGTATAGAGCGTCGGCCCTAAGTTTGGCTCAGTGTATAGAGCATCAGCCTGCCGACTGAAGGATCACGGGTTTGATTCCAGTCAAGGATATGTACCTTGGTTACGGGCACATTCCCAGTAGGGGGTGTGCCAGGAGGCAGCAGATCCGATGTTTGTCTCTCGTTGTTGTTTCTAACTCTCTATCCCTCCTGTTTTTAACTCTTTATTCCTCTCCCTTCCTCTCTGTAAAAAATCAATAAAATATATGTTAAAAAAAGAAGCTGACAGACTGCAATATGTTCTTCCTACTCCTCTTGTCCTCCCCTCTTCTCCATCCAGTGTGGACAGTGGGAGGCTTATGTTCTGTGCTAGGGAGTTTTATTGTCTAGCAGGAAGTTGTGTAGGCTCATACCTTAGAGGTGGGCTCAGAGCTGTTTAGAAGACATGCTGCTTAATATCTTAGATGCAGACAGTAGATTCCTTCTAAGCTGTCTGAATAGCAGGGGATTTATTAGAGAGTGCGGTAGTATTTCTGGGAGAACAGAGTTTCAGTGCTACATGTTCAGTAATAACACAGCTTGTCTCCCACCAATTTCCAACCATAATGTGGTTTTTAATTCGTTTCTGCTCCAGTACCTGTGACTGTAGAGGCAGAATCTAAAACCTCTACCACAACTGCTCCAAGGAATCAGACACACCTTCCACTGCCTTGCCCGAAGTTCTGACCTCCCAGCATGTGGCCGCCACTGACTCCTGTCTTTCAAATCTTCCAAATTTGAAAGAATCTGCTTGGAAGAATCTAGCTTCAAGGGAGTCACTGAAGGAGGGTTTAGCTTTATAGCCTCTATAGACCAGGAAGGCGAGTGGGCTTGAAATCTGTTGGATGGTGCTGCATGAGGCACTTTGCAATATTTGTGATCAAAGGTATGTGCATGGAGATGAAGGCTAAACCTCTGGTGGGCTCATTCTCGTGGTAAAAAGAACACAGGGTAGAGCACGGAGTGTAGGAGACTCATGAGGGCTATTGCAAGAACTAAGTGACTGGCATTCGTCGTAGCTGTCAGTGCTGCTATCAGGAGGGTGGCTGCCCTCGGTGTGACAGGGCATTGCTGTGTACGAGTGGCTGCTGTGTCGTGTTCCTGCCCTTGGCATGGTTTTATCTTCCTTAGAAGGAAGAAGTGCTGGGCTCATGATGTCTTCCCTCCCCCCGATGTAGGGTTAGAGTTTTGAGGCTGGCGGAACCTCAATTTCAAGTTTCAGTTTCCATCCTATGCAGCTACAGGTAAGTTACACACCATTCTGAGTTTCAGTGTGCTTATCTAAAAAGAGGTGATGTGGCCCTAGCTTGTTTGGCTCAGCGGATAGAGTGTCGGCCTGTAGACCGAAGGGTCCTGGGTTCAATTCTGGTCAAGGGCACCTGCCAGGTTGTGGGCTCGATCCGCAGTGGGGGACATGCAGGAGGCAGACAATCAATGATTCTCTCTCATCGTTGATGTTTCTATCTCTCTCCCGCTCCCTTCCTTTCTGAAATCAATAAGAAAAATAAGAGAGGATGATATGCCTGCATCGCAGGGATATTGCGATGGCAAAGTCAGATAACATGTGCCTGTCTAACATACACCTCTGATGTAAAGTAGTTGCTCAATAAATTACTACTATATGCTTAACTTTCCCTTTTCCTTTTGTCTCAGCAGTGCCTAAAACACCTAGTGGGTACAGTAGCTTCTGTGCTTTTTCTTAGCAATTAGCTTACCTTTCACACTCCCTGTATGTTTAAATTTTCCTGCTGTTCCATGAATATTTAATTACGAAAAATCTCAAACATACAAGCAAGTTGATATGGGGTGGAAGGGTAGTGGTAATGGAAGGAGACTTGACTTGGGGTAGTGAACATACAATACAGTGTACTGATGATGTGTTGTGGCATTGCACCTCTGAAACCTGGATAATTTTGTTATTTTTTTTGTTTACTATGATTATGTTAAGAATATGTAACTAAAATTAGGACTTTACAGCTGAGAAATTCTGAATAAACAGTGCTCATTTTTCACCCTCCACGGAAGGCACAGGTACTCGAAAGGGTTCTGTAAGAAGAGTTGCACACCAGAGGGGGCTCTTGTGAATTCCAGAATCTTGTGAATTATTTCTGTTTTTGCCCCCTTGGTGTTAACCTTAACAGAATAGCGTAGTATTAAAAGCATGTTTTGTGGTGGTTGTTTTTTTTTTTTGTTTTGTTAATCCTCACCGGAGGATATTTTTTGCACAGATTTTTAGAGACAGTAGAAGGGAGCGGGGGAGAGAGAGAGAAAACATTGACGTGAGAGAGACATACTGCACATGCTCCAGGAATGAACCTTCAACCCAGGCACGTTGCCCTTGATTGGAAATCAAGCTGATGACCCTTTGGTGCATGGGCTGATAGTCCAATCACTGAGCCACACCGGCCAGGGCTAAAAGCATGGGTTTTAAAGTTAATGAAAATCGTGATATTGTCACTTTCATTTAACCGGATGTGTGAAAGTTACCCTCTCTTGCTAAACTTCAGTTTCCTCATTAGTAATAAAGTGGGGATAATAATAAATACTCACCTCATATAATCTAAAAACCTTTATTTATTGTTTCCATCTTTGAAAACTGATACCGTCAAAGAATAATTGAGTAGCTAATTTTTTCTTTAAAAATATGTTTGGCTTATACATAATATATGCCATTAAGGATTTTATGCATCTACACATGTATTTATTTTTCGTTGTCTTTATTATGCTGCCTACTGCTGACAGCTGCTCCATTCACTGAAACAGCCATCACTCTGGACAGGCCCACGTCAGATGTCCGGGAAGCCAACAGAAGTAGGATTTCACCCGGAGACCTGCTTTCTAAATATTCCTGACTCTCGGGTTGCTGCTTCAACTCACAGCACCCCTGACAGATCAGACTTCTCACTGAGAGAAGCTTCTATCTCTGACCCGAAACCAAGTCCGTCCATAGATATCAACTCAGGTCAAGAAGTTCTTAATTTTAATGTGGCAAGATTGTAACACTTTCATTTGAAGTTAGCTAGAAATACGTTCTATATATATTTTTTATGAATGTTTCACAAGTTACCTTTCTCCATTAAGCCCTTAATTCATCCGGACTTCAGTGTCTGTGGCTTAAGGTAGATGAAAGGTTAACATCCTTGGTGCGGGAGCAGGCTAACTGGCCGTTTCAGATGGTGATTAAATTGAATTTATTTAAGGAAAAGGGGTTGGGCATGGGTACATCCAAAGGGAAGGGCTACACAGCATTGAGCCAAAGGGTATTGGGTCCATGATGGCAGCAAAAATGTACTTAGGACAGTGAAACAAGGAAGGTCATAGAAGAAGCAGCAGGAGAGCATAGGCTGGGCTGCTTTGGCTCACTGAGAAGTCAGAGAAAAGGGGAGCTTGGAGAAGTCGGGGTTAGCTTGGGAGGAGCTGTCACTGCCCATTGCTCCCCTGGTTGCAAGTCTCATGGGGTCCCTTAGAGGTTAGGACAGTGGTCGGCAAACTCATTAGTCAACAGAGCCAAATATCAACAGTACAACAATTGAAATTTCTTTTGAGAGCCAAATTTTTAAAACTTAAACTTCTTCTAATGCCACTTCTTCAAAATAGGCTCGCCCAGGCCGTGGTATTTTGTGGAAGAGCCACACTCAAGGGGCCAAAGAGCAGCATGTGGTTTGAGAGCCTCAGTTTGCTGACCACGGGGTTAGGGGCTCGGTGCCTTGGGGGAAGAAGAGAGGGAAGGGCATGCCATGGGTGTGCTCCTTGGAGGGAGAGTGTGCACTAGGCCCGTTGTCCTGAGCGCATTCATCTCTCTCTTGCAGGTGGAAATCTTAGGGAAGGTGTCAGGGGAGGCTCTCAATAAAATATTCATCAGCTTTCCAGGGGTGCTCTTTCAAGGTTGTGGTCTCCTCTGATTGCTCAGAGCCAGGGCAAGTGGTCATTTA
Source organism: Antrozous pallidus (assembly GCA_027563665.1). Classification (NCBI taxonomy): domain Eukaryota; kingdom Metazoa; phylum Chordata; class Mammalia; order Chiroptera; family Vespertilionidae; genus Antrozous; species Antrozous pallidus. Next base: position 49,553,601 of record CM050524.1, on the reverse strand, counting down.
AAAAAAAATATTTTATTGATCTTTTACCAAGAGGAAAAGAGAGGGATAGAAAGTCAGAAACATCGATCAGCTGCCTCTTGCACACTCCATACTGGGGATGTGCCCGCAACCAAAGTACATGCCTTTGACGGGAATCAAACCTGGTACCCTTCAGTCAGCAGGCCGATGCTCTATCCACTGAGCCAAACCAGTTTCGGCGGCAAGGGGTCATTTGTCAAAGCAGCTGGTCCTGAGGCAGCCAGGGGATCACTTGTCTGGTTTTGCTGCTTTTCTGGGCCTGGAGCTGAAATACAACTGAGGCCTAGATGTTATCTTTAGGAAGGAAGAGGTTGGGGGAGAGGGCGCTAAACTGTCTGACCAGGATATGAAAGATCAGGGGTCCAAACCGCATGACCAGTGATATGCTAGGGGAGGAGGATAGGGCGAGCTTCTTGTGTTCCCAGTTTTGCCCCTTTGCTAGGCATCTGGGGCGTTCCACCCTGGTGACTTCCTGTATCTGGCCCGTCGTCCTTGATCTGCTCGTGTCTTCTGGCCGGGATCCTGTACTGACAGTGTTTTCATGAAAATTTTGAGGAACGTAAGCATCCAGCTCCTTGCACAGTTCTGGGCACATGGAAATTGCTCTGTAAGCACTGTTGTTATTTTAACCTTTAGTCAATCCCCCTGCCCCAGCTCCACTTGATTGGTGTGGTTCTTCATGAAATCATTAGTGTGGACATTTTATGAAAGGTGGTTCAGACAGCTTTGCACTGGTTAAGAGATCAACCTGGAACCTCCTTCCTCCCCCACACTCTCCTCTAGAGTTGTCAGGAGCTTGATCTGCGAGTTTAATCAAAGAGTAACTCGTCATGAATGAAATTAATTGATTTGAGCATTTATTTCTTTTTGGACCTGCCTGGTGATCCGGAGTTTCCCTGACATCTTATGAAAACCTGGCCCCTCTGCTCTGAATAATCAGATCATCTTTAATTAAAAGGTTAATTGTGTTACTTTGGAATTTGCTTCTTTAGCTCTATGTTACCACAGATGTGCCCGCTAAATACATCCAGATGGGTGGGGGCTTTAGCCAAGGGATGTGGAAAGTTCTCTTTAAGTTAATTTCCGCTTGAACATCCTGGATCGGATTATATACGCTGCACAGACAACTTGCTTTGGGGGCTTCTCTCAATCCCTTAGCCATGCTTTAGTGCAGTGGTTGGCAAACTGTGGCTCGCAAGCCACGTGCGGCTCTTTGGCCCCTTGAGTGTGGCTCTTCCACAAAATACCACGGCCTGGGTGAGTCTATTTTGAAGAAGTGGCGTTAGAAGAAGTTTAAGTTTAAAAAATTTGGCTCTCAAAAGAAATTTCAATCGTTGTACTGTTGATATTTGGCTCTGTTGACTAATGAGTTTGCCGACCACTGCTTTAGTGGAAGGGAAAGACAGAGAAATACTTCTTGGAAAGTGAAAACTACTGAGCCACACTCCTGGGGCACATTGAGTGCACACGATGAAATCTGGGAAGTAAAACATGAAACTTTATAAAGTGAGCATGAAGTTGGAAGAATGTTGTCGGTTAGATGGCTGAGGATGACTGCGGTTGATTGGTCACGCGTGGTCTTGGAGACTCACTGTGAGGCCAGAGGGCCCCTGGGCGGAAGGTGGGAGGAACTGCCTCTGGCTGCTGATTGTAACTGGGAACAGTAAGCCCAGTGCCTGGGAGGTGAGCCTTCAGCCCCACTGCATGCTGGAAGCTTTTCACAGGTGCTCAACTACTGTGTGGAGATGAGGCTGTGAACCTCCTGGACAGTTTCCAGGGACGGGGGAAGACGGAAGGTTTCATAATGAACAACCCCCCTTCCCTTTCCTCTACTTGCGTTGATCTTACGGATTTCTGGACTCTGTAACAGATGTTGTTGGTGGCCTGGCCAGACCACCTTTAGTGCGCGTAAAGCTCGGCTACTGCATGGTTATTTGCTAATGCCTTTTATTTGTATCATTCACTGGAAGCTTCTGCCTCTCAGAGAGGAGCCCCCTAGCCTGGAGAAGACTGGGAGGCAACACCTCATCCTCCACCCTGGGGTGGCTCGGACCCGGTGACTGACATTTTTGACTGATGTCCAGGTTGGGTTATAAAACCCAGCCCTTTGCCTCCCGGCCCCACAAAGTCTATAGTGCATGTCACTCTGGAGCTCTCTGTGGGTTAGACTGGGCGGGGCTTGTGTCAGTCCTCATCTTTTCCTTTCCCAAGTGGCTTCCCTCACTGTGTGTGTGTGTGTGTGTGTGTGTGTGTGTGTGTGTGCGTGTGAAGCCTCACCCAAGGATATTTTTTCATTGATTTTCAGGGAGAGTAGAAGAGAGAAAGGGAAAAACAGAGAGAAAGCAATGCGAGAAAAACACATCGATTGGTTGCCTCCTGCATGAGCCCCCCCACCAGGGCTGGGGAGGAACCTACAATGAAGATTCATGCCCTTGACCAGAATCGAACCCCAGACTCTTTGGTCCACAGGCTGACACTCTATCTACTGAGCCAAACCGACCAGGGCTTCCCTCACTTTCTTACCAGTTTCTCGAGAGAGCATGTCCTCAGTTACTTGCACAGGACCCCCCCCCCCCCACCTCCCCAGGTGAGGCTCTTCTAAGGAGCATGACCCAAGAGGCTCTACTCTGCTTTTCTTCTCTGGCCTTTCGCGCTTTGCTCGGTGCGTGGAGTCTTTCTTGCCCTACTAGGTTCTTTGAGGGCTGGTTGTAGGTAGTGTTCATGTTTAGACTTCCACCAGTCCCCCCACCACTGTGCCAGCTCCTAATACATGCACATTGCTGGGCAAAAGGACACCTGAGCCCTGGCTAGCATGGTTCAGTGGTTGAGCATCAGCCTATGAACCAGGAGGTCATGGTTCTATTCCCAGTCAGGGCACCTGCCAGGGTTGCAAGCTTGATCCCCAGTGGGGGCATGCAGGAGGCAGCCAATCACTGATTTTCTCTTATCATTGATGTTTCTATATCCCTCTCCCTCTCTCTCTGAAATCAATGAAAATGATTTTTTTTTAAAAGGACAACTGAATGAGGGAAGGGGTATTTGCAGAGAGTGAGGGGGCTGACAGGTGACTTCTGATGTTGGTGTGGGATCTGGTGTTGGTAGCTTGGACAGCAACCCACAAGCAGGCAGTGGACAGAACATGGCTTTGCCCTTGTAAGGAAGACAGATTTGCATTTCTCATCTCAGTGGTGTCCTTGAAGCTGCCATGGGTGGAGGAAGGTGCTTCAGCCTTTGGTGCTGTGCCCCAGGCTCATGGACAGCTGGCCCCCAGGGGAAGTGGGAAGGTTGGCTGTGGCCATGTCCAGACCCCTAACTGCCACACCCTGGTGATGGGGTTCTGGTGCCCGTATCTCAGCTCATTCACCCTCGCCACTCAATTTTTGCTTTCCCACAATAAAATATTCAAAGTAAGATAGAACTCTGTGTTAGCCAGTGGTACTATGTGTTTGCTTTTCTACACAAAGTATGTAAATGTTTGCTTTGAATGGCAGGGCTGTCCCTTTTGGTTCGTTTTGTCTCAATTTTTGCTTTTCTTCTGCAAATTTGCCTAAATGTGTTGTTTTGAAGGTTTCAGATGCCAGGCTCAGATATTGGTAGTGGATTCATGAGGCATCCAGGAGGGTTTAAAAGAATTTGTGAAGGGTTTAAAAGAATTTGTTATACTTTTAATACTGGGCCATACACTGAGTTCTTGACTGGAAAGAGAAGGAAGAAAGAAAAGAAGCCTTGGTGATAACCAGCAGCCGGCAATAGTTCTGGAATATTCAAAGGTATTCATGCAAATCAGACAGCACTTGAAGAAATGCAGCCAATACCTTTTGCTTTGGGAACTCATTTGGCAGCAGGAAGTGCTAAGGAAGAGCATTTACTTATATTCTCTGCTTCCTGATATGTAAGGAATTCATTTCACTTGTAATTTAACAGAAACCCATTTTCTTTCCCTTTCAAAGGACATGGCCCCTCTGAGATGTAAAAGGTGGTGGGCGGCTGAAACTGCTCCTCTAAAAGTAAACTTCTTAGCAACCCTGCTAACAGTGACTGTGGAAAGGAAGAGATTGGGGTCAGCAGGGATCCTGGCAGTCGTCGAGCAGCCAGATCCCTCCAGGGGGAGTGAGAGGTGTCTAGACTTTGATACCTTTGAATTCCTGGTATGCTTCCAGATCATTGTTTGGCTCCTGCCTGCTTCTGCTGGAATTTACACAGTTCAGAGAGGTTTTTTTGGACCAATTCTCAGCTCCCCTTAAATCAACTGAAAAAGTGACCACTTTTATATTTATTCATTCGCTCGTCCTGCCTTCCCTGAGACTTCCTTATTTACCCAAGACAACTTCCATTTTCCTTTTATCCTGACTTTCGGAGTAATAGGTAGCCCAGTATGTTTGTCTTGTTTTATTTATTTTTTTATGTTTGCATCAGATCTTGACACAATACAGTCTCCAGTGTATATGTTGTTACTGAAATATAAAATATAAAATATTTGCCTATTTATCTTTTTCTCCTTAAACATTGATATTGCAGGTTCTATTTCTCTGTGTCTAAATCGAGGAGAAAACACTCTCAGTATTTCTGCCACCCATTGTAAAGATGTTAATTGAATACTTGGCCTCCTAAACCCCTAGAACCTCCAGGAGGGAATAGCTCACAGGCCCTGTCTTCAGAGAGTGTACATTCTGCCGAGGCAGATGGACATGAAAATTTCAGGGTAAAATGGGTTGTGATATCTGTGAACACAGGGAGCCCAAAGGACCTGTATTGGGGGGTGGGAAGACTTCCTTGGGTCTTCAAAGATAGAAGTTGGCTGCAACAAGGAGTGTGAATCTGTCCGTGCTGAGGTGGCCAGAGCAGAGAGAGGTCACATCTGTTTGGGAAAATATAATGACTTCAGTGTGAGAGCAGTGTAGTTCATATGGGAAGGTAAGAGAAGAAAGGGTGAGAGTAGAGGGTGAAAAGGTAGGTAGGTATGACTTTCCAAATGCCTTTGTCATGAAGTCAGGGGGCTCTCAGAAAAAAATTTAAGCAGGGGAAAAACTTGATCAGACTTTACTTTTAGCAAGCTTTTACTCTCGTTGGCCTTAACAATCAATCCATCGATCAGTCCACCAACCAATCAATCAGTCTGTTGGAGGTGTAATTACATAAACAGTAAAATGGCCAGATCTTAGTCAAGGCCAGTTTGGTCGATGAATTTTGGTAATTGTATGCCCTCATGTTACCACTGTTAACCTAGAAAGTTCTTCTGTGTCCCTGTCCATTCAATCACTTCCCTACACCTGCTTTCTGACTTTCATCTCCAGTTATGTCTTTCTTAGACTTCATGTGAATGATGATGGAATGGAGCTGGTAGAGAGGAAAATTTGAGGATGTAAAAGCAAGTTAATTGGGTGGAGCCAGTGCCTGGGAAGTCAGAATTGGATGGAATCTCGAGCAGGAGTGCCTGCTGGCTTTGAGGGAGGAGGAAGGATACAGAGAAAAGTGAGTTTGGGGCTGAACAGGAACTTGAAGGTCTTGTTGCATCATTCTTTGTGAAGTAGGTGAGGTTGTTTTTTTGAGAATAAAGGAAGAGGAAAGGAAGGTGACGAGCTCTAAGGACTGGGTAAAGTAGAGGAGGTTTGAAATAGCCTTTGAGAAGACTGCGTGAAGAGCTGAGCAGGTTTGCTGGACTGCTCTGAGGGCCTCTTGAGAATGGAGAGCATGAGTCTGTGATAACATCAGCTTTAGTGGACCTGTGGTTTTCGTCTTGGTGTTGAATATCCCGGGGAAAGAAGCAGAGGAGTTGATAGGTAGAAGGATCTGGGTTTGGGATTTGGTTGGGTGGGTGTATAAGAAAGTGCAAGGAAATTGAGATCATTGGCCAGGGACTGTTGATGGATGGAGGAGAAGGGAGGTCAAGATAGACGATGATCAGAGAAGTGGAACATAGAGGGATTGGAAAACTGAAGCATCATGTAAAATGGGAGTGTTGGTGTAATGGGAGAAGCTGGAGAAAGATCTCAATGGGAAGGCGGTTATAGAGGACAAAAGGAAGAGGAGTGAGGTGCTTGGAGGGCCTGTCAGAGGTAGAGAAGTTCTGATTGGTTCCAGGAAAGTCCAGGATGGACCTTTGAGAGGAAGCAGAAACAGAAAAGGAGGTTATAGAATGAGCGCAAGGAACTGACTAGGCTGGGTGCTCAGTGAATTCTAAGGTGACAGTTGGACTTGGCGTCTCAAAGAAGACTGAACCAGGTGACAGGGTCTTCAGTGAATGGGAGAAAATGCCTGGTTGACATGAGTGGAAGCTTCACCCACAGGTGGAGGACTTTTATTTTGACTTTGAGGAATAAGGAGGGGCTGCGTTTCCAACAAAAGTTTTAGTTTCAGCCTAGACAGGGAGAGAGGGTGCAGTGTGAAGTGATTTTGAGAGGTACAGTCGAAAGGGGGTGTACGGGGATGGCGATCAGGATGGGCATGTGGGTGTGTAAGATTGAGCGAAAGTATGGCTTGGGGGTCAGGAAGGACTAAACTAGAAATAGGGCTGAGAGGTGTGATGATGAGAATGGTTCTATGTTTCTCTTAGTCACCCTGAAGGTTGGGAGGTTCCAGTCTTTTCTCTGGAAGCAACTTGGGAAGTGTTCTGCTGGGCCTGAGAGGTGATGTCCGGATTTCTAACTTGGAGGGAGTTGTCTGTGCCTTCTCTTTTGTGAGTGATGACAGAGGATGGAGAGTCCATATAGCCAGGCGTCAGCACTGAAAGGCCTTTTATGGCTTCTGAATATTTTATGATCCTTTGATTTTCTAGGGGCCTGTCTACTGGAGAGGTGAATATTCTCAATGGCTTTTTTTTTTCTTTTTCTGGTTTCTGGAAAACAGAAGGGTAAGCTATTCTGTGGGGTTCAGTTCCGTTCATCACCTTCATAAAATGGGGTGATAAGCCAAGTCTGTTTCTTTAAAGCCAGTGAATAAATGTTTCATGTTTCAGAGCATGGAATTCCATTGGGGAATTTAAATACATTTCCTTTAAAGGCTTAAATGAAGGTGCTGCCTTTTTTTTTTTTTCATGAAAGTTTTATATATTTGGCCTATTTAATATTTTTCCTTAGGAAATAAAAGATGGCATTTTCTTAATTCCCTTCTAGAAAAGATGAGCCTTGATTATTTTGGCAAGGAAATACCCATGTGTGCTGTGGAAAAGGCTGGTGTTTGGGAATGTGAAAAATGTACTCTACCCCCCTGCCCCATTTCATCAAAGTGAATGAAAATAAATGAATATTTAATTTTTAATATTTTACTTCTTAAAAATATATTTTATTGATTTTTTGCAGAGAGGAAGGGAAAAGGATGGAGAGTTAGAAACATCGACGAGAGAGAAACATTGATCAGGTGCCTTCTGCACGCCCCTTACTGGGGATGTGCCCGTAACCAAGGTACATGCCCTTGACCGGAATCGAACTTGGGACCCTTCAGTCTGGGTGTTGACGCTCTACTGAGCCAAACTGGCCAGGGCTAATATTTTACTTTTTAATTGAATTTGTTGGGGTGACATTGGTTAATAAAATTACATAGGTTTCAGGTGTACAATTCTATGAAGAAATGAATATTTTAATGGAATTGGATATGATGAATGGATTTTAAAAAAATACATATTTTTAATTGATTTCAGAGAGAAAGGGAAAAGGAGAGAGAGAACTATCTAGGATGAGAATTATTGATCAGCCGCCTCCTGCACGCCCCCCATTGGGGATTGAGCCTATAACCCTGGCATGTGACCCCGATTGGAATCCTACCCAGGACCCTTCAATCCTCAGGCCAACGATCTATCCATTGAGCCAAACCAGCCAGGGCATGAATGGCTTTCTTTTGAATGCTTTAGTAGCTGAATGAAAAGTAATACTAGTATTTTGATTGTTTTTCCTATTCCCCCCTAAAAATGTGAACATTGCTTTTTGAAAGTAATATTGGAATCTGTAATAGCATTCCAATATTAGCAGCAGCGTCCATGAAGTATCGAAAGAATGGTTGAAAGACTGAGTAAAATATAAACAGGAAGGGCTAACTCAATACATAAATGCTAAGCCCAAATTGTTCTGGTGGTATAATATGAAAATGAGAGAGGAAAGAAAGTTAAGCCTAAGAAGCTGAACCAAAGGATGAGTGAAATCTTGGAGAAGCTCTGGAATGGCCATTTAAGGGCCAGACTAAAATGTTAGAATGGAGGGAAGTTCCTGGAAGAAATGACTGGAGTTGAGATAGGATGATAAAGAGGAAATAAGGCATGACCCAACTTAGGCATAAAGGGGAAGGAGAAAAGATTTTGTTCGCTGGAGTTGGGACTTGACATAAAAAGTGAAAACACACCGGATCCTGTTATTTTGGTAATTTCCAGAACCCTTTGTTTAAAGACAACGTATTCCCTTTCCCTTTCTAAGTATGAAAACAGACTCTTTCGTAAGAGTAGATGCTTTATCTCCGTTTGCTTCAAGCAGTATTTCCCAAAATGTGCTGCAGCGGATGCTGTTTGATCGTGCTGTTCAAAGGAAATAAGAAATTTGTGTTCAAATAAGTTTAAAAACGGGAGCAGGTGGAGGAGGGGTAAAGGATGGGGGGCATCTGTAATATCCTCAACGATAAAAATAAATTTTATAAAAAAGTACTGTGTTTAAAAAAGGTAAACAGGTTTATTGACTGCACCATTTCTCAGAGCCTTTGATATCAAACGCGCATTTTCGACCTTTTAAATTGCTGAACATCCATCGCTCTTCTTTTCGGAACTCTGATTTTGCTGTAGGTGGCGTGTATCTAGTTACAAATTCTCACCACCCCGTGCTCCCTTGTCACTAGAAGTGACCCCGTACCGGCCAGTGAGATAGAAGTCCAAGTCTCCACGGGGTGGGGGCTTCCAGGAAGCTATTGGTTTTGTCAGAGACGGGTCTGAGGAGGGGGGCACACACCTTTGCCTTGCCCTCTCCTCCCCTTTCCTGCCCCAAAGAGCTGTGGACAGCTTGTACCAGGAAAACAAGAGCCACTTGCCAAGAGCGGCAAATCAGAAAGACTCAGGGAGCTCAGGATGGCTTCATGCAGCTACTCTACCAGCCGTGGACTCTCTCTGTCTTTGGATTGATTGTTCTAGAAGGAAAATAAAGCCCTATTTGGTTACACTATTATAGTTGAGTTTCTGTTACATGCTGACTGCAAATCCTAACACATACCAGGGCGATGTAGTAAGCAGTAATTGAACTTATTTTAACCATGGAAACTTGTTTTGTTTTTGGAACCGGGTAGAAGACCCTTTGTGTAAAGCCGCCTTAAAGAATATGAAGAGAGCCCAGCCCATGTAGTTCAGTGAACGAGGAGGTCGAGGTTTGATTCCTGCCAGGTTACGTGCCTGGATTGTGGGCGTGATCCCCAGGAAGGGGTGTGCAGGAGGCAGCCAACCAATGATTCTCAGCATTGGAATTTATATTGCTCCATCCCCCTTTCTCTCTGAAATTAACAAAAGTGTATTTAAAAAAAATAATATGAATAGACAGATGCTCATATATGTATGTATTCAGTCCTTTTTCTAAAAGTATGAATTTTCTGATAGTCTTTGTGGAATTAGGATTTTGAATTTTGTTCTTTTTCTTCTATTCTCACCTCTTCCCTCATATGAGAAGTTTTGCTTTTCTTTTCTTAAAACTTTATAACTTTTATGCCTCTTATCAAAGCACTTTTTATAAACCAGTTTTTTTTTTCAAACTGAGATGGTTTTATTAGCTTATTCATGCCTTCTTTACACAGTAGAATTGTTCCGAAAATTTGAAGGCGAATTGACTCAGATGTACATTTATTTCCATCGTAACATTAGAGATTGTTTAGTTTCTTTTGAACGATTTTATTTTTGACTATGGCACTTAACACTTTTTCTGTCTTCACAAACTTAATGTTGTGTAAACCCACACCTCAGTGTCCTAGGGAAGCTCTTGTGAATGATTTTGGTAAAGTTAAAATTCTTGTAATTTGAACCTCCCATGATTGGTTTTCTTCTCTTCTGTAAATTGGATTTTCATAGTTTTTTTTTTTTTTTAAGTGTTAGGCTAAATTCTCTGACAAAAGCATTTTCAAATCTTGTAGTTTTTTTTTTTTTTAAAAAAGACACTTATGTCATTTAAGTTATTTTTTTAGATCTCTATTCTATATATATAAAAGGCCAGTGACCAGAATGACATAATGACCGGTCGCTATGACACCCACTGCGGCCAGTGAACCAGCCCAATTGGGAGATAGGGCTGGTAGGCCACCTCCTGAGGCCCCACCCCCAGCCAGCCCCGCCCCTGATCGGCCTCTCCCACCCCGGTAGAGGGCGGGGCAGCTGGCCAACCTCTTGCAGCCTCTTCTCCCAGCTGGCCCCACCCCAGATGGGCCCCCACCACCTAAATCAGGGGCAGAGCCATCCAGCCAACTGCCTGTGGTCCCTCCCCCTGGCCGGCCTGCCCCTTATTGGCTCCTACTGCCCAATCAGCCCACAGCCCCTGCCCCCAGCCAGCTCTGTCCTCTATCAAGTGCCCAACTCCAATTGGGCAGGGCTGGTCAGCCAATCACCCATGTCCCTCCCCTAGGCTGCTGGCCTCCAATCGGCTCCCCCACCCCTTTTGGGGGTGTGGCAAGCCAGCCCACTGCCCACAGCTTCTCCCCACAGCTGGCGCCACCCATAATTAGACCAGCCCAATTGGGGGTGGAGCTCCCTGGACTGCACCTTTGCACCAATTCCTGCACTGGGCCTCTAGTAGAATATAAAATCAGAATGTTAAAGTTGAAGGGGACCTCAGCAAGTGAGTATAACATCCAGATTCTTCAGACTGAGAACTTAACTAACTCGATGTGGACTCAAATGATGGCAGAACTAGGTCTCCATCCTATGAGTCTGGGTCACTCTGGTGATGGCCCAACAATAGCATTGTAGGAAGTTATGCAATTTGCTTCATTGGTCTGACCTCAGACATTAAATATCCTTCTTATGATGTTGGGAGCATGTAATATCCTTTAGTGGGATTCAGGTAGAAGAAAAAGTGATAAGAACTCTAGAGGCTGGACTTACTTTTATTATAATGGATTTAGAACACATTATGGATTTTCCTGTAGACTTTGGAAAGATGAAGTGTTTATTAAATTTAAATTATGGGGAAGCCGAAGCTCAGATCAATGAAATATATTGTACATATAACTTCATACATTGTTATTTTTTCCTGATGTTGTTAAGGCCATTATCAGAAGCAGCAGCATCAAGATACTTACACATGCCGAGACAGGTTTGGCTCAGTGGATAGAGCGTCGGACTGCGGACTGAAGGGTCCCGGGTTCGATTCCTGTCAGGGGCATGTACCTTGGTTGCAGGCACATCCCCAGTAGGGGGTGTGCGGGAGGCAGCTGATCGATGTTTCTCTCTCATCGATGTTTCTGATTTTCTATCCCTCTCCCTTCCGCTCTGTAAAAAATCAATAAAGTATATTTTTAAAAAAAGACACTTAAGCCATTTGCATGTCATTTGAAATGAACAAATATTTCTTAGGATATAGAATTTGAGGATATTGTCATTTTGAAGTAAGGAAAGTAGGCTAAGTAGGAGATGGGGAGATGAGGAGGGAGGTGGGAATGAGAACATGTTTTGACCTGAAAACTCTAGTGAAGTGGACTATTTTAAAATAAACTTTTATCATTGGTAACAGTATTTTAAAAAATACATTTTTATTGACTTCAGAGAGGAGAGGAGAGGGAGATAGAAACATCAATGATGAAAGAAAATCATTGATTGGCTACCTCCTGCACAATCCCTGCTGAGGATCCAGCCCACAACCCAGGCATTTGCCCATGACCAGAATTGAACTTGGGACCCTTCAGTCCGCAGACTGATGCTCTATCCACTGAGCCAAACTGGCTAGGGCAATAACAGTATTTAGTTGTATTAAACTTCTTTTTTTCTCAAGTTGCTTGAATAAGAGACTATTCTTTTGATTTTTATTCAATTTTTAGTTTAATATTCTGTTAAATATAGCTAATATTTATTCTTGTGTTTATTTATTAAAAAAATATTTCTTGAGCACCTTATATGTGCAAGATGCCATACCAAGAGATTTTTGAAATTAACAAGATGGATTGGACAATAATTGAACTTGAAGAAACTTTTAGGATAATTGGAAAGGTAAAAAACACACACAAAACTCTCTCGCTTATAGGTAAGGTAACTTGGATCTGAATAAGCCAAGTTGAGGAGTGCGGGGTTTCTGTAGGCAGTCAGCATCCTCTGTGCATAGAAGCAGGACTTCATCAGATGTAGGTGAAGCTGGTCTCATAGAGAGAGGGGGTGGAGTTGAGTGCATTCTTAATAGGGAGGGAAGGCATGCAGAGACCAGCTGGGAGGCTCTGACAATTGCATAAGGAGTTTAAGTTGGATGACAGGAGTTAGCGGGGAGGTGGGTAAATAGGAGATGTTTTGGAGAGGCAATCATCAGAACCTAATTAAGTGGCTGGGAGTTAGGGATGAGGAGTGTTGCCAGTATTACTAAGGTTTAAAAATTTTTAATTTGAATTCATTTTTTAGTAGGTGTCACATTCACATGGGTCATAATCCAAAAGGGTGTATACTGTTTTCCTCTTACCTCTGTCTCATTGTCTCACTCGCCAAAAATTGTCAGTAATGCCATCATTTCTTAGGTATGCTTTTAATGCTTATATAAGCAGATACATGAGTGTGGGTAATTATTCTCTATCTTTTTATTCTACATAATAAGTCTTTTTTTAGTGATGCCTTGGAGTGTTTTAAGGTTTTTCTTCATATAAGACTTGTGCTTTTCTTGTTAAGCTTATTGCTGGATATTTTACTTTTTATTTAGTAGCCATCATGAATGAAGTCTTTTCTTCTATTACCTATATACCGGGAGCTCAGTGCACGAAATTCATGCGCAGGAAGGTTTCCTAGGCCTGGCCAGCAATCAGGGCCGATCTGTGGGGCGACTGGTGGGGAGATCGGTGTGTGTGTGTGTGGGGGGGTGGCCTGCTGGCACCTGCCTTGGCTGGCCTGGGGCTTGCAGGCTGGGGGAAGATTCTGTGTTGAGCGCCTGCCCCCTGGTGGTCAGTGTGCATCGTAGCGACCGGTCATTCTACCAGTCATTCTGCTGTTCGGTCAATGTGCATATTAGGCTTTTAAAATATAGGACTAGAGGCTCAGTGCACGAAATTTGTGCATGGGTAGGGTCCTTAGCAGTGCCAGCTGCCAGCTGGGGCCTCCCTCCCCCAGCTGCCAGCTCCTGGCCAGGGCCTGCTTTCATTCCATGCTACCCCCTGGTGGTCAGTGCATGTCATAGGGAGCGATGGAATTGATCTCCCAGTTGAACTTCCGAGAGGACACGTAGCATATTAGCCTTTTATCCTCCCACTGTCCAACTGGCCGCTATGATATGCACTGACCATCAGGGGGCAGTTGCTCAAAGCAGGATTTGCCGAGCTGCAGTCACTTGGCATTGGCGGTTCTTGGGTGACAAACCCTGAAACCAGAGACGGGGGAGCCCAATTCCTCACAGGGCTGTGCGATTCCACCTTCGGCTGGGGTTATGTTGTTGCTGGGGCACTGTCAGCCCCGAATCTGGTTTACTGCACACTTGCGTTTGCCTTCCACTCCTTGTATGACAGCAACTTTGCGGAGTTCCCTCTCGCACTCTGGGACCCCTCAGGAGATGTCAAAGAGCTGGTTTCTGCCCGATCCCCACAGGCCAGGCCAAGGGGCCCCTCCTGCTGGAGAGACCCTGCTCACTCTGCAGATGGTAGGGAGGGGCCCTGGGAGGTTGGATCATGGGCATGTCTGGTCCATTTCCCCTAGTCCCACCCTGACGGCCACCTTCTAATTAATTTCTTTTCAGTGTGCACGAATCCATGCACCGGGTCACTAGTGTTTTATAACTGGTTATTTTTTGTCTCTATTAAAGCTACATGTTTTCTGTATTAATTTTGTATCAGTAAACTTTTTCCTTGTGTAATTACATTGGTTGGAATCTCCAGATCCTTGTTAAAAAAAATGGTGATAAATTACATTCTTATTTTGTTCCTGCTTAGAATTTCTCTGTTAAGTGTGATGATTTCATATCAAGATATATTTTATTATGTTAGAAAAAGTGTTTATCTCCTTCTCTATCTTTTTTTTTCCTTCCAGGAATGGATGTTGACTAATATCAGATGTCTTTTCAGTACCATGGCAGTGATATATGACTTATCATTGAAAATATTTCTTTTTAATCCTCGTTGGATGTGAAGGTGCTAAACAAAATTGTTCAGGGTTGGATGTCTCTATGATCCTACTGTACAACTTATCTATTTAAAAAATATTTATTTTTAGAGAGAGAAGGAGGAAGAAGAGGAGAGAAACATCAAGGTGTGAGAGACTTCAGTTGGTTGCCTCCTGTATGCCCCCTACTGGTGATCAAGCCTGCAACCCAGTCATGTGCCCTGACTGGGAATCGAACCAGCGACATTTCAGTGCATGGGACGATGCCCAACCAACTGAGCCATACTGGCCAAGGCTGTACAACTCATCTCTTATCAAGTGCTACCAATATTTAATAGATTGACTTTGGCTAATGGTTTTGATATGTCCATCTTCTCTGTCAACACCTTTTGGTAGCTTCAAGTTAAATCTCTAGTGTAGATGAAGTTAAATGAGTGTAAATGACAATTCTGGGCATTATTAGTCTTGTAAGTCTGAGGTGGATGCTAGGGCCTTTGTCTTCAGAATCAGAGTAGAATATTTGGTGTGAGGAGGAATGGCTCACGTGATAATTATTGCCTGGAGCATGCAGATAACTTTTAAAAGTCACCTTGATGTATGAGTCATTGCTGAGACTCTCCATTAGTGGTTCTTTTTCCAGGCAGGTTACCATAGCTGCCAAATGGACAGGATGCTTTGTTATGTGTTGCCTGTTTTAAAAAAATCAATAAGTCTGAATTAAAGTTTTGTAAGGACCTAAGTGCTCACTTTCTGTGGAGTTTTAAATAACATCTTCAAGTCTCTCTCTCTCTTTCTCTTTTTTAAAGCTATTTGTGCCTTAAGAATAGAAGATGATTATTTTAATTGTGACTAACCTGATCTCAACCCTTGGGAACTTAATGACCTTATTTTTACTGATGGTGGCTCATGTTTAAGTTATTCCCTGTTTGTGTTCTTCATTTTGTCCATGCAATCTATGTTTTGTGGGGTTTAAAAAATTTATTCATTACCTGTAAGGCAGATCCTCTCTGTTCTCGACTAAGGGTTAGGTAAGGATTGGGGTGGGTAAGAGAAACTCAAGGCATGAACATACACTGGTATAAGAATTTGCAGGCTACTAAGCTCTTTGCCTGGTAGAAGTAGAACTCCTTGTTCATTCACTCTGCCTCTTTACCCGTGGCTTAGATAATGTGTTTCTGGTTAATTACTGCATCTCTGTACCAGAAAAGCTCAACCAGAGATAAAGGCCAGAGGCAGGTACATGATTGCAACAGGAATGATAGTTGCAGCTTAATGGTGACTCTGAAATTGTAACAGGAGAATAAGGGCCAAAGGGGCAAGCCCTTTTCAACTGGCCATGAGGGTTATATTAATATCCTATATAATAAAAGGCTAATATGCAAATTGACCAAACGGTGGAATGACCGATTGCTATGATGCGCACTGACCACCAGAGGGCAGACGCTCAATGCAGGAGCTGCCCCCTGGTGGTCAGTGTGACCCCACACAGGAAGCGCCACTCAGCCAGAAGCCCTGAGCTGGGCTCATGGCTGGTGAGCGCAGCAGTGGTGGCGGGAGCCTCTACAGCATTTGCAGCGGTGCTAAGGATGTCCAACTGCTCCCCAGGGGAGAGGGCCTAAGCCAGCAGTCGGACACCCCCTGAGGGCTCCCGGACTGTGAGAGGGCACAGGCTGGGCTGAGAGATACCCCCTCCCCTGAGTGCATGAATTTCATGCACCAGGCCTCTCGTAGTACAATATAGTAGTTAGGATGACCCTGGGCATTTGAGGAAAGCAAATTTGACATAATTTATGAAGGCAGAGGGGTGTGTACAGTAAGTTTTAGACTCAGTTATTAGGTACATTTACCAAGCCAAGATTGAAGAGTATAGATTCCTGTTAACAAAGGAGCTTCAAAGATTTGTTCTAAGAACTTCCAACTTCCAGCTAGTTAAATAGTTGTTGGCCAAGTTTTCCTTTAGAAATTAATTTTATAAGACTATGTGGTTGGAAATATCCTGGAATTTCTGTTAGATATAATAATGGCATTTAGTTCTGATGGTAGTTGGAAAGTTTCAGATTCAACTTTTGTAATGAATAGAGTTTTAATCTACTTTAGATCCCAAATGTCAGTTATGTATCATTCAGATGTCAGATTAATAACTTTTGCATGAGAATAACTCTCAAAGTAGTCTGCATAGCATTGTCTATCCATACCACTTCTCAGACCAGTCATGAATCTTTCCAGTAATTCTGCATCATTTTCACTTGTCTTATATTACATTCGATTCTTAAATATATTGGCTTTCCAAATATGTTTATAGCATATGTGCTGGAAATTTTCCCGACTTTCTATTTCTGTAATCCAGAATTTGTAGTAGCTTCATGAGGAAGCGAGATGAAGTTTTCAGTTTATTTCAGGGTTTCTCAACCTTATCTCTATTGGCATTTTGGGCTGGATAATTCTTTGTTGTGGAGAGCTCTCCTATGTGTTGAAGGATGTTTCGCAGTATCCTGACCTCTACCCACTGGATAATTCTTCGTTGTGGAGAGCTCTCCTATGTGTTGAAGGATATTTCGCAGTATCCTGACCTCTACCCACTAGATGCCAATAGTACCTCCCCTGGTTATGACAACCAAAAATGTTTCCAGATGTTGCAAATATCCCCCAGGAGGAAAAATTACCCCTGGTCGAGCTGCTAGTTTATGCTATACAAATAATTGCCTTGAGGTTAGATATGTCGGCTTTGTTACTATAAAAAAATGAACAAACTTTTGTTGAATATTAATTATAAGACCATTCCAGCTCAAAGCCAAGTGTACAGAGGAAGTATTCCTGTCCTCAAAGAAAACGTACCCATGAACAAATGACTGTAACACTATGTAATCTAGGCTGTAATAGATACAAACATGAGGCAGTGACTGCCTCTGCCAGAAAGAGGTCTGCAAAAGTGCAATGGAGAGAGGATATATTTGACTTGGGCATTGAAGGATGAGTAGGAGTTCACCAGAGTGAGTGTGCAGCAGCTTTCACACCAGACAGGTCATTACAAGTAAAGGCTAAGTGGCTCTGTCTTACCGTCTGCCTTGGGCTTCATGCTTGTCCCAGCACAGTGATGAATAGCATCACTAGAGCATTTTCACTCTCAAAAATGCTCTAGTTTGAACAGTAAATTACACGGTCACTCTGGTAAAGGGCTTCACTACTTGAAAGTGGGAGAATGATGTATTTGTCGTGAAGTGAGTTCTCTCATGTTATCAGAGTGTAGTTTGGGGTGGAAAGAGATGTGGGAAGGGTCTTGCATGCCATATTACCAAGATTGGACTTGTTTTGGACATTCTGGGAACCATCTCAAAGCCCCCAGGTAAGGGAGCGTGTTAGGAAGATAGCCACAGGGAACACACACGTTCTGGACCCTTGAGAAGTTTGGGTCTGATTCATATGGTGTGTGCTCCCCCCGCCCCCAAATACTTCCTCTTAGAGAAAATAGTTCCCCGAGAAGTTATGCTTGGCCAAATTTTGCTTGGTTACAGCCAGGTACTGTATGCAACTGTGTGACTTTTAGCTGAGTTTCTTCAAGAAATGTATAAAGGAGACTATTTAGGGGATTCATATTGATTTTTTCCCTAACTTATGAATTAAAGAAGTTTTGCTTTGTTACTGCAATTTGAATGGATGGTGACTATTTTCGTGAGAGAGGGGGGGGGGGAGAGAAGAGAGAGAGAAGAGAAGAGAGAGAGAAGAGAAGAGAGAGAGAGAGAGAGAGAGAGAGAGAGGAAAGGAAAGGAGATGGAGGGAGGAATGGTGGTGATGGGGGGAATTACCTAATTCAGTAGTTGGCAAAGTACATCCTGTGAGTGAAACCTGGCCTGCTGCTTGTGTTTGTTAATAAAGTTTTATTGGAACACAGCCACAGTTATTCATTTACTGTCCTCTGTAGCTGCTTTAGTGTTATAGGCAGAGTTGAATATTTGTGTCAGTTACCCTGTGGCCTGCAGTGCCTAAATGACTGGCCTTTTATTTATTTATTTTAAAATATATATATTTTTATTGATTTTAGAGAGGAAGCAAGAGGGAGAGAGAAATGATGAGATAAAATCATTGATTGACTGCCTCCTGCACGCCCCATACTGGGGATCTAGCCAGCAACCCTAGCATGTGCCCTTGACTGGAACCGAACCCAGGACTCTTTAGTCTGCAGGCCAACGCTCTATCTGTTGAGCCAAACTGGGTAGGGCATGACTGGCCTTTTGATCCAACTGAATTCTATAAAATTCTCATAAAATCACCACGTCACTCAAATACTTTTCACAACTTCAGTCTGATTAAGATAGATACACAAATGGACTAAATTATGCTGTTTTCACTAGGTGCATTTGTTCCATGCGGGGCTTGGGTTTTCAACGTTAAGTAGAAATTTCGTTACCTGCCTGCCAGAGAGAGAGAGAGAGATGCATTCTAGAACTTGGCTTTTCCGTCTAACAGGAGGCCTTGAACTCACTCACTGGATCTGTTCCTTGGAGATGCTGCCAAGGCTCAGACCGGCTGAGAGGGGGCTGTCCGCTCTGGGCGCCACCACACCGCCGCTCTGTCAGCGAGGAGCCTGTCTCGCAGCTTTCCTTTTTCAACTTCAAGGGTTTTTTTTGTTCTGTTTTATGTTTTTTTTTAAAAGTAAAGTGTTGTTTACCATA
Source organism: Antrozous pallidus (assembly GCA_027563665.1). Taxonomy (NCBI): domain Eukaryota; kingdom Metazoa; phylum Chordata; class Mammalia; order Chiroptera; family Vespertilionidae; genus Antrozous; species Antrozous pallidus. The sequence continues at coordinate 49,534,686 of CM050524.1, read as the reverse complement.
GATTTGTTTAGTTTTTAAAAAATACAAGAAGAAAAAGAGGTTGGTTTTTTTTGGTTGGCCTAGGTCAGTGGTCAGCAAACTCATTAGTCAACAGAGCCAAATGTCAACAGTACGATGATTGAAATTTCTTTTGAGAGTGAAATTTTTTAAACTTCTTCTAACGCCACATCTTCAAAATAGACTCGCCCAGGCCGTGGTATTTTGTGGAAGAGCCACACTTAAGGGGCCAAAGAGCCGCATGTGGCTTGTGAGCCCCAGTTTGCCGACCACGGGCCTAGTTCATTTCCTCCTCATTCTGTGTCTTTCCTCGTTTTAATGGCCATGTTTATTTCTTTACTGCCCTTCAAGGTGACACTTGCACTGGGATTAGTGTCAAGCTGCACACCAGTGTTGGGTAGAAACTGGACCTTTGGGGAGAGCACCAGGTACAGAAAGACAATTAGCCAGCGGCAGTGTTAATGAGCTAGACTTGGTAGCCTTGCCCCTCTTTTCTTTACCAGTCTGGGTGGCTCAGGTTTTTGTGGGATTTGGGTGCTTGCCTTCAGGGATTCTTCAAGAAAAGGAGAGTGGTTACCCTAGAAAACCTGCTCAGATAAAACGAAGAATGCCTTTCAGCCCTTTATGGCCCTGGGCCCTGCATCCTGTTCCTTCTTCGTGTTCCCAGGAGGGTGTCCTTTATCTTCATTTGCTTTCAAAGCTGCAGGTGACTTTTACACCCCGTGCAACCCTCACATTAAGTGCCTGAGATTTCCCTGCCGCTTCCTGGTTTCACTTTAAAATAGCTTCTGCTCTGTGCCCTAGAATGTTCGAGTTGCGGGTAGCCAGAAGCTGCATCTCACAGTCAAGGAGGTGTCACCAGACTCGTGTGCAGAGCTGAGATGGAGAATTCCACCTAGCGAGACAGCCAGAGGGAGCCAGCTGGGGACCAGCTCACCAGACACTTTGAAAACTGACACCCCCACAACCTTGCTCTGCCATTCTTCTCTTTCCTCCCACCTTTTAAAAAATTAATAGACTTCATTTTTTCTTAAAACAACAGTTTTAGATTCCCACCCCCTCACCCACCAAAAAAACAATTAAGCAGAGAGTACAGAGAGTTCCTGACACTTTCCACTGTACCCGCACAGCCTCTCTGTTAAGAACATTTTATATTAATGTGGTACATTTGTGACAACTAATGAGCCAGTATTGACACTCGATCATTACAGATGTATGTAGTTCATTTAGAGTCTGTATTTTTACCCAGTGTCCTTTTTCTGTCCCAGAGTTCCATCCTGCATAGCACATTGCATTTCTGAGCCTCGTCTCCTAGGCTCCCGGTGGTGACAGTATGTCAGACTTCCATGTTTTTATGTCTTTGACAGTTTTGAGGAGTGCTGGTCAGTTCTTAGGGGTAGTTTCTTTTGCCATTAGTCATAGAAGCTTCACTCATTTCCAAAGATACATCAGTGAGTTGCTTATGTATTTGTACTACAGCCAGTTTTCTCACCATAGCCTGCATTCTTTCCTTGGACCCTTGGATCTCATAAATTATTAACTTTCTTTTTTAAAAAATATTTTATTGATTTATTTTACAGAGAGGAAAGGAGAGAGATAGACAGAAACATCGACCCTGCCTCCTGCACACCCCTTACCGGAGATGTGCTCACAACCAAAGTACATGCCCTTGACCGGAACCTGGGACCCTCCAGCCCTCAGGCCAATGCTCTATCCACTGAACCACACCGGTTTCGGCAATTATTAACTTTTTAAATTTCCATCCATCAGAGTTCCCTGTGTTGTATAGTTCTAGAGGTTTTGACAAATGCAGGTCCTATACCCTCCGTGATGGTGTCATACAGAACAGTCTCACCTCTATAAAATATCCCGTGCTCCACCTGTTTATCTCTCCCCTTTCCCTCCCAAATCATTGGCAGCCACTGATGTGCTTACTTTCTCTATAGCTTTACCATTCCACCTTCCACTTTAAGAAAGTTTTTGCATTTGAATCTCTTTAGGGAGTACCCACTGAAGATTGCCGGCCATTCAGAGCTCTCACGGTCATTATTCTGCTCTTCTGGGAGGTGCAGGAGGTTGGACAACTCTTTGGAACAAACGAGCATAATGTTGATAGCTAAAAGGCATTACCTTGAGAACACCTCCTTTCACTGCAGTGTGTGCTGTGGGTGCCATTATCCTTCCATACAGGGTGCATTCAAGCTTCCTGCACACCGAGGCCTGATGGATGGTATGCCCTGACCTCTAGGTTACTGGGCTCCATGTACTCAGCAAGCCATTTCAGAGACAGGCTCTGGAAGACAGAGTCCATGGAAGAGTGATCTTGCCAAGTGTCCTGACCCGGCAGGGCATCCTGGGTAGAGGGTGCAGTGTGAGTAAAAGCCCAGAGTTGGGGAATGGAATGGTTTTCAGGAATTATAGGTATTTGACCTATGGTGTGATCAGGTGGGGTTAGGAGGCAAATGCCCTCCAGGCTATGAGAATCTCATACTGTGGAGTTTGACTTCATTCTACAGATCAGAAGGCACACTTTTGGGGCCCATCTATGTGTTTTGTTTTCAAGTGTGTGCAGGCATAAAATGCCATGATTTAAAACTCAAATGTTTTAGTTTAAAATTTGCATACACACACACACACACACACACACACACACACACACACACACTAATCTGGCCACTCAGTGTAAATCCTATATAATAAAAGGTTGATATGCAAATTTTCCCCTCGACCAGAAGTTCGACCAGTAGGCAGGCTGGCCAACCACCCATGTTTTCTCTACCTGGCCAGGCTGGCCGAATTCCACCCATGCACAAATTCATGCACCAGGCCTCTAACACACACACACACACACACACACACACACACACACACACTCTGAGTGGCCAGATTGTTATGATCTCTGAATGCATAATAATCTGGCCACTCGGTGTGTGTGTGTGTGTATCACTGATTAAAATTTTCTGGGAGAATTAGATGATTGAGCAGCGGCAGGCCTGCATTCCACAAGGCATTAAAAAACGGGGTGTATGTGCTCCTTTGCTGTGGCCTTGCCCACCTACTCCACTCACTGACTTTGCGTCTCTCATCCTTACAGATGTGGCCACTTAGCTGGAAGCAATGGGACCAGGGACTTGCTCACTTCCATTTGGTTCTGTTTAGCCAGCAGGTGTACCAACAGTGACCACCTTGTCATCTCATTAGCCCTTTTCCTTTCTCTGGCGATTTTCCATTCCAAACACTTTAGGTGAAAACCAGCTTGAACACATGGCTTCTAAGAGGGCTTATTTAATTCTCCAGGAGACTTGTCTTGCTGTCTTTTTTAACTTTGTCATAATTACTGTTTTTAAAAAACTCAAGCAGAAGGTTTAAAATAATAGCATAACAGCTAAGTAAATTGTCAGTGTTTTTAATAACAGGATTGCTTTTATGCTTGGAAAGGAACATTCACAGTTAGCTGTTCTTTTCAGTTATTATTCACATTATCAAAATTGTGCATATCAACACCTAGTGTTTCTTAAACCTTAAATCAACTTGTAGTTATTATTTTATTTAGAAACAAACCATCTTTTAGGTTAAAAGTGGTTTCACTTATTTATTAACTAACATTCACTTAATTTCTAAATTTAATACAAGTTCTTAAGGCTCTTAGCACCATTCACTAGGGGGAGGAGTTATCCAACTGTACACATTACACGTATCTGCAACCAGGTGTCTGTCCTAAACCATCACGTAAATTAACAGGGGCGCTCGGGCTCACCAGTATGTTTTTATCTGCAATCAAGAAGCAAGGAGCCGAACTGGTTTGGCTCAGTGGATAGAGCGTCGGCCTGCAGACTAAAAGGTCCCAGGTTCGATTCCAGTCAAGGGCATGTACCTTGGCTGTGGGCACATCCCCAGTTGGAGGTGTGCAAGAGGCAGCTGATCGATGTTTCTCTCCCATCGATGTTTCTGACTTTCTATCCCTCTCCCTTCTTCTATGTGAAAAATCAATAAAATATATTTTAAAAAAAGAAGCAAGGATTTATTCTTTTCATCTTCTGTAAGATAGCAAGAACCCCCTCATTCCTAGCTTTTCATGACCAAGACTGACTGATTTCCTCATCTGGTTAGGACTCTGGGGGAGGCAGGTTCTTAAATTTAATTTATTTTTAAAATATATTTTATGATTTTTTTACAGAGAGGAAGAGAGAGGGATAGAAAGTCAGACACATTGATAAGAGAGAAACATCGATCAGCTACCTCTTGCACACCCCCTCCTGGGGATGTGTCCCTAACTAAGGAAATGCCCTTGACCGGAATCGAACCTGGGACCTTTCAGTCCACAGGACGACACTCTATCCACTGAGCCAAACCGGTTTAGGCAGGTTCCTGAATTTTAATTCCTGTTCACTGGCCCTTGCTCCCACCTCCCATGGCACTGGGGCGCTGTCGTGTGACTTTATGGTCCAGTGGAATGCTGAGCTGTGGCTGCAGTGATTCTGACTTTGTTTTCTCTTACTCTCCAGTGTCCTGTCACCTTCCCAGAGTCACATTATTGATGTGCACAGCGATGCAAGGAGACAAAGTCTCGCATTCCTCAGAATTAATGCTTTTGGAGAGGCTTGAGCTAGATTTCTCAAAATCTCAATATTAGAGCAAAATGTTTAACTGCATATATTTGGTCTGTGCATTTCTTAACAGGAGTTGAGGGCTACAATAAAAATCTTTACTAAACAGTTAAAATGTGAAAGGAGAGAAAAGAGGTCATTTCAGCGAAAGGGCCAGGTGGATGAGTAAACACAATTGGGTTCTTTGGCGAGAACCCCAAAACCTGCTTGTCTTGGTTTTGTTACTTGGATAGAGCAAGGGAGATTAACAGGTGCCTGAGAATTAATTAGTCACGGATTTATAAAGCTTTTATGGCAGGGGAAAAGGTGATTGTGCAAGTGTCCACTTCACTTTTTAAGAGTGTTGAGTTTACATTTTTATTGCACTGATGAACATATGCAGGGAGGAGCTGTGGACTGTGGAAAATGATCATTTTGGGGGATGGGTGGGACAGGACTGAGAGTCAATTTTGGGGGAGGTCTGGTGCTGGAAGCATGATAATACTCCTGCTGGAGCTCTTGCTACACTTGACCTCTCTGTTTTTAGAGGTAGGAGTCAGGCCACCCACTCTGAAACCTGCCGAATCCAGCCACCAGGAAGATAAACGGAGAAGGAACAGGTTATGGTTACTCTAGAATGAGGAAATCTGTGGACAGGAAGCTGTATAAAATATGCACGTTGGTTTTAACATGTTGACTAATTCTGGAACATTCTAGGGGGGCTTAATCACAAGGAACAACAACAGCCTGTAATTATTAGAATTGAGAGTCTAGGTCAGTGCTTGGCAAACTCATTAGTCAACAGAGCTGCAGTTTGCTGACCACTGTTCTAGGCTCTCTGAGTTCAACTCAGTATCAGTGGACCCAGGATTGTGTGTTTTAGCTTTTTTGATAGAATTCGAACAGTGCTGGTGAGGGTAAATAAAAACTTGTGTGTTTAGTTACTGATTTGCTGGAGATAGTACTGGATCCATGCTGAGTTCCCCCTCCTCCCCAGCTTCACTGAGATATAATTGATATACAACAATGTATAAGTTTAAGGTGTAAAAAGTGATGAATTAGTATGTGTATATATTGAATAATGATCATAATAAGACTAGTTAACATATCACTTCATATAATTTTAGGGAGGGGTAAGGACAGTTAAGATTTACTCTCTCAGCAACTTTCAAGTACATCATACTGTATTGTTAAGTATAGTCACCATGCTATACATTGGAACCTCAGATGTATTCATCTTATAACTCAAAGTTTACACCCTTTTACCAACATCCCCTATTTCTCCCACTCCCTATTTCAACCACCATTCTACTCTCTGTTTCTATGAGTTTGGCTTTTTTAAGATTCTGTCTATGGGATCACACAGATTTGTCTTTCTCTGACTGTTTTTCCTTAATAGAATGCCCTCAAGGTCCATCCATATTGAGGGACGTTGCATGGTTGGTCATCAAAGAATTTGAGGACAGGAGTTAGGAGAGGAGAGAGAGAGGGGTTAGAAAAACTGCAGAGCATGGCAACTCTTATTTGTGTTCTATATATTTATATTTCCTGTTACCAGTCAATAGCTACTTACTCAGAAATGCTGCATTCAAAGCATCATGCTAGATGCAGCTGTAGATACATTAGAAAACACAACAGACACACTCTTGAACACAGGAAGCTTACATTCTAGTGCAATCCTGCCAATAAACCTACAATGATGGAGGAGAACTATAGGTATACTGTCCAATATAATAACCAGTGGCCACATGTAACTACTGAGCACTTGAAATGTGAGTATCATGGCCAGCCCGCCTGGCTCAATGGTTGAGCATCGACCTATGAACCAGGAGGTCACGGTTCTATTCTGGGTCAGGGCACATGCCTGGGTTGTGGACTCAATCCCCAGTGTGGGACGTGCAGGAGGCAGCTAACCAATGATTCTTTCTCATCATTGATGTTTCTCTCTCTCCCTTCCTCTCTGAAATCAATAAAAATATATTTTTAAAAAAGAAGGAATGTGGGTAGCATGACAGAAGAACTAAATTTTAAATTTTATGAAATTTTAATATGAGTTGAAATAGCCACATGTGGCTGGTGATCTCTCAGGTAGCAGTTATTATAGCAGGTCAAGTGGATCCTAATAATCCTATTTAGATGTCTCATTCCAGGAAATTAGAATCCTGGGCTCAAATATTCCCACCTATTGAGAAATGAGAGTCCCACCTCAAATATACTTTTGCTGTGACATTTCCCAAAGTAAGCTCCATGGAACACTAGTCCCGTAAGATAAACTGCCAAGGAAACATCCTGTGTTTAGTGAGTTTGGAAAACACTGCCTTCTGCCATGTCCTCGTGGAACTACACAGTGAACACAGCGTCCGTATTTATAGAGGCTGACAAGTCATGCAGTAGAGAAACGGATGTGTGGTTCAGTTTCAGTTTGGCTGGATTTCTCAGATTCAGCTGATGAGATTCTCATATTCACTGACACCTGTCATCACACAGAACACTTGGGGAAATGCTGCTCCAGGGGGAGACAGCTGAGCTTCCTTTAGGACTGGCTTGAAAACAAAAAGGAGGAATGAATGTGCTCACCTCCCTGCCGCCTGCCCCAAATTCATATGTTGAGACCTAATCGACATGTGATAGTATTAGGAGGTGGAAGTCCCTTAGTTGGTGGTTAAGTCATGAGGATGGGCCCTCATGGATGGGATTAGTGTCCTTATCAAAGAGATCCGAGAGAGCTCCCTGGTCCCTTCCAGCCTAGGAGGAATTCGTGTCCTGGGCCTCTAGTATGTGCGTAAGATCTTTGGTTAATCTATTCCCTCCCTCCCCCCTCCCCCTTTCCCTTTAAGATTCATCAGTCTGTTTCTTGTTTCCACCCCTGTGCTTTGAGTGTCTGCCCCCTGGTGGTCAGTGCACATCAAAGCTACCAGTCAAATGGTCCAACTGTTGCTTAGGCTTTTGTGAATATAGATACTGGGTTGTGTTCATGTTATCTAGTCAGTCTTCTAAGTTTTTCTAAGCTAATCTGTGGTCTAAGCTAACCTGGACTAATGCATGCACAGAGAGGTGGAACTTTTTGATTTTGCTTTTTTTATTTTGAATTTCTAGTATTCCTGTGACCACTTCCACCTTGTGACTTGGATTTACAAAGACATACATGGACTCCATGGCTGGTATTCGAGTCCCCTCATCTATGTGGTGTAAATGGAAAGCACATATCAACCCTATATGGTATTTTAAAAGTTCTGATTAGATTAAATTATACATCAGTTCTCACTCATGCTACTATGTATGTGGGCTTGGGGATATATATATATATTGCACTAGAGACCCAATGCACAAAATTCATGCACAGGGGTGTGTGTCCCTCAGCCCAGCGTGCACCCTCTCCAATCTGGGGCCCCTTGAGGGATGTTTGACTGCCGGTAGGAGTGGGCCTAAAATGGACAGTCAGACATCCCTCTCACAATCCAGGACTGCTGGCTTCCAACTGATCACCTGCCTCTCTCCTGATTGCCCCTAACTGCTTCTGCCTGCCAACCAGATCACCCCCTAACCACTCCCCTGCCAGCCTGATTGATGCCTAACTGCTCCCCTGCCAGCCTGTTTGTCCGTAACTTCACTCCCCTGCAGGCTTGATCAGCCCCAACTGTCCTCCCCTGCTGGCCATCTTGTGGAGGCCATCTTGTGTCCACTTGGGGACAGTCATCTTTGACCACATGGGGGCAGCCATCTTGTGTGTTGGAGTGATGGTCAATTTGCATATTAATCTTTTATTAGATAGGATATATATACACACATAGTATATATATATACACAGCGCACACACATAAATAGGTATCTAAGTTTGCTGATACCTTAAGAAGAAAACTAGACTGGATTCAAGGGTATTCATATGATGTCTGAAATACTTCCTTGAGCAGCAGAGAAGGAACTGGAGTGAGCAAGCCATGGGGGTGGATGTTACATCATTCATCATGGCCGTGAACACCCATCTATCGTGCCTGATGCGGAGGGAAAAGGATTAGAACTGCTGGGTCATGGATCTTCCAAGGTCCCCTTCAGCGCTGAAATTCTGTCATTCTGTGACAGCTTTACTGAGAGTTTTTATTGCAGTTAAACAGTGTATTGAGGACTAAGATGAACTCTAGCATCTAAGAGGAGACATGCTCAAAATGCATAAAGACTTCAATAACAAAAAATGTATATGATCAACTTGGTTTTGACCTTATAAGAGTCCCAGAGCTTCTATTTCATTTTAAAAGTTTAGAACACATTGCTTGTTTCTACCATTTGGAACTCTTCAATAATCAAGTCTTCCTCCAATTTACCATTGTCTCCCTCCCCCCCCCACCCCGTGGCTATCAATATTTAGTCTTTCAAAATATTGATTCTATTGTGGTAAAATATGCATAAAATTTACTACTTTATTCTTAAGCACAAAGTTCTGTGGCATTTCAATACATTCGCAGTGTTTTGCAACTATACTTACATTTTCAGTCAATGTCTGTTTGCATGGAGGATATAGAGAAACTCCCAGTGGGCTCTGACCTTCCAGCACCAGCTCTGTCTGAAAAAATTGAGACTGTGTTTTATAAGCAAGGCCTGCCAACCAAAGCTAACTATTTCCATAATATAGCTGTATTCAGAAAAGAAGGATGACGAACGCTTGCATGTTGGTCTCTTGAGGCTGCTTTGTATGCCGAACAAGGTAAAAGGAAGTCGGAATGGGAGGAATGGTGGAAGTTTTGCCCAAACCTAATGGTGTTTACCATTCCCATGAGGTTGTATGGAGATTCCCATGAGGGTGTATGTATAACGCCTGCACTCACTGATCTGGGAAAGGTGGTAAAAGGCTCAGAACACTCCCCCTTCGTCACCTGCAGGGGTAGCTTCAAGATTATTCAACAGATCCACCCACTGCCTTTTTTTTGTAAATAAAGTTTTATTGGGGCACAGCCATGTATGTTTGTTTACTATTAACTCTGGGAACTTTTATCTTACGTCAGCAGAGTAATTAGGGCAGAGACTGTCTGGCCCACTGAGTCTAAAATATGTACTTTCTGGCTCTTTCCAAAAAAAGTTGACCAGCTCCTGTTGGGGGGCAGGGACTCTGCCCCAGGGCTCCGAGTCCCCTGAAGTAGCATGGGCCGGATCTGGCTTCCCCATGGGTGCTGCGTTTAATAGGAACCCTGCTTTGGTGTGCAGCAAGCTGTGCCATTGTGCTGAAAAAATCAAAGGAACAACCGTGGTGTGGCAGACCCGGGAACATTTTAATGTCCCAGTGGTTTGGCTCAGTGACTAGAGCATCCACCCTCAGGCTAAAGGGTCCCGGGTTAGATTCTCATCAAAAAGGGCACATACGTGGTTACAGGCCTGATCCCTGTCCCTGGCCGGGGCTCATGTGGGAGGCAACCAACTGATGTGTCTCTTTCACACGGATGTTTTTCTCTGTGTGTATCTCTCCCCTCCTTTATACTTTCTCTAAAAACAATGGCAGATAATCCTCGGGTAAGGATTAACAACAACAGAAAAGAACATTTTATTCTGGACCATGTTTGAGATGAGAGCCTGCTGGGTTACATGATGGTTGGAATAAAGGAAGGAGGGACCCTGTAACTCATGGAGTGGTTTATTAGGGAGGTGACTGAGGCATGCTATAAATATGGGTAAGGCTTGGGAGACTCGTAGATTCAAATGAAGCGACGGCTGTTCATTATGTTTTGCAAACCGAACAGTATTTCAGTGCTGCCTTTGATTCCTCATATATGCATTTGGCAGGAGGCAGAGAGAGGGGAGAGAAGCTCTGGATCTCTAGTCTCAGGATTCTGCAGAGGCCTTGTCCATGCCTGAAGCCAATGTCCTGTTGTTTAAAAGCCAGAGGGCCAGGGTGCTAAGTGGTTGTCTTCCGAATCGCCTGGCAGCCGGTCTCCGGTGCCCCTGGACTCCACCTTTCAGTGTCTTCCGCTTCTCAGATTTATTTATTTATTTTCTAAAGGTGTTAGGTGGTTGGTTTCAAAGCAGCTACTCAGAATGGGAGCAGTTGCAAAAGATGGAGGTGAGTCTGGGAGAATGGACGCTGGGGGTCTATGGCAGGCACAGCACACTCATTTGATCCGAAATTGCCGGGATGCCAAATGCCGAAGCGGCTCTGCTGAGTCACCGCAGAAATGTTAATTTGCTAATTTTTTCCTGGTCTTCTTCTTCTTCTTTTTTTTTTTTTTGCTAATGAAATAATCTGCTGAGAGAAGGCGATTCAGTGAGGAGTTTCCCCTTCCCCTCTCCTTTTATCTATTTTTTTTAAGCCTTTGCTGCGCCAGTGATAGCTTTCATCATCCACGAGCATCATAGGGTTAACAGGATCTTTTATTTCCCATTATGCTAGTCCTCTGTCCCAGGACTAATCTCCAGGTGCCTTAGAGACAGTTTCACAGAGCACAGTGCACAAGACCAGAAACCAAATCAAGTGGGTCTTCTGGCTGAGTGCTCGTGTAGACTGTAGGCCTTGGTGATGGGTGATTTATCACGTCAGTAGCTGGAGCAGAAAGGAGAGTGGTTATGGAAATGCGGCTTGGAGAGACCACCAGTGGGCCGAGGCCTGCCCTCTGAAAAGGTGATGGAAGCTCTCCAGTTACTTTGTTAATCTCCATTCTTTTAAGATATTTTTTCCTTTTCTTTTAAAAAAATATGTTTTTATTGATTTTAGAGAGAGAAGAGAGGAGAGAGATAGAAACACCAATGAGATCTATGGGCTGCCTCCTGCATGCTTCCTATTGGGATCGAGCCTGCAACCTGGGCATGTGCCCTGACCAGGAATTGAACTGGTGACCTCTTGTTTCACAGGTCAGCGCCCAACCCACGAGCCATGCCAGCTGGGCATGATATCTTTTTCTAGGCTTCATGATCTGTCCCTCTGTCTTTTGGGGGGCCTGTGGCCGGCTGCGCTCTCTGACGGATGTTGTCGAAGTGATTCCAGGGGTTCCTGTTGGTTGCTAATCACCAGTGAGGCGAAAGCCAGATCCAGCCTGCTCTTTGCAGTGCCCCAGGGGAGCTGCTCATCTCTTTCCTCTTCTTTGCCCCAAAGTGCTGCCATCATCCATAGGAGATTGATGTGCTCCAGGAACCTACGCCGTATCCTGGCCTATGGAAGTGGAGTACCCTGTCAGGGGATTGATCGCCACCATCTGGTTCTCAACCTTTCTAATGCCTCGACCCTTTAATACAGTTCCTCATGTTGTGGTGACCCCTAACTATAAAATCATTTTCGTTGCTACTTCATAGCTGTAATTTTGCTACTGTTAGTGAATGGTAATGTAAATATCTGTGTTTTCCAATGCTCTTAGGGGACCCCGCTAGCAGTTCTCAACCTGTACGTCGCGACCCACAGGTTGAGAACCACTGCTGTAGAGCCTAAGACCATCAGAAAACACAGATATTTACATTATGATTCATGATCAGTAGCAAAATTACAGTTATGAAGTAGCAACGAAAATAATTTTATGGTTGGGGGTCACCACAACATGGGGAACTGTATTAAAGGGTCATGACAAAATTAGAAAGGTTGAGAACCACTGATCTAGAGACGCTCAGCAGATTTAGAGGCAAGCAGACATCTTAATAGGAAACCAAAGTCAAGGCTGGTGTTTCCTTTCCCGTCCTTTCCTTAACCCCATTCTCACCAGGGAGCAGGTGACCCAAGCCGACCCTTTATAGAGTAAAAGCACCTGGTGCCATTGTCCTAGGTTGGCCAATCAGGTGGAGGAACAAGTTAACAGATTTGGGAGAGAAGGGGGTGTCTTTCTCAGTTGTGCTGGAAAAATGAGCAGGGACAGCCTTCTGTGTGACTTACCTGTGCCATGTTATCCATTATCTGTCAACGTAAATCTCTGCCTGGACTGCTAAAGTAAGCTGCTCTTAATGGCCCGCCCCACTTCTCCCACCAGCCGCTTGAACATCCTTCCAGAGTGATCCTTTTAGGGTCAGAGCCCTCCAGAAACCCCTCTCGTCTCTGGAATAGAATCCGAGATCCTTAACCACCGTCTGCAAGGCCTCATGAGATCTGGCTTCTGGCTGCCTCTCGAGGTCACCTCCTATCTCTTGCCCCCTCACTTCCTTGGCTCCTTCCCCCTGGCCTTTCTTCTGCTGTTTCCAGCGCTCTCAGTCCACTCCCACTTCCGACTTTGTGTCTATTACCCTAACTCAGTTATTTCCTTCAGGCGTCGCAGCTCGCCCTCTTCCTTCTGGTCTCTGCTCAGATCCACCTTATGGACAAGCTGGCCCTGACCCGATGAAGTTAGCGTGCTCCAAACGGCAGCCCCTCCTCCTCTTTCTTCCCTGCTTCCTAACGCTAGGCTGTTTTATCTCTTTCTAAAGCACTCATTGACTCTGACCATCTCTGTTTATACGTCTGTAATTTCTCTCTCACACTAGGATGTAAGCTACATGAAGGTAGGAATTTTTATCTGTTTGGTTTATTGCTCTAGCCCCAGCACCTAGAAGAATATATGTGACTATAAACATAAGGTATAGGGAGCCTCATAATTTAATGAAATAATCCAATCAAATATCTGCCCCTAGTCCTGGTCCCTCTACAAACTAGCTGTGGGACAATGGGAAAGGCACTTAAATTCACCTGTCTATGTTTCGTGTCGGTGACATGGAGTAAAGAATTCCTGCCCTGTTTATGAGACAGCGAATGAGACAATCAGATGATGTGCTGTGAGTGCTGGCCAGGGCCCGAGGGCCAGGGGCCTTGCACACAGAACACACACATGACAAATTGGCTCAATATCGCTTTCATCTCTGGTCACACACCCTTGGGTAGGTCTATGGCATTGCAGCTGGGGTGTGACCTATGACCTAATGGAGACCTTTCAATAAATTATGACATCAATAATTCAGAGGCAGGCTGTGTAATTTCACTGCTTTTCCAGCGGCTTGGAGAAATGTCTGGCTTCCCAGAGCCCTAAGAGTTCTCTGGACATAAAACCTTCTGCAGAAGCCGGGTTGGTAGGTGAAGCTGTCTGTCTTCCATGACTTCAGTGATGGTTTTTCAAAATCAAGTTTTACCTCAGTGATTTCTCTATTTGCCACGGGTGATCTAAAAACATCATTGTCACCTTTAGGTACTGCTGCTTTTCTCCCTGAAATTTGAATCAAATCTGGTAGTGGTCAACCATGTGGGGCAGATTTGGGCTTCACCTTTATTTCCTGCAGAAGTGGAGATGTGGCCAGTCAGGGGAGGACCAGAAGCTCAGGGTGGTCCTCCGGGGATGAATTGGTCCCGAATGGTTGTGAAGTGATTATTTTTCTAAGTGGCTGGTTATTATTTATTTATTTTAAGTTTATTTTTATTGATTTCAGAGAGAAAGGAAGAGGGGGGAGAGAGTTAGAAACATCAATGATGGAAGGTACTCATTTATCGGCTGCCTCCTGCACACCTTCCACTGGGGATCGAGCCCACAATCCAGGCATATGCCCTGACTGGGAATCGAACTCTGACCTCCTAGTTAATAGGCCGACACTCAACCACTGAGCAACACCAGCTGGGCAGCTGGGCATTTTTTAAAAAATATATTTTTTTAATCTTTATTGTTCAGTTTATTAATTACATTGTTTCCCCTTTTTTCCCCCTATAGCTCCCCTCCACCCGGTACCCTTCCCACCCTCTGCCCTCACAACCCAGGCATGTTCCCTGACGGGAAATCGAACTGTGACCTCCTGGTTCATAGGTCAGACATGCTCAACCACTGAGACATGCTGACTTGGCTAGGATTGTCTTTAAGAGTAATTGGTAAATATTTCCTTAATTTGTGTTATTTGACAAATAATTACATATGCATATTGTGCTTGCTAAGTGCCACTGTTCTAAGCAATCTTATCTAATTAAAGAGTAATATGCAAATTGACCATCACTCCTACACACAAGATGGCCTCTCCATGTGGTCAAAGATGGCTGCCCCCATGTGGACACAAGATGGCTGCACAAGATGGTCAGCAGGGGAGGGGACCAGTTGGAAGGGACCAGGCCTGTAAGGGAGGGCAGTTGGGAGGGACCAGGCCTGCAGGGGAGCAGTTAGGCGTTGATCAGGCTGGCAGGGGAGTGGTAGGGGGTGATCAGGCTGGCAAGCAGAAGCGGTTAGGAGCAATCAGGGAGGCAGGCAGGCAAGTGGTTGAGAGCCAACAGTCCTGGATTATGAGAGGGATGTCCGACTTCCCGTTTAGGCCTGATCCCATCAGGATCGGGCCTAAATGGGCAGTCAAACATTTCTTGAGGGTTTCCAGATTGGAGAAGGTAGAGACTGGGCTGAGGGACACACACCCCAGTGCACGAATTTTGTGCACTGGGCCTCTAGTTCACAAATAATAGCTTAATTTGATCCTCTTGAAAGTTCTACCTGATTCCCTTGTTGCTTATAAGTTTGGTTCGTGTTCAGGTGGCAAGATAGACATGTTTGTAGCTGCCTCTAGTTTAAGAAAAATTCTTTGGAAAAAGAGCTAAAACCCAGAATTCTGTCTATTAAATGATACCTCCTATTTCCCAGAACAGGGAAGTTCCACGTTTATTTGAGGTCAGTGGCAAAACACCAGCTGTTTCCGGAGGTCAGATCTCCATCCAACAAGGTCAGACCAGATTGGAAATTATTCTGATTGAAGTTCTCTGAGAATCAGTGGAGAGTGAGAGCGTGTGGATATTTCAGCCCACTCTGTCCTCTGTTTGGGATTATGTGTCCCCAGAGGGCAATCATGTGCCCGCGGTCACCCAGGAGGACTCTGACAGCCTTGAGGCGGTTTTGTTTTTGGACTCGGTGTTGTGGTCATGGTTGATCGTATTGCCCGGAGGCCTAGGGACATGTGTTGGAGGAACAGTTGAGATTTTAATCTTGTTTTTGGTGTGCTTGCCCCTTCGGGTTAGAGCCAGCCATCGAATTTTATTTTGGAATCATGTATATTTTGCTAGGGCTCTTAGTGGGCAGCCAGATCTGAGTGCCCACATATCATTTTGGCTGTTTCTTGAGATGATGCCTGGCAGTAATTGCTGGGACTGCTCTGTCTTTTCTCCCAGTTCTGAGATCTGCTGACTTAACTGGGCGGCTATTAGGTTCCTGCTGAGTGTCTGGTTTCCTGCCAGTTTGGGAGGCTTGGGACCCCGTGCTGGGGGAAGGTAATCAAGCAATAAAGCGGATTAAAGCCCATGCCTTGTGGAGAGACCAGGGGGAGAACTAGCGAACCAGCGCCCTCCTGCAGAGGTGGAAGATGCAGGATGCTTGATCTCACAAACTCATCAGCTCTTGTGGGAATTCTTTGGCCCCTTATGTTTCCCCTTTCATCTCCTTCCCTTCTCCTAGGTGTTAGTTGCCTGCAGAATCCTTTGAGAAATTCCTCTTGGGCAGGCTTAGTTCACTGGTTTAGCAGAAATCTCACCTTTGACTTGCAGTCTGAATACATACATATTTGACACCTCCTGATAGGTCTTCCCTCCCACCCTGTGCCCTTGCTTTCAGAAGATTCTTTATAGATGAGGCCCCCTTGGTCTGAGACCAAAGATTTAGCAGGTTCCTATCTTTCTGAGTGAGACAGGATAGTAGCATGTTTAGGGGCCAGATTGCTTAGGCTCACATCATCTCTGCTGCTGATTGGCTGTGTGACTCTGGTAAATTAGAGACCCTTTCTGTGCCTCAGTTCCTTACCTTTAGAAAAGGGTAATAATAGTGCCTACATCAGAGGGTTAGGCAGATATCAGCAATTATTATCTTCTCTACCTTCCTTCTCTGCTGTCTTCATAGAGGGCCCATGAGATGAAGGCCGGGATTTTTGTCGGCCCCACCCATTGCTGTATTCTCGGTGCCTAGTACAGTGCCTAGTATTTAGCAGGTGCTCAGCATGCCTGCTGAAAGAATAAATGCAGGAAAGGTTGTATGAATGTTCTTTGCTATGTCCTCTTATATTTTATGTATCTTTGGGATAGAAAGAGGATCCAGAAGAAAGGGCATGGAACTGGAAATGCCAGAAAAGTACAAGAACTAACAAATCCTCCATCTCTCAATGTGCACTCAGCTTTCTGCATCGTTGAGCTGCTGTTTTCTCTCACTGTCCCCTGTGGAATCTGAGACTTCGTAGAGGGGTGTCCAGGATACTGGTGACTGACTTTCGGTGCTGCATTAGGACTGACATGGAGCAACCTCTTAGCGTTATCAATGCCCCAGGCACTGTTTAAAGTGCTTTATGTATATTAGCTTATTTAAGCCTTAGCATAGTTCTGTGAGGTGGTCTTCTTAGTCCCATTTTATAGATAGGAAACTGAGTCACAGAGAGGTTAGGTGGGTTGCCCAGGTGATGTAGTATTATAATTACTTATTACATTCCCTCTCTTTCGTTAGGTAGGCATTAAAGAGTCAGCAGGAAATAAACCTGATTTGGCTCCTGTTCTCAAGGAGGGTACAGTCTAGTGAGTGTGTGGTTTAGCCAATAATCCCACAAATAATTACAAAGATGGATGACTTGTGAGAGACAAGGCAATATGCTTTGGGGCCCTGGTGTAGATTGGTGGGAAGAGAAGGCTTTGATGAAAGGCAGGAGCTTTTAAGCTGAGATCTGAAAGGACAAGAACTAGCCAGACCAAGAGTAGGGGACAGGTGTCCAGGCAGGGGGAACACATGATGAGAGCTCTGAGGCAGGAGAGAGAAAGAATCAGGAAGATGGGCCAGTGTGGCAGGGGCAGAAGGAATGAGGAGGAGGAGATTTGCTGAGGAAACAGATGTGAACCGAGCGGGGACATTAAAAAATCTTTAGGCTCATCAAGGGTTTTGGATTTTATATTGAATGCAATGGGAAGCCATTTAAGGATTTCAATCAGGAGTACCTGGTGATCTTACTTAGTTTTTTAAAAAAAATAATTGTCTCCAAACTTGGATTCCAAAGAGGGAGATGTGTTGGTTTTCACAAGGGTTGATGAGAGCTGGAAGCAGAGATAAAAAATTCATAGATTTGTAAAGAAATAATGCTATTCTTTGCAGAAAATATGAGAAGTTTCTATTTGATTAGATCCTCTGGAATGTGTGGTCTTTATGCTTAGAGCCCACAGCATTTGATCCTCAAATGGATATAATCTTAAATAGTCTTTGGAGGAGTAATTCTTGTTCTTATGTGAAGTCTGAAAAATGATGAAATAGTTCTTTATCCTTTATACCGTGTGATGGTGATCAATCATGTGAGGATCTAAAGGGAGTTGTGTTTTGAAAGTTTTATGAACAGTGAACGCTTCATTTATGCTTCTGTCATATAATTCTTGGAGTTTGAGTTTCTTGAAATGAATGCATCCTTGTTCCTGATGATCATACAAATGAAGTGTAGATTATACTAAACATAATAAAAAAATAATTCCTTTATTTTTCAATTACAGTTGACACACAATATTACATTGGTTTGAGGTATACAACATAGTGATTAAACATTTGAATAAATTATGAAGTGATCACCATAATAAGTCCAGTTCCCATCTGACCCTGCATATGGTTATTACAATCCTAGAGGCCCAGTGCATGAAATTTGTGCATGGGGTGGGAGTTTGTCCCTCAGCTCAGCTCAGCCTGCACCCTCTCCAATCTGGGACCCCTCAAGGGATGTCCGACTGCCCGTTTAGGCCCCATCCTGATGGGATTGGGCCTAAATAGGCAGTCGGATATCCCTGACACAATCCAGGACTGCTGGCTGCCTCCTTTCCTGATTGCCCCTAACCACTTCTGCCTGCCAGTCTGATTACCCCCTAACCATTCCCCTGCCAGCCTGCTCTCCTGCCAGCCTGTTTGCCCCCAACTTCTCTCCTCTGCCAGCCTGGTCACCCCTAACTGCCCTCCCCTGCAGGCTTGATCGTCTCCAACTGCCCTTCCTTTTAGGCCTGGTCCCTCCCAACTGCCCTTCTCTGCTGGCCATCTTGTGGTGGCCATCTTGTGTGCATATTACTCTTTTATTAGATAGGATTATTGACTATATTCCCTGTAGTGTACTTTAGTATGTTGATAAGATTTCTACTCATCCATGTTACTTCTTCTGGGTCCTGTATAATGGTTACCCCCCGAAAAACTGCAGTAATTAGATAATTTCTTGCTTTTGCTCATGGAACAAATTTATGTATCTTTTCAGATAATCTAGCTATATGCTTCTTGAGGGCAGGAATTGTGACCTCTTTACCAGCGCATCCTTAGCATCTGGCATATAGGAGGGTTGACAAATATTTGTGGAAGTAATACACATTATAATCCTGTTTTAAAGATGTTCATGCTGGTAGAGGAAGATGAGCTAAATGGGTTGATGTGTAGGATTTATGTTCAGCTGTGATCAGTAGATCTGCATAAAGTGGAGTCAGCCACCAGTCCTCAAATTTGGCTGCAACTACAGTCACCAGGGGAGCTTGGAAAAAACCATTAAAAGCTGAGTCTGGCCCCAGAGATTCTGATGTGAGTGTCTCAGTGCATGCTGGGAATTGGGAGTTATAAGAACTCACCAGGCACATCAGTCTGCTTGGGCTGCTATAACCTATCACAGACTGGGCTGCTTAAACAATAGGACTTTGTTTCTCACACTTGCGGAGGCTGGGAAGTTCAAGATGAAGGTGCAGGCAGGGTAAGTTTCATTCTGAGGCTCTTCTCTTGGCTTGTAGATGGCTACCATTTTTCACAGAGAGAAAGTGAGCTCTCTGACCTCTTTTCTTCGTATAAGGATGCTACTTGTCATATCAAGAACTCCATTCTTTTGACTTCCCTTAATCATAATCCTTCTAGCTAGGTCTCATCTCCATATATAGTCATGCTGAGGCTTAGGCTTCAACATAGAAATTTGGGGGGAACAAAATTCATTCTACAACACCTCATAATTCTAATGTGCAGGCTTTATTTTTGTGTCATGTACAAGTTTAGAGGTGAGCTTTCCAGAGTGGATTTGGAATCCACAAATTTCAAAGGCCCAGGCTCCTTTTAACTGAACGTTTCGCCATTTCTAAGGTTTGGCCGTGTCCTTCAAGTCCAAGGGGGATTTTGGAATTCTAGCCACTATGTTCATCCCCAAAAAAGCTGGTAGAGGAGGGAAGGAGTGGAATCCATCACTGCTCCTCATTAGCTAGAACTTAATCGGATGAGTACATCTAACTGGAAGAAAGATTTGGAAATGTGTTTTGGCAGAGTGCAATGGGGTCAGCTAGAAGTTGGGGTTTTCTTGAATTGAGAGACAGGAGAAATGGATAGTGGGTAGGTAGTTAACTGTCCCCGCCACACCTGCTTTCAGACCACGAGTTAGTCAGTGCCGGAGCTCAGGCTACATAACCTGGTTTCAACCCCGTAATCATCCCACTGTTCCCAGTAAAAATGGAACATGGTAGTTGGGAAACAGTTGGTGGATGTAGACAGTACACATTTGGAAGATAAGGAACATTCTTTTCCTGTCTCTCAGAGGCTTGTTACATCAACAAGAACTGATTTGCTTCATAATAAAGTTAGGGTCGTGGGAACCTACGAGTCTTGAAATATAGAGATCAGTGTATCATGGCATGTTTCAGTTCTTACATTTTGTTAGCGTTTGACACAATTGATCGCTCCCTCCTTTTTTAAATGGTCTCCATTGGGTTTCTGGTTTTCCTCCTCCCTCTCTCTGTCTTGATTTCTTTCTAGTCTGCTGGGTCATGTTAGAGTTCCTCAAGCCTTGGTCCCAGGCCCCCTCCTCCATGCCTTTCCTTCTCCTCCCTGTGTTCTCTGCCCAGGCAAACTTGTCCATGCCTTTTGCTTCAGTGGCTACTTATTTACAGACTACAGGCCCAGTGCACAAAATTTGTGCACTCGGTGGGGGGACGGGTCCCCCAGCCTGGCCTGTACCCTGTCACAATGCAGGAACCCCACCCATCCCTCTGGGACTCCTTGATGAATTGCCCCAAAAAGGTAGGCCGGAGCCGAGGATCCCTGCTCTGCGCCACATGGATCTGGGAGGCAGGACACCTAGGACCCCCAAGCAAGCCTCTCCATGCGGAGCTGAGGGACCCCCCCCCCCAGGCAGGTCTTGCCATGTGGAACTGAGGGACCCCTACACAGGCCTTGCCATGTAGAGCCAGGAGACTCTCAGGCAGGCTATGCTGGACCCCCAGGCAGGCCTCACCAGATCCCCAAGCAGGCCTTGCTCTTAGAGCCGGGGGACCCACCTCCTCCCAGCTCCACATAGCCAAGAGGAGGCAGGACTACCAGGCAGGCTCCATGTTATGCACACAGCATCAAGCCAAGCCCTGCCACCTGCATGTGCCTGCTGTGTGCACAGCCATCTTGTGAGGGTGTGAGGGCATCACAGCATGACCACCACTTAGGCTTTTATTAGTAAGGGTATCTGTTCATAGGGACTTGATTCATAATAGCCAGAAAGTAGAAAAAGAGCAAGAGTCTATACACATTTGAATAAACATCCTCATATATAAAAATTGCGAACCCCGCGGCCCCCAGTGCTGCAATGGCCAGGCTTGGGGCCGGATTTGTGGCTATAATCGCCACCCCTGCAGCCCCCATTGCGGCCATTGCTGGGTTTGTGGCTGGGTTTGTGGCTGTGATTGTGGCCCCCAGCACAACCTTGGCTGGGCTTAGGGCTGGTTTGTGGCTGCCATCACCTCCCCCGCAGCCTCAAGCACCACCTTGGCTGGACTTGGGGCCTGGTTTGTGGCTGCAATCACGGCCCCCAGCCCTGCCATTGCCCAGGGGATGTCCAACTGATGGCTCACCCCCAGCCTGCGAGGCTTTAGGCCTTGGGCCCCCAGCCATCACCCTGCTCAGCTCAACCCCAGCTGCCTGTGACCACCCGGCCCTGGGGCTGGGCGCTGGCCACTCACCGCCACCATCATTTCATCTCCACCCCCAGGCCTGGCGCTCTCGCCACTTGGTCCCACCCTCGCTCCTGATTGGCTGCTAGCATAGCCAATCAGGAGCCAAGGTATGGTCACATTTGCATGTTACTCTTTTATTAGATAGGACCAGTGGCCCGGTGCACGAAATTCGTGCACAGGGGGTGGGGGGCGGTGGGTGGTCCCTCAGCCCAACCTGCCCCTCTCACATATTGGGAGCCCTTAGGGGATGTCTAACTGATGGCTCACCCCCAGGTCTTGGCACTCAGCTATCTCCCTGCTCAGTTCAGCTCCAGCTGCCTGTGACCACCCGGCCCCAGGTGCTGGGAGTTTACCTCTGCTCCTGCACCCCAGCCGCTTATCCGCACTACTGCTTCATTTCCACCCCTGGGGCCCAGCCCTTGTGCCACTCGGCCCCGTCCCCTGCTCCTGATTGGCTGGTGGCATAGCCAATCAGGAGCCAAGGTACAGTCACGTTTGCATGTTACTCTTTTATTAGACAGGATGATTTCAACTTCATATCTCCAGCTCAGACCTCCTCGAGGCTCCAGATCCATTTATCCAGTTGCTAATGGACATCTCCTGGGATTTTAAAGGCATCTCAAGTGTAACATTTCTAACAATGAATTCCTAGGTCATTAACAGGCCTTCTCAGTTAAACCTCCGCAATAATTCTGCCATTTTCACCTATTCTGGCCTATTGCCAGGAACAGTGAGGTGTTTTTTAAAAAAAATACACATCTTTTTTTTTTATAGATACAACAGAGAGCTGTCAGAGGGGAGGGGGGTTGTGAGGTTGGGTGAAAAAGGTGAAGTGATTTAAGCAAACAACAACAACAACAACAAAAAACCCCAAAAGGCTCATGGACACAGACAGTATGGCTGTTAGCAGAGGGAAAGGGGGTTGGAGGGAGGTAGAAGAGGGTAAAGGAAGGATAAATGGTGATGGAAGGAGACTTGATTTGGGAGAGTTGATTTAGTACAATATAGTACAGATGATGTATTATAGAATCAGACATTTGAAACCTATCTGATTTTATTAACTAATGTTACCCAATAAATACAATAAAAAATATACCCCCAAAACACATTTATTAAGGTATAATTTACACACCATAATATTTACCCATCGCAAGTGTACAATGCTGTGATTTTTAGTTAATTTATATAGTTGTGCAACTATCACCACAGTTCAGCTTGGAAACATTTCTGTCATCAAAACAATGCCCTATAGCCAGTTTGTAGTTAATCCAGATCCAGTCCTCAGCCCCAGACAGCCAGGACCTGCTTTTTGGCTCTCTAAATTTCTCTTTCCTGGACATTTCATACAAGTGAGATTATACAACAGGTAATCTTTTGCATCCGGCTTCTTTTACTTTGCACAGTATTTTTAAGGTTCACCCATGTTGTAGCATGGGTCAGTGTTTTATTTCTATTGCTAAGTAATAGTCTGTTGTGTGGGTATATTACATTTTGCTTATCCATTCACCAGTTTATGGACATTTTGTCCTTGGGAGTCCCCAAGCTAGGTCACATTCTCCTCTTTTTTTTTTTTTAAAAAAAATTATTTTATTGATTTTTCACAGAGAGGAAGGGAGAGGGATAGAAAGTCAGAAACATCGATGGGAGAGAAACATTGATCAGCTGCCTCTTGCACACCTCCAACTGGGAATGTGCCCGCAGCCAAGGTACATGCCCTCGACCAGAATCAAACCTGGGACCTTTCAGTCCGCAGGCCGACTCTCTATCCACTGAGCCAAACCGGTTTGGCACATTCTCCTCTTTTCTTACCACCAGACACTTCCCACAAGTGTAGTTTTGTATCTATTTTAGTGAATATTTTATTGTTTGTTGGTGTGGTTCCTTCACTGTCCCTCCCCCATTAGAGGGACCTTGTCTGTACTCTACCCACACAGTGTAGGCACTCAGTTAAATTAAGAAAGGAAAAAAAGGGAAAAAAAAGAAATGAATGAATTCCTGGAAATAAAATTTAGTTTTGGAATCAAAGCGAATTTCTTCAAAAAGTAAGGCTCCTATAGATCCTCTTTTCTTTAACCATAAAATGAGTGAATGTAGCCACAATGCTTTATCCATATCAAAGCCCTGTGCACAGCTGATGGCACTGAGAACCAGGTGTAGGTTATGTTCCATGTATTTCCATGGCGCCTCCAAACAAGACCACACACAGGCCTTTGTTTTAAGTTCTGTCTTATTGGCCTTGTAGTCAATGAGCTCAACTGCTGATAGGATGAGCCGAGGATCCCATTCACTGTCTGCTTGGAGAAATGTGATAGGTGCGTTTGGAAGTTCTCGCTTTATAACCAGGCAGACCGTTAGGCACAGTGATGGTGGAGCGGTTTGCAGAAGGGTATTAGCCAGCTTTCTGCTTTTGCAGACGCAGTCCTCCACGCTGAGAGTCGGTAAAGGACCTCATCACCAAAATGAGAACCACTGGTTCTCAAAGCGTGGTCCTACCGGCAGCAGCGGCCGCCTCACCTGGGCCCTGTTAGAGATCAGCTCTCGTGCTCCACCCCAGGCCTCCTGAATCAGAGACTCTGGGGCAGCGGCCCCGGAAGCTCTGTGTTCACAAGCTTGCAGCTGATTCTGCTGCAGCTCAAGATTGGGAGGCACAGCGCTAGGCCATTGTCAGGCCTCTCACGACCAAATCACACTCTTCTATGCTGTCACCTCGCGGGAAGAATAAAGGACACTTGGATGCAGGGACAGTGGAGTTTAGGGCCTGACTCAGTGGGAGATCTGGGAAAGAAGCTTAGCACAGGGGCCGGCTTCTGATCTGAATTACTTTCCCGGTCACCGAGGGCCAGCATCCCATCTCTCTCCATCTTCTTTACCCCAGAGCTTTAGCAAGTATCAGAATCTTTTTTATGTGTGTGTTCGAGCTTAGCGTGCAAAGCAGGGACTTGAATCAAGACTCATCCAGTGACAGGGACCCACAGGTAAGTTCCCTGCATTGTGAATGGCAAGAACGAAAATACGAGTTGTGACCATTAAGACACATCTTGACATTTTACAGTTTACTTAAAATAGTGTGACGTTCTCACCTAAAAGGCACCAGAAACTCACAAGTTAATAGGCATTCTGAAGGTGAGGTGGCAATATTCTGCAAAGCCCGTATTGACATTTGTTAACACAGATCTCGGTGTTTTGGTCTTAAATCACCCAGTCCTTAAAAGCAGATCGAATCTCATCCTAGGTCAAGTCCAAATGCTGTGTGGCAAACCTTGTGTTAAAAGTTCATGTTGACTTATGCTGGTGCTTTTTGGGGGTGGTGGGCCTGAGGCAGGAGCCACTCGAGCTGGAAGTTCTTAGTTGCTTCATCCATTCTGGTCTCTCTGCACAGATGATGCTAGTCAATGATCTGATTATGCAGGAACTCTAAGCCAGGTGACTTTGCACTGTTTCTTTAAATCTTTCTCAAAAGCACTTCACAGTGAGAGCCGCGAAACCCACTGCTTGGGCTGTGTTGTGACTTAGACGCTTCCAGACCCAGACAAGGTGAGGCCAGGTTGTACCTAAGTAATATGTTCCACTCACCGATGGGCACATGGGTGCTCAGATGTTTTCGGAGTCAGTGATTGTGGGGCAGAGCCTGGCAGGCCAGAAGAAAAGCTGGGTGAGGAATAACACTGTGAGGTCTTATCCTGCCTCTGGTTTTGTACTGGTGCTTACACTGTTAGGTGACTGAGGGGGACGTTCAAGTTCAAATTCCTGATTTCCTGATCTCTGGTCCATGGGGATTCTGATCCTCTAGGTGTGGGCTGGGAATCAGGGATCCATAGTTTTAACAGGTTCCTCAATGGACTCAGAAGCAGGGCTGACCCAAACTGCAAGGCATAGTTTTGTGTGTGTGTTTTTTAAAGCAAAGCAATTCAAAAAATTAAAAAAACTGTTAGTTGTCTTTTATTTATGGAGTTTTTTTTTTTACTTCAGATACATTTTTATTTATTTAGAAATATGAGTCAATCATTTTTAATGTTTTTACTCTCCTCTCCTGCTACTTTCCCACCTTAACAGTTTTATTCACCCATATTTCTCTTCATTACAATGATGTGATATCATATAATTAATATAAAAATAAAGTATATGATATATATTATGTTGTTAAAACTAATATGATTTATTTTTTTTTAATTTAAGCCTTTAACATACCAAATACTTATTTTGCTCCAAAGTATAATTAAAGAATGTGATTAGTAAAATTTCTACTTTTAAATGTGAGATTTTTAAAGCTGTTTTACAAATGTTCCAAGTACATTCAGTCATATTTCTCATTGTGGTGTACATCGGGGTATATAATTACTTGTAAAACTTAAAATAAAACTTGTGATTATATTATTTTGAATCTATTTTTTTTTTACTTGTTTTCTGCATAGCTGTCAAATTCTGGGCAATAGGATTCTAACAACTCCTACTCTGATTGTTTTATTTATTGTCTTGTATTTCTATCAGTTTGTAGTCTGTGTTTTTTACCCTATTGTTTTTGCACCTTCACAGTTAAAACTTATTTTAATCAGCACACAATAGCTTGCTGGTTTCGAGCTATGGGCTGTAATGCTGCACAGCGGGAGTTAAAATCTAGTCCCATTGGTTCCTCTCTGGAAGGTCTCTAGCTTGTGTTTTTGTACTCGAAGTTTTTCATCTGTAGAAAGGGTTATGATCACTTCTACTTCCTGGGACTGCTGGGAGGTGTCAATGAGTTAGATGGGTGACACATAGAAAGTGCTCTGTAAATATCAGCAATTCTTTTCATTAATGGTTCTGTTTATATGTCTGAAGATGTCTGAAGGCTAGCCAAATGATTTTGCTATAGGCAGGCCACATTGAGTTTTTCTGATAATTGAGATTAAACTTGTGTTGTGTGCCTGCATATGGCTAATAATGGATCAAGTTCTTATATAATAGAATACCTTTGTCTCATGGTTGATGATGAGCCCTTAGGGCCCCAGGACAGGTTAGTACCTTCTGGAGTATTGGAATCTGTCTCTTGGTGGTTTGGGGGATAGTGGTGGCAGTGCTGGAAATCTCCACTCCCCGAATTGAGGAGCAGGTAGTTGAGAGATGTAAGAAGGCCCTTTCCTCTTGTCGTTTTCATTTTCTCTTTCATGTTTAGATGAAATGGTTTAGCTCTTCGTCTGGAGCAGCCTGTCTAGCAAAAGTTCCTCTTCAAAGGATTTATTTCAATGCATTTTTTTCCTCTTTGTAATTCTCTTGTAATTTGGTTGTAATTTCTGTCAGTTTTAATGAGCTTCTTCTCTGAACCCCTGTCCCCCCCAAATCCTTTCCCTTTGTATTTCTGCTCCAGCTGGAGTTTGGCCCATGACTGTGGGTGTGCTCCTAGACCCCATTTCTCTTTGCTCCCAAAGTAAAAAGTATGTTTTCAACTTTGAGATCCTAAAGTTGAACCTATATCAGGTAGATTGTGGGGGGTGGGGGATTAAAAGGCTACAGGTGTAGACAAATAACCTTCAGACTTGGAAAGCAGAAGTAGGTAATGGCTGTTCTGTGTGCATGCGTGGAAGTAAGAGCATGTGCAAGTGAGTACAAATGTGTGTACACATGCATGTGAGTGTGTGTCTACAGTGTGAATGCATGAGTAAGTTCAAGAGGGATGTTATGAATGTGAGCACGTCTGAACATGAGTGTATCTGAATGCATGTGTGCAGGTGTGAGTGTCTGTGGGTATTGGTATGAGTACATATTGGTATGTGTACATGCAGGGGTGTCTCTGAGTATGCTTGTATGTTCTTTCCAGAATGATGGGGTTTCCCTGAAGGATGGTAGTGGGCAGTGTTGTGCTCGGCCTTTCCAAGGAAGGGGCTTGCCATCTGCCATGGCTCCCAAGTTTGGAAACGGGCAAGGTACCACCAAGAAGCTGTCCTGATGAGAATTAAGATAGCTCCCTTCCTTTCTCTCTCCAGCACATTCTTTGGTGTGTTAACATTGAAAATAAAATATGCTCTTTGTATATAATTAAGCCCACCTACACATCAGTCAGGTTGCATGCTAAAGCTCAGCACTAATTTAAAAAGAACACACTATTCATTTCTCTAAAAGGAAAGCCTTTGAAGAATGTTTCAGGGTTTGATCTGGCAATTTCACTTGGTGTAATGAAACCTACTCTAGAAATATGGTTAAGTTCCCCATGTGGAGTGAAAGCTGTGACTTTCAGAGATAGCTGCAAGCTCCAAACAGCAGTGCCTGGCACAGCCATGACCCTGCAGGAAACCAAATGTAATTTCTTTCCTCCCAGGGGATCTGACCAACAGAAATTGCCCTTCTGAATGTCGTATGGACAGCTCTCACCTGTTTATGACACAAGCTAACTTGCCTTTCAAAGGCCATCTTGAAAGAACCTGTTTTTTTTTTTTAAATATTTTTATTGATTTTTTACAGAGCAGAAGGGAGAGGGATACAAAGTCAGAAACATCGATGAGAGAGAGACATCGATCAGCTGCCTCTTGCACGCCCCCTAAAGGGCCTCTCACAGAAGCGTGCCCGCAGCCAAGGTACATGCCCTTGCCGGAATCGAACCCGGGACCCTTCAGTCCGCAGTCCAACGCTCTATCCACTGAGCCAAACCAGGTCTCGGCAGAACCTGTGTTTTGTTTGTTGCAGTTTTTCAACCAGTCTCCCACTGCCCCCTCCAAATACGATAGAGTTTTTAAATGTTTTTGTTGGTCTTAAATTATTAGTCTTCCTTCGTGCCCATGATTCAAGCCTGTGCATTTGAATTTAAATTATTTTAGGAAGTAGTGGAAATAACGATTCTCCCCCCCCCCCCCCCGCCCCCTCTGAGGCAGGAGGTTAGAATTAAGATGTCAGCTGGAAATAGGTAATGTGAAAAATCATTAGCACGTCTCCATATCCTGCATAATGTGACATCCATTGGTTATTCTGTCATCGTTATTGGAAAAAAACCAATAGCGTGCAATTCATTTCTCTGTACCAGCTTTGAACGATGTCCTTTGCAAATAGATGGTTAGTCGTTCACCAGGATGCCTTGGGGCAGCTGCCTGTAGGAGAGAGGAAGTCTGACCGATTCCCAATAGATAAGTTGATGGAAGCAGTAGGGAGAAAGATATTAAGCCCTTCCTCCCTCCCAGCCAACAGGCTATGCCTTTCCCTTGAACCCATTCAGGGATCTCTTCCTTTGCTCCCTGCTGTGTAAAGGTGGGGTGTTTATCAGTGGAGGGAGGCTGCATGCTGCTAAAGAGAAGGCAGGGCTGGCCGTTACATAATTTGACCATTGGCAACTCGGATATCACCCCACTTTACCTCTCAAAGGAGTGGTTTTCGTCCCATGTAAAGGAGTGGGTACATGTTAAAGTGAGAGGATCTGAAAATAGAAAGTTAAAAAGATGTTTGGTGAATCTGTGAGGCTCGCTGCTGTAACAGACTTTGGTCTCAGTCGCCTAAATGAAAGAGAATGTTCTTATTCATGTAGCCGTCTGAAGGGGGTGCTCCTCAGCAGGTGGCTCTTCTAGGGGGTGACTCGGGGACCCAGGTGCCTTCCCTCTTGTGCCTCTGTCATACCCATGGTGGGGGTCTCAAGTTGCCCTGTAGATTGTCTCCATTCCAATGTGTGTGTGTGACAAAGTGTGTGGTAGAGAGAGTGCGAGTCTGTGTACGGGTCTGGGTGTTATGGACCAGGCCTGTTCATACTCGGTCCATCCTCTGTTGGTGAAAGCTCAGATGGCCACATCCTAGCTGCAAGGGAAGCTGGAAATACAGGATGGGGTAGAAGTAGGTTTACCGTTGTGAGTACTCAAAACAGAGTTTATTCTTGTATTATGGATTAATTTTTGTATTATTTTCTATCCGAACAACTGTAAACCTAGTTTCGTCCCAACCTGTAGATTCTGGCTATGCCTCCTGGAAGCCAAGGTCAGGGATTTGGTGGAGCCCAATGGCATTGCCATTCCCTGGAGGAAATGATCGCTTCTTTGTATGAAAAATGGTGTCTAGGAGGGCCCACTGGCATGTGTCCGGTGATTGTACAGCACCTCCAGTTCCCTGGCAGGTGACCCTGGCAGGTGGGCACCTCATGGTACCCATGCTGCCAGCAGGAAGCTCAGGGCCCAGCTTGTTGCTACCAGGTGTGAAAGGGCCTCTCACAGAAGCTTGGAGAATTCCTGTTGCTCCTGTGAAGTCATGTGGAGCTCGCTAACAGACTTTGTCCCGGTGCATCTGCTGCTCCGTGGCTGTTCTGAGGTTGACTGTGGTATCCGTGGGCACCGGGCAAAGTGGTGGGCATTGCACCAAATCCAGAATGGACCTGGCCCTTCCCCGTGGTGCCTGTCACAAACTCCATTCTTTTTCCTGATATATATTTTATTGATTTCAGAGAGGAAGGTAGAGGGAGAGAGAAATAGGATCTTCAATGATGAGAGAGAATCATTGATCAGCTGCCTCCTGCATGCCCCCTACTGGAGATTGAGCCTGCAACTCAGGCATGTGCCCTGACCGGGAGTTGGACCATCACTTCATGGTTCATAGGTCGATGCTCAGCCACTGAGCCACACGGACCAGGCACAAGCTCCATTCTGACTTAGGAATGGAATGCTTTCTCTTGGCTGGGGGCTAACTTTGAGGGCATCTGGTGAGGAATTTTGGTTCTGAGCTTGGGTTTGGAACCTAGATGTCTATTTAAGGGTCCCTTTCCTTTTCCTTCTTTGTGGTGAGGAATGGGCTGGGGAGCAGAGTGATGCATTGTGGTTTCTCCACGCAGGTACTTTGTGCTGGACTTTGAGGCTGGCCTCCTGCAGTATTTTGTGAATGAGCAAAGCAAGCACCAGAAGCCCCGAGGAGCCCTGTCTTTATCTGGAGCCATAGTGTCCCTGAGCGACGAAGCTCCCCACATGCTGGTCGTGTACTCTGCCAACGGAGAGATGTATAAGCTGAGAGGTATGCTCTTCTCCTCCTCACTTTTTAAAAATCTTTATTGTTCAGTTTATTGTCCCCCCTTTTCCCCCCCTATAGCTCCCCTCTACCTGGTACCCATCCCACCCTCCACCCTCACCTCCTCCCGCACTGTCTTCTCCCATAGTTGCATGATTTTTGTCCAGTCTCTCGCTGCACTTCCCACAATTCTCCCCAAGAATTGTCAGTCCATTCCCTCTCTATGTCCGTGATTCTGTTACATTCACCAGTTTATCCTGTTCATCAGCTTATTAATTCACTTGATTTTTATTATTTTTATTTATTTATTTATTTAAAATATATTTTATTGATTTCTTACAGAGCGGAAGGGAGAGGGATAGAAAGTCAGAAATATCGATGAGAGAGAAACATCGATCAGCTGCCTCTTGCACGCCCCCTACTGGGGATGTGCCCGCAGCCAAGGTACATGCCCTTGACCAGAATCGAACCCGGGACCCTTCAGTCTGCAGTCCGACGCTCTATCCACTGAGCCAAACCGGTTTCAGCTTCACTTGATTTTTAGATTCATTTGTTGATAGATGTGTATTTGTTGTTCATAATTTACACTTTTATCTTTTTCTTCTTCCTCTTCTTAAAGAATATCTTTCAGCATTTCATATAATATTGGTTTGGTGGTGATGAACGCCTTTAGCTTTTTCTTATCTGCGAAGCACTTTATCTGACCTTCAATTCTGAATGATAGCTTTGCTGGATAGAGTAATATTGGTTGTAGGTTCTTGCTATTTATCACTTTGAATATTTCTTGCCACTCCCGTCTGGCCTGCATCATTTCTGTTGAGAAATCTGCTGACAATCGTATGGGTCCTCCCTTATTGGTAACTAACTGTTTTTCTCTTGCTGCTTTTAATATTCTCTGTCTTTTGCTATTGGCATTTTAATTTGATGTGTCTTGGTGTGTTCCTCTTTAGATTCCTATATTTTGGGGTTCTGTGCACTTCTTGGACTTCTTTCACCAGGCGGGGAAAGTTTTCAGTCACTATTTCTTCAAGTAGGTTTTCATTATCTTTCTCTTTTTCTGGCACCCCAATAATTCAGATGTTGGTATGCTTGAGGTTGTCCCAGAGGCCCCTTACACTATCTTCAATTATTTGGATTCCTTTTGCTTCTTGCTTTTCCGGCTGAGTGGATTTTGCTTTTTTGTATTTGTATTTCAAATCTTTGACTTCAAATGGTTCTTGCAGTTGTCTGGACTGCTTTTAGGTCTTTGTATAATATTTTTTATTTCAGTCAGTGTATGCTTAATTTCCAGTTGGTCCCTTTTCATATCCTCGTAGGTCTTGTTCATTTCCTCGTAGGTCTTCTTCATTTCCTTGTAGTTCTCATTAAGTTCATCGGCCTTTTGTAGGAGCCTCTTGAAAAACCTTATTACTGTGG
This sequence comes from Antrozous pallidus, assembly GCA_027563665.1. NCBI lineage: Eukaryota > Metazoa > Chordata > Mammalia > Chiroptera > Vespertilionidae > Antrozous > Antrozous pallidus. Next base: position 49,502,913 of record CM050524.1, on the reverse strand, counting down.
TTTTGAACTCTATGTCTAGTCATCTTTTTTCCTACATTTCTTTCACACCTGATTTCTTTCCATTTCTCTGCATTGTGGCTGCTTTCCTGAGTTGGTCCATAGCTGTTTGTGATAGACGTCCTCTAAGAGACAGTGGCTCAACCTCTCCAGTTACCTGAGGTGGATACTCTTACTGCAATCCTTTATGGGTTGTACAGCATTGTTGGAGTTAAGCCCAGCTTGTTGTTGTTAGCCCCAGGAGGGTTTGACCTCCAGGCCAATTGGCTGTGAAGGGAAACTGTGTTCAGGTTGGATGGGCGGAGTCTCAGAGCTGAGCAGACAGCGTCAGCATCATCTCCACCCTATGCAGCACGCAGGTCTCTGTGCTGGGTGGTAATGGCTGCAGGCGCCTCCAAGAGAAAGCCGCCGCTGGTCTCCATCCGTGGCCAGACAACTCTGCCTCTCCCCAAATGAGTCTGCACGCCCAAAGTCTCGCCCAGGGTTATAAAACAAAGCAGTCCGGTGTTCTCCCGAACGAGGAAGCAAGTCACGTGTCCTCTCTGCCTGGTTGTGCACTTTACACGCAAAGTGCGTGTTCCAAGCTATGTGCACTCTCCTCAAACTCCGAGACCTCAGCCGCACTGGGTTTTCGCTTGCCTTTCCCAGACCTGGGACCTCGCGTGGAAGTGGGGAATCAGTGCAGTGGGACGTCTCCACCCTCCCCATTGGAGAAAACCAGCCGGGTTTGCTGCCGCCCGCCCCTCACCACTCGCACGCACAAGGCTCCGAACCTCTCTCCGCGTGTATCTTCAAGGCTGTGCACCACTGCTCCTCTGAGTCACATGTCATATCTTTACTTTTATCTGTGGAATTTTCACTCAGCCAGCTTTCTGGTGATTCTGGATGATGTTTATTTTGTTAAGTTGTAGTTTTGGAATTGTTGTGTGGGTCAGCAAAATAGGTGTTTACCCATGCCGCCATCTTGGTTCCTCTATCTCCTCCTCACTTTTCAGATAGTACTCATAGGCCACAGTCCTAGTCACCATGGTGATGGCTCTCTTGTCTTCTGATTTAAAAAAAAAAATCAACTTGAATAATTTGCTCTGTTTGATGACTTTGTGGTGACAGATGGTTGCTGCTTCTCTTGCCCCTGAGGTGGGGAGATGGCCTGACATTAGGAATTGCTTGTCCTAATTGAGGAATTAAGGACAAGGAAAAGGTGAGTGATTGCCAAGCTAGCTGAGGCCTAGGACTTGGGAATATTTTTCATGTTAGCTCAGTATGTGTTTTCTTTGACCTGATGGTTTGAATCTCCACTATAGGGCCCTGTAGGCACTTAGGGCAATACGGACCGAACAAGCCTTTTAAAGGGCATTGTGCCCTCACTTTGTTTTATTTAATCTGTTGTGAGCATGGTGAGAAGCCAACTGGTGCTGAGTTAATGTCTTGCAGTGTGCTTTCTCACTGCTTCTCTTTGCATCTTGAAAACCAATGTGTGCTCAGCATCCTGGTCAGTGAGCATGACTCAAGAGAGTCCAGCATTGGGCCATCACTGAAAGTCCTGCCTCCAACCCCCCCTTACCCCAAGGCACATGCATCGCACAGGTTTTCAGGAACTTCAGGTTTGACTGTAGCAGTGTAATTTGATTGGTAGATCACTCTTCCAGCATTCTGTTACAGTTGCATGGCCATAAAAATGGTCAGTATTCTTCTAATGAAATAACAAAACGCAACAGCAATAAAACAACCCGAATGTATATACATACACACAGAATCAATGTTATGTATTAAGTTCTGAGGAAAGTAGTATGCATTTTAAGTATCAGCAGGTAGTTGGTAATTCTGCATTCTTATGACGTAGTTCTCAGCCCAAGTAAAGGCCAAGTATGAAGGAAAGGCCTCATTATTTCTCAGTGAGCCCAGGAACTGGCCTCTGCAAAGCCGGAGAGAGGGCCTCGATTCCTCACCACTCAGTCCATTTCATCGTTCACCTCCGAGCGTTACTGCCAAGGGATGGAATAAGCTACTGTTTCTTTATTATCTATATAGAAATCGTATTTCAGAATCATGCTATAGAATAAAAATGGCTGTAGTTGAAGAAGAAAGTTTTTCAGTTTTTGGGCTAAGATTCACATTCTTTTTTGAGCTTTGTGCATTATGCTTCCCAGCTGGCTAGATTTATGTGGTCCTTGGTTTTGCTTTGCTGTTTATTGCTTAATAAATGGTTAGAGCAAAAACAATAGTGGGGGTAAGAGAGGGGGAAGGAAGACTTCATGTTACTTTCTCCTGCCCCCCTGCCTATGGTTTATAAAATAATGGAAACCCATACCAAAGGGAAAAACCCAACACAGTTGACAATTGAGCTATATCACTCACTTTGCCTTTGAGTTATTATTTTATAGATTATTAAACCTTGGTTTTTTTTATTTATTTTATTTTATTTATTTATTTTTATTTTTAAAAATATATATTTTATTGATTTTTCACAGAGAGGAAGAGAGAGGGATAGAAAGTTAGAAACATCGATGAGAGAGAAACATCGATCAGCTGCCTCTTGCACACCCTCCACTGGGGATGTGTCTGCAGCCATGGTACATGCTCTTGACAGGAATCGAACCTGGGACCCTTCAGTCCGCACGCCGACGCTCTATCCACTGAGTCAAACCGGCTTTGGCCCTCAGTTTTTTTTTTTTTTAAGGTAGTTTTAATAGCAAATGTAGAAGTTTTATCTAAATGAAATTATCACGAAGGCTAAGCTAATTTATTACCTTTGGCAATTCCAGAAAAAACAGGGCAAATTTCTGCATATTTATGGCTGGTTCTTGGCCCATCCCACAGGGATCTGGGTGTCTGTTTTCTTATTTCACACCTCACCTGCACAGAGAGTTGAATCTTGTTGTCATTAGATGCATAGCTTTTGGGAATGTTCTCAGTACTGAGCCTTTGGGCAGTATTGCCACAAACTGGCAATTAATTCTTCATGTTTCCTAAGGAACAAAGGCTCTGGATTTGCAAAATCCTTTGTCTTTTAAAGTTTGGTCCACCTGATGTTACTCTGGTCTACAACTCTAGATTTCTTGACCTGCAAGTTCAAGCTGAAGTTGGATTTTATTGACAAATATAGATCCACTTTTGTAAACTTGTATCATTTCTAGGGGAATATTGTTTTCTGCATAGTCAACATTTATGCAATTAATATGTTAAAATATTTATGTGGTTAATTGTTCACTTAAATTAAAGATTTAAATTTTATTAGAACCTGATATGCATCCATAGTATTTTAAAGAAATCATTTTATGTGCTTGAGAGATGGGGGTGCAGATGGAAGGTTATGATGATGTGGTTGACTTGCATTTTAATGTGTCTTTGGGGGAAATTTGAGGATCTCTAAGGCAGCATTTGGTATCTTGTTCTATCCCATCCTAATATGAATCCTTGAGAACACATATTAAAATGCTAATTCAACTGAATGCTTATTTTGTACATGCTGATAATGTCACAGCACAGCTCTGGTAGATAACAAAAAGGCCGGGAGAAGAGCTGTGCTTTGATCCTCATATTAGCCACATGTGGCTGAGGCATGGAAAACAAAGAATCTGGTTTCTCCTTCCTTGCTGCCTTTTTAAAGGGGCGGAAATGAGTTTTTCAGAGCGGGTTGAAAAAGTGGCAAAATTGTTCTTATAATGGATATTTCAGAATACATTTTTAATGTGGCTTCAGAGGGAATTTTCTGTTGAAGTATGGTGTAATTTGAATTTTGACGTAGGGACAGGCTAGTTGAGAATATTGAGATCTGGATTTGCTTTTCCCTCCACTCTCCCCCCTCCCCCCCCCCACTCCTTTGCCTGCCGCCCCACCCCACCCCACCCCACCTCCTTAGGTGGGTGTTGAAATAGGTTGGATGTGTTTTGGAACAGTCTCTGAAAGCATTTCTTTCTCTATTTTAGCTGCTGATGCAAAAGAGAAACAGCTCTGGGTGACTCAGCTGCGCGCTTGTGCCAAACACCACATGGAAACGAATTCTAAGGTAAGGAACCCCTCCTGGGGACGCAAGGAGGCCTTCCGGTGACTTGGGTTGGCGACTCTCCAGCCCAAGCATCTGTTTCTTTGGGGCAGCTGTTTTTCTTTCTTTTTTTTTTTTTTTAAAGTGACCCACCACAGTGGAATTCATACTTGTCCTGCCACATTTACATTTAAAGCCAAGAGAAGAGGGGTAGGGTTTGCTTGTGGGTGGAGTGAAGAGGCAGCCGGCTCTTTATTGGAACTGGTCCTGCAAAGACACTGGAGTTGCTTTCTGTGTTGTCAGTCTAGGCAGCCGTTAATTGGTCTGTTGAGAAGCCCGAGTGGACGATCTCATTGTGTGGAGGCAGAGTAGTCAGATTTTACTGTCCATGAAGACTCATTTTCCCTGAGCCTTAAATAAAACCTGGGCCCCCAAATTGATTAATTTCTCAGCCAGAAGCTTCTGCATTCTAAGTGCGTAAAAAACGTTCTCGGGTGATTTGGCATCCAGGTATGGATTATTTTCTCCTCCGGATTCGGTATGAGATCTGGGACCAGATGTGAGGGAGATAGGAGGTCGGCATTTTCATGGATTATGCAGAGGATTTCCAATCTTTAAAATACAAGAAGTCATTGCAAAATGAATTTATTCAGGCCAGCAAATACTGATTTTAATGTTCAAAGGATCCCTTTTATATCACTAGTTCCAATTTAGTTACTCTACCTAATTGCAGACTTTTTCCATGTTCCATGCATCAGCTGCAAAGAGCCGCACTTGAAATTTCTGACGATTCCATTTACTATAACCTGCCTTTGTCTTGCTCAAGGCCCTGGGATATGTCTTGCTTAGCTTAGACCTCCCTGTTCTGTCTCCGAAAACAGCTTGCAATGATTCCCTTACAGGATTTAGCTCATGTTCTTTTCTTCTTTCTAGAGATACCTTCTTTTCCTTGTCTTGCTTATTACAGTTGCCCTTTTTGACTTGCCTCAGGGAGAATCTGGGCCATTGTAGAGCCTTTCCCCCTCTGGCCCCTTTTATTTTCCAGGAATTATAGTAGGAGTTCTGGACATTCATCAGTATGTTATCAATATGTAGGCAGGGCGGTTACAATTTTTTATATGTATCCTTTTACTTTTTATAGAACAGAATAGAAGAGGATAAAATAAAAAATGTATCTCCACTATTGCCATGTATGATCACTAGAGATAATTGCTCTTAATAGATGTTGTATGTCATTCTAATAAACTAAGACATGTGTTAGTGCATATGTATACATATATACACATATATCCATATCTACACCTATTTTTATACAAATGGGATAATATTATGTATGCTGTTCCCCTTCCCCCCACTTATTAATATATTTTGGAGATTCCCTATTATACATATGGATCTGTTACACTAATTTTTTATTAATTTCAGAGAGGAAGGGAGAGGGAGAAAGAGAGAAACATCATTGATGAAAGAGAATCACTGATTGGCTGCCTCCTGCACAGCCCCTGCTGAGGATGGAGCCCGCAACCCAGGCATGTGCCCTGACCAGGAATCAATCCTGACTTCCTGGCTCATAGACTGATGCTCAACCACTGAGCCACCCTGGCCAGGCTGCACTCATTTTGGATGTCAGTGCTTTATTTTACTGATAAACATTTAAGGTTTTATTTTGTTGTTGTTATATAATTCTATATAATAAAAGGCTAGCAACCATAATGGCATAATGACCAAAACAACCAATTGACCATTCACTGTGAGGTGCATTGATCACCTCTCCGTCCCTCCCCTCAGCCCGCAGGCTCTGATTGCTTGATGGCCAATGTGGAACCATGGGGAACCAGGGTGGGTGTTGGCAGGAGGGCGGGCCTGGGGACTGGCAAATGGGTGAAAGATGGCCCTGATAGCAGGCTAGACCTAGGGACCCTACCCATGCACGATTTCGTGCGCTGGGCCTCTAGTGCTATAATAAACATCTTTGTGCATATATCTTTTTGTATCACTAAGTGTATGTTTCTCTCTTACTCTCTCTTTCTCTCTCTCTCCTATATAATAAGAGAGAAATATGGTAATTATTCCTTATGTCCTGAGGCGTCACTACCCACTGTGTAATGACCTGAACACAGATCTGTAGGAAGGTGGGGCAGTGAACTACAAGCGGGAGGCGGAGAGCTACAGGAGGGGGCAGAGCAGCAAGCTATGGGAGGAGCAGGGGGAACCACAGGAGGGTGGGGCAGCGGGTGGAGAGTTCCAGGAGGGCGGGGCAGGGAGCTATGAGCTATGAGCAACTGAGAGCTATCAGTGGTGGTGGGCAGGTGGCCAGCTGAGGCAAGCTGCAGCAAGCTGCTTGTGCACTGATTCATGTGCAAGGCTACTAATATATACTGTGTGTATGTGTGTGTGTGTGTGTATATATATATATATATACACACACACACCAGTGGAATTGTTGGGTCATAAAATGTATCTTCTAAATTTTTAGACATTGCTAACTTGTCTACTTAAAAAGTTGCTCTGATTTGCACTCCCATCAATTTTGTGTCTCCCCCAACTACTGTGGCTCTTACTAACATTTAGTTTTTGATAGTGTCATAGGTAACAAATAGATGCCCCATTATTTTCATTTTCACTTCTAAAATCATGACTGGGGCTGAGTATGTTTTCATGTTTATTGGCCACCTATATTTCTTTTATGTGAACTGCCAGTTTGTATTTTTCACCCATGTTTTTTTATTGAGTTTATGTTTTTCTTCTTGATTTGCAGTAGCTGTATGTGTATTAAGTATTTTTGTCCTTTGACTTTCATTTGGACTGTAGATATTTTCTCCTAGTAGGTCATTTGTATTTCTACTTTAAATATTTTTGCTGTGCAGAATATTTAATTTTTCCTGGTCAAATTTATTTTCATTTTTGGCTCTTGGTCTCATATCATGTGTAGAAAGGGGCTTCTCTGCTTAAAATTAGGAAAACATTTTTTTCAGTGTTTACTTCTAGTGAATTTATAGTTTAACTATCACTTTAAATCATTGATTCTTCTGGAATTTATTTTGAGTGTCAGAATCCAGGTAGGGGACAACCAACTTAAGTGCACTGGTGTTTTGTGGTATACACCACATCCATCCTAGTGGTAGTAAGAAATAAGGGAAATTAAAGAAATAGGAGGAGGATTTGAATATTCCCTGGAGGAGAATTTGATTTCCTGATACATTTCTCTGGGTGGTTTCAAGAATATGGTTAATCTATTAATAGTAGAACCAAAATAATAATTTAATGGTTAGGTCCTATAGAATTCCTTCTTTGAGAAATGGAGGCAAGGTTGCTGTCACCAGTCATTTATAGCATAGCTGCTGTGATCAATTAGGGAATAATACTTTCAAAATTGTGAGCAGATCTTATTGTTCATGTCAGAGGGGCATTCTGAAGTCCAAGGCTGCTAGTCTTGGTTTTTAATGTATATTCTTACTTAATACATAGTATCACTTTCTTAATTCCCAAATTAAATCTCAGATTAAAAATCTTAATTCTTAAATTAATTTCCAGATTAAAAAATAAATACTGGCCTTTGAAATCGAAAAGGCTGGCTACCTAGTCCAGCCCGCATTGGTTTACACATGAGGGAGCTCTAATCTGGAGGGTAAGGAGCTAAGACTTGACCTCGGGTCTCCTGGTTTCCTGCTCTGACCTCATGAAGTTCAGTGAGGGCGGCCACCTTCTTCCTTCCATGGGTGGTGGGATCCCTTTAGTACAGTTTCTGCTCCTGGATAGACAGAAACTGTCAAAAGGCAGAGAATTGCCTGTTCTCAGGCTCCATAGGTTCATCTCATGGATTCTGGTTTTATTTGAGGTGTAGCTGTAAGGGTGTGAGGCTGGTGTGCTAGGAAGAATAGAACACTGACTTTCTCTGAAAACACAGACAACAAGAAAACAGAACATCCTATTTTTAGTGCAGAATTAAAATGTAAGCAGTGCAGAGCGATGTATTGGTTGGGAAATGAAGAGAACTGTAAGGAATCCTCCTCATGAGAATTTACTTGTGTATGACTTTGAAAGTATCAAAAAAGCAGGAGTGAGCGTCTTGTTTTGATCAAGTAGGTGGTGCAAGCCCTCAGATAGGGAACAGCGGTGTTGTGGGAACTGTGGTAAGTACCGAGGATGGGAAACCATCTGTCCTGTTGACAGAGGTAATGATCATTAATACCTTATACGAAAGGGACTCATGATTGCATTATTCTTCACAGCAGTGAGGTTGGCCATATTATCTCCATTTTTACAAATTAGAAAACTGAGCCACTTGAACTTAAGTGATGGGCTCAAAGTCACAGCCAGAAGTGACTGGACTGGAAGCCCAAGTTGTTAAACATGCCTCCTCCCCCTCATCTCCCATCCTAGTTTCTTGGCAGGAGCTAGTAGGAAGGTTCATGATGGTACTGCTACCCCATGAACTCCATATTTTATAACTTTGAAGGCTCAAGTCTATAATAGGTACCTGTAACTTGATCAAGGGAACTCTTTTCCAGCCTTTTAAATAGCTTTTGATTCCAGAATTTTCTTTAGTGAATTTGCTTGATAGCAAATTTACCTAGTTGACTCGTTGCACTAATTTTTGTGTGATGTAAGCTTCAAGCATCTTCCGATTGAGTTCATTCATGTTTTAATTCACGACAGTCTGGTTTAGAAGAAATACCGTGGTGTACAAAGTGAAAAGGCCTATATTGACATCCCCGCTCTGCCAATTATGTGTTGCACACTCCTGCTCAGTTCCCCTGCATTCTTTCTGACTTTCTGTCCTCATCTTTAAAGTGGTGACTTCTCTCTTCTAAAAGTTGTTACAGGCCTTGTTTGAGCAAGATAACTCAGGAGAAAGCCAGTGCTGGCATGAAGCACTCCGAGGAGTTAAGGACTCAGTGGCACGTTCTCACTGAGACTGCTGCTTGGCAGTACGGCCTCTCGGCCACCCTTGGAGCTTTGACCAACCCCCTCAAGGAAAAAAAGTCTGCTTTTTAATTCACTTGTGGTTATCTATCTGTTCTCAGGCTCCATTATTTTCAAATGGCCACATCAGAGAACTCAGGGTCTTTGAAAATCAACAGAAATCATTCTTTGGTGTGTGTGTGTGTGGGGGTGGGGGTGGGGGGGGGAGTCAGAGAAACTCATGAATACTGTTGTTTTCAAATTACTTTTGACCTGTGGGAAAAGTGGGATAATGAGGACAATGGTCAAGTAATTAGAAAGCATTTAAAGAACACCAGACTTTGCAGATTTTAGTTTCATTGGCTTTCATCTGACCAGTTAAGAGAACATTTAAAGACAAAAGCTTGATAGAAACTTATTGCATTTTCACTAACTGATTTTTCTCATCTAGACATGGAAGGTGGATTCATTTGTGGGGGTGACTCATATGCTAAGTGGGAAGTTCACTGATCTGCCCTGATGCTAACGGGGCATTAGTACCTTGTCCCTGGACCTTCAACCCCAAAGGATAAATGTGCGACGTGGTGATGATGATCACTTCCCCCTTAAGTAGAGACTCCCAGCCGTTACGCAGTGGTGAGGTGGGGACAGAACTCGGGACTTCCAATTCTGGCTCAGCTAGCTATCTGACTGGCCTCTCCCATCCCCACCACAAGCATACTCTTATTACGAATTCGCTGGTGATAGCTTGTGAGTGTGTGTGTGTGTTTCCCCCCATAATGGAACTAGCATTGATTTAAATATTGAATATTACCTATTTTTAAAAATTGTGAATGTTACTTATGCACAATGTAAAACACTGAGAGGATAGGAAAGTATAAGAAGGGGAAAACTCACTCTAAACTTCAGCCTCATACCTAATCTCTGATGATACCTGTGGGTTGTACATCCTTCCAGACATGTAGCTGTGTGGATACATAGAGATCACATGACTCCATTTGGAGGTCATCCTTCCAGTCTTTTTTTCTGTACATGTGTATGTACAGAAATCACACATGCTTGTTTCATGAGCAGCTCATCTCTCCATGAGGATGGATATAAGACCAAGCTTTGGCACAGGTCTATTCTCTGTATTTCGTTATTTTTTGGGGGGTGGTGGTGGTGGTGGTAGATTTTTGTGTCTTTAAAATTAGTGTGTATGGCCTGTTTCTTAGAATATTTCTGGGATCTCCTTTATGGTTTGTCTGCCAGCCCCTTTCTCATCCCTCATTCCTTGTCCTGTCCTTGTTTACCTCCATATGGGAAGTTGAGGAACTAAAGGGCATTTTTACTGGTGACGTACCCTTTTAATAATATGGAAAATGTAGCCTTCTTTTTCCCCATTGAAGGGGAAATTAAGGAAATGTAGGTATTTACAGCATTTTAGTAGCTTATAATATTAACTAGAGGCCCAATGCATGAAATTCATGCAAGAGTAGGCCTTCCTTCCCCTGTCTGCTGGCATCAGCTTCCCTCTGGCACCTAGGACCAGGCTTCTAGCCCCAGCTTCATCTGGAAGGTCATCTGGTCTAATTAGCATATTATGCTTTTATTATCATAGATTGTACTTGAAATCCTTTCTCTGGGTTCTTAGGCTCTGGGCCTGACTCTGCCCTTGCATTTCCTACTTTGGGCTCCAATGATCTCTTTCCTGTCTGACTTCTGCACTTGACCATGTGCTCTCTGAGAGCAAACACTGACTCCATTCACTTAGGAAGATGGGAGGGAGGACCTGTCAGTGTAAAGAGTTTGAAGATGCTGGATCACACAGGTGTGTGGTTAGGGCTCCATGTCAGCTAATTGTAAATTAAAATGTGAATTTCAGGATATAGTCTTATGCAGATTTGGGTATGGAAAAATATGATTGCCTAATATAGAACTTTAAATTCATTATAAGTCTTATCAGGTGTTGAATGAGCAGTGAGAGTTGCCGAGTTTCAGGGAGTGTATGCATAAATATTCATGCCTGAAGCTCCTCACATCATTGATATTTGTCTTTTTCCCCAGTCCCCTAGAATGGCATATTAATTCATATGAGATGTCGGGGTATTAGAGCACTGTCTGCTCCTTGTAGCCTTGGGGAAGCTAATGCCCAGTATGGACCTTCCCACTTAAAAAAAAAGTATTTTTTTTATTGATTTCAGAAGAGAAGGGAGAGGGGGAGAGAGATAGAAACATTGATTGCTACCTCCTGCATGCTGTCTACTGGGGATTGAGCCCACAAACTGGGCATGTGTCCAGACAGGGAATGAACTGTGACCTCCTGGTTCATAGGTCACATTCAACCATACTGGCTGGGCAGACCTGCTCATGTTTATATAACTTCCCTGTGGCAGCTGACACCAGTGATGTTGTTAGTTCCTGACTCACATTCCCTGCTTTTACCAGAATATTGTTAACCTGGAGATGTGGGGTCCAAGCAGGGCATGGTGGACATGGCACAGTGAGAAAGGCGGTTGGAGAGTGATGGGCTGGCCAGAGAGTGTGCTCTGTAGATGCTGTCTGTCCCCAGGACTGTGTGCTGGGCTGAGGGCACAGAAATGGGTGGGACCAGAGGCCCAACTGGTGACACCCCTTTTCCCCCTTGGTAGCTGGGTCACCAGGTGCAGACAGCAGCTCTGTTTGGAGACATTTCAGACTTTATTTGGAGAGGCCTGAGGGAGGCGTGAACTACTTCTGGGGAATTAGAAAGCAGGAGGGAGCGATATAGGGGATGAGGAATTCTGTGTGTCCAATCCACAGTCAAGGGAGAAGAATGAGGAGATTTGAAGCTACTGTTTCATTGTTTTTCTCAGCAATCTCCATCCTCTCCTGATGGTGAAAGACTACAACTTCCCTGAATCTCTGCCACTCTGGGGTCTATCTGGGGCTGAGCCAGAGGGCCTGGGAGAGGTGCTCTGATATCTTGGTCTGGATGTATTACAACAGGAAGCACCTGCTTGCTGAGCCGAACCCAGCGACATCAGTACCACTTAGTTATGAGGGACTCCAGATGCCATCTAGTCCAGTGTCCTGTCCCCACCGCATCCCACTGTTTACACAGAAATGCACACCAGAATGCTTACTGTGCTAATAATGAAGGAACATGGGTTGCTTCTCCTAAAAAAATATCCAATTTTAATCGCTTAGGGAGGGCACTGCCGGTAACTCATTGACTGAATGCTGAGAACTTTGGTGGCAATCTGACAAATGATACAGAATACATCTCTTGTATGATTAAATGGATTTGAGGCATCTCAGAACAATTTGGAAGAACTCAGAAGTAATAGGGTGATTAAAAAGTGGAAAGGCATTCCAAACTCCCTTTGTTCCACTTGTCTAGAAACAGTAGATGTAAGTAATAGGGCAAGAGGTCGGTTCTAACAGTGTGATCCAATATGCAGGCCTCTAGCCACAAAAGAGGTACTTTAGATTTACATGAACTGAACTCAACATTTAAAATTCATTTCCTCCATCTCCCTTAGCCACAGTTCAAGTGCTCAGTAGCCATATTTGGCCGATGGCTGTGGAAATGGACAGCTCAGCGATAGAACACTGCCATCAGCACAGACAGTTCTCTTGGGCAGTGCTGATAAAGCTGCAGGGACTGCTTTATGGTTTCCAAGGAGGAGTTCACCAGTGTCTAGCTTCATCTCCTCTTGGGCTATGGACAGGTCCCCTCCCCTTTAAATCTGAAAATGCTGGCTCATGCTCCCCGACCTTTCTGTCTTTCTTCTGCTCTTTCCCTACCTTCCTATCAGGAGTTCTGGTCCACCTATGGCCTTGACATTAAACATCGTGATCATTCTCACTTCTCCAGTTGCGTCGTCTGTGCAACAGGGACGTTGACCTCACCTGTCTGAAGGCAGGAACTGGTGCTCTCTTGTGGTCAGATTCTGCTTCATGCTCACTCCACTGCAGCTTTTTGCCAAGGAAACATCTGGTTTGAGCTTTTGTGAAGAGCAGAGGAGCAAGGGAAGGTTGCTGATGGAGGGACTCCCTGGCTCTAACAACCTTTCATAGCATCCCACTTCCTAAGACGAAGTCCAAGACTTGACCTTGGCATTGAGTGCCCATCACGTGTTAGGTCCAGTTTCTCTTCCTCCACTTCCACCTTTATGCACCAGGTGTTCTAGGTGAGCAGTTCCCTAGGCACGCTGTGTACTTTCACATTTCCATGCTGCTCCCTCTGCTAGGAATGCTTTCCCTCTCTGTTCTTCATGTTACAAATAGCCATGTGGACTTCAAGGCTCCTATACATCTGGGATGCCTTTCTGATCTGCCTGGTCAGAGTGGATCTTCTTTCTTCTGTTTTCCCATTTATCCCAGGACTCACCTGTATTCTCCTGGGGGTAGGTGGTGGTGGTATGCAGGCCTCGGACCTCTTGGTTGACTATGTCCTTAGCAACCAGTATCGCAGGGAAACCATGGCTGTGTCCTCCGTACTTACCACTGCCATGACAAGCGGTGGACATAAACCACTCAGTAAATGTCAACCCTGCTTCCTCCTTCCTCACTCCTCCCTATTAGTAGGAACAGTAGCTTATCAATAATAGTGGTGGTGTCAGCTTTGGGTTCCTTAAGAAACTATATCCAAACTATCACGTTATTTTCCTAAGGTTGAACTGTGGGTTGTGGTGAAGATTCAATGGGAGCACGTCTGCCGTGCTCTTACTGTGCAGCCCAGAACTGAGTCAGTTTCCATCGGGGTGTTGGGCCGACAGGGTTGCCCTGCCGAGTTGGGCCTCCTTACGAGGTGACCTTCCTCGTACACGGTCAGAATGGGACTGCCCAAGGTTGTGTGCCCGGCTTGCAAAGTGGAGTATTTCTGGTAAATAACTAAATCTCTAATCATTTACCCACTTAAATAATCAAAAACTAAAATTGACCCAGCTAGTATGGCTCAGTGTTTGAGCATAGACCCAGGAACCAAAAGGTCACCAGTTCAATTCCCAGTTAGGACACATACCCATGTTGAGGGCTTAATCCCCAGTAGGGGGCATGCAAGAAGGCAAGAGATCCATGATGTTTCTCTCTCATCGATGATTCTCTCCATCCCTTTTCCTTTGTCTCTAAAAATCAAAAATGATTTTAAAAATTGATGAAAAGTTTAAGGGAAAAGGATGGGCAAGATATACCACAGTGGAACCAACTAACCAACCTGTTAAGATAAACAAAAAACAGAGCAAGTCAATACATACACATTCATACATACATATGTTTGGAAGGACACAAGGGGCTAATAACAGCAGTTTGCCCTAGGAGGGAAGGGGGACCTGGGGATTTGAGTGTTGAAAGAAAGTAGCAATTAATTGTACCCTTTGGTACTACTTGAAATTTTCACATCATGCATTATTTGAATAATTATATATGTAATTTTATATACACACCCCACATATATATGTATTAAACTAGTTATTCAAGTGGTAATTTAAATTTGTAAATTTAGAGAAGTGGAGCCCAGGTTGCTTGGCTGTGTCTCTGCTCCCTTAGGCCCCTGTCAAGTTTGGTCCTTGATCTGCAGGCGGAAGCTGTTCACCCACCAGGCAGTCACTGATTAATCTGCTTCTCATTATGGTCTTCACATGAAAGTCTTAACACCAAATGTCCTTGAAGATACTCGATAATTCCAGATTCCTGTCAATTCAGACGAGGCTTCTTCTGTTCTTGTTACTCAGAATTGATTTTACTTGATGTGGTTTGAAGTGTGTAAAGTTTAATGCTCTTTGGGGGAAGTGCTCCTTCTCCCCCCCCCTTTTTTGAATGAAAGAGCGTTTGATGATGCTCATGTGGCCTCGTCCACAGTGGAAGCCTTGGGGTAGGTAGCTGGCCGATGGCCCAGTTAGTGCCCAGTGGGTCCTGTGTCTTGTGAGCAGAACTTCTCCGTCTGCGACCACAGTGACAGTGACTCTGGACAAACACCTGTAGACATTCCTGTGTCTCAAACAATTCCACTTGTACATCTCCCTGCTCCTTCTACCACATACGGCACCAGCTTGATTTCGCATTTTAGGAAGGTTTGATTTTCTTTCCCCAAATGGTCGGTAAAAAGCAAGATGAGTCACATCTCTCACTGAGAGCCTGAGGACATGAGGTGCCCCAGGTTGAAAAGCAGAGCCTCTTGTGGGGATTCTCCATTTTCTAAGAAGTGAGTCTTTGGGGGGAAACAGAAAATGGTTTTAAGCTTGATTAGCCTTAAGTAGGTAAAGTTGGGCAAGCTCATCTGAGGTTTTCCTTTCCCCTCAGCTCTGTCTTCCTGCTGTCTGCGGTTAGGCATCTCTCCTTTCATGTGACAGGAAGCTCAGTGCCACGTTTTCCTCTAGGATTTTTTACAGATAACTACCTTTTGGGTACTTAAAATTAAGTGTGAACCATCCTCCTCCTAAACACACCATCAAATTAAGTAAGTAAAACACAATTTAAGAATAGCTCTTATTAAAATAATAAATTTGGGGACTATTATCTTAATAAAAGTGCAACCATTTTTTCAAATATATTTTATTGATTTTTTTTTTTTTTTTTTTACAGAGAGGAAAGGAGAGGGATAGAAAGTCAGAAACATCGATGAAAGAGAAAAACATCCATCAGCTGCCTCTTGCACACCCCCTAGTGGAGATGTGCCCGCAGCCCAGGTACATGCCCTTGACCGGAATCGAACCGTGGACCTTTCAGTCCGCAGGCCGACGCTCTATCCACTGAGCCAAACTGGTCTTAGCAAAAGTGCAACCATTTTTAAAAATTTTTAATTTTTAAATATATTATTATTGATTTCAGAGAGGAAGGGAGAGAGAAATGGAAACATCAATGATGAGAGAGAATCATTGATTGGCTGCCTCGTGCACGCCCTTCACTGGGGATTAAGCCTGCAACCCGGGCATGTGCCTTGACCGGGAGTCCAGCTGTGACCTCCTGGCTCATAAGTCTATGCTTAACCAATGAGCCACATCAGCAGGGCTCAAGTGCAGCCATTTTATGTAACTTCTCAAGCATGATTTTTATGTTAGGCTGCTACATATTTACGCTCCCTGGGATGATGATCTTAGGCACCAACATCCCAACCTTTCTTGCCCATGCTACAAATTTGTTGATCCTGTTCTGTATTGCAGACTTCACCCCCTTCATCTTCTACTCTTCAACCTCTTTAAACCTACCCTCAACAACCTAGTTATCAAGAAGCCCATTTGGCGTGAGGATGCAGGGACAGTTTCAATGCAACCCTGAGTTCCATTAGTAGCCTGGCACCCATCTCAGGGTCTCTCTTTCCTCTGAATCTTCCTTGGCCAGGTCCGCAGCTAGAAAAGGTTGCTGATGCCAGGCCCCTGCATTTAGGATATTTATTTTTCATTCATTTACTTGGCAGCTTATCTTAATGCAATCATCTTTTGATCTCTCTGAAGCCCTGCTGCTTGGAGGAGCTGCCTACCTCTTTGGATTCAAAAGCTCTTTGTCTTGTGGCACTGGATAGCAGGCATTTATAAACTGCCTACTATGGGCAATGCACTGACCTTTATAGCTTATAGCATAGACTAGTAGTCAGCAAACTGCCGTTTGCTGCTCTGTTCACTGATGAGTTTGCCGACCACTGACCTAGACTCTCGATTCCAATAGTTACAGGCTGTTGTTGTTCCTTGTGATTAAGCCCTTATCCCAGTGGTCGGCAAACGCATTAGTTAACAGTGCAGCAAACCACAATTCGCGAGCCACATGTGGCTCATGAGCCGCAGTTTGCCGACCACTGGCATAGACACCTGAAGTTCCTAGATTCTCTTCATGTACTGATGTAAAAAATACAAACAACAGCAAGAAACTACTTTGACCCCATGGGTGTAATTTGTTCACATGCCAGAAAACATGTTGTTCTCTCTCTTAATAATGATAAATGGTGCACTACTAGTATAATTCATAAACTCTTCCATGTGTATCCCCTCATACCAGGGTTTCTAAGAGTTGGCATTTTGAGATTTTTGGCCAGACAAGTCTTTGCTGTGAGGGGCTATTCTGAGCACTTTAGGATGTTCAACAGCATCCCTGCCTCTACCCACTAGATGCCAGCAGCACCCCTGCCCAGTTGTGTCAACCTAACAAGTCTTCTCATTTTGTCAAATACATCCTGGCGGGAACAAAATCACCCCGAGATGAGAACTACCACCTCATAAAATTCTCACAACAATCCTACCTGATATGCATTATGTCCATTTTACAGATGAAGAAACCGAGGCCCAGAAAGGTTAAGTGGCCACATGGCTAGGATAGGCAGAGGCGAGACTTGAAGCCATCCCCATGTGTTTGGCTCCTCATGGGAGGCTCTTCTGTGCCCCCGGCTGCTGGGAAACGGTTTCGGTGCACAGGGTGAAACAGGGCCAATGGGATTGTGCAGTGGAGCTTTGGCTCCTGGGAAAGGTCCTGTTCTCTTGCCAGGTGTGCGACAGCCCATCCATCACGCCTCTGAGACTCCTGGGCATCTCCCCCAGCGAGGGAGGCAGCTGGGAAGTGAGAGAGATTTCAGCAGTGAAGCGAGAATGCTCTCACTGTCCCACTCCACCAGGCCAGCTCGGGGGGCAAGAAGGAGGTTGGTTCCCAGGCCCAGCCATGAAATGAAAGGGGTCCCCAAATTTGCAGCCTGTGCCACGATCCTGTATAAATCTGAGAAGAGCTGTGTGGCACCTCTGGCATGTATTAGTGCTGAAGAGGCACATCATAAACTCCTGAAGTTTTATTCCCCCCATGCTCCGGGCTGCACTGGCAGAGTGGAGAAGAGACGGGAGAGAATGTTCGCTTGAGGAGGAAGCTTGACAGCGGGTGAGCTGTGCTGGGCAGGGCCCCGGGCAGACCTCCCGGCCTCCTCATGGGCTGCAAGCACTCGGCTGTGGTGAGGACCCACAGCAGCGCCTCCTCCTGCCTCCGCCCACTGTGGGCGGATGCGGACAGCGGTTCTTGCCAGCTCTCCCACCCCTCGTCGGCTAAGGTAAATGGGGTCCCAGGACCTGGGGGGTGCGGTGGAAGGGGTGCATTTACTCTTCAGCTCCTCTTCACTCCTCTTTGAGGAAGACTCACTTCTCCCTAGGGCATCTGGGTTCCGGCTCATTGTGAACCCATAAATATTCTTTTCCCCAGTGGGATGCAGAGTACAGACTGGCCACACTTGAGGTGCTTTTGGAATCTGATTTTTGAAATACAAAAGGATATTACCAGCATTGATTGACTTTGAAATAAGAAAGAAAGAAAAAATCCCTGTCTTTTCTCTAGGAAGACTTTCTGCAACTTTCAATACTGACCTCAGCCAGTGGCTTTGACTTGCTGGCCTTTGAAGCCAGCTTGGTTCATCATGTCATTAGTGCTTTTCCTTATTTCAAATAATAAAATAATATGCAGACATACCATGTACAGTGCAGGACTGAGAGTCTTCTGATGGTTCTACTATTGGCCTTGACCTTGAGCTATTTGCTTTTTTTGAACCTCAGTTTCTTAGTCTGTAAAGCAGATGGAACATTTCCCCTCTTGGGTTTCACAGAGATTTTGCAATTTAAGCAGATTAATACTTCTAGAGAGGCTTACTCGGAGTAGCTGTTAATATAATTATAATGATGACAAATGCTTGTTTTCTATGCTGAAGGTGGCATGAGAGTGATTTGGATGTGCTCTGCTTCTGGCCTCTCTTAGTTCCTGCGAGAAGAGAAGGAAGAACATTTTGTATTATTTTTTAGAGAGAAAGGAAGGACTAGGGAGAGAAATATTGATGTGAGAGCGAATATCTACCAGCTGCCTCCTGCACCCCTAATGGGGATCTAGCCCGCAACCAGGGCATGTACCCTGACCAGGAATTGAACCAGTGACCTCTGGGTGCACAGGATGAACACCCAGTCAACCGAGTCACACCAGCTAGGGCTAAGCAGTTACTCTTCATTTTCCCTTCTGAGCTCCTGGCAACTGCCCATCTGCTTTCTGTTTCTGGCTTTACCTATTTTGGATATTTCATATTAATAGAATCATACAACATGTGACTTTTTGTGTTTGACCTCTTTCATCCAGCATAATGCTTTTGAGTTTCAACCACAGTTGAAACTCATTACATGTAATGAGGACTTCATTCCTCTTTATGACTGAATAATGTTCCATTTTATGGACGTATGACAGTAAATCTATTCATCTTTGGATGGACATCCGAGTTGTTTCTACCTTTGGGCTCTTGTGATTGGTGCTGCAATGAATTTGTGTCCATATTTGAGTCCCTGTTCTCACTACTTTTGGGTAAGATGTTAATCTTATTCCTCACTCTCTAGGTTGTAAAATAATTTACGTTGAGGTAGTCCACATACATCATGGAAGCTCACGGTTGGAATCCACACATTTTGCTTCCACAAAGCACTTCTCTGCTTTTATATTGATTTTGGTCACAAGCCCAAACATAATACATGGGTGCCGTTTCCACCGACAGAGGGTGACTGGTGCGTTGTTACAGGAATCCTACTTCAGCATCTTACATACACAGTGTAAAACATAAGACAGAAGCTCATCGGTCTTGTCACAGCTGCTCATGGGATAAACAGTCTTTTCCTGCTCTGCCTGTCAGCCCATCCTAATTCCATAGCCCCAGATCCCAGAGTCCCTGTCATTGCCTCATCCGCCCTGTCTGCTCAGATAGCGCTTCTGCCCTTGTGGCTGCTATCTTTGTTTGGTTCAGAACGGATGGCTGCCAGTGATATGGGGGTTGTTAACCGTGTGACTACCATGAGCACTGGATCTATGTCCTGAAGGTACCCCATCAGGAAGTCTTCAATCAGTTATGTTCTATTTACAGTGTCTAAATTGGGCCCTTGTCTGGCAGTTTATCTCTGTATTCCTCAATGTAGCTCTCAAAAGATGTGAGGAGGAAATGAAATTTGATTGGTATGCCAACTAGCCCTTCAGTCTGTAGAGAGTAAATCTGGATGGGGAAGAAAAGGAGGACCAGCAAATGTCGCAGATGACAGGTAAAAGCAAGCATACCCTTCCGGTTGCTGACTGGCATCCTGGGACACTGGGCACCTGTTATTTTAGGTAGGACCCCTCAGAAAGTGAAGCCTGGGCACAGGAATGTGGGGAGACCAGGGAGAGTGAACTAATGGAGATTGACAAAGGCACCCACAATGTGTGCTGTTGTCCTGGTTATGCCTTGGGCAATGAGAGCAGAACCTATTGGTCACCCTTGTAGGTACCATGTAGAATGTGCTTCATAATTCTCCACCCAGGTAAGAGGATGTCATTATTTTTCCACCGGCTCCCCTGTCCCGTTGGTCAAGGGTTGTCCCATGGGGGAGTTATCTCTTTCTCGCTGTTCTAGGTTTGCTCTTGTACTTGTCTTGTACTTGCTCATGAAAGTGGGTTCCCGTTGACTTTCTGAATTGGCTTCCATAGAGCAGCCCAAGGCAGAAAGCAGGAGGTAAATAGTGCAGCTGAGGCCTGGTATGCTGGGCGGGGGCAGGTAGAGGGTGGAGGAATGGGGGGCATCTGTAATGGTGTCAACAATAAAAAAATAAAACAAAAAAAAGTGGGTTGAGAGGATGTAAGGCAGGACACATACCTTTTTGTCACATGGAATTTCCGTATCCCTCCTCCTCTCTTTTGGTGGCCACTGTTTCTCTCAAAGTTTCAGAATATCCAGAATTGATAGTACCCATGGGAGTCATGGGGGTTTTTCTCAGCCTAGCTCTGTGTGGAGGCCCTGTGTTTGTCCCACTCCTCTTAGCTACCCTTTCCCCCTCTCCCCGTTATTCATTTTGATGGAATTAGTAGGCAGGTTGATCTGTTAGAGTTAACACCATTAAGTGTGTTAAAGCTGTAGAAATCCAATTAGATTATAAGCAGACCAAACTTTTTTTTCCTTTTTTTAAATAAAAGGATAATTTGGTCTCCAACAGGTGGTAGGGTCTCTGGGGATAAATGAGGAGAAATCGCGCTTGTCCTCTGATGCAGGGAACAATCAGAGTTTAATTTTCTACTTCCTATGCTCTGACCTCTGTGACGACAGTTAATACACTGACTCAGAAGCATCTTGAGTCCGTGTTTCCATAACACCTGACAACTTTGCATCTCCATGCTCTGGAGAATCAGATCCTCCTTCTCCCTGAGCCCAGAGTATTAACACAGCTAGCTGACCTGTGAGACAGCACAGCACCCCTTCTCCTGTGCTGAGCCAGTGAGCTTACAGAAACTGCTTTCTTGCAGCTCACACATTGCCCATCAGGCCTCTCCAGGGTTCTACAACCTTACAACCGAGACTCTGGGAGAAGTCCTTTTAGCTCATGATTTGGAGACATGGTCCCTTAGTAAAAAACAGTTGGCTAAAGCAAGGAATCATAAGTGTGATGTATACAGACCTTAACCATGTATGCCATTTTAACTTAAAATCTTCACTCACCAATTTTTAGATGTAGTTCCAAGGCTCTGTCATCAAGCGTGGGTTTACTGGTAGGAATTCTGCATCTTTTCTTACAGAAAGCACATCTATAATGTATCACCTCTCACCTCCTGTGAAAGAGCAGGGCAAACTCAGTACAGAACCCTCCTTTTTTTTTTTTTTTAAATAAATGGTTTCTGGCTTTTTATAGTTATCATGCCCACATGCAATTCAACAACAGTTTTTAGCAATTCACTTTATTGGTATTTTTCAAGTCATGCAATTTAGATTCATAAAGATTGTTATTTTTCATATTTATATTTTATCAATTTATTTAAACTATGCACTTAGAGTAACAAGTGTGCCAGCATAAGCAGAGTGGGGACTAAATAACAGTTGGCTTTTGTAGATGTTTAGCTTAAGCTGGTGAGAGCAGAAGTGTGTAGGAATAACCAGAGAGGCTCCAAATCCTGAGCAGTCGGCACGCTGTGTGCAGCAGTCAAGGGGGTTATGAAAGGAGTGAAAAGTGGTGGAAAATTCAATTAGTTCGTTAAATTGAGGGCATTGAGAACACCTACTGTAGCTTTTTGGACTCTGCTACCTGATACCCTGAGATTGGGCACTGCAAAAATCCTCACTTTTAAAATGGTCTACACTTCTTTGAGGCTGCTTCTAATGACTCCACCCACATCCTTTCTGCATGAAAATTACTGGCACCCATGGGAATTCTGCAGGCTTCCAGCTTTGCCAGATACTCATTTGATATGATCCAGGTTCTGCAAATTTTACTGGTTAGAAGGACAAGGACCGAGTTCTTTAAAAAAAAAAGTGTGTTGATTTCAGAGAGGAAGGAAGAGAGATAAAAACATCAATGATGAGAGAGAATCATTGATTGATTGGCTGCCTCCTGCACGCCCCACACTGGAGATCAAGCCTGCAACTCAGGCATGTGCCCTCACCAGGAACCAAACCTTGACATTCCGGTTCATAGATCAGCACTCAACTACTGAGCCACAGCTGGGCTGGGTTTTTTCTTTTTTTTCTTTCTTTTCTTTTTTTTTTTTTTAGGGCTGCTTAAACCACTTACCCTTCTATTGATTTTCTGTCTGAAGTTCTTTGGTAAAAATTGAGAGATCTGAGAGTGAGGCTTTTTCCTTTGTGATCCAGAAATTAGTTGTAAGCAAAAAATAAAAAAATCGGTTGGGTCTGTATACTTGTCAAGTCCTGTGTCTGGATTCTGAAAAATCCAAGACACACACACTCAAAATTCCTTTGAGCTTTAAATATAAGCCTAGCTTAGTACTAGCATAAGCCTGTGAACCTACAGTTTATTTCTACTTTGGCAAGAAATACCCTAGGGAGAATTAGGGAGAGTCATAGGAGTACATCTGTGTGTGTATGTGTGTGTGTGTTACATACATATAAAATGTGCAGCAGAGAAGAGGAAGGCAAATGTCTATTGCTTCAAAGGTTCTGGTCACATACAGTATTTTCAGGAAAATTTCCATAAGGTTGCTGCAGCTTCCTGTGGCTATCAACCCCCCACACATCATTTACCCAGATCCCCTGAGTTATTAGCAAACCTTGCGCATTTCCGTCTTAACCTCATCAGTAATGCCAAGCTGGGAATAAGTAATTAGTGGGATTTATTCCCCAGATCCTGGAGGATTTTGCATGCAGCTGAGGCACGTTGACAATGATGTGATTTAGTTTTTCAGTGTGAAGCTTTTTTGAAACACAAGTAGGGAGAGTCCTTTGAGCTTCGTGCTTTTGTGCCTGAGCATTTGGGAAGGAGATAATGATCTCTGAGCACATAGGAGCGCCTCTGTCAGAGATTAGTTATTGATTGTAAGAAAATCAAATCTGCTTCTTGAAATGTTTTGTCTTAGAACTGCACTGGGCATCTCAGCCCCACAGCCGGTCTGACCCACTGGTAGGTGACAGAAGTTTAAACATAAAACAAGAGCCCCTTTCCCACCACATTATAGAGCGATCATTTATAGAATTCCTTGACATGCAGTCTCCTTTTGTTCTGTGATTCATTTCTGGCATGAAATATCTTCTGGGCTGATTACATTGAGATGTGGGAAGAACTAGAGACTGGAATAAATCCTGAAATGCCCATCTTCAGGCCCGTACTAATACAATTTTACCATGAAAATGATCCAATAGAGATGATACATGCTATGTAGCCGTATGTAAATTGTATGCAAATGACAGTGTAATACCTGAATATGGCCCTGAGGGAAAAACTTATTGGAACCCATTGTTCTAACTGGCTCATCATTCTGAGTGTCTGAATCAGTCCCAGGAGATACAGTTATCTAACAGTGTCTATAATTTCTCATTCAGGAGCTCATCTTTCTAGTCTGTTACCTTTTTGACCTCAGCTCTACTGCTCTACGCCTTGCTCACGTCCACCCTGGTCATGCTGTCTTCCTTGTTCAAACACCCCGGGGTCTTGGCACCTGTGTAGTTTCTGAGAAGACTGTCCCTCAGATGTCATCGTGACTCACTCCTTTGCTTCGTTCCGGTCTTTAAATCAGCTGCCACCATTTCATGAAGCCTTCCCTGGCCACCAATCTAAAACTGGAAAGCTGTCCCACCTTTCTCTATCTTTGCCTTATATTGTTTATGTGTATTATCCCTGCTTTATATCATATTATTTAAAATACTTTGTATTTTACTGATGCATTTATTTTTATCTCTTTGCTTCACCAGAATGCCACTTCCATGATAGCAGGGATATTTGTCTGTTTTGTTCATTGTTGTAGTTTAATTGCCTGGCACATAATAATACTAGGACCTCTGAAGAAGGTGTGTTGGTTGTTTTTTGGACATTTTGTGTTTACTTATAATTAAGTGTGGGCGGTATCATTTCCAAACTCTTCTGTCTCTTAGAAAAGGAGAGGAGAAACCAATGAGTCATTGTTGGTGTTCTTAAAATTAGGTTTCTAGGGAGGGAACAGTAGTTTAACCAATGATTAAAATTGAGGTTGGGAGATTTATTGCTCTCTCAGTGTTTATTATGTTCATAGCATTTGCAAGGTGAGCCCCTGTATTACATTCCATAGGGTTCATTGTGGCTAGGCCCAGTCCCTGGCCTGAGGAAGGTCACAGTATAGGGGAAGACAGTAAGGCATAGATAAATGACTCCTGGATAAACATTAAGTGTTATGAGTGTGACCTGCATTTTATCTTTAACATCTGTAGATATACTATCCATCAAACTTTGCCCTTGTTGTTATAGATAATTGATGAAGAAAACATTTAAGTAAATGTATTTTAGCCTGATGTACTTTAGCCTTAATGAACTTACTAAGTATTTGAGAATTGGTATGTTGTATGGGACTTTGTTTGATATGACAAAGTAATTGTCGCCCCTCAGTTCCAACTAAGCTATCAGCCATGTGGTCTGTAAAGAGTTGTGGTGACCTTTTTTGGGGCTCGGTTGAAGAGTGTGGGTGAATCACCTCTAGCAAGGCAGTGTAGTGTAGTGACTAAGAGTATGGACCCGGGAGCCAGCTCGCATGGACTTGAATCCCAGCTGTATTATCTAGTAGCTATGACACCTGGGGAAACATATTGTGTCTCGCTATGCTTCGTTTGCCTCATTTGTGAAATGAAAGTTATAGTACCTACTTCATGGGATTATAAAGAGGATTAAATGACTTAAGGTATCTACTAGTCCTAGATAATAAAAGCCTAATATGCAAAGTGTCTGGTTCACTGGTTGGCCATTCAACCAATCAAACTGTAATATGCTAATGATATGCTAAGGCCACTCAACTGCTCACTATGAAGTGCACTGACCACTAGGGGGCAGACAGTTGACCGATCAACCAGTCGCTATGATGTGCACTGACCACCAGGGGGTAGATGTTCTGATGGGTAGGTTAGCTTGCAGCCAATTGGAAGGGTCGCTCAGCCTGGCCTGTACCCTCTCACAATCAGGGACCCTTCAAGGGATGTCAGAGAGCTGGTTTTAGCCAGATTTTGCAGGCCAGGCCAAGGGACCCCACTGGTGCACCAATTCATGCACCGGACCTCTAGTATATATATAAAAGCCTATGAGACAGTCTGACCAGTAGCAGATGCTCAATGCAGGAGCTTTTGAGTGCGGTGACTTGGCAGCTGCAGTTCTTGGGTGAGGCACCTGGAACCAGAGAGGAGGGAGCCTGATTCCTGGGTGTGTCACCCAAGAACTGCTCTCTGAGACCCCTCGGGTGATGTCAGAGAACTGGTTTCAGCCTGATCCCTGCAGGCCAGGCTGAGTGTATCTAGTGTACATATATATAATATTTAAAACAGCTCATGGCACAGAGTATCTTGTGTTAGCTATTGTAAATCCTCCTATCTAATAAAAGAGTAATATGCAAATTGACCATACCTCTGATCAGGCCATGCCCACAGCCATGCCCATCAGTCAATCAGGAGCAAATTATGCAAATAAACCCCAACCAAGATGGCTGCAGCCACTGAGAGCAGGAGGGAAGCTTGGGTTTCCCTGGTAACGGAGGAAGCCAAGCTTTCCTCCTGCCATTGCCGGCCTAGGCCTCCACTCAATGCTACAAAGTTTCAATTATAGAAGATATATTCCAACAGAAATGGTGGCAGCCACGGAGCTGGAGAGAGCAGAGGCTAGGGTTGCCCCAGTGATGGAGAAAGCCAAGCTTCTGCAGCGCTAGCACCTAGGCCTCCACTCTAGGCTGCAAAGTTTCAATTATAGAATTTAAACAGAAATGGCTGTCGCCACGGAGCAAGCAGAAGGCTTGGCTCCACTCTAGGCTACAAAGTCTCAATTGTAGAACATAAATTAATCCCAGATCCCAGGGCCTCTGCTTGGGTCACTGGAGGGTGTGGCCAGCCTGCAAACCACCACAGGCCCCTCACCCAGGCCACTCCACGCCCCAAGGGAACCCCCACCCTGATTTGGAACACCCTTATGGGCAAACCAGCTGGCCCCCTCCCATGCACCAGACCTCTATCCTATCTAATCCCATCTAATAGAGTAATACTCAGATTGTCCATCACTCCAACAGACAACTGGGCTGTCCCCATGTGGTCAAAGATCCTGCCCCCATGTGGACACAAATGGCCACCACAAGATGGCTAGCAGGAAAGGGCACTTGGGAGGGAGCAGGCCTGCAGGGAAGGGCAGTTGGGGACTATCAAGCCTGCAGGGGAAGGCAATTAGGGGTTAGTTATCAATTAGGCTAGCAGGGTAGTGGTTAGGGTATGATCAGGCTGGCAGGCAGAAGCAGTTAGGGGCAATTAGGGAGGTAGGCAGGTGAGCAGTTTGGAGCCAGTAGTCATGGATTGTGAGAAGGATGTCCAACTGCCCAGTAGGATCAGGCCTAAACGGGCAGTTGGACATTCCTTGAGGGGTCCCAGTTTGGCGAGGGTGTAGGCTGGGCCGAGGGACATCTTCCGCCCCCCATGTGCATGAATTTTGTGCACTGGACCTCTAGTATATTTATAATTAAAGTTGTTATCATCATTATTGAATCATGGCAAACTCATCAGTCCAAACAAGTCTCTCTTAAAAAATGCTTTTTATTTATTTTATTTTGTTAATTTAATTTATTGGGGTGACATTGGTTCACAAAACCATACAGATTTCAAGTGTACAACTCAATAAAGTAAAGAATGTTTATTAAAACTCTTATAATTGTTTTCCTTTCTCTCTTGCTCCCACTTTTTTTGTTTCTGTTAGCATCAATTCCTTGAATATGTATGGCAAGCAGCCCATCAGCCACAAGTTTGACATGCATGATGTATGGGTTTTGTTTGCCTGTCATGTGCTTTAAATTTACATAACTGGTATTGTTCTGTAGATCTTAATCATTTATAAAATTAAAAATTTTAATCCTTACCCAAGGATATTTTTCCTATTGATTTCTAGAGAGAGAGTGGAAGAGAAGGAAGGAAGGGGGAGAGAGAGAAACATCGATTGGTTGCTTCTGGAACCTGCAACAGAGGTTCATGCCCTTGACCAGGAATAGAACCCACAATCCTTTGGTCCACGGGCCGACACTCTAACCATTGAGAAAAACCGGCTAAGACTATTATTTTTTAAACTTGTCTAACTCAGCAGTATGTTTTCAGTTTGTCCGTGTTGTTGTAAGTACCTCTTAAGTCATTCTAACTCAGTATTCTCAACCTTTTTAATGCCGTGGCCCTTTAATACAGTTCCTCATGTTGTGGTGACCCCAACCATAAAATTATTTTCATTGCTGCTTCATAACTGTAATTTTGCTACTGTTATGAATCATAATGTAAATATCTGTGTTTTCTGATGGTCTTAGGGACCTTGCTAGCGGTTCTCAACCTGTGGGACGTGACCCACAGGTCGACAACTGCTGCTGTAGAGCCTTAGCCGGTTTTTCTCAGTGGTTAGAGTGTCAGCCCATCGGAAAACACAGATTTTTTACATTACGATTCATAACTGTAGCAAAATTACAGTTATGAAGCAGCAATGAAAATAATTTTATGGTTAGGGGTCACCACAACATGAGGAACTGTAGTAAAGGGTTGCAGCATTAGAAAGGTTGAGAACCACTGTTCTAACTGATGCATGTATATAGTTTATTGTATGAATAATGTACATTTTATTTACACAACCTATTACTGATGTACATAAAAAGTGAACATTCTTACATATTCAAGTGACTATGCACATGTTTATTGGGTACCTGCCTAGTAGGAAGCTTGAGAACCATAGGAACATGCATATATATTTCACTAAATTCTGCTGGCTCTACCAGTCTATTCTTGGTAGCAATGCAGAAGATTCCAGTTCCTTTGTGTCCTTGGTGTTATTTTACACTTTAATTTTGGCGAATCTGGTGGGTGTAGAATCTCTTAGTCACTTTAATTTGTGTTTCTGTGAGATGCTTGGTAGTCATTCATGTTTCTCCTTCTGTATATTGCCTGTTCTTATTTTTTTGCCAATTTGATAGTGTTTTCTGACTTCGAATGTTTCTCCTTCTGTATATTGCCTGTTCTTATTTTTTGCCAATTTGATAGTGTTTTCTGACTTCTATTTATAGGAGCTCCTTTTATATTATAGGTATTAATCTGTCTTCTCTCAGTGCCCATAGTTTCTTCATTTTGTCTAAAGTGTACTTGTTGAATGGAAACCTTTCTTTACAATGTGGTTGCATCCATTGAATAATCAACTTGTGATTTGTGCTGTTGGCCTTTTTCAGGAATGCTTTCCTACATACAGAATTATGTAGGTATTCTGCATTTTCTTTTGTTAACTTTGTAGTTTTATTTATATTTATTTATTTTTTTTAAAACCCAAATGTCTATTTTTTAAAAATGTATTTTATTGACTTTTCACAGAGTGGAAGGGAGAGGGATAGAAAGTCAGAAACATCTATGAGAGAGAGACATCGATCAGTTGCCTCTTGCACGCCCCCTACTGGGGATGTGCCCACAGACAAGGTACATGCCCTTGCCGGAATCCCTTGCCGGAATCAAACCCGGGACCCTTCAGTCCGCAGTCCGACGCTCTAGCCACTGAGCCGGTCTTGGCTGTAGTTTTATTATTTTTTTATTTTTATTTATTTATATTTTACTTCTTACAGTTTTTATTTTTCATTTGAATATATTCTTTTAAAAAATCTTTATTGTTCAGTTTATTAATTGTTCCCTTTTCCCCCCTATAGCTCCCCTCCACCTGGTACCCATCCCACCCTCCGCCCTCATCCCCCTCCACTGTCCTCTCCCATAGTTGCAAGACTTTTGTCCAGTTTCCTGCTGCACTTCCCACACTCCTTTTCTCTCCAAGAATTATCAGTCCATTCCCTCTCTATGTCCATGATTCTGTTACATTCACCACTTTATCCTGTTCATCAGCTTGTTAATTCACTTGATTTTTAGATTCATTTGTTGATAGATGTGTATTTGTTGTTCCTAATTTACACTTTTATCTTTTTCTTCTTCCTCTTCTTACAGAATACCTTTCAGCATTTCATATAATATTGGTTTGGTGGTGATGAACTCCTTTAGCTTTTTCTTATCTGCGAAGCACTTTATCTGACCTTCAATTCTGAATGATAGCTTTGCTGGATAGAGTAATCTTGGTTGTAGATTCTTGCTGTTCATCACTTTGAATATTTCTTGCCACTCCCGTCTGGCCTGCATCGTTTCTGTTGAGAAATCCGCTGACAATCTTATGGGTGCTCCCTTATAGGTAACCATCTGTTTTTCTCTTGTTGCTTTTAATACTCTCTCTTTGTCTTTTGCTCTTGGCATTTTAATTATGATGTGCCTTGGTGTGGTCCTCTTAGGGTTCCTATATATTGGGGTTCGGTGCGCTTCTTGGACTCCTAAGTCAACTTCTTTCACCAGGTGTGGGAAGTTTTCAGTCACTATTTCTTCAAATAGGTTTTCATTGTCTTGCTCTCTCTCTTTTTCTGACACCCCTATAATTCAGATGTTGGTATGCTTGAGGTTGTCCCAGAGGCTCCTTACACTATCTTCCATTTTTTGGATTCTTTTGGTTTCTTGCTTTTTCAGCTGAGTGGATTTTACCTCTTTGTATTTCAAATCTTTAACTTGGTTCTTGGGGTGCTCTAGAGTACTTTTAGGTCTTTGTATAACATTTTTTATTTCAGTCAGTGTATGCTTAATTTCTAGTTGGTCCTTTTTCATATCCTTGAGAGTCTCATTCATATCCTTGTAGGACTCATTCATTTCCACGTTGGTCTTGATCATTTCCTTGCAGGTCTCGTCCATATCCTTGAAGGTCTCATTCATTTCCTTGTAGGTCTTACTTATTTCCTTATAGGTCTCGACCTTTTCTAGGAGCCTCTTGAAAAGCCCTATAACTGTGGTTTTGAATTCCATATCCAGTCGTTTTTTTACCTCCATTTCTTTCACATCTGATTTCTTTCCATGTCTCTGCATGGTGGCTGCTTTCCTGAGTTGGTCAATTAGCTTTGTGTGGTATAAGTCCTACAAAGGACAGTGGCTCAGCCTCCCCAATTACCTGAGGTGGATATGGGTTGCACAGTCTTGCTGAAGTTAAGCTCAAGTCAATTGTTGTTAGCACTTGGAGGGGTTGACCTCCAGGCCAATTGTCTGTGAAGTTCAGCTGTGCTCGGGTTGGATGGGCAGAGTCTCCGGGCCAAGCAGACAGCATTAGCTCTGCCCTATGCGGCCCCAGGGGCTCTGTGCCGGGGACAATGGCCGCCAGCACCTCTGAGAGAGAGCCACTGCCAAGCTCCCCCAGCTGCCAGGGAATTCAGACTCTCCCCAAATCAGTCTGCACACCCAACGTCTCACCCAGAGTCGTAAAACAAAGCAGTCTGACGGTTTCCCAAATGAAAGAATAAGTCACGAGCGCTCTCTGCCCAGGTCACGCAACTGCGCTCTTCCAAGTTCACGTGCACTCCGCACAAGCTCGCCTTCTCCACAAGCCGGCAGACCCCTGCAGCACCCGAGCTTCAGTGTGCCCTCCCACTATCCAGTTTTTACCCCGTATGATAGTGGGTTCCCTGGACTTCACCCAGAGCTGGAGAGTCAGTCCAGTGGGATATATTTTTCTCCCCTGTTCAAGAAAACTGGCTGGTTTTCAGCCGCCCGCCCTATTCGCTGGCGTGCGCTCCAAACCTCTCTCCGCGAGTATCTTCAACGCTGTCCTCAGCCGCTCCTCCGAGTCACAGTGTCTTATCTTCACTTTTATTTGTGGACTTTTCACTCAGCCAGCTTTCCAGTGATTCTGGATGTTGTTTGTTCTTTCGTTAAGTTGTAGTTTTAAAATTGCTGTATATGACGGCAAG
Source organism: Antrozous pallidus (assembly GCA_027563665.1). NCBI lineage: Eukaryota > Metazoa > Chordata > Mammalia > Chiroptera > Vespertilionidae > Antrozous > Antrozous pallidus. The sequence continues at coordinate 49,471,838 of CM050524.1, read as the reverse complement.
ATAGGTGTTTTACCTATGCCGCCATCTTACTTCTCTCTGTAGTTTTATTTTTTACATTTTGATTTTTTTACCTTTTTATACGCTGTAAGGTATAGAGCCAGCTATTTTTGCTTTTCCCAATATTAATATTTTTCTCCACTAGTTTATGAGCTGCCTCTGTTATATACCAAGTTCTCTTATATACATAAGTGCTTTTATGCCCATTTTTTCTAGTTTTTACTTTAGTCATTTGTTCCTGCATAAATACTATATAATCACTCTGGCTTTAATATTTTGTATCTGGTAATAGGATGTGTCCTTCTCCTTTTTTCAAAATTAATTTAGCTCTTCACAACTCTTTATTATTTTATTTATATATTAGAATAAGTTTGTTGAGTTCTCAAATTCCTGTTGCAATTTTATTAGAGTAATTATATAAGAACTGACATCTTTGCAGTATTAAGCCATCCCATTAATTAATCTGATATGTATATTTTAATATTCTCAACTCATCGATTTTTTATAGATTAAAATAATTACTACACAAAGCTTGTATGTATTCTTATTGGATCAATACTTACACATCTTAGTTTTTTTCTACTGTATTTCCTGAAGAATGCTATTGACTTTTCTAAATTCACATATCTGGCAATTTTGCTGGATTCATTTGTTTTCTTTTTTTTGTAAAATGATCACATCTATCCTCAATGACATTTTCATTTCTTTCCTTTGTCTTTCTATCTCTTCTTTTTTCTTGTCCTATTTTGTTTCTAACATTAAAAGCAATGAAGCTAAAATCTCTATATCAATTATGATGATTACTCTAGGTTTTTGATGTGTAACTAAATTAAGGAAAGTTCTTTCTAGTCTTGTTTCAGATTTTTCCTGTTAAAATGGCAGTTTAACATTAAGTCTTTCATGTTATTTAAAAACAACATATATAAAATTTATTTTCTTTGAGGATTTGCAATTCCAAGAGAATATAGCACAGTTATCCTGTTTTCAAAGGTGGGTTATGTGTATTTTTGTGATGATAGGTGTGTTGGTTGAAGTTTTGGGTAAAAGGAAAGGGGTAGAAATGAAAAAATATACAACCGATATTAGCTTTCCTCTTTCTATCAAATGTTTTAATGTCTGCCTTGTGTCAGACACTGTTGTAAATGACTAGGTCCTCCTTCAGTTGAGAAGGACCACCTGGAGGGGCTGACTCTTGACTCGGGCTTTCTTAGTTGAATCTTGAGTGAGATTTGTCATTTGGGCCCTACTTTTGTGTATTTTATTTTACCTTTTTGAGCCTGTAGTTTTTAGATCTGTAAAAAGAGAGCGTTAGATTTGACTTTCCTTCTAGCTCTACAATCCTCTATTTTCACAGCATGAGAAATGGGTGAATTATGGTCAGTAGAAAGAAACAATCTTCACACGTTCAGAATAAAGCATAGAAAAGGAATCTTGGTACTTAGCACTGCAAGGTCCAAAATAAAGGATGTGGGTGGAAGGTGGAAAAGCTGAAGGTGGATGTGTGGAAGGTTTTGAAATCGCATATGACTCCTCCTAAGTGGATCTGGAAGATGAAAAGGCTGGAGAAAGTGGGGAAGAAACGGGTGGTGTGTGGTAAGGGGGCCAAGTGTATGAGACCAATGCGTTAAGTCCATTTGGGACCTTCCAGTTTGACCTAGATAGAGGCTGGGCCGGAGGCATGGGTTAGGGATTTGGAAGTGATTGGATAAGCTATTAGAGAAGAGTCGGAATACTTTATTGGGGGGCTGAAGAAGTTGTGAGAAAAAGCAAGGCAAAAATGTTACATTTCCCCCCCTCTATTTGCAAGAAATGGGAAATATATGCATTTGCTTGTGCTGATTTTGCAAAGATCTGGCATTTGTGTGTGTAATCATGGTTTTAGGATGGTATGTTATAAGCTGGCTAGGGACTGTTCTCTGGGGAAAACTACTCTTTTTTTCTTTGCACACATTGTTTGCTCACACTTAATGTGTGTCTATTTTAAGAAATTATTTGTATAAAGTTTTTGGAAAATGTTTAGGATATATTGAAGATTTGCAGATGACAAAGGAAAAATTCGCTAGCCTTGGAAATTCCTATTTCTGCAAGAAAACAGGAATTTGGAAAAGTAGAGAGAGTTAAGTATAATTTTGAAAGTTAATCATGAAAATGAGCTTGGAAAATGTCACAGCTTTAAAGTTTTAATTTCTACTTTAGGTCTGTTTTTAGCTTGAGATAACTGAATATTAAAGAACACTACCAAACAAACAAACAAAAAGGCAGGACATCTGATGCTATTTAAGCAAAATAGTAGAATGGACTCATTAAAAATAATACTCCACATTTTATTCAGATGTTGACTATAAGGAAAATGGAATTCTGAATAATTTTAAGGCACTGAATATACTATTAAAAATTGTTATGTCTTTTTTGTTGATTTTGAGGTATGTTTACTTTTGGAAGAAAATGAGTAAATTGGTTTTTGTGCTCAGTTTTTACATATATAGAGATATGGTACATTAATTTTTCTTAGAGGAAGAGAGAAGGGATATAATGAAATGGTTTTAGTTGGCTAAATATGTTTTTCACAATAAATAACCAGTCTGGCTTGATTTTCCTGCTTCCCTTGGGCTATTTTATTCAGAAATACAGTCTTTCCCTTTACTGTGGAAAAAATTCAAGGAAGTGAAAAAAAAGATGCTCCAAATTAAATACCATTTGGATGCTATGACATTTAATTGACCCTCTGTAATTTTCCCCAATAGATCAATTTTGTACAATAGAAGTGGTTGCCACAAATGTATACTTAAAGTATTTCTCCCTTCTTTTCAGCTCTTTAATTTGAACTTAAGCAAGCCTATTATAAACTTTTGATGCATGTTTTAAGAAATTTTTTAGGACCAGTTAATTATTATTTTTCAATTTGTATTTTGTATTTTATTCTAAAATACTAATGGGAAATTGCCCATTACTTCAAGTAATTTTTTTTTAATCTTTGGTACCCATGTAGTATTGGAATAATGTACAGGCACTTTGTGTTCTGCAACAGATTGATTTGTGAAAATGTGAGTGCATATTTTAAATGTACCTTTTCTCTGAAGCAAACTGATTTTAGTAATTAGAATGAATACTGTTAATTTATAAAGGAAGTAGTTAGGGCTATGTCTTCTTAAGGCACTGTGGACAAAACACAGCCCTTAAGCCTGGCCAGAGTGGTTCAATGGTTGAGTGCAGACCCATGAATGAGGAGGTCAGGGTTTGATTACCCTATCAGGACACATGCCTGGTTTGCAGGCTTGATCCCCAGGAGGGGGCATGCAGGAGGCAGTCAGTTGATGGTTCTTTCTCACCATTGTTGTTTCTATCTCTCTCTCCCTTCCTTTCTCTGAAATCAATAAAAACATATTTTAAAAAAAAACCAATAACAACCTTTAAGTCCATATAGTATTTGACTCTGGGGCTACTTACCCTTTCCACATACCTGCGCCTAAAGGCTTCATTTTTATTAAATTTATGAACGATAACATAATCACTGCATGCTTACTATGTGGCATGCGTTTACCTACCTCTTCTCATTTCATTCTCCAACAACCCAATGAAGTAGTAATAGTAAAATGGTAGCAATAAAAACACTACATTACCTTCCTAGGCTACACAGCTCATGAGTGGTAGAATCCAGATTTGAACCCAGGCTACTGACTTTAGAAACGGCGCTCCTAATCTCTCCCCAACACTGTTTTTGTAGGATTAGATCCCCCTGTTGCTCTGACATTGGGATGCTATGGGAGCCTTGGATAGTCCAGTTGATTCTGTTCTAAGCTTCCTACACCAGATTTCCTGTCTCCAGCTCATGGTGTAATTTCCCTGGCTGAACATATTCTTTCTAGTACATCCTTTCTATTTCCAGTCACACGTCTTCATACGAGTGTTGGCCAGTAAATACCAAAAGTATGTGTGTGCCCCTTCCTCAAAATCTTTGGGAATTTATGAATCCATTGAAGAGTGTAGGGACAATCCAAGAGCTTGGTAAATATCATAAAATCTGCCCAGTCAGTTGGGTTCAGTGGATAGAGGTTTAATTCCAGTCAAGGGCATATAGCTGGGTTGCGAGCTCAATCCCCAATAGAGGGCATGCAGGAGACAGCCAATCAATGATTCTCATCATTGATGTTTCTATCTCTCTCTCCCTCTCCCTTCCTCTTTGAAATCAATAAAAATATATTAAAATATGTTAAAAATATCATAAAACCTGATTGCCTGTTGAAATCCTGGGTGGGACCTGAGCATAAGCACTTGATCTTTCCTGCTACCACATTCTCTGCTTAGGCACCACCCATTTATCAGGCAGACCCAGGGGGTGACTCTCCTAGGGAAAGGAAGAATCTTATTCCCGAATAGAAATGGTTACCCTTGACTCAGCATTTTCCACAGATGGCACACTTAACATTTCTAGTCACCCTCTAGAAATATTGATGTAAATATTTGGAGCAAAAACCTGCCATGTTGTTCCTCAAACACTGATAATACTTTATTTTAGACTAGAGGCCTGGTGCACAAAATCATGCATGGAGTGGGGCTGGGGGTGTGTGTCCCTCATCCCAGCCTGCACCCTCTCCAATCTGGGACCCCTTCAGGGATGTCCAGCTGCTCCCCTGATAGCCGATTGCCCCTAACCGTCCTCCCCTGCCAGCCTAGTCACCCCTAACTGCCCTCCCCTGCTGGCCTGGTCATCCCTAACTGTCTTTCCCTGCTGGCCTGGTCACCCTTAACTGCCCTCCCTTGCCAGCCTGGTCACCCATAATTGCCCTTCCCTGCAGGCCTGGTCACTCCCAACTGCCGGCCTGGTCACCCCTAACTGTCTGCCATCTTGGTGGCCATCTTGTGTGTTGGAGTGCTGGTCAATTTGTATATCATCTCTTCATTAGATAGGATTACTAGCAAGGATAAGTGTTTGACATTTAAGCATAAAACCTGGGTGTTTATATAGGTTGTGCTTTAGAAAGACCTCACTCATTTATCGTGGTGGCAGTTTTGCTGCCTTTGCTCTCTATTTGTCCTGGTGCCTGATGACCTATGGGATTTACCAAGACTGAGATTCTTGCTCATTTTACTCTAAGAGGAGGTCTGCATGTGAATTAAACTGTGAATCCCACAGTTAATGGGAAATTAAAGGGTTTTCTACTCAAATTTACTGCTTGTGAATTCAAATGACAGCCATTAAATAATGATCATGAGGCTAGATGTCCACAGTGGAATAATTTGGCTTCTGGGTGGATTTCTTGATTTATTGCCATTTATGGTGATATTGTTCCAAGCCAAGGTTGCCAGAGCTGTTCTCATCTCTTAATTTCTGACGGGTTCTCATTCTACTCAGAATCTGGAAGTATTTTCCCTTTTACAGTCTTATAATTTAATTGCTGACCATATAGGTTCTCCAGAAAGTATTTAATTATGTTTTGGGCTTCATCAGCACTTCTGATCCGATAGAAAATAAAGAGCAGGTCAGTGATTGCTTATGATTTTGTGCTAAGTGACGTTTTAACATTTTAAAAATCAGCAAGGCCTTCATCGATCAAGTATTAAGTATGTGAGGAAAGAAACAAACTTTAGCCATGCAGCTCCATGATAGAATTTAACGTTCATGATGCCTTTTAAGGGTCAATATTATCACTTCTGTTTTAAAGATTAGGAAATTGATGATTAATAAGAAAGCTTAACTCTCACCAGGTCACTACAGAACCTGGTGGAGCTGGGGGAATGAAACCTGTCTGGCTGGCTTCAAAGCCCAATGAAAAATCTGCCTTTTCTCGGCTTGGAATAGCCTCCCAAACAGTGAAAATGTCTTTTAGTGAACTCTTTATGCTTTGGCAAGTTCACTGTCATTAAAGGATTAAATAGATAGCGTCTTTCCTCCTCCACACTTGAGTGACAAGATTGGGGCTGTAAGTAGATGATTGCTGTATTTGACTATAATCACAGCATATGTAATTCTGAGACCACAGATTTCTCCAGTTACCTAAAAGTTATTTAAAATCAATATTCTGCTTCCCAATTTTCTCTGTATTCCTATTATGTCCAAGTTTTGGTCTGGGGAACCTTTACAGGCTCCTGTGGCATTGCAGGGTAATGTAAAATTCTGATTTCTACCTTGCTCTGCAACCTTTTGGTGATTTGTAAAACTATAGGCCATTAACATCGAACAGTTTTTAGAGCGGTGATTGTTACCCAAGGCAGGAGACTAACACTGCTTCAAACATCCTGACTCTCTAAGATCCTCACACACTGCTGCCATGTCTGTCTGCTTCACTCTCAGAATAGCCTCCCATGATGAAGTCAAGCTCGTTGATTTTTCTCTTCCTCACTTCTCAGGCATTTTCTGGCTGTCTTGCAAAATTAGCACCTTGTATGCACTCCTTTTGTGTATGTGTGTGTCTTTCTGTCTCAGTGTCATATCTCTAGCAATACCATAAATATCTATGGTGAAACACATCTCATATTTCTCCTTGTAGATACTCCCATTGGCACATAGTAGGTGTTCAGTAAATATCTGATATGTTGGCATGAATCCAACATATCCTCTAACTGCCTTTTCTCAAGTTGCAATGAGGTACAGGGGCATTTATTATGTAAATTTTATGTGGAATTTAAAAATAATCGGATAGGTACTACATTCACATGGTTCCAAATGAAAGAATATAAAAATAAGCTATACAGTGAAAAATTTCCCTTTCCCTCCGATCCTATGCTATCATTCTCCGTTTCTCCACAAATAAGAGTCTTTTTTTGTATCCTTCTACATTATTTTTTTATATTTTAAACAAACGACAATAAAAATACTCAGTCTCTATATTTTGATGCAACTTGGCATACTGTAGAAGAGTTTTGCACCTTGCTTTTTTCACTTAACTATATAATTTCAGATATCCCCCCCCCCCCGCCCCCAGGCCAACTCAGAGACGTTGCTCATTATTCTCTTATATCTTGGTAGTATTCTATGCAGTTGATATGCCATACTTTATAACCTGGCCTATACTGATGGGCATTAGGGTTGTTTCTCATATTTTGCCATTGAACATGGGATATATGCCATTTCACTTGGGTGCAGGAGTATTGGAGGACACTGTCCCAATCAGGGCATTTCTGGGTCACAGGGAAGTACAATTATAACAGCTACAGGTACTGCTGGATTGTCCTCATCACAGGTGTTTGCTGCCTCATACTCCCACAAACCTGTTTGTCTGTGGTCCTCTCCACAGATGGTATACTCAAACTTTTGGATTTTTGCTAATGTTCTGAGTAAAAGATGGTATCTAAATGTGGCTTGAATTTTACATTTATCTTATGAGTACAGTTGAACATGTTTTCATATGATTTAAAGGCCATTTATCTTTTTTGTGAACTGTCTACATCTTGCCCTAGTTTAATTAGTTTACAGTCCTTATCACTTCGTAGGAATTATATTCCTAATTATAAATGAGAATGAATGAGCCTTTTGTCTGGGAAACAAGTTGAAAATACCTTTCCTGGTTTATTGGTAGGCTTTGTTGATGGTGGGGGTAAGTTCTTTAAAATCCGTTTCCAGTGCAGAAGTTTTTAGGCTCTTAGGTAATCAAATTTACCGAGCTTTTCTTCCATGGCTTTTGCATTTGGAGGTGTTAGACCTTCACTACCCCAAGGCTACACATTTTCTTCTAGTGCTTTTTTTTTTTTTTCAATCTCTTTGATCCATTTGGGGGGTCTGCGATCTGAGAGGTAAACCCAGTTTTGTTTTTCAGATGGCTGCTCAGTTATCTCAGTACCACATATTAAAAAAAATTCATCTCCATTAAGTTGAGATGCCATCTTCACCATACACTAAGTTGTTATTTGGATTATATATTACTATAGGTTAAAATGTAAGCACAGCATTAACAAATGGGGATTACAGTAATAACAGTACACTCATTTATGCAGCAAACATGTATTAAAGAGGTTAATGAACAATAAATTAATAAATAATGAATCATGTGCCAGGTCTTGGGGATATAAAAACGAGTTTGACAGAATATTATAAGAAAGCAACTGGACAATGAATATAATTTTAATGCAGTGGAATAAGAGCAGCAGGGAGACTGAGACACACAGGGAGACACTCCATGCACCAGAGAATACCATGCTGAGGTTTTTTTTTTTTTTTTTAAATATATATTTTATTGATTTTTTTACAGAGGAAGGGAGAGGGATAGAGAGTTAGAAGTATCAATAGGAGAGAAACATCAATCAGCTGCCTCCTGCACACCACCTACTGGGAATGTGCCCACAATCAAGGTACATGCCCTTGACTAGAATCGAATCTGTTCAGTCCACAGGCCGACACTCTTTCCACTGAGCCAAATTGATTAGGGCCCGAGCTGAGTCTTGAAGGTTTATCTGAAGTTTGCTGGCCAGGAGGGGAGGGCATTCTAGGAGGAGGGACTAGTATGCGCAGAGGCACAGATCCGGGAGAGTCCATGGTGTTAGCGGAGACTCTTGAGTAGCTCTTCATGGCCATAGTGTGGAGCAGGAGACACAGTGGGGGGTGAGATCAGAAGGCTAGTTAATAGTGTCTTAAGTGAGTGAGTGTGAGCAAGTGTGAGAAGGCATGTAGTATTGTTATGCCACCACTGTGCCTTCATTTCTCCAAACAGATGAAGGGAAACGATTAAGAGGTTCAAAATAAATGGAAGCCAACACTTAGGTGTGTTCTGCACGTTGGTTGTTGAGTTTTGACACCTGTTGCTTATTCTAGACTACTCCAAGCTCCCGAAGCCGAAGTCTCACTTTGCTTCCCCATGGAACACCCAATTCTGCGTCTCCCTGTAGCCAGAGACACCTCGGTGTGGGGGCCCCCGGTGTTGTCACAGTCACGCATCACAAGTCGCCTGCAGCTGCCCGAAGAGCCAAGAGTCAGTTTTCCGGCCAGCTCCACGAAGTCAGAGAGGTAGGCTTTGCTCTCCTCCGAGCTTGAGTGGCCCATGGGAGTTGAGGGCTGTGACTGTTTCTCTGCCAACTTCTCTTTCTTTGAAGCACCTTGATAATGAGAGAGAGGACCAGCAGCTAATGTCCCATCCCCACAGCCATGACAGTCCCTCCTGGTTTGAAAAAAAGGATTTCTGTGTTTCTTAGGTCAGGTGAGTTGCTAGGAGGCCTCTGTCAGAGCTCAGAAAGCAGAGAAAGCAAGCCCCCAGAAACATGCCTGCAAACAGACGTGCGATCAGCGTCTCCATGCTCATGGCAAAGAATAGACAGCACAGAGTCATGGGCAATCAGGACATAATTAAGGGTGTTTCGAAAACCAGAAAGTGTTGGGCCTAAAGCTGATTTCTCCTCTTTTCTGCCCCGCTTCTCTTCATGAAATGCTTGCCTCCTTACCCACTCCAGGGGAGGGTTGGGTAGTAAGAAGAGTACTGGCCTTGGAATAATCAGAAGACTCCTATTGTTTTAGAGCAAATCTTTGATCAGCTTTGACCCTGAGTTTCTGCATGTAAAACAGGGGTAAGCCAGTCTATACCAACTCTTCCTGGGAGATGCGAAGCTCACTGGCGATCATGCAGGTGAAATCCCCCCAACTGAGAGTGCCTTGTCTACACAAATGGGTGGTGTTTTGTTTAAGCTGATTCCCTGGGAAGTCATCAGTGTGGGGATCCCAGATCCTCAGGATTCATATCATCCTTTGCAATTATTATCAAGAACAGCCTATGTAAAAGAAGTGCTGTTGGTATTGGTTGCCTAACTTCTGTTGAGTGCTGAGGCTTTTTGCCTGCAGCTGACTTGTGTCTGGACTGGCGTGTCCTCTTAGAGACGTAGCTTGTCCTCTGTATCAAGAAGGCGAATGGTATGCCCAGATACGATCTTGCTGATGCTTGAGTTGGTCTGTGTCTTATTTACTTATTCTTTTGTATTTTATTTTTTAAATGTCATGAACCCAGTCGTGTTGTTATGGCTGACTGTTGGTCTGATGGTGGTCAAGTTCAGAAAATCCGAAATCTTCTGAGTCAACCTTGTAGATGCAAATAAAAGACATTTTTTCTTGGTAGATTTACCAGTGCACATACTCTTGCCTAATGAAGAAAAGGTACAGAATCATATGCTCCTTTTTAAACCCTGAGGTTTAAAAAAATGTTTGGCTTTGAGTTTACTTTTGGATGATATGAGGAGTGGATGTGCATATCTATATATTGCTTTTCATTTTTCATAGCGCCTTTTCAATAAACTGTATTATGGAAAAGCTTTGAATGTATATAAAGTAGAATAGAATGATGGTACCCATCACCCAACTCAATACTTCCAACTTTCTGTTCTTGTTTTATCTATTTTCCTCTACCACTCTTTTGTAGTTGCTGGAGTATTTAAAGGAGATCTTAAATATTTTATCATTTTAACATTGCCAGTAAATGCTTTAATATTTATCTAACAGATAGACAAAAAAAAACAACAACAACAACAACAAAACAAAACACAACACCATCTCATCACTTTTATGTAAACCTCATTGCAGATATTTTTTGCAAGTACTTGAGAGACCTTTTTTTAAAAAAAGGAAAGAAAAGGAAATTTGAAAGTTTCTGGTATTGTGAGAATTCTTTTAATTCTAATATAATGAATCTCTGATAGATTTACTGTTATAGTGATGATAGACTTCCTGTATATGAAAAGGGGTGGTATGTTTAAGTAAGCAGAGGCCTAAATAAAAGTTGAGTTACTTTAGCTTGATTTTTAGTAGCATTTGATTTAATATAATGCCAAACCCTTTTCTACCTCTATTTTTTAAACAAGTTTAGTTTTTAAAGTAATAAAAGTATGTTCTTTGTGTATATATATATACAAGTGCTAATTATGTAAAGTATATAATGCAAGTATACATTGCAAAAGAACTCTAGAGAAGAAAATCTGAATTATCCGTAATCCTCCCTTTAGATGACCACTGTTAATTTTTCAGTGAATTAACTTCTGGGTTATTTTTTCTTTCTATATTAGTTACCTACATAGATATGTAAAAGGTTATTTGTTATACTCTAACTTTGTAAGCAATTACATATATGCTGCTTTTTTGTTTTTGTTTTTCTCTTTATTTTCTACCTGTTGGGCAGGGGGATTATTGTACTTACCCGGAGAATCTCAATATATCAAAAATAATTAGGCAAAATGTTTTCATAGTCATTTTAATTTGGGGAGGGTACTCCCAAGCAAGAGTGTTTCTCTTCAGGTGATTGCTATTGTCTATCAATGACCTTTCCTGCTGAAAATTAATTTTACATGAGCTTGTTGAGAAGTCTACTATAGAAACATTGCCAATCGAGAGACTTGAAGGAGGAGTTGAAAGTTTTGTTGCTCACATATCGTGTCCAGCTTCCCTCTGATGGGATAAGAGTAGCTGTTTTGTGACATCTGTCATTTTATGATGGGGGGACGGTCCACCTTGAGAACTATCTGAGCCAATTTTATTTATATCAGATGATTCTGCAACTTAAAAAGTATATTAATTTCAGAGTGCATAGGCCTCTGCTGTTAGATTCCTCTTGTCTATAACAATAAAAGCATAATATGCTAATTAGACCAGACATCCTTCCAGATGTCCTTCTGAATGACCTTCCAGGCAAAGCCAGGCTGTGAGGGAAGCCCTGGTCCTGGGTGCCAGAGGGAAGCCAGTGCCAGCAGCCAGGGAAGGAAGGAAGGCCTACTCTTGCATGGCTTTCGTGCATTGGGTCTCTAGTTTATCTATAATATAACTAGAAGAAAATGGGATACCATTTTTTAACTCAGCTGCATAGGGAAGATAAACTTAGGACCACTGAAGCAATGGAGAAAATCATCAGACACAAGACAGATGTGCCTGACTTCCTGAAGACCTTTTAGAAAATAGCCCAGCCAAAGGCAATCAAATATATTTTAAATTCAATGCCATAGCATAGGTAAAAATAATGGGATATTCTAAAAGATTAAATGGTTATAATATAAAGAATTGAGATACCAAAGGTCAGTACCCACAATCCTCTCAGGAAGTGTCCTCCCTGGAAGTGGGTAGAGGGATGAGTTTAGGGATTTGGAGGCCCAGTACCTTTGTGAACAGAACTAGCAATTCAAGAGAGAGAGAAATCAAGACGGCTTTGTTTTAGATGACCAGAAATAACGATAGTCTATTTTTTGTTGGGGTGTTAATAAATGTTGGCAGCATTGCACATGTCTTTGCTACAGTCTGATGATAAATCATAAGAATTAAACACAAAACAAAGCTCTGTATTACTGTGGACACATAAATTCCCTATTGGGAATTACATCTGGAGGAAATAACCCATGGAATTGGGGGTAGAAGAAAAAGTTCATTTGGGCAAAATTATTCATACTACTAAATAGATCCAATATAAAATTCACGGGAATGACTAAATAATAATATACTTCACCTACTGAATTACTCTATATTAAGTTAAAAGTTGTGTTAGTATTATTAATGCACGGGCATGTGTAAATAAGAAAATCGGAATGCAGAATAATATGCACATATTGGACCTATGCTCATCGTAATGAATTTCAGGAATAATTTAAAACAGTGGTGCCAGAATCTTGCAGCTTTCTTGCAAACTAAAATTTAGAATTTTGGGAACAACATAAGTATTGTAAATTTTTTACTTTTTCCAATCATGACATTTTCAAAGCACAGTGCTCATTTAATGCCCCCTCACCCCACCAAAGCAATATAATTTCAGAATAACGAACCATTGATTGCAAAATAAATTTAGTGTTGTGAAATATATACTTATTTTCCTTGTTTTAATAATTTATCGTGCATGATGAGACTTCATCTTGTGGATTGATCGTGGTTTATGAATCTGTTTTTAAGTCATAGATTACCATTGATTTTTAACTTCAGGATGACTTTCGTTGCAACCCATCTTCTCCGCTGCCAGGTTTTCTCTTTCCTAATTCATGCCTTACTCTGTCACCAGGAAGGCACCCTTCTGAATGAAAGCTTTATCGTATCACCCTTCCTCCCTGTTGTCCATAGGATCAAGGTTGACTCTTCAGTGTGGCAAAGCAGGACTTCCATCATCTGTCTGTCTCTACTGCTCTTGCCTCCTGACCTCATCATTCCTTCTTGTCCCCACGTATACTGACCAGCTCTCTCTGTTAGGAGGTACATTGCCCAGTAGAACTTTCTGCCATGATGTTCTTAGTAGTGGGGCTAATGGGCTCTTAAAATGTGCTTGTCTGAATTGAGATGTCTTATAGATGTAAAATGCATGTTCAATTTCAGAGACTTAGTACAAAAAAGGTAAAATGTTTCATTAATAATGTTTTATAATACTCATTGCATGTGGAAATGAAAATATTTTCTGTACGTTGGATTAAATTAAATACATTAAAATTAATGTCATTTTTAAATGTTTCTTTTACCTTTTTAAATGTGCCTAATGAATACGTAACATTATGAATATACCTTCCATTTGTAGTTTGCATTATATTTTTCTTGGATAGCACTGCTCTGATTGTGAACTTGCTCACACAATGATTCCATTCTACAGGTACTAATTGAACACCTACTGTGTGCCAGACACTGGATTTTTATGCGCCATGTCTCATTCTTGTTTGCATTTTCTAGGCCTACTGCAATTGCTGGGCAGTGAACATAATGATTTAAAGACCCATTTTCTAGCAGTTAGAGGGCTTTAGAAATAGAATGTACAGGTATTCCAGGGTTGCTTAGGAATTACGTGGGGTGGGTATGAGTTAGGGGAAACCTAGCGATTACTTGAATTAGATATTCAGATGGTTTCTGACTCTGATAGCATTGGATGAGTAGACACCTAAATGACTATGTGAGGTGTGAGGGGGTGGAGAAGTGATGATAGTGTGAGCTTCTGAATGTGCTGTTGGGATTGTTTTATAAATAGAATCCAATGTATTTTTTTAAATTAATTTTTTACAGAGAGGAAAGGAGAGGGATAGAAAGTCAGAAACATCGATGAGAGTGAAACATCGATCAGCTGCCTCCTGCACACCCCCCACTGGGGATGCGCCCGCAGCCAAGGTACATGCCCTTGACTGGAATCGAACCTGGGACCCCTCATCTGCAGGCCGAGGCTCTAACCACTGAGCAAAACCGGTTTTGGCTAATCCAATGTATTTTTAAAAAGTCAATTTGACCCCTCAGCTGTTAAGTATGTACTGGTTGAAATGTATTACATTCTCTTGTATTTTAACTTTTATAGTTTTCATGGCATTACAACAGGTTTTAACGTGGCTTACATGAATTAAAATGGACACAGGTTTGGTTGGTACAAGTACAGTGTGATTTTGATGAAATTCTTGTTTGCTGGATGCTTTTACATTTTCATACGAATAATGTGTGTATACAAACCTGCACACACACAGGAATTGATTATAAGAAAAGTAAGTTGGGTGCTTTTCTTTCCCTGATTCCTCATTACTGTCTCCCAGGAGTGACGGCTGAGCTGTTCTGTGCACCTGAGAGCATGATACCACGTGTATGTTTGTGTATAGATTTATGTGTCTGTGTGGGACTATTTCTGATCTACAATTGGTTATATTTTAACTACTCTTTTCATTGGATTAGAGTTAAGAAAATTATCTACAGAGAGTGCCTACTAAAAATTTTCTTCAATGTAAATATATTCATAGGTGGGGGCAGAACAGATATTTGAAAAGCAGAATAAACTTTGTAGAACCCAGGTTCTTGTGGCTTTGACCGAATGTGTTTTTCAGTTGTGACAGTTGAGACTTAAAAAAAAATCCACATGCTCTGGCTGGTTTTGCTCAGTGGATAGAGCTTTGTTTGGCCTGTGGACTGAAAGGTCTTGGGTTCGATTCCAGTCAAGGGCACATGCCTGGGTTGTGGGCTTGAAACCCAGTAGGGGGCGTGCAGGAGGCAGTCAATCAAAGATTCTCATTATTGATGTTTCTATCTCTCTCCCCCTCCCTTCTTCTCTGAAATCAATAAAAATATGTTACAAACAAACAAAAACCCCACACATCATTTCATGGGGAGACTAGATTTTGTCTGAATTCTGAAGCTGATGAGGGACAGGATCATGCTGTTGAATTGCACTGGGTGTGTGTGAGGCGTACATTTAGATTTAATCAAGCTTTCCATTAGAATTTATTGACCAATAGGAATTATCCTTCTGCTAACTTTTTTTTTTATTATTAGTTTGCTTCTGGGGTATGTACCTTTTTGAAGAGAGCTGTTTACTTCACTGGTTTATTCTGGAGTTGATCAACTGTATCGGGACTGCGTAATTTAATGTGGTTTTAAATCTTTCTTGGGGTATGATTTGTGGTGGAGAAGCGCCTTCCCCAGCTATGTGAATTTATGCATGTTCCTTCATGTAATTGCACTGTCTTATTTACTTAATACATATACAAAGGAAGTGCTTTAATGAAGTTGTCTTCTTTATAAGCGATATTCTCCCCCTTCAAGATGATTTGGTTTGATCCTGGTGCATATGGATGTAGTGAAAGCCTGCTTAGAAATCTTGATTCATGTACAGCTTTTGCTATGGAAGCAGTTGCTGTAAAATATCACCCTACTGAATTTTATTAGCTGATCAATTTTAAGGTAGCGGGCAGGATTGAATATAGGCCATCCCACCACCAGGGAAACTGTGTTAAGGGTATAAAGTGGATTTTTCCTTTGTGTGGACAGAATATTGATTTTTTTGAAAATGTCCCAAATTAATTCTCCTATGCACTTTTGGGATAAATGATGACAAGTAAGCCTGGAATGTATTTTTGGTAACAATTTTCCATCTCTTAAAATAAGTCTGCTCCAGACTTCAGTTTTCAAAAGTTATAATGTAGAGTTAGTTAATATCAGTGATTTCCCAATGTTTATTTTTAAAGCAGTAGAGTCTTATTTTCTAATAAAAACATTTCAGATCCTTACTATTTAAAGACAGATGAAAGTAGTATTGATAAGTTCGGATTTACTTTAGAAGGTAAAATGGGCATTCATTGATTATGAAGCAAGTTAACTTGGTATAGTGAGTATTTATGATCGCCATTGCAATCCCTTATCAGCTTCTCTGTCCGGGCAATTTGAAACAAACATTTGTGTGATCTGTGGGTTTGGATCCTGTATTCGTTTCCTAGGGCTGCCACAAAAGGTCCCACAGACTGGATGACATAAACAACTTCAATGTGTTCTCTTACCTGTCTGGAGGCTGGTGGGTGAAGTCAGGGTGTCGACAGGTTGGTTCCTGCTGGAGGCTCTGAGGGAGGTGTCCCATGCCTTTTCCTACCTTCTGCTGGTGACACTTGGCTTCCCTTGGCTTGTAGAGGCACCATTCCAATTTCTGGCTCCTTTGTCACCTGGTTTACTTGCTTCTTGTGTGTCTATGCCTCTGTCTCTCCTCTTATAAGGCCGTAGATAATGGATTTAGGACCTACCTTGGTCCAGTATGACCTCGTCTTAACTAATTATACTATCCTATGTAATAAAGGGGGAATACACAAATTGACCATCATGCTGTCACAAAGATGTCGGCGCCCATAGCCACAAGGTGGTAGCACCCAGTCCCTTAACCTCCCCCTTCCCCAAGTCCCCCAGTCCTTTCAGCTTTGTGGAGCAGCAGTGGCAGGTGCGTGGTTTGGCCGGACCCGCCCTCAGCTGCACAGAGCCAGCCTGAGGCACAGACAAGTCTTAGATGGCAGCTGCCTAGCCAATGACTGAGGTCCAGTCAAGCCTCGGATGGTGGCTGCACAGCTGCCCAGCTGCCCAGGGCCGCCCGAGGCTTAGGTAACCAGGGCCGGCCGAGGCTTGCACTGCCAGCAGTGGCAGCAGTAGAGGGGTGTGATGGGGCATCGCCTTCCCCTGATTGCTGGGTTACCTCCCACCTCGGAGGGCTTCCAGACTGTGGGAGGGGGTAGACCAGGCTGAGGGACACCCTTCTCCAGTGCATGAATTTTCATGCACCGGGCCTCTAGTCTCCAAATAAGGCCATATTCTGAAGTTCCGGTAGATTTGAATTTTGAGGAACCCATTGCAGACCCCAGTGCAGACTCCAATGAAGTTAAGGTCTATCATGCAAAACACTTGAAGACTATTCTTCCATTCTTTAACTTCATGATGGTGATTTAGTACAAAGAGCCAAGTCCTTGGCTCTGTTTTTCAGTGGGGAAAGCTTGGCACAGCCACAGCTGGTCTGGCCACGCTGCTGGGCTTCCGGGAGTAGGTCCAGTCCAGGTGGAGTTTGTCAGGACAGGGGAAGTCCCGTGCCTCTGGGGTGCTCTCCTGTGCCCTCCAACCTTTGCCCTAAGGGTCTGAGGGCAGATTGGCTGACAGAACCAGGCTCTCACAGACATTCTGGCTCTGGCTTATTTAAGCCTTGGACAGTGTTGAGGCCCGGTGTGTGCTTCAGTGCATTCTTGCTTTACTTGGACAGCTGAGTCCAGTTGGTAAATGCCAACCTAAGAGAAACTTACACTTACTGCATGCTGACACACATCTTCCCGAATCCTTTCACGGTGAAGGAGGTTTCATGCCTCCTGTACAGCTGAGGACACTGATGCCTAGCGGGGCCAACGCAGGTGCCCAAGCTGATGCAGATAAGGTGCAGCGGGGCCCGCCGAGGTCTCACCCAGAGCCTTCCCTCTCAGCCGGGTGCACAGGAAACCGCCCACCCAGGCCCCTGGCGGCCTCCCACATGAAAAAATTTTGCTTCCATTTCTACATAGTGACAGGGCAGGGAGAGTGCTCATGGCATATAGCATAGTATGGGCCACAGACACCATAGCCTGTAATTTCCAGGTGATAGTGTTAAAGGTGACAGGAAGTGTTAACTTTCATAGCTTTGAATTATAGTAAACACTTTGTCCCATGTGTCATTTTGTTGAGAAAAATCTCTGCCTGTGTAGATCATAAGTAACTCCAGGACTGGGTGGACACGCATGTGAGGGACTGAGCCCATAAGCTGCTGCGTGACCTTGGGCACGTCATTTGACCTCTGCCCCCATCTGCAAACTGAAGGGTTCCTGGTTGTCACCAGCTCAAAGATGCTTCGGTGTCTTTTAAATCAGAACTTTACATCACAGTGAAAAGGACATGATAGGATTTCTTTCTGAAGGTTATTCTTCCCCCCATTTACTTTCTTTCATTCTTTGATTATTACTTTCTTCAGTGCAAACATAGAGTCTTAAAATAGGTCTTTGAGGAATCATTTCTGTATTTTTACTTCAGAGACATTCCTTATATTACATCTTCCTTATTCCTTACATTGGAGAGATTCCAGTGTAAACTGTGTGTGATTTATACTGGTTGTCCAGTAGGGAGGAATTAAGAATCATAAAAGGAAACAAAAACTTGTGTCCTATATCTTGGGGGAGAAAAAAAATAAAACTTGTATTATTTGAGTACACATTTTTATCTCCAACATAAAAATAATTGTCCTTCGGACATGCTGCTGAGGAAGTCGTTCCCCTTTTTTTCCCCCCGACTTAGATAACTCTTTCAGCATCCCGCCAGATAAACATCCGCCAGCCTAGCACTCAGGAAACGAGGAGAGGCGACAGAGAAATTATCACAATGATGCATGTTATTTGGAATTGACTAACATTTGGGCACATAAATCATAGCTGTAATACTTCATAATTATACAGCGCCTCGCATTTGAGATTCTGAAAAGAATTTATAGACCAACTTGTGAGAAGTGACCACTGTATTAAACTCTGCTTGGAATATATTGTTAGAGAAAACTCAAGCACCAGAATTTGGATGAGGGGACAGGTGCCCTCCAGCCCCGCCCCAGGGGAGGTTAGCTGGGTATTGTGAATTGTGTGGGTTATAACCTGGCCACTTGAGATTGTAGGTATTGCCTTTTGTTCAGAGGTAACTTCCATGTTAACTTTCTTTAAACAAGCTAGTTTTGAATTGTTAATAAGTACCCCTGAGATCAGATTTGGAAGTTTCACGTGCATCTGTAGAGTGTGCTGGCCAGGTAGTGACAAAGGTCTTTCTGTCATCTGCCAGCCTCCTGAGCAACCCTTGTTCTGGCTTCTTGTATGTTCTATACATGTGTTGGCACACACATGTTTATAGGTGCCTATATGTGTATGCATATTAATTTTAAGTCTTGTTTAAAAACAACAGCACTGTAGTAGCAATGTGTAGCAAGGACACATTGCTATGTCCTTGTTGTGTCCTGTTACTAACTTTGCTTCTTTCACTTGGAAATGGCTCTCAATACATGCAAGACCTCTCTCTTTACTTTTGATGTCACTGGAGTGCTCTTTTGTCTGGATAAATATGGCACACTTCGAGACTCCTCTCCATGCCAAAATCCTCCGTGAGGTCTTCCAGCCCAGAGCGCAGGCCCCATGCGGGGAAAGCTGCCCTCCCCACCCCAGACTCTGTGCACAGCCACAGGCTCTGGTGCCACTCCTCACCCAGGCACCTCCATCCTGAGGCCTCCTTAGCAAGGGGCTCTGGCCAGGGCCCTTCCCAGGCACCTCTGCCGAGCTCCCCTTGTCAGAGGAGAGGGCTTGCGGACGCTTTTCTCCACTGTGAGTCAGTGCTCAGGACTTTTCCATTATTGGCACCCCCCGGCCCCCCACACCCTGCCAACTACACTGATTAATCTCATCTCGCCTTATGCTGTTCCTTAGGGGAAAATGGCACCCGATTCTTGTTTTACCACTTAACTTTATCCGAGTAAGTGAATTAAGCCTTAACTGTTACCTTCAGTTTGGCTTTTTGCCCTAATTGACCTCTTCACCGATCAGCTCAGCTCTTGACTCCCTTGATGAACAATTTAGGGTGTTCCTAATATTTTGCTCTTTCAAACAGTGCAGTGGGGGATATCTGTGTCCGTGTGCTGTTCAATGAAAGTAAAGATTGTGGTGGAAAATGGCTTGGTGGGTCTGTGAACACCACCCCTGGTGATGTTTGGGAGCGGCAGTTTGTACCTTTGAGGACTCACTGTGTTATCAAACTTTGCACTTGCAGTTGAGTAGGGGGAAAATGATACCTTGTAAAGTTAACTTCTGTTTTAAGTGAGGTTGAGCATCATTTCACGTGGATAACAGCAGTTGTGTTTTCTTCACTGAAAATTATGAGCTCTTCCTATTTTTGTTTGATATGGTTTCTTTTTCTTATTGATTTCTGAAGTTGTTTGTCTATTAAGGATAATCACCTTTGCTAATTTTTCAGTTGTCTTTTGAGTTACTTAGGTGTTTCATTCTGTGCTGAAATTTTTTATTTTTATATAGTCAAGTTACCAATCTTTTCTTTAAAGATTTGGAGCTCTGTATTATCATCCGTACTTAGAGGTGTTCTTTTCCATTCCAGGTTTATTTAAAAAGCACCCATGTTTTCAGATAATGTTATGGCTTTATTTTTTAAACAGCTTTATTGAAATTACATACCATAAAGTT
Organism: Antrozous pallidus; assembly: GCA_027563665.1. Lineage (NCBI taxonomy): Eukaryota > Metazoa > Chordata > Mammalia > Chiroptera > Vespertilionidae > Antrozous > Antrozous pallidus. The sequence continues at coordinate 49,451,459 of CM050524.1, read as the reverse complement.
CATGCATTTAAAGTTTACAGTTCAGTGAGGTTTAGTGAATTCCTGTACTTGGGCAATATGGCCAGAGTTCAGCTTTAAAACTTCCATCACTGTGCTTTACTTTTGTCTTACTGATGTACAACAATTATGCTGTTTTATTTTTATATTAGAATTTTTGCTTGACCGGGAATTTACGTGGTGTAAAGAGTGAGAACAGCTGCCATCTGCATTTTCTTATTCATTTTCCAACACCATTTATGACTAGTACACCATCTCTACTGTATGGCAATGCCACCTTTGTTGCACACTCAGTGAAGTATTTGGGCCTGTGTTTTTGTTGTTGTTTGTTTGTTTGTTTCATCAAATTTATCAGCCGATTCATGTTTGAGAATTACGGTATTTTATGTATTGTCACTTTAGAACATGCCTTAGTATTTGGTGAGGCCGTTGCACCCTGATTGACCGCAGTCTTGCTTCATTTGGGCCATTCCCAGATGGTTGTTTCCATAGGAAGTTTAGAGCCAGCTTGTCTAGTTCTTAAAAATACCACAGCTGCCAACACCATATCGACTTAAAAAAAATAAAAGGGTTGCATTAAACTTATGCACATTACTCAAGAATTGACATATGAATGGTATCCTTTTTAAGAACAGGGGCATAATTATTCACCTTTCAATGCATTTCAGTGTCCCCGTCTGTCCCTTAAGAGTATTTTGAAGCATATGGACCCTACTTGTTCCCTTTAATTGCTAAGTATTTCATCCCTTTTATTGCTATTGCAAATAGGATTTTCCCCCATTATATTTTCTACCTGATTGGGCGACTTGATTGGATGGTTTTTAAACAGGGAGACTATTGCTTCCTGTGGGTTGAATTTATTCCCAGAAATATAAACACATTCTGTTATTGTTTGTTGTAATTTCTCTGTTGATTTCCTTGGGTTTGCAGGTATAAAATCATACCTGTCACACACAGTGATAACTCACCTCCCCCTCCTTGATTTTTATCAAATTTATTTTAATAATTATATTGACTAGTATACCCAAAATAATTTTAAATACTTGCTATTGTGATCCTTGTTGCCTTAGTCCCAGTTTTGCTAAAAATGCTTCTAGTTTTCCCATGAAGCATGAAGTACATATATATATATATATATAATGTATATATTCTCTTATATATATAAAAGCCTAATATGCAAAGTGTCCCCTCGGGAGTTTGACTGACTGGCAGTTCGATTGCTTGCTATGACGTGCACTGAACACCACGGGGGTGGCATGGAATGGAGGAAGGCCCCAGCCAGCAGCCAGCAGCCAGCAGCCACTATGTACCCTACCTGTGCATGGATTTTGTGCAATGGGCCTCTAGTATTCTATAATGTATTATGAGATATGTGAGCCAGGATGTTAGAAACTTAGGAGACATATTATTGCAAGTCTATTGTGTTCCATTCAGGACTCTCGTTCTAGGAATACTATGGGAAATGAAACAGAGGCAAAGCCTTTGTTTTCAAGAAGCTTGAAGTCTAGTGGAACAGACAGGAACAGAAATCAAAGAATTAATAACTGTCAGGTTCTATGAAGTAAAGTGAGGAGAGAAGGGAGTAGGGAATAATGGGAATTTAGGATAATCAGAAAGGGATTTGGAATTCTTTCAAGTAGCTTTTTAAAAATATATATTTTATTAATTTTTTACAGAGAGGAAGGGAGAGGGATAGAGAGTTAGAAACATCAATGAGATAAAAACATCGATCAGCTGCCTCCGGCATACCTCCCACTGGGAATTTTCCCGCAACCAAGGTACATGCCCTTGACCAGAATCGAACCTGAGACCTTTCCGTCTGCAGGCCAACGCTCTATCCACTGAGCCAAACCAGTTTTGGCAAGTGCCTTTTTAAAAAAATCAGTTCTGTTTTCTTATTGTTTAACTGGAAGTTTTGGAAACACTAGCTAGCTGTATCCTGCCCCTGTCCCTGCCCCCAACCCTAGTCTCTCTCATTTCTCCCTGGCCCAGGGATTTCAAGGCAAACCCAGGGATTGATTTGCCCCCTCCGTGCATTGGCTGGATTTGTTGTTCTCATATTATTTCCAGGATGCTAATTGTTTAAAAAGTGAACTGAATTTGTTAGAGAGCAGAGTAATTTATCACCTTGGATAGAGCTACTGTTGCTAAGGCAACTGACTACATTCTGAGACCACAATCTCAGACTTGACACCTGACAAGATCTCGGGATGCCTGCAAGCTCCCCTGGCCAAAGGTTCTCCTTGTGTTCTTGCAGTCTTGGCAGCTTCTGTGGTCCCTCCCTTTTCTCTCTCTACTGGCTGCTGAAATGACTGCCTTTGCCTCTTCTCTGGGCTCCTCCCTTCTCCATTCTCTTGTCAAACACGCTGGGGTGACAGGAGTAAAATGGGAATGACTTTAGTCTTTCTTTAAGGGCAAGTGGGGAATCTTGGCTCTTTTCTTTCCAGGGTACCACCGGTTCCCGGTGACCACTCTCCGGTGAGACTCAGGGTGATCGTAGCTGGTTGCTCAGTTCACAAAATTAGGAGGGAAATGTGGACTATGGCAACTTTTCCATGCTGTGTAATTCCCCCATCATCTGGTGTTTTTGTTTTAATTGAGGTATGATTGACATATAGTCTGTTAGTTTCATTTGTACAATGTTTCAATATATGTAAATATCTCAATGATCACTGTGATATGTCTGATTACTATCCATCACCACACATAGTTTTAAAATTGTTTTCTGTGATGGAACTTTTAAGATTACTCTCTTAGCAACTTTTCAGTATGCAATACAGTATTACTAACTATAGTCACCATTATTGTATATTACTTCCCCATGACTCATTTATTTTATAACTGGAAGTTTGTACCTTTTGACCCCCTTCACCCATTTCTACCCCATCCCCACTCCCGAAGCAATCAACAGTTGTTATGTGTATCTGTGAGCTTGTCTTTTTAAAAATTTTTTAATTTTTATTTTTAAAAATATATTTTATTGATTTTTTTACAAAGAGGAAGGGAGAGGGATAGAAAGTCAGAAACATCGATCAGCTGACCCTAAACATCTTTTAGATTTAATAATAATAATAATAATAATAATAATAATGTTTTGTGAATGATGTGGAAAACCAGAAGGTAAGTTAGGCATGATAATGAACAGAAAAGTTATCAGGACTCTGGCCAGTTTGGCTCAGCAGTTAGAGTGTCAGCCCAAGGACTGAAGGGTCATGGGTTCGATTCCCAGCCAAGGGCACATGCCTTGATTCATCTCCAGCCCCTGTCAGGGCATGTCTGGGGAGGCAACCAATTGATGTCTGTCTCTCTCTCCCTCTCCCTCTCTCTCCCTTCCCTCTCTATAAAAATTCAATGAAAAAAAAACACCCTCAGGTGAGGATTGAAAAAAAAAGTCATTATGCAGTAAAATGCTTCCTCCAGGTAGTGGTGCTTGTTTGAATTAAAATCTGAATCATTTTTACTGAGCAGATGCTCATAATGAGAACCTTGATCATTTTAACAGCCCACATAAATTGTAGGCCAAAGCAGATTTTGTAGTTGTGAAAGTGAAATCTTATTAAAGTTGAATGATCTCTGAAACAGTTTAGTTTTTAAAGCTTCATTTAGGCCACTAATGTGGCTCATTATTGCTGTTGGCCATCAGCACTCTGTGTGTGGGTAGAATTGCTGGGCACTGTTGTGGTATGTCCACTATGGTGTGATGGTGGTTGTCTGGGAAGGTGGTAAGTAATCTGGGAGTAGTCAATTCTGCTTGTTAAGGTGAAGAGCTTGAGATATCTTTTTCTCTCCAAATATGTGCCTACTAGTTGGTAGACCACATTTTGCTTCCCTTTGCTCACTGAGAAGCCATTACTTTGTCTACCCTAGAGATTGGGTCATTTGGTAGTTAAGAACTTGAACTTGTCATTTGGTCTGACTGGCTTTGCTTCTCTTTTGCTGACTTGCTGAGTTTTTAATGCCCAGTTTTTAATCTCTTCCTGCCTCATTTTCCTAGTCTGTAAAATGGGCATAATACTAGAATTATCACCAGGATTAAAACTCCCATTATGTCAATAACACGGGGATAGAACCCTTAAATTAAAATATCCATGATTCATGCTGATATAAATAAATACTTGAACTAATAAATAAATGGGAGAAGGAACAGCTTTTCTTGGCAGTAAAATTCCAATTACTAAATGGAGAAAGAATGAGAGAAATAAATAGAAGATTGCCACAGGGCAAATAGCATAGGAATAATTGGAGACAAGAAGCATCCATGGATATTCAGATTAGTAAGTGAAAAAATGATGAAAAATATTAAGAAAATCTCCCCACATGACACTAATTACAGAAAATAGTACTTTACAGTGGAAAACCCCAGCAGATGCCACCATTACCAAGTGATCAAGGTTAGCATTGCCAGTAATAAGTCATGACGATATCCTGTATCCCCAAATATAATGCATCGAGAAAGCAAATTACGTCTATGCTAGTCTCGCCGAAAATGCATATGACCTTAGTTGACCCATTAGAAAACAAGAGGGATGCTTTGAACATCCTGGACTTTTCTAACGTATCACAGATCAGAGCAGTCGAAGATGGCATGCGAGCTAAATGCAATAAGGGATCCTGGATCAGATCCGACCCCAGGACAACAAAACTTCTCAGAAAACTGGTAAAATGCAAGCCAGGTGTGTAGGTAGGTAATAGAGTTGCATCAGTGTGAATTTCCTGGTTTCGATGATTGTACAACGTTTATGTAAGGTGTTAACCTTAGGGGAAGCTCGGTGAAGGGCAGGTAGAAATTCTCTGTACAGCCTTGCACCTTTCCTGTCAGTCTTGAACATTTCAAAGTAAATGTTTTCAGAAGGCCATTATGCATGTGAAGTATAGTATATGCAGAGTGCCTGCAACATAGCACGTGCTCAGTCAAGATCACGGAGGGTTGCTGCCCCCGCCATTACTCTTGGTTTGGAGAAGGTGGTTACTTAGCTGGTTGTGTGGCACGTGAGGTGCTCTTGTGTGTTGTCTCAGGGTCCATGTCTGCACCGGGCTTAGCAGGCGGCTGAGACCTGCCATTCGGACGTCTCTCTTCTCCCAGAGACAAGTTTCAGAGACTGTTTCAGTCGAGTTGAGTGCGATTGGAGATAGCACAGATCGAGAAATTGCTAAGTGAAATGTTGCTGCTTCCTTTTTGTGGATCCACATGCCCATTTATGGACCTGAAATGTTACTGAGGATATTGAGGGGCAGCAGAGCGAGCATTTGCGAGGATATGCCATTTTAGAAACATCCGTGGTTTCTATACGAGAGTCCCTGGCACATGTCATCGCCGTGATTCAGGTCAGTGTGAGACATTGGGTGATCCCTAAAATGTTGACCTTTTGAGCTTTTTGACCTTTTGCCCTATTATTGACCAAATTGAATCCAGGCAGAGAGTCTTTGTTTTTTGTTTTTTTTTTAAGCATCTTTTACATGTGAGTTTCTGGTGCTGCTGCTTAAGATTTGTGAGATTTGGAGCAGGCAGTTTAAGGTCCTTGAGCCTTCCTTTTTTTTTTTTTTTTTTTAATCTGTTGAAGGAGGTTGATAAATGTTTTTCGCCATCACTTCTGGAGTGCTCACCACGTACCAGGCCCTGTGCTGAGTGCTTATTCATCTTCACCCAGAGCTCCGGGGGCTACTCTCATCAGTACCGTCAGTCTACAAATAGGTACTAGAGGCGCAGAGTGGGTAAGTGTCTCATTCAAGGTCAGATGGATTATAAATGTGGAGCTGGAATTCAAATCAGCCTGTTCACTTCGAAGCCCACACTCTTGATCATGGCTGTGCTCAGCGTATCTGAAAATCAGACCCAGAGGGTGAAAATGCCTGGCAGACATACCCCACAAGAAGCATCAGATGAGACCAAGTGATGGAAGGGCCTTGTGTGTAAAAAAAAACACTGACATCTGCCTTAGAGTGATAGTTTTCTGTGACTCAGACTCAAACTGTACACAGGAGATGAAAACCCCATTTTCCACCTTTACATAAAAATTTACTTTAAAGGTGTACTTAGATGGAACTACATGTGGCGTTTGGGCGGGGGTGGGGTGGGGTGGTTTGCTTAGGTGAACATGGTCCCATGGAAATATAATGCAAGCAACATATATACTTCAATGTTTTCGATTAGCCACATTAAAAATAGTATGAAATAGGCAAAATAATTTTGACTCTTTTGTAAACTGTGTAATTGCAGTGAGTGACCAATATTTAAAAATCATAATGCGATGTTATATTCTTTTTTCATATTAAGTCTTTGGAATTCAATGTGCATTTTACACGCACTGGACTCCTCTCGGTTGGGACTGGCCACGTTTCATGCGCTCGGTGGCTCCAGGTGGCCAGAGGCTACATGAGTTGGACAGCCTTTATTAGTAGATAAGTGTATTAAAACAGCCTTGCAGACAGCCTTTTGGGCCTGGACCCACAGCCTGGAACACTTTGGTTATAGAACTGATCGCCATCATTCAGTTTACATCACAGACTGTGCATGGATGTGGGCTCCAGGTAGAGAGGGCCAGAAAGAACCATAGCTAACATTTTGTCTAACATCTATCTACCTTCCCCTTCGCATTTTATACATGAAGTAAGAGAGGAAAAATAGTCCCTCTTCCCTACTGAGTGCTTGACCAGTACCCCTGTAATGAGAGAGATTGCCAGAGGAAGAACAGCAGTGTATTGACATGTATACTTCATGCACACATGGGAGGTCCCCAGGGGAACACGAGGAACTCAGAGGCGGGTGGCCTAGAATTCTGGGTCATATAGCATCTTCCACGAAGAACAACACATTTGCAGAAAGGTGGCAGGACAAGGGGTCCCTTGCTATAGATTCCTCTGGTGCCGACCACAGTTAGACAGGGTCTACACTTGCCTCGGGGGGTTAACCTTTGCCCTTCTTCTGCGGGGGAGGGGCACCTTTGTAAACTTATGTCCTGCTTTGGGGCAAATAGGCATGGATGAAATCACTTTTAGCCACCTAGGTTGTCAACCGGGGGCATTTGGCAACGTCGGGAGACATTTTCTAATGGATCCAGTGGGAAGAGGCCAGGGATGTTGGTAAATGCCCCACAACACACAGGACAGCGCCCCATGGTGGGTTGGCCTAGAATGGCAGGGGTGCCCCTGCTGAGAAGCCCTGGCTGACAGGTGAGGGGGGCAAAATACATGCTAGTACACATCTGAACTTTCTGTATGTAAAAAGCTGCTTTCCTTTCATATGTGTTCTTCACACTGCTATTTCTCATGGGTCTGAGTTTAGTAATAATTGCTTTTTCACTTGGGGAGCTTAGAAAGTTTGCATAATTTTGTGTCATTTTGTAAACTAGAGGTGGTTTTTAAGAAGATCCCAGGAAAAATAGTCATATTTATGAGGTCATCTTGTTTGGAGAAAGTAAGCATGCATTTGATACTTAGTTTGGATTTTCTTACATAATTCCCACATGTGACCTTTACCCTGTTCTTTCTCTCTCTCTCTCTCTCTCTCTCTTTCTCTCTCTCTCTCTCTCTCTCTGTCTCTGTCTCTCTGTCTCTCAATTGATTTTTAGAGAGAAAGGGGGACAGAGAGAGACAGAAAAATTGACTCATTTGTTGTTCCACCCAACCAGACACATCAGTTGGTTCCTGTATGTGACCTGACCGGGGATTGAACCCACAACTTGCACACTCCAACCAACTGAGCTCCCCGGCCAGGGCCCTTTTCTTAAACCCACATCGTCTTCAGGCCTAACAACCTGGTAAATAAAGTCAGCAGCTATATTATCAGGCATGTGCCGCTAATTAAATTACACCTAAGTTAAAAAATATCTATTTTTAATTCTGTTTTAATTTTCTGCATACATTATTACCTGGGTCATACAAAGGGTGCTGGGTTGTGGTGCTCTGGCCTCTTCACAGCCGAGGGCGGCCGCAGTGTCTGGCTGCTTCCTGGTTTGCAGCCACTTCCGGCAGAGAGAAAGTGGCAGACGCGTTCCCAGGCTGGCTGGGAGTCGCAGGCACAGGTGCCATCGGAAGGAGGCAGGACTGGCAGAGAGGGGGGCATTAGGAAGGCGTTCCTGCCCCTTCTGTGGGCTTGTGAACAGGGAGGGCTTTGGAGGACGGTGGAGCTGGAGAAATTGGCTACATTGACAGAGAGTTCTGTTCTCCTAGAGCAGAGGTCGGCAAACTCATTAGTCAACAGAGCCAAATATCAACAGTAACAACGATTGAAATTTCTGTTGAGATCCACATTTTTTAAACTTAAACTTCTTCTAATGCCATTTCTCCAATATAGACTCGCCCAGGCCATGGTATTTTGTGGAAGAGCCACACTCCAGGGGCCAAAGGGCTGCATGTGGCTCGCGAGCCGCAGTTTGCCGAGCACGGTCTTAGAGACTGCCACAGAGAGAGGCTAGAAGCTGTTTCATGCCTAGCTTTCAGGAGATCCATATTGTGTGACAAAGCCAGTGTTGAGGACAGAGCCAGTCCTGCTAGCTGAGAGTGTGTAAAGCATACAACCACACAGACACCAAACACCAAACAACAAAGCGGCTGAGGTTTCTCTCATCTTTAGGTCACTATGAGCCTTTCCGTTGTCTCGTAGGCTGGCCGTGGGGCAGCAGGGAGCCATTATGCAACAGGTTTAAAATGGGGTGTTCCAAAGCTTGGAACAGGCCCTAGCTGGTTTGGCTCAGTGGATAGAGTACCAGCTGGAGAACTGAAGGGTCCTGGGTTCGATTCTGGTCAAGGGCATGTACCTTGGTTGCAGGTTTGGTCCCTAGCTCTGGTGCATGAGGCAACCAGTTGATGTGTCTCTCTCATATCGTTGTTTCTCTCCCTTCCTCTCTCTTCCCCTCTCTCTTCTACTTTCTCTAAAACAAAAACAAACAAACAAAAAACAATGGGAAAATATCCTCAAGTGAGGATTTACTAACTAAATAAAATGAAAGCTTGGAAAAGCTTCCTTGAAATGATCAATCTTACAACTTCATTATGGTTTTGCCTTCCCGAAGATATATTGAAAGTGATGCATAATGTCTGATGGCTTGAAAGCTCATGGAAATGTTTTTGAATTTCCAGATGCTAAAACGCCTTGGCCTTTTAATCTCTCACAGCACCTGCTTTCCATGGTGTCGGGGGTGTGGCTCAGTAAAGGTTGGGTGGCATTGGAGTAGCCTGTGTTCTATTTTCTTCTTACCTTTGAAATGTACTTTCTCATTTTAATCACGGTGTGCTTTTAAGATCATAATTACTTAATTAGTTACATCATGATCTGTTTTTCTCAGTTTGTGGTAACTGGCCCTTTAGGGCATAAAGATAGGTTTTAATGGGTTGTTTGTTCCTTTAGCCTTAATGCAGCTCAACTCAGTCAATGTTTTGTGAGTGTATACCTGAAACCTGTGTAATTTTATTAACCAACATCACCCCAATAGATTCAATTCAAAAAATAACATGGTAAAATAAAAGTAACTTTTGTACTCTCCTCATCCTATATAACAAAAGGCTAATGTGCAAATTGACTGAATGGCAGAAAGACCAGTTGTTATGACATACACTGACCACCAGGGGGCAGCTGCTCAGTGCAGGAGCTGGCCCTGATGATCAGTGCACTTCCACAGAGAGGGCACTGCTCAGCCAGAAGCCAGGCTTATGGCTTGCAAGTGCAGCAGTGGAGGCAGAAGCCACTCCCTCCTCTGCAGCAGCACTAAGGATGTCTTACTACTGAGGGCTCCCAGACTGTGAGAGGGTGCAGGCCAGGCTGAGGGACACCCCCCTCCCCAAGTGCACAGTTTTCATGCACCAGACCTCTAGTATCCTGCATAAACAAAATCCTAGGTGGTGGTGTGGGATGCCCTTGCACAACGTTGTTATAAGATGGCCGGCAGGGGAGGGCAGTTGGGGGTGAACCAGCCAGCAGGGGAGGGCAGTTGGAGGCGATTGGGCTAGCAGGAGAAGGCATTTGCAGGCAACCCCTGGGAGGGCAGGGCAGTTGGGGGCCATCAGGCCAGCAGGGGAGAGCAGTTGAGGGCAAGATCAGGCCGGCATGGGAGGGCAGTAGGGGGCCATCAGGCTGGCAGGGGAGAGCAGTTGAGGGCAAGATCAAGCCAGTATGGGAGGGCAGTTGGGGGCCTCAGGCCTGCAGAGGAGGGCAGCTGAGGCTGAGATCAGGGGAGCAGTTGAGTATCAGTTAGGCCGGCAGGGGAGCGGTTAGGAGCCAGCAGTTCCAGATTATGAGAGGGATGTCTAATTGCTGGTTAAGGCCTGATCCCCCGAGGGGTCCCAGATTGGAAAGGGTGCAGGCCAGGATGAGGGACCTTCCCCACCCCTCCCATGCACGAATTTCATGCACTGGGCCTCTAGTGAGCTAATAAGACCGCAAGTTTCCCCTGGGCCTAAGACTTTAGGATAAACGCACATTAGAATATAAGTCTAGTGAACTACTTTCTGAGTGAAAGACTGAATTTATCCTGCCACGCATGCTATAATAAAAACAATGTGAGGCTATCAGAAGAGGGCAGCACCTCAGGGAAGTGCATCTGTATTCTCATGCCAATTCTTCCTTTATAACTCTGTTTCGGAAACTTCTAGCTGAGTGACTTTTACTAAATGAGAGTTTTTAGCCCCAGAATGTGCCCTCCACATCAATTCGTCCTCTAAAAGCCTGGGTGTGCGTACTTCCAGCCTCTGAGGTTTGAAAAAGGGTGCATTATGGTTATTAAATGGCAAGATTTTCCACCTAGCATTAAAAGCCAAATCTTTAGAGGAACGAGCTATTCCGGCGTTAAAAATGACACTTCTATTTTAAAACAGAAATGTTTTGTTTTGCCAAAAAAAAAAAAAAAAATCACATGGGTGTTTTTTTTTCTTCTCCTCGTGACATTCTTTTCATGGTCCAAGTGAACCAGAATCAAGCCCTCTCCATCTTTCTCTCCTTCTACATTCTGTACCTTTTTTATGAGTTTCAAATGCCCAGTTCCTTATGCCAGCCAGCCAGGGAAGTCTTTACCATATGGCTTAGGTTTGGGGGATAACATTAAAATGAGTTCCAACAAGCATATCTGTGTTTGCTGCACCATCTGGCCTTCAGACGCGTGTGTAGTAGATCTTTCCTATCCTGGGCCCAATGATCTGATTTGAAGGCTGTAAGCCTATTATCCAGGAAAGACCGCTATGTAGGCCACATCTAGTGGGTGAGTGTGGCACATGGGGGCGATGGATGCTTGCGGCTTGTCCCAGTTCTCAGGCACCGCTCAGTCCTGCAAGTATCTCAGTGACCTCTGCCTGCCAGTGGGGAGGAGAGGGATGTTACAAGACCCGTCATACAGCTCCTTGATCTTTTAAAAATATATATATATTTTATTGATTTTTTTTTACAGAGAAAGGAAGAGGGATAGTTAGAAACATTGGTGAAAGAGAAACATTGATCAGCTGCCTCCTACACACCCCCTACTGGGGATGTGCCTGCAACCAAGGTACATGCCCTTGACCGGAATCAAACCTGGGACCTTTCAGTCCACAGGCTGACGTTCTAGCCACTGAGCAAAACTGGTTAGGGCAGCCCCTTGATCTTGATCCTCCATCAGCATTTAGCAGTTGGTAGATGGTGGGCCCTAACATCTGTGGTTCAGAGACATAAGAATTTGATGTATGTGGTATGTATAGTCTGCTCTGAACTATTCAGGGGAAAATTCAGGACACGGTTCTTGTTGAGCACATACTTGCGGTTGCCAGTAATGCCACACAGAAATGGTCTTTTAAAGGTTTGGTTGCCGAAACTGGTTTGGCTCAGTGGATAGAGCGTCGGCCTGCAGACTGAAAGGTCCCAGGTTCGATTCTGGTCAAGGGCATGTACCTTGGCTGCGGGCACATCCCCAGTAGGAGGGTGCAGCAGGCAGCTGATCGATGTTTCTCTTTCATCAATGTTTCTAACTTTTTATCCCTCTCCCTTCCTCTCTGTAAAAAATCAATAAAATATATTAAAAAAATAAAGGTTTGGGGAACATATTGCCAAATGGTTCGGAGAAAAGCCACCCTAATTGACGCCCTCAGACAGCAGTTGGTTTGACTGCTCACTTCCCTGATCCTGGCCAACACTGAGTATTATCATATTGAAGATTTTTTGCAACTTGCTAAGCAGACCAAAAAAAAAAAAAATGCATCTACTTGTTCATCTCATGTGCATTTCTTTAATTACTTGTGAGATTGAAAATGTCACACATTCAGTGAGTATCTGTAATTTTGATATTGGAAATCGTGTTGTTTACAGAATTATTTCACTGATTTTCATTTAGCTGAACTAAGGAACATCTCTGTATGGTGGAGAGTCTTTAAGATTATGTTGGTTTTTTTTGTTTTTGTTTTAAACATTTAATATTGTGAAGTATTTATAATATATTAAGTGAAAGAAAATCAATAATGAAAATGTATACCATGATTCTAATTTAATAAAACATCAATGAAGTGTATAATCATACCATATATATTTAAGAGTTAAGAATTTATTTACCCTGCAACTCAGATTACAAGGAAGAAATACTCTTTTTTGATGAGTGGTTCCGTCATCCTCATGTGCCTCCACCCTGGGAGGGAAAAGAGAAAGTTCAGAGTGTGTGTTAGTCTCTTCTTGCCTATTCTCTTGGTTCAGCCAGGGCTTAAGGGTCCTCCAATGCCCTGGCCGGGCCTCAAGTTTCCTGTGATGCTGCACACCCTGACTCTCAGCCACATTCTGATCCACCCCCTAACGGGGCTCTGGCCCTGGGAGCATCCTTGCTGAAGGAGTCTCCCCCGCTGTGGAGGTGCTCCTGGCTACCCACGTGGCCCCACCCCTCCTCCCACAGGCAGCCACTAAGTTCTTGGTCCTTTCCTGAGCCTTTGGGGCTGGTCAGACTTCAGGCTGTGCTGGGTGTTAACGAATTTCAGGATCCATTTCTCTTCCAACAAAGCCTAACTAGATGACTGTCTCTTGGTCGAGACAATAAGACCTGAAGAAGGACCCCTTTGTGGTGTCCAGCACCCCTTTGCCCCGGGGTACCTCCCATCGAGTCTGTGGATGGGAGCTTTCAGGCCACGTGATTTACAGAACATAACACATCTGGTAATATTTCACTAAAAATATAAAAATACCGGAAGGAAATATACAAACTTGATGACTTTTTTTCTGCATTATTGGGGTTATGGGTGAGTTTTATTCATACTTTTCTGTGTTTTCCAAATTTCCTACAATGTCTCCATAATGATTTCATAATTCTGCAAAACCATTTTTAAATGGAGTGGTTTTTAAAAGAATGTAAATGCTAGGAAAATGGCAAAATTAGTTATTGAATATAGTATGATTTTTGGATTATAATATTTAGTTTATTAGGTTCCCCTTTCTTCCAGCTTTCCTCACCCCAAATTTGCAAAACAAGGTCAAGAGTTCTATGCCTGTCACCAGCAGATGGAACTAGGCAAGGGATTAAGTTGAACTAAGAATTGAAGTGAAATCCCTCTTGTATAACTTCTGTGATGCTGTTTTGACATTTATTCCATATTGGTAAAAGTTTTCTTCTTCTAAATAACATTGGGACAAGTGATCCTTTGTAGGATAAAACTTGGTACAGTAACTTCTTTCAATGTTTTTATGCATGTTGAGCTAGAAAAAATAATTAAAATTTTTTTAGATTGCCAATTTCTCTGAAATCTAGACATAGTTTGATCCCTAGACAACTTTAAAATTTATTCCAGAATCATCTTTTTTGGGGGAGGAGAAAAAGTAATAATGTGAAAGAAAATTAAAAGAAAAAATATCTATTTTGTAATGTTTTTGTAACATTATTTTCATCTTTGTCAATTTGCATAATATTCTTACATGTATTATACCTGTAGTGGGCAGAAAACTCAGTTTTTTTATTAATGTTTTTCCATTTATATTTTATTTTAAAATAAGTTATATTCTACTTAAAAATACAAAATTCTCTGTAATCAAAAACAGTACCAATTTGGTTGTTGGGTGTGTTGGCTATTTAAAAATCTTAATTTTCGAAATGATTCTAACACTGTGCATGGAGATCTCAAGTTTCTTGGCAATGTAGTATGTGAGCTTTGTAGTGGTGAATGGATTTGGGGGTGAGTGGTCTTTGATTTATTACCTTGTCGATCAACAAGATTGATGTGGCTGACCTGGCTGGTTTCCCAAAAGACACGACATACTAATATATTATCATCTTTCAAATCTATTATATATGGTTCAAGGGACCAGAGTTAATGAAGTTAAATCAATCCACAAATTGCCCTGATGCCTAATGTTAGCCTCGATCAAATCCCTTTTTTTTCTTTAAAAGAAAGAAAATTGACAGGTTGAATTCCCTGTGATTCTTGAATATACCTTGATAAGCAGTAAATTACTCAAGGAGGCAAAACAGACTATGGGAAATGGAGAACTAAGGAGCAGGCTGTGTCTCCACCACCTAGGCTATTATGGCCATTGTGAAAAATGCTTTTTCATAGTTGTCTCATTTAATCCTAGAAAAACCGGCTAAACAGATAATGCTATCTCTACTTTATGGAGGGGGAAATTAGAACTGGAGAGGTTAAAACCATTTGCCTCAAGTCTCAGCTAATCAGGAAGTGAGCTGCTCAGACCTGTGTCTGTTCAGTCTCAGAAGCTGCTGTTGGTGCTCACATCTGGACTGCAGTAACTGGGGTGACTGAGAGCTGTGCTATGATGCATTTTAAATAGAGCAAAGAACTTAGGTGTGAAAAAAAATGAAACTTGAAAAGTGAAAAGAAATCACATAAGAATTCTTTTTGACCTTGGAATGAAAAGACCTTTTAAAACATGACTTAATAATCTTCAGCCAAAAACAAACAAGAACAAGAGATTCACGTAGTTGACTGTATAAAAATAAAAATAAATTTCTCATTGACAACATAAAGCTGGGGAAAAGATTACAACTTAGTCTGTTTGCCTTCTTATTCCTTCTTATATCTCTAATCCCTAAAATATTGGAATTTCTCTCTCCTCTGACTTTAGTCATCCCCTAGGTGATCTGTCCCAGAGTTGTGGCTGTAAGTACAATCTAGATGCTGACCACCCCCCTGCTCATGTGTTCAGCTGCCTCGTTACATCTCCACTTGGATGCCTGATAGAAACCTCAAAGTCACTAAGTTCAAATACTAAGAACCGAATCTTCGAACTTCTCCCATATCCATTCCCCTTGCCCTGCAAACAGTACCCAAAAACTTGCTCCTCTTATCTTCCCATGTACATGAATAGGAACTCCATGCTTCCAGTTGCTTAGATTCCAAACATTGAGGCCATGCTTTGTCATTTATTCCATGTTTTTTCTTATATCCCACATCAGATTTTTAAGAATACCTTCATTGTCCTCTTTCTTCAAAATATGTCCAGAATCAGACCTCGGTGAGGATTCCACTGTTACCAGCTCTCACCTGGGCTCCTGCTGGTCTCCTTACTTCCAACCCTACCTACCACCCTGCCCTCAATCCAGCAGCTGGAGTGATCCTTTTAAAAAGTCAGATAATGCCTCCTTTATTCAAACCCTGCCAATGCTGAAAGGGTTGATTCAGGCTGGAACAGGGAAGGTACAAAATGAGCCTGGGACATTATGTAGTACCTGAAAAGGAAGTGCTCAAAGTCTCCTGGGTATGTGTCAAAAGATAATGGAGGTAATAGTTCATAATGTATGCAATAAAAAAGGTAATCCATGAGTCTGTAGCAAGAGCTAAAACAGAAGTGGCAGGTGGTAGGGAGGGAGAATGTCAACGAATAAATGTAGAAAGAATGATAGAATTAGAAGGTCCCCATTTTGCCATCCCCAAAGAAATAATTGGTTTAGACAAAGACCATTGAGGAACGCCAAATGGTTTGTTGAGTTGCAGCCTTAGCTGGGGCGCTTCCCAGATGTTATCTGAACCTGGCCCCAGTATGCAGAGTAGGGAGAAACCAAGGTGACAGGTTTAACTAGTAAGGAAATTTATTTAAGAGCTTTGTCTTGACTGGCTGCTAGGGGAGTAGTTTCCTGCAATCACCTGTCAAATCTTTAAAGTTTATAGAGAGGCCTTCACTGGGGCCAGTCACTTGCCCAGGGGGCCTTGACTGGGCTCAGTCATATACCCAGTCCAAATATCCTTATCACCACATTTCTGTCTCAAGGCTGTATCCTTATCAGTCTTAGGAGCAGAGAAAGCAAGCTGAATGCATATTTTAAAGCTCTGGGGAGGGAGAGAGGAGTTTCTGACTGCCCAGGGTCTGGCTTGTGGGACAAACCAGTGGCCAACATTTACTTGATGACCTTCCCCAATATTGTTAAGTGAAGGTTGTTGGTTGCTAATTACAAGAGAGAAAATATAACTTTCAAGGAAGGCAGCTTCTATTTTATTCAAGTGTTCACACTTAGCATCACTACTTGGGACAGCTTGACATGGTGTGCCTGCCAATAGGATGCAGCATGACATTCCCAGTAACACGAATGTCCAAATCTAACCAGACTTTTAGACCTGCCTTCTGGGTTACAGAAAATATAGGGGGTAGAAAACAAGGTAACACCCCAATGAGGGAACAATCAACTCCAGATTGTGGGACCTCCTATAAGTCTTTGTCTCTTCAAATAGAGCAAAATGGATAGAGACCTTGTAGTTTAAAAGAGATTCCAGCAACATTTCAACCAAATTTTCTACATTATGGCCCTTAATGTCTTGGACAATCAGGGACATCTGAATATGACCTACTATTAGAAAAATTAATGGAATTATTTTTAATTTTATGAAGTAAGATGGCGGAGTTGTGGGCAAGTAGAAGAATGCCTTGACTTTTAAGAGAGGCATGCTGAAATTATTCAGGGATGACTATCTTTGACTTAATTTCATATGTTTCAAGAAAAATAAGAGTGTGAGAGACACACAAGCACATATAGACACATAGATAAAACCTGGCAAAATGTTAGCAGTTGTTGAATCTTGCTGGTGGGGTTTCTACTCTTTAAATTTTTCTGAATATTGACATTTAAAAGAATAAATAACCCACCTAAAACAAATACAGACATACCTCATTTTATAGCACTTTCAGAAAATCCTGTTTTTACATATTGAAAGTTTGTGGCAATCCCCTGTTGATTAAGTCTATTGGTATCGTTTTTTTCCAACAGACTTAGATGATGGTCAGCATTTTTAGCAATAAAGTATTTTTTAATCCAGGTATGTACATCGTGTTTTAGACATAATGCTATTGCATAATTAATAGATTCAGTATACTACAAACATAACTTTATGTGTTTGGAAAGCAAAAAAATTGTGTGACTCTTTCTTGTGACATTTCCTTGTCATATTTTCTCACAATACACACTGTCTTGCGGTGGTCTAGACCAGTGGCCGCCAACCGATGGTCCGTGGACGACTGGTAGTCTGCGAGGTCCGAAAGGTTGGCAACCGCTGGAGTAGATGTCACAAATAGTGCAGGAGGCCCTACACCTGCAATCACCTGTTTCCCTCTCTACACCTTCTCCATCTCTTCTCTCTCTGACTGGAGTTCACTTGTGCTTGCTGGCCACTCCAGGCTTGCTGTCACCCCAGGACCTTTGCAGTTCCAGTCACCCCTTCTTTCTAGAACATCTTTCCTTTGGCTTTGTGCATGTCTTCCTTCTGTTTCCTTGAGGTGCTTACTCATCTGTTGTCTCAGTGACTTTCCTAGCGTGTGCTTTGAATGATGATAAAGGCAGTTTTATAAAAATACGTTTTGTTTTTAAAGTTGAGCTACCAGCTGTTCAAGTGTGTACACATATTTGGGGACATCCTGTACTCATCACATTTTCTTGCTCACTGAGGGTCCGTCTTCCTCCATTAGAACCTCGCTCACGTGGGCAGTGGTTTTCATTGGTTCACTCATTGCCCTACCCTCTTGCTGAGAAGAGCCTGCACTTTAAACCTGCAGAGGCTGAAGACACCTTCTCACTTTCTTCCCAGAAACCTTAAATAGACGTAGCACCCACACGCATTGCCTCTGTGAACTGTGGGGGAAAAAAAACATAAAAAAACACGACGTTACTTAAAGGCAGCACAACAGAATCCATAGGTGAACATCATTTAGCAACTGAAATGAGTTTGGACTGTGAAATCCAATAAAATCTGGATTGTCTAAAGGCTGCCTGGAGAATGATTTACCCCCAAAAAGAGGTACTTGAGAAGCTTTATTCTACATCAAAATCAATACCTGTAAAGCTTTAGGAGGATGTCTTTGAGTTTATTTTTCTGAACTCGGATAACGGCAACGATGAAGATTGTTCCAATTTACTATTCATCACAGAGCTTTAATATCATTAAGTCAAGCTAAGCTACCTCTTTTGAAGTGAAGATGATGGTGAATTAGAAGTGTTTTCTTTGCCCAGCAGCCTATAATTACATGTGGAATGTTTTCCTGTAACCACACACACACAGGCATGTGTGCACACACACATAGGACATTATATATTTCCCTTTTGATTTTGAGTTTATTTGTATTAATTTGATAATCATAGCCTTTAAAAATATCTTAATTTAAGCATATATAGTTGATCCCCATTTGTCATGAATTCTGCATTTGCAAATTTGCCTACTTATTGCAACTTATCTGGAAGCCTAGAAATGGTACTCGAGATGCTTAGCTGGCGTTCATGGACACATGTCCTTGTCATGATATGTTCGCGGTTTTCTTGGTGAGTTCGCTGTCTTAAGTGGTCCCCAAGTGTAGTGCAGAAGTGCTGTGAAGCGTTTCGAGTGCAGGAAGGCTGTGATGTGCCTGGTGGAGAAAATGTGTGTGTTCGATGAGCTTTAATCAGGTGTGAGTCAGAGTGCTGGTGGCCACGAGTTCAATGTTAATGAAGCAAAAATAAGGTTACATCTAAAAAAAGAAGAAGAAGAAATCCACTAATTTGTATGCAAGGCCACTCTGGAAAATGCTAAAGTAACATCTGTAGTGTGTGATGAAACTATGAAAAAACAGCTAAATCTGTGGATTCATAAAATAGATGATGATTTAAAAGTATAGTGGACACCCTACCCCACCCAGGCCTTCACCACACTATTGTCTTGTGTCCAGGGCCTGTGCATATAAGCATGTGAGTTCTTTGGTGTTTACGCCAATGAAACTAATTTGTTTTACCAGGGCATTGGCAAACAAACCTATATAATGCAAATGGCATTTCAGTTGATGAAAATGAAGAGAGAGAGTTCAGTGCTTGCTAATTTGGTGTTTGTGGTGACTTTATGGAGCAGAACTCCTGCAAATGAGGAGAATTGACTGCAATTGACTTAGTAAAGTTATTTTCAAAAATAAAAAAGGTAACCACTTACTTTTTACGATTGAGAAGGCAAATGATTCTGCAAGGGAAGTGTAATATGTTTTATGTGGAATATATTGCTTCTTAAACAGGTTTAAATAAAATAAGAGGATAGAAATTCCTTATCTGTGTTTACTTTTCTGCTGCTGTTCATCACCACTGTTAACATTTACTGAGCGTTTCCTACATGCCCGTCACTGTTTTCAGCCATCCACACGTAATTTCATTTGCTCATCAGAATAATCATCAGGGTAGCAGCGACAGTAATGAGGACAGCAGCAGATTCATTCCTCAAATATGCCTGAGTAAGAACAACTACTATGAGCCCCACTTTACAGCTAAAAACAATGCAGTCCAGAAAGATTAAGCAACAGGCCCCAGATTGCACTTAGTGAGTGGTCCTGAGCCTGTGCACTCACACCCCAAACTCTGCTGCTTCCCGGACTGGGGGTGGCGGGGGGGAAGCAGCAGAGTTTGGGGTGTGAGTGCACAGGCTCAGGACCACTCTCTCATTCATTACCCGTGAATGAGCAGATTCACTAGGTGTGAACGTGTAAGTGCTCTCTACTTTTTACTTATGTGCTATTAATTTCCCATGAAGCTGAGCTCAGGCCATAGCTCTTAGTTTATCCTGTGTGGTCAGTAATCCTTGGCAAAGAGGTCAGTCTGTATTTACAGAAGCTCATCATCTCATACTGATTTTATTACAAGCTATAGAAACTGTTCAGCTAAAGTACCTACAGATACTTATCTGAGCTCAGCTGCATGGAAAGCCAATAGTGCATAAGCAAAAAGTGGAGAGCACCTACACGTTCACACCTAGTGAATCTGCTTATTCTCAGGGACGTTTGCTAACACAATAGCAAAACTTTCTACAAAGTTAGTGGACGTGTTAGACCCTTTAAAAATTTTTTGTTTATTGATTAAGTTGTTACATATATGTAGTTATCCCCCCATTAGTCCCCCCCCCCCCCCGTTGTCTGTGTCCATTGGTTAGGCCTATATGCATGCATACAGGTCCTTTGGTTGATCCCTCCCCCTTACTTCCATCCTCCCCTACCTTCCCTCTGAGGTGTGATGGTTTCTCTGTCTCTGGATCTGTTTTTGTTCATCAGTTTTGTTGTTTATTAGACCCTTGAACCTGATACAAGAAAATAGGTAACACATCTAAATGGGTTGTTTTCTAGACGTTGGAGCTCATCATGAAACATATAAGCTGGGAAAGGACTGCAGGCAGACCCTTTGTCTCTTCTTAAACACCTAACTCTGGTGGACTCCAGATTGTGCATCATGCGGTAGGTGGTCCTACAACTGAAAGGAACAAGGGGTCAGGTGGTCTGGGTGTGGCTGGAGTTGGGTGTTTATCATCAGCATTTATAAGAAATTAGTATATTTGCAGAAACCTCTGGCAGGAAGCTGTGCAACCCTGGCATTCATGTCTCACTACCCTTAAGTTTAGGGAAGTACCTCATTATCGGGCTGTTTCAGATGAAAGTGTTGACTGATGTTCCAGTTAACACACACGCCTTATTGCAGAGTGTATTTTTTAAAGCATTTGTAAATAGTGTGCATTCTTATAACTCATGCATATAGGAATCCTAAATTGGGTTAGATATAAGAACAGTCCATCCATCCACCCATACACCCAACAAACATCTGTCGCACATCTTCTGTGAATAAGTTTCTGTAGGCCTCTCCCATGAAGAGTTTCCTGTGTTGGCAGAGGATTAACTGATTGATTCAGTCAGTATGTTGAGCCCTGGCTTCGATACGTATGGAACTAATTATGAGTTCCTTTTGCATGTATAGTTCTATGAATAGTCATAGGCTATTCACATGCTTGCACTTACTTTCTTAAAAAAGCGTATGCCAAAGTCAGGAGGAAGTGTGGAGGAGTGGGAATGGATTCGGGCCGGCTCGTTCCCATCTGCGAAGGGTGGTTAGTTCTTTTTGCAAAGCACAGTCTATTACATATCATGATTTTGTCTCACAACCGAGCACTTTGAGGATGACATTTTAAGCAGTTTGTGTTCAGGAACTGTGTTTTCTTGTCTGTAAAATGGTGAGTGCATTGCCATTTACCCGGTGGGGATACAATAAATATTAATTACTGCTGGCTTATCCCTTAACGTAATTTTCACTTTCAGATGAATGAAGCACATTCCTGATAAATGCGTTTGTCTCGCTCAAGTTTCATTTGTCAAGACTCCAACGCTGTAAAGCATTCGCCTGGAGTCATGACACTCTTGTCCAAGTTTTTCCCCCTTTCAAGTGCCCTTTGAAGATGCATTTTTTCTCTGCAAACAATTGTCACTAGTGAGATGAACGTTAGCTGGGAAAGGAAACTATGTTGTTCTGTTCTTGTCTGCTACTTTGGGTAGATATTTGAACTGAAAACAATAAGTTTTAAAAGAGATCATCAGGCATTTACCTGGTAGAGCCTGGTTTAAAATAAATACAGGGTAGGGCAAAAGTAGTGAGTACTTGAGTTGTGAGTACGTGAAATATAATTTATTCTTGTATTATTTATTAACTAGAGATCTGGTGCACAAAAATTCATGCACTGGCAGGGGGGTCCCCTCAGCCAGCCTGTGTCCTCTCACAGTCCTGGACCCCTCGGGGGATGTTCACCTGCCAGCTTAGGCCTGTTCTGGGGGATTGGGCCTAAGTTGGCAGTCAGACATCCCTCTGGGAGCCTGGGAGCCTTTGGGGGATGTCTGACTGTCGGCTTAGGCCCGCTCAGTGGGCCTAAACCGCAGCTGGACATCCCTAGTACTGCCAAGGAGGCAGGAGAGGCTCCCACCACTGCTGCTGCGCTCACAGCCATCAGCCCAGCTAATGGCTGAGCAGATCTCTCCCTTTGGGAGCAGTGACCTCCAGTGGGCAGCTCCTGCATTGAGCATCTGCCCCCCTGATGGTCAGTACACATCATAGCAACTAGGAAGTCGTTCTGCTGTTAGGTTCAATTTGCTATTACCCTTTTATTATATAGGATTATTGTATTTTTTCCCCCTACGAACAACTGTCAACCTACTTTTGCTTCACTGTATGTGCGCTACCAAGCTGAAGTTAGAATATAGATATCTAGTGTTTTGTTTTTTCTTTGGGTGGGGGGAATTTTCCCTGCAAAATAAAAGAATTTCCCAAAGTGCAGAGTAAATATCCAAGAAGCTTAGAGGTTCTTTGCCATAGGCTGCGCATGTCTGAGGGATATGAGTGAACAGATGTAAAGCAGGCTCAGGCACATGGTTACCTTTCATCCTCGCTGATCTGTGGTTTGTGAGGTCCCACTCTGTGAGGGCAACAAACTGATTGCCAGCCAGTGTTTGCTGAGAGACGGCAGATCAACCAGGAGATGTCGGATATGGATCAATAGTCAGCATTTTAGTCTTTGTTTTTTACATGATGTATGTCTAACAGTTTCTGATTAGAGGACTTCTGAGAGAGACTTAAACGCCTGAGTGAAATTTCCACACCGTCTGCAGGACAGGTCCTCACCCTGTAGCATTCAGTGTGTGTGTATGAATCACGTGTTCTTTTTCTGGAGATTTGACCCAGGAAGGATTTGTGCTCTGACCTGTTCTCATTCAGTTGGGAGTGAATTGTTCCAACGGGTAAGAAGCTTATTCCCAATATTCCACTTTTTAGGTGGAAGGCCATCTAGGGGAGCAGCCAGCTGTGTGTATGTGTGTGTGTGTGTGTGTAGTGTATGTTTACGCACACTACAGTTAAATAATCTGTAGAGCAGTGTTCTGTGTGCTTCCTGAGAAAAGGGGCTGAGAAGTTTGGATTCAGAACACTGGACTTTAATCCCAACTTCTCCACTTTCATGGACCATGATTTGGGCCCCAAGGTTGTATAAAAGGAGAATCAGTAACCAGCTCTGCCTCGTTGGCCAGGGCAGAGCTGGGAGGACAAGAGATGATGATGTGAAAGCACTTGTGTAAACTGTAGAGCACCCCCCCCTTCCCCCAAATGTGAAGTGGCCTCTCTTCTATTATTCATGTAAATGGCTGTTACTGTAAATGGCTTTTATTCTAGAGATAAATGAAGACAGTGAGAAGAGACAGGGAAATGTGGGGAGAGCAAAGGGCTGCTTTGCAGGTTTCTCCTAAGCTGAAATGCTGGGTTAAATCAGGAGCGGGGCTTGGGCAGGCTTGGCAAAGGTGGACAAATGCCCATCCCTTATCTGGCGGGTTCTGGGGAAAGAATAACTAGGCAGTTGGACGAGGTCCGGGTAGAACTGTTCCCTCTGGCACTGTGAAGGTGGGGGACTTTGGGGACAGTTTCCCATTGTTTGCTTTGTCCCTCCACCTTCTATGAAAAACCATGGCTTCTTTGAGACCTTTCTGGATCCTGGTGATTCTCCCTATGGCCCTTCTCCCCTGCTCCTTTTTCAGGACTTTTTCTCTTCCATTGCTGGGGACCCCTGTCCCCACTCCCACCCCCGGCCTTCCTTCTACCTAGTGACGGAAACACTCTCTGTCCCCCTTGCATTTTATTTGCTTACGTTTTCTTTACCAGATATGGAAATTGCTTTTTAAAAATGGAGTATAAGTTCACATAGAACACTGTATAAATTGAAGGTGTACAGCTTGTTAATGTGATATCCTATATAATAAACAGCTAATATGCTAATTAGATCAGACAGTGGAATGGCCTTCCGGAATGACCAGTGGCAGGGGGCAGGGCCACAAGGCAGCCGGGGCTGTGAAGGCCTACCCTTGCATGAATTTTGTGCATTGGGCCTCTAGTATTTGCATATTGCCATATGATTGCTATTGTAGCAATACTGTATTTGGCATCCCTATCACATTGCACAATTATCTTTTTAGTGGTTGGAATAATTAGCAAGCTTGATGATTATAGTATAGTATTGTTGTCTACAGTCATTATTCTGTGCATTAGACCTCTAGGGCTTATTTACTAGGTGTGGCTGGATATGGAAACTTCATAACTCTCTTTACCCAACATTATATAGGGACATGCCCAGTGAATTAAAACAATAAATTGCTGGTTTTGTTGTTTTGTCTATGAAATCAGGTAGGAAAAAAAAGATGACTTAGAGAGTGATAAGAAGGAGAACAGCTCACACACTGCTAAGCAACTACAAATTGGTACAATTATTTTGATGGTGAGTTGGCAGTATTTATCAAAAGCCTTAAAATTAATGTTAAAGCAATTCTTCTTCTAGGAGTTTATTTTAAGAAAATCATTACACATTTATGACGAGATTTAGCTCCAGCAAAGTTTGTTGAATTGTAATTTGTCACAGAGAAGGAAGTTAGAACTCATCATACTGTCCGACGGTCGGGAATAGGGCGATAAATTGTGGCACATTTATGTGATGGAGTGATCTGAAGTATTTTACACAGTATTGTCAAAATGTATTCACAGACTAAAATTTATCGACATGGTATATGGAATAAAAGAGGTTACGAGCATGATGTGTAACCATTTTCATAAAAAGTAAGAGCACATTTATATGCATAGAAATGGAAGTATATTCACACCAAGATTTTAACATTTATTTTCTCTGGTTTTGAATGAATGTGTTATTTTTTTCTTCTTTTTCTATTTGATTAATTTTTTCTGTGAGCAGTATTACTTTTGCACAAAAAAGGGGAAGGGGAAGAAAGGGATGACAGCCAAAACTGGTTTTGCTCAGTGGATAGAGCGTCGGCCTGCGGACTGAAAGGTCCCAGGTTCGATTCTGGTCAAGGGCATGTACCTTGGTTGTGGGCACATCCCCAGTGGCGGGTGTTCAGGAGGCAGCTGATCGATGTCTCTCATCGATGTTTTTAACTATCGCTCTCCTTTCCTTTCTGTCCTTCCTCTCTGTAAAAAAATCAATGAAATATATTTAAAAAAAAGAAAAAGAAAATAAAGGGATGACAGATATGTTTAATGAAAACAAAGCAGAGGAGCTGCTGTAGAGCCCTGGCCACTAGCACTCTGCCTGGGAGGCCTCTATTTGCATGTAGCACCCCTTCAGGTCCAAGTCTTTGTGTGTGGGAGGCACGGGGTGCAGATAAGTGAGTAATGAACGAGTAAGGTGATATTTAGTGACCCCTGACCTTCTACTCAAATCCTTCTGTTGGCCTGTGGCGTTTTCTTCAAGAACAAGAGATTATTCCTTTTGTCTGTTGTGTCCTTTCTTACCAACATGTTAACGTTCAGTACTGACACGTAGGATTTAAAAAAATAATAATTTTTTTTACCTTTGTATGGGCTTCTTCCGTCCCATAATTCTGAAAATGCGTTCTCCACCCCAGCGTTTCCTTTACAAACATTACCTGAGAAGAAGCGATGGTGAGGTGGCCTGGAAGGAGCTTTGGCTCTGAAGGCAGGGTCTCCTCTGCTTGGAGTTAAAAGCTCTTTCTTGTACAGTGTAGCCATTAAAACTAGGTCTGTGTTCACAGATGTGAAAAGATAACTGTGATGTGTTCATAGATGTAGAAAGATGTCTGTGATGTCTGGGGCCGCAGTAACAATGCACCACACACCGGGTGGCTTACACAACACAAATGTCTTGTCTCGTAGTTCTGGAGGTCGTCCAGAACTTGGACGTCCAAGGTCAAGGCATCAGCAGGATTGGTTCCTTCTGAGCGCTGGGAGGGAAGGTTCTGTTCCAGGTCTCTCCTCCTTCTAGGTCATCTTCCCCTGGAGCTTCCCTCCTCTGCTCTCCATGTGTGTCTGTGTCCGAATTTCCCCTTCTAATACAGACACCAGTCATATTGGATTAAGGCTCAATCTAATGGCCTCATGTAAACTTGATTACCTCTGTAAAGAGCCTGTCTCAAAGTCACATTTGAGGCAGTGGGGGTTGGGATCAAGATAAGAACAAAGGGGGGGGGGAGGACATAATTCATAACCATGTATTTTCTTCTAATTTAAAAAATGTTGTTATTTTAAGCATTTCAAACCTAAAAACATTAGAGAAGATGCCCTGACTGGTTTGGCTCAGTGGATAGAGCGTCGGCCTGTGGACTGAAAGGTCCCAGGTTTGATTCCGGGCAAGGGCATGTACCGTGGTTGTGGGCACAGAGCCAGTAGGGAGTGTGCAAGAGGCAGCTGATTGGTGTTTCTCTTTCATCTATGTTTCTGACTCTATATCCCTCTCTTTTCCTCTCTGTAAAAAGATCAATAAAATAAAATAAAACAGTCGAAACCGGTTTGGCTCAGTGGATAGAGTGTCGGGCTTCGGACTGAAGGGTCCCAGGTTCGATTCCGGTCAAGGGCATGTACCTTAGTTTTGGGCACATCTCCAGTAGGGGATGTGCAAGAGGCAGCTGATCGATGTTTCTCATCAGTGTTTCTGACTTTCCCTCTCCCTTCCACTCTGTAAAAAATCAATAAAATAAAATAAAACATTAGAGAAAATAATACTGAACCTTCATGTTGTCATCAACAACTTTAGCACCCACCCCTCTCAAAGCCAATATTGTTTCATTCTTTTTAAAAAATATATATTTTACTGATTTTTTCCAAAGAGGAAGGGAGAGGGATAGAAAGTTAGAAACATCGATCAGCTGCCTCCTACACACCCCCTACTGGGGATGTGCCTGCAGCCAAGGTACATGCCGTTGACAGGAATCAAACCTGGGATCCTTCAGTCGGCAGGCCTACGCTCTAGCCACTGAGTCAAACCAGTTTCGGCTATTGTTTCATTCTTACTCCCCCACCCCCACTGGATTGTTTTAAAATCAATCCCAGGCATCAGAGACAATTGTCTAAATGATAAAAGATGATAATAGGTGACAAAATTATATACAAGGGCTGAGCCTTTTAAATAAAGTAATAACACCTGTGCATATAAATGAGAGTCAGAACAATACCAGAAGGTTAACAAGTGCTCATTTTTAGAAAGGGGGGTTACAGGTAATTTTTATTTCTTTATAGCTGTTTTTATTGTCTGAATTGGTTGGTTGATGGAATAAGTCAGCCTTTTGTAATTAAAAAACAAACAAAACCAACCCACACAAATACAAGTTGTTTCCAGGTGGTAAGAAAGGGTGGGGTAAGGGACAATGGAAGACACTTCACCATAGTTGTCTTCCAAGACAGGAGATCGCATTTTGCTTCCAGAATGTTAGAAAGAAGCACACAGATCATGACTCAGTGTAGAGGACACTGAAGTGGCGAAGCTGTGTGACCTTAGCAAGGGCCTCTGAACTGCCACTTCCTGCCTGCAAAATGGACAGACTTGACAGGGTCATCAGATTCATTTGGCTATGAATGCTCTTATCTCATATTTTTGAGCATCAGTCTAGGTTTGCTTTCTAGGAGTCTGTAAGAATGGAATGGATTCATCCCCACATCTTCAGAAAGTGTTTTGTGTGTGTGTGTGTGTGTGTGTGTGTGTGTGTGTGTGTGGTTCTGAATTTTGCCTTTGCCTTTTGCTCTTAACAAATTTTGTTGTTGGTAAGATAAAGGAACTTGACCCTTCACCCCTGTAAGGGAGCACACCACCTCTGTGGGGCATCGGGAGTATCTTGGGGGGGAGGGGGGGAGCGCAAGGTCAGGATTAGAGAATTTGAAGTTTGCTATACATTATAGGGATTAGATAAAGATCAAGATAGAACAGTTCAGGATTAGTGGAAACAGTGAAGCAAGGAATTTTATAGGTTACAAACTACGTGATGGTTTCCATTATGGAGTTGATGGGTATTTCAGGAGGTTTCTGTAATGAGTTTCAAAGCATTTCTGGGATATTAAAATAATGCTAATGAGGATAGTGGAATAGTAAATCTATAGTAATGGAGACAGTAAGTGCGCTTGCTCTCTCTCTCTCTCTCTCTCTCTCTCTCTCTCTCTCTCTCTCGTGTGTGTGTGTGTGTGTGTGTGTGTGTGTGTGTGTGTGTGTATGTTGGTTCTAAAGTTCTAAACCTCCTTGAAGCATAGCTTTCATGCTTAAATGAGGA
The DNA here is from genome assembly GCA_027563665.1 of Antrozous pallidus. NCBI lineage: Eukaryota > Metazoa > Chordata > Mammalia > Chiroptera > Vespertilionidae > Antrozous > Antrozous pallidus. Next base: position 49,423,228 of record CM050524.1, on the reverse strand, counting down.
CTTGAGCCAAGTGAAAAAGTGCCTAATTCAGCCAAGGGCTGATCTCTTGACTAGAGGGGAAACTTAAAAGGGGTTCTGGAATTACACGAGGCAAAGGAGAAATGCCAAACCAGGGCCACCTTAAAACTGGCATCAGATCCTTTAGTCTATTTCTAAGCAGAGTGGATTGAGTTACAGATGGTACCCAGGAATCTGTGAACCCAGGAGCCTCTGCCAACCAAGGCTTGCAGTCCTGGTTACTTTAGGACAAGGAATCTGTGCTCGGAGGTGTTTGATGCTCATCCTTTGACTCCTAATGAATGATCGACTAAGTTGGTGTTCATTGACATCTGGCCTCTCAAACCTGCTCCAAGGGTTGCAGCGCAGCACAGTCTGAAGCAATCAAGTCAAACGAAGCCCCTCTCCCCTTCTGTCTCCTTCCGTTCTCTCTGCAGCCAGACTCGAGCTTGTTGAGCTGGATGACATTGGGTTTGCATCTGTGCATCTTGGTTTCAGCTCTCCTGAAATCAGGTAATAAAAATAAAAGCTGCCGCTGTTGATTCTATTAGCATTAATTCCTTGGATTTGATTTTCTGGCGCATATGCCATTGTTTGTGCTAGATAAACAGGCCACAGAATTTCCCCCTCCCTGTGAAGTTTAACTGTGAAGTTCAATTTGACTTAGGAGTGGACGATTTTACAGCCTCAGTGTTGACATTTCCAGAGGCTGGATCTCTGAAACGTGCACCTGTGTCCCAAGAAGGTGATGCCCGTTTGTGGACACCAAATGCCAGGAAGAAATGAAGCCTGGGCATCCCTTTGTTGGTTTTTCAACACTACAAGTGATTAATGTCGATGTGTTTGGAAGAGGTGTTGGGAGCTCAGATTTGAAATTGATGTAATTAAAGTGACTCAGCATTTCCAAGCCTGGGAGCTGCAGGAGAGGCTGCTTGTCAGTGGCTGTGCTTTGTTCTCTTGATGGGCCTGTGGGAACCTGGAAGGGGAGAGGGAGCCGCTTTGAGCCTTGGCTGTTGCTGTTCTTGTCGCCTACAGCTTTTCAGTGCCGTGTTCATCTTTTCCTGTGTGCCCTTAATTAGATGTAGATATGGAAATAGCTAAAACGTGGTCTTCCAAAGGCGGATGAAGGTTCTTCATTGGTGCCTCCCAGTCTTGGAGACGTTAGCACAGGAATAACTCTGATGTATGGCTCTGAGGCTGGGCATGTGACGTTCCTTTTAGGGTTTATCTCACGTCTTTTGGAGCCTGATGAGGCTAAAATAAAGTGAGGATTAGTATCGATCGTGTCATTCAGAACTAAAGTTCTGTTTTGCATCACGTGGAAAAAGGGGAGAAAATGAATCTCGAGGAGGAGTCTGCTGAGTGTGAAGCCTTGTGCTTGGAGTGTTTCAGTTTTAGGGCTCAGGTTACCAAGAAAGGTTGGAATCCTTCAAGTGCCTGGTTCTTTTAAAAGTATATATAAATACAAATTATATATATATATATATATATATATATATATATATATATATATATATATAGTTTTATTGATTTCAGGGAGGAAGAGATAGAAAGAAACATCAATGATGAAAGAGAATCATTAATAAGCTGCCTCCTGCATGCCTCCCCTCACCCCCCACTGGGGATTGATCCCTCAACCTGGGCATGTGCCCTGATTGGGAATCAAACCATGACCTCTTGGTTCATAGGTCGATGCTCAACCACTGAGCCATGTGCCAGTTGGGCGAGTGCTTGGTTCTTAAAAAAAAAAAAATATATATATATATATACATATATATACACACACACACACACACACACACACATACACACACATACACACACACATACATACACATGTATTTATAGTTTTATTGATTTCAGGGAGGAAGAGATAGAAACATCAGTGAGGAAAGAGAATCATTGATCAGCTGCCTCCTGCACACCACCCTGAGGATTGAGCTCACAATCTGGGCACATGCCCTGACCAGGAATTGAACCATGACCTCCTGGTTCATAGGTCGATGCTCATCCACTGAGCCATGCCGGTTGGGTGAGTACCTGCTTCTTTACATGTCTCTAGCACAGGATAACTCCAGGGGGCACGTTGAGCAGGAAAGTTCTTGTATGGGACTGTGACCTGACTTGTGGGGTATTTAGCACTCCTGACCCCCTGCCCTCTCAGTGCCAGTAGTTCTCAGATATTGTAACTGTCAAATGTACCCATTGCTGGTTCAAATGTCCCCTCTAGCAGGGCATTCCTGATGCTGGCTCTGGCAATAGGCTCTCAATAAATATTGTTTGAATACTTGTCAGGGAGCAGATATGTGGGTTCCATCTCTGGGCATGTGTCTCTGTTGTAGTTGACTAGAAGATTCTGTAAGTCAGTTTTGTGTTTTTATTAGCTGAGATTTACACAATATTTTATGCTTGTGAAATAACAAGTATGGATCCTCCTCAATACCATTGGAATAAAGTTAGTTCTTGTCATTGATTAAAAACACGTGTATCCCATAGAGGTAATGGCTTAATTTTACTTACCTTTTCCTCTTATACATTATTTCATTATGCATAATAGTCAAGAACATATGTATGATACGTTTCCTCATTCCATTTTCTTCTTTCAACGCATCGTTTTTCTAAGATAGGATTTTATGGTAGGAATTTACAGAAATGCTGATTACAACAAGTAGCTCAAACTCTACTTCTCCCTCGCTGTTAGCAGCTCTGCATATAGCCGGCTGTCAAAGAATACATAAACATTTCATTTCTTTTGAAGTGAAATTAAACCAGTTGGCAGTATTTCTCGGCAAACCTAAACCGATAATGGAGGTATTATTCTTTGCTAAGTCTTAGCCATATAATGCCAATCGAGCATAATGACTTCTGTAGACTTAGTAATAAAGGTGTCATACATGCACCTTTGAAAGGTCTCTTGCATTTGAGTGACAGAAGAGTGAGACTGGGGAATCACGCATGCATGCATCTATCATCCAACAGATATTTACTGTACTTGGGTGTGTTAGTGAAGAGCACAGTTATAATCCCTGCTTTCACCCCAGCACAAATGAACATAAGAGAGAAATTACAAGTTGGGTTGGAAGGGGTAAGTGCTATGGAGGAAATTAGTTGGTAAAGAGGAGAGGCGTGCCAAGGGCTGGGCTGGAGGTGGGATTTTAAATTATGTGGTTCCGGAAGCTTTCTTCAGAAGGTGGCTTTAAAGCCAAGGCCTGAGGAGGAAGTGAATGCTTATTGAGCCCCTGTTATGCCTCCGGTACTGTTACAGGAGCCCAAATGGCTAGATGTGACCTCTGTAATCTGCAAAAAATAATACGTCTGCCCAAAGGGTGGATGTCACATTAAGGGGAGAATGCGGCAAACCTTGTCTGTACAATATGTTCAGCATTGATTTTTTTTTAATCTTTATTGTTCAGTTTATTAATTACATTGTTCCCCTTCCCCCCCCCCCCCATAGTTCCCCTCCACCTGGTACCCATCCCACCCTCCGCCCTCACCACCCTCCACTGTCCTCTCCCACAGTTGCATGATTTTTGTCCAGTCTCTTGCTGCACTTCCCACACCCCCTTTCTCCCCAAGAGTTGTCAGTCCATTCCCTCTCTATGTCCGTGATTCTGTTACATTCACCAGTTTATCCTGTTCATCAGCTTATTAATTCACTTGTTTTTAGATTCATTTGTTGATAGATGTGTATTTGTTGTTCCTAATTTACAGTTTTATCTTTTTCTTCTTCCTCTTCTTAAAGAATATCTTTCAGCATTTCATATAATATTGGTTTGGTGGTGATGAACTCCTTTAGCTTTTTCTTATCTGTGAAGCACTTCATCTGACCTTCAATTCTGCATGATAGCTTTGCTGGATAGAGTAATCTTGGTTGTAGATTCTTGCTCTTCATCACTTTGAATATTTCTTGCCACTCCCGTCTGGCCTGCATCGATTCTGTTGAGAAATCCGCTGACAATCGTATGGGTGCTCCCTTATAGGTAACCATCTGTTTTTCTCTTGTTGCTTTTAATATTCTCTTTGTCTTTTGCTCTTGGCATTTTAATTATGATGTGCCTTGGTGTGGTCCTCTTAGGGTTCCTATATATTGGGGTTCGGTGCACTTCTTGGACTCCTAAGTCAATTTCTTTCACCAGGTGTGGGAAGTTTTCAGTCACTATTTCTTCAAATAGGTTTTCATTGTCTTGCTCTCTCTCTTTTTCTGGCACCCTATAATTCAGATGTTGGTATGCTTGAGGTTGTCCCAGAGGCCCCTTACACTATCTTCAATTTTTTGGATTCTTTTGGTTTCTTGCTTTTTCAGCTGAGTGGATTTTACCCCTTTGTATTTCAAATCTTTAACTTGGTTCTTGGGGTGCTCCAGAGCACTTTTAGGTCTTTGTATAATATTTTTTTATTTCAGTCAGTGTATGCTTAATTTCTGGTTGGTCCTTTTTCATATCCTTGAGAGTCTCCTTCATATCCTTGAGGGTCTCCTTCATTTCCTTGTAGGACTCATTCATTTCCACATTGGTCTTGATCATTTCCTTGCAGATCTCATTCATATCCTTGAGGGTCTCGTTCATTTCCTTTTCGGTCTTCCTTATTTCCTTATAGGTCTCGACCTTTTGTAGGAGCCTCTTGAGAAGCCCTATAACTGTGGTTTTGAATTCCATGTGCAGTCGTTTTTTTTCCTCCATTTCTTTCACATCTGATTTCTTTCCATGTCTCTGCATGGTGGCTGCTTTCCTGAGTTGGTCAATTAGCTTTGTGTGGTAGACTTCCTACAAGGGAAGTGGGTCAGCCTCCCCAGTTACCTGAGGTGGATATAGGTTGTATAGTCTTGCTGAAGTTAAGCTCAGGTTAATCGTTGTTAGCACTTGAAGGGGTTGACCTCCCAGCCAATTGTCTGTGAAGTTCAACTGTGCTCAGGTTGGATGGGCGGAGTCTCTGGGCCAAGCAGACAGTGTTAGCTCCGCCCTATGTGGCCCCAGGGAGTCTGTGTCGGTGGCAATGGCGGCCAGCACCTTTGAGAGAGAGCTGCTGCCAAGCTCCACTGGCTGCCGGGGAATTCAGACTCTCCCCAAATGAGTCTGCACACCCAAGGTCTCACCCAGGGTCATAAAACAAAGCAGTCTGACGGTTTCCCGAATGTGATAGGAAGTCACAGAGCGCTCTCTATGAGGTCACGCAGCTGAGCTGTTCTCAAGTTCACGTGCAAGCTCCACAAGCCGGCAGACCCCTGCAGCACCCGAGCTTTGGCGTGCCCTCCCGCTGTCCAGTTTTTACCCCGTATGATAGTGGGTTCCCTGGACTTCGCCCAGAGCTGGAGAATCAGTCCAGTGGGACGTCTTTGTCTCCCCGTTCAAGAAAACTGGCTGGTTTTCAGCCGCCCGCCCTATCTGTTGGCGAGCGCGCTCCAAACCTCTCTCCGCGCGAATCTTTCAACGCTGTCCGCCGCCACTCCTCCGAGTCACAGTGTCTTATCTTCACTTTTATTTGTGGAATTTTCACTCGGCCAGCTTTCTGGTGATTCTGGAAGGTGTTTGTTCTTTCGTTAAGTTGTAGTTTTAAAATTGCTGTGTATGACGGCAAGATAGGTGTTTTGCCTATGCCGCCATCTTGTTCTCCTTTCATCAGTCGTTCAGCATTGATTTTTTTAAAAAACACTTTTTTTTTTAAATGGCACCTATTTTGGGAAGTAGGATTGCAGTGGATGAACTTTTTTTTTTTTTTTTTTAGCAGATAAGTACACAGACTGCTAGAAAACTGCAAGACTTTGTTTTCAGAAGGAAATAGAAAAATAAGGCTGAGCCTGGTATGAGGTTTGTGTTCAAGTCCAGTGGTCCAGACGGCTTCTCCCCAGCTGGTGACATCATGATGCTGACAGGCATTCAGTGGGGATGACAGTGACAAAGCAGGAGTGTGGCTCAGATTAAGAATGGTTTGGGGACAAAAAGCTTAAAGAACAGTGGAGCGGGGTCAGGAGTTGTTTCCTGCCGCTGATGCTGACCAGCCCTGGGTCTTGGGCCGGTTGGTGTCGCTCCTAACTTTTCAGAATGACTGTTAATGTGTAATTTCTGTACATCTTGTTTAATGAGATAAGTTGTAAGACAGGAGGATGGAGATGAACTTCACAAGATAACCAATAAGATCCTTTTCTAGTTCTTGAGTTCTTCTCCTTGATTTGTCAGTTGGAAGATACAATTAGACCAGCAGCTTAGGAATTAAAGCCAGGCCAGAATAGGTGGTTATTTGGGGGTGTCTTAGCTTCAGCCGTGTTATAGGGCTGGCTGTAGAATCCCTGGGTGTTCCTTCCTCCTGGCATCTTGTGTGATGTTAAGAAAGTTGCATCCCATTTGGCATTTTGGGGGCTGGCATGGTGTTCAGTGCTGGCTTTCTTCCTATCTCACTCATACAAATCGCCAGCACTAGATTTCACTTCTGTTTCTTGAACTCCAAAATGACTGCCATGGAGTTAGTAATAAGAGCTGGAGGAAAAGCGAGGTATTGACCTTGCTCTAGGCAAAGCCCAGTTCTTCCACTCTCTCAGATAGCCTTCTGCAGTGAAAGAACCTGAAAGATGGTCACAAGGACTTCTGCCTGTAATGAGTTTATTACTGACTGATGGACCTAATGGTTCTAAAGTTCTAAAATGCTCGTGTGATCAGAGCTAAAGATGAGTGCTTTGGATAGATAGGTTTCACCTGGGCCTACATTGTCAAAGGACTCGTGTACTGCCCTGCTAGTGGGGGAGTGTCAAACTGTGAACCAGGAGGTCGCGGTTCGATTCCCAGTCGGGGCACATCCCCAGGTTGCAGGCTCGATCACCAGTGTGGGGCCTGCAGGAAGCAGCTGATCAATGGTTTTCTCTCATCATTGATGTTTCTCTCTCTCTCCCTCTTCCTTCCTCTCTGAAATCAATAAAAATCTCCCCCCCCCCCCCCAAAAAAAAGGTCTCATGTACTGAGCACCGTCTGAGCTCACCCTGACAGCGGTCGTCAGGGTGATGATAGTTTCTCTCTCCACTTTCCTCCGATTTTTCTCCGGTCCTGCGGTTTAAGCTCTAACTCTCCCCTCCTTGCTGTCTTCCCATTTTGTAGATGATGAACCAGGTGGAAGGCCAGCAGAAGAACCTCGTGCACGCCATCGAGTCCCTGCCGGGTTCCGGCCCCCTCACTGCCTTGGACCAGGATCTTCTGCTCCTGAAAGCTACCTCCGCCGCCACCCTCAGCTGCCTCGGGGAGTGCTTCAACCTGTTGCAGCAGAGTGTGCACCAGGTGGGCCAGGCCAGCCACAAGCCAGTGGCCTCAGGTGAGACCTCCCAGGGGGCAGTTCTGTGTTTACAAATGAGTCCTATTGAAGTGTGTGTGTGGGTGCGCACCCCATTGCCTTCCTCCTTTACACTCATCTCTTATCATCCATCCATCCATCCATCCACCCACCCATCCATCTTTTTATCCAAGTGTTTCCCCATTTATCCCTCCCCCTTTCCTTACCCAGTATGGGATACACTATTCTCTTACTAATTAGAACTATAACATCCTATGAAACATCTAACTAACATGTTTATAAGAACTCCTTTTAGACTTGCTGGAGTCACATTCTAAATCTCATCCCACTTGTGGTGTTTAAAATCCACCGTCAGGCAGCGTCTGGTCCGTTATTCCTAATGATGCCTATGGTTTGTGTCCACACCGTTATACCCAACACTCACCGATGATGGACAGGCACGCGGCCTCCTGCTCTCTGCCCCGCTCTCCTCGCTGCTTTGAGCATCCTCCTGCATGCCCCCTGGTGGGCCTGTGTGAGAATTTCTCTGGAATACGTACCAGAAGCATTTCTAGTTCTTTATCTAGAATCCTGAGTTAATAATCCACTTCCTTAAGATGCCTCAGTCCTTACTAGAGGAAGGCTTAATCAATAAGCAGACATAAATATATAGGTGAAGGTTAGGTTCAATGATTAAGGTGAAACTAGTTTGAGGTTGGTCATGCTGTGTTTCACTTATAGAGCATTAGAATTAAGAGACTCACAGAAGCTTCACTGAGCTTTGTTGACTGGGATTAACTTCATTAATGAAGAAATGAGGGCACTTAAGAGATGAAAAGTAAAGCTGTGCTATGATGATAGATACTTTCCTCAAGTCCCTCCTTTTGCTCTCGGTTTTACTAAGATTAAAAGGGGTGTTGGTTTTTCAGAATAGACGGTGTACGGGTCATTTGGGTTTCTTTCTGTAACACCCACTATCATTTACTGAGGTTTGATTCTACCAGCAGTTGGCCTTTGCTACATATTTTCTGAAAACTTCACAAAGTGGATATTATTATGCCCATCCTTTGGATGAGATGCAATTAAATTATAGTCCAAGGTCCTCCCCACCCCCCCACTAGAGGCGAGAGACGCCGCTCCCCCCCACCCCCAGGGCATGGGCACAAGTTCAGAGTGAGACTGGAGGCTCCCAGGTCCCTCCCACCCTCTCACACCGCAGCGTGACTTCTGGCCTCTGCCCCCCGGGCGGCTCCTTCAGGAGTCTTCCCGCTGTAAGTGTAAGCGTGAGCCACGTCTTCTTCCTAACCTCCACCCCTTATTCATTCCTCGGGATGGTTTCTAGCTAATTTCTATCTTTTTTTTTTTTTAAATCCTGATTTTCATTGGTATCTCGTGTTTTTAAGGACCCAGAGGGACAAAGCTCACGGTGGAATTCCAGGCGTGCTGGCAGGTTGAGATGGAAACCATTTGAGAGAAGGAGCAATGATGCCACCTGTGGTGTTTCTCCTGCATGTCTTCCCTGCCCACTCTGTCCACTCCCTGCCTTTCAGCCGTTTCTGTTGGTGAACTCGGATGGAGATTGGGGAATACAGGGAGCATGGCATCGCAGTGGTGGTTGTCTTTCTTTGTCTTCGTCACCCTTTTAACTCAGTTGCATATAGCACAGCCCCTTAAGGTTTAAAGCATTCAGCCACTTAAGGTTTAAATCTGTGCCCCACTGCCCTGGGCTGTGTGGCTCAGTTGGTTGGAGCACCGTTCTGTACACCAAAAGGTGGCGGGTCCGATCCTGGTCAGGACACATGCCCAGGCTGTGCTTTCGATCCCTGGTTGGAGCATGTGATCTATATTCCTCTCTCTCTCTCTCTCTCTCTCTCTCTCTCTCTCTCTCTCCCCCCCCCCCCGCCTCTCTCCCTTTCCCTCTCTAAAAAAACAAAACAATAAAATCGATAAATAAAATTTTAAAATCTATGCCACATATTGAGGGGAAAAAATTGAGTTAACTCCCTGCATCCAAAACATCATAGTTGCCTGCGGTTAAAACTGAATTGCAGGATCTCAGACTAGTGGGAGAAGAGACTGTGCTAACCCCGGGGGTGTCATCACAAAATACATTTGTCAGGGATCTTGGGGTGGACGGCAGCTCGAGTAGCCCGACTCCCACTGTTAAAAACCTAACGGTTCTATGTAAGGTGTGCCAGGCTGGGCTGGTGGAAATCAAAATCTCATTAAAACTCAAACTTTGCCAGGGTTTCCTTTACATGTTAGCGGGCAGGGAGGTCCAGCTCTTGCTTATCCCTACCGCCCCACCCACCCGATACCGAATATCCAAGTGCTTCGTTCTCGCTTCAAGTCTTCCTGCCTTCTGACCCCTGTGCCTTTTTTTCTTTTTCCTTCTGTCCCTTCTCCAAATCAAAAATTAATTTGTGGTCTCGTAGTATTTCATCTCCTGTAGCATTTCATTGCGTCTTCCGGGAAATGCGTTGTCTTTGGAGCCTTGGTCTGCAAACACCGCTTCCTGGTGCTCATTTCATTCTAAGCACACCGCGCACCTGGACTGAAGTCAAAAATCCTTTCGTCTTCGTCTGCCTCCGACCTATGCGTTTGGGGCTCCGGGGCCTGCCTCTGATGCGCTGTCTGCGATGCAGCGAGCTGAAATGCCTCATTGAACTTCCGTTTGTGGAGAGGCTTGTAATTAACATGAATAAAGCTGCTTGGCTTTTTGGTCAAGGCTTATGTTACGTGGCTTTCTTCAGCTCCTGGTGATTTCTAAATCTGTTTCAGCGGCTTGATGGAGGCAGATGATTGATGGATGCAGGGCAGACGGCCGTCTCTCTTCCCAGCTGAAATGCCAGCCTCCGATTCTGTGCAGGAAGGCACACGGGGCTGCATCAGAACTGGGAAAGGCTGGATTACTTGGGAGTGTGGTCTTTTTTAAATTCCGAGACAGGGAGAGAGAGGCAGAGGGAATGAGAATATTAAAATTTCACATAAAGAACAGGATTCCATAGGGTGAGGATTAAGGTGAGGCAAGTGAGATAAAGTCCTGTACTATTTGGGGGGACATTAATTTTAATTTTTTAAAACAATTTAAATATGTTTTATTGATTTTTTTACAGAGAGGAAGGGAGAGGGATAGAAAGTCAGAAACGTCAATGAGAGAGAAACATCAACCAGCTGCCTCCTGCACACCCCTTCTGGGGATGTGCCTGCAACCAAGGTACATGCCCCTGACCGGAATCGAACGTGGGACCCTTCAGTCCGCAGGCCGATGCTCTTATCCATTGAGCCAAATGGACTAATTTTTATTTTAAAAATATTACGTGAAAATATCACTGATCTGATTGCGGAGTGTCTTGGAGGGCTCTTTGCGTTTTACATTTGCTGGGAGTGTCTTTTGTACTTGAGCCCCGTCCCAGCCCTGCTCGGCTCTGTTTAACTGGGTTCATTGCTCACCACTGGTCCTTTTATATGTGACTTCTCCCGCCTTGAGTTCTTAATTCTGCCACTTGTAGTTATATATCGGTGTATGTCCTCCAGGGGTGTCTGACCCACCAGGATGCTGAGTGTTTTCTGAGCCTCTTCAGTGCTGCTAAGGAGGCATAAAGTGTCGAGTGTAAGGGCCTGGGCACTGATCTTAACTCTACCGCTTACCTGGCTCTGTGCCTCTGCTTCTTATCTCCAGGGCCGTGGTTCTCAACCTTCCTAACGCTGCGACCCTTTAACACAGTTCCTCACGTTGTGGTGACCCCCAACCATAACGTTATTTTTGTTGCTACTTCATAACTGTAATTTTGCTACTGCTATGAATCGTAATGTAGATATCCCTGTTTTCCGATGGTCTTAGGCGACCCTGCTAGCGGTTCTCAACCTGTGGGCCGCCTAGGACCATTGGAAAACACAGATATTTACATTATGATTCGTAACAGTAGCAAAATTACAGTTATGAAGTAGCAACGAAAATAATGTTATGATTGGGGGTCACCACAACGTGAGGAAGTGTATTGAAGGGTGGAGGGATTAGATTAAAAAGGTTGGGAACCACTGCTCTAGGGCATAACAGTAGGACCTGCCTTGTGGGCTGCCTCAGCATTCGATGAGTTAACACTCAGTAAGTTGTACAGCCCTCGGCACCTAGCGAGAGCTCAGGGAATGCAGGCTCTTCTTTAGCAGAGGGAAGATCATTTGGCCGAGGGAAGAGCATTTTCCTCCAAGCCCTTCACCCCACCTCAATCTGTAGATTTACTCACATTGTTCTCTTTATCTCTTCACCTTCTGGCATTTAGGGTTGTAGCAAAATTCAAGACGAGTTTGATTTTTCTTTCCTCCCCTTTAAGACAAGTCTAATTTTTCTGCCTAAATGATTGAATTTTTTTTCCCTCTTGATTTGTGTTATTTAAAAATGTGGCCAAACTTCATGAGCTAGGCATTCATTAAACTGTTCTGTCTGGCCGGAACCGGTTTGGCTCAGTGGATAGAGCGTCTCTGCCTGAGGACTGAGAAGTCGCAGGTTCGATTCCGGAAGGGCACGTACCTTGGTTGCGGGCACATCCCCAGTAGGGAATGTGCAGGAGGCAGCTGATCGATGTCTCTCTCTCATCGATGTTTCTCTCTATCTCTCGCCCTCCCTCTCTATAAAAAGACAATAAAATATTTTAAAAAGTAAACTGTTCTGTCTGTCTGTCTGTCTGTTGCGTGTGTTTGAAATGTCAGTCCCCAAATGCCTAAGGAAGCATTGCCAAGCTCTGGCTGGAATGCGGTGGACTGTTTCGGCAACACCCACAGCTCTCTCCGGCTCCGGCTCCATTTCCCTATTCCTTGCGTTGCTTGTTGTTTCTTCTCCACGGATCGGAGGTCTGCCCTGCAGGGTCTGTTGGATCTCTGTTGTGCACATCCGGATGGTCTCCGGTCTGATCGCTGTCTTGATGCCCTCTGCAACTGCACGCCAGCACAACTGCCTTATTTGACTTCCTTCAATGTTGAGTGGACTTTTTCCTAGTTTCGGGGTTCCTTTTAGTTACATTCATTTCATTTTCTCGTAATAATTCCACACTGCATTCATCTCCTTTTCCACCTCAGCCAGTTTTCTTCTTCTTACTTCCTGTTCTTGTTTCCTAAAGGCAATTTCATCATGTCTTGCACTTTGGATACACTTTTCCTGATGTCTTCTCTGACACCTGTTAGAAATTTCAGAGAGACATTCTTCCTCGAAGCCTTCTGAGGATACTGTTACTCTTTATAATCCTTTTCATTCACTCTGTTAGAGTTCTCCTCCTTCATCCTCATATGATACCTGTCTTTCCAGAATTCCCAACCAGGGCTCATTTACTAGAGGAGCTGTGATGGTCTGAGAAGGGCTTCTCTCCTGTCCTCACTTCCTGGTTCCTTGATACTCTGAATCCACAGAGTGTATAAAAAAACTACATTCCCCAGCATGCATTGGTACCTTCCATCCTCCTGTCCTGGCCTTTTGTCTATCCCAGGATGCAGGGATCACTGTCTCTACTTCTTGCTCTCCTGTCTGCTGGTTATTATCTCTGATGATAAAGAGGAGGGAGGGACAACATTGAAGGGTGGGAGTAATGGATGGAACATTCTCCTATCTGCTTAGGCAAGCATATCTCATTCTTTCCCCCATGCTTTTTAACCTTTCCTAATCTAAAATAAAACTTTAAAAGAGTGGTATCTCCATATTGATGATCTGAATGCACCTCCAGGACTCTGGACAGGAGTTAGTCAGCAGGATCGCTAAGAAGCACCTTTTCATCTTTCTTACGTACGGCAAATTCTGCTGTCTTGCACCCAAGTCTGGTCTTAGATCGTCCTGCAGCAATTGATTTTAGTGTTGTGAGTTTTCACCTATTTTAAATGACATCAAGGAATGCTCTATGGATGCCTTTTGCCTTTAAAAAATTGTAGTAAAACACACATATCAAAAAATGTACTATCTTAACCATTTTTAAGTACCTAGCTCAGTAGTGTTTAAAACATTCATATATAGTTGTGTGAGCAACCGTCAGAACTTTCCATCTTGCAAAACTGAAACTCTATACCCATTAAATTATGACTTTCCATTCCCCCTCATTCCCAGCCCCTTGCAACCACCATTCTACTTTGTCTTTCTTATTGCCATTTCTTATTTATTTTTAACTTTTAGGAGGTTGTAAAACACACTTTTTTTTCTCTCTGAAAATCTTAATAGTTATTCACTCGGCACATACAGGGTGTCCCAAAAAATATATGCACACTTTAACAGCTGATAGTTCAATTTTGAAAATGAAATGGATTTTAATAAACCTTGCCTTTATAATTATGCAAACCTGTGTGCATACATTTGTGGGGAGTACCCTGTATTTATTAAGTGCATACCCTTTGCTAGATCATGTTGTAGGTTTTCGGAACTCACCCCTAATACCTAATGATTTCCGGGGCCTTTTACATTCCCTACCCCTGTTCTAGAGCCACAGCCATAACCAGGGGCAATCCATCCCTACCTTCAAGTAACTGACCTTCTAGAGAGGAGAGAACAATGCTAGTGAAATGAAAGAGCAGAGTGAGTCCAGATGGTGCTCAGTGCTATGAAGACAGTGAACTCCCTGATGTGACGGGGAGTGGCTTTACGTGCTGCTTCGGCCAGAAAGGTGACAGGGGGGTGGGGGTGGGGCCGCTTCGCTGAGCAGATGACATCTAGGTAACCCCTGTATTTATGCAAGGGCACCCCTCTCCCCCACATAGGCCTGGAGGGGTGGCACTCTGAGCAGAAGGAGCAGCACACACAAAGGCTCTCGACTGGAATGAACTTGGCTCGCTGAGGATTGAAAAATTATCAGCGTGACTTGAGGATAGAGAGCAACACAGAGGGAATGAAATGAGGCCAGCAGTCTCGCAAGGCAGGTGGTTTAGATTGTGTTTCAGATGCAGTGTGAAGCCACTCGAGGCTTTTAAGCAGCGGAATTATATGATGCAATGCTTGACATGAAGGAAAGGTTTCTGCATAAAAATATGTTGGCTTGGATGATATTGAACACACTCAGATACAGGCATAAGCACATGCACAGCACTTGCAATGGCCTCTGTTACTGTGTTTTCATCAGCCGGACCCCCTCCTGGTGTTAAAGTTTGGGATACTTGTAAGTTTATCTTTGAGTCACTCTAACGAAAAGGCTGAGGCATCTGACTGCTTTATGGATAGATCATCTATGATGCTGAAAGGTTGAGTTCTAGTCCATTCGAGGCGGTTTCCGCTTCAGCCAACTGTTTCTCCCTCAATTACCCTACATTTACACTGAAAACAGAAGGTAGGTCAGCTGAGTTTGAGACCTGCTCTCATTCTAATGGCAGCATTGCTATTAAAGGGGTAAAAACAGAACCACCTCTGGTTATTCCAGTCCCAAATTGTAAGCATGTACAAAATCTGTAACAACACGTGACGCTTAAAAAGACATTCGAGTTAGAAAGCCTGTTTTGTCAAGGATTGGGAGAGGATTCGGAAATGCTCTCTGTTTACCAGACTGGTGCTTTATAAAGTGTTTCTGGACAGAATGCAACCACCACATCTAAGCTGTGGCCATCATGTCAAGTGACATTCACATCACATTTTGAGCAGCTTGATTTTGATAAAAAATTTGACCTTTTATTTTTTTATTGTGGACATTAAAAATTTTTTGTTAGCAAAAGAAGAGAAACATCTTTAAGAAAATATGACTTCTCCCTTGGCCGGGTGTTCAGTTGTTCGGAGCATCATCCTATACACCAAGAGGGGGCGGGTTGGATCCCCGGATGGGGCACATTCTTAAGTTGTGGCTTGGATCCCTGGTTGGGACACGAACGGCAGGCTAATGATTGATGTTTCTCTCTCACATTGATGTTTCTTTCTCCCTCCACCCCATTCTTTTCCTCTCTCTCTAACATCAATAAACATATCCTTGGGCAAGGTTTAAAAGAAATATATAGCTTTGGTAAAATGTCAGTTGTTTGTGTTCGAGGCTGGGGAGAGAAACAGCCTGTGGTGATTCTGAGACTTGCCATTATACAGAAGCAAGCTTATAAATAGACAATCTGAATCTACGCTTGGTACTCATTCAAAACAAGCTTCACCTAAATCCGCCACAGTCCATTCAGGAGTGGGCCCATTTCAAGTCAGGCCCTGTGTACAGCCAGGTAGAAATATTTCTCGAGCTGTAAATGTTCCATTTGGAAAATACTTGGCATCAATCTAGGTCTTTATTTCAGAAAACATCCTGGGATGGCCCGGGCCCAAGTCACATTCCACAGAGCAGCTGAAAAATGGGACATTTGGCTCTTTGCCATCCGCCAGTGCCAACATAACCTGGGCAATTTTACCCAACACTGCTGAAGACGAACAAGCCTTACAGCCAGAGGTAAGCGAGCAGCCCTCTCTCGGCACTCCGCGGCCCGTGTTAGCGCTCGTTCAGAAATAGAGTGATTATATTTGTAACTTGCTCATCTCTTCGCTTTAAGAGGAGACCAGTTATAAAGCGAAATGTTGCCTGGAGAGACAAAACCCAGCCCTGGGCACGCACACCTGGCACGTCTGTTCTCGTGTCGGGCAGCTGCCGTGGGTGGCGAGCCCCTTTTCACTGAAACAGCAGTCATTTCAACGTCAAGTTAAAACTCTCACACGCCTATTAAAATGATGCCTGGTGACATGACGGGAGCAGTTACAATATGCACTGTCACTCCCCCGGATCATGGCTTCTCTGTGTGGTTCGTGCTGAAGATCCGGCCTCACATGCTCGACTCCCGCATGCGACAGACCCGGGCCAGGGTCCACGGGGCAGCGGCCGAGCCTCCTTCCCGGCGTGGCACTACAGCCCAAGTCCAGGCTGCAGGGGATCCCTGCCCAGCCTGGTCAGGAGGGAGCAGCCCCTGCAGATCTGAATGACCAGCCAGGCTCTGGCGGGTGCCATGGACCCCATCCTCTGCCCACACATCTCCCCTGACTCCCTGTGCCTCTCGGTGGCAGCTGGGAGCCAGGTGCCGTGGTTCCTTTTATCAGTTTCACTTTGCATCAGGAGAGAATTTGGCTTTTTTCCTTTCTCTCTGGATGCTCCTGTCCTGTTGACAAAAATCCCGTGACCTGGGCTGAGACCCACTTGCACCATGTGTTAGAGGTTATTCTTCAATTATTTTAATTGAAATCGCTTTAGTCTGAAAATTCTAGAACACTCACCGTTTTTGTAAGGTGGAAAAGCAGCTTCTTCAATCAAATGGTCTTGGTGATCAATTGAAATTGTTCTCCAGGCTCCACATGATTGTATTCTGACACTGTCCTAGTAGCTTAGCTCTTATGGAGGCGGGATCAGCCTGCCTACAGATATTTCATCGCTGTGGAAATGGTGCCTTTGCAGGGTAAGAAATGGATAGGGATTATGGGATACTGAAAGACCTTGACCTCTACCTGGATAATGAGTTTCAGGTTGAAAGCACTTAGAGCTGATGTGTAGGCAAACTGGAAGGTAAGTTGGCAGCTGGGTAAATTTTAGGAGCCCCACTGTTATTTTGCTCTTTGGAGCTATTTGGGTGGGGTGGCCTTTGAGGATGGGATGCTTTGCTGCTAAAAGAGTTGAAAAAATACAATTCCCTTTATTTTCTTTGGAAAAGAACCTTTGGGGATTCACACCATAACAAACATATGTAAACTCTTGCTCTAGATAGAAATTTATAGAGTAGAGAAGTAAGTGATTAGACCTTAAGTAATAATTTTTATGTATTAATTTTTTTTTTATTGTTAGAGAAAAGGAGAGGGAAAGAGAGAGAAACGTCAGTGATGTGTAGAGAGTATCATTGATTGGCTGCCTCTTACACACCCCTACTGGGGATCGAGCCTGCAACCTGGGCACGTGCCCTGACCGGAAATCAAACTGTGACCTCCTGGATCACAACCATTGAGCCACACGGGCCAGGCGGGCAGGACTCTTTCAGATCCTCCCTCTCAGCAGCATTCTCAGGCAAAACTTACTAAGCTTACTTATTCTGAGCCGGGGGTCTTCTTCTTTTGTGACTCCACTTCAGTGTTTCCTTTCTTTTCCCTGATGGTTCCTCCTCTAACCCGGAAGTTTGAGAGGCCAGGTCTATTCTTTTTACATAAAATTGTGGCCCACCAGTCAGTACCTTTGGCAAGAGATAGTATGTACTTTCATGAGAAGTAACTAGCTCCCAACTTCAATTTTTTAAAAAAAATACCCTGAACAAGAGCAAGGGAGAGCATTTTCCCCTTAAGTTAGGACCACGTATTAATTTCTGGTTGTCATTTTTGCCCTTACTTCTCTTGTGAAAGCAAAATAAGATATTGTTTGTTAGGATTTGATGGGGTGTAATGGGGTTTTGATGGTTTTCCGAGGAGAGAGAATTGGAATTCTTTTGCAGCCTCCCCTCATTTTTTCCCAGTGACAATTCTGGGAGATGATTCTCGCAATCCAAACAGCTAGTGCTGCCTGGGCGATATTTTTATTTTAGGGGATTGTGCTTTGTTACATTTTTTTTTAAGAGTTAAAGAAGCCAGCAATATCCATCCAATAGTTTTCCTGTCAGAAAAAGAAAAATATTTCCATTGCCTCCCTTTTGTGTAATTTGGAGAAATAACCCAAGAGGGAAGTGAAATTCCTAAAGGCTAAAACTTATTTGTGAGAAGGTTCCTTAAACCCTTTTGGCATTGAGAATATAGTCACTATGTGAGTGGTCACTGGGAAACTAAGATTGTGGTTATTATGGTACTTTAGCTTTTTTTTTTTTACTCTTTTTTTTGTTTGTTTATTGTTTTGGTCATGGTAGATCATTAGGAATAATAATTAGAGATAAAAGAAAGCTCTCCTCCCGTGTGTGTGTGTGTGTGTGTGTGTGTGTGTGTGTAAGTGTGTAACACCACCAAGCAATAAACTCAATCCAATTGAGACAGTGTCAGATCCCACAAAGTGCTCAGTCAGTTGCCAATCATAACTTCAGTGTCACCTGTGCTTCTGACCAGCCAACTCTAGATCAGAGGGTCCCGTGACTCCTTCCTCTGGTTTCATTAATTTGCTGGATTGGCTCACAGAACTCAGAGAAGCATTTACCAGTTTATTAAGAAAGGATAACCCTAGCCGGTTTGGCTCAGTGGATAGAACATCAGCCTGCAGACTGAAGAGTCAAGGGTTCGATTCTGGTCAAGGGTACATGCCTGGGTTGTGGGCTCGATCCCTTGTAGGGTGTGTGCAGGAGGCAGCCAATCAATGATTCTCTCTCATCATTGATGTTTCTAGCTCTCCTTTTCCCTTCCTCTCTGAAATCAATAAAGATATTTTTAAAAAGGATATAATTCAGGAAAAGATGGAAGAGATGCATACGGCAAGGTGTTGGGCACCACTCACCAAGGATTTCACGTGTTCGCCAACCCAGAAGCTCTGGGCCCTGTTCTTTGTGGAGGGGGCGATATGGGAGGGTGGTTGGAGGCTTCATTACAGAGGAATGGTTGATTAAATTATTGGCCTTTAGTGGCTGAACTCAATCTCCATCCTTTCTCCCTTTTCTGGAGGTCAGCAATTTTCATCCTTAGGTCCCCTAAGGGCTTCCCCAAAGTTACCTCAGTAACATACCAAAATATACCTTTATCTCTCTTGTCTTTTAGGAAATTCCATTGGTTTTTGGAGCTCTCTGCTAGGAAAGCAAAGACCAAATATATATATCTCCTATCTAATAAAAGAGTAATACGCAAATTGACCACACCTCTGCTATACCTACCAGTTATGCCCACCAGCCAATCAGGAGCAAATATGCAAATAAACTCCAACCAAGATGGCTGCAGCCACTAAGAGCAGGAGGGAAGCTTGGGTTTCCCTGCCGATGGAGGAAGCCAAGCTTTCCACCTGCCCTTGCGGGCCTAGGCCTCCACTCAGTGCTACAAAGTTTCAATTATAGAAGATACATAAATCCAACAGAAATAGTGGCAGCCACAGGAGATGGAGAGAGCAGAGGCTAGGGTTGCCCTCGCAATGGAGGAAGCCAAGCTTCTGCAGCTCTGGCCAGCCTAGGTCTCCACTCTAGGCTACAAAGTTTCAATTATAGAATTTAAACCCCAACAGAAATGGCTGTAGCCACGGAGCAAGCAGAAGACTTGGCTCTGCTCCAGGCTACAAAGTTTCAATTGTAGAACATAAATCCCAGATACCAAGGCCTCCACTTGGGTCGCTGGGGGGTTGTGGCCGACCTGCAAACCACCACAGGCTCCTCACCCAGGCCGCCCCACACCCCAAGGGAACCTCCACCCTGATCCAGGACACTTTTCAGGGCAAACCACCTGGCCCCCACCCATGCACCAGGCCTCTATCCTATCTAATAAAATAGTAATATGCAGATTGACCATCACTCCAACACACAAAATGGCTTCCTCCATGTGAACACAAGATGGCCACTACAAGATGGCCAGCAGGGGAGGGAACTTGGGAGGGACCAGGCCTGCAAGGGAGGACAGTTGGGGGTGATCAAGCCTGCAGGGGAGGGCATTTAGGGGTGATCAGGCTGGCAGAGGAGAGAAATTGGGGGCAAACAAGCTGGCAGGGAGCAGTTAGACATCAATAAGGCTTACAGGGGAGTGGTTAGGGGGTGATCAGGCTGGCAGGCAGAAGTGTTTAGGGGCATTCAGTATGGCAGGCAGGCGAGCAGTTGTGAGCCAGCAGTTGTGGATTGTGAGAAGGATGTCCGAGTGCCCATTGGGATCGGGTCTAAACGGGCAATCGGATATCCCTCGAGGGGTCCCAGATTAGAGAGGGTGCAGGCTGGGCTGAGGGACACCCCCTCCCTGTGCACAAATTTTGTGCACCGGGACTCTAGTATATGTCTATAGCTATATATCTATATATCTATAAACTATAAATCAGTGTTGCACTCTCTTCCTCTGGGTCTGGCTTATCATAAAATAACTTACAGGTGTCTGGAAAATTAATACATGTTTAAGATTAGTCTGTTTTAATTCCCAGCAGAATAAAACTCAAAGACCAGTGTGTATTTAATGCATGAGTTAGAACTGTGGTTGGCTCTGTTATCAAATGCAGTGATCTTAAAATTTCATTCTGCTGGGGCTAGAGCTAACTCAATGTAAAAATGAAATGTTCTTCCATAATGAAATGAGTCAGGATATTAGTAGAAAAATTTTCAACTCTTTCAACACCATTTGAAAAGTTGTTTAGACAGAAAAAAAAGGTTTTTGTTGGCTTTCTTTGTTGAAGAATGCCTTGTTTCAGGACAGTAAGGGCTGTGATTGGGGAGATACTGAGGACGGGGTTTCTTCTAGTATTGGAACCTCGTTCCTCCCTCCTGATTGGAAACCAAATACCCCCAGGTCTCAAACTTGCGTACAGCTAAGTTACTAAATTCATGACAGGTTTCCTAAGTGCATCTGTGTGAGGTTAGGATGCCTGAGATGAAGCCCACCCATTTCTCCTGCTAGTTCCACTGGCAGGCAAGGTCATGGAGATGTGAGTGTTTAGAGGTTGTGGCAGTGGCCATACTCACTGTTTTAGGATCTTGGTCCCACCTGCATTGTCAGAGGAAGCTGCTGTGGTGGCAGATGCTTCCTGACATTTGGCTCATGGCTCCTACAAAGGTGTGTCCTTGAATCAAGGAGTCTAAAGGGGACTTCTCTTCCTCCAGATCTTTCAGTGATTCCATAAGCACCTAATTCTCATATCAAGTCCCTTTCTGATAGAAACACCTGGAGTGGTTTCTGTTCCCTGTACTGGACCATAACTGGTTGTTGGGAGGTTGGATTAGGAAAGCAGAGGACCAGCCACATGGAGACAATCCTGAATGACAGAGCTCACATGTGGCCATTTGGACCCAGCCTTCCGGAAGACGAGTCTGAGGGACAAAAACCTTAATTTTCCTTTAAGTTCAGGTTTATTGAGGTGACATTCATAAATATTAAAATTCATCCTTTTATTTTTTAAAATATTTTTAAATTGATTTTAGAGAGAGCAGAAGGAAGAGGGAGAGATCGAAATACATACACGTCCCCTACTGGGAAATTTGCCTATGTAAAATGCAGTTTTACCACTTTTAACAAATCAATGTCTAGAACATGTCCCATCACTTTCCAAAATTCCCTTGTGTTCCTTTATAGTTAACTCCTCCGCCTAGCCCCTGGAAATCGCTCATGTTTTATATCCATACAGTTTTGCCTTTTCCGGAATGTCAGGTAAAGGAAACCATACAGTATCTAGTCTTTAGAATCTGGTTTATTTCATTTAGCATCACACCTCTGAGACACATCCATGTTGTTACGTTAATCTGTAGTCCATGCTTTCATATTTCTGAGGAGTATCCATTGGCTCCAGAGTTGGTTTATCCATCTGCCAGTTGAAGAACATTTGTTAAACTTTAAAAACTGCCCCCAAATCCCCCAGTGATGAAATAGAAAAAGAGGAGCATTTAAAAATAATGTGGTGCTAATCATTTGAGGCAATCATTTGGTGCCTAGATGCCTTACCTCTGGCCTGAAGTGGAGATGAATAATCAATCCTGTTAATCCCTCCACTGGAGCCCCTGAGCTGCACCTGGGGTGGTGGTTTCATTAGAAGCTTCCCTGGTTAATTATCTGAATTTCAGCAGTAACAATGCCGTCAAGAGACCACACACAACTATACCCGCAATCCTCCGCTCCTTCCTCCTCCCGAATGTAGCAGGGTTAGCAAGACATCTTATGATATCCTAAAGTACTGACAACCAGATCAGCATATAAATTAGACAAATGGGGTTTGTTTGAATTTCCAAGTAAGAATGTCATAATCTTTCCCTTCCCCAAGGTAGGGAAATTGTTTTGTGAATAAAGGAAGGACACAGATATAAAAGATTTGGCTGAATTTTGCCCCAGGAAGAATTTTCATGTCCTTGGTTGAATTGTCCTCATGGCACCGAGCTTTTGAACTACGTAGAGTGGGGCTGCCATAGTGAAGTCCTCAGACGTGCAAGTTGAAGCCTGGTCAGTGTAATCCCTCAGCCCATTATCATCTCTCTGTGCATCTCCACGACACACGAGTGTGTAGGTGAATGTTGATTAAAGGTATGAGGCATGGTGATAGATTTTTGAAATGAGGTAATGTGCTGTTTTGATCCTTTGGGTAACTCTTTTAACAAAAATTTTCTATCTTAAAGGTTTGTTCAAAATATTTGACGCTTATTTGTTGTCAACTGTTTGACCAAGAAGTGAAATAGCAGTCACTGACTGATAATGGTTGAAAATCACTTGATTGAATTCTGTGATAACCCCACTGAGTTTAATTCCAAATGGTTGCTATGCGGGTCATGTTGATCACATTTAGAATTTGTTACATGTAAGTTAGAGTTTGATATCATTACCTCTGCCCACCCCACTCCCCACCCAATCGTCAGTTTGGCTGCATCTTCTCAAATACTGGAGAATAGACATTTTATCTCTTTGAAGCATAGCTTTGTTTAAAAAAAATCTTTATTGGTGAAGGTATTATAGATGTTGCCGTTGTTTGCATGTTTTTTCCTCCCATTGATTCCCTCTATTTGTACCTGCCTCTCTTAGGCCTTCACCACTCTATAGTCTGTGTCTATGGGTTATGCATATAAGTTTCCTGGTTAATAATTCCCCTCACATCTCTCCACCCTGACCCTCTGTAATTCGTCAGTCTGTTCCATGCTTCTATGTTTCTGGTTCTATTTTATTCATCAATTTATTTTGTTCATTAGATTCCACATATGAATGAATCATGGCTTTTGAATAACAAAATCTTAGAATAGTCTGTAGAGGTCAAATGGCCAGTCCCCAAACTGGAGTGGCTGACTTGCTAGAACTGTCAGTGTTGAAGACAAGATTGATATCTGGACTTTCTGCCAAGCAGTGCCCTTTCCTATATATTTTACTATTAGCTATTCCAGATAGGACGATCTCAGCTGCAAATAAGAGAGCCCAACAATTAGGAGTTCTGCCATTAGTGGTTCCAAATTTAATATAACAACTTGTGGTAGCCTCAAAGATACAGGCTTCTGGAAAATAGTAGGGATATTCCTCAAAAAAATTAAAAATGGAAATACTATATAATCCAGGAGTTCTACTTTTGTGTATTTATCCAAAAGAAATAAAATTAGTCTCTTGAAGAGGTATTTGCTCAACAGTGTTCATTGTAGCGTTATTCATAAGTGCCAAGAGGTGGAAGCACTCTCAATGACCACCAGTGGGATGAAAGGCTAAAGAAAACACATACGATAAATTATTATTCAGACTTTGAAAGAAGGAAGTTGTGTCATGTGGACAGACCTTGAGAAGATTGTGCTAAGTGAAACAAGCCAATCACAGAAGGACAAATATTGCATGATTTCACTTGCATGAGGTGTCTGAAGTAGTCAGACTCACAGAAACAATTCAGATGTTGCAGCCTTAACCTTCAATGTGACTGTATCTAGGAGATAGGGGGCAATTAAGGTTAAATGAGGTCATAAGAGTGGAGCCCTAATCTGATAGAACTATCCTATATAATAAAAGGGTAATATGCAAATCGACTGAAAGAAGGAACTACTGGTTGCTGTGACTCACACTGACCACCATGGGGAAGCCGCTCAATGCAGGAGCTGCCCCCTGGTGGCCAGTGTGCTCCCACAGGGGGAACGCTGCTTAACTAGAAGTTGGGCTGATGGCTGGTGAGACAGCTGCCGTGGCAGGAGCCTCTCCTGGCTTTATGGCAGTGCTAAGGATGTCCAACTGACACCTAAGGTCCCCTCCCCTCCAGCAGCCTTATAAGAGAGAGAGAGAGATTCCCTCCTCTCTCTGCTCTGAGTTTAAATCACCTAGTCTCTGGTATTTTGTTATGGCAGCACTCAGCTTATTAACTCCATGCATATTTCACAATAGTTAAACAGAATGTTCTAAAAATAAGGTCATCATGTTTAACGTTGTTTTGTTAGAACATTGATGAGATGCTGTAGGAATTTAAGTCTTGTTTATAACAATTAGCCTGTGGTACAATTGGTTTTGTGATATGTACTTTCTGTTAAAATTGCAGAACCTATCAAGGATGTTACTATAATTATGTTGTTATGTCTTGAGATTGGAAGCAGGATAAATGGCTTTCAGCCAAGAGATGATTCCAGGTTAGTGTGCCAAGACCATGTAGGGCTTGGTGATATGTGATGCAGGCCTACTGGAAGCCTGTAGCACTAGATGACTACCTGTGAGATGACATGGAATTGTAAGACATGTTTCTGTGGTACTCTAGTGGGCTGTAACTGTTGTGCCTTCCATGAATAGAGCTCCTTTCTATATTGCAAAACACTTTTCTGCCCTCCTTTCTTTTGTTAACAAATCAACAACAAACATAATCATTTCACACAAACATAACCATCTTACATAAACATAAGCCTGTATACATTTTTCTTTCTTTTTTAAAATATATTTTTACTAGAGGCCCAGTGCACAAAATTTGTGCACTCTGGGGGGGGGGGGTGCATATCTCAGCCTGGCCTGAACCTGCTTACAGTCTGGGAGCTCTTGGGGGATGTCCTACTGACGGCTTAGGCCCACTGCCTTCAGTCAGATATCCTTAGGGTTGCCGTTAATGGCCGGAGAGGCTTTTGCCACTTGCCATTTGTGAGGCCGGCTTCTGGCTGAGTGGCACTCCCCCTGTCGGAGCACAGTGACCACCAGGGGGGAAGCTCCTATATTGAGTGTCTGCCCCCTGGTGGTCAGTGCTTGTCATAGGGATCGGTCATCCTGCTGTTCGGTCAATTTGCATATTAGTTTTTTATTATATAGGATTGATTTCAGAGAGGAAGGAAGAGGGAGAGAGAAACATCAAGAGGGAGAGAGAGAGAGAGAATCATTGATTGGCTGCTCCCTGCATACCTTACACTGGGGTCCGAGCCCACAACCCAGGTATGTGCCCTTGACTGAAATCGAACCCGGGATACTTCAATTCACAGGCCAACACTCTATTTACTGAGCCAAACCAGGTAGGGCCCTGGGTGCATTTTTTAAGGGCTTCTTGGACTTAGTTTTTGCCAGTACTCATGAATACAAGACGAGATAGTGTAATTTCCTATGCTGCTTGGGGGATTCATTTCACTTTATGTTCTTCCTGTATCCCCTTTCCCTTCCTCTTCCTCTTTATTCCTTTACCTGGGTGATAATAAGGTTTTATGTTCTTGACTGGGTGTTGCCTTTATAAGAGAATATAGTGAGAGGTCCTAAATCATATTTTCTCAGTGGCCAGTAGAGTATCTCGGGGCTTTTAATGGATTTCAACACTGAAATAAGCAAGACTTTGGGGGTAGCCTCAGGAGGGGTCACCAGTTGCTTGCCGTCTCTCCCCTCCCCCCAGGCCAGTGTGGCTTTGTGACATAAACACTCTCCAGAGTGTTAGGGAGGAGGCCACCTCAGAGTTGCCATTTGTGAGCTGGAGCCATATGAAAAAAATCAGCACCAAGTGCTATACTCTCTGCTCTCCTGCAGCCGTCCCCAAAGGATTAAGCGCTTTGAAACTGGTGAATGAAAAGGGCTTGACACACGGCAGTGTTTAGTATGGGTTGGCCCTCCTCCTCCTCTCCTCTTTGCCTTCCTCTCATTCCTGTTATCGCCAAGGGAGGAAGTCAGATCTGAACCCGAGGTGACACGTTCAAGAGATGGTAGCGATGTGGTATGATACTTTTTAGTATTCCGTTGTCTCGGGTGTTAATTCTCATCTTATAAATCTATCCTCAGATTTTACAAGCCTCTCCGCGTCCCCGCCTTGCCTGCCTAGTCCCATGAAATTCTCCCAGTATAAATGAGCCTTTCACCATCTGCCTGGCTTATATTTTTATTTGCTCATGATGAATAACTATTCTCAAGGTGATTTATATGCTGCCTCAGATGACGTTCACTTTCCTAAGATGGAAAGTCAACGCTCAGAGATTAATGGTCTTGGGGAAAGAATGTTGCTGAGGAAAACAGGAAAATCTTTCTCGCATACACAGTACTTTGGGCTCTGCCTGAATTAATCAATGAGTTCCTGTACCCCTTTTGCAATTTGAATTGAGTTGTAGGTGGATCAGGTGCTGTGCAGGGCATGGGGCTTACCGAGTACTAAATCATAATTGTGAATTTAAAAAATTTTGGTCACACCATGATAGGTGTGAGCAACGAGGCTGCATAGTAGACTGTGTGTGTGGGAATGAAGCAGAGCCATGGATGAGAGCGAGCTGCGGAATTGTCCGTGTTCTGTTAGCGATCTTCAGGCCCTCTGCCCATGAAACTCAGACAGCCACTTCTCTAACACTTGAACAGCTATGTGGCTGTCCGTGCTGTCCTCCCTCACCCCTGGACCATAGCTGTCCTTGCCCCTGCAGAGAGATTTAGGGCAACAAGGGCCAAGTGAAGTGGGTGGGCTCTGTGAGGTGACAGGTGTGGTCAGATGTCATGTGACACCCTATCACCACCATCTTTTTCTCTGTCATTCATTGTTCACAGCCAGCTAAGTGGACACTGGATTTTCCTTATGTTGCGTGTGGCTCTCTCTATGGGGTACGATAATCTCAGCAAACGGCCTCATCATGAGTTAGTGTCAGAAAAGTGGTGGAAGTACAGTCCCATGGAGGAAAGAGAACCATAACTTTTTGGAAATGAAATGAAACATCACTGAGAATAGTGTACCAATCCTTAAAACCATAGAAGTGGTCTTCAGATTGCCCCAAATCTTCATTTACATTTGACTTGATTCCATCAGAATTTCTTTCCTTTAAAAAGAATAAGAACTGTGTGTGACTCTTTTGTAATTATTTTAAAGTTACTATTATATCAATATTGAATCTCAGCTTCTTACACTGAATGTGTAGTATTTAACCGGCATTAAGAGTTTCGAAGAGCTTTGGGGGTTACTCTGGAAATGGACCTGTACCATGAATAGCATTATTCGGAAAATGTGTCTCATATTTTTACATATCTCCTTTTCAGTGGCTCCTGTACTAAAATGCAGAGCCAACTTGTAGTCTGGCTTCAAAGAGAATATATATTCTGTAATTCAGGGAGAAAATGCCTCCATTGGGGATTGTGAAGATTTCCCATAGTAGACTCATGCTGATTTTATATACTGAGGAAAGAAATGGAAACAAGAGAAAGGAACTCTGCTTATGTTTACATGCCTTTTAAAAATTCCATTATGATGACATTTTGGAGCAAAAAAGTTTATTTAGAATGGAATTTTCTGTAGCTGTGCCCGTGATGACGTAATACCCGCCTGGTTTAGATATGCTCTGTGGGATCAGTGGTTCTTAACCAGGTAGCGGAGCTCCTTGTGCCCAGAAGTAAGGGGTAGACGTTACCATGGTCACTTCCTGAGCCTTTCCAGAAAGCCTTTCTAAACATCAGCGTGCCGATCTCATGAAAGCAGGCTTTTTCTTCATATTGTTTCAGAACACAGGCTTCTCGAAGGAAGTGATCGGTGGAACATGAAATACAAAATAAAATATTCAGCGAGAGGTCTTGTTTTAGGTCACTGGGCTGTTGAGATGAGTAACGATGTTCTTCAAAGCCGAGGTGGTATTTGGGAGAGGTACCATTAAATGAGTACACATCTAGGATCATGGGACGAGGCTGGCCTTCTCTTCTCTGGAGCCCTTTGGTCTAGAGCAGAGGTCAGTTTAACTTGTCCCTCGATGGGGAGGGGATTGGCATGATGTCTCTGTAGGGTCCCTGCTCTGGAGGCTGACAGAGCAGTGGAACCCAAGCTCTTTCACTTGGTTTGAGAGTGTGGACATGTGAGTTATCAGTGGTAACGATCATAACATTTCCCTGTTGGAAGTGTTATGAGAGTTAGATAAGATCGTGTATTTTTAGTGTTCAGCTCAGCATCTGGCACATAGGAAGTACTCAATAGTAAAGTCAGTCTTTATTCAAACTGTTCTTTGACCTCCCTATCCTGTTGAAGTATATTGAAAAATCCTGAAGAGCATTTGTTTTTATGCTATTCTGGGTTCCTGTTGTGAGATTCATTTCTCTTTTTGTTAGTCTTCCAAAAGAGTAGTGTGGGTATAAAGGATGACAGGCATATTTTTTGGTATGATGGGGCATGATTTACAAAGGACTTTTTTTAAATAACTTATTCAAATTAGGTTTCTGCGGATGTAGATAAATAACCATCAAGGCAGTTTTACTGCTGCTGTCTTATCTGGGTTCTCTCTCAGGGAGTCCTAACAATCAGCCAACTGAGTTGGCAGTGTGGCCCCATGCCATTGGGCATCTGTAAGGTGGGGTGCCCGCGTGGGTTGATTTTCACAGCGTTCCCCAGGTTTGTCCACAAACGGAAGTCTATGTAAAGAAACATAGGGAGTGTAGGAAGGCTGTATTAGTTTTCTATTGCTGCTGTAACAAATTGCCACAAATTTAACATCTTAAAAGAACATAAGTTTATGACCCTGCAGTTCTGGAAGTTAGAAGTCTGACACAGGTCTCAGCGAACTGAAGTCAAGGTGTTGGCAGGGCTATATTCCTCTCTGGAGACTCTCGGAGACAATCTGTTTCCTTGGCTTTTCTAGCTTCTAGAACAGCCTGCGTTACTTGGCCCCTTTCTCTGTCCTCAGGCTCAGGAACATTGCATGTCTTTGACCCTGCTTTCCACAGTCGTCCATCTCCTCTAGCTTCCCTGTTCTGCCTCCCTCTTGTAAGGATTCTTGTGGTCACACTGGGAACACCGAGGTAATTGAGGATAATCTCCCTACTTTAAGATCAGCTGATAAGCAATCTTAATTCTCCACGGCTTAGCATAGTCGCTATCCTGGGAATGAGGACTGGGACAGCGTTAGGCCACACTGTTCAGCCTATCACAGCAGGTCAGGAGGTTGGCAGTCACCAAATGCATTAGATGTACCATGAAAATAAAACTTGGCTTAAAAATCGAGGAAATCATTTAATTGCTCCCTTTGAGGAAAGCAGTCAACTCAGCTGGATGCGTTATTGGGAGCAAGTAACTGGCTTTGCTTTTTGAACAGTGAAACTTGCTTTTCCCAGTCTGCCACTGCTCCCCACTGCTTCACCCCTACTCCCTCCACCCCCCACCCCGCCTCCCAAGAGCCTCAGAATTAAACCAGATGTGAAACCATGAAGTCATTTTTGACAGTTCATAGATTTAGTAACTTGGCAATGGGAGGAGAAGGACTTTAAAAATTATGGTGAAACAACAGAATTGTTGCATTAAAAATATAGCATAGGCTTTTAAGAAGTCAGAAGTGAAAGTCTACCATTTGAATGCTTCATTCTGATATTACTGCCTATAAGGGGAAGTGTGTCTTTTCTAGGGAGTTTATTTGTACAGAAAAAAAAAATATATATATGTAAAATTTTTATAGCAATGGATTGCACTGTAGATAATGTATTTAGAACATGCTTTTTAATTTTTAAGTGGGTCTTAGATACCTTTCCATGTCAGTTTTTAGAGATCATTTGCATTCCTTTTGATAGTTACAGAGCATTCAACTATGAATGTCTGATAACTCATGGAGTCATATACCTTAACTTACTTAACCAGTAACTTATTTAACTAGGCTGTCCAGTTTTTCTTTTAGAAATGGTACTCTACACAGTTATGCAAATATATTTCACACAGTGGAATTTAAGTGAAATGCAGTTGACAAGTGTGGAAATTAAAAATTTTGCTAAGTGTAGCCAAATTGCCTCCAAGATTGAGCCAAATTTATACTCCCACAGCGACGTGTGAGGGCTGCTATTCCCATTAGAAATGGCTACCACATTCCTATTTTCTCTCCAGTTTGTTTTTTTTTAAAGAAAAATGGTGTCTCGATTAATTTCTGTTTTTAAAATTGTGGATGAAGTTCAGAATATGTTTCACATATTTATTGCCACTTGTATTTCTCTTGTTTTTAGCCTTTGCACATTTTCCAATTCACTTGGACTTTAAACATTACTGTTTTATAAGAATTTTTTTTTATAGTAAGCCAATTAATTTGACATGATGTGGGGCACTGGTTTGCCCTTTTCTTGGCGGCACTTTTAGAGGTAGGAAGGAAGTAACGAACAATAATTACCAGTTACATTACCACCACGAAATCTTTTTCCTTGAAGGATATTTTTTCATTTAAGTAGGATTGAGTGTCAGATTCCACTCACTGGTACATCTTTTCATCAAAATGTAGCATTAGTTTTAAATGAGGTTCCAGGATTTCATCTGTTGCTGTCTGGGACCACTGTGTGTGGCTCTGTGTCTGTACAAAGCTGGCTGTTCTGAGGGGAGGTACAGCGGCTGTGGGAATGTACTCGAGCTGAATGCTATCTACTGACCCTTCCCGGAAACGTCATCTCACAGAGTCGCACAGTCCTCTCGTTGCGAGCCTTGGCTCTGTGGGCCTCTTGTTTCCCTCAGCCTCTCCCTCCTCTTAGTTCTTGCTCTGAATAGATGTGTGGGGACTCACTCTGTGGCGGTTCTGTCCTTGTTCTTTTATCTCCTCCAGGGTGTGATGTTGTTGGTTTTTAACACAGTTTTAATGCAGTTTTTAGATAAGTTGACAAAAAACAAAACAAAACAAAAAACCTACCTGAAACAAAAACCAATACTTTTATTTCTCAAAAATGAAGCACTTAATGTCAAAAGTTAAATTCAGAAGTGTTTTTTTTTTTTTTGAGTTCTAAAGACACTAGATTATGAAGGGCATAATAAAGTATGCAGTTAAATATTAATTTCAGATCTAGTATTACATCGCATGGGTTATTTATAAACTCATGAGGGTTTCATGGTCTGTTTTATGGGATGAAGACTTACTGTCCAAGAGTAGAGAATTTGTCAAAATGCTCATACAAGTGACAGAAAACTGAGCTTCGAGAGGCATCACAGGGCTGTGTTATGCTGGAAAAGGGGAATGCTGTGCACCAGAGTGATCTAAAAAAAGAAAAACAGGAACTCTGTGTTTATAACAGTGTAGTTCCTATCTAAGTCTACATCTTCACATCTACTCTCTTCTTTTTAAAAATATGTATATATGATTTCAGAGAGGAAGGTAGAGGGAGAGAGAGACAGAAACATCAATGATGAGAGAGAACCATTGGCTGCCTCCCGCTCACCCCCTGCTGGGGACCAAACCCGAAACCTGGGCGTGTGCCCTTGACCAGAATCGAACTCAGGACCCTTCGGTCTGCAGGCTGACGCTCTATCCACTGAGCCAAACCAGCTATAAAACTATTCTCTTCTTTTTATGCTTAATAAAATAACCCCACCATCCTGGTCACTAATCGGCTCACATTACCCTAGCATGGTTAGAGCTGCCTCGCCGATTTCCCCTCAGAGTTTCACTGAATGAAGCATTTCAGAGCGGGCAAAGCACGGTATGGTAATGCGACGGTTTTTAAAGTAGAAGACATAGTAAGCCTCGTTCAGATTTTATGGCAGTTGGGATAATATGAAAAAAATATGAATTGCCGCAATTACCTCTTAGAATACTGAGCACCAATTCACATTTTAATAAAGTACAGGGAAACCTTCCTTTCATAGCCTCCGTCACAGAGGCTTGGAAAAAAAAAAGGACAGAATGCAAATTAAAAAGCAGAGAAATGCCTATTAGTGGAGCCAAAAGCTGTTGAGTGGGATTTGGAGATTGTAGCTTTAATAGAACCTTATTGGGGCTTCATCATCGTAAAATGAAGATCTGTGGTGGTTTAGTTTTGGGTTGGTTTCTTTTTTCCCCCTCATCAACAGTGGCTCCCGTTTTCTCCCAGATGCTTTTTCCTCGGTTTGTCAAAAATTGCTCAAGCTTTGGGTTGTTTCTGCAATTCCTAGCTCTTTTTAATATCTATATGTACATATTTATTGATTTCAGAAAGGAAGGGAGAAGGAGATAGAAACATCGATGATGAGAGAGAATCATTGATCAGCTGCCTCTGGCACACCCCACCCTGGGTGTTGAGCCCACAGCCCGCCATGTTCCCTAGTGGGAACCACACCGTGATGTCCTGGTTCAGAGGTCAACGCTCAACCACTGAGCAACTCCGGCCGGGCTCTCCAGCTACTGGGGTGTCTAAATCATTGCGTCTCTTGAGAGTCAGGAGACGATAATCCAGAAACCCACCTCTGGAAGTGAAATGGGCCCGATCCGCCTGATTTGGGTCCCTCAGAGGCTGGGGTGCGCCGAGTGTGTGTTGCCAGGCGTCTGGCGCACAGGAAGCCCGCGGTGAATGTGTTCTGTGTGGCCTGGAGAGACCGTGGTCTGCAGGAGAGTGTTAATGCACTTTGCTTCTTTCCATTATTCATGATGCAGTCCGCCTTTGCCTGCAGAGAACAGTAAATGCCTCTTGCTTCTAATGACTTGTAAATCACAAGTATTCTGTGGTTTGCAACGCCACTGGTTATTGCCTTTGTGTTATCGTACCCTCCCAGCATTCCCGCTGCAGAGAGTCCGCTGGGAATTGCCAAGCGAGAGACATAAATGATTAAAATGGACGGATAAAACTCAGAGTCAGAATTAAATGACCAGTGTGGCCACTGATGAAAATACAATCACCCTCTTCTACCCAGAGTTTATAGCTTTCCAATTCTGCTTTAGGGCCATCAAATGGAATTTCCAGAATCTGATCTCATGTTGAGAAGTACAGGGTTTTTTTTTGTTGTTGTTTGAGGGTATTTATTTTTCCCATTGATTTTTAGAGAGAGTGAAAGGGAGGGGGAGAGCAGAGAGAGAAACATTGAAGTGGGAGAGACACCTTGATGGGTTGCTTCCCACATATGCCCCGATTGAGCTGCAACTGAGGTACATGCCCTGGACTAGAATCAAACCCTTCAGTCCTCAGGCTGATACTCTAATCCAGTGGTCGGCAAACTCATTAGTCAACAGAGCCAAATATCAATAATACAACGATAGAAATTTCTTTTGAGAGCCAAATTTTTTTAAAAAAATATATTTTATTGATTTTTCACAGAGAGGAAAGGAGAAGGATAAAAAGTCAGAAACATCGATGAGAGAGAAACATCGATCAGCTGCCTCCTGCACACCTCCAACTGGGGATGTGCCCGCAGCCAAGGTACATGCCCTTGACCGGAATTGAACCTGGGACCTTTCAGTCCGCAGGCTGACAAGAGCCAAATTTTTTAAACTTCTTATAATGGCACTTCTTCAGAATAGACTCACCCAGGCTGTGGTATTTTGTGGAAGAGCCACACTCAAGGGGCTAAAGAGCTGCATGTGGCTCGAGAGCCGTGATTTGTTGACTACTGCTTTAACCACCGAGAAAAACTGGCTAGGGCAAGAATACAGTTTTCTTATTCGACTTGTGATGACTACACGTGTTTGGAGAGAAGTTTGTCTGTCTGTGTTTGGCTCTCCCTAGTACCTTAAGGCAAGGAGTGGCTACACCAGACACTCGGATTGGCTTTGGGGACTCAGAAGCAGCCACGTTAACACATCTGCTGCTGTCTTTACTGGGGGCCAGGCCTCATACCTGCTGCTTTTCTCTGCTCTTCCTAGAAGCCCCATAGCCTGGGGTCATTGGAGCAGTATTTCCTGGAGGGCTTGGTAAAAAAATGACACAGACCGTGCAGGGAGTTGTTCGGTGGTACAGTGTGTGTTTTGCCGGATGAAAAAGCTCTAGAAATCTGTTGTACAACAATGTGACTATACTTCACACTGCTGAACTGCACACTGAAAAATAGTTGAGCCCTAGCTCAACAAACAGAGCATTGGCCTTCAGACTAAAGGATCCGGGGTTCGATTCCAATCAAGGGCACGTGCCCGGGTTGCAGGATTGATCCCCAGTAAGGGGCATAGAGGAGGCAGCCAATCAATGATTCTCTCTCATCATTGACATTTCTCATCCCTTCCTCTCTGAAATCAGTAAAATATGTATTAAAAAGTAGTTGAGATGCTGACACATTTTAATTGGACCTAAAGGGATACATGTGTCACAACTCCCGGGACTGTACACTAAGGTCTGTGCCGTACACCCTATGGAAACCACTTCCGTTAAAAAAGAAAAGCCCCCAAACAAGCACACACAGGTCTGGGGCCCTGGACTGTGCCTCTCTATCAAGTCCCACCCCTGAGGCTGCAGGGGTGCGACCTCCCGTGAAGCCAGCCTGACTCGGTGCTGTGTGCATCCCCACTTCGCTCTGCATCTCTCGCCCTGTCCCTCCCTCAGCGTCGAGGCCCGTGACTGTGCGTCATGCGCGGGGAAAGGCCAGGCAGTCCAGCCACTGGTGGCATCAAGTGTAGAGTCCGAAATTAGCCCTGATATGGTGCCATCAGCTTGAGCTCCATGGTGTTTACTTTTTGAATAAAGGCACTTGCCGTCTGCAGAATCAGAAGAAATCCGTCACCCAGCACAAAGCGTAAATCGATAATAAATTTAAACCATGGCTGTAGAAAGCCAGCGTTCTATTCTTGGCGTGCATCGGTGGTTACAATGGAAGCAAATCACAGCTGGGAGAATTCAAGTTTTCAGGCACAGAGTCCTTTGATTGCTATTGGATACCCCACATTCGTGATTCCTTCATCATCTTGTTTCTGGGGTGAAGACGACTGTAAAATTATTCTTTGGCGCTTCACTAGGAATTTCAGATTTTCAAAGCGGTCTCTTCTCACCGATGTTACCAAGAAGTTAAGGAAAGAGGCACAGTAGTAACCTTTGAGGGACCCTCAAAACGTACATGTGAGCTTTGGAAGAAGGAAGGGATTGCTCTGCCCTAACATGCATTATGGCTCTGGCGCCCTTTTTGCAAAGAAGTAACAAATGTTGGAAGGCGTACCAATGAATTGGGAGGACATTAGTGATGTGGAGTGGTATCACCTAATGAAACTTGCTGCGGTGATAAAAGTGTTTTCTTTGTACACTGACCAGCCATTTAGCCACTAGCCACATGTGACTGTGGTGTGCTGAAAGTGTGGCTGGTGCCACTGAGGATCTGCATTTTAAACTTTAGTTCATCTTAATAGCTCCATGTGGCCAGTGGCTATAGCACTGGACAGTACACATTGGGGGGGGGAGGGGCATCCGTGTGCTGTAGTCCGTGGAGGCTGGACGAGGCTAGGTGAGGGGCAGGAGGGAAAGTGAGGGAGTGGTCAGGTGGAAGAAAGCCTGAAATGTTGGGCTGAGTAAGTGGCTGGTTTTCTCTGGGAACTGGGACCGCATTGAAGACTTTTGAGCAGAAATGTTCAGTGGTGTGACACACACAGTCCCGAGCAGAAAGACCATCCACAAAATGTTAGGCTTATACAATGGCCTGCCGAAGGCCTAGAGTGGGATAGTGAAGATGAGGAGAGGCCAGATGTGTGGACCAGGTGGAGGTCTGGATGTTGGGGTGCTGGGGAGGTATGTTGGCCAACCTGCAGGACTTGGATGACTAATAGGATGTGGGCAAAACAGAGAAGTCAGGGTCCTGATGGGACCCTTGTAATAAGTGTGTGTGGGTCTGAGAGGAGGGGAGGTGGTAAGAGCTTGCCTCCCGGCTGAACGCTGCCTTCCCCTGCGAGTCTTCCTGGCTGTACCCCGTTGCCCATGTGGCCTAAGAGAAACCCACCTGCAGACGACGTTTGGCCAGTTTTGCTGCAGGCTCCCCTGCCGATTTTAGTACTCGCTTTTTGCTCTGATCTGCCTGCCACCAGCTTTCACTGTTTCCCCTTTGCTTCTGGTGCCCAGTGATAGCCCACTGTTTGGTCTCACAAATGGGAACCCAAAGCAAACCACCTTGTGCAGAGCACGGCTGCAGCTTCCCGGGCGGCCGAGGCCACCCTATGCCGCCCATGCTCCTGACTGTGCCTCACACAGAGCCCCTGTGTCTATTTGCTGAATCAAGGAAAAGTAGGGACATGAAACATGTCACCGTCCTCCTTCCCGGTGCCTGTCGGTCTCCCTCACACTGGACCATTGCGTAGGAGTCCTCCTGATTGGTCCTCGGTATCCCATCGCCCCTGCCCATGATCATGCCATTGCTTAATCCCCGTGGGGCCTGGGTTACATTCTTCAGCCCATAAGAAAACATCAGTGGTTCTCATTTCCAAAGGGGAAAGCCAAGTGATTACTCTATTTTCTCATTCAACTAGTACCCCAGTGTCCGGCCGGGACTGTTTTTGTTGGGGACACAACAGTGAACAAAACACAGTCTTGGTTCTTAAGAGCTGACACTCGACAACGGGGAGATAGGGTAAATGGGTCTACAACGGATACCATTGAGAGTGATGCGTGCCAAGAGAAGTAGAACTGGGGAGGCGCGAACAGTGACAGAGGGAGGTGGTGATGGTCAGCAAGCGGCCCTGGTCAGGGACAAGGAGGTAAAGGTCCGAGTGAAGTGAGAGGTGGGCCATGCACAGATCTGGAAGAAGAAGAGTGATGGCAGCAGGTACAAAGGCTCCGAGGTAGTCATGAGGGAACCAGAGGCGACTGGTTGGTGGGGGGTGAGTGGAGAAGGGAAGGGAGTGTGATGGAAGGAGGATGAGAGATGTCACGGGGCGAGGTCACATAGGGCTGCACAGGCCACAGGGAGGACTTGGAAGGGTGTTCGGAATGCAGTGGGGAGGGTTTTGAGCACAGAAGTTCCGTAGCTGCTTAATGGTTTCAGATGTTTCCTGGCGGCCCTGAGGAGACGCGCAGTAGAGAAGGGGCCACAAGAGGCCCATTGGGAGGCTGTTGCCATCTGAGCTGTGATGACAGTGCCCTGTGCCTGCCAGGGTGGTGGAGGCGGTCAGAAGCGATCAGATCTGAGTATAATTCGCAGGATTTGCTGATGGAAATGCTGTGCCGTTGAGCATGAGCAAGAGAGTGGAGTCGGGGATGGTGCCAAGGTCTGTGGCCGAGTGACTGGGAAAGTGAAGTTGTCCTTTACTGAAGTGGGGGGATAACATTTTGGAGGTGAGCATCGAAAGGTCTGGTTTGGACATCCAAAGTCTGATATTCTTATCAGATAAGTTAATTTTATATCGCTGTTTGTAACCAACGATCCAGGTTTGAAACAGCACGTTTTCTAACAGTTCTGCTGGCCAGATGTCCGCTACCGGTCTCGCTGGGCTAACATGGAGGCGTTGGCAGAGCCGCGCTCTTTCTGGCGGCTCTCCGGGAGAACTTGTTTCCTGGCCACTTCTGGATTCCAGAGGCTTCCTGCTTTCTCTGGCTTGTGGCCCCTTCCTCCATCTTCAGAGCCAGCAGTGTTGCATTTCTCTGGCCACACTTTCCTTAACTATTCACAGATATGTGCCACCACCACCTTTTCGCTTTCCACTGCCAGGAAAGAGGCTCCGCTCCTTCCAGGGATGCACGTGATCAGATCGGCCCCATCTGGGTCACCCGGGAGGCTCTCCCCACCTCAAGGCCCTGAGCTGAATTACATCCGTAAAGACTCTCGTGTCCGCAAAGAACCACATTCGCAGGTTCGAGGGACTAGGACAGTGGTCAGCAAACCTCTCGGCTCGCGAGCCACATGCAGCTCTTCGGCCTCTTGAGTGTGGCTCTTCCACAAAATACCACGTGCGGGCGCACACCTACAGTGCGATTGAAACTTCATGGCCCATGCGCAGAAGTCGGTTTTTGGCCTGGGCGAGTCTATTTTGAAGAAGTGGCGTTAGAACACTCAAGGGGCCAAAGAGCCCCATGTGGCTCTCGAGCTGTGGTTTGCCGACCACTGGACTAGGACATCCTGGTTCCTCTATCTGCCACAGATAGCTCAGGGGGAGATGATGAGTAGGCGGCCGGAGACACAAAGCCCGAGTTCAAGAGAGAAGGCTGACCTTGAGCTATAAATTTGCAAGTCATAACTCACAGTGTAAGTGGTTTAAAGCCCCGGCTTCAGATGGGCTCCCCAAGGGAATGCGTCTAGTCATAAGGTCAAGCCACATACTCTCCGGCCTCAGCCAGACTTCCCTGATCGTCCCGTTACTCCTCTGTCAGGAAGTCCCCGCTTCCCCGGCTGCCCTGAGCGCTGCTCTGTGGGGAGACCCAGCCCAGGCCACGGCCTTCCTTCTGTCCTTGTGTGACTTTGCATCGTGTGTTCTTTTAGTTTTTAATTTTTAAATACCAGCTTTTTTTGATATGTAATTCACATGCCATATAGTTAACCTGTTTAAAGTATACCATTCCATGGATTTTAGCATATTCACAGATATGTGCCGCCACCGCCATTTTAGACTGTTTTCGTCACCTCCGAAAGGAACCCCATAACTTTAGCTACCACCCCCTTCCACCCACCCTCCCAGCCCTGCCAACACTCACCTCCTTTCTGCCCCTATAGATTTGCCTGTTGGGGATGTCTCATATAAGTGGGATCATATACATGTGGTCTTTTGTGACTGGCTGTCCTTTTAACTTTAAATCTGGATTTTGTCTTTGCACACTCCAGTTTTCACCATTTTTTAAAAAAATGAGTCATTCCTCAAGTTTTATTATTTTTTTTATTGAGCACCCATTAGAAAAGACCAGCAATTGTATAGGGATTGTAGAAAATCCAAATTAGGCAGATTCCTGTCACCAGGGAGTTCTGACTCGGGTAAGCTGACAAGCCCGGGGCCACCACTGTCCCCAGCATTCTTTCTTCCAGACCCTGGAGGTGACTTCTAAGTCCAGTCTCCCCAGAGCCCCAAGTAGCCAGCTCAGATCGCCAGTGTTCTCTCCCAAAGGGACCCGAGTTCCTGCTCCGATTGGGAAGCAGCCGCGGGCGCATCAGTGCAATTCGATAGGTGCCAGGTGGGGTGTGCACAGAGTGCCTGGGATTCTGTGTGAGGATGGCGGGGCCTTCTCTGCCCACTGCGGCTGAACTGTCTCAAAGGATGAGTTGGGACTCACCGGTTCCACCCGGGGCTGGGAGAAAGGAAGATCTGGCACTCAAGTCAAGGTTGTTGAATGCAGAGATCCTGTATCAAAGACCCTTATATTCTTTTTTTTTTTTAATGCATTTTTGTTGATAGAAAGGGAGATGGAGAGGAGATGGGGCAAGAGAGAGAAACAGCAATGCTGAGAGAGAATCATTGACTGGCTGCTTCCTGTATGCCCCCTGCTAGGGATCGAGCCCTCAACCCAGGCTCCCTAAGGGAACGAGTCCAGTCATAAGGTCTGGAATCGAGGGACCTTTCAGTCCACAGCTCAGCACTCTATCCACTGAGCCAAATCATCTAGGCCATCCATATATTCTAATACTGAATGTGGTGCTTTGCTAATTGGGGGCATCCGAGGCAGCTGGTGTGATGGAAACTCGCTCAGACCCGGCGCCTGCTCTCCACTCAGCGCACCATGGCTTAAGCCTTTGCTTCTCCTCTTGCCAGTGGCCAGGAAGGCTAGCCTGGGTCTCCGATGAGCTCCTTCCCTACCTTTCCCAGGCCTCCCAGGGAATGGGGCCTCGTGATTGGCAGGCCCCCTGCTCCTGTCACTCCAGACTGTAGCTGGTCTTCCAGGGGCTGGTTGATGGCCTGTCTCTCTGATTCACTGTTCTTACTGCCTGTGTTTTGTCTCTTGTGGTTCCTGGATCTGCTGTGCACTCGGCTGAGACTTTTTTTTTTTTAATTGATTTTTTACATAGAGGGATAGATAGTTAGAAACATCGATGAGAGAGAAACATCCATCAGCTGCCTCCCGCACCCCCCCTACTGGGTATGTGCCTGCAACCAAGGTACTTGCCCTTGACCGGAATCAAACCTGGGACCCTTCAGCCCACAAGCCGATGCTCTGTCCACTGAGCCAGACCGGGTAGGGCTTGGCTGGGACTCTTTTTTGACATTTCTGTGAATTCCCTCCTGGTGCAGCCCCAGATCCAGGACCTTTTTGCAGGTCCAGAGCCCCGAGTGTCCTCACTGCTGGGGGGGCCTGGGAGAGGAGCCTGGGCTGCATCCTACAGCTTCCAGAGGGTGCTGCTGGAAGGAGGGGTCCGGGAGGTGGCGGGCGCTTTGGCAGTAGCTTCTAGAGCCACAAGCCCATGGGTGCGAAAGCCACAGGCCAGAGCAGTGGCGTTTACTAGGCATTTCCTGAGCTGGGGGTGGTTCTGCCCCCGTTTCACGGCCTGACGGGCGGAAGGTAGTGCGGGCGGGATGCACACACGGGCCGCCTCTGCGCCAGAGCTCGGAGGTCTCCCTTTATGCTTCTGGGGTCGTGTGCTGCTCTGTTTCTGTGGCCTCTTTCTTTTCCTTCTCGTGACTTTGATCCCTGTGCTAACAAGCTTCCTGCGAGTTTGGAAATGTGACCCATGCTGCCCCCGCGACACCCGGAAGGAGGGAGGGCTGTGGCGGCCCCTCAGCCCCGCTCAGCTCGGCTCTCAGGGTGCCCCGGCCGGCCCTGGCGGCGGGAACTCCAAGCTGGTGCGGTTTGCCAGCTCTAGAGGTCCGATGCCAGGGGACTCGGCTGCGTGGCTTGTGGCCCCTCGGTCCCTGCATGTGCGTGGCCAGGACTCCGCTGCTGCTGCTGCTGCTGCTGCTTGCTTGTACTCTTCTGTCCTTTTTTTAGATTGCCTTTATTCCTTCCCCGTTCCTCTCCTGGTTGCTTCCATTTGGTTCCGAAGCAGATAATGTGGGAATGAGAAAAGGACCGAGGCTGCCGCCGCCTCTGAAATGTCCCCCTGGAATGATCTGAGGGGACCCCCGACGGGTGGATTGTTCCTGACCGTCTCGGCTGATGCTGTCCTGCCTTCCAGGGCGTGCTTTACTGAAACTCAACCCTCTCTGCAGGTCGGCCCCTTTGCTCAGGAGGAGCCTCTGTCTTTCCAGTCTATGAGAGCCAAGTGTGGCAAGTGTGTGTGTATGTGTGGTTAGAGCAAGACGGCAGCGCCGCCCCTGGGAGGCAGCCCAAGGATTGTGATGTCAGTGGCCACCAACTCACATCTCCAGGATGGCAGCCGGGACCATGCTGTGTGGGCATGCTTGTGCTTGAACCTCTCAAGGAGAAGAGACAACGTCTCCGTCGGGTCTCCCCCGACCCCCCAACGGCGGCCTCATTGTACCTACCTCCAAATGGCAAGATGAAGTGTCCCCCGAAGAGGGCGGTGGCCTTCCGCGCACAGTCGGCCACCCGGCTTTGGACGCGGCTCCACACACAACGTGCGGATGTTTGAGAAAGAAGATACTGCACGTGAAGAGCCTTCGGCACCTGCCCTGCATCACGGCCGAGGCACGTCCGCTGGGCCAGACACGCCGTCCGAAGACGCGTGTCCGACCACGAGCTCTTGGGTAGGATTTCTGACCAGAAGACAGCATCACCCAGTCACTGAGGGCCCTCCGCCCAGCACGGATGGCCGCCTCGGGGGGATTAGAGGCAGGGGCAAAAGAGACTGCTCCGGAGAAGACGGCCCGGGGCTAAGCGCGGGAAGGACAGTCGGTCATCAGGAGCAGCCGCTTTCCCACTCCATCACAAAACGTGATGTCTGCGTGCGTCCTCGGGGGAAATAGTTTTCCCCAGCAAGTGAGAGGGAGGGCTCTGCTCTTGATAGTCATGCGATAACCATTTCTTCCCGGGGGATGAGGGACAAAAATGCCAAGTGGAATTGGCCGGACTGAGGCGGATGGATGTCATGGACTTGGGTACAAGGCCGGACTGGGTCTTCGAGTGCAGCCACACCAGTGTTCGTGACCTGGGGCTCTGAGAGGGGACGGCTTAGGATGTAAAATATTACTAATGTGAAGATACACTATTGAGGATCAAGGAATGATGGTGATGCTTTGGTTAATATGCTGTGAATATTGAAATGAAAAAGAAAATGACTAGAGGGAAAAGGGACTAAAAATCCTTGGTTTTATGGATTCCATAAATGCCGTCAATGACAGTAACACCATTATTGTTAGAACCCCCCCCCCCCCCCAATTTGGTTCAGTAATTGGTCCCTGGGCACTATACCACTTAGACCAGAGGTGGGGCCTGTATAAGGCCTGAGAAATCATTTGGTCTGTCCCTGCCAAGGCATTCGGAGTGAGTTAATTGAATGTCTGACCAAATACAGGGCTGAGTTTTCAGCCAGTAATTTTGTGTGGCCCACAGGTGACGCTATAAGCTTCCGGTGGCCCTTGGCAGGAAACAAGTTTCCCATCCCCGCCTTAGACACCCAGGTCCCTCGCTTCTCTTCCAATAGTCACCATGTTTCTTCACACTTCTCCTTGGCCTTTCACTGACCTATCCTTCCCCTCTCTCCGGCCCCCTGTCCCGTATCCATCTTTCAGCTTCACTTTTCTCTTTTTCTAGAACCTTCCATTTTCTGTCAAACCAACTTCTATTGATTCTTTACCCCCCAGGGAACAGAAGCGGACTTGCCCTGGCGGCCATTCCTGCATGTGATTGCATGTTCTGTGTGGTTGTGAGATAAGAAGTACGTTTACCGAGGAGGACCCGCACTCCCTGGTTGTTCCTGTGTCTGGGCTGCCGTATGTCATGGCGTTTCTCTCATTTGAGGACATCGAGGGTGGTGCTTTGGGTCTGCCTCCACCGCCCACCTTTCCGTGGCCCTGAGAATATCAAGTTTCCTTCCTGACATGGCTAGGTTTCCCCCTTTTCCCATAAAGACATTACCTGCGCAATGTTTGCTTTTTGTCCTTCCGTAGCAAGGCTGTTTGGTGTGACTCGGTTCGCCCCATGCCTCCGTGCCAAGGTAGCAGGTGCGGGGAGAGATGCCAGGCCTTAAAATGATGGCGCTGCAGTGTGCTCGCTGCTGGAGGAGAATTGGATGTTCTTGCTCTTGCTGGCTGTGTTTCCTGTCCTGGCT
Source organism: Antrozous pallidus (assembly GCA_027563665.1). Classification (NCBI taxonomy): domain Eukaryota; kingdom Metazoa; phylum Chordata; class Mammalia; order Chiroptera; family Vespertilionidae; genus Antrozous; species Antrozous pallidus. The sequence goes on along the minus strand of CM050524.1, from coordinate 49,380,341 downwards.
CAGGTGGACTTTCAGGATAGTGACAGATCACTTGAATTCTCTGAGTTTTGTTTTTCTGATGATGCTTATTGACTTGGGCAGAAGACCACACTGTAGGAGCCCACGTAATCCGTGTAGACCCCCTGGCACCTGCATGTCTGTGATGTAACGGCTCTGGCATGGACTTGCTCCCTGTTCAACAGGAAAAGGGCTTCTTCAAAGGTTGGTTATGCCACCACTCAGGCCTCTCCCCAAATGGTTCAAATCTGAGGATTCAGCCCTTGGAGTGAAGACCCTAGGTTAATAGGCACTTATAAATCAAGAGGATGTTAGTAGATCAAACTGCTTATATGTTATTGGCTCCACTTCTCTGAATGCCAGGTTTTAGTTAAGAAAGAAGCGAAGGTCATTGTGGAGAAAGAAGAATGGGTTGGATGTGCACTGTCTGAGAAAAGGAAAATAGGAGTGAGGGTCAGGAAAGGGGAGTAGATTTGAGGAGTGGGGAGTGGGGAGGGGTGGTGGAGTGAGGCCTGCAGTAAGGAAATGAATGAGCTCTGAAAATAAATGTCTATTTCCTGGTTTTTCCTGGAACTGACCCAAGCTATAGTTAAATTGCATATGTGTGTTGGATAAAACAGATTGGAATGCCAGTCTTGCTTGGAATTTACATTTGTATTTAAAAAATCAGATTTTTGTTAAAGAGATGAGAACAGTATGTCCCCTACACTGGTGTCCCCCTGGAGAAGACTGTTGTTGAACACTAGTCACACTTTTGCTTCTGGTTTGGGCCTCACCATAGTCTCATGGGTGTGCTGCCCCCTGCTGGATGAGAAGTGGCGGTGTGGTTAAGGGCAGGGGTGCAACTGCAGATGCTGAGACTAATTGGACTGCTTCCTACCATGAATCGCTCCCTCTTACACGATCTCAGACCCTTTGGTTCTTGAGAGGCCCTGAAGTCAGCCCAGGGTCAGACACTCTTCTAAGTATCCAAGATCAGCGGGGGTCCCTTCTCTCCAGAAAAATGCCCAGACATACAATTTTTATATAAAACATCAAGGGCTATGATAGATATCTTACGGAGTGTCCGTAGGGCCCAAGTTAAGAACCCTTGTTCTGGGGCACAGGTCACGCTAAGCTACCAAGGGGTGGTCCCCAAACCCCAGCCTGCCACGTGGCCTTCTGCTCTTCCTGATTTCTTGTCCTTACCCACGTTTGCTAATAGGCATGATGAGTCACTTGATTTTTGTAGCCCCGAGTTGTTCACATGGTAGAAATACTGAGTCATAATTTTTGTTTTTATTAAGAGCCTCATTATTCCAAAGCCTGCTTCTCTTTCAAACACATTTTAATTGCATTTTATCTTCAAGTTTGGGTACATTTTATGGCTGAGCTGGCTCATTTGCAAAGATCTCTGGGGGTATTTAAAGATTCTTCTTAAGTCTTATGAACTTTCTCAGCATCATAAAACCACTTCTCATTTTCAGTTTCTTCTGAGAGGGAGAAACACTCTTCTGCCACCTTTGACCACCTCGAGGCAGTTGTCATCACTTTACCAGCAGAAATCCACAGGGACCACCGGGTGTGGGCATGCAGGGGCCCCAGGAGAGAAGCAGAGCTCTGGGAGAGGGAGGGTGAGAACGTGGACGGGCACATGGGCCTGATTACGGAGAGCAGACAGAGCCAGTGCCCATTAGCGCTGTTTTGAATTTGACACCCGAGGAGCAGAATCAACAGACCTTGACCCCAGAAGGGAAGAAGGCTTTTTGTCTTTAAAACTCCTTCCACGCCTGGCTCTAAACTGTCCATTTCTTTTATTATTATTATTATTAATTTCAGAGAGAGGAAGGGAGAGAGCGATAGAAACATCAAAAATGAGAATCACTGGCCAGCTGCCTCTTGCACACCCCCTACTGGGGACTGAGCCCGCAACGCAGGCACATGCCTTGGCTGGGGATTGAACTGTGACCTCCTGGTTCATAGGTTGACACTCAACCACTGAGCCACACGGGCTGGGCCAAACCCTCCATTTCTTGCAGTGCTTGCTATCAGGTGCTTTGTGGGTGTTGATGTATTTACGTTGCCAATGGACACCTTTTGGATTGAGTCTCACAGTTCTGTCCACGCAATGCCTTCACTTTGGACCCAAAACAGAGGGTGGTCTCACCTTCCTGCAGAGGGTGGAATTGTGGGTATTTTCTAAGATAGCGCTCGCCAACCTTTCAGGCATCATGGACCACCAGTGGTCCATGGACCACCGGTTGGTGACCGCTGTCTAAGATGTTCACTGACAGTTTGGTGAATGAAGTGTGTTGTGTTTTTGTTTGTTTGTTTGTTTTAGTCCCTGATTGTTTACGTGAGGTTGGGCAGGAGAATTTTTTGCAAACCACCCTGTACGAGAAAGGGCAAGCTCCGAGAAGCTGTGGGAGACAGAACTATTGCTGGATCCTTGTTTCAGCTTAGGGCACTGCTTGCTAAGGATCTGAGCCAAGGAAGCAGATGTATGTCGGGCTCCCCTCGACCTTTCTTCCCTTGGCAGGACTTCAGGGCCCCAGGAGCTCTGGCCCTAGTTTCTGGGGCCCGTGTACCAGCCCTCATTATCTCTCCTGGAGCCAGTGTCTCTGAGAGTCATCATCAGACACACAGGCAACATGACGTCGTGTGTGATGGGAGGAGCTGGAGAGGCTCGTGTGCACATTCATGCACCTTCTTTAGTATTTTAGTATCACATGGCCGGATCTTGCTGAAGGCTTCCTTGGTTACTGGAATGGGGGACGAGCTGGGTTTAACTTTCAAGTCAGGCAGACACCAGGAGGAGGTGGCGGTCCCGGGTGGTCTATAAGCACTTAGCACTGAGTGGGGCATTGAGTGGGCAGGATGACCAGTTCTCTGGGTACCGGCTTGTGGGCAAATGGGAAATCACATTTTCAGAAGAAAGGATTGTTCTTTAATTCAGAAAGCTTATGGCTGCCTCACTCGAGCTATTGATTTGTTTAGCTTGCAGTCTGTACTTTGTGAGAACGACTAATTTCAGGCAGGAATAATTGCTCTCAAAATGTAGCTATCTTTGTCGTCGAGATGTTTAAGGACTTTGCCCACCACCCCCACTCCCTTTCTCCCAAAGCAAGATGCCCGGGCATCGCCCTCGCCCTCACCTCCCCCAGCTGCCCTGGGTTGAGGGGAAGTCTGTTGACACAAATTACTGCCTACCAGGTCACCATAAAGAAAGAGCAACAGCCTGTATGGCATAGCTCAGTGGTTTAGCATCAACCTAGGAACCAGGAGATGACAGTTTGATTCCAGGTCAGGGCACATGCCCGGGTTGTGGGCTCATCCCCTGTGTGTGGGGCCAGCAGGAGGTAGTCGATCAATGACGATTCTTTCATCGTCGATGTTTATCTCTCTCCCTCCCTCTCCCTTCCTCTCTGAAATCAATCACACATTGCGATGAGGCCAGAGAACCAGACATGCGATGGAGGAAACGCAATTCTCGGCTGGGGAAAGCCCCCTGGGCATCACGGAGCCGGCCTTACTGTCAGCCAGAAGTGGGGTTACTCAAAGAAGACTTGGAAAATGACTATTTAATTTCAAAATTTACAAATGGCTACCCGGGGCTGGGGGAGTACCGTGATTCCTCTCTGGAGTGCTTGCAAGGAAGGGTCGGCACATGTCTTTTCAGCCAATTGCAACCACCTCAGTCACTGAGATCACCTTTGTGGGTTGGAAGTGCCCTTAAATAAAACGAGATCTGTGCAGTGAGGTTTATAAATTGTTCGTTTTTGCATGGACATTTGGGCAAGTCTGTATGCTTTTATATGTAATGCCTTCGAGCTCCGCATTTCTGTACGCTGACTTCACTGTGTCTGACCAGTCTTTAGGAACGATTGTATCATGTTGTATGCAGTGTTTTTGTGTACATGTAAGCAAGGACATAGATAAGTGTGCAATGGTTACTTTTCCAACAGAATTCTGCAGACAGCTTCACGTGGTCGCCAGAGTGCTTGGTTCTTGGGTCTCGAAAACTTTGTGTGCAGTCATTCCCTTTTGCACATTTTGTTTATTAACTTGCCTGTTGTTGTTTTTATGTTTATGTCCTTGGAAAAATGGAACCGAGCAATGGAATTAATAAACGTGCATGAGGAAAGCAGGGTCTGGTGGCCAGCATGTGTCTCAGCATTCTTATAAAGCCTCAGCGTTGGTCTTGACATTTTCATTTTTGCCTCCATCCCCAGATGAATGCCAACTCACTTTTCACACTTGCTATTGTGATATTAATTCATTTAAAACAGTCGAGGGTAAATTTCCTCATAAAATAAGGTAATTTCAGCCCATCCCTGGGGTTTCAGACCTTTACCTTAAACACAGAAAAAAATTATTTTAGATGTAAAGTGTCCTGGTTTGTGCAAGTCAATAGGAGAATATTGTTTGGGAGTGGCCAAGGTTAGGGGGGCTTATTCCTGAATGTTATAGTTTCTTAAAGGGCAGGGAACTTTCTTGTCAGGGGATGTCTTTAGGCCAGAAGGCTCACTCATAGAAGGTGATGGGGAGATCAGAGGGCATGTGCAGTAGCTAAGGATGGCCTGCATCCCAAAAAGGGTCATCCTCCACCCCATGGCCAGTAGGACCAGCTTATAGAGAGACTCTTCTTGGGTCAGAACCGGGCTCCCTCCATCATTGCCAAGCATATGGGTTCGCGTGCTGTGCTGCTCACTTCCTCTGGACCTGCTGGTGACTTTTATTGATGATCTTTTTGTAGCCGAACTCAGGCCCTGAATTGGTTTTGTCCGAAGATGAAAAAAGTGACACTGAAGATAAGGAAGAGGCAGAACTGGGCGTCATGGAGGACCAGCGCAGTGTAATTCTTCACCTCATCTCGCAGCTCAAACTTGGAATGGATTTGACCAAGGTAGGTGGGCGTGTCCCACTGGGTGCGTGGCCAGTTTTGGTGCCATCGCTACCTCTCAGTCTTCCCGGCTCCTCATCTTTTCCTTGTGGGGAGACTGGGAAAGCCGAGGGGACGATCTTGGAGTTGCAGCCAAGCCTGGCTATTCCAGGAATGGCTGGAAAGGAGACTCATGCTCATCCTCGGAGTGTGCCCCTTGCATTTGCTTCCTTGCGGGAGCTGCAATGCGACAGGTCAGGAGGGGTGTCAGAAAAGGCATAGGAGATGATAAGGGAATGTCAGGAGAGGAGACTGTTTCCTGCGGTGTCCTGGGGAAGGGGAAAGACTGGCCTGTGAGATGGATACCCCGTGGCCACAGGGAGAAGCCAGGAGGAAGGAAAACAGTGGAGCCAGAGCGAGGTCATTGTGCACGCCGAGGCATGCCCTGCTGCTGCTGTCACAGCTGGTCCCCCGAAGGCACCCTTCTTGGCGATCCAATCCCAGTGTCCACGTGGAGAGAAATAAACCCCTGGTGGGTACAGGTGCAACTAACCCTTCCAGGCAGTGAATTACCTGCCCTTTATTTGGTCAGGTTGGGTTTTTGTGTGTATTTCCCGTTTCCTTAAAGGAGTGGTTGGCAAACCACGGCTCGTGAGCCACATTCGCCTTGGCGAGCCGGGGTTTGCCGCTCTGTTGACTAATGAGTTTGCCGACCACTGGACTAGACTAAATGTTACCGTGTAGTTGGAAACTGTGAGGATTAGGCAATTGTGGCATATTGTGTGCAAAGAGGTAAAGGGTAGTCGGCAAACTCATTAGTCAACAGAGCGGCAACCCACGGCCCGAGAGTCGCCTGTGGCTCAAAGCCGCGGTTTGCCGACCACCGCCTTAAAGGATTACACAGATCCGTCTCGGAGGCTGGTCCTGGCCTCTCTTGGTGTGCTTATTTTCACTGGGTAGTTTGCAGGGTGAGGACAGGGTATTGCGTTATGTAGGGAGTTCTCAGGGTTATTAAGTTAACGGATGTTTCTTTGGAGAAAATGGCACCCGCTCGGGGCCTTCCTTGGCAGAGGAATATCAGGAATATCGTGGTTCCCCCGGATGTGGGGGAAGGGACTGTCCCCCCTCTTGCTGAGGGCACGTTGACTTTCTTGGTGGGCGATGGTTTATTTCAAAGTTCTTAGGGCCCTGCCTGAAGATTGGTTATTTACTTCTAGATTGATGCAGCTGTGGACGTAATTAATCGTTCTCTGAGTCCCAGTGTAGATCTTCTCTTTTTTTTCTCCTTTCCCCAAAGTAGTTCATTGTCTTAATTATGTTAATGGGAGAAAAGGCAGCCCTTATTGATGGCTCCATAAATCTGCAGCACTGATTCTGGCCATTTGGATGCCATCTTCCGTACAGCTGGGCCATCACTCACCTCTCCGTCGGAGGCAGACAGCCCAATTAGTACTCACCCATTCCTGGCTCGGTCTCCGGTGTCCCCCGCCCAAGAAACAGATGATTAAGTGACTTATTTGCGAAGGCAGATCGTATGAGAGAGAGAGAGAAATCTGCTTAAATGAAAAGTGTGAAATCTTGCCCAGCGCGTTCAAGGTGCTGGTTTTGAAAGGCCACCTGTCTGCTGTTCGGCACAAACACCGTCAGAACGTGCCGAGCAGAGATGAAAGGGGAAACGGGCATCCCACTCCCAGCCCATCCGCTCCATCTCCCCAGGATTCACTTTTCCCAACTCAGACAGAGCCTCAGCGCCATTGTCAAGAGCAGAAACATAGCTGGTGGGTGAGCGTGGCGCAGGCTGGATGTCATACTCCCTGAGTCTGTAATTTCGGGAGGGCTGTCTTGGAAAATGGATAAGTTCTCAGGTATTGCAGTAGAGCCTTTTTTTTTTCTTTCTCCTCCAATTTTTTTATTGCACATTTTCTAATTTATAGTAGAGCTGCAAGAACAGTACAATGATATTCCATGGATCACCTTTATTGGCCAGTTAACATTTTGCTACTTGCTATTTATTTCTTCTCCCTTCTTTCCTCTCTCCTTCTCCACTGCCTCTTTCCATTTCCCTCTCTCCCCCTCTGTGTATATCTATGAGCATTTCGGAGTGTGTTGTAATGAGTATCCTCGAACAATAGGACATTCCTCTTACACAAGACATTTGTCACACTTGGGAAATTTAACATTGCTGCCAAACTGTTTCATCTATGGCCCATTGTAAGTGTTCCCCAGATTGTCCCAATCCTCTTTATAGCTTTAATAAGAGCAAAAAGAGCATTGTGGGTGCCATGATGGAGATGAGCGTGGGGCTCAGTGAAGGAGGAGGTTGTTGATTTAGTCTTGGCAGCAGGAGCTGTTGGGGAAAACTTTGTAGAGGTTACTCTTGAGCTGAATAGCTATCATTTAGACAAGGCAGGAGAGAGGGCAGGAGAGGGAAACGGGTGGACGTGAGTGTTGGGGAAGAGGTGCTCGTAAGGGAGGGCTGGGAGCTGAAAGTGACGGGTCAGGTCATGTGAGACAAGAGGGAGGTGGGGGCTAGATAACCTTACCTCTTGTAGGGATGTTAGCCAGAAGACTCTAGCTGCAGTGTGGAGCGCAGTAAGGGTGAGCGTGACAGAAAGCGAAGGTCAGTTAGGAAGCTACAGCTGTACTTTCCCAGAGGGCTCGCTATGCATGCCCTTTCTTTCTATTTAAAGAAATTTATTTTTTACCTAGAGTTTACATTCAATGTTTTGTATTAGCTTCAAGTGTACAGTCACACACTTTACAAAGTGTTCCCCTGGTATTTCCAATACCCATGATGCCATACATAGTGATTACAATATTGTCCACTGTATTCCCTATGCTGTACTTTATACCCCCATTGTAACTACCAATGTGTACTTCTTAATCCTTTCACCTTTTTCACCCAGTCTCCCACCCCCGCCTCCTCTCTGGCAAACATGAGCCTGTTCTCTGTATCTACAAAGTTTCAACTGTAGAACATAAATTAATCCCAGATCCCAGGGCCTCCGTGTGGGTCGCTGGGGGGCGTGGCTGGCCTGCAAACCACCATAGGCCCCTCTCCCAGGCCACCCCATACCTCAAGGAAACCCCAACCCTGATCTGGGACACCCTTCAGGGCAAACCAACTGGCCTCCATCCATGCACCAGACCTCTATCCTATCTAATAAAAGAGTAATACGCAGATTGACCATCACTCCAACACACAAGAGGGCTGCCCCCATGTGGTCAAAGATCCTGCCCCCATGTGGACACAAGATGGTCACCACAAAATGGCCAGCAGGGGAGGACAATGGAAGGTTCCAGGCCTGCAAGGGAGGGCAGTTGGGGGTGACCAGGCCAGCAGAGGAGGGAAGTTGGGGGCAAACAGGCTGGTAGGGGAGCAGTTAGACATCAATTAGGCTGGCAGGGTAGTGGTTGGGGAGTGATCAGGGTGGCAGGCAGAAGTGGTTAGGGGCAATCAGGGAGGCAGGCAGGCGAGCAGTTTGGAGCGAGCAGTCCTATGGGATCGGGCCTAAATGGGAAGTTGGACATCCCTTGAGGGGTCCCAGATTGGAGAGGGTGCAGACTGGGCTGAGGGACACCCCCCACTCCCCACGCATGAATTTCGTGCACCGGGCCCCTAAAAAAAAAATATATATATATATATATATATATATATATATATATATATATATACATATACACACACACACACACACACACACACACATATATATATATATCACACACACACACACACACACACACACACACACACGGCCTGGTGCACGAAATTTGTGCACTGGGGGTGGGTGGTCCCTCAGCCCAACCTGCCCCCTCTCACATACTGGGAGCCCTCAGGGGATGTCCTACTGATGGCTCACCCCCGGCCTGCCCAAGGCCGAAAGCCTCTGGCCGAGGCTTTCATCCTTGGGCAGGGGACCTCTGCCAGGGGACACCCGCCAACCATCACCCTGCAATCCAGCTGATCGCTGGCTGGGTCTAACCCAGCCCCGGCCTGCCTGCCGCCCAAGGCTGAAAAAAAGCTTCTTGGCGAGGCTTTTCCTGGTCTTGGGAACCCAGCTATGGCCTTGTCATGGGCAGCAGCCATCTTGGTTGGTTATTAATTTGCATATCACTCCTGATTGACTTGTGGGAGTGGCTTGTGGGCGTGGCTTATTGGGTGTAGCAAAGGTACAGTCAATTTGCATATTACTATTTTATTAGATAGGGCGTGCACCCACACACATATATGCTAGAGTCCTAGTGCATAAAAATTTATGCACTGGAGTGGGGTCCCTCAGCCTGGCCTGCCCCCTCTCACAGTCCAGGAGCCCTCAGGGCAACCCCATGATCAGGGGAAGTCGATGCCCCATCACACCTCTGCTGCTACCACTGCCAGCAGTGCAAGCCTTAGCCAGCCCCTGTTACCTGAGCCTTGGGTGGCCGGGCAGCCACCATCTGAGGCTTGCCTGTGCCTTGGGGTGGCCCTGAGTGGTTGGGGGGCTGGGCTCCCAGGTGGGCACGGCCTTGCTGTGTGCCTGCCACCCTGGCAGGGCTGAGGGGACTGGGCACTGCCTTCTTGTGGCTGTGGGCACCACCATCTTTGAGGGCGGAGCAGTGCAATAGCATATTCCCTCCTTATTGGCTGTGGGTGCCACCATCTTTGCAACGGCATGAGGATTAATTAGCATATTCCTTCTTTATTAGATAGGATATATACCACAGCTTTTTAATCTACTCATTTATTGATGGGTTCTTGAGTTGCTTCCATATCCTATTATAAGTAATACTTCTATGAGCGTAGGGCTGCATATATTCTTTCCAATTCGTGTTTTGGGTTTCTTTGGATATATTTCCAGAAGTGGAATCGCTGGGTCATAAGGCAGTTTCATTTTTAATTATGTGAGGACCCCATACTGTCTTCAAGATGGTGGAGCCACCTTCACCTGGAGTTCTGTGTGTCAGTGCTGGCCACCTCGCTGCAATCCTGCCTGCTCTCTCCCTGGCCTGCCTCCTGATCAGAGGGTCTCCTGGGCCCCTGAAGGGAGAGAGTAGGTCATGGAATGATTTGAGGATAGTCTGATGAGGTGGACATTTGTAACATTTCTTTCTAATTGATTTAGCCTCTTTGATGGGTTTTCCCAGGCTACTTAAGGCCAGAGTACCTAACCTGCTTAAGCCTGTCTGGAGGAATTCTTAGGAGAGTACTTGAGTGGCCCTGGGGGGCAGGGAAAGGAGAGATGGTGAGTGTGGGGGTTTATAATTCCTCTGTGCTTAAAAAAAAAATTTTTTTTAATTGATTTCAGAAAGGGAGGGAGAGAGAGATAGAAACATCAGCGATGAGAGAGAATCATTGATTGGCTGCCTCCTGCACGCTCCACTCTGGGGATCCAAGCCCGCAACCCGGGCAAGTGCCCTGACCAGGAATCAAACCATGACCTCCTGGTTCATAGATTAATGCTCACCCACTGAGCCACGCCATCGGGGCTTGTCTTTCTTCTTTCTTCTGCCATCAGCCACCTGCGGGGGGAGCACGGGGCGAACAGCCAGCGCCTGGAAGAGCAGACTGGGAGCATGGCGAAGGTGCCGAACGACGGCCTCCCCCCCCCCACCCCCCCCCCCCCCCCCGCCCCGGAAGGCCCAAGCAGGGTAACGGTGGCACCTGAAGGCCATCCTGAGCCAGGGTGTACTTTCCCGGCTCAGGTCCTTGAGATTCTCCATTTTGTCAAATTGTGGCCGAAAGGACGTTAGGAAATCTCCTTTCATTTGATGGCTGTATTTTAAAGAATGTTTCTTCTTCCGGTACATTATAAAAGCAAAGCAGAAAGATTCTCAGAAAAAAAATATGAAAATCATTCAGTTCTATCATCAAGACAGATAGGTTAGCATTCAGGGTCTTTTTATGATTCTTAGATGCTGTTATATGTTCAATTTTACATCTGGTTGCTTTTTTGCTTAACACAAGTACATTTTCCTCTGTCAGAGATTTTAAATGAAAGATAGAACATCAAAAACGATACCAACCTCATCTCTGCAGTGGGCCGGGCCTCCTCCAGTTTCCTCTGGTATCTCGGTGCTTTGCTGATCTCATGCCTGTCTATCTCTTTCTCTCAGGACATCTGTCTTCCACTGTATCTAGATGCTTGGCAAGGAGGGGTCTTAGCGAGCTGAACTGGAGGCAGGCAAACCTGTAAGCCGTGGTATTTACGATCAGGGATTTGCCCCCTGGCAAACGTTCCCATGGGAGTTAGGGACTGTGTAAAGGAAGGACAGGTCTGGTTGTATAAGGAGGGAACGTACACCAGCTGCATGATTTTGGTCAACTTGCTTGAACTTGAACTTGTGTGGCTCCTCTGTCCTCATTCAGAGGGTGTCATGGAGGAGCCAAGAGGCCAAGGCCAGGCTTCCAGCTTCAAAATCCTGCGATTCCACCCGAGGAGGAGGAACGTGAGATGCTCCAGGCCAAAATGAGCTGTGCCATGCGGCTGAGAGGGGGGAATGTCGGTTGATACCCAGTAACTTAGTCGTTCCGACATCACTGTCGGGCGGTGAGAAACAGGCTCTCTCCTTCGCACATCAGCAGGAGTCAGGAGTTGCCTGCTCTCCAGCCCAGTTTCGGAACACCCTTCATTTGCTTTAAGTGACCTGATGGTTGGGTCACAGGCACTTGGGTTAGATGGCACCTGAGTGACCACTTGGATCTGCTTGGTGTCAACAAGGAGCTTCTTTGCCCCGTGCCTGTCGGAGCCACTCAGATTTCTACTTACCTACAGCGATGGGCAGTAACAAACCTGGGTACCCCTGTGCTGGCCCATTGACCAGAAGGCTCTCCATGAAGTGCCGGCCTGCCTGTTGGTAACTTATGCTCATGTCTTCTGGCCCTAATGGTCCCTCTTCTTCGTGGCAGCTCTGTGGCCATTTGCCTGGTATTGGCCCTGCCTCCTAGAGCCCCGAGCCAGCGGCTGGCCACCCTCCTACTCTGCCCGCATCTCGTTGGGGTTTACGGGCTCCTCTTCTGACAGAAACCCCTAAATGGACACTGTCACTAATGGTGGGTCCTGGTCTACCCGGACCCCCTGTGACCACCCGATGTCCATGTTTGTGGGAGCGCACTGAGCGTCCTCCTGGCTGTGCCTGACTGAGGGAGGACATGAGAAAGCCCTTCCGAGCTGTTTTCTTCGCACCGAGTACTGTGTGACGGGGGGCCGTGCGGGCAGAGCGACGGCAGGAGAGAGACACGGGCCATGGTTTCAGCCCAGAGGAGCCGAGAAGAAAATCCCTCAGGTCATCAAAGCTAGGTTGGCGTTGGTCCGCCCTGCGGCTACTTCCAGTTCCTTCCGCGTTATTTCTTCTGACTGGTCACTGGTGTACAAGTCGGAAGACACTGGCCCCTGGCTTGAGCCCCTGTGAATCTGCTTGGTGGGTGGCGGCCTTCGTGTTTTTCCTGTCCGCTCTTCCCCGTCACCGCAGGGGCTCCTGTCTGTGTCTCCTTCCAAATGCAGGTGGTGCTCCCCACGTTTATTCTGGAGAAGCGGTCTTTGCTGGAGATGTACGCGGACTTCATGGCACACCCGGACCTGCTGCTGGCCGTCGCCGCGGGAGCCACGCCGGAGGAGAGGGTCATTTGCTTTGTGGAGTATTATCTCACCGCCTTCCACGAGGGCCGCAAGGGGGCCTTGGCCAAGAAGCCTTACAACCCCATCATCGGCGAGACGTTTCACTGCTCCTGGGAGGTTCCCAGGGACAGGGTCAAGCCAAAGAGGACTGCCCCCAGCTCTCCTCCCAGCCGGGAGCACCTGATTGCCGATGACCCTGCGGAAAGCTACAAGCTGCGGTTTGTGGCCGAGCAGGTGTCCCATCACCCACCCATCTCCTGCTTCTACTGCGAGTGCAAGGAGAAGAGCCTGTGCATCAACACTCACGTATGGACCAAAAGCAAGTTCATGGGCATGTCCGTGGGGGTCTCAATGATAGGAGAAGGTAAGCCATGTCCCATGCTGGATGCAGTTTTGACTCTTTCACAGTGATGCCTGCATATCTGATAGATGATTTTGATTGTGGGGTTGCTTGTTTTTATTTTGTTTGGGAATTGGGGGTGAGTGAGTTGGTGGGTGATTGTGTGGGTGGGAAAGAGGGAAGGGTTTTGTTATTCTGGGACCAGATCCTGGTAATTTCCCAGTGGGGCCAAGGTGATGGACTAGACGGGATGTAGCTATGTGCCTAACCAGCTGCCCGCCCCCCGCCCCCCGCCTCACATCCTCACATGCTATATGCATATATGTGGGAAGTAGCCTTACGTAGGCTTTATTTTCAGCTTTGTATGAATATTAGAGTTGGCTCCCAACCTGGGAAACACGTTTGTATTCATTCTCACTGGTGGTCCGGCTCACAGACAATGAGGGTGATAGTGCTGCTAGTACCTGTTCACAATCTGCTCATAAGAACTCCCGGGGCACACCTCTGGTTCTGAAGCCAGCCGCAGTGTGAGCACACCCCTCCTGGGCAGCGTTTCTCTTTAGCAAACAGCTGTGAAGGAGGTCGATGCATTGTTTGAAGAAACCTATAATAATCCTCGTGAAACTCAAGCCTCTGTGTTAGCAGCTCTTTACCTTCTTTTGAGTCACAAATCCTTTTGGGATTCAAGGATGTAGACGCACTTCCCAGAAAAAAACACGCACAAAAACCACACAACACACACCACAAAACAAAAACCCGAACTCAAACTTGGCTTTCAGTTCAGGGCGTGTGTGGCTCCTTGAAAGCCCTTCCGAGGCCCGTGAGCGAGGACACCTTCCGCTCACTTTGCACATGATCACCGAGCACCTCCTGGGAGCCGGACCCGCTCCCCAGAGCTGTGGGTACTTGTGTGAACAGAACGGTTCTGAAAACATCTGTCCCCGTGCGGCTTCTGTTCTGCGAGGGAAACACAGGTGTGTGTGTGTGTGTTGGAAGGTACGTGCTGTGGAGAAAAAGGAAGCAGAGAGGGCAGCTGGATTTCGGGGAGCGGGGAGCAAGAGAGCTTTAGGGTGGGATGGCGACTGGGAGGCCTCACTAGGAAGGTGACATGTAAACCCAGACCTAAGGGGGGGTGATAAAGGACAAGCCAGAAGGAGAAACCAGAATTGAGGCCTGGGAGTCTCGGGCGCCCCGGAATGTGGAAGGGGTGGGCGGGCAGCAGGAGGTGACCGAGTGAGGGGGTGGCCGGCCGGAGGACGTCAGAGTCCGTGGAGGGCGTAGCAGGCCTGTTTCCCTGGAGCTGAGGAGATAGCCGATGGCGGGTGTGTCTGGAAGGGAGGGGGGTGGAGGCCTCTCCTCTGTCCCAGGACCACTTCCCCCACCCCGGCCTCTGGACCCCCCGCAGGGAGCTGCCCGGGGTGGCCCCGTCTGGGTGAGGGCCAGGGGCCAGGTCCCAACAGGCATGCTTCGGCCCAGGTCCTGGCCCCCGCAGTGCTCTGAGCAGGGAGCTCGGGTTCGAACACCTCAGGCCGCTCTTACTGCTGCAAGTGGGGAGGATGGTGCAGGAAGGAAACGGCTCAGGACCCGGGGGTGGGGGGGGAAGGGAGGTTGATGTTCGCCCTGATTTGTATTCGGAGGGGAGAGTGGCGTGAATCTCCATGTTGATGTCTCTGGGGCTCTGCGTTTCCCGGGGTCGGCAAAGGCCCACCCAGTACCCCAAGGTCTGGACTGGTGAAGTCGTCCCCTTTGTTTCCAAACGGAACTTGGGATCTATGAGATTCCTTTCATCCGGTTTAATTTTACCGCGGGTCCTCAGACCCCCACAGACTGACTCTGCCACGAGAGGGAGAGGGGCGCTCGGGCGCCGGAGAAGTGACGGTGGAGGCAGCCCCCGCCTTCAGTGTGTCCTGAGGTCCAGGGAGTGGGGGAGCTCCTGCACCGTCTGCAGAGATGCTGCCCCCCTCCTGTGACTGATGGGCCGCCTTGTCCATTCATTGAATGGCTTTTAAAATGTCATCTGGAATAATCCATCCGGCCATTAAGTTTTATTAATATAGGAGAATAAACTTTCTTTTTGTTAGGATATTTTTCCCATTGCCTTTTTTTTTTTTAAAGAGAGAGTGGAAGGGAGAGGATATGGGGGAGGGGAGGGGGGGTCATGGATTGGTTGCCTTCTTCCCACATGTTACTTAAATGTGCCATTTGTAACACATGATCTTATTTGCCCGCAACAAAATACCCCGAAGCCAGCCATTCTGGTTCCTGGGCTCAGCTCCTTTGCGGGGCTGGGTATGGGAGGCGGGTGTTTTCTTTCCCGCACTCACCCCCTGCGTGGACCCAGCACGTGCCATGAATTTCTTGACTGAGTCTGAAGTACCATTTTCCCAACCCACTCCCTTTAACATTTAGATCTCAGATGGCTTCCCTTGCAATTTTGTGCACAAATACATGGACTTACCTCTTAACCGACTGCCTTAGGCTGCGGCATATTTAGCTACAAAAAAATGCCATTATAAGGAGCTTCTTTCTGCCGTGGATTCACTTGGGTTGCAGCTCAGACCCGGTCCCCCACCTCCATTGTCCTCAGCTCTGGCACTGCGACTCCTAATTGAGACACTATGTAGTCACCCCATCTGCTTTGTCCACTGTCCACCGGGAAGCAAAGGGTCTCTACTCATCACACCGCCCTCAGCACCCCCTACCGCCTCCCCTGTGCTGGGAGCAGAGACAATTCAGCTGCTCCTGCAAACCAGCTGCCCCTAAAACACCAGGACAAGCGCTGAGTAAGTGGCACAACCTCTGGAGTGGGGAAAGGCAGGCAGTGTCGGCAAGCGCACTGGCACCTGGGCCCGGCGCTGAGGAGTGTGGCTACTGCAGCCACTGCACCCAGGTCCCCAGAATTCCCCTCTGTGACCCTGTGCTTTCCAGAAAAGAATGTTCTATCAGAATACTTGGGTTTCGTGGGTTGAGAACAGGAATGAAACTACCGTATTTTCTGGCTTATGACTTTTTAACCCAGAAAATCTTTTCAAAAGTCAGGGGTCGTCTTATACGCCGGTGTAAAATACCGTAGCTTGCGGTTATGATGGGTGCTGCTAACTCGCCAGGGACTTGCCCGGCACTCTCTCTCTCTATTGTTTGTTATCTTTCTCCTATCATCAGTTCCCTTGTCTTATACGCCGGAAAATACAGTATTTAAAATAGGTCATTTTGAAAGATTTAATGCCTGGCCTTGTGTTCATTGATGATAAATGCGTTTGTGGGATTGATGCTTCGGCATTTTCGTTTCTCCCGGCTCTCAGGCTAATGAGAGAGGCGCTTTCATTGGGATCCCATCTGTATGCCTGGTGTTAACGTAGTCTTTTGTTCCTACTCAGGGCAGGTATTTTTTGTAATGCAACCCTAAAAATGGGAGTTCTCATCGAGAAGGCATCATTACAGATCATTTAATAAGTGAGCACACACTTAAGGATTTCAGCACGGAGCCTGAGGAATGTGGCCCCGCTAATGCCTCCCAAGCAGCTGGCTCTGGGGCTCACTGGTGTCAGGGGACTTGAAGTGCCACTTGGTTGGTCAGAGGTTTTTCTAAAGATGAGCACCAGGAGGGTGCCTCCCACCGCTCCCCGCATCCCCTACGGGCACCCCCACGACCAGACTTTGTGATTTCCTCTTTATTCCCAGATGGAAATTCCACTGTTAAGAGTTCGCCCATCGATTTAGAATCGCCTTCCCATCCTCACCACAGCCCGGGGAGGCACAGGCACCGATTCCCTGGGTCCCAGAGGAGTTAAGATCTTGCTCTCAGGATAATGGCAGAACTCTTTAACATGCTTTTTTGAAGTTAAAACGGAAGGTCTGGCCCCTCCTGGCCTGACCAGCCTCCACCCTGTACACACCATCTCCCTTCGTGCTCACAGGCCCTTTCTCAGCCCCATCACGCTTACCGCCTCCTTCCCACCACCTGCCTGGAATCCGCCCCCTCTTTGCCTCCCCAGCTCCTCCCCAGCTCACCTGTCCTTTCCTCAGGGAAACCTCCCTTCCAGGCCACTTCCCAGTGGAAGCCTCCATGGCTCCAGGCACCTCTCTCTCCCACCTTCATCACAGTTACAGTTTGGGGTTTGCTTGGTGACAGACCAAGGCCCACTTTCTGGTCTGTCCTTGAGGACAGACAGGGTCTTTCTTGTTTACTGTTATGTTCTCGGTGCCTGGCCCACAGCGGGGCACACAAGAAATAAATGTGTGTGCCCTGACCGGTGTGGCTCAGTGGATAGAGTGTTGGCCTGCAGACTCAAGGGTCCCAGGTTCGATTCCGGTCAAGGGCATGTACCTTGGTTGTGGGCACATCCCCAGTGCGGGTGTGTGCAGGAGGCAGCTGATCGCTGATTCTCTCTCATCGATGTTTCTAACTCTCTCTCCCTCTCTCTTCCTCCTTCCTCTCTGTAAAAAATCAATAATATATATATATTTCAAAAAGAAATAAGCGCATGCGAATGAGCAGCCAGCCTTGGCGGAGGTGGGAGACCAGTGCCCTGGGCAGGGGGCTGCCTGGTTTCTCCTGTGTCTTCTGATCCCCAGCCGCCCCTTCTCGCGTCTGTGTGCCTGACTGTGTCCTCCTCTCCCCCTGGAGGTGTGCTGAAGCTCCTGGAACACGGGGAGGAGTATGTGTTCACCCTGCCCAGTGCCTACGCCCGCTCCATCCTCACCATCCCCTGGGTGGAGCTTGGAGGGAAAGTCAGCATCAACTGTGCCAAGACCGGGTACTCGGCAACCGTGACATTCCACACGAAGCCTTTCTACGGAGGCAAAGTCCACAGGTAGGACGTTCGTTTCTCCGCCAGAGGCTGGGTTCCCGCCGTGGGATGCATTGAAGGTCGAGATAAAGTTAACAGATCTGTTTTCAAAAGAGATGCTTCTTTGTCTCCCCCTCCCAGGGCAGGTTAAAGAAACAAAAACAAACCCTTCTCGTGTAAACTTACGGTGAAATCATTTGGGGATGTTATTAGCGCACACACACCGGAGGAAAAAAAGGCACTTCCGTTTGTTACAGTGTATTCACCCGCCCCACACCGCAGCCTGTTTCTCTGATCCAGATTGCCGGAGAGCCCCCCTTTCATGTGGAATTGGCTCCGTTAAATCCCCGGGACCCCCGGTCCTCTGTGAGATCTTTGCTTCAGGCGCTGGGGAGGCCCAGGCCTTCGAAATGGAAGGCGAGGTCTGCTGTTTGCAGAAGCACAACGTTGTTTTATTGCTCCAGTGAGAACAATCCCTCCTTCCGAGCCGATCAGGACACACCGGCTCCCGTCCCTGCCCTTTTTGGGGAGAGTGTTCTGCAGGCCGCCGCCGCCGCAGCGTCTGTCGCTGGGGAGGTGGGCGCCCTCAGGGGCCGTTTTGGAGCCGGACGCAGGGGCTCACAGGGTGACCGTGTGCACTGCTCCCCAGTTTCATCTCCTGTCAAGTTGGCAGCTTGAAATCAGCGATGGAGGGATCCCACAGAAACGGCGAATGCGACAGATCTGGTGTTTTCCCTCCCGGACAGCCACTCTTAAACCTCTGCCAGCCCATCCCTACCGCCCTCCCCCTGGGCTGCATAGCCTGGGCCTCTCCCGAAGCGGCCCGGGGGCCTTTGCTCGCCACCTGGGAGGGAGCCTTGGCCCTGTTCAGCCTCAGGCAGAGCTTCCCAACCTGGGTTCAGACGCTCAACTCCAACCTGAGCCTGGCTGTTGGGAAGAGAGGCGGTTGCCTCCTGCCTCCAGGCTTGGCCGCAGGAGCAGGACTCCCCATTTCTCCCGTGTTCCCCCGACTGTGCAGCAAGTTCCCAGGCACAGAGGGAGCTGGGATCCGCTTTCACCCGGAGCTGGACTCCGGGAGCCCCCCAGGCCGGGGGTGCAGCGACAGGTCACAGCCCTCCCCACAGCTGCTCTAGAGCCCGCGGGAGGTTGCTGTGAGCAGAAGGCACCCATGCGAGGCCAAGCACGAGGTTAGGTGCTGCGCAGCTCTCGTTGGATTATTAACTGATCTTTAGACTTGATTCATCGCTCACCAGTGTGTCCATCGATGCTGCTTTTGTGTGCATAGACATTAGATCACCTTTTATGAGCTAGACTTTGAGCAAAACACTAAAAAAACCCCCACGATTCCTCTCTATGCCACCCCATTAAAAAAAGAATCTCCCAAGTTGAGTCCACCTTTGCTAGTCTGTTTTTATAATCTCGCAAAGCGTGTTCGATTCCTTCCTCCACTCAGGGTCACGGCAGAGGTGAAGCACAACCCAACCAACACCGTAGTCTGTAAAGTGCATGGGGAGTGGAACGGCGCCTTGGAGTTCACCTACAGCAACGGGGAGACCAAAGTCGTGGACACGACCACGTTGCCCGTGTGCCCGAAGAGGATCCGCCCCCTGGAGAAGCAGGGGCCCATGGAGTCCAGGTGGGATCAGGCTGTTTCTCTCTCTTCTAAAAAATATATATTTTATTGATTTTTTACAGAGAGGAAGGGAGAAGGATAGAGAGTTAGAAACATCGGTGAGAGAGAGACATCGATCAGCTGCCTCCCGTACCCCCTCCACTGGAGATGTGCCCGCAAGCAAGGCGCATGCCCTTGACCAGAATCGAACCCGGGACCCCTCAGTCCGCAGGCCGAAGTCTATCCACTGAGCCAAACCGGTTTCGGCCAGGCTGTTTCTCTCCAGCTGTTTCCTCCGCGCTTGACCCGGGGGACAGAGAGGAAGCCTTAGAATCGGAACGGGCAGGAATCCTACTCTGACTTGGTGCGATGTGGATTTCCCACCGTGTGTCATTGAGCAGCAGAGCCTCTGGCTCTTTCCGGAGAGGGTGGAGGGGGAAGGCAGCCTGCCGCAGACTTTAATGCCTGTCCCCAGAGAGTTTGTCAACTCGGCCGGCCTGTTGCTTCCTTACAAAGTCAAACACAGGGAGTTGCTAGTAATCAAAGAACCGTGCAGTGAAACAACGAGACACTTTTCTTTCTTACCAGATTAGTAACTTCATTTTAAAAAATTCAGTGCCGACAAGGGTGTGACCCAGTTGACATTCTTTACCCTGTGCTTACAGCAGGAAGGTGTGAGGTTTGGCTGCGCGGATCATTCATTCAGTTTAACCTTGTGTTGTGTTGTCTGGGAATCTATTCTAAGAGAGTTCTTACATTCAGAAAGTTTCAGCATAAAATTAAATACATACTTATACATATTTAAAATCCCAGACAAACAAAAGAAAAAACACCCACCCGCCTGTTTAGCAGGAGGAAAAGGCTAAGTAAATGAGAGGATCTGACCAGTTAGCATGTCTGCGCTCCGGCATGATTATGCGGAGACCCCTTCGAGTGATGTGTGTGCAGGCACACAGGCAGACTGCATTTGATTTTTCATCCAGGTGGTCAGCAAACGGGCCTGAGGCCAAATCTAGCCTATAGCTGATATCTGTAAAGTTTTATGGGAACACAGCCATGCTTATTGGTTATGGCTGCTTTCCTGCTACGGTGGCAGTGACGTGGTTGGGATGGGGACCATATGGCCTGCAAACCAAGATGCTTACTGCCTGGCCCTCTAGGAAATATTTGCCTGATCTAAAACCATATGCTGCTCTTTAGAAATACGAGGTAGGATTAAAATGAAATTATAGATGATTCGGTGAAAGGTTTGCCTTTAGAAGAGCTTGTAACCAATGGGAAGTGTGAATCCTATGAAATTGAGGCAGGATACAGCAGTGTGTATGAACCATACGTTGTTACTGAGTTTAGTAATACCGCCAGTTCCTCAGTCCCTCTGGAACCTCTGATTCATTGTAGGATCAGCACCCGCTTTCCTGTTCTTGTTTGGGGGCAGTGAGCGTAACCTTTGTGTCCGAATGGGGGGCATGGACTCCCACCCATTGGCTTTTCAGCTCAGCCCACCAGGCGATAGTCGCAGGACAAGGGACAGGCCGGGGGCAGGAAGAAAGCTATCCCCTCGCCCCCGCTGGAGCCTTCTCAGGGTCAGGAACCCCGTGGCTACCACCGTGGCATGCCTGTTGAGAACAGAACTGACCCCCCCGCCCCGGGGTGTTGTTCTAGGGATATGGAGGTTAGCTACTCCTCGAGTCTCTTTGCTGCCTCTTTTAGCCAGGGAACTCAGAATGCAGCCTGGAGTGGGGATGGGGTCTGGCAGGGGGGTAGGACAGAGGGGTGCCACCTCTTTTTGGCGTATGTATGCAGACTGGACTGAAACATGGAGCTGAACTGCAGGGAAACTGAGCCCAGCCCACCTTGTGTTCCCCAGGAAACAGCCCTGGAAGCTGGGGGAGTATCTGCTGCAGAGGTTCCCTTGCTCAGAGCACCTGAGCCTGCTTTGAAGCAGGCCTGCCAGGCCTTCCCTGCATGGCTGGGGGGTGGGGGCAGTGGTTAGACCAGTTCTCCCAGCCCTCAGTGATGCTGGCCCCTGCGGGCCCCCTTGGAGGGGAGGAAACCACGGCCCATCAGGGAAGAGTGAAGATACTGGCATTGTCTGTCCACCCCCATGCGTTTGCTCAGGATGCCCGGAGTTCGGTTTGAGCACACATCCTGCCTTGCCCAGAGCCCTGGTGGATGAAGGCACAGCCAGTGCACTGTGATGCCAGCCACAGTCCTGCCTCGGCCTCTTGCCGGCCCTTTGCCATGAGGCTCTCCTGGACTTCCTTTCTGTTCTCACTGACCTGCTCCCACCCTCCCCACCTAAAGGCTCACCTTTCTGCTATTTCTTTTGAAGCCGTCTTCCCCAGATGAGCCTCCAACTTCTCCTCACTGGTCCCCCCCTAGTAGTGCTAGTGGTTGGTGTGTTTGTCCCCGTGTGTCTGGCCAGAGCTTTGTCTGGGGCCAGTTCTTTCCTACTCCCCTCTCTAGTACTCGGGCGTCCCTGCCTTCTAAACTTGGGGCCACTGTTTTATGATGCTTTTCATGGGAGGTCCTGCTCTTGAAGGCACTCCCCCCCTCCATGTCCTTATGCCCAGTCCTTGCCTTGGCACCAGATGTGTCAAGGGTGTGGGTGACAAAAAGGACAGTGATGTGACCCAGCCCCGCCTCATCCTGATGTGGCTGAGGAAGTGCACAGATGATGGTGCCCTGTCCTCACCCCCTGCAAGTGTGCAAATCAGGGGTGGTCCTGGGAATCCCGAGAAAAACTGCACAACCAGAGCCAATCGAGGCTGCCTTTGACAGTGAATGAGTGGGGCAGAGAATTAACTTCCTGTGTAGATGTGGGTGAGATGACAGCCTGCAGCAGAATCTACTCCTTTCTCCCTCCCCCTCTAACTCCTAATACAGGGTTTCCCTGTGGGAAACCAGTCATTGTCCATATGTATCAGCTCACTAACCTTGAGCAATTCAATTCACCTCACATGAACCTATTTTTCCTTCCTTTTAAAATGGGGATGCTAATACAGCATCTGTGTCATTGGGTTACTGTGATGATTGAACTTATATGTAAAACATGAGAAAATGTGAACACCATGTAAGCATCTGCTTTTCTGTTGTAGCAGCAGCATAGCCGGGTAGCCCTGGGCTCAAATCTTGGTTCTAGCGGCCTGAGGCACCTGGAATGAGCTACCTCTATGGATGCCCTGCTCAGATGTCCTCTTCCCCCAACTCTGACCCCTCCTTAGGGAAGACGACCTTCCTCGAGCCTGCTGTCCCTGCCTGACCACTTCCTCTCCTCTGCCACCCCCAGGAACCTCTGGCGGGAGGTGACCCGCCACCTGCGGCTGGGGGACATCGATGCCGCCACCGAGCAGAAGCGGCGCCTGGAGGACAAGCAGCGGAGGGAGGAGCGGAAGCGGGAGAACCTCCGCACCCCATGGCAGCCCAAGTACTTTATCCAGGAGGTAACTTCGCCGCCTGTTTGGGTGCTTGTCCCGAGGGGCAGATGGATGTGTTTGGCTAATGCAGCGGTTTGAATGGACAAAGATGGGGCAGGAGAGGTCCTGGGAAGATCTGGGGTAGCGTGGCTCCAGCTTGGGGTGAGGGTGTCCTATGGGCAGAACTGAGCACCCTGTCCCCCCAGCAGCCTCCATCAGAAAAGCCCATTGACTTGCCAGGGAGGGCCAGGCATGGGATGGCAGACCTGGATGCTGCCCCAGTCACTGGAAACTCAGACCCCCTGCTGCCCGCCCCACACTGGGGGGGCTAGGACCTTCATGCCCGAGAACTGCCCTAACAGAGCGCCGCCTCCTGTGGGCCAAATGGGACAGACGTGCCAGGACGGGCCAGCCTGAGTCCTGTGCCGGATGCTGATGCTGCCACCCAGGAAAGCGACATGTGAAGGAAGAAATAAATCCCACCTGTAGGCAATGGCAAGGCACTGTGCTCAGTTGAGGCCCTTATGCTCTTGAAATGGTCTGTGGAGCAGGCGGGAGGCAGTCTAGCACAAGTGGGAATGATGGGAGCGGGTGCAGAGGCCAGTGTCAGGCAGGCCCTCAGGAGGCCCAGCATCCAGGGACACGGGCAGGGAGGACCGGGGCAGACGTGAGTCTGTGTCTAAAGAGGGGGATGCCACTGACCTCCAGGCAGTCACAAACTGTCCAGTTCTTCACAAGTTTTCACATGGTGTGAAGGAATTTAAGAAATGTCAACACTGAGAGCCAACTGAAATCTGTCTGGACATTCTTTGGCTCAGGTGCTGGTAGGCCTGACCTGTGACAAGGATTACCGTGTAGGTAGGCGGCCTCGGGGGAGTTAGTGACTGTGAGGTGGACTGTGGGTCAGGAGCAGAAAGCAGCCACTGGCCCCCAGAGGCAGGGGCTGTGGACACAAGACTCCAAGGTTGGATTCTGGTACAGGCAGAAGGCCTGCTGGGAAGACTCTGAGTGGGCATGTCGTCTGTAAGGAAGCCTTGCCCAGGAGATGAATCTGTATAGTCAGTCAGGGCTCACCAGAGATACACAACAGAACCAACAGGAGACATAACTGCATGTAAATTTATTACAAGGAACTGGCTTATGGATGATGGAGGCCGAAAATCCCCAGGATCTGCCATTTGCAAGCTGGAGACCCCAGGGAAGCTGATGGTGTAATTTAGTCCAAGTCTGAAAGCCAAGGACCAGGGAGCCGACAGTGTAAATCCCCCATCTGGGCAGATGACATGTCCAACTTAAGGAGGCAGAGAAGAAGGTGGACTCCTCCTTCTCCCACTTGTTTTCTTTTTAGTTGGATGATGCTCACTCACATTGGGGAAGACAATCTCCTTTGCTGAATCCACCAATCAAATGCTAATCTCACCCCAAAACACAGACACCAGAAATTGTGTAATCTGGTCACCCGGGGCCTGCCAAGTTGGCATGTACAATTAACCTTCAAGGATCCTTCTGTGAGGTGGATCTGGTCTGGCTTCTGTGGAAAGATGCACATTCAAAAAACAAAATGACAAAAGAAAACAATGTTCCCTGTCGAGTTTAATAAAAGCCCCTGTGTTCCGAAGAAAAGGCCTGAGGATATGTAGAGAATAAAGATCACTCCAAAACCAGGATCGTTACCATTCAGTATATGCCCTTCTAGCCCAGCACCAGACTGAGTGCACCATCTTGATTCTTGCCCTTTCTCACTGGTGTTATACTGATGCATTTGTGAGTACTCCTGCTGGTGAGAGCTTTTGGGGGCATTCTCCTCCAGGCTGATAGGTTGTAAGTCACTGGTTTGGGCAGATTCCTCACATCCAGGTCTCTGCTTTTCTCCCTTGTCTGTTTGTCCAAGACGCACTCCCCCCCCCCCCCCCCCCCCACCTCGCCCCACTCGGTCCTGCTGTTGTTTAAGAGCTCCTCCCTCTAAATGTTCCTTGATGTAAACTAACACCCCCCCCCCTTGTGTTATTTTTGTGGGGTTTCCTCCTAAAATGCTACCATGCAAAGATCATATGGGCTTTAAGAGCGAGCAGAGGAGGGGTAGTGAGACCACTGGCCTGACATAGCCGAGATGCCAGGAACCAGGCAGACACACATATCGGCGGTGGTCCTGACAGATGCTAACAATGCTTTGCATGGTACTCAGCTTCCAATCTACAGGGTCTGGACTCTTCCTCCCCTTTGCCTGCTGAGGTGTAACGTCTCCTCCTCTCTCTTACAGGGCGATGGCTGGGTCTACTTCAATCCCCTGTGGAAGACACACTGACCGGGCGGAGGTGCGGAGCCTTCAGGAAGAGCCCCGTTTTTGTAGGAATTAAAGTGGTACAGTATCAAGGTTCTATTGGTGTTCACTGAGACCGCTTGATATCTTTTAAGAAATAGTACCTGAGAAATTCTATACTGTGAAAAATGTATTCCAAACTCTGCTATAGGATTACGTTTATTCAAGAGCCATTTGGGGCATGTGTGTGTACAGTTGTGAGCTCTTGGCATACTATATGTTCACACACATGCCATTGTATACATGACTGCTGATTATTACACATGTAAATACTGCACTTACCAAGAGTTAAGTGGGTAATTATGGGCTCCTTTTTATCAATGAGGGATTGACCTTTTCTATTTTTCACTCTGCCAAAAATGTTTTGCACTTACAAAGGTATTCTCATGTAGTCAATTCCTGTCAAAAAAGAAGGGGGGCGGGTATTGGCATGGCCCAACTGATATCCATGTGGTAGAAAATGGCTCATTCCTCTCATTTCAAAATTGTGATTCCCATCTCTCACCCCACAGCATTTCACCTGTCCATACCGCAGAAAGATAAACAGCTATTTGCTGCTGAATGGGAGTGGGCAGGAAGCTACTCTGGGTTTACGCCAGAGCCTTTCTAAGTAGAGACCTCTGGGAAAACCTAGAGCCAGGCACACCTTGGAACTTGCCTCCAATCTACTTGCCCCAGATACAATTTCTTCTGCTCAAAGCACTAGTCATACATTTTTTAGAAGCTGCTGCTTTTACAGTAGAAAACAAGTCATATGGAGACTTCACTACTTTTATGATGAAACAAGGGCTTTAGAAGTTAAATACATGCATGCATATAACAAACCACAGCCTCAATCTTGTATTTAGTTTGGGGGAAAAAATTTCCTGTGGATTTTTTAGTGCACCTCTATTATTTGACCCAAACTCTGCAAGAAAACCACTGTGATTAAAATGAAGCCTAAGTGTTCCATGGTTTCAGTTGAATTTCAGTCCTCAGCCTTTACAAACAAGGTCAAGACACTAGAATATAAAGGAAGGAAAAAATAACTTTTGATTTTTGCTTACTGCTTATTTTTTTTACTGTGCCACTCTGAATACTTATGAAATCCAGTAGCATGAGTGCTTCTCTGTAGTAATACTAATTTGTGCCTTTTGTCTGCTTTCTTAAGACCAAATGTTCACACTTTGTAGATATTAGACAAATATATTTCAATTAAATACTATACCTATCTGTGTGTCTTGTTTTATTTTTAGGGACTCAAAAGTTGTTGGAATTGATGGCTTTAAATGAGCTCAAATTGTACTGTTAATTTGATGTGATCAGCATCCATACTACATCAAACACAACAAAAAAATCTACCAGATTAGCATTTATGGTTATTCTATGATTAGTTTGATACTTAAGAACACTTAACTCATATCTAGTTATTGTTTTATTTAGTGAGAAGTTACTGCCAGGCAAAGTAGTGATGTAGGCATGTTTAGGTGTTCTGTCTTAAAATACACAGGAGAATAAACTTTTGGAACTATTTTATTTCTGAGGAAAAGCAGAATAGATGCAATTTTTAGTCTTCTCATTGAGGATTTTTTTTTCAAAAGTAATTACTGTGGTGTTTTTAGATTCTTCAGCCTTATTTCAAAGTATAAACTATCTGGTAAGTAAAATATGGAGAAGGCTCACTTTTTTGGGAGGGTGGTGGTGGTGGGCTTATTGCCTTTTACAAAATTGTAATATGTATCCCCCTCTTTGACATCAGGTACCACCACCACTCCTGGAATAATCATCCTCTTGTCCCCACACCACCCCTCCCCCTCCCCCATGTATACTATGTTGGTATTCTAAAAAGGATGCTTGGTTTTGCCTATTTTTGGACTTTGTACAAATGAAATCATTTGCTTATTTGAGCTAACATTTTGTTATTTACTTATTTTTTGCTGAGTTCTAGCCTGCCCAACTGAAGCTCTGTACCCATTAGACAACACCTCCCATTCCGCTGAGTTACTTTTATGAATTTGACTAAATACCTCATATAAGTGGAATATTAGTCTTTTTGTATCTGGCTTATTTCACTTAGCATAATGTGTTCAAGGTAAATTTCCTTCGTTTTTATTGCTGAGTAATATCACATTTTATTTACCCATCATAAACATTTGGATTGTTTCCAGCTTCTCGTTATAGTGAACGCTGCTGTAAGAACTTGGGAGTACAAGTATCTCTGAGTCCCTGTTTCAGTTCTTTTAAGGACATACACTGAGTGGCCAGAGTATTATGATCTCTGAATGCATAATAATCTGGCCACTCAGTGTATATCCTATATAACAAAAGGCTAATATGCAAATTGTCCCCTCGACCAGGATTTCAACCAGATGGCAGGCCGGCCAACTGCCCATGTCCCCTCCCTCTGGCCAGATCCCACCCATGCATGAATTCATGCTCCGGGCCTCTAATACACACACACACACACACACACACACACTCTCTCTCTGAGTGGCCAGATTACTTTGTGTTGAGAGATCATTATAATCTGGCCAGTGTATACCCAGATGTGGAAGTGTTGTAACATGAAAATTTCATGTGTAATTTTTTAAGGACCCACCATACCGTTTTCCACAGTGACTACACTGTTTTGCAATCCCACCAGCAATGCACAGTTTGTATTTCTCTACATTTTCCACAACATTTATTTTCTGCTTTTTTATTACATCTTCTCAATGGGTGTAGAGCACTATCTTTATGGTTTTGGCTTGCATTTCCCTAACGATTAGTTATGGTGAGCATCTCATGTATTTATTGGCCATTTGTATATGCTTAGGTGAATTGTCTATTCAACTTCTTTGCTCATTTTCAAATTGGGTTGTTTTATGTGTTGTAAGAGTTCTTTATATTGATCAAGTCCAATTTCTCTTCTTTTGTAGCTTGTGCTTCTGTTGTGATAGCCAAGAAATCTAATTCTGTAGAGCTTCTCCCCCCTCTGTTTTCTTCCAAGAGTTTTAGCTCTTATGTTTAGGTTTCTGATCCTTTAACTTTTCAAGTCCAACTTTACCCATGTTTATTCTGATTTCCTTGGACCATCTGTTGAAGAGAAACTATCATTTCCCCATTTATGTAAGGATTTCTTCCTGGGTTCTGTATTCTATTCCATTGGCCTATGTATATAGCATCTAGGTTTGTGTAAGTACACTACTGGTATATGATTGCTCGATGAAATTGCCTAATGCATTCAGCAGAACATTTCCTTATTAAGTGTTGCATGAATGTAGCTATTTTCTTTCTGGTTAAAAGGGATTACATATAATATGCTAACGTTATAACAACAACTTAATCGCAGATAAAATGTTTTATAGCTCCACCTCTTTGTTGACATTACAATGTATATCTTTATATATTGTGTACCCATTAACATAGACTTAAAATTGTTTTTCTTTGAAATCCTGTAGAAGAAAAAATGTTATGGCTTTGAGTTATTATCTAATGACTTTCGTTTCAACTTGAAAGACTTCATTTATTGCAGGGCAGGTGTAGTAATGAATTCACTCAGCTTCTACTTACTTGGGAAGCTCTTAGCTTCTGGTCACCTTTGAAAGACTATATTGACAGGTATAGAATTCTTGACTTACAGTTTAAAAAACTTTAAATATAATTGAGCTGAGTGGGAGCTCCCTTTTACATAACTGCTTTTGAGATTCTCTTTGCCTTTCTCTTTGCCTTTAATCTTTAATCTCTGGTACTTCAATTATGATGGGGCTTGATGTGTTCATTTTCCTTGGAACAATGTGCTTCCTGGACTTGTATGTCTATTTCATTCACTAGGTTAGGAATGTTTTCCATCATTTCTTCAAATAGGCTTTCAATCCCTTTCTCCTTTTGGCAGCATTATGATACAAATGTTGGTTTGTTCAATGATGTACCAGAGATCCCTAAACTCTCATTTAAATTCTTTTGCTGTTCTGCTTTGTTTTCTACCAACACGTCTTCTGCATTGCTGATTTAATCATCTGCTGTAGTCTTCATTTCCCACAGGTCCTTTTTCATGGTTTCTTTTTGTTGAGGTTCTCAGTGAGTTCCATCTCTTCTTCCCTGAAGTTCATTGAGCATCCTTATAACCCATACTTTGCTTGTCTCCATTTTATTAGTTCCCTTTTCTGGAGTTTTGTCCTGTTCTTTCATTTGGGACATGATCATGTCTTTATTTTGGCTGACTCCTTGTTTGATTTCTATATATTAAGTAGATCCACTACTTTCCCAGTCTTGGTAGAGTGGTCTTAGGTAGATTGTGCCTCACAGGACACCTTCTATATATCACCTAAGCCAGGTGTCTCTTATTTGCTGTTGGCATTTGCTATTGGCATGTCAGTGGGTGGGGTTAATCCTCAGGTGCACTGGCTATGAGGACCGGCCCTGGCTACAGTATATGAGCTGTTGTGTGAGGGCTGACCCCCATTCAGCAGGAGCTTTAATGGGGAAGGAGTTCACCCTTCAGGTGTGTCATTTGTAGAGTTGGTTGGTGGTGCTCTAGTGTGGTCTCCAGCAGGCCACTCTGCATATTTTGGGAGCTTTACTCTGGGAAAAGGCTTGAGCCATAAAAGTTGGGGTCTCAGGTAATCACCAGAGTGGAACAAAATGGTGTTAATGGCTGTCTTTAAATGTCTTTATTTTTCCAGATTTTCCTCTGACTTCTCAAGACTTTAGCTAGTTCCTCTACCCCCATTTCTTGATAAAGCATCTCCAGGTCCACAGTCTCAGTTCTCCTAAGAAGTGAGAGAGGTCCCTCAGGCAGCCCTAGACACATTAGAATGTTGCAAGTAAGTGCTCTGCTCTATTGTTTCAGAGAGGTCATCCCAAACATGCTTAACTGTAGAGGGGAGGGAGTGGAGCAAAAATGAATATACTTTACACCAGGAAATTTCCTATTACTTTTTTTCAGTGGGCATTTGTTCAATTGCTATAGACCACTGTTTTCTAGACTCTCATAAATATAACAAAAGTACAGTGGAAAAATCAAATCACTGTAATGATTTTTCTTATTTCATGTAACCAAAATCCAACTCAAATAAAAATTGGGAGGAATATCTAAACTGTGGAGGTCATCCCTGAGGAGGGCCTCCCAGCACCATACGTGGCTCAGTGCTGGGACAAGGAGTCTCCATAACATCTGGCTGTGAAAACTGGTGGCAACTGTATCCCAGTGAGACAGTGCTGCTGGAGTACCAATCGAGGGGCCTGGAAACAGACTCACTAGCACTGGGGCAGCAGACTCACTAGCACTGGGGCAGCACCTATCTCAGCACCAAGGACATACAGAAAAGCGCAAAGCGCTGAGTTGGCTAGCTACCGTGTGAGGCTACCGTGTGAGGGTGGAAATGCTGGCAAGTACTACTGTTCTTTTGTTGAACCCTTTCCCCATTCAACGCACAGGTGACAACCAATCTCAGCTAGCACTGAATCTGGCATAAGCAATGACAAATTAGCTTCAAGAGGCCCCAAGCCCAGCGCAAGCAGCAGCGAACCAGCGCAAGCAGCAGCGAACCACAGATTGTTTTGTAGATCCCAAGTGATCCATGCCTCACACAAACTGTGGGTGACTTGGCCTGCACTGGAGTCCCTCCAGAACCATCACATCTGGTGGCTGACTTCAGACCACACTAGAGCACCAGTAACCTTAACAGACCTAGAAGAATTGCTGAGATATGGGGATGTGTATCAGCTACTGCTGAAATAGTTTTCCAGGGTGATTTCTAGTTTGCTGGCAATGTATGAATTTGTTTTTACAATCCTCATTAACACTTAAACATTGCTGGCAATGTATGAATTTGTTTTTACAATCCTCATTAACACTTAAACATTTTAGCAAATCTGGTAGGTATGTTCCTTTTCATATATATAATTTGTACTACTTCGATTAAGAATTAATAAAAATCTTTATTTTTTTACATATTCTGGACTAATCCTATGTCAGTTGTAAGTAAATACTAAAAGGCCACTGAACAAAGTTGTGGAACTACATTACCTGACTTCAAGAGAATGTGGTACTGGTGTGAGGACACACAAATGAATGGAATAGAGACTTTGGAATAGAGACTTCAGAAGTAGATCAACAGTTTCTCAATAGTGGTGCCAATTAAATGGGAGAAGTATGTCTTTTCAGTAAATAGTTTAAATAAAATAATAAAACTCACCCTAGCCAGGTGTCTCAGTTGGTTGGAGCATCCTCCTTTACGCCCTAGTGAGGGCACGAGGGCACATACCTAGGCAGCAGGTTCAATCCCGTCGGAGCATGTACAACAGGCAACCAATCAATGTTTCTCTCTCGAAATAAAACTCATTTCAATTAATACATCAAAGGCCTAAAAATCATTCCCCTGTAGACCAAATATATGAAATGGTAAGTCTCCCACTGACATAGGTCTCTCTTTTTTATATTCCTATAAACCATAAAAAAAAGTTGAGGAGGGAAAAGACAAAAATGTATTCTGTATTCGGTAACAAACTCAATGGATGAGTTTAATATCAGATTAGCGATACCGGGTGAGTCAGTACAACATATAGAATGGAGAAGGATACAGCCCACAAAAGTCTAATTATGCTTAATCAGATCTTAGAGGAGAGCAGAGACTGGGACAGAAGTAATATTTAGAGAGATGGCAGGGAATTTTTAAAAAATCCCAAATAAAAAACCAATGAGCTACATGAAAAACTCAAAAGCCAAAGTAGGACACCTTAAAAGGATGAAAAAGTGATCACACTATATAACACTATTACTAATCAGAGAACACAGGCTTTAACAAAAAGCATTACTGAAAATCTAATATTTCCCCCCAAAAGTTCAAATATACATATACCTGATATGGGTTCAAAACATATAAAATTGAGAGTTCAAGAAAGAATATGATTACAATACATCCTTTTTAGTAAATAACAGAACAAGCTTCACGGATGTGGACAGAGGATCACAACAAATTTTAACTATTTTCAAAGAATTAAAATCAGAGTGTTTGAATACAATGTATTTAAGAAGACAATAATAAAGGAATAACTAGAAAACCACCATATTTGAAAATCAAGAAACGTAAACTCATGGTTTAAATAAGTACAATGAAATTAAAATATGCATTAACTAAATGACAGTTTACAACAAAATTTGTTAGAAGTTAAATCTTGTAGTGAATGTATAACTTTAAATTCAGATATTAGGAAAGAAGAAATCAACACACTTAAGTTATAAAGAATATTTCTCCTTTAAGGAAATTAACACAAATTGATAAAACACATACTACAGAAAATGTCAAAGAAACCGTAAGCTGTATTTTGAAAGAAAACTAACAAATTGATAAAAACTGTGAAGGAAAATGAGGAGCAAGGTAATAAGAAGAGACAAAAACAGGGATGTAAGAAGAAAAATAAAAAAACCAATTTCAGGAATGAAAGGACATCAATAGATGAAATGGACAAATTCCTTAAAAAACCACTTACCAAAACTGACATAAGGAAGAAAAAAACCAATCTGTATCTCTAAAATAACTGAATATGTAATTAAAAACATATACACAAAGAAAAATCCCAGCACAAATGGTTTACACCAACAAATTCTATCAAGCACTGATCATTAGTCCAGGAATGCAAATTTAGTTTATACGTGAACAAAAAGTCTCTAATTCACTATGTTAACA
Organism: Antrozous pallidus; assembly: GCA_027563665.1. Classification (NCBI taxonomy): domain Eukaryota; kingdom Metazoa; phylum Chordata; class Mammalia; order Chiroptera; family Vespertilionidae; genus Antrozous; species Antrozous pallidus. The sequence continues at coordinate 49,347,758 of CM050524.1, read as the reverse complement.
GAATACAGGAGAAAAAATCATCTAAATAAATTTTAAAAATCACTTGATAAAGCTCTTTCATGATAAAAATTCATTAGACAACTGTGAAAAATTTGTCCTCAATCTAATCAAAGATATCCACAGAAAAATATACATAAAACACACTTAAAGGTGAAATACCACAAATTTCCCAAGTGAGAAGAAAACAAGGATGTTACCTTTTCTATTTAGTACTATACTGGATGTCCTAACCAGTGCAGCAAGAAAATTAAACATATATCCATTAGAAATTAAACTGCAATTATTCCCCAATTAGGATGGCATCGTTGAGAATATATTATTAGAATGAGTTTAACAAATTATTGAGAACAATCTCAATATATAACTAAACTTTCTATATACCGACAACTGGAAAATAAAATTTTGTAAGGCATTTATCAAAAATAATATATACCTTGTAATAAAACTTATGAAAGTGTGCATGACTCATTTAACAACTGTAAAACAGAAATTAAAGATGATCTAGAGCTCAAAGAATATGCCATGTTCACAGGAGACTCTATTTTAAAAGTGCTAATTTTTTAAAAAAATATATTTTATTGATTTTTTACAGAGCAGAAGGGAGAGGGATAGAAAGTCAGAAACATCGATGAGAGAGAAACATCGATCAGCTGCCTCTTGCACGCCCCCTATTGGGGTTGTGCCCGAAGCCAAAGTACATGCCCTTGACTGGAATTGAACCCGGGACCCTTCAGTCCGGAGTCGGACGCTCTATCCACTGAGCCAAACCGGTCTCGGCAAAAGTGCTAATTTGCTGAAAAGCTTTTTTCTTCTTGTTAATGACAACCTCAGTTTTTTTTTTTCATCCAAGTTTTAGAACCAAGGGCCATAAACAACCAAGACTTTAAAGAACATAGTAGGGAGGAGGGAGGGACTTGCTTTTCCTTATCTTAATTATACCTTCAATTATATCTTTAAGTCAACAAACACTGTGAAATACAATGTAGTCAAGAATACACTCACATTGATACCTGGTTTACTGCAGGAGTACTGCATAGCTATAGGAAAAGGATAGTCTTTTCAATAAATGGTGCATGGACAATTAGGCATACACATGTAAACCAAACAAAACCCTAAACAAAAAATTTATACTGCACTCAACAAATGAATTTCTAAGCTAAGTATAAAAGATAAAAACAATAAATCTTCTGAAAAAGAATACAAGATACTATCTTCACACCTCACCTTAGGAAAAGAGTTTTTAAATGGGGGGGTAGAAATCTGTTGGCACACAAAAGACTGAATAAGACATTCAAGTAACAAATCCCTAGGCATATTGTAAGAAACAATTGTACTAATAAAAAAATCAGAAAAATAGATTAGAACTAAACCTTATAAACAAGAGGATTTCAAAAGGCCAACCCCATTGGTAACAAAAAAGGAAAATTAAAAACCACTGCTCAACTGAACAGAAGCAAAATTAAAGATTGACAAGAACTGGTTAGGATGTGATGAACAACAATCTTCATGTTCTAATTAGCGATTCTACTTTATTAGGTAAAAACTCACAAAAATGTATGCATAGAAAATCCAAGAGAGATGTAAAAGAATATTTATTTCTACATTTATCCATTACTCCACCTACCTCAACTGTGCATTATTGTAATGTCCTCAAACTGAAAACAATGCAAATATACATCAATGATAGAGTGGGATGGGGGGGGGGGGGGGTGGGGAGGGGGAAGAGGAGGGGAGAGAGAGACAACATATAAGGAAATGCTTTCAGTGAAAATAAACTTACAGTTGCATGCAATATTCTGGATGAGTTTCACAAAAACAAGATTAAAAAAATACTTTGCATTTATATTATTGAAAGAATAGGTGCAATTAAACAATGTTTAGAGAGATATATTAAGCATTAAAACCAGAAACCAAAGTAATTACCTTAAAAGCAAGGACAGCTGAGCCTTGGAGGAGGAAGTGGGACAGGCCCACGACTGCGAGGGGCTTCTGGAGTGCTGACACCATTCTGTTCTCCTGACTAGGGCTGTGGTTTCAGAGTTGCTTGATTGTGCACACATTTTTGTCTTCTCTGTCACACTTCACAATTTAAAGGTTTAATTTAAAAGAAATAGTACACATCATGACATTCCCTACTGGTTTGTCAGTCTCAATTTCCTACATTTCAATTACACACTGTTAAGTTCTACGTTTATCCACTACTCCACCTACTTCAATGGAATGTTATGAACATCAAGGCAGATGTCAGACAAAACCCACCATTCAAGAAACAGTGACTGCAAGAAGATTCTGGAGACTGGCCACACAACAATATAAATGTACTCAATACTACCGAACTATACATTTAAAAATGGTTAAGGTTGTAAATTTGGTTATATATTACAATTAAACAAATGTTTAAGGTGCAGTAGCTGCAGATTTCATGCAATTATAGCTCTTCAACTATGGAAAGGTGCTGGCCTCTTGGCCATGGCCTAGGGATCCAAAGGAAGTAAAACTACAAATACAAACTAAAGTAGGTAATAATGTTAAGTTTCAAAACTGCACTTTATCTTTGGATTTGCTGCCTCACTGCCTATAATTTATACTACAAAGAACTCAGCTTTGTTCAATTCCAAGATGTGGAACAAAATTAAAAGCTATTGTATAGTCTAAACCTTGGAGGTCTTGATATTTAATACACCCCTCTGTAATGTTCGGTGTAATTGATCATACATGAAATGAATTTAGAGAGCTAAATATTCTGGGCCAATTATCCTATATTCCAATGTGTTTAAACTACTATAATTTTGTTTTCTGATACATTAAAATCACAAATATTATTACATGATGCTGTTTTATTGAGACAATCTATTGGGCCAAAGTGGTGTTCCCTAAAACTGAGGAGATCATTCCTGCTCTTAGAGAGAAGATTTTACAGTGAAGACTGGACAAATTAAATATCACAACTTTATGAAGTAGGGTTTTTGTTAAAAGTCCTTAGGTGTTTTCCCCATCATTAACCCATAAAGAGACTTTCATTTTGAGGCAAAATAAAATGGTAGGGCAAAGCTGATGGAATCTAGCACTTTTCTATACATATTCTTTAAATAAAATCTTTGTAAATGCACAAGGAAGTGTGTATTCAGTGCTCTTAACTTCTTTTAAAAAACATAAGATTTGTAAAGACACACACTTAACACAAAATTTGAATTAACTTTATTTTCCCTAGAGTCAACAACTTCTGTGCATTGAATTTTAAAGCAACAAAGTAAATTAAAATCCCCCAAATGATAAAGTATCAGAAATCCAGATTTAGTTACACTTTATTTGTGAAAATGTTCAGCCATCTGTAAAAGAACCATCATCTGGGTCAAAAATGAATCCTATAAATCAAAGAATATTCTACACTTTGGAAAAAAAATCAGCAGTAACATTCTCACTGAATATTGTAAATTACACTTTTCTTCATAAAAGGTACATACTATTCTGCACTTTTCCACCAAAAGCAGTGGTGTAAGTTATGCTTGTTTATATAAAAAAAGTTATATCCTGTGGCAGGAAAAACCCTTTCTCTTTCACGTTTACTAAACAACTGGAGAAAATGTTCCAGTCTGTATAAAGTTGCCTATAAGCTGGAAAGAGAACATGTTCAATCTCCATTTATATTTTAGTGCATTTCTGACAACTGTCACATCTTCTAAGTAAGAAAATTCCAATAGCATTAAAGAGTGTTTCATCAAATGTTTAAGGGATTAAAACAATATGGAGAAGAGGGCAAAAATCATTGTGATAAATGAAACTTATATAAAATGAGAGAAGTCCAGGCAAAGTTTACAAATCCTTTGTCATTTTGAAGTCACGGATAATGAACTTTGTCCATGTTAGGGTTTTTTCCTTAATCTTTTACATGTAAACATAGTGCTAAACCTCAGTGCTGAGATACAAACCCCATAAACCCCATCCTGGTAAGCAACCTTCTGTTCAGTTGCCATGATTTCCAAAGGATATAAATTTAGCCCTTGAATGAACAATGTATGAGATCTGCTCTGTGAGTACCTGGTGAAAAGAACTGCTAACAGCAGCAATAACGTGCCAACATAAAAAAACCAACTATTTGAATCAATTAGTTACTCAGAGGTTCATCTTTGAAACAGCAGCTTCTTCTTAGAGCAAACAGTAAGCAACAGAAAATGTGCATTTGATGAAACATTCTTTGCACTGGAGAAACATGAAAATAAATATAATTCAAAGAAGTATAATTATGTTTCTAATACCTCTTTTTCAGACCTGTACTAGTTTACTAGTGTGGTTCAAGGAGCTTGTATCACATTTTATCATTCGTAATTTATATATTGCTATTTGGGTAATTCAAATAAAACGCAGGTCTTGTAAAAGAATAAAAAAATTAATAAGTATACATGTGCCAGGGACCAAATTAGAGGGTTCTTTGGTGCAGTTAGTCCAAATTCTCAGATTTGAAGGATAATATGTACCAATAAAAAAAAAATCTGCTGTTAGACATTTACAGCAGTGCTCTGTCTTGCTTCACATTATAGTTGAAAACAGCTGTTCTCAATAAGCCAATTTATTTTTTAAGTCAGGCATTGCCAGGAAATTTTGAACATTAACCTGGATCAGTGATGGTTCTGTACCCTCTGTTGCTGTGAAACATGACATGAGTTAAAGGCAAAGACTGGTTCTCACAAGGACAACTGCTTCAAGTCAGGAACCAGAATAGTTATTTAAACAGTCTTCTTAGATATTTTCTTGCCTTTCTTAAAAACAAGCTTATTTTTAACGTAGCCACGCTTCCTTTTCGTAGTCTAAAAAGAAAACAAAACACATGGTGTTAGTGCAGGTTTCCTTCAGATTAAAAAATATATATACAGGGTTTACTGCAATGTGAAGAACAGTCTCTTAATAAGCTTTAGCTCTTCAATGGTGAATACCACTGTCTATGCCAAATATGCTGAAAGATCCAAGATAAATTCGACTAGGTCCCTAGCTTTAAGAGAAAAGCTATATAAAGCATTTCTCTAATGCATACACATACTCCTCACCATCAGGCGAATGAACCCCTACCTCTCCTCTCTTCTATAAATGCTTAGTTGTAATAATTACCTCTCCAGGCATGATATAAATACTAAGCTAAGGTATCAGAAAATGTTAATGTTGCTCCTGGTATAGCCTCCAAAAATGAGCTGTGTGTCAGAAATACAAATTAAGTAACTTTGTACCTATCTACAAAAATAAATATTACTTGACACATTCTATAATTTAGGTAGAAAAATTAGCACTTAAAAATGAAAAACAAAACAGAACCAAACACAAGGAAAAAACACCCCATAACATTCCCTGAGTTTCATAGATCTTTTAAAAATAACAATATTTTCTTAATACTTCTGGACCCCACTAAAATACTTTCAACCCATGTTTTCTGGTATAAAAATCTACTACAAATGTGCTGGCACAGATTACTGCAAAAATGTTTGTGATGTTAGAATTCTACAAGATAAATCAGATAGTGTCTGCCAATCTGATGTATCCACAGGTGATAAAACAAATGATTTTTTGGAAACAAGTAATTTAATGTACCAGCAAAGCACTGGGTTAGCAGAGACTGAAGACTCACGATACTGAACCCTCTATTCAATTTTCACATTTAAATACAACTCTTGGAAGAGATTTCAGAAACCTAGGGTATATCTTATATGATGTATATTTATTTATGATGTTCAGTTTAAAACAAATTATAATTTTTTTCTAACAGGGAAAAGAACAAGGCAAAATGCAATTCTTATTAAGGTCACAAAAATTTGTTGCTGCTAGCTTGTTCATAATATATGTTATTTTATCATTAAGACAAAAAATAAAGAATTTCAGAGGGCACACTTTTTAAAATTCAAATCAAGGAACTAGTTTCTTTATCATCATTACCTACAGCTTTCTAGCATGAAACCTCTTCTGCTAGATCATGTAAATGGCCCAGGTCTATGCAAAGTATGTAAAGCTGGGCTGAGCCCTCAAAAATTTTTCTTCTCTGGGGGCAGTGAGCCGTGACAAAAAGTCTTTTCTGTAGCGCTGTTACTAGTGCCTCAGACATGCAGCTTTGTAGTACAGGAAAACTACCAGAATGACTGCTGTATTCACCCCCCACCCACCCCTACAGTAATAACCAGGCTGGAGAGAAGAACCACCAACAACCAACCAACCAATCAGCATTCCTCTAGTGCTAGTACAAAACAGGTAATAGAAAACATGGAAACTAGAAATTCAAAGTTCATTTTCTTGGCCACTAGGATATATATTTTGGGCATATAAGACAGTCTATAAAAAGAGATAAATTTGATTTATCTATTCACTTCTTCTTTGGGGGGAATGATGAGAAGACAAAAGAGGTCAGGATTAAGAAAATTTACTATCATCAGACAAGTTCAATGATAATGCTTTTCAGAAAAAGTAGGCCTTAATTGGACTTAGATTGATGGGGTAAACTGCCTTGAGATTAGCAGCATTTACTTTAACTTCTGCCCTGAGGTGACTCACCAGTTTCTCTTACCATATGCCTGTGAGAAACCAGATCATTTGATTTATCATTTGATGTAAAGACTACTGGTAAGTAAATTTGATATGACTAACATAGTGTCAGCTGTTTGTGACATTTAAATATATGGGTCTAGATTTAATAATCTATACCTGGCCTAGAAGTACTCATTTAAAATTTTCTATGTACATATCATACAAGCTAATAAAAATTTTTATTTACAGATCACTTTATAGTACAAATTGAAATAATCTGCATTCTGAATATATTTGAAGTATGTTTTAAATAAATATAAAGGACAATTGCTTCAATGATTTCAAATACCATAGACCACTCCCACCTCATCCATGGTTTCAACTATCCTTCGTCTAAAAATATTAAATGGGAAATTCCAAATTTTATGTCATTCTGAGCAGTGTGATGAAATCTCATGCTATCCACTTGGTCCCACCAGATACACGTGCCTCCATGCTGCATACATTCCTTTTTAGTCACTTAGCAGCCATCCCAGATAACAGATCAACTGTCACAGTATCACAATGCATGCATTCAAATAACCCTCATTTGACTTAATATTAGTCCTGAAGCACAAGAGTAGTGATGCTGGTAATCTGGATGTGCCAAAGAGAACCTTGAAAAACACTTGCTTAAATGAAGAGGTATCCTATATAATAAAAGGCTAATATGCAAATTGACCAAATGATGGAACGATTGGTCACTATGGCGCACACTGACCACCAGAGGGCAGATGCTCAACGTTGGAGCTGCCTCCTGGTGGTCAGTGCTCTCCCACAGGGGGAGCACTGCTCAGTCAGAAGCTGGGCTCACGGCTGGTGAGCGCAGCTGTGTCGGTGGGAGCCTCTCACACCACTGCAGCAGTCGGACATCCCCTCAGGGCTCCTGAACCGAGAAAGGGTGCAGGCCACTGGGTGTACGAATTTCATGCACTGAGTCTCCAGTATAGATAAATCAAATTTATCTTTTTATAGACTGTCTTATATGCCCAAAATAAATATTCTAGTAGCCAACAACATGGACTTTGAATTTCTAGTTTCCATGGCTTTCTATTACCTGTTTTGTACTAGCACTAGAGGAATGATGGTTGGTTGGTTGTTGGTAGCTCTCTCCACCCTGGTTAAAAACATAGTTTATACAGGGTTTGTGATAGGTACTATATGCAGCTTTAGGCATCCACTGGCAGGGTCTTGAATAGACCCCCCAAGAGTAAGGGTAGTACCAGCGCTACATTAAAGATTTTTGTAATGGCCCTTGCTGGTTTGCCTCACTAGATAGAGCATTGGCCTGTGAACTGAAGGGTCCCGGTTTTGATTCCTATCAAGGGCACATGACCAATTGCGGGCTCGATCCTGTTTGGGATGTGCAGGGGGCAGCTGATCAATGATTCTCTCTCATCACTGATGTTTCTCTCTCTCTCTCACTCTTCTTTTTCTCTCTGAAATCAATAAAAAATTAATTCAATTAAATTAAATACTTTGGCATGGCTCACTATGGTGAGCATTGTAAACCCAAGCACCTTTCAAGACTTAAGACTGAAAATGGCCTAGTAATAATCTTACCTAATAATAGACTAACATGTAAATTGACCATACCTCTGCTACACCACCAGCCAATCAGGAGTGATATGCAAATTAACAAAGATGGTGGTTAATTTGCATACACAGGCCAGGAGTGATTGGGGCAGGCATTCTGCCCCAGCCTCTCAGGGCCTCTGGGCAGCATTGGATGGTGGGGCTGGAGCAGAAAGAGGCAGCTCCTGGGCCTGAGCTGGAGTAGAAAGTCAGTGCCAGCAGCCAGGGAAAGGAAAGCCCATTCTTGCACAAATCTTCATGCATCGGACTCCCAGTTAGTATTATAAGGGTAATAACTTAACTTCATATTTTATGACTGCTCATTATTTCCCATTTCTCACAGAGGGCAATCTATATAAATACTCATTTTAAGTAGTCTTTTGTAGCAAAAATTAGATCTCTTTCATTTAAGTGAGCAATAATGACCTCCAATAATATATACTTTGTATCTTATTAAAATACAAAAGGAGTGTAATAGTTTCATCATAATTACATTTAATAATTATCATCTTAAGATAAATAATTTTTTTATTCTGGATTCAACCAACAAGCTTATTCTTTATTCAATAATTAATAAAGTAATATTATATTAAAAACAGAACATGAAAATGCAATACAAGTTTGCTTTGACCAAAAGATGAGGAATAGATCATAACTATATTACTTCAAAATTGGCACTCTTTCACAAAGGTTCAGAAAGTAATGGTCACAAACACAACTTACTTTACAAATTAATTCTTATCAATGGGCATTAGTAAACTAAAGCCAGAATGCTCTCTGGAAAACTGTTTGGTTCACTGTTAGCCACTCTGCTGTCCAGTAAAAGCTGCTGGCTGGGATATCTGAAGTACTCAGTTGGAAAGGAATGCCCTCACTGGCTAGCTTAATGTTTACTTACTATGTAAGTGATAGTCTTTATAAACTTGGCAAATGGAAATTTATTAGCAATTTTTCAGACAACCATGACTTCACTTGACACCTACCTTCTTTGACAAATACTTCTGTTTTGGGAAAATGTTGGTGACTCGAGGTTTGTGGTCCAGTGTTTCCCTGTTATCAGGTGCTTTCACTTTATATATCCTTACAAGCCAGTGTTCTGATGTAAAGGCCTCCTCCAAATGTTTGAATTTAATGTCCTTGTTTCCAATCTCAGCATTACGTGTTCGATCAAAACCTGGGGGTGTACGAAAATCCAGCTGCAAAAGTGACCATATTGGATGTTAACCATATTGGAAAACATTCAGTATTTGAATAGAAGGTAGTAAATGTTATCATCAGAGCAAAACTCTCTCCCTTTAAACTAGGAAAACATAATCAGAGTAATTTATATTGCAACAGTTCTCATGTACTGCTAACTAAATAGGAAAATATCAGGAAGAGAGAAACTAAATACATTAGAATCAGAATTTCACTGAATCCTTAAGAGTGGATAAAAACCTTGCAGGCAATAAAAAACGAACAAACAAACAAACAAAACCCCAGCAAACTGAAATCCCTCAAAGCCCCTTTTATAGGTGTACTAGAGGCCCGGTGCATGAAATTTAAGCATGGGGGGAGGAAGTGTTTCTCAGCCCTGCCTGCACATTCTCCAATCTGGGTCCCCTTGGGGGATGTCCTAAACTGGCAGTTGGACATCCCTCACAATCCAGGACTGCTGGCTCCTAACCACTTGCCTGCCTGCTCCTAACTGCTTCTGCCTGCCAACCTTATAACCCCCTAACCACTCCCCTGTTGGCCAGGTTGCCTCCAACTGCCTTGCCCTGCAGGACTGGTCACCCACAACTGACCTCCTTTGCCAGCCATCTTGTGATGATGTCGCATGAATGCATTGCACGACACTACCGAGGCTTTTATTAGATAAGACAGAACACACAGAAGGGACTTCTTTTCTGCTTCAGGTCTTACATTATCTATTCTCTCAGCTGTCAAGTTCTTCATTTAGCTATTTTGCATAGGTGGTTCCTTTCTATTCTTTGGTCTCAGCCCAAACACATTTCTTCAAGGAAGAATTTTCTTTTTTATATACTTAAAAGATATACTTTGACATAAAATTAGGTCAGTCATGAAAGTATAAGTTTATTAAAAAAAACAAAACACAACAACTTAATTTACTTTATATTACCAACTAGAGGCCTGGTGCACAGAAATGTGTGCATTCAGGGGGGTGGGGGTGTCCCCTCAGCCCAGTCTGTGCCCTCTTGTAGGCCAGGAGCCCTCTGAGGACGTCTGACTGATGACTTAGGCCTTAGTCGTGCCTCCCTCTGCTGGAGGCAACTGGCAGGCTGACTGGGGAATGGCGCTGGCTGGCAAGTGCCCAACCCCCCTCCCCCCGCCCAACTGCCATCCCCTCCCTCTGCCCGCTGGCACCCACCCTGGCTGGCCTGGTGCTGCCCACTCGCCAGCTCTGCCCCCCACTGACTGGTCGTTCCACTGTTCAGTCAATTTATTATACAGGATTAGTATTGACTTACAAAACCACCAAATATTTTCTTGAAATTGGTGGTAGAAAAGTTTCCTCTGTTGTTTTTCTTATCTTTTACTCTTCAGTAAAGTTTGCCTTTATTTCAAAAATTACCTGTGTCCTCCACCAGGATATAAGCTGCATGATAACCTTATCTTATTCAATGTGGCTTTATTTCCCAGTGTTATTTGTCAAATAAATGCACAAGCACACTACATCCTGAAAGCGGGAACTATAAATAAAGTTTAAAAGGGCAAACCAAGGGAGGATTTATGAGGAATTAATAAAGGAAAAACTGGGTGGAAGATTTTAAATTCTCAGGCTACATTTATGTTGACACAGAGCATAAGTGAATTCCACTTTAAAACAAAAACTAAATCTATTCTAATGAGGGAATTACTTGTTCATGTATATCTACATAATAAGTTATACTTCATATCTTAAACATATATAATTCCTGAGTAGGGAAGGCATCAAGATGAAGATATGGTGGAAAGCATGATTTAAAACAGCTGGTAAACTTTTGTTGTTAATAATCTTTACCATGGATATTTTTTCCACTGATTTTTAGAGGAGGGGGAAGGAGAGAAAAGGGTAAGGGAGGGATGGAGGAACGGGTAGGCAGGAGGGGAGAGAGAGAGATATGAGAGGGACACATTAACTGGTCTCCTGCACACCCCAGACTGGGCATTGAACCCGCAAACCAGGTACATCCCCTTGACTAGTAATTGAACCTGCAACCCTTCAGTGGGCGGGATGAAGCTCTAACCATTTAGCAACATTGTCCAGACAGTGCCTGTTGATCAACTTAAATGAGAGCAAGAAAACTTCTTTGCTACTATCATTATTGAAAAAAGAAACAAACCTTTGAATCATTTTCTGAAGTAGCTAATTTTTATGGCTTAAATGTTTCTTCCTTAATATGAGTTTAGAAACTAGGCAGTGGCCCTCAGAAATCAAAACACAAAAATCTAAGTCTAGTAGTAAAATTATCTACTTATTACAAGCCACCTGTAGAGTAATTCCAAATTGATAGTGATGAACATTATCTTGATTGCTAGTGTTTGTATAAAATTAAACAAGCAATTCTTCCTCTGCCTCCTAGTATCAACTTAACCAGAATGCAATATGAGATAAGCCAGTTTTACTGAAATCTTGGTGTGAAGGTTTTTAACTTTGTATTATAGTCATATGATCTAAGAGTCATAAAGAGCCTTACAAATGAAGTCATTAGTACAACCTCCATTATATACAGACAAGAAAAAAGTCCAGGAAGAATATGACTTGTCCAAGGATTACGTGACTTGACAGAACCAGCTCTAAAACTCAAGTATTATAACAGTAAGTCCAGTGTCTGTTCTTTTTGCCACAATAGCTTTGCAAATTCATTCATTTTCTGGACCCTTCATCTTTTGTACCACATCATTCTAATTTTCAAGTAAACTCTAACCTGGATAGTCTTAGCTATCTGTGGTAAAAAGAACAGGGATAGAATGAATATCTGAAATGTCCACATAATTCAACTCTTTAATTTCAGCCTCTCCCCCACCAAACACCAAAGTAATCTACTTAAGATCACACTGTTTTGCCCCGACCAGTGTTGCTCAATGGTTAGAGTACTGGCCCTTGGATTGAAGGGTCCGGGGTTTGATTCCTAGGGCATGTGTGGGAGGCAACTGATGGATATACTATGTGTGTGTGTCTCACTCTCCTTCCCTTCCACTCTCTCTAAAAATCAATGGAAAAAAATATCCTCAGGTGAGGATAAAACAATAAACAATGCAGTTTCCTAAGGTGGAAGAAAAATGCCTTCAAGCCAAGACCGGTTTGGATCAGTGGATAGAGCATCGGACTGCGGACTGAAGGGTCCCAGGTTCGATTCCGGCAAGGGCATGTACCTTGGCTGCGGGCACATCCCCAGTAGGGGGAGTGCAAGAGGCAGCTGATCAATGTCTCTCTCTCATTGATGTTTCTGACTTTCTATCCCTCTCCCTTCCGCTCTGTAAAAAATCAATAAAAATATATTTAAAAAAAAAAAAAAAGAAAAGAAAAATGCCTTCAAAAAGCATGAGGCCAAAAGGCAAGCAAAGGTTGGATTTGAGCCCAGTGTTAATTTTTTAGAAGGAAATCTCTGATCTAAAATTTTCACATTTAAGTTTTAGAAATCTAAATTTAATGTGAGGGAGCATGTTGGGAATTTTAGATAAGCACTTCTTTCTTTATAGCACAACCAAACATCATTATCCTGTTTTTAGAGGCAAACAAGACTACTTTTAAAATATCCCCTTTAAAAAAGATTATAGTAAAACTAATATAACTAACCTGCATTTCCCCAAATCGGTAATATGACATTTTATACATAAGGCAATTCAATAAAGTGGGGGATCCTGCTTTGTCTACACGGAATTCTCCTTGTGGGGTGAAATAGTCACTTTCCTAAAAAAAAAAAAGAAAGAAAGAAAGAAAGAAAGAAAGAAAGAAACCAGAAGTTTATGTCAGTTAAATTTACAGGTCCCTCTATTTCCCCATAAACCAGCTTTTAGGGTATATTCAGAAAGCCTTATTTAGTTACATATCAAAAAAATATTCTAACAGAGAATTAATTTATAAAAAAACCCCAAAATTATCATAAATGTTTTTAAAAGCTGAGTCTAGAAATCATTTATAAACAAGATTATCTAAGAAAACACAGAAAAAGAACAATACTATTTGTTGAAGAAAAGGCAATTAATCTTACCAGATTATAACCATGATATAAAAACCTCAATAATTCAAAAGAATGGTTCCAACACCATGATTTTAATACCAGGTAGATTCACTCTCTCCAAATGCCCCATCCTCACCCCCATTACTCATTTTCAGTTTACTTTAATTGGTCTTTATTTTTCCATAACTCTAAAATCAGTTCTTTAGTTGGGGGTTGGAGGAAGTGATTAGAAAACTCCTATAGTAATTTTACTGGGCTCTCATAAAATTTATAACATAACCTCTACAATGGCCAATTTGGCACTATAAATAGAAATTCCTAGTTTGAGAATTTACCCTACAAAGACACTTGTACATGGGCAAAGTAATGAATATAAAAGTTACTTACTGTACCACTGTTTATGTGACTAAAAACTGGAAACAACCTAAATGTCCGTCAATAGGGACAGGTTAAATAAATCATGAATGCATATATACAATGGAATACACTGTGTCAAAGTGAAAATAAAAATGAAAACAGCTCTCCATATTCTAATGTAGAAAAATTGCTAAGATATATTTTGGTACTATAACTGCTTGAATAAGAAGCATAAAAAATAGTGGGCTTTTTTTCTTTTCGGGGGGGGGGGGGGCGGTGGAGGTTGGTAAAGTTATTTCTGTATAGCCCTTTACATTTTACTTTTGAACCATGTGACTATTACCTACTCACAAACTTTAAAAATAATGAATATAAAAAGCATAGAAATTTAGAATTTCTATATAAATGTTCAAAGCATATATCTGAATCCATCACATCATAATTTAACACTGCTAAAGGAAAATCACATACTGAAAAATTAAATCAAGATTAGTGTAATACAAGGAAATATTTATTAATCAGTTTAGAGGAAATGTCACAGTATTTACATTTGAACAAAAAATGTGGGGCTTTACATGACATACATGCATAAATTCCCCCCAAAGGTTCTTTTATTCTGTATCAGTGGTGAATCTTAAATCTTTTGGGACTTCATCATTTAACCATTTGTATGCCATAATTGTCTATAGACGCAAGCGGCAGATCTTTTTAAATTAAATTCAAAATATCGTGTCAGTTCACTGGTTAAACCACTTGCTGGGTGCCCATCCTCTAAGAGCTCACAACCGAGTGGGAGAGATATGAGAGAATCTGCCTACAAAACAGGCTGTGTGTGATTCTGATGAGCACACAGGGATATATATCTCAGAGAAAAGCTTCCAGAGAGGGGACAAATCTGTAGTAGGGAAACTATCCCAGGAAAGAGATGAGTATAAACACCACGTGTTAGATGAGTCAAGGAAAGATACCACAGGGCAAGTTTCACGACAACTTGAAAGATGGACAGTAAAATAGACTGACAGAGTTGGGGGGAAAAGATGATAGAGGGATAAGAGGCCAGCAAAGAAAAGTGAAGTATTAAGGAGCTTGGGTTTTATACCATTACCTAATTGCAGAGATTATTATATACCAGCCACTAGGCTGAGGCTTCACCTACATTACTACAAAGTTTCAAAACAGCATTACAAATGAATTATTCCTGGCATTCCCATTAATAATAATCTGAGGCTGCCTTAATCACCATTATTCACCAGAACCTAGAACAAGACCAAGCGCTCAAAGCATATAATACTGATTGGTGAAAAATAACTTGTTTATAGCACCAAGCCGACAGTGGCAGGGTTTTAGTTCTAACTAATGTCTCTCTATGGTTTGAAGGCCCTTTTCCTTAACCACTGGAAGGCTTTTAAACTGTAAAGTGACATGATCAATGTCATGTAAGACTGGGAGAGGGAATTTAAGGACCTTCATCATTTAACCATTTGTATGCCATACGCGTCTATAGACCCAAGCGGTGGATAGCAATTTTAAGATCACTGTTCTATTTCAGGTTTGTGATCATAAGGATCAGTAACAGAGTGGAAACAGTGAAAATGGAAAGAAAGGTCAGAACTGCAAAGGCTGTGAAGGAGTCAAAGCAAAAGTCTTGACAAAAGATTGCTTTGGAGAACAGAAATATCAAGTTCAAATTTCAAAAGATTTTAAAATTGGGAAAATGCTTATAGTATCTTAATAGTAAATTCAGAGTGAAGAGTATAATGTGGGGAATAAAATAATGAAAACAAATACTATGCAATTAACAAGATAAAAGAATTACTTGGACCTGTGAGCTGTTTTAAAACACCTGAACTAACCGTTTCTTACCCGAATGTCTTTTGGATGTTCCCCTTCAGCTATCCTAACCATCCAGAGGAACTTGTTGATGTCATCACCAGAATAGCCAATAACCCCTCCAAAAATTACCAAAACATAATCTACATCCAGACTCCTCATGATTTTATAGGCTGCTGTTTCATTTGAAGACATAGCTTTTCCCACCTACAGAAAAAATGAGAATGTATATACTTAGCCCCACAATATGCTAAAGAAGAAATAAATGTACATTTTTACCTTATGAAGGAATATACCTCAGGAATCTGATTTACATGCAATTCTTTTTATAGAAGTGATCTGCTATGAATTCAACAAATTTACTGAGATTTAGAAGCACCTCACTCACAATAAGTAGGTATATAGCAGAAATGTCAAATCAGAATACATGTTTTAGTATTTTGCCAATTATTTCATGAAATTAACATTTTAGGTATAAAAGCAGGCAAGCTTAAAAGAAATAGGACTTCTCATTATCTCAAAGCCAGGTATGACTAGAAATCTAGCCAGAACAAATATACTCTTCTCTTCAGTCAACGAGTCATCTGATAATTAGCTACAACACTAGTACAAGTAAACTCATTTGGTTAATATCCGCTATTGATTTAAAATCTTAAAACAGAGATGTGATTAGCTGAATTTAGATAAATTAGTTAACAGAGTAAACAGTCCCTGAATACAGTGCACTTGTTTTACATATTTGGAAACAATTATCTTAATTTATAAAATGGAAAATACAAGTCAAATTTAGTATTTTAAAAGTTTAAGATTTTTGGGTTGGAAAAAATAAAAAAAAGTTTCAGATTTTGCCTAATTCTCATCATGAGATATCATGAGATCTACCAGAAATCAACTTACAATTCTGAATGATACTTAAATAAGTAAATATGCATAACCTGAATCCACTTTATAGAATGAATTGTATAAGGAGAAATTTTGAGAATTCTGCACGCAAAGAGAACATTCATCTACATTTATCCTTCTTAATTACAAGTGATGCCTGGTTGCTAAGTAATAAAAATTTATAACTTTGACCTGTTGTTTACTAAATTCTTACCAGTGCTATGTGGCTGTTATTCCAGGTATTATTATCCACCAAAGTAGTCCTATTAGCCATTCCAGCTATCTGATAGCCATAATCCCACCAAGACATCACTCGGGCATGTTCATCTGTATTTTGCCTTAGCCAAAAATAAGCTTCTCTAAAATCATCTAAGATATTCCTGGTGCTGAAAAAGAATCACAATATTCTTTTAAATGAGATATTATGTGAAGATAGTAACTTAAAATCTTGAGGTGTTCAATCATTGAATTAATCTCACATTTTAAGGGCGGTTTTTAAAAGCCTCAAAAAATGGGGGTTGAGGATATCAATGAAGAGCTAATGCTTTTTAAACTTTAATATGCATGCAAATCTCCTGGGTATCTTGTAAAAAAAAAAAAAAGATTCTGAATTAGTAGTTCTGGGGTGGGGCCTGATATTTTGCAAGCCTAACAAGCACTCAAATGAAGCAGAAGCTGGGGTGGCAATATATAAATGATCTCTTCTTCAATTTCAGCTGCATCATAATCACCTAGAGGGCTTATTAAATCAGAGATTGCTGAGCTTCACCTCTATGTTTCTGATTCAACAGGCTTTACACTGGGTCAAGAATTTGCATTTCTAACAGGCTTCCTGGTAATGATACTGCTGTATAGCAAGTCCTTGAATAACAATCCTTACGTTATCATGTCTCATCAAGGTTACAGGAATTAAACTTTTTCATTTAGCCAATGGTAAGGTTGGTTTCATTATATGTTGTTTTGTTTAGTCACAGAGCCCATCTGGGATGTTAAGTGAGAACTCATTGTATGTCCAAGGACCACATTTTGAGAAAAACTAATATATATGTTATGAATGCAAAGACATTCTGGACAAGAGCATGAAATACAATGATTACTACCCATATAAGGTGGGAGAGAAAGGCTGTAAGAAAAACACGGTAGATTCAAATGCAGAGCCTCACAAACATTCTATTTTTTAATTCTTAACCACTGAGACAAAAAAAAAAAAAAAAGGGACTGGTATAAAATCTTTCAATAGCCAAGTTATTTTCTTACCCATCATGATTGTAAGAGGCCAGGACCACACTTGGACTAGAATAGGCATTGCTTGTGACCCAGGTACAGTGGACAGCAAACATCATCAATAGCATCAGCATCAACATGGTGACAATGCTTTTTATATTAGGCCCTAGTCCCTCTTCAGTTTTTTCCTGTTCAGTTACATGTTTCCTCACTTTACCTGCCTGAAGATACAAAAAACTGGTTAGACAAATTCATTATTTCACTGGTTTCACTGAGATGTTCAAGAAAACTTGGGAGAATGTTAATCTGTCAATTTAATCCTTTAAGGAAAAAAAATGTATAACCATCAGGTGTTTTTGTGTGAGTAATAAGTTTTCTAAAAATTAGCAAGGTAGATTCTCAAATTAAATGTGAATGAGATGGTTTCCTGGAACTATACCCAAACCAAGAGCTGGTTACAGACCAAAATATCTCCAGTAGGAATCCGCTTTTAAACAGAGTATCCTTATGTTTTATGTATGTACAAAAGAGATAACCAAATGGCCTTATTCTGGCAAGCTTTCCTTTCAAAACCCAAATTCCTCATCTTAAAAACAAGACTGTCCAGCTATAATCTGGACCATGTAGCGTTTTAGTATAAGACAAAAAATGCATTATCAGAATCAATCTTCTAATTTCCAAATCCCCAAACAGACATATTAAAATTAAGATTACATTTTTTAAAACTATAACAGACAACCACCAAAAAACCAGAACAGAAAACTGAACTGAGTCATAAATTCTAAATTGCTGGCTAGTTAAGAAACCACAAAATAAATATAAACACAAAATATAAATACAAACACAAAAGTAGTTTATGTGCTATATTAAAACAAATCTGTATGAATTATATTGGGCCTATATAGTAAGGCAAGCTTTTCAAAGGTCATACTTAGCCTGGAAAATTTCATTGCTTATTGGTATTTAAAAACCTAGTTAATTTTCAAATGAAGTTTAGTATGTCATCCAAGAGAAGCGCTCTGATTCTTTTTGTTTATTTTTTTTCAGGTCAGTGTGGGAACACAGTCCCCCATAACACAAATTATGCAGTCAAGTTTCCTACATTTGGGGGAATTGCAGGGGCCAGCACATCCAGAGTACAGTGGATAAGCCCTGCCCTTGGGAAAACCACCTTCCTGATCATGGTACCTCCCCTGCCATGTAAGTATTAATGCTCTAATTCTTATGAGTCTTTTCTACATTTGCACCAAATATAACATTGCTCTTTACTAAACCTGACAGGTTAAAAGTAAAAGTAAATTACATGCCCTGGCTGGGTGGCTCGGTTCATTGGAGCGTCGTCCAGTACACTAAAATTAAATAAACAAGTAATAAAGAAATAAATTTTAAGTTTACATTGAACATGGACCTCAAAGATAAGTGTTTGTGCACATGTTTTCAATGGGGTTTAATAATGCTCAATGTTAGGTAACTTAGTGTAGCACTAAGTTTTTGCTCTCAAAAATAGAGGGATTTTAGATAAAACCTGACCAAAATGAAATGAGAATTCCTTTTCTGATTACATTCTATTTCCTTATTCTTACCTAGAAGATCAAGGAGGATTCAAAGTTTTAGGCAAACAGTAGAGACCAACTGGAAATGTCAGTTTGTCTAAATCCTGTTTAATCACATTTCTTAATATTAACAGTTCTTACTGTAGTAGAAAAATAAAGCACATAAAT
Source organism: Antrozous pallidus (assembly GCA_027563665.1). Lineage (NCBI taxonomy): Eukaryota > Metazoa > Chordata > Mammalia > Chiroptera > Vespertilionidae > Antrozous > Antrozous pallidus. Next base: position 49,328,461 of record CM050524.1, on the reverse strand, counting down.
TTTTTAAAGGCCTTACTTTAGATTTCCCACCTTATCATACAAATTTCCTGGGTTTCTTTTGTCATCCTCATCACTGCTGTCCTCCACAGGTGGGTTTTCCCTTTTCATGTCATCCCCCAAATAGTGCTCAAAAACATTAGAGAAGGCAATTGCAGACAGCATACAGACGACGGGAGTCAAAGTCAACATCAGTCGCACCATCACTCCAGCAAAGTAGACAGCGCTGATGGCATACAGAGCAACTGGAAAGACAAGCTCTCTTGTAACACTTCAGAAAAGAAAATGTTCGCAGGAGACTGAACTAAGTATTTCATAATTATAAACCAAATCTAAAAACAGACATCTCATGAAAGAGCTAATTGTTTTTAAATTGATAATGTCAACCAAATGATTTAATAGTCATATTTAGAAATTATAGCTAATGCTAACTAGACACTATATATTAACAGTTTAGAGAAATGTATCATGATTTAAATCTAATTATAGTAATTATAGTTATGGGAAATGAGACAAATTCATTGTCAATATCATCACATATTAGAAAATCTAGTTGATGGATCAAAACACATTTGAGGAATTACATTATCAGGCAGAGTAAGTTTATAGAATCAAATAAAGTCTGTGAAAAACTAATGCCAATAACTGGCATAAAGCTTGTCTAAAGTAAAAAATAGGATGAGGAGAATATAATTTATTAGCCCAAGGAGGAACTTGTTACTAGTAAGAGACTTTTAAAAAATTCAAAAGCATTTTCCAAAAACCAAAGCCTTCCACATAATGTGCTAACCACCAGGAAGGCTCTACCATTTCAGGCTGAAGGCTATATGAATTCATAAAGTCAATGAGTCATTTGAGCTCTTATTCTCAAGTGAGGTTAATTAAAATTTCCTCACTAAAAAATTAGACCATGTTCATAACTGTATATCTCAATAAATTTTACAAATGTGTCCACCTATGTAATTATCAATAATATCAAAATTGAGCCTCCTCAGAAGGATCTCTCATACCTCTTCCCAGTCAGTAACTGCTCTCCCCGCTCCCTGCCTATTAAAAAAAGTAATCACTATTTGGACTTTTAAAGCATTAAATTTCTTATTCTTGAACTTTATTTGTAAAATTATATAAAAATGTGTGTGTTTGTTTTTGTATTGGCTTTTTAGGTTAAACTATTCTTTTATTAATAGCTGTGTTGTGTTCCTTTGTAGGAATACATCGGAATTTTTCTATTCTACTCTAATAATCTTTGGAATGTTTCTAATTAGGGGCTATTATGAATAAAGTTGCATTATTAAACATGCACTCACTTCTCTTGGGTTTAGGATTACTGAGTCATGAGGTCGGCAATATGTTTAAGCTAAATCTTTTTGAATAATGAAATATTAACATGGCCTTTTCCAGAGGAACTAGTCTACATAAACAAGAAGAATGAGTGTCATCCTTTGGTTAGAACTCATGCAAGTGTTATTATTTTCCTCCTGAATTCATTCTGGAATAGTACTGTCAGTGTCACTCACGGTCCAAACTGCATTACTTGTATAAATTGAAGTCCTGGCACTACAGATTATTTTTGTGTATGTTGCCTTTTTTCAGTTCATTAGTTGAAAATTTAAACTATCAGTGAAAAGGGTGTTTGCTTAAAGGTGATTCTCATTGTATTACAAAATGTACTTTGCACTGAAATTTCGATGATGGTCACCCCTGCTGCAAACTTCTTTCTACTTAATCAGATCTAACTTAGAAAATTAAATCAAGACTACACTGTAAGCAAAGTTGTAATTCCCAATTCTTAGCCACAGATTATAATAACCTCCCAGAAAATGTAGTAAATTGAATAAAAATGTTATATATGAGTCCTAAATTAAAAGTTAATAAAATACATATAATACAAATTCACTGGGTTTTTCTTTTTTTTTATGCAAGAAATTTATCTTGATGATGTAATCATGCAAAGAATAAAACTTTAAAGTGAAGAAATGTCAGTAATAAAAATCATTGTTCTAAAGCTATTTATTAAAAATCTCTTACCAAACACTCTTTCATCGTTGATATTTTTAATGCAGAACCATAGGCCTGCTGGGAAGGTACACACAAGAATATGCAGATCAAAGAAGAAAGACACCCAAGTCGTAGGTTGATGCTCAGACACTGATGCAATAATTGGAATATGTATTTTTGCATACCTAGTATTTAAAAAAGTTAATACTAAAATTAAAATTAAATCCTTTATCTCACTCATAAGTATAGTCCAACATAATCTGTTGTATTAGATATTAATCTGGTCCACATTGATAAAACAAACTAATATGTCATCCCTAAAATTAGAAGAATTATCTAAGGCTAGTTATATTATAAAAGTGTTGACTCTGACTTTTAATACAAAAATTTTTTCTCAAACAGGAATTTGTTTTGCATTTTAACTTAGCACCTCCTACATCTCACTACATTTTAGACTTACTATTACTAGCAGAAATAAGATATCATATTGCCACAATACTTTTCTTAGCAAGGCAATGAGAGAAATAGAAAGGACAGGACAAATTATTCCTGAAATGCCCTGAGATTCCAAAGTAGTCCATTAAAGTTTAGAAAGAATAAATATTACTGATAAAAATTACTAGACATTTTCCTCAAACTCTTTGGTGTCCACTGGCTAATCTTTTCAATTATGCGTCCAAATGTTAGTTTCAATCATTAGTATACTGTCTATTTGCTTATGCCCTTCAGACCTTCTGGTGTCACAGCAATGGGAAAGCCCATTCAGTAACTGTGGTAAGTTTTTATTGGGCCATTTAGAGAGTAGCGAAGAAGACAGCACAGTGGGAACAGAGAAGACAGGTAAGTTATAATCAACAGACATTTTCTCAAACTTAGGAAAACAAACACATCTTACTGAACTAGTGTCTAAAATTAACTTTAAGCTATTTCATTTTATTTTTTTATTTTATATATATATATATATTTTATTGATTTTTTACAGAGAGAAAGGGAGAGAGATAGAAAGTCAGAAACATCAATGAGAGAGAAACATCGATCAGCTGCCTCCTGCACACCCTCTACTGGGGATGTGCCCACAACCAAGGTACATGTGCCCTTGACCGGAACTGAACTCGGGACCTTTCAGTCCGCAGGCTGATGCTTTATCCACTGAGCCAAACCGGTTTCGGCAGCTATTTCATTTTATAATAGCACTCTTAAAAGCACACAAATATTCTGTAGTAAATGTAATAAAAATAACAAGAAACTGTGTGGCATTAAAAAACATTAAATTTTTTCTTCACATCTACAGTATATGAGCCTTAATGATTAAAAAGTAAATACTAAACGATGGAAACTTTGAATACATTGGTAAAAATAAAAATCAATCATTAAAACTGCACAAATGTTACCTGAAATGTTTTGATAACACTAAAATAAGGAGTTGTCCATGCAGAATCAAAATATATGTCATGCATATCATACTAAAGGTGCATTCCAAGCAGGTATTATAACAAAGAAAAAATATAAGGGATTCAAATAAACAGTTACTAAACTAGTATATGTTAGATACTTTCAAAATGTTACCCAACTAATGGCAATGCTGACAATATAAGAACGGGGGGGGGGGGGGGGGGGGGAGGACCATTTTAATGAGAGCAAATAACGTATATGTACTTACCCAGTGTCCCACAAGGAATAAAACCTGCCACTCCATGGTGCAATGTAACCTTAAAAGGAAAAACGTAGAGGCAATTAATCTGCCTTTTTAAATTGTTTTTGTTTGTTTTATATTTACTGATTATTTTTTAAAAATTAATAAATCTTTATTGTTCAGATTATTACAATTATTCCTCTTTTTTTCCCCATAGCTCCCCTCCACTCAGTTACCACCCCTCCCACTACCCTTACACCCTTCCCCACTGTCCTCATCCATAGGTGTACGATTTTTGTCCAGTCTCTTCCTGCACTCCTCACACCCCTTCTCCATCCCCGAGAATTGTCGTTCCACTCTCTTTCTATGCCCCTGATTCTATTAAATTCACCAGTTTATTCTGTTCATCAGATTTTTTATTCACTTCATTTTTAGATTCACGTGTTGATAGATATGTATTTGTTGTTCATAATTTTTATCTTTACCCTTTTCTTCCTCCTCTTCTGAAAGAATATCTTTCAGCATTTCATATATAATACTGGTTTGGTGGTGATGAACTCCTTTAGCTTTTTTTTATCTGTGAAACTCTTTACCTAACCTTCAATTCTGAATGACAGCTTTGCTGGGTAGAGTAATCTTGGTTGAAGGTTCTTGCTATTCATCACTTTGAATATTTCTTGTCACTCCTGTCTGGTCTGCATAATTTCTGTTGAGAAATTAGCTGACAGTCGTATGGATGCTCTCTTGTAGGTAAATTAACTATTTTTATTTTTCTCTTGCTGCTTTTAATATTCTTTGTCTTTTGTGCTTGGCATTTTAATTATGATGGGTCTTGGTGTGGTATTTGGATTCCTTTTGTTTGGGGTTCTGTGCGCTTCCTGGATTTGTAAGTCTATTTCTTTCACCAGGTGGGGGAAGTTTTCTGTCATTATTTCTTCAAATAGGTTTTCAGTATCTTGCTCTCTACCTTCTTCTGGCACCCCCATAATTTTGGGGGTTGGTACGCTTACAGTTGTCACAGAGGCTCCTTACACTATCTTCATATTTTTTTTACTTATTTTTTCTTTTATCTTTCCCAGTTGAGTGTTGCTTCTTTGTATTTCAAATCTTTGACTTGATTCTTATGATCCTCTAGTCTGCTGTTAGATCTCTGTATAATATTTTTTATTTCAGTCAGCATAGGCTTAATTTCTAATTTTTTCTTTTTCATAACTTTGAGGGTCTCACTAAATTTATCGGCCTTTTCTAGAAAATTCTTGAAAAACCTTCTAACTGTAGTTTTGAACTCTATATCCAGTCATTTGCTTTCCTCCATTTCTTTCATTTGTGATCTGTTTCTCTGTCTCACATTTTCGCTGCTTCAGAGTGGCTTTGTGTGCTAGGTATCCTACAGGGTCCAGTGGCTCAGCTTCCCCAGTAACTTTTGTGGGGTGTGTGCAACAGTCTTGTTGTAGTTAAGCCTTGATTGTTGTTGGTACCACTGGGAGGAATTGACCTCCAGGCCAATTGGCTGTGAGGATCAACTGTGTCTACGCTGGGAGAACTTCTGTGCTGGAGACACCCTTATGAGACAAGACTTGCAAGAGCCTCTGTGCTCAGCTTGGATGGGGCGGAGTCTCAGGGCAGATCAGACAGCATTGGTTTCCTATCAGCCCTGCCCTAATAGGCCCCTGTGTCTCAGTGTCCCATGGTAATCGCTGCAAGCACCTCTGAGAGAAAGCCGCCCTCGAGTTCTGGCTGCTGCCAGATAGTCCAGTTTCTCCCCGAATGAGTCTGGGTCCCCAGAGTCTTGCCTGGAACTGAAGTTCAGTGCAGTCGGAAGCTTTTATCTTCCTCCTGCTTAAGAAAGCCAGTCGTGTATTCAGTTGCCTGCCGTTCCTGCGTGCACACGCCTCGGTACCCCTGCCTTCTGAGTCTCAGTGTGCTTTTCTATTTCCTTCTAGCTGTAGAATTTCCACTCAGCCAGCCTTCCTGTGGTTCTGGATGATGTTCATTTTGTCCTTTAGTTGTAGTTTTGAAATTGTTGTGCAAGGCAGCAGTTTAGATGTTTACCTATGCCACCATCTTAGTTTCCTCTATTTACTGATTTTTCAGTTTTAATTTATAGGTGACAACATTATTTCATAGGGCTGGCAATCAGATAAAATGTTAATGTGATCAAAGAAAAACAAATATCCGTGGAGATTACATTTCCAGAGAAACACAATAAGTGGACAGATGAAATTGTAGGAAGTTTTCCAATTCTCCCATACACTTCAATTTGACTAGTAAAACAAAGCTAAGATAGCAAAAAATCACTGGATAATATTTAAAAATGGGGGTGGGTGGTGGTGTCTAGATTATCTAATATAATATGCCCAATTTAGACCAATTATAAAAATGATTTTAATCATTCATGTCTTTTTGTCTCTGGTCAATTAATTCTTCATGATTTTATGAACTAGGCTGATAGATTAATTTAACAGATGGAATACCTTTAGAAAGACTTTGACTTGTTCTAGGAACTAGTGAAGTTAGGTTCACAAAGTAACTTAGAATCCAGAAGCATACTGAAACTAATAAGCAGACTGTTTAAAAGTAGGACAGAGAACATATGCACACAAGAGGGCAAGCATGCAGAAGATTAACAATGGAAGCTTTGAATTTTATACAACTTGGGACTATTCATCTATCAAGAGGATACTTGAAAGTAGATTTATCAGATCTTGAAACACCAAAATTAAGATACTACTAAAACAATTACAAATTGTAGTGCTATGCAGATTTTAGAAACTTTGACTATTATTTTTATATTGTTTATTCAGAATGCAACCATAATATTTGACACTGCAGGATAAATGGAATATGCACAAAATTTTTAAGTAATTACTTTTTATAACAAATTAGAGACAAGATTCAAATCCTATGAATGATGACACCTACCTGTATAAGTCAAATAGATGACACTAAGGAACACAGCACCTGCAGCTACTGATACACCCAAAAAGAAAAGGGTCTGGAACTCTTGTTTGGTTAACCGATCTCTCAGATACTGCAAGAAAGCATAAGCTTGCAGCAGTGCAAACACACCTAAAGAAAAAGTCAGATAAGAGATTCTTAAACACCCTGTACCATTCATAACAAAGACTAGCCATTTCATCTAACCAACATTTTCTTTGTCAAATGACAACCAAATAATAACCCCCAAAATTCTGCTACACATTTTTTTAAAAATCAGACTCTCCATACATAGACCAAGAAATAAAAATCCCATTTCAACAACTAGAGCCTTTTTTAGCACATTAAATTTCCTCCTCTGTCCCATATTTTAGTGACATGTTTTCTAGGGGGGAAAAATAGAAATGTCATTTAAAAAAATCCTAAAATTTACTGAAGGAAGAAATTACTTGGATCAGGTAAATCCTGATGATATATAGTTATCATTTATAGCTGAGTGATTGCATGTGACCTTAATTACACATTTATATAAGATTCTAAATTAGTATATATGAAAGTGAGTACTAAGATAAAATTAAAGCAGTAACAATGAAAAGCATTTATTGCCAAAATGTGCAAAACACAACACAAACCACCAGGTGTAAAACAAAACAAAGACATGAGAGCCCTCACCCTTCTGGGACATTATTTTTCTTTTTAAAAAATTTACTCATAGGGGTTATTTTTTAAAGTTAATTTTAGAATGATTAAATGTGTACTACCAATTATTTAAAGAAATATAATGATGCATATGCATAGAGTCAGTTGATTGTGTATCTACACAGACATTGCTATAAATGATTGCATGCAACACTGAATTTTTTTTTCAAATTACTACTTGGTAATTTTATAACATCACATTATAAATGTAAGTAAAACTATTTCACAGATTTGAAAGTGCTATATAATAGTAAGTTGTGGGTTCTTAATTTTGGGGGTTTATGTGTCCCCCCTACCCCCCAATTCTCACCAAGAATGTGATGATAAAAGTTATGGAACATCACCTCAGAAAGTTAAATATACTGAATTTATAAAATGTTACAAGTAAAACAAATACCCACAGCCTTCATATAAGTCTTTGACCATGGGCCTCTCGTTGAGAAGCTCTGATAAAGTTTTATTCATAGATCCTCCATTTTTATTAATTGTGACCCAGGTTAATAATGGCAAAGAACTCTGCTTATATAGAGGAGAAATTATATGACTTTTTAATCAATATAAAACCCATTAATTCCATTTAGTAGATACAGATGAAATATTTTAATAAGAGGCAATGAACATATAAATGAAAAGTTGCATTTAAATGTCCTGAAATGGAAACTCTGGTACAATAACTCAGTATACAAATACCACTTAATATTAGTTTATATAAAGCAATTATTATTAAGTGCCTGCAAATAGCATCGATGGTGCCAAAAAAAGATGTTTTGTCTTTTCAAAACAGCAATGAGAGGGAAGACAGACACTTTTGGGAACACAATAGCAGAATGTTTCAATAAAACTATGGTATTTTCATTTTACAATGTCTTAGAACCAATATGATGAAAAGTAAAACAAAAAAGAAAAACCACTTTATTCTCTTGAAGGTTGGCTAGACACACATTCATACATTCTTTAGAAGAAGGAAAATAAGTATTTTCTCATACCTGCAGCTGCCATGTGTTCACTTGTTCTGATTGGCTGGAATCCCACAAAGGGTATTTGCATGGATAATATTAAACCCACAATGTAGAAAGTGCTATATGCTAAAAAGACAAAATAGGAAACAAGGCAATTTACCACTATCATAAGTACTTCAAACATAAATGGATAAATAACTCATTTCCTTTTAGCAAAGTTTTAACTGAACTTATTTTAAGAATAGAACCTTGAAGTGACTTCTGATGGTTAATCATACATTATAAATCATGGAAATTCTTTCTGCCATTTAAAAAACTATTTTTTAAGTACTTGATTTCTGCAAACAATAATTTAGAACAGGTTAGGAGATAACTGGTGCTGCTTTCTTCTCCCCCAAATGGAATCAAACTTTTTTCAATCTATCATTAATAACCATTGACACAACCCAAAAAGCTACAGAATATATAAAACATTCCTATTGCCATTAACCCAAAGTATGCATGACCTAGTGAATACTTAACATAATCATCGTATATAAGTAGTTGCCATTATCTCAAAAGCTCAAGTATTTCACTTAAAAAAAAAAATCCGCACCCAAGGATATGTTTTTAATTTTTAGAGAGAAATATGGATGTGAAAGAGATGTATTAGTTGCCTCCCGTATGCACCCCTACCAGAGATGGAACCTGAAACCCAGGTATCAAACCTAACTGGGAATGAAACCCACAACCTTTTGATTTATGGGAGGATACTCCAACCAACTGAGACCCACTTGGCCAGGGATCATGCCTTTTTTATAGTGTCCTACCACTCTTTGTACAGTACTTAAAAGTAAAAGTCTGTCTACCAGGTTTTCTGTAATTAAAGAAGAAAAGGGCTTTGTACATGAAGTCCAGCCATACAACAGACTAGTAACTGAATTAGGGTTTAATAAAGGAAGTTTGTTTGCTTTTGGCATTAAATATATTTAATATTCTTGGCTTATATCAACCTAAAAGTATAGAAAAATTTGGGAGGGGATACAATTTGTATAATAGACTTGTTTTGCAATTAGGTGTTCACAGACCACTTTTAGATAAGTTGATTACAGAGAAAGTTACTATTTGAAATCACTGCAATAAAATATTTAGAAATGAAAATAAAACCCATCTGAATTAAGTTAATTGAAATTTATTCCGTTTATAAAGCTTATGTCATTTTATGAAATATAGTCAATATTTAGTTGTTGGCAAATATAGTACTCTATTAGGAAAAAACACCTGGGGGTATATTTAGGAAGAGAACTGTTATAGCATACATATCAGTATGCTACACATGTACAGCACACAGCACATACTTCCCTTCATCCAACTTACTTAAGAAAATTTATTTGCTTAAAAAAACAACCCCATCTAAAGAAAGTAAATTATGGGCTCATGATTCAAATGTCAAGATGTCTCCCAAGCTGTCTGTTAAGAGATGACTGTAGTGTTAAGAAAAGGATAAGAAGTTTAAGTAAATTTAATAGAAAGGACCAATGTATATGAATAAAGTTCCTAATGACCTCAAGCTAATGGGAAACTGGTTGTCTAGGAGACTGTAGAAGTAATCCACCCAATAATATATTTTTCAGATATATTCATGGTGGAATGGAATTACCCTCAATGAAGTACTTGAACACAAATGCAATAAAAGTGAAGTATCTAAAAATGTCTATATCATAAGACTTGAACTCTCAATCTATTTGGTTGGTGAGTTTTCTAATATTAATGTTTCATTTACAAATTAGTCTTTTATAAATGTCCTGACAGAGAGTCAGAGGCAGAATCAGGAAGAAAAAAATTAGCGAAGGCATTATTTAATTTTGAACAACTACTTAACAACAGAAGTTTCAATTTCTCACTACAGAATGAGGGGTTTAAACAAGAAAATTTGTTGATTCCCCCTAACAATAACCTACAATTCCATGATCAACAGGCCATTTAAACACCTAGATCTGGGAAGTCAAACCCTAGACAAATACCGAACACAAAAAAATCACAACTAGAAAAGCTAGGCTTGAAAAACCTTATGTCACTTATGTGTTTTAATTATACTTAAGTGCACTTACATCCAAACACCACAATCACCTCTGAGGCTTGATTTCTCTTTTCTATAAACATAAATGAGCCCTAAATATTATAACTGTCATAAATTTGGATTAAATATGATAAATGGCACATGTTGAATGAAAAGAAAAACTTTTTTAAAAGTTGAGGTGAAATACATATATAATCATTTTAAAGTGATCAATTCATGTGCATTTAATACATCCTTAATGTATTAAGTAAGATTTTCTTTGTAAAAAAAAAGAAAACCACATACTCATTAGGCAGTTGCTTCTCAGTCTCCCCAGCCCAGGCTAGCCCAAGGCTTGTTCTTAATTGCAAAGGTAATGCTTTTTGTTATTGTTGTTTAAAATATGAACGCCTCTAGTTCATTTACTTCCCGCTAAGTCACATTTTCCAGAAACAATCACTAAAAGGTATGGCATGGTGGACACAGAAACATGTTCCTATTATCTCTATTCAAATGGAAGTATACTGTGCTTGGCAGTGTAAAAGTTTCAGCAATCACTTGCTTGGAAACCACTGATGAAGTTTCCTCAAGCATTTGCTCAAGTTTATTTCCAGGCATATTCAAAAAGAAAAGAATAAGCCTGGTAACACTCTCAATTAGTGGTTTTATGCAACGCTGCAGACATTTATTGTTACTACTAAGGAAAAAAAGACTTCATGCAGAGCAGAATAACTAGGGTTCAAGTTAATTCTAAGAGTGATGGAGATGAGTTCAAGGAAAAGAATTCAATGTCTGCAAACAAAAACATGTTTTTACCTAGGCTTTGTACAATAGCATTTAACAGTGGGTTTAAAAATTACTTCTATAATTTATTCAAATATTAACCTTACATCCATTATGGTCAAGACTGTCTAAAATGACAAAATCCTCTTAAGAGCAATCCCATTCTCTAAGAGACATCTAATTGAGAAAATCAGATGTACACAAATAACCACATATAGTGAAGGAAATACATGTGAGATTGGTGAAAAAAACCTGGCCCTATAAACACTTGAATGAAGACGATATCACATCTTTAGCAACATCAATACCATTTCTGACACTGTTTTCAGAAGACCTCAATAACACAACCCATAACAATAGCAATCACTCACCACTCAATTTGTCCTACAAATTCTATAGGAAACTTAAACAAGCGACTATCCACATATATTATAACTTTCTACCTACCCACCCATGTTAACCGACTTTTCTTACCCTTTCAACCAGAAGAACAAAGTTTTCCACCAAGCAGTGCGTTCTATGGAAATGTACACCAGTAATGTTGTAAATCACTTATTACATCATGAAAATGTTACCACACTGCCATCCTGTGGAAGCACTTGCATTCACGACTGAGGATCACACTTCTGATGTGTTAGGGCAGTGGTCGGCAAACTCATCAGTCAACAGAGCCAAATATCAACAGTACAACAATTGAAATTTCTTTTGAGAGCCAAATTTTTTAAACTTAAACTTCTTCTAATGCCACTTCTTCAAAATAGACTCGCCCAGGCCGTGGTATTTTGTGGAAGAGCCACACTCAAGGGGCCAAAGAGCCACATGTGGCTCGCGAGCCACAGTTTGCCGAACACTGTGTTAGAGGAATTCAAGAAAAAAATTACCCTTCAAAAGTTATAGACAAAATATCATTATTTTTAACAACAACAAAACAAACAAATAAATCCCAAAAATTCCTCTTTGATTTGGGACAACTAATCTTCTAAACAGAGCCACAATATCCTTCACTCTTGAAGTACTCTTTTTTTAATACAAGGATAGGGGTTGGATCAGATTGAGCCGGAACAAAATAAACCATTGCCCTTGACTTACACAACTGAGTTGTTCTATAAGATAAAAGGCACTGAAAGGCCTAATCCAAGTTCCTTTGAAATTTTAAGTTTTCAAGAAGTTCCTGATGTTCCCCAAACTAACATGTAACTTTTCTGTGGCAAAGCATTACAGCTTGTGATGGCTAATACAGCCCTTCCTTCTGGCTGTTCCTGAATTATATCCTTACAATAAATCAGTAATCTAATAAGTATTTCTCTGAGTTGTCATTCTAACAAATTAATCAAAACTAAGCAGGAGGCTGTGAGAACCTCTAGTTTGCACCCATTCTGTCAGAAGTTCAGGTGATAACCTGAACTTGAGATTGGCTTTAGAAGGTGAGGCAGTTATGGGGCTGAGCTCTTAAACGGTGACATCGAATGACATCTATGGGTAAATGGTGTCAAAATTGAGCTGAATGGTATGACACCCAGCTAAGTGTCAGAGAATTGTTTATAACACAAAACAGGGAATAGCCAGACAAGACAGAAAGAGTTCCAGAGGATGACAGAGGTAAAGATTAGGGGAATAAAATCCCTAGTGAACCAATTTGCTTGAATTTCATAAAAAATAATTTCATAGAATTAGACAAACTAAATTCTAGCTCTTCTTGCTTTTATATCCTAGAATTCTTACAAGCAATTTTTAAAGTTTGTTGTTGTGTAAGTTAATCTATTACTAAATATGTTTTGCTTACAGCTGCCAAGTATAAATACGATTCCTAAAGTTTATGGCTTTACTTTCAATTCACTCAATACTGAAATTCACTCAATTTCTTTATTCACAAGCTATATAATCTTAGAATAATTTGTGCAAAATTAACACTTCATTCATTTAATGATGATTCCTAGCAAATGTTACCATAAAAATATCTTTTAGGTATAACATAAAAAGTGATTTTTAAGAAATATATTTTATTTGACTTCAGAAAGGAGGAGAGAGAAAGAAGAGAAACATCAATGATAAGAGAGAATATCTGATTGCCTGCCTCCTGCACAACCCCCACTGGGGATCAATCCCACAACCCAGGCATGCACCCTGACTGGGAATCGAACCGTGACTTTCCTTGTCATAGGTAGACGCTCAACCACTGAGCTACCACAGCTGGGCTAAAAAGACAATTTTTTACTCTCCTTACTCAAATTAACTCACTAGAGAAAACATGGACAATAACAAACAAGCTGCTTCAGTAACATTTAAAAACCATTTATCAATACGATTAATTTCTTCCTTCTTAAATTATCATTCTAATTTAGTTAATGAGACACATAAACCATAAGGAGAAAAATTCATATTTCGATAAATGAAAAAGCAGGTCTAATTCATTCTGAATTTAATACATGCTCATTGTAGAAAATTTAGAAAGTAGAAAAAAATATGAAGAAAATCACTAGTAATCCTTGCTATGTTTTTTGTCAACATTTTTCTATATCATTATATACTAAAACAGATTGTATTTAATGGCACCATAATACTTTATAATATGACAACACTACATTTTAAGTGTAATTTATAAATTATAATTTTCCTATTGGCCATTTAAGCTATTTTCACAATTATACATAACACCGCAGTGAACATCCTAAATGACTTCATATCTTTAATAACATATTCTTATGACATAAAGTGTGATAAACCTTTATCAAATTAGAAAAGTTAAAATCATCTTACATTCTACAGTGTTAAGTGATACCTGTAAAACCAGTCTTTCTATAAATGCAAAATAAAGCCTATCTATTCTTCCTTTGTGTGAAAACATCAGAATCCTATTTGTAACGTAATTTTGTAAAATTTATTTCCCAATTCAACAAGTCCAAACTATATCTTCACAAAATAACTTAACTTTATAATCAGACCTCAATTTCATCGAGTAGATAGGCTTTGATCTCAGCTTTCCTTACACCTTGGCTTCCCACTCCTACCATACACATCCACATTACTACCCCTGCTTCTCCTTTTCCACATGAACAAATTAAGTTTTCCTTGGCTTAATTACCTGAGTATAAAGACACGTGCAAATTTAACTCAAAGGAAAACTATATTTTTTCTGTAATTATTTCAAACTAAAGGCTAGGTGCACGAAATCCGTGCACTGGGGGCGGGAAATGTCCCTTAGCCCAGCCTGCACCCTCTCCAATCTGGGACCCCTCGAGGGATGTCTGACTGCCCGTTTAGGCCCGATCCTGGTAGGGCCTAAATGGGCAGCTGGACATCTTTCTCACAATCCAGGACTGCTGGCTCCAAACTGCTCGACCCCCTGCCCCTACCTGCTTCTGCCTGCCAGCCTGATCACCCACTAACCACTACCCTGCCAGCCTAATTGATGTTTAACTGCTCCCCTGCCAGCCTGTTTGACCCCAACTGCCCTCCCTGCTGGCCTGATCGCCCACAACTGCCCTCCCTTGCAGGGCCTGGAACCTCCCAATGGCTCTCCCCTGCTGGCCATTTTGTGGTGGCCATCTTGTGTCCACATGGAGGCAGGATCTTTGACTACATGGGGGCAGCCCTCTTGTGTGTTGGAGTGATGATCAATCTTCAAATTACTCTTTTATTAGATAAGATAGAGGCCTGGTGCATGGGTGGGGCTCAGCTGGTTTGCCCTGAAGTATGTCCCAGTTAAGGGTGGGGGTTCCTTTGGGGTGAGGGGGGGCCTGGGCCAGAGGCCTGTGGAGGTTTGCAGGCTGGCCACACACCCCCAGCAACCCAAGCTGAGGCCCTGGGATCTGGGATTAATCTATGTCTACAATAGAAACTTTGTAGTCTGGAGTGGAGCCAAGCCTTCTGCTTGCTCCGTGGTGGCAGCCATTTGTTTGAAATTTGTAGCCTAGAGTGGAGGCCTAGGCTGGCAATGGCAGGCTGAAAGCTTAGCTTCCTCCATTGCCAGGGAAACCAAAGCCTCTGCTCTCTCCAGCTCAGTGGCTGCCACCATTTCTGTATCTTTTATAATTGAAACTTTGTAACATTGAGTGGAGGCCTAGGCAGGCAACGAAAGCTTGGCTTCCTCTGTTGCCGGGGAAACCTAAGCCTTCCTCCTGCTCTCAGTGGCAGCAGCTATCTTGGTTGGGGTTTATTTGCATAATCTGCTCCTGACTGGCTGGTGGGCATGGCTGTGGATGCAGCTTGTGTGTGAGGAAGGTACAGTCAAATTTGCATCTTACTCTTTTATTAGATAGGATAATTCATTTTACTCCACTTAATTTGGTAATTAGAACCCAATCAAACTTTCAGTTAATATGATTATGAGTTTGCCATCTAGAAATCCTTTTTTATCTAAATATTTCTGGTCATGAGGAGGAATAACTATAGACCAAGGATGTTGTGTGTTAAAAATCAGAGGACAACTCTAGCCGGTTTGGCTTGGTGGATAGAACATCAGCCTGTGGACTGAAGGGTCCCAGGTTTGATTTCAGTCTAGGGCATGTACCTTGGTTGCGGGCACATCCCCAGTAGGGGGTGTGCAGGAGGCAATTGATCGATGTTTCTAACTCTCTCTCCCTTCCTCTCTGTAAAAAAATCAATAAAATATATATTTTTTTAAAAATCAGAGGACAAACTATATACAAACACTTGGTAATGCTTCCATATTTTTTCAAGACCATTAAGTAAGGTTAAATTTAACTTAAATCCTTATATACTCAGGATGAAGGAAGAGAAACATTTGTTCTGTGCCATCACTTCCTATCCATTTAAAAGTTAACTCTTGAAAAAGTATAAAAACAACCTAAAACACTCTTATTTACATGTGTGGAGTAAGAGAGAGAAGGAAGGAGGAGGTTGTGGTAGAGAATTTGAACACTATGAAATTATCTGAGACATTTACCAATATAATTTTATACACATATCTAACTTCCCTAAACCATTTTCTCTTCCCTCTGAAAAAACTCTCAAGAGCCAGTATTAACACCATGCTTTTCTAAGCCACCAAATAAAGGTTTTGTCTCAATTCTCATGCTACTGCATCTTAGTGCTAACACTCCAGAGGAGCTGAACACTGCTCATGTTTTAAACTTTTATTTGACCTTCCATTTGACCTCTTCATCAATGTTCCTTATTTGACTATCTTTGACTTTCCCTTTGGCTCTCCCCCTCTTCCTAATTCATGTGCATTTCACAAAAGTGTACCCTTCAATCTTCTTTCCACTGAATTCCTCTTATAATTTTTAGGACCCCAAAATTTCTTAATTAAACAAACCCTAACCATAACCCTCCCTTAACCAACCATTTAATCTAAACACTTTTTTTCCTTCTGTAGTTCTAAAAAAAAAGCTGAAAAGTACAGTTTAATCTAGAATTCTCCTTTCTAGATACCAATAACTAGTTCTGATGTTTTCAGGGTAGAAAGACCTAATAGGTTGATGTATTTCAACTCTAAGGTATTTATTTATATAGTAGGCACATAGTTAAAGTGATTGTTAGCATTATGGGCTGTGGAGACAAAAACCTAAGTTCTATTACTAGCTACAAAATCTTCAGGAAATTATGGTATCTTGTTTCAATGTCTGTAGAATAAAGATAGTAACAATACCTACCCACAAAGTGTGTTTATGAAGATTAATGAGTTAAATTCATGTAAAGAACTTAGGATAGTTGTGATGAATAATAAGAACTAAACATCTATTAATTATGCCAAGGGGTGGTTGTTAGAAGGCTCACTGAAATGTTTATAAATACACTGAAAATTTTTTTATAATTGATATAATGCTCAGTAAATTTCACCTTTTTAAAATATACCACTGGTTTTATTATATTCACAAAGTTGTATACTATCATCACTACCTATTTCCAGAACCTGTCTTCATCCCATAAACAAATACCATACCCATTCAATCATCCCTCCACTCCCTAAGCCCCTGGGAACCACTAAATCTACTTTCTCTCTCTGGATTTGCCTATTCTGGACCTAGTAGTGGAATTATTGGATCATATGATAACTCTGTGATTAAGTTTTTGAGGAACTGCCACACTACTAGGGTTTTTAATCATGCCAATAAACTTTTATATCTTTGTTATTGTTTTCCAAAAATATTATAATTAAATTGTATTATTTTACTGAGATAATGGTTTTGATCACAACTTCTCTGATTTATTTAACCCGTAAGAGTTTTCTGTCTCTATTAGAGAAAATGACTCTAAGACTTGAGACACCGTCATGATTACTAAGCATCTAATTCAAGAATGGTTTAAAACCTGTAGACTAATTGAAGATTAGCTATGGTCTGAATGTTTGTGTCCCACCACCGATTCATATATTGAAAACCTAATGCCCAAGATTTCCAATATATGAAGGCATTAGAAGGTGGGAGGTGATTATGGCAGGAAGGTTCCAGGGATTAGTGCCCTTTTGATAGAGGCCCTCAGAGAGAGAGCACATCCTTTCACCACGTGAGGGCAAGCACATGGCCACTGTGGTGCCTCAACCCTGGACCCTCCAGCCAGCTTGTAGAAAGTAAATTCTTGTTGTTTACAAGCTACCAAGTCTGTGATATTTTTTATGGCAGCCCAAATCAACTAAGTCTGTTGAATATTATATAGAAAGGGCTTTTAAAAGATTAAGCTGTTTACTTAGAGGATGCTCCATCTTTTCTAGTAAGCTGGATTTCAATAATATGTATATGTAGATGATTTTCATGACAGAAATACTCATTCCTCCAATTTAAAAAAATTAATGACAAATATTAAATCTAGACTAATTTCTATAAAAACTAATCAAGAAGTTGGTAACAACACAGTTAGGTAAAATGCCTAACCCTCATTATAAGTACTAAAAGCGAAATGAATATAAAATTATTTTTACCTTCTCGTTGCTCATTCTGTCCTAAGAAAAAGTCTGTGCAATGAAAATAACGTATATGAAATTCCCCTTAAAAGCGGAAAGATTTTAAAAGTCAAGTCACTTACCTATGTAGACTCTTTTGCTGTATCTCTGCATCAGTAATAACACAAATACATGCAGTGGAATAAGGTTGATAATAAACACATAACCACCCCAAGCAGAGACCTATGGGTAAATAAGTTAAATAACTTGTTTGCTTTTTTAAAAATAAGTTTTGTCATGATAATCAAAGCACACAGTAAACAAATGTATTTAGCAATTTTTAGAGATGCTTAAAAATTGATTGATATAACCACAAATATCTTATTTCTCTTTCCGTTCATTGATAATAGTTAAGTAACCCAAACTCTAAATCCAAAATGCTTTCCTACATTCACTTGAGAAATGGTCAAATTAAACTTAACAAGAATGTTGAGAACACTATAACTTGTGAATTGAAAGTAAAAGGATTGTCACGAAATAAGGATTTTCAGGATATAGATCATAAACATTTAAAAGAAAAAAGCCTATTTATTTCCACCATTTTTTGCATGATAAATATATTGAAGAAACTTTACTGAGAATATAAACAAGACTACTAACAGCAGTCAACAACTCAACTAAAGGGAGACTCAAATGATCTGGATATACTTGAAATCCTCAAAATAAAGGTGTTGCCTAGGGTATAAATTATTTCCTATACAAATCAAGATACCATTTTAATGTTTGGCCGGCATCACAAAATTAGAATAATTCTATTTAATCAGAAGAACTGAGTGTATTCTAGTGTAAATTTATAAAGACCCTAAAGATAATGTTTATTATCAATCAATAGAATTAATTTTTAAGTATATTCAATAGTAGTAAATAGGGTCTTATCAAGATAAAAATTTTTGGATGTGCTCTAATAGTGGTAATAAAAAGTTTGAAAAAGCCACGTATAGCCATGGCTTATAGTCTTAAGACTATATGTTAAGACTGTATTCGTGCACAGGGGGAAGGGAGTGGTGTATGTCCCTCAGCCCAGCCTGCACCCTCTCCAATCTGGGACCCCTCAAGGAATGTCCCACTGCCCGTTTAGGCCCAATCTCGGTAGGGGCAGTCAGATACCCCTTTCACAATCCAGGACTACTGGCTTCCAACTGCTTGCCTGCCTACTTTCCTGATTGCCCCTAACTGCTTCTGCCTGCCAGCCTGATCACTCCCTAACCACTCCCCTGTCAGCCTGATTAATGCCTAACTGCTCCCCTGTCAGCCTGTTGCCCCGAACTGCCCTCTTCTGCAGTTAGGCTTGGTCCCTCCCAACTGCTCTCCTCTGCAGGCCCAGTCGCCCCCAACTTCCCTCCTCTGCCAGCCTGATCACCCCTAACTGCCCTTTCCTGCAGGCTTGATCACCCACAACTGTCCTCCTTTGCAGGCCTGGTCCTTCCCAACTGCCCTCCCCTGCTGGCCATCTTGTGTCTACATGGAGGCAGCCATCTGTGACCACATGGGGGCAGCCATCTTGTGTGTTGGAGTGATGGTCTTTTTTTAGATAGGATAGAGGCCTGGTGCATGGGTGGGGGCCAGCTGGTTTGCCCTGAAGTGTGTCCCAAATCAGGGTGAGGGTTCCCTTGGGACATGGGGCAGCCTGGGCAAGGGGCCAGTGGTGGTTTGCAGGCTGGCCATGGCCCCTAGGCATCCAAGCGGAGGCCCCGGTATCTGGGATTTATCTTCTATAATTGAAACTTTGCAGCCTTGAGTGGAGGCCTACGCCAGCCAGGCCTAGGAAAGCTTGGCTTCCTCCATCGCTGGGGGCGACTCAAGTCTCCTGCCCTATCTAGCTCCGAGGCTACCACCATTTTTGTTGGGATTTATTTATCTTCTATAATTGAAACTTTGTAGCCTTGCATGGAGGCCTAGCCTGGCCAAGTGTGTAGAAAGCTTGTCTTCCTCCATTACCAAGGAAACCCAAGCCTCCTGCTCACTCCGTGGCCACAGTCATCTTAGCTGAGTTAATTTGCATACTTGCTCCCGATTGGCTGGTGGGTGTGGCTTGTGGGTATAATGGAGTCATGGTCAATTTGCATAATACTTTTGTTATATAGAATATCTTTTAACAATGCTGCTCTTGTCTACAATATAAGGAACACTTATAAGGAATTCTCTTCAGTTTATTGTTTCAGTCACATGCTACCTCCCCCCACCCCCAGCAAAAAGAATGTTACTCTGAGCACCTAACAGAAAGATTCCTGATTATTTCCAAAATTTAAACTTGAAAGAGGTTTACTATTACTGAGCATAATTACACAGAATGTGTCCCAGGCTTTAATCACTTTAAAGGGGGTACAGATAATTTGGATGTAAAAATCTTGACATTTGTTTAAAAACAAAACAAAAAAAGGTACCTAACTTTATCATTAATTTTCAGGTATAAAACTGCTAAACAGGTTGTGCTGTGAAAAAGATAGACAGAAGAATGAAAAGGTAATACTGAATCCCAATCTTAAGTAATCTATTGAAAAAATATGTAGTTTACAGGCTAACCTAGAGCAGTGGTCGGCAAACTGGCTCGCGAGCCACATGTGGCTCTTTGGCCCCTTGAATGTGGCTCTTCCACATACAAAATACTATGGCCTGGGCGAGTCTATTTTGAAGAAGTTGTGCTAGAAGTTTAAGTTTAAAGAATTTGGCTCTCAAAAAATTTTTAAATCATTGTTCTGTTGATATTTGGCTCTGTTGACTAATGAGTTTGCCAAGCACTGGTCTAGAGGATGTTACCATTAATTTAGGTTGAGTTGTATATTTAAAAAGAAAGATTTTTGTTTCATTTGCTGCAAATATTGTATTTGAGAGGCTGAGTATTAGCCCTGCACACTAAAGCAAAAGTCCATAGGGGCTCTGGGGTAAGGGTAAAGGAAGAGAATGAGAGTAATGAAAATATACATTAAACAAAATTAAGATCCTAAAGATTTCAGGAGAAACAAAGTGGAGAACTAACTCTTGGTGAAACAAAAATGAAGAGGAACTGATCTAACTTCTAAAAAGACTTGTTAGAACTTACGTAGTTTCAAATATAATATCTTACCATATAGAAATACGATAAGCAGCAGCACACTGTCCAAAAAACAGAACCAGTTTTTACAGATTTTACCTAAAAACAAACAAAAAAACTGATGCAATAAATGTTAACAAATGCTCCTGCTGAATAAAAAAATGTTTAGTAAACTGTATTACAAAAAGCCAGTTATTTTAAAAATGTACTAAGGTTATTCAGATCCACTTAATATATGCATTTATAACATTCGGCAGCAGACATTTAAAAAATAGCTTTGATTTTATTTCTAGCTATTTCGTTTTTCATTAAAAAAAATCATCTTAAAGGAAGAAATTATATGTTTCCATTTGTTACATTTTTATATTAAAATTATGAATATGAAATTGAGATTTTTAACTAAAGAATAAAATTATTCAGTAAATCTTCATTTCCTTATTTTTGATTTGCTTAACCTTAATATGAAACTTCACATTTGAATGTGACTATCTCAAGTATAATGAACCATTTTGGAAAACTTCATTATCTAGAAATTTTCAAATACTATAATCATCTTCAAGAAATTATTATATTCCTAAAATAGTTTCTAAACAGCCTAATAATATAATAGTAAAATTCTCAATTACTCTGAATGGGAAGACAACTTGCAGTAAACAAAGGCTCAAAATGTTGACCAATTTTTACCTAGTGATTTAAAAATTAATCAAAGAAATAATTCCCAGATAAGAGCTGAAAAAGCAAAATATATTAGCAACTTCAGAAGAGCAATTTTCTTTATTTTTGCCATGCCCTCACTCTTTTTGCTTTTTTATTAAATCTTTATTGTTCAAAGTATTACATATGTCCCCCTTTTCCCACCATTGATCTCTTCTAGCAATCACTCTCCACCCCGGGCCTTCACCACCCTACTGTCTGTGTCCACGGGTTATGCATATATGCATACAAGTTCTTTGGTTGATCTTACCCATCCTTCCCTGCCTTCCCTCTGAGATTCCACAGTCTATGTCTCTGGATCTGTTTTGTAAGCAGAAAACTAAAATTTAAATTTCAGAAACACAAGACTAAATACTCATGCCAAGAGCAAAGGGTCATTTTTTAAGACAAATCATGTGAATGTTCTGAAGAAACTAAGTCCCATTACAAGCAATTCTGTATTAAAAGATTCATAGCTATGCCTGATTAAGAAGTTCAATTTTAACATTATTCTATAGAGCTCATTTAAAGGAATTCTTTACTTTTAAAATGGGCCTCTACTAAGCAAAGGACAGGTAACATTCAATCAGTAGAGCCTCCCATCCATGGTTTTGCTTTCTACAGTTTCAATTACCTGAAGTCAACCACAGTATAAAAATATTAATGGGAAATTCCAGAAATAAACAATTCGTAAGTTTTAAATTTAGTGTCATTCAGAATTGATGAAATCTTGTGCGATCCCCCTTCGTCCTACCCAGATATGAATCATCCCTTTGTCCACTGTCTCCATAACTGTATGCTACCTGCTCATTAGTCACATAGAGCTATCTTGGTTAGCAGATCAACTGTCTCTGTATTGCAGTGCTTATGCTTCATGAAACCCTTATTTTACTTAAAAATGACCTCAAAGCACAAGTGTAGTGATGCTGACAATTCTATATGCCAAAGAAAAGCTCTGGAGGAGACCCTTTCCCCCTCCCCACGTGGGAGTCTGTACTTACTCTTCAATAAATCTCCACCTTTGCTATACTGAAAAGAAGAAGGAGGAGGAGGAGGAGGAGGAGGAGGGGGGAGGGGAGGGAGGGAGGCATGGAAGAAGGAAGGAAAGAAGGAAAGGAAGGAAGGAAGGCAGGCTGTAGAATGCTTTTATTAAGGGAAAAGGTAGAAGTGCTTGATTCAATAAAAGCAAAAAAAAAATAAAATAAAATAAGCTGAGGCTGCTAAAATTTACAGTAAGAACAAATATTCTATCATGAAATTGTTAAGGAAAAAGAAATTCATTCTTGTTTTGCTGTTGTACCACAAACTACAAAATTCACAGCCACAGTGCATAAATGCTCAGTTAAGATAGTAAAGTCTATAAATTTATATGTGGAATTTTTTTGGAGACTTTTCAAAAATTAAATCTTTGAGAGACCACATTCACGTATCTTTTATTACAATACATTGTTGTAATTGTTCTATTTTATCATTGCTGTTTTTAATATTTTACTATGCCTAATTTATGAACCAAACTTTATCATAGATATGTATGTATGGTAAAAAGCATAATAAATACAAGGTTTGCTACCACCCACCATTTCAAGGATCTACTGGGAGTCTTAATATAAGTCCCCTGTGGATACGGGGGGGGGGGGGGGGGGGTGGATGCGCGGGGGGGGGGGGGGGGGCGCCGCGCGCAAAGGTGATTACTGTCATGAACACCGTACGGTACTGGTGAAAGAACAAGGATCAATGAAACAGAACAGAGCCCATAGGAAGACCCACACAGTCAACTGACCTTTGACAAAGGTGCAAAGGCAATTCAAGAGAGAAAGGATAGTCTTTTCAACAAAATGGTGCTAGAACAACTAGACACGTACATGCAAAGGAGTGAATCTGAAGACAGACCTCATTATACTCCACAAAAATTAAAGCAAAATGGATCACAGACCTAAATGTATAGCACAAAAGTATAAAACTTTTAGAAAACAACATAGGAGAAAATCTGGGTATCCTTGGTCTGATGATGGTTTATTTTTTATGATACACCACCAAATGTATGATCCATGAAAAGTGAACTGATAGCCAGGGCTGGCTTTTGCTCAGCGGACAGAGCGTCAAACTGCGGACTGAAGGGCATGTACGTTGGTGCAGGCACATCCTCAGTGGGGGATGTGCAGGAGCCAGTTGATCAATGTTTCTCTTTCATAGATGTTTCTAACTTTCTATCCCCCCCCCCTTCCTCTCTGTAAAAGATTAATAAAATATATTTTAAAAAACAGAGTAGATAGAGAATATTTCCATTGTCACACAAAATTCTATTGGAAAACATTCCTCTAGATCTACAAACACGATGTGTTCAGGTTTAGAGTATTAAAAGACTTAAATTCTGCTTGTGCTTTGAATGTGGAAAGCTAGAAAGGTCATTTTCACCATAATGAGGGGGAAAAAAGTCTAAACAATATGTTTCTTAAACTTATCATAAAGTTAGTTACAAGGCAAACAATTATGCAAGTGCTAGAATAAGGATCTGGACAAAAGGGAAGCCAGCACTCACAAGCTCTTTTCCATGGGCCTCCACCAGGTTGTCATATTAAGATGACAATTCTCCCCAAACTCATCTATAGATAATGTACTCCCAATAAAAATTCCAGTTGGCTTTTTGGGCAGATGTTGATAAACCGATTCAAAAATTTATATAAAGCAAAAGACTAGGAAGAGTTAAAAAGTCTGAAAAAGAGGAACGAAGTTGAATTACTCATGCTATCAGATTTCAAGTGTTTTTATAAACTAATAAATACAACCCAGTGTGTTATCATAGGATAGATACCTAATAGGGCAAAACAGTAGGGAAGAATTGCCAAACAAACTAAATGCATATTGACAACTGATCTTAACAAGGCTACCAAAGTAAATAAATCAATGGAGAAAGAACTGTCTTTTCAACAATGGGTGTTGGATCAACAGGATATCCAAATCCAAAAACAAAGAACCCTAATCTTTTTATTGCACCACAGACCATAATCAACTCAAAATGGATCAGAGATCTTAATGTAAAACCTAAAACTACTCAATTTCTAGAGAAAGTGTTTGTGATCTTGGGTTATAAACAGACTTCTGAAAATATAACAAAAGCAAAATCCATTAAAAATATATGTGAATTGAATTTCATCAAAATTAAACATTTCAGCTCTTCGAAAGATACCATTAAAAAAATAAAAAGACAAGCCACACAGTGGGAGAAAATGTTTGCACAACATACATTTGATAAAAGACTTATTTCTAAAATATACAAAGAAGCTTTACAACTCAATAATAAGAAAACAAATAACCCAACTGAAACATAGCCAAAGGGTTGAACAGATGGAAAACACACACGAATCTATGCTCAATATCAGTCACTGGGGAAAAGCATATTATAACCATGAGATACTATTACATTCTTACTAGAATGGCTAAAAATTAATAAATTTTAATATCCCATTCATTGGTGAAGCAAGTAAATGTAACTCCACACTCTGATAGAGAGGATGTCAAATGACATAGCCACTTTGGAAAACTGGCAATTTTTATAAAATTAAAAATGAACTTATGTAAAATGACAATCTCACACCTAGGCATTAATCTAAGAGGAATACTAATATATGTCAATATGAAGAACAGCATGCAAATAATTAAAGCTGTTTTACTCAAAACTGTCAAAAGCTAGAAACAAAGTAATTCTATATAGTACATCCATGCAGCAGACTACTACTCAGCAATAAAAAGTAACAGACTACTAAAACATGCAAAAACAAGGATGACTCTCAACGTATGCTAACTAAAGTAGGCTAGACACAAAGGGTTAATTAACCCTTACTGTTTGATTATGGGGTATTCTGAAAAAGAAACTCCTAAATACAGTATATATAGACAGAAATCAAAACTCGGGTTGTGAGGAATATGGGTGAAGGAAAGTACTGACTATAAAGGCACAGAACATTTTAAAAAACCACCACCAACAACAAAAACTATATGAGGCAAGATGATAAGCACTGCTCCAAGTACTATTTTATATCGCCATCAGCTCTGTTTTTGGTGAATAGCAGCAATAGAACAAACATGTGCTCATCACTCTCCATGTTCTCACAGTATTCTATACTTTCATAAGCATTAGCCTATTTAAATCCTATCGGACAGGTACTAATATTCCATTTTATAAAATGCACATTAGGATGATTTAAACACCCTCAGCAGCATTTAAACAAAAAGGAACCAAAATATGGCAGACTGGCTACAAAGATTGTTCTCTTAAACCTGATGAAAAAAAAAGGTTAGAATCTCTAAAGAATACATAACAAAAAGCTTAACAAAAAATGTCCATCAACAGTGCTTTGAAAACAATGTGATGACAAAAGTGCATCTTTTAAAAACATATACCTTGTAAAGAGTTTAAGCGGTGGTTTAAAAACATACCATCCACACAAAATTATTAAGGGAATAATGACCTTAAATATTACATTGGGCAAGATGCACTTAACATTTATAAAACATTTCATCCCCAAAACAGCAGAATGCACATTTTTAAGTGCACACAGTACATTTTCCACAATAAATAAAATTTAGGCATAAAACGATCCTCAATAAATTCAAGAAGATTGAAATCATATCAAGTATCTTTTCCGACCACATTGGCATGAAACCAGAAATCAACTACAGGGGAAAATGGAAAACACACGAATTCATGGAGAATAAGTAATATGCTACAAAACAACCAATGGGTTAAGGAAGATTAAAGAGTAAATAAAAAACTACATTGAGGCAAATAAAAATGAAAACACAACATTTCAAAATTGTGGGATAAAGCAAAAGCATGTTCTAAAAGGCAAGATAATAGTTTCACAGGCCTACTGCAAGAAATAAGAAAAATCCAAAATAAGCTATCTAACTTTACATCTAAAGAAACTAGAAAAACAACAAAACCCAAAGTAAACAGAAGTAAAAACTGAACGACCAGTCAACATGATGCACATTGACTACCAAGGGACAGACGCTCAACACAGGAGCTGCTCCCTAGTGGTCAGTGCGCTCCCACAGTGGAAGTGCTGCTCAGTTAACCAACCCATCCCAGTGGCCCACCAGCCCGGCGGCAGCCACTCACTCCCTCATTAGTCCTGCAGGTCCAATCTCCGGAAAATAGGCCAGGCACCAATGGACCAGTGCTGCCAGCTTCCTGGAAGTAGGCCTCAGGCACCGCTACTTCCCCTCCTTAGATGCTCCGTAAGGAAGAAACAATATAAAAGTGGCCACCAGGTGGCTCCCGACAATCTGCACCAATGTCAGCCGGACTGATCCAGATCCCAGGCTGGCAAGAGCGTCCCACCTGCTGAAGGGCTGATCATGTCTTGGACCCCCATCCCCGAACCCACCCGTGCACGAATTCATGCAACGGGTCTCTAATATATACTAATTATATACCATGATCAAGTTAGATTTATCCCAGGTATAAAAATCTGGTCCAACATTTGAAAGTAATTAATGAAATTCATGATATCAAAAGGTCAAAGGAAAAAGATCATGTATCTCTATCAATAGGTACAGAAAAAGCATTTGACCAAATAACATCCATTTGGACATCCCTGGAGGGCTCCCAGACTGCGAGAGGGTGCAGTTTGGACTGAGGGACTACCTTCTCCCACCCTCCTGAGTGCACAAATTTCATGCAACAGGTCTCTAGTAATTGATAAAAGACAAATGTGTACAACCTACAGCATTTCAGCAGAAAGTTCGTAAGTATTAATGGTAAAAATAAATTACATGTTACTTACCCATAAGTAATATGTGAACTGAAGTGCAAAAATAGCAATGCCTTCGTTATCAAAGGACCCAGCTACTGACCGAGAAATGTAACCTGGTACAATAGCAATAAAACAAGCAGCTAAAAGTCCTGCTCCTTGGTTCCAAAGTTCTCTGGTGAGCAGGAAAGTAGATATAGAGGTAAGGCCGCTAAAAGTTGGTGCAAGGAATACACATACATCTCTTATGTGAACTGTTATGTTCAACGTATTTAAAATCCAGTGGATAAGGCCAGCTGTTATCATCAACCCTGGGTAAACCTAGAAAGAAAAAAATAGAAAATTTAATTACATATAAAATGAAGTAGCTGAAAACACTAACATAAGTTCTTTCTTTTATTATTACATATTGTTTACAGTAAGTTTGACAATATCTCAAAACAGTTTTCCTTCTTCACATACTTCAAAATTAAATGTACCTTTGTATTGGATACAAAGAAAAAGCTCATATATGGAGAGATACATATTTAAATTAATAAAGATCGTATAGAATAATTATTCACATAAAAAATGTTTTCCAATGGAAAACGGTTGGTAACTAATTAATCCCACTATGTTTTCATCATAAAACAGGGTCCTAGTCTAACTTGCCCTGAGGTCTAGGTTTTAAACATGCTCTAATTTTGCTCATTCTTGTGTGTGTATAATGGAATAAAAAAAAGTAGAAAAAATAAAGTTATATACAGGATTCTTTCCTTCTTTCAAAGACATGATTTGAAAAGTACACAATTTTAGCTAGGAAATGAACTAATCGATCACTTTGTGAATTCAAAGACCCTATTTAGAACTCCTGGAAGGTTGAGGATTTTTCTACCACTTAAAATAGCTGCTGTATTCTTCATCCTCACTCTAAACAAGGAACATAAAACATCAAGAAGATTCAAAGTAAAGTAAAAAGGACATTTTTTAGCTATTCATTAGTGATTAAAATGTGTATTTACATTTCCATCCTTCACTAAACCCTAAAAGGTTCTTTATCACAAAAGCTATGAAGAATATCATAAATTTTCTTTCCTAGCTAATACTATTTAAAATAGTAAATTCCCAAGGTCTTGAACCCAGTCCAAAAGGGAGCCTTTATAAAATTTGCCAAAACTTAGGCCACGAATCAAGTCTCAGTAAGTTTCACAGGAATGGAAATACAGAATTATTCCCTCAACAAAATATATCTGATTTTTCTCTCAATGAAATGTATTTGAAATATAAGTCAAAACAAGATAACAGGAAATCCTGTTATCTACTCATGAAGTAGAATAAATGATAATGAAAATACTATAAAGATTATGAAGGCAAACTTACACAATGTAGCTAAAACACCGATTAGGGGGGAGTTTATAGATTTAACACGAATACATTAATAACAAACAAAGTTTGGAAATTATTGACCAAATGTTATCAGAAAGTCAGAATAAACACAAATAGGGGAGGAAGAAAATAAATAGAAGTTAATACAATCAATGACAAATATTTAATAGAAATCTATAATAATAAAAGCATAACATGCTAATTAGACCAGATGACCTTCGGATGAAGCCAGGGCTGTTAGGGAAGCCTGGGTCCCTGCCATCAGATAGAGGGACGCCCGGGTCCCGGGTGCCAGAGGAAAGCCGGTGCCGGCAGCCAGGGGAAGGAAGGCCTATTCTTGCACAGATTTCATGCATCAGGCCTCTAGTAATAAATAAAGTCAGTTTCTTTTGGTTAAGAAATCTGATAAAATTGATAAACTTCTGACAAAAAAAAAATGATTAAAAAAAAAATCCCAACCCAAACTAAACATATATATCTTCCCCAATAGGTGACTTGTCTTTCATTTTTTCATCAATGTTCTCCTTACAACCCAAATACTAAAAATATTTTCCCTTATATCATCTTCTGAATATAGTAATTCCCTATGAACTATAATTGATACTCATAGTTCATGGGGAATTACTAGAGTAATTTAGGACAGATTTACCTAGAGCAGTGGTCAGCAAACCGCAGCTCTTCCACAAAATAGCACAGCCTGGGTGAGTCTATTTTGAAGAAGTAGCATTAGAAGAAGTTTAAGTTTAAAAAATTTGACTCTCAAAAGAAATTTTAATCATTGTGCTGTTGATATTTGGCTCTGTTGACTAATGAGTTTGCCAACCACTGACCTAGAGTAATTTAGGACAGATTTGGAACAAAAGCACACAAATAATCTGAACTAAGGATGCACAGTAACAAGAGACCCCCTCATAGCCTTCACTATTTGTCAGAAATGGTGGTATTATGAGATAACCCCAAAACGTGTGTGTGTGTGTGTGTGTGTGTGTGTGTGTGTGTGTGTGTATGGGGGGTGGGTATGAGGGAAAAGGGGAGGTAGAGATAATATCAAGAGATTTTAAAAAATTAAAATCTGGTCAATCAGCCACATCTGTATATATAAAGAGGTAATATGCTAACTGGTCCTAATGGTGTCCCAGTCACAACCCAACTGTTCAACAGGCTGTGCGTGCACAGGAGCTGGTGGGCAGGGACGGGGGTGGGGACTTGTGCCCCCAGGACATGAGGCTGCTGCTGGGGGGGGGAGGGGATGGCCCTGTGGAGGTGTGTGCAGGCTAACCTGGGGGGGGGGGGGCATCAGGATGGGCTATGGCGACACCCCCCCCACACCTAGAGGCATGCACAGGCCCACGGCACTGCAAGGTTCAGAGGAGGGCGTCAAGACATGGGTGCCCCTCCGGTGGATGCACAAGCAGGCACCAGGCACCACCCAGCCCAGAGGGGCACGCCAGGACAGGGGCGGCGCCTGGGCGGAGAACTCTCAGCACTCCTGCGCCAGGGTCTGAAAGCACCAAGAGGAAGGGAGAGTAGATGAGCAGTTAGGGTGTTTAGGCTGGAGGGGAGAGCAGATAGGCAGTTAGGGGGATCAGGCCAGAAGGGGAGAGCAGATAGGCAGTTAGGGGGATCAGGCCAGGAGGGGAAAATAGTTAGGGTCATCAGGCCAGCAGAGGAGCAATTAAGGGCATCAGGCAGGCAGGACAGCAATTAGGGGCTCCAAGCAGGTGAGCACTTAGGAGCCAGGGGTTCTGGACTGCGAGAGGGATCCCAGATTGGAGCATGCAGGCCAGGCTGAGGGGACCGCCCCCCCATACACGAATTTTATGCACCAGGCCTCTAGTCCTGTATAAAAGCCCAGTGACCAAAACGACAGAATGACCATAACAACCAGAGACCAGAACTACCATGGCCCCTCACCCTAGCCGGCTGCCCCTAGCGAGTGATTAGGGGTGATCAGGCAGGCAGAGTGCTTAGGGGTGATGAGGCAGGCAGAGGCGGTTAGGGGTGATCAAGCAGGCAGGTGAGTGGTTAGGGGCAATCAGGCAGGCAGATAGAGTGGTTAGGGGGCCATCAGTTAGGGGCCAGCAGTCCTGGATTGTGAGGGGCATGTCCAACTGCCGGTTTAGGCATCATTCGTAGGGGTCCTGAATTTCTAGAGGGTGCAGGCCTAGCTGAGGGACCCCCGTCCCCTATGCACAAATTGCATGCAACAGGCCTCTAGTAAAACTATATTAGTTAACTATATAAAGCTTTTGAGAATCCTCAACAGCTTAGCAGCTTATAATTTACTCAAGTAACTATAAAATCTTATTATATGAACAAAAATAACTACAAATATACTTACAGTACCACCTACTATTCTTCCTAGTGGATACCATGCTCTTTCATCAAACCAATTTAAAAATTCATAGAACCCATGAGACGCAAGATGATGTGTTGATCTATAGTTAAACCTAGAGAAAACAGGAAAAAAAAAGAAATGTT
Source organism: Antrozous pallidus (assembly GCA_027563665.1). Taxonomy (NCBI): domain Eukaryota; kingdom Metazoa; phylum Chordata; class Mammalia; order Chiroptera; family Vespertilionidae; genus Antrozous; species Antrozous pallidus. The sequence goes on along the minus strand of CM050524.1, from coordinate 49,297,190 downwards.
ACAAAACTGGTTGCTAGAAACAGTTCTCTCTAACATTATACTTTAAATATAAATGTCTTTTTAAAAATATAATGGTATATCTTTAGCAGACTGTTTTGCAAATTGTTTTACTTTTTAAAAAAATATATTTTATTGATTTTTTACAGAGAGGAAGGAAGAGGGAAAGTCAGAAACATTGATCAGTTGCCTCTTGCACACCCTCCACTGGGGATGTGCCTGCAGCCAAGGTACATGCCCTTGACCAGAATCGAACCCGGGACCCCTTAATCCGCAGGCCGATGCTCTATCCACCTAGCCAAACCCGTTTCAGCTAAATATAAGTGTCTTTATAGTTAATTCCATGCTACATAAATATACCTTTTATAACAATTTTCCTCAAACTTGAATAACAAATTTTGCAAGAAATTGGCTCATTCCCCTAATATACCTAAATAAAAAGAAAAGTGCTCACCCCTCCCCCCCTCCCCGCATGACTTACCCAACCCAGCTATTATGTCTACAAAACTACTAATGCTCAAGTTAACATTTGGCCATTGCTTCGGGTACAAATGGTACACAGCTGCACTTGAATTTAAAGAAACAGGGTAAGAGTACATAAAATCCACCAAATAGTCAGAGATTTCAAAGGGTCTCAAAAAATTAAGAACTACAGGCAGAAGATAACATCAAAATGAATGGAGCATATTTGACATGGTCACCTCCAATCTTACAACCCTAAAATTACAGGCTAAATATATCACAATAGCACTAAAGCCATAAGAATAAGAATAAACTATAATGGTACTGTATAACAGCAATAGAAAACATAAGACTAATGGGAAGAAATGAAATTGACGAAACCACAGCCTAACCACAGCAGAAGTAAACTGCAAACCATGTTTCATTTAAAGCAGCTACGGGTGGCAAGAGAGGATCCTTTAGAAATCCGTAGAGTAATGGCATTAGGAACAGCCAGACAATGGATCCTCCTCCTCTACCATTGCCAAGCAAGGAAATAGCTGCACTACATATGTTGACAAATGAATCAAAAAGTAGAACAGTGCGGGACAGAAAGGACATGAACAGGAAATCCTCATATATCCAATATTGGTTTCATATATTCTTCCCAGCATCAACTCACAACTCTCCCATAATCACTAAATGTAATAATTTAGACAGGCTTGATACAATACAAAAAGAAAAAAGAGACACATTTAAAAATCAAACATTTGAGACAAATGAGCAACATAAAAGCTAAGTTTCAAAATCAACTATTGGAAGAAACCTAATACCATCCTATCTAATAAAAGGGTAATATACAAATTAACCACCATCCCATCACAGATGGCGGCGCCTATAGCCACAAGATGGCGGTGCCCAGTCCTCTCAGCCCATAGAAGTCCCCCAGTCCTGAGGGTAGGGGGCCACAGCCACTGAGAGTGGGCAGCGTGAACCGCCTGATGGAATGCCTGCTTTGTTGCCGTGCCTGGCTCGAGCTGGCCCCCCAGAGCCAGAGCCGACATGGACAGGGACAGTGGGCCCGGGCCTGCAGCTTCCACAGCTGAGCGCAGGCCTGGAAAGGAGACGGCAGGACCGCCTCCCTCGGAAGCAGCGCGGGTCCCTCCTACCCCCCATGGAATCGGCATGGGTCCCTCCCATTCCCCATGGAATCGGCATGGGTCCCTCCAGGCTCCCACCAGTGCACCGCGAGGAAGCGGCAGGCAGCCTACTATGTGCGATATCGTGCAATGGGCTACCAGTAGGAAATAGAAATAAGAATATCATCAGAGGGCTAAGAAGCCACAGTGGCCTGAAAGGCAGTATAACCCCGAGGTTAAGAGAACAGATTTAGAATCATATTGGCTTGAATATTAGTTCTACACTTTACTAGCTGTGTGATCTTGGTTTTGCAAAATAACTTATGTCTCCATGTTCTAGTTTCTTCATCTGTAAAAGAGGGACTATGATGAGTAAATAGTATGTCTCTAAAACACTTGAAGGCTACTGCTACTATTATAAAATTATAGAGGTCCGGTGCACGAATTCATGCAACAGTGGGGTTCCTCAGCCTGGTCTGCGGAATCAGGCCAAAACTGGCTTTCTGACATCCCCCGAGGAATCCTAGATTGCGAGAGGGCGCAGGCCAAGCTGAGAGACCCCAATGATGCACGATCAGGGCTGGGGAAGGAAGTAGGAGGTTGGCCAGCCCAGGAGAGACTGCAGAAGGGCTCCAAGAGCGTGCCCAGCCAGTCTCGCTCAGTCCCAATCAGCTGGACCCCAGCAGCAAGCTAACCTACTGGAGAGTCTGCCCCCTGGTGGTCAGTGCATATCACAGCAAGCAGTTGAGCAGCCTTTAGCATATTATACTGATTTGTTGAATGGACGACTGGACATTTAGCATATTAGGCTTTTATTATATAGGATAAAGACCTATGATAAAAGAACTATGTTTCTGAGTGTCAAAAATGGTTGTCAAGACAAGCAAAATGAAAGATAGGCTAAATAGTAAAAAGTTAAAAAAAATCAAGTATTTTCAGAACTGACATCAGCAAGATGGCATAGGAGACACCAGTTTTCATCCCGCTCCACACACACACACAAAAGAAAAAAGAAAAAGGAAATAGCTATTCATGAAGGAAAATATCCCTTGGAATGCTCAAGAATACATTAAAGAGCCTACAGCAGCACAATGAAGCACAAAATGGAGAATAACCATGCAGAAACGATTGCTAGGAAAATAGGCTTAGCTGAGACATCTGGAGATAGGTAGAAACAAAGAGAGGAGGCAATCAATACTACCCATGTGGTAGGTGCCATCAGAGCCCCCAGTGGCTTTTCCTTGGAGGTCCTAGGCAGGTTTTGACACTGAGGACCTCAATAGCCCCCATGACAACCACAGATTCCCTGGAGCTTTCACAAAGGAGAACCCCAGTATTCACTGATGTTCTTCTATGTTCACTGCAGTATAGCCAAGACATGGAAACAACCTAAGTGTCCACTGATACGTGAATAAAATGTGGTGTATACACACTCATGCACACACACAGGAATATTATTCTACCATTAAAAAAAAGGAAGTCCTGTCATTTGTGACAAGGATGAACCTTGAAGGTATTATGCTAAGTGAAATAAGTTAGAGAATGAGAAATATTGTACATGGGGACTCTAACAAAACAAACTCATACAGAGAACAGATTGGTGGTTGCCAGAGGGGGTAGGCAATGTGCAAAATGGGTAAAGATAATCAAAAGATACAAACTTCCAGTTATATGAAAAGTCCTTGGGGTGTAATTTATAGCATGGTGACTACAATTAGCAACACTGCATTATATATATATATATGTTTGAAAGTTGCTAAGAAATCTTAAGATTCTCATCATAAAAAAAATAATCTGTAACTAAGATGTGGTATGGATGTTAACTAACTTGTGGTAATCATTTTGCAATATACACATATATCAAGTCATTCTGGTGTGCATCCAAAACTATTACATTGGTATATGTTAATTATATCTCAATAAAAATGACACCTTCTCCCCAAAGTTTACAACTGGGGGGAAAATAATCTGAAACAAATAAAAACAGGCATTTGGAGTAACCACACAACTATCCTCTTTCATTACAATAAGCCAACAATTTTCTCTGTGTGCCACAAAAATTTTTTAAACATGCAATGCCTGACTACTTAGTTAAGGATATTGACCTCTTTTCCTTTAAATTTTTAAATTAAAAAATGACAGCCAACAAAACAATAGCTGTCCAATGTAAATGAATCAAAATTATATCTATTTGTTGTCAGTTGGCAAAATACATAATATATACTAATACATATATCCTATATAATTAAAGGCTAAAATGCATAGACTGAATGGCAGAATGACTGGTTGCTATGACACACTGACGACTGGAGCAGACACTCACCGCAGGAGCTGCCCCCTGGTAGTCAATGCGCTCCCACAGGGAGAAGCACTGCTCAGCCAGAAGTCGGGCTCACAGCTGCCAAGTGCAGCAGTGGTGGCAGGAACCTCTCCTGCCTCGAAGCAGTGCTAAGGATGTCTGACTCACATCTTAGGCCCTAGGCCCGGGGAGCAAGCCTAAGCCATCAGTTGGACATCCCCTGAGGGCTCCCAGACTGCAAGAGGGCCCAGGGTGGGATGAGGGACACCTCCTAAGTGCACACAAGTTTCATGCACCGGGCCTTTAATATATATATTTTTTGTGTTGTGCCACAAAATTTTAGTAATTAAGTTTGTGTGCCGTGAGATTAAACAGGCTGAAAATCACTGCCAATAAACAACTGAAATATGAATGTATCTATCTTGAGTTTTAGCTTCTTATTGAGCAATTCTGGCTTTTTTCTTAGCTCATTGTTCCATCTTCATGGAAACCCACTATATTACCGTTCATTTTATTCTGCCTTCATACAGTTGTCTAAAACTTGAATTCTTGCAGGAGGCTTCTCTAATATTCCATCCTTCCTTCCCATCATACTGAAACCACTATTAGTTCATCTCATAATGTAATAGTGATTTTTGTATCCATGAAGGTAATCCATATAATTACTGGCACTTTATTCACGAGGCTCAATTAATGTTTACTTAATTTTCCTTTTTGTAACACTAGTAATGAATAGTAACACTGATTTAAATTTTCTGTTTTCTACTCTCTTCTTCATTAAAGCACAAAAGTAGTCTTCATTTTAGCATATCTAATTTACATATTAAAAATGTTTAAATAGCTGGGGAGTATTATAGACAAAATAAGATGAACCATATTAATTGATACCTATTTAAGCTAAATGATGTATATACAGAAGTTCATTCTAGTATTAGCTCTACTTCTGTGTATGCTAGAAATTTTCCATGATACTGTGTGTATGTAGTTTACATATACACACATGATTTAAATAACTATAAATAATATATATGTAAACTTCGTTAAGGAAAATTTCACACACACAAATTCTCATACTTACAAATTCCAGTTTTCCCCAAATAAAACTAGGTAAACTGAGAAATGATATATTAGAGGTTAGGAGTCACCAATAAAACTAAAAGAGAAACACACAAGTGGTAAAATAACAACTATCTTAAAATAGTTTGAGAACATTACCAGATTTTACATATCTTTTATTAATTTTGTCAGAGCAATTTTCAATATTTTAGCTTAAATACAATGGTTTGGAGACAAGTTTGACAAAAAGATGATAATTATTAAATACAGATGGTACATAAATGATTGATTGTGGTCTTCTAAATTTTTGGTTTGACGTTTTCATAATAGTTTTTCAAAAGTAAGTGCCTTACACAGCCAGCATGGCTCAGTGGTTGAGCATCGACCTACGAACCAGGAGTTCACAATTCGATTCCCCATCAGGGCACATGCCCGGGGTGGTGGGCTCGATCCCCCGTGTGGAGCATGCAGAAGGCAGTCAGTCAATGATTCTCTCTCATCACTGATGTTTCTCTCTCCCCTTCTCCCTTCCTCTCTGAAATCAATAAAAATAATTTTTTAAAAAGTGCCTCCCCCAAATTCCCTAGCCCCAATCCCTAAAGCTACACGGCAGTTTCAATTATGCGAGAAGAACATATTCAGACAAAATAATTCTCATATGAACATTTTTCATTCCTGGAAGGGGCATATAAATATGAAGAGCAAATTAATTATTTAAAGATGCAGAGAGAAACTGGGGACAAAAGAGTAAAATGGGTTTTTTTGGGTGTGTGTTTTTAATTTATAAAGGAAGAAAAATAGCCATTTTATATATTAAAGGGGACTTGGAGATCCACCTTTAAAAGAAACTAACGTAGATAAATAATTTTCTTCTGAAACATATTTTCACAAGACCTGAAGTGTGACTAGTCTTCGGCTAGTCAAAGGCACTATATTTTTAAATGTCTTTTCTCTATAAACTCTTGTTTCTGGAAGCCACAGTTAAAAAAAAATTCTTATAAATTCCATAGTTTGTATCTTCTTCATCCCAACATACTCTTCAAAAGCTAAGAACAGTTTATACGCTTGACTTAGGGAAAAAGAGACTATCCCATAAAGAAGCAAGACAAGATTAAATAATGAAATTCCATTTATGGAAAAATGGTTTTACTTTTGAGGTTCTAGTAGATATTAGTACAATACTGTATTAAAAACATTACAGCTAAAATGGTACTTCACATACTGGCCAAGGCTTATTCAACATAAAACTAAACTACATTCTTTCTTTAGGAAAACAAAAAGTGCCAACACATTTGTAAGCTAGGGCTGTCCCTGCATTTCCCTTCTATGGATCTTGTTAGAGACCTAACCACGTGATACATTTGGTTTTAGATTTGGTATTTCATCTTACATTACAATAAAATATCTAATGTACATTCAAACAACAATGAAACCTCGTGATTATGTACTACAGAAAAATATCATTAAATACCCTTAACATTAAAGGCTAAAAAACAAAACAAAACAAAAAAACCAGTCCTAAAATTAACCTATGGCTTTTCTATCTTCAAGAAGAAATCTTTGAGGTAGGAAACAGTTTTCTATGTTTAATTAATTCCCAATTCTCTGTAAAAATATGGCAGTGTAACACACACACACAAAAATCAGAAAAATATCTAAGAATAGGTTAATTGAAAGAACAGTATATTGTTAGTCTTAATGCTATGACCTCCAAGCCCAACAGAATTAGCAGTCATCTGCAGATCACTTTGTAGTTTGTGCCTGGTGGCCTGAAGCAGGGCATATGTAGTAGTTGACTTTGCACCTCCCAGGAGGCCCTAGAGCCAGTGCACCCAGTGGTCAGCTTCAGATCACCCCATATTACAACCCTACCACATCCAAGAGCAACACACTCATGGGGCAGACTCAGTGAGCACCAAAACCCCAATGAAGTAAGTACTGCTCTATATGGGTGTCTGCTGCACAGCAGCTCTTCTGCTATAATCACAGGTGGTCTGCAAAGCTGATGAGCCTGGGGATCAATCCCTCCCAGTGGTGCCAACAGCAATCAAGTCTCTACTACAACAGAACAACGCACATAGCACACAGGGTCACACATTGAGTGACCATCTCAGATGACTCAGGAGGCTAAAGCCACTGAGCGCTACAGAACACACTACTACATAAGGCCATTCTACCAACTCCAGGAAACATGGCTGCTCTACTTAATACATAAACAACGACCAGGAAACAGCCAAAATGCACAAAGAAACATGTCACAAATGAAAGGACAGAAGAAATTTCCAGAAAAAATAAAAATAAAATGGAAGCATGCAAATCAGATATAAAATTCAAAACAATGCTCAAGAAACTTAGAACTTCAAGGAACTCAGTGAGAAGATCAACTACATAAAAAGGACCAATCAGAAATGAAAGATACACTAACTACAATGAAAAATTTACAGGGAATCAACAGAAGAGTAGTAGACGCCAAGAATCAAATCAGAAACTTGAAATATGATAACAAAAACACCAGATCAGAACAACAACAACAGAGAATACAAAAATATAAAGATGCCCTAGCCTGTTTAGCTCAGTGGATAGAGCATTACCTCGAGGACTGAAGGGTCTTGGTTTCAATTCCACTCAAGGGCATATGCCTGGGTTGCAGGCTCAATACTAAGTAGGGGGCATGCAGGAGGCAGTCAATCAATGATTTTCTCTCAGCATTGATGTTTCTTTTAAAAAAAAAAAAAATCTTGCCAAGACCGGTTTGGCTCAGTGGTAGAGCGTCGGACTGCGGACTGAAGGGTCCCGGGTTCGATTCCGGTCGAGGGCATGTACTTTGGCTGCGGGCACATCCCCAGTAGGGGGCGTGCAGGAGGCGGCTGATCGATGTTTCTCTCATCGATGTTTCTGACTTTCTATCCCTCTCCCTTCTGCTCTGTAAAAAATCAATAAAATATATTTAAAAAAATAAAAATAAAAAAAATAAATCTTTATTATTCAGATTATTATAATTGTTCCTCTTTTTTCCCCTCATAGCTCCCCTCCAACCCAGTTCTCACCCCACCCATCTGCCCTTACCACCCCCCACTGTCCTCCATCAATAGGTATACAACTTTTGTCCAGTCTCTTCCCGCACCCCTACACACCTTTCTCCCCCAAAATTGTCATTCACTCCTTTCCTATAATATCCCTAATTTTATTATATTCACCAGTTTATTGTTCATCAGACTTTTCATTCACTTCATTTTTAGATTCACTTGTTGATAGGTATGTATTTGTTGTTCATAATTTTTATCTTTACCTTTTTATTCTTCTTAAAGAATACCTTTCAGCACTTCATATAATATGGTTTGGCAGTAATGAACTCTTATCTGTGAAGCTCTTTATCTCACCTTCAATTCTGAATGACAGCTTTGCTGGGTAGAGTAATCTTGGTTGTAGGTTCTTGCTATTCATCACTTTGAATATTTCTTGTCACTGCTGTCTGGCCTGCATAGTTTCTGTTGAGAAATCAGCTGATGGTCGTATGGATGCTTCCTTGTAAAGTAATTAACTGTTTTTCTCTTGCTGCTTTTAATATTCTCTTTGTCTTTTGCTCTTGGCATTTTAATTATGATGTATCTTGGTGTGTTCCCCTTTAGATTCCTTATGTTTGGGGTTCTGTGTGCTTCCTGGACTTGTAAGTCTATTTCTTTCAACAGGTGGGGATAGTTTTCAGTCACTATTTCTTCAAATAGGTTTTCAGTATCTTGCTCTTTCTCTTCTTCTGGCACCTCCATAATTCGGATGTTGGTATGCTTGAAGTTGTCACAGGCTCCTTACACTATGTTCATTTTTTTGGATTCTTTTTGCTTTTCCAATGAGTGTTTTTTGCTTCTTCGTATGTCAAATCTTTGACTTGATTCTTGTGATCCTCTAATCTGTTTTTAGGTTTCTGTATAATATTTCTTATTTCAGTCAGTGTATGCTCAATTTCTAATTGGCCCTTTTTCATATCCTTGAGGGTCCCACTAAATTTATTGGCCTTTTCTAGAAAATTCTTGAAAAACCTTATAACCGTGGTTTTGAACTCTATATCCAGTCGTTTGCTTTCCTCCATTTCTTTCATTTGTGACCTATTTCTTTGTCTCCACTTTTTGGCTGCTTCCCTGAGTTGATAAGAGTGGCTTTATGTGCTAGGTGTCCTATAGGGCCCAGTGGCTCAGCCTCCCCAGTTACCTGAGGTCAACACTCTTGGTGCACCTCTTTGTGGGCTATGCTCATAGTCTTGTTGTAGTTAAGCCTCAATTGTTGTTGGTACCACTGGGAGGAATTGACCTCCAGACCAATTGGCTATGAGGATCAACTGTGTCTACACTGGGAGAACTTCTGTGCTAGAGACACCTTCATAAGATAAGACTTGCAAGAGCCTCTGAGCTCAGCTTGGATGGGGCAGTGTCTCTGGGCAGAGCAGAAGCAATGGTTTCCCATCAACCCTGCCATAAGAGACCCCTGGGTCTCAGTGTCCCGTGGTAATTGCTGCAAGCACCTCTGTGAGAAAGCTGCCCTCGAGTTTCACCTGCTGCCAGACAGTCCAGTTTCTCCCCAAATGAGTCTGGGTCCCCAGAGTCTTGCCAGCAACTGGAGTGCAGAGCTGTCGGGAGCTTTTGTCTCCCTCCCGATTGAGAAAGCCAGCCGTATACTCAGTTGCCAGCCCTCTCCGCTTGCACACCTCAGTACCTCTGCCTTCTGCAGCTCCTCTGAATCTCAGTGTGCTTTTCTCTTTCCTTCTAGTTGTAGAATTTCCACTCAGCCAGCCTTCCTGTGGTTCTGGATTATGTCTGTTTTGTCTTTTAGTTTTAGTTTTGAAATTGTTGTGCAAGGCAGCAGTTTAAGGGTTTACCTATGCCACCATCTTGGTTTCTCCCCCCCTCATTATTGATGCTTCTCTCTCTCTCTCTCTCTCTCTGAAATCAATAAAAATATAAAAAGCAAAGTAAAATAAAAATAGTGTAAGGAGCCTCTGGGACAACTTAAAAGTGTATCAACATTCATATAATGAGGGCGCTCTAAAGAGAAGAGAGGGAGCAAGAAATTGGAAACCTATTTGAAAATTTCAGATTCAGTGAGCACCTTACCCTGGTGAAAAAAATAGACATACAAGTCCAGGAAGTACAGAGAGTCCCAAACAAGATGAACCCAAAGAAGCCCACACCAATTCACTTCATAATTAAAATGCCAAAAGTTAAAGACAAAGAGAGAATCTTAAAAGCAGCAAGAGAAAAGCAGTTAAGTTACCTACAAGGGAGGACCCATAGGATTGTCAGCTGATTTCTCAAGAGAAACTTTACAGGCCAGAAGGAAGTGGCAAGAAATATTCAAAGCGATGAAAAGCAAGGACTTAAAGATTATGCTACCCAGCAATGATATCATTTAGAATTGAAGGTCAAATAAAGAGCTTCATAAAACAAGATAAAGCTAAAAGAATTTATCATCACCAAACCGATATTACACAAAATTTAAAGGGTATTTTTTAAGAAGGGGAAAAAAAAGGTAAAAATATATGAATGACAAAATGGCAATAAATACGTATCAACAATTGAATCTAAAAATCAAAATAAATGAACAGGGAATCTAATGAACAAAATAAACTTATAAATAAAATAGAACTAGTCATATGAACATAACAAACTTACAAATCTTAGAAGGGGGTGAGGTGGGTTGCGGTGGAAAGAAATAGCCAAAGAACTTATATGCATACGTACATGCATTACCCATGGACACAGATAATAGGGTGGTGAAGGCCTGGGTGGGGTGGGATCTAGGTGGAAGGGGCAATGGGAAAAAAAGGGAGGGGGGGTGGAGAACATATGTAATACTCAACCGTAGATTCAAAAAAAAAAAAAAAGAATTAAAAAAAAAAAAAGAATGCGAAAGGTTTTTTTTCTCAGAATTTTTCCTTCATAGTTTTAAAACTATTTATAGGAACAAGGAATTTGATCTTTAAAAGAGCCAGTTCACTTTTGTAAGACAGATGTTATACATGACTCAAAAACTTACCTGATAGAAAGCAAAAATCTTGGTTCTCATAAGAAAAAAAGAATGCAAGACAGTTTAACTCTATTGTTCCTATTGCCCATGATTGTAACATCTTCCAAGAGATAGTCTTCATTAGTAATCATTACCATATCTATCAGTATTTTGATTTGAGGATTTAAAGTTTAAACAATTAGTTCTGCATCTCTTGCTGATCCCCATTACTGAATTTTTCTAATAACACAGGAATTTCAAGTATGGTTGTTTTATCAATTTTATTATTTTTTTAATATATATTTTATTGATTTTTTTAGAGAGGAAGGGAGAGAAAGGATAGAAAGTCAGAAACATCAATGAGAGAGAAACATCGATCAGCTGCCTCTTGCACACTCCCTACTGGGAATGTGCCCGCAGCCAAGATTCATGCCCTTGACCGGAATCGAACCCGGGACCTTTCAGTCCGAAGGCCAACGCTCTATCCACTGAGCCAAATCGGTCTCGGCTGTTTTATCAATTTTAAAAGTAACATTTTACTATCCCATTTTCCTTATATCTTTAAGCAGTCTTGTTACTGACAAGTGAGAAAATTATTTTCATAAATAAAAAAAATTGACATTTTTTGTTTTAAGAAGACATTCTCGGTCCCTCTCTCTGAAGAAAAAAATGCCCAAAATCCATAGGGATGGGGAATTTGTAGCTTCTTTTGAATTAACTTATTCAAGGAAACTACCTAATAAAAGAGTAACATGCTAATTGAATGTATCTTCATGACACCCACCAGCCAATCAGGAGTGAGTATGCAAGTTAACCCAACAAATATGGCAGGTTAATTTGCATACACAGGCACCGAGCGGCCATGACAATATGCAGGTATTCCATACCACCCTAGGCACTCTGGACCCCTGGGCAGCATGGGAAGGCAGAAAAGTGGCTCCAACCATAATGAACAGCAGGTAACAGCAGCCAGGGAGGAGAAGGAAGACCCATTCTTGCACAAATCTTCATGCATCGGGTCTCTAGAATATTATACAATCTAAAAGTAGAGTCTCCACTCTCAGTAAACCAGTGGAAGCTTACCTCCTTCATTACATACTTCTAATACTTAACTACTTCAATTAATTTCTTTTCCCTCTAGCATTAGTCTAGGTTTTACATAAAAGAAAAAGGCTTTTCCTATTTCTTCAAAATATAGTAGCAAAAACTACAGATGAAAAAATAAGAAAAAAAAAGAACACATTCTTTTAAAAAGGATATTGGCTTTGTGGAAAAGATGTATTTTTGTAATTTCAGAGTTCCATCCACATTGGTTCCTAAAAACCTCTAATGATAAGTGGCTTTATTAAAATAAGAAAATCTGTGTTAAGCTATATAAAAACTTGGTTCTTTCTTGAGGGAGACCACTTGAAAACAAAAATTCCAAATGAGACACACCTCACAAAAGCCAAGCATCTCAGGCTCAATTAAGTAGAATCTATTTCCTTGATGCTGATTGTTGGTTGAAGCCTCATAAAGGCTGCCAGCAGTTCTCTGCTACATGGACTTCTATCTATAACACTAAAGGCCCACTGCACAAAATTGTGCACTCGTTGCGGGAGAGGAGGGCAAGCCCCTCAGTCCGGCCTTGCACGCTCTCACAGTCTGGGAGCCCTCGGGATGTCTGACTGATGTGTAGGTCTGCTCCCTGCAGCAGTTGGACATCCTTAGCACTACTGCAAAGGCAAGAGAGGCTCCCGCCACCGATACTGCACTTGCCAGCTGTGAGCCCAGCTTCTGGCTGAGTGGCACTCCCCCTGTGGGAGCTCACTGACCACCAGGGGGGCAGCTCCTACGTTGAGTGTCTTCCCCTTGGTGGTCAGTGCACGTCATAGCAACTGGTCGTTCTGCCCTTCGATCGATTTGCATATATCTTAGCCTTTTAGGATGGCTGCTTACTTCGAAACTCCAGCAACGGGAGACAGGTGCAAGTCCACTAGTAAGACAAGTCTTATGTAATGGAGCTTAATTGTGGAAGCTACATTACACTACCCAGCTTCTGTCCACTATTCTTCAAAGGCTATAAACAGACTCTTTAAAAAAATCATTCTGTGAAAAGATTTATATAGTCAATTATAACTCCAAGTTTATTTGCAAAGTACAGTGTTGTGAGATTTTACAAAATTGGCCTGGCTAATTAACCTAATAAATGAGAAGTCAACTAATGTCATCAACAGAAATTATCAGTTATGGATGCCAATCTACACTAATATAAGAGAAAGATGCAAATTGACCATACTTCCATGATGCCCACCAGCCAACCAGGAATATGCAAATTAACCCAACAAATATGGTAGGTCAATATGCATATGCAGGCACCTTGCTGCCGGGGGTGGAATGCTTGCATCGTTGTCATGGCGATGACGCAGGCCTTCCATACTGCCCCAGCTGCTCCAGGCCTCTGGGCAGTGTGGGAAGGCAGAAAGGCGGCTCAGGCCCGAGCGAAAGCAGTGCCAACAGCCAAGGGAAGGAAGACCCATTCTTGCACGAATTTTCTGCATCGGGCCTCTAGTATAAAAGCACTAAGAAATAAAGAAATAGGATTCCACAAAGAGAAAATAAAAATAGAAATGAAAAGCACAGGGCTAGAACATCCATGATTACATAAAGATTTTCTTCTCTTCCTTCTTTTCTCCTTTACCCTGGCACAGGCACTCTTTTTTAGACTACACAAGATGCCAGATCTACAGAAGCTCCATTAGCTGGCACAAAATTCAGCACTAATGGAAAATGAACACAACAGTATAAGAAAAGTATATAGCAGCTAAGACCACAAGTTAAAGTTGATATTTCAAACTACCTTTTATTATTCCTGCCATCTAGTGGCAGGATAAAAAACAAAAACATGTCAGACTGACATATTAATTAACTAAATACACCAGGCAGGAAAAAAAAAAATAGTAAGACTACTAAAACTAACAATCTAAATCCAATCCTGTCATGTGATGCATATGAACACTCTCTTAATTAAACACAAAGCTAACTTTATTACTTCAACTATAGAAACTCATGTGAGGATATATTCAAAGCTTAGTATGATTACAGAGATTGATATCAGTGTTTTAGTAACTGCAAAACAGTAAAATTTCAAAGGATTACTAATGATGCAGAGTAAGAAGTCATTTTACTGTTTACATAGGTCAATTCAGAAGTTTGAAAAGACCCACAAATATAGGTTAACCATTGTCATACCACCAAATCACCACTACTCATGTATATACAAGCAGTTCCAACTGGATGTTAAGCTCCATGCTCTTACAACTCATAGATGGGTCATTCTCATTCAAGATCTTTCATAAGCAGAGAGCAGGCTGTATGTATCAGATTGATAAACTACCTGTTTACACTCTATTGCAGAGCAACACATGGAAAAAACCAAGGGTTATTATTCAAAAACTGAAAACATCCTACAGACCTCTTGAGCTTTACGATACCCTCCTATTTAAGGTAAGGTGCATTACAAATCAAATGATATTAAATTAAGAACACACAGAAGAAAACTTATTCCAAATACGTATTAATTGAAAACCAGATCCATATTTTAGTCTTATCTCTTTAACTTTTGCCTTGACAGGCAGTGACAGCCATCGATTTCCATAAATATCCATTTGAAAAAGAGGGCTTCTCCTGTTTTATAAAGGACACTTAAACTAATTGGAAAAAAAGGAAAGAACAATGAGAAGCTGACACCAAAAAAATTACATCAAAATAAGATTTGTGTAAGTGTCCTAGTGCCACTTAAAAAAAATTCTAGGATCACATATAAAATAATGTATTTGATAAATTAAAACTATTTGCTCCCATACAGATTGAAATCTAGAGAGACCTGCATGTATTTTTTTCCTCTCTACAGAGCACACGCATGTATAATACACATTTAAGTCAGGCACACATTCATGTATTATAGAAACAAAATCTCCAAAAAATGTTACATGTAAATATGTTATATTTACATTTATTTTTTTATTAATTATCTAACTCACTGACATTATATAACTAGTGGCTCAGTGCACAAAATTCATGCACGGGGAGAGGGAGTGTGTCCCTCAACCTGGCCTGCACCCTCTCCAATCTGGGACCCTCAAAGGATGTCCTACTGCTTGTTTACAGGGATCAGGCCTAAACCGGCAGTCGGACATCCCTCTCGAAATCCTGGACTGCTGGCTCTTAACCGCTCACCTGCCTGCCTGCCTGAATGCCCCTAACCACTTTGCTTGCTGGCCTGCTTGCCCCCAACTTCCTCCTTCTGCCAGCCTACTCGCTCTCCCAAAGCCCCGCCCACCAGCCTGATCCCTCCAACTGCCTCCCAGTGTGCTTGCCTTGCCCCCAACTGTCCCCACTGCTGGCCCTCTAAATTATTCAGTTGGAACAGTCCATCAGGATCTACTAACACATTTCAAACATGTCTGGTAGTCAGACTAGTTTTACTATGACTTCTCCACTTAGAGGGTATGATGAATTTCAGAAGAGAGTGAAAAGGAATTGGCTGATTTTTTTTCACTGACCCTACCGCCATACTTTATAGTGGAAATTAAGATTCTTATGAATTATAGTTAAAATCCTATCTAATGAAAGGGCAATATGCAAATTAACCATTACTGTCACAAAGATGGTGGCACCCATACCCACAAGATGACGGCGCACAGTCCCCCAGCCCTGCCAGAGTCCCTGGTCCTGTATGCCTTATTTCTGGAGTCCCCAGACATGCCAGGGAGGGGGGGGTGGTTGGGCGGCGCATGGCAGGTGAGTGACGCAGCTCATGCACCGCTGGAAAGAGAACAGAGAGCAGGGCGTGGGGGTTT
The DNA here is from genome assembly GCA_027563665.1 of Antrozous pallidus. NCBI lineage: Eukaryota > Metazoa > Chordata > Mammalia > Chiroptera > Vespertilionidae > Antrozous > Antrozous pallidus. The sequence continues at coordinate 49,281,420 of CM050524.1, read as the reverse complement.
TATTCCTATGGTGGTGGTGAAGCCCCCAGGCCCAGCAGACAGAGAGAGGACAGCAGGGCGTGGCAGCTTCATTGCAGTGGCGAAGCAGCCAGGCCCTGCAGAGGACCACGGGGAGTGGGCATAAGCTGTCAGTAGGACATCCCTGATGGCTCCTGGATTGGAGAGTGCAGGTTGGGCTGAGGGACAACCTCCCCCCATGCACGAATTTCATACACTGGGCCTCTAGCAGTTTTATAAAATTGTAATAGAAGCCAGAGAAACTCGCAATTAATACTCAAATATTTGCCTTAGGTATTTTAAAAAGAACGCTACAGGCATGTAGCTGAATTGCCATAAAACTGAAAATGCCACAGAGCAATTGTTAGTTCCACAATGCAGGCCATTCAAAAGAATGTACACTTTGCCTTAACAAATACAAAATATGCAGAAATAAACTTGTAGACTCTTCTTTCCAACCCTCAAATTTAGGAAGATCGTTTTGTGTACATAGTACAGTTTCTGATCATTACAATTCTGTATGTTGAAGACAGATATCTCAGGATATCTCTTTAGTATAGATAGAAGCGTTGCTTCAGGCAGCATGATGGGGAAGGAAGGAAGGACTAGAAAAAACTTGAAGCTGAATGCTAGTTCCAGACTGTCACTGTGGGCAAGTAACTTGACAACATCTGGCCTGAGTTGCCTCATAACAAGTCACACTTTATCTCATACATTATAAATGACCATAAATGAGGGGAGTAACAAGTAGGCTGATGCTATTTTATAACATCATGCTATTTTATAACTGTACATGTTTACACATCCTATTCTTTATACCAAAAAATATCAACCGAGGCTGTCTGACTTCAAAGCCTATTCTCTTACCATACTAAGCAGTACTTTTCTCGTTTGTAAAATGGGAGTAACAAAATATCTACCTCATAAGACTGCTTAAGGACCAATAAACCACAAAATGCATTAAGATTTGCAACAAATTTACCCGACTTAGTCTCTCCTCCCTCAAAAAATCCAAAACAACCCAATAAAAACACTAACCAAAGAAATGAAAAGGTATTTCACAGAGAGGATATAAAAATGATGAACACGCTGTGGTTGTTGGTTCTTTAAAGACTGGCCCAGAACAATTCTGCTCTACCTGTATATGCATCTTCTCCTTTGACTGTGAGATAAGACTGAGTCTATGTTGAACAGTAAAACATAGTATAAGTGATCCTGATCATTCCAGGCCTTTAACTGGTCTGGCAGTTTCCTCTCTCGGAATGCTCTTTCTTAGAACCCAGCCATCCTGCTGTGAGGCAGCCCAAGTATCGACAAGGAGCCAAAAACCCCAGCTGAGCTCCCAATCAAGATTCCAGATTACTCTCTGAACTGTCTAACATTTCAGTCATTCCAGCCCCAGCTGAGTGTGGATGACTGCAATCATCCCAGCACCACAGCTGACACCATGAAGCAGAAGAAGCTCCCACTGAAACAACTGAATTGTGAAGAAAATACTGTTTTGTCACTAAGTTTTGGGGTGATGTACTTCAGTTTTATAAACAATTAAAACATATTATGACAAAATTTCCAGGTATATACTCTAGCAAGCATGCACATAGATGCATCATAGTAGCATTTTTAAAAACTGGAAGCCCAAGTGTCTAACAACTCCCAAATGTGTAAATGCAAGTCAAAAATTACATAGAAGATATTACTATTTTTTTAAAGCTCCAGACAAAACTTAGCAACATGTTCTCTAGAGATACATGTTTTATAATATAAAACAACATATTATTGTTTTATAATATGGCAAAGGGAATCCTAAACAAACTCAGGACAATGGTTTCCTAGTGCCAAGAAGAAAACCAAGATGATAGGCTAGAGAAGGAACTAAAATAGATGTGAAATTGGAAATGTTTTAGTTCTATAGTTGGGTAGGGGTTTCTCAGGTAATCTATCATTGTGTTCATAGTTACATATATGGGTATCTATGTTCTTATATACAAGTAGAATTTTCAATACAGCTTGACTTATTAAAATTGCAATAACTTTATATTATGTTGCAATTTACATCCAACAGTTACAACTGTTTACTACACTTTTAGAAGTCTAGAATTTTTACTTTACTAGTAAAAGAAAAATCTTTTCTTTCATTTTTAAAAAAATATATTTTATTGATTTTTTACAGAGAGGAAGGGAGAGGGCTAGAAAGTCAGAAACATCAATGAGAGAGAAACATCTATCAGCTGCCTCTTGCACACTCCCTAACTGGGGATGTTGCTGCAGCCAAGGTACATGCCTTGACCGGAATCGAACCTGGAACCTTTCAGTCCACAGGCTAATGGGCTCTAGCCACTGAGCCAAACCGGTTTCGGTTTTTCTTTCATTTTAAATGCTGTTTATATTAGACACTATTTAAAGGTGTTAAACTATTATAACAACCAAAATTAAAGAGACTCCCCCCCTTTTTTTTTTTTTAAAGCCTACAGCACCCAGTATTTCCAGGCAGTCTCCCATCCAAATACTAACCAGGCCGACTCTGCTTAGCTTCTGAGATCAGGTGCGTTCAGGGTGGTATGGCCGCAAAGAGATTTCCCTTTCTAATGAAGTGACTGACTCATTTTAACAACCTTCAAAAAGTATATCTTAAAAAATATATTAGTTGTGTGAGGCTTAGTTGTGTGAGGCTGTAGTGGTTCAGTTTATTGAGGGTCGTCCTGTACACCAAAAGGTTATAGGTTCAATGCACATACCTAGGTTTCAAGTTCAATCCCCAGTAGAGGCACATAGGAAAGGCAACAATCGGTGTTTCTCTTACATCAATGTTTCTCTCTCTCTCTCTCCCTCCCTCTCTCTAAGTATGTCCTCGGATGAGGCTTAAAAAAGAAAATATTAGTTGCTCCTCAAGTTCATTTTTCTACTTTGAAAAAATGACTGGCCTTTACACAACTTTAAGATTAATTTCATCAACCACATTTTTTTCATTCTTATTTCTTCAAATGCCAAAAAGCTGGTTAGCATATTAAAATAAAAGTTTTCTTTAGCTAAGGTCTAGAGTAAAAGTAATTTTAGCATTGAAATTAAACTTCCATGAATCAAATGTGCTAAAAATTTAAAATTATGAACATATGCACTGTTATGATTCTCAATATAGTCAAACCCTGCCAGCTCACTATAACAGGTTTTTTTAAAGGCACATTGATAAAGATTTTGTTTTTAAAGCACACATTTTTAAGGGAAACATATAAAACTGATCATTACAGCATATCAAGTTTAGGACTCACAGGAATACTGTTATTGAATAGAAGAATAGTATCATTAAAGAGCTGACCAGTCATTTTGTAAAAGAGTTCAATCCATAGTAAAAGAAGATAAAGACTTTATGTCTTGGCTTATTTAACTCTCAAAATCTAAAATATTCAATGATCCCTCTTCCCCCCCAGAATTGACAAAGATATTTCCATTGCAAAAACACTTTAATGGAGACAAACTTTTTTCTGTAATGAGTATTTTTTCTTAGTATACTTTAATTTCTTATGAGCAAGTTTAAATGAGATCAAAGTTGTGGTGCCTTCCTTAAGAGTTACTTAATTTCCATGTTAACTACCTGTATTCATAAAGTTAAGTCAAGAGCCAAGAAACCAAGTGGATCATTAATCTAACCCCATCCAAACTCATCATTAGCATGACTTTAGTATAATCCAATGCCTGTATATACAATATCTATTCTTACTCTTCCTCCACACCAAGATAGATTACTCAAGTTCAAACAAAATGCCAGTTTGGAAATTTTACTTCTACTGCTGACAACTGTCTTATTTCATTTATTTCAAAAGTTAACAGCACTGAAACTTTTACCATTCATGTTTTTTAGATATTAACTAGTCTGTCTTTTCTTATTCAGTGTTCTTCAACTAGTGAGTTAAAATTTGAGACAGAACTCCCTAACAGTTCATTGTACTTGGGAGAAATATTCATATAACAAAATATCTCCCTTTTTTAAGGTTCTTCCTAAATTATCCAGCCAATCAGCCATCTCCCAACTGCTGATGGTAATCAATGACATAAATTACTTCTGTAATCATCATCATCAATTCTTTTCTTCTATAACATTAAAAAGACACCTTAATTGAGAGATTATGCTGTTCACTATTAACCAATCCCTATGTGTGTGTGTGTGTGGCGGGGGTGGGGGGGGGGGGAGAGAGAAGTCACACAACCAAGCACTTCTCTGACACCAGCTGAGTGTTCTACAATTCAACTCAATTATGACATTATCTATCTAGAGATAACATCAGATCCCACAGGTTAAGGGCTCAGTCCTACAAGACTGACATCTACCCACACTAACTTCAGATGCCAATTTGAAGTATAAGTTGTCACCTGAGCTTCCAACCAATAGCAGATAGATTCCAACAACCCTACTCCTTTGGGTTCAACTATTTTGCTAGAATGGCTAATAGAACTCAGAAAAACATTTTACTTACTAGATCACCCATCTACGCTAATAAAATCTCCACAGTAATAAAGGAGTAAGATGCAAATTCACTGTACCTTCGCGACACCCACCAGCCCATCAGGAGCATGCAAATTAACCCAACATAGATGGAGGGTTAATTTGCATACACAGGGCCCAGAGCAAAAAGGCAGCTCCGGTCAGAGCAGTGCCAGCAGCCAGGGGAAGGAAGGCCCCCATTCTTGCACAAAACTTCATGCATCGGGGCCTCTAGTTTATCATAAAAGCATAGAACACAAAAACAGGAAGAAGAGATGCATGGGACAAGATATTTGGAAAAGGGTGTAAGGATCCCATGCCCTCTCTGAGCATACCACTCCCCCCCAAATCTCCACATGTTCACCAACCTGGAAGCTCTCTGAACTCCAAACTTTGGGGTTTTTGTGGAGGCTCCATTACACAGGCATGATTGATTACATTATTGACCTCAGGTGATTCAACTCCCGGTCCCACTCCCCTCTCAGAAGGTCTAGGGGTGAAGCTTATAGTTCCAACCCTCTAATTAATACCAAGGCTGGCATCTCTGGCAACCAGCCCCCATCCTTAGATTACCTAGGGGCTTTCCGAAAGTCACGTCTTCAACATTCCAAAACACACCCCTCCTCCATTAAGAGCTCTGTATCAGAAACAGGGATGAAGATCAAACAACTATACATATGATTTTACTGACATCATTGTCAAATCCAAGATTAATCAAGGTATTACACAATAAAGAATGCCTCTACTATCATCACAACCTAAGTGTGGTTATCATTAAGGATAAAGGCTCTGTGTTAATATAAAATGAACATTTACTCTTGTTCCCAATACAGTGTATGATTAAATATATTCTAGTAAGATTAAAAAAGGTCTTCTGTTAGTCTACCTATGATGAGAACAGTAAGTTATTAATATTACTAAAGGCCTGGTGCACAAAATTTATAAACGGGAGGTGGCAGAGGGTGTTCTTCAGCCCAGCCTGCACCCTCTCCAATCTGGGACCCCTCAAGGAAAGTTCCACTGCCCGTTTAGGCCTAATCCTGGTAGGGGCAGTTGGACACCCCTCTCACAATCCAGAACTGCTGGCTCCCAACTGCTCACCTGCTTGCCTCCCTGATTGCCCCTAACCACTTTGCCTGCCTGCCTGATCACCCCCTAACCACTCCCCTGCCAGCCTGATTGATGCCAAACTGCTCCCCTGCCAGCTTGTTTGCCCCTAACTGCCCTCCCCTGCAGGCCTGGTCCCCCCCCCCCTCAACTGCTCTTCCCTGCAGGCCCAGTCGCCCCCAACTTCACTCCTCTGCCGGCCTGGTCACCCCTAACTACCCTCCCTTGCAGACCTGGTCGCTCCCAACTGCCCTCACTTGCTGGCCATCTTGTGGTAGCCATCTTGTGCCCATGTGATGGCAATATCTTTGACCAAATAGGGGTAGCCATCTTGTGTGTTGGAGTGACTAATCTGCATGTTACTCTTTTATTAGATTGGATAGAGGCCTGGTGCATGGGTGGGGGCTAGCTAGTTTGCCCAGAAGGGTGTCCCGGATCAGGTTGAGGTTCCCTTGGGGTATGGGGGGGGCTTGGGTGAGAGGCCTGGGGTATTTGGGATTTATGTATCTTCTACAATTGAACTTTATAGCCTGGAACAGAGCCAAGCCTTCTGCTCGCTCTGTGGCCACAGCCACTGAAACTTTGTAGCCTTAAGCGGAGGCGAAGGTGGGCCAGGGCAGGCGGAAAGCTTGGCTTCCTCCATTGCTGGGGGCAACCCTAACCTCCTGCTCTCTCCAGTTCCGTGGCTGCCGCCATTTCTGTTGTAATTAATTTATCTTCTATAACTGAAACTTTGTAGCCTTAAGTGGAGGCCTGGGCCGGCCAGGGTGTACATAAAGCTTGGCTTCCTCCATTGCTGGGGAAATCCAAACCTGCCTCCTGCTCTCTCCGTGCCACAGCCATATTGGTTGAGGTTAATTTGCATACTCACTCCTGATTGGCTTGTGGGCGTTGTATGTTGGTGTAGCAGAAGTAAGATCAATTTGCATATCACTCTTTTACTACATAGGATTATTATCATTAGAGGGGGAAATAAGCACCATTTAGTCAAAGAACAAGTTACAAAGTCTCTTCTTTAAAATGGCTGTAGCCTATTTAATAACTGTTAAGTGAACAGTCCTGAACAAAATTTAAATTAAGTAAATTTGCTTTACTATTATATTGGGATTAATAAAACCTGTATTTATACATCCCAAATATAAGACAGCCGAGCACTAGATTGCTATTTCTGAAAGAAATATGGCTGGCATGTTTTCTAACAGTTAATATGTTTCAGAAAAGAATCTCCACTTCCTTGGGGAATTCATATAAAAGGATTACCAGAGGGATTAAAATAACTTAAATCATTATATTGAACCATTATCCAAATAAAGCCTAATTCAAAGTCATTTGTATTTCTCCCTGGCATATACTAGTATTACATAGGATCAGCAGAGACTGGGTAATAAGTATATATCTTTCTTGTGATACTTGGTTTAAATTCTAAGTTTGAATACTGACAAAATTTAAAGTTTGAAGAAAGGCAGTCCTAGAGTTAAATTATCCATTTAAGTAGCATGGGTTCCATACTATTGCACATCAAGAAAAAAACACACACACACGCACACAACATTGAATTTGACCAAAATCATCTGACAAATAAATAGAAATGCATTAGAGAGCATTCAAGTTTATCTTAAGAACTATTTTCTAATATTTAAAAAGCTTATAAACTGGAATAACATTTCATATACTTAAATCACTTGCTAACACACAGTGCCAAATTTGCACAACCAACAGATTTTAAGTTCCTATATAAAGGAACTTAAAATGACCTTTGCTTTAACCTCTCTTTGAATAAAACTTAGTATTCCCCAAAGACTATTTCTGAAAGGATCTTATCATATCTTTCCTATTCTTCCTAAAGACCAAAATAGTACTAAATCAATAAAGAAAGCAAAGATTTGGGGGGAAAATAAAAGTGGCAGCCATAGAAAATTGGAAGAAAATAACATGGAAAACAATGTAACAGAAATACAAGCTATTCATGATCCCATGATAGCTACACAAATAAAATTACACACAATTCAGGATCAAAAATCCTCTATAAGAATATCAATACATTAAGCAGTCCATTCTTAGGGTTCTCCTAAATTCCTTCAGTTTACATCCCCTTCCAACATTTTCTTTCTTTCTCTTCCAAGAACTAACTACAACCATTCCTTAAGTAAATTTTAATATACTTTAAGTTGAACAACAGTTGGCAAAAACCACAGTTTAGGATCTGTAATATAAATACTAGTTTAAATACTAGTTTAAATACTAATAAATTTGCATTTATCTGGTTATTTTATTTTCTTTTGTCTCTTTAAAGACAATGATGTCACCGAGACCGGTTTGGCTCAGTGGACAGAGCGTTGGACTGCGGACTGAAGGGTCCCGGGTTCAATTCCGGCAAGGGCATGTACCTTGGCTGCGGGCACATCCCCAGTAGGGGGTGTGCAAGAGGCAGCTGATCGATGTCTCTCTCTCATCGATGTTTCTGACTTTCTGTCCCTCTCCCTTCCACTCTGTAAAAAATCAATAAAATATATATTTAAAATAAATAAATAAACAAACAAACCAATAAATAAAGACAATGATGTCTCCCCCATTCGATTTTCCTTGTAGTCTCAGTGCCAATTGTAAGACTGAATTTGTGTGGCCAGTTAGTCAAGATTATCTGGGGACAAGCTGCTGACTGCAAATCAAGAGTTCAATCATAAAGTAATTTTGATCTCAGCAAAGAGATGAAATGCCTTCCCTTTTTTAGATACTTTCTGCTGCAAAAGAGCATGAAAACTCAGGTAAGAAACCTGGTTAATCAAATTATTACTAAACTTTATTTCCTACACACTTTCAAATCAACCCTTTGATCAATGAAGAAAATGTTTAAAGCAACGATCAACAACAACAAAAAATAGCAAGACAGAGAAGCCCCAAGTATATTTATCTAGCTTTAAAATAGGCAACAATAAAGAATTATACCACCGACTACGAGGAAAAAAGGATGGAATTACTATAAAAGAAAAGGTAAGGACAAGAAACAAACACCAAGGATTCTGAGGTGCTGGCAACATTCTATTTCTTAATCTGGGTAATGGTCACATGGGTATTTATTTTATAACTGGTTACTACACTGTAAATTGGGATTATATATTTCAGAATGTGTTATTTCACTCACCATGAAAGAAAACAAATTTAAAGATTGAAACTGAACACCTTTGTAGAACACAGCCCTTGTTAATGTAAATAAACATTTAAGGTATTTTCGAAGAGTACTTCAAAACTACAGGAGTGTTATCTTCCAATAATTCTTGTACTTCATTGTTTCTCATGTGGATTACACAACATGGGATAGTTTAATAATTAAACCTTCTAATATAGGATATATTGCACTTTACAGTGTTTACTGTTTTAAGAACAAGCACAAAGAGCTAAGAGTAGATCTTAAAAGTTCTCACACAAAAAATCTGTAACTATGTATTGTGATGATTACTTGAAATATACACAAATATTGAATCATTATGTCATACCTGAAACTAATGTTACTTATATGTTGAGTTTACCTCAATTTAGAAAGTAAACATGGCAGTCAAAAGTGAGTTCCCAGTCATAATCCTTTTCACCAATTCTACTCCACCCATTTGGCCAAGCACATACTGAAACTTTAGAAATTAATTATAAATTACTACATTTTAATTTTTTAATAGCATGGAAAACAGTAGATACTGCAATATTATCTACCTGTGGAGAGAGGGATCCAATAATTTAAGTTTAAAAACCAAACTCAGCCCAGCCGGATAAAAATGAAGGGAAAAAAGTAAAAAATAAGGGCATGGCTCAGTGGATAAGCATCCACCTATGAACCAGAAGGTCAGGGTTCAATTCCTGATCCGGGCACATGGGCTGTGGGTTTGGTTCCCAGTAGAGGGTGTGCAGGAGGCAGCTAATCAATGATTCTCTCTCATTGCTGGTGTTTCTATCTTTTTCTCCCTCCCCCTTCCTCTCTGAAATCAATAAAAATACATTAAAAGAAAAACACACAAATTCATTTGAAGTCATTTGTAGATTGGAGAAATTGCTAGGTATCCCTAAAGAAAAGAACATGGTACTGTGAAGAAAAATATTTAACTACCTGAGAATAGCTAATAAACCCGGAAGGTATTAATTAAAAGGAAACCCCAAAAGAAACATTATCAACAAATCATTAACACTTTATTAATACAAACATGAAATTTCTTTTTGTTTTCATGTAAAATTTATTTCCCTTTGGATAAAAATGAAGGGAAAAAAGTAAAAAATAAGGTTTGAGAAAAAAATATTAGAACTATTAACTTATGGAAATCACAGGCAACTACTGATGCACACAATTTTAAAAATCACTAATTCTAAAAAAGAAGTGAAACTAGACAAAAGCGGTTTCCATAGCTAAACTTGAATTGCCAACAGTTCCAATATTGTGGTACAAACTAACTTCCCCTCATCCTCTGAAATAAATTTCAACCAACTTCTCAAAAAACTCCCTCTAAATGCAAAATAGGTGCAAAGAAAACAAAAAAGAATCTAGCCAAGCTACAACTGTACCACCTTAGAAAAAGTACTTCGCCCCTCTCATAGTCAGCTTTTTTGCCCAGAAAACAAGACAAGCAATGTGGAGGTACTGGGCAAGTCCTTTAGGCTACAGAATTCTGTGTCTACTCTGAAATTTTAGCTTTCCAACCTCATTACTATGAATCTCTTACAAACAAACAAACCTAATGAAAACAACATCCACTTGGATTCAATTACCTTTTCTTCTCATTCAGCTACTGTCTTAAAATTCCTAACTGAAAATTTCCTAACCATCAAGCCATCATCAACTCTTCTCTCTTTCCCACATCAAAACCAAGTAATTTTGCCATCAACCAACTAGTGAGTTCAGCTAAAGCACAGATTGTGCTCCAGGTATTTTGATAGGCCAATATGTTAAGACTTAAATCAGGGCAGCTGATTAAAAAACAAATTAAATGGAGGAGACTTTCATTTAAGCTGGCCTAGGAGCAGAGTATGCAAAAATAAAAAAAGGGGTGGCGGGGACGACGACACAGATTTTGGAGACGGGCAGACCTGTATTATTCAATCCTTGTGGGGAATACTAAAGTGAAGTATCTTTTGTTTATAGAAATGAAAGATGCTACCTAATCTCAATTCTGAGCTCTAAATCAAATTGGAAGACACTAAAAACTGAGTGTTTACTACCATTTAAACTATATATTAAAGTTATCCTACAACACTCAGTTCTACAGAAAGAAAAGAAAAATGGCCACAGATGATATGGTCAATATAATTAGGGCACCAGTCACAATTGATTAGAAATTCACTTATTTAAAAATAGTACAAACTTGACCAACCAACATAAAGTCATTCACCAACATATACAGGTTATATTCCAAATTATGTTTAGCTGTCTCTTATTTTAAACAATGAAAGCATTTTTCCAAAGAGATAATATTCCAAATAGTGGTTAGGTTTCCTAGCAAGTCTACCAGTCAGTTAACCACTATTTACCTAAAATATAGGAGCCTCTTTTTACCCTTACCCTTACCTAACCAACCCCCCCCCCCCAATTCTATAGTATTATCACTTTCTAAATAAATTTTTAACTCCCTGGAAATTATACATGATCAGAAGTAGGTAAAGTGAGGACACAGAAAGAAACCTTTCAGAAAAAAGTGGCTTAAAAACAAAAAAATATCTACCAGAATCAGCAAAGTCAGGTTATTTAACATGGGCTAATGTACTGACTTACGATGTACTCAAGTAAGTTACTTACCAAAACCCAGAATAACTGAATCTTTTTCTAATCTGCATCCAACTGAGAATCATACAGAAAGAGCAGTTATGACAATTATGTTCAAGTACTTCAGAAAATAAACGCTTCCAAAAATGAGATGCTCTTTATTGTGGAGTTGGGGGACAATGATAACATTCTTTTATTATAATGACCAGTACATGATCAGTATAGGCTTTTAAAGCAGTAATGGATAGATAGAAAGATGATAAAGCAAAATATTAACTGTAGAGTATCTAGCTGTTGAGTATGAATGTTCACTAGAAAACTTTCATCTTTTCTGTCATAATCCAAAGCACTCAAAATTTATAGAGAGCATAGAAACCAGAGACAGGTTAAGTACATCTAGGATAGTAAATTTTCCCATATTCCTAACAACTAGTTTAGAACCTAAAATGTAAACCTTCATTCTGGGTCTCTAAAGCTTGGTCTACAATGGTGTCTTTATGCAAACTACATATGGCAGGCAGTAGCTTTCAGTCTTACCCAATTTAGTCCTTAAGAAAACCCTAAAGGGAAGGAAAAAATTCTAGTCTTTGCTGACAGATTATAACTATCCCAAAACCTAACATATGCCTCATGAAATCCAATGGTTACTACCTATAGGAGCCATCACACTTGACCCCAAATGGGAGCAGGTCCAACCCCATCATCCAATCCAGCAACTCAAGGCACTCCTTTGCACCTCCTCACTAAATGTTCTTGTAACTTAAAATGGTCTCAAGAGCTCAAGAGTAGAAAAAAGTGCAGCTGAACTGCAGTTGCTAATAATTCCACACTTTTTAAGATTTAGGGACATTTTGTTCTAAAACTGTTTTTATTACCCATTTTGTCTTCAGAACTGAGGTCAATAGCCTCTTTTTGTCATCTGCAAAGTGAAGAAAAACATGGAGATCTCAAAGCACAGGAAGTATCCCCCAACTTACAAATAGCTTGTTTTAAAGGTTTATCGTTCCTTTTAAAACATGCTTTGTACTAATTAACCTATGTATACCATAGTATCTATGAAGCATTGCATTCCAAGTTTCAACTCTAAACTGCCCTGCAAAAAGTCACCTGGTGTCCTTTTACGGCGAGCTGGGGCCCAAACTCAAAAGCTCAGAGAATCCCTCTACAGCTCTAGGGAGAATCCACTGTAACCCCCTGGGCAGGCGGAAAAAGGGCAGCTCTCTTCACATAGGGTGATTTTTCATTTCTTCTGTGGGAAAAGCTACCCTAATTTACCAAGATACTAGCTATGGAAAACATACTTGGTTAATATACTGTGAAAGTATAATAATTACAACAGAAATAAGTAGAAACTACATTTTGCTCCAGATAAAAATAAGATAAAGTAATTAGGTGCTGTTAAACTAGTTGGTCAACCAAATGTTTGGCAAGTAGAAAGAACATTATTTTCAAACTGCTTCCTCATGTCTGATCAACTGATAAGGGAGGAAATTACTGAAGTGACAAGAAAATCATTACCAAAAATGTTGCTAAATTCTAAAAATGTGCATTGTATTTTAAAATTCAATAAATAGATAATATTCAACATCACATACCACCCCTTATAACTGGCAAGATTTATAAACAACAAAACCATGACAATTAACAAAAAGTATAACTCTGACAATGAGTAACCTTCAACAGCTAACTAGAGTCTTACATAATTTAAGAACAGTAAAATTTATAGACACAACAGTCAGAGAAGGTAAACTTTTCATTAAAAATACTTCAGAAATGAAGCTAGTAACAGAGACATGGAAAAAAGGGATCAGGGAAGGCCAGGCTAAACTGGTTTGTAGATACAGAATCTCAGAAAAAATATTTAAATATTATTAAAGGTTCATGTCCATTGCTAAATGTTAAATGGTAATCTGAGAGACTCCCAAGCTAATATAACCCTAAAATGTCAGATAGTAGATCAAAGTCTTGGTACTATTAGCAGCTTTGAAGGACAACTGCTTAAAAAACCCAAAGTCATAATGAATGACAGGCAATCTACACCTAACTGCCTCTTTAAAGTTCTCAAACAACAATAGAAGAATGAAATCTTTAAAAGATATGAAAAGTGAGCAACCAGTTTTCTTTTTGTCTTAAACCTAATGCTTTCATTAAAGTCACCTGAATTATACTTAGACATTAGGTTTATCTGTCCCCAATTAGAAATAGGGCCAATTTATTACAAAGAGCTGTTAACTGCTAATCAGAATTATCTAACATTATAAACATTTAATCAGAAATATAAAGAAACGTAAATGCTGAAACTATCAATAAACAGAACTCCTAAGTTGAGATCTGTAAGACTGAAGAGATGTGTATGCCTTTAAATTCGTGTATGCGTCACAGAATTCAGATGTTATACATTTAGCTAAAGAATAATGTTTCTGAAAAAAATGTTTCTGAAATGTGTTTTATACAATGAAAAATAGAAGTCAAACAAATTTTATTGTGGATAAAAAAGGGTTATGATCTTTAAGTATTTTCTAGAAACCAGAAAAAGAAAACTTTTGCCATACTTAAAATATATATACACACACGGGTGTGTGTGCACGCGTGTGCATGTGTGTGTATAAATCTGTGAAGCAACCCATTAAGATTTTTCATAATTACAATTATCAATTTCATTAGTAACCTTTGGATAACAATGCAGATTTCTAATCTTCAAAACCATTTCATCATTCATCTGTGACTTTTTCTACATCCCTTAATTTTGGCCTCATTATTACTACCGAACAGTATTTGGCATTCCAGTTTGTAAAAATGACACTCTGAAACTACACAATTTTTGTTACCAGTAACGTTTGGTCAGTCATGAACTTGTGTTGTAATCTGCAGGAACAACTTTCTCTTTTCACACCGTTCAATACAATACTAACAGTTTTCATTTTCTGGTTCCAATTTCATTTTTATCTAATTTGGTGTTTCAAAGGGAAGACTAAGAATACTGTGTCTAGCACAAAGCTTTACAATTTATTTCCTTCTGTGGTTCCAAATAACGTAAGTTATTTTCTAATTTTGTAATAAATATATAATGTCTCCACTGCTTTAAAACAAACAAAAAAAGTTATTTTCTAAAGAGTGTTAGGGAAAAAAACACAAAACTTCTAAAATGGAATTAAAATGTTTCACCAAAGAATGTCAGTAATTAATATTATTCTAAATGGAGTTCTCCCCATCAGTGGGCCCCCCTCTGGTGTTCAATACATGATGTACTATGAATTTTTCCATTCATAACACCACTCCAATCACAGTACTTTGATATATGGGTAACTTACTCCACAAAACATTTACTATATATTTAATAACTCAAGATTTTCTCTCTGCATTTCAAATGGTAAATGTGCGAAAGTTTAGTTAGGTCTAGCAAAGTAAGATTTAACTCAAGGCTGATAGGTCAAAGAAATGAATTAAAGTTAGGCTCAGGTTAAAAAAAAAACAACTCAGGTTCGCAAGTTAGAAAATAAATTAAAAGCAATCTTCTAGATAATTCACAGACTAGTATAGTGACTAAATTAACTAGTGCTCTTAAATGGGGTAATTTTCTAAAACATTCAGGTCAGCCCCGTATCGTGTGCAACTCCGGTATGAATCTGGGGCTTCCCTATCAACCTCCCTGCAGAGACCCGTAAAGGAACTAATGCAACGCTTTAGGATATTGTGCACAACATACCGAGGGTGACAGTCTGGCTATAACGAGAGTAACGATTTTGCTCTAAAAAGCAACCGGAGATAATTGTGGAACAGTGCGGTGCTGAGTGCACTTAAGGGCCTTGAAAAAAGCCACTCTTGGAAAAAAAAAAAATCTAATGTTAAATAAGAGTCCCCGGCTTTCAGATCACTTTCAGGGATATTATTTCTTTGCCTACAACACCTCGCTCACTCGTTTCCCCTTCTTGTATGGTGAGAGAGAAAGAAAGAAAAAAAAGAGTGAGAAACGGTAAAAGTGTTAAGACAGCGAGGCTGAGCAGGCAGGGATCCTGCACATCTGGACTCATCTCGAACCGCAACAGGGCAACCTCGGGCCGATCCCATCCCAAAGCAGCAAACACGCGCCCGCAAAAAAAAAAAAAAAAAAAAAAAAATTAAAAAAAAAATGAAAGAACGCGATAGCCACGGGCGGAGAGGCAGGGGAGTCCGCCACCAATGGGCCGGCTCCCGCCGTGGCCCGTCCGGATTCGGGAACCCGAGCCGGCTGCCCAGCGGGCCCCGGGGTAGTCACCCTTGCCCCGCCGGGGGCGGGGGGTGGTCAAGGTCCCACGCCGGGACCCCGACGCCTCGCCTGGGGTCTGCTCGGGGGAAAACTTCGCCCACGGGCAGGGGGCGCGCCCGGAACTCGGGAACCCGCGCCGACCTCCGCTGGCCGGGGGGTGGGAGGTTTGAGGAGGGGGGGGCCCGGCGGCGGGGTCCCCCTCCGGCCGCGGGCGGGGGAGGGGCAGCGGGGCACTTACCACGGGTCGAACTCGTGGATGATGCTTTCGAAGCGAATGACGGCGAAGAGGCGCGAGCTGAAGCCGGCCAGCCAGGCCAGGAACAGGATGGTGAAGGAGAGCAGCGACTGCCAACCGGCCGGCTGCGACAGCCCCCCGGACAGCCCCGCGGGGGCCGGCTTCGGCGGCGCCACGCCGCCCGCCGCCTTGTGCGCGCACTGGGCCCCGGGCCCGTGGTGGCCGTGCCGGCTGTTCCCCAGGGCCATGAGGCCGCTCCACGGAGACGAGTTGAGGGACGACTTGTGTTTGCTCTCCGGGGCCGAGGGCTCCGCCATGTTGTGCCCCGGCGGCGGGTTCGCTTCTCGCCGCCGCCGCCGCCGCCGCCTGGTGCGAGGGGTGCTGGGCGGGGACCCGGAGGAGGAGGAGGAGGAAGAATAAAAAAGGAGGAGGGAAGCGCCCAGCGCGCTCCCGCCCTCAGCGCCGCGAGGCCGGGAAACAGGGGGTGGAGGCGGCGGCGGAGAGTCTACGCCTCCGCAGCGGCCGCGATCGCCGCTCTCTCAACTCGGATGGCCCTAGCGCCCCACTAGCCATACGGGTCCCCAGTGCAGCTGCGGCAGCGGCGAGAGCCGACGGGACGAGGGCGCCAGAGAAGGAGCAGGAGCGGACGGAGGCAGCACCTCGAATCGTAACAGCAATGACATTCCTCCTCACACCCGCCGCCTGCCCCGCCGTGAGGAGCAGGAGGAGGAGCGCCTCGGATCCTGGGCGGAGCTCAGCCAGCCTCTGACTCCGCCCCCCACCCAACAGGAACTGGCTTTTCCACCTGTCACAATGCGACAGGTCCGTTAGGGGGCGGGCCCAGACCCGTGGAGCCTGCCAATAGGGGCGCGAGCTGGGGCGGGGCTAAGCCCAACCGTTTGGCCCCCCTCCCCCTCCCGGCCTCGCGCACATTCGCCCGGAGCGGCCGTGCTGGGAGGTGAGGGTTTCATTGTCAGTTGAAAGACGAGGTTTCGCGCTCCAGTGTACTCGGCGACGAAGGGCGCTGGGCGGCTCCGCTCGTGCGGAGCCGAGCCGAGGGGTGAGGAGATGGTCAACAGTAGCTGAGTGGCCTCCGTCAAAATCGGCTTAAAGGACACGATGAGCGCCCCGCAGACCGGCCGGGAGCTCGCCGGTCCGCCGTGGACGCGACTTTTAACCCGCTCAGCGTGGAGCCCCCGCCACGTGACTGAGCGCGCAGGCGCGCAACACTAGTCTGGCCGCGCGTGTTTGGCCGGCGGGGCTTGGCCGCCCGGGGGCCGATACAACGAGTGAACTGCCCGCGCTGACGCCGCGGTGCGCCCTGCGGGGTGTGCCCGGCGTCCTGCCTACCAGACTGTGATCGAAGACAAGTTTGCGGGTGCGGAAAACTCTTGGGAGCCCGCAGACAGCCCCTAGCTCCTCACCTCGGGGGTGCTGGAGAAGTGCGATTTTGTCTCGCTTTTTTTTTTTCCCCACTTGTACTTTTCTAATTGCAAAAATACATTTTGTTCACTGGAGATAAGGGTAAATGCAGGAATGTGTTTTAACGGCTGCGTACATCAAATGAGTGAAACTGTTCAACTTGCCACATGTGGACTTTTCAGCTCTTACCCAAGTCTCTCTTTAGTAAATATCGGACTTAAGATTCCTCTACAGGAGTTTTTGCATGTCTAGGTTGCATTTTATACTTTCCTTCCAAAAAGAAAGCGCGGCCCAGTAGACTAAACTCTAAATAAGTGTTAGTTGTAGGGACTCTAGAATGGCTCTGATGTAAGCCCCTTCCATTAAGGGGAGGCACAGAGCTTTCAGTATAATTACCACTTAGCAAATAACTTTTCATGTAAATTAACAGTTAATTGTCCATTTATTAGGTAAATAACAACTTGACCACAATAGGGAGCTGCCAGAGTCTGGCATATAATTGGCATCTTTCTAAATAATAAAGAGCTAATATGCTAATTAGACTGAACAGCAGGACTATCGACCAGAGGACCTTCCTGATGAAGGCAGGGTGGCAAGAGCTGGCCAAGGTAGCCAGGACTGCAAGAGCAAAGCCCCTTGCATAAATTTTGTGCATCAGGCTCTAGTCCTATATAATAATGAGGTAATAAGCAAATTAACCCTCACACCCTCACAAGATGGCTGCCTAAAACCAGGCCAGCAAGGGGGTTAGTGAAAGATGACCAAACAACCGAACAAGCAGGCTATGAGGGGCAACCACGGAGGGCGGGGGAGCAGTTGGGGACAACCCAACAGGAGAAGCAGTTGAGGGTGACCAGGCTGGTGGGGGAGGGGGCAGTAAGAAGGTCCCCAGACTAGCAAAAGGGAAAGGAGTGACCAGGCCAGCAGGGAGGGGGCAGTTGGGGGCCACCTGGCTGGCAGTGGGGGGAAGTTAGGGATGGTAAGGCCTGCAGGGGTGGCAGTTAGGGATGATCAGGCTGATGGAGGGGGGTGCATTTGGGGGTGACTAGGCAAGCAGTCAGGTGAGCGATTAGGAGCCAGCAGTCCAGGATTGTGCCTTAACTGGCAGTCGGACATCCCCCAAGGGGTCCTGGGTGGGAGAGGGTGCATGAATTTCATGCACTGGGCTTCTAGTTTACAAATATTGGGTAACTGAGTAACTTCTCAACTCTTCCTATCTTATCTTCTTCTGATAAGCATCCATCAGGGTACCTGCCTGGTGACCTGTAGCCCCAGCAGAGGAAAGGGAAGCAGAGAGGGAGAAACTGAGTTATGAACTTGGGAAATCCTAGGCATGCTGTTTGGAAGCAGTGTGGTGTGGTGGTTTAGAGCATAAACTCCGGAGACTGACCACCAGAGGTCAAATTCTGACTCTGCTCATTCTGAGTCATATGGCCTCTGACACATCCCTTTACCTCTCTGCCCCTTGGTATCCTCACCTCTGAAGTGTGGGGAAGGATTGCATCTTCTTAGGGTTGTAATAAGGTGTAAACCTATTGTACATGAAAAGAACTTAGAACAGTGCTTGGCACAGAGGAAGCATGTAATACATGTTGGTTTTTGCTGATATTACTGGGACTACTATATCTAGAACAATGACAGAAGGGCTATGAGACTTACTTCCCTGGATATTTTAAGACAACCTTCCATGATCTGAGCCCACTGAATATTTCTCTGTTTCTTTAAACTTGGAAGTGCCTGCCTCAAATCAACCACCTACTCAGAATGCTGTTTCAATCAGATATCTGCTGGGTAAACTAGCAAATAGTTAAGGTGGGAAGCAAACCTCAGAGAGAGGGTATGGTAGGCAGCTTCTAAATGGCTTCTAATGATCTTTGACTCCTGGTCTTTTTAAAAAATTTTAATTCTTTATTGTTTAATGTATTACATAAGTCTCCTTCCCCCGTCCCCGCATTGAACTCTCCCCAGCTGCCCCCAATCCCCAGTACATGCGCACACACCTGTCTGTGTCTATTGGTTATGCTCATATGCATGCATACCAGTCCTTTGGTTGATCTCTCACCCCCTGCCTTCCCTCTGTTTGATGCTTCTATGACTCTGGTTCTATTTTTGTTCATCAGTTTACGTTGTTCATTATAGTCCACGAATGAGTGAGATCATGTGATATTTATCGTTCTCTGACTAGCTTATTTCACTTAGCAGTTCCATCCATGCTGTTGCAAATGGTAAGAATTCCTTCTTTTTTTTTTATAGTGGCATAATGTTCCATTGTGTAGATGTACCACAGTTTTCTAATCCACTCATCTGCTGATGGGCAATTAGGCTGTTCCCAGATCTTAGCTATAATAAATTGTGCTGCTATGAACATAGGGGTGCATATATCCTTTCTGATTGGTATTTCTATTTTCTTGGGATATATTCTTAGAAGTGGGGTCACTGGGTCAAATGGTTCCTGGTCTTCATAATCTGTGAATCGCCTCTACTTGAGTGTGGGCTGAATGTAGTGATTTATTTCAGCCAAATAGAATACAGCAAACATGATGGAATGTCACTTCCAAAATCTATAATAATAAAAGTGCAATACGCTACTTAGACCAAACGTCCTTCTGGACGAAGCCGGGGTTGTGAGGGAAGCCGGTGCCAACAGCCGGGGGAAGGAAAATCTACTCCTACACAAATTTCATGCATCTGGCCTCTAGTTAGATAATAAAATCCTGTCTCTTATCTCCTGTCCTCTTCTCCTTCTGCTCTCCCATTCTTCTTTGTCTTTTACAGCTCTTTCTCTGAGGAAAGCAAATAATTATTGTGGGGGGCCCTATAAAGAAGCCCCATGTGACTTGAAACTATTGTCTGTGGCCAGCAGCCTGTAAGGACCTGATGCTTGCCAATAGCCACAAGAGTGAGTTTAGGAGTAGACACTTCCACAGTTCAGCTTTGACATGACTGTAGACCCAGGTGACACTTGGATTGCAGCCTAGTGAGACACCCTGAGCCAGAGGACTCAGCTAAACTGCACCCAGATTCCTAACCCACAGTGTGTGAGAGGCCCACTTCCCAGGGCTCACCAGCAGAGTGTATTAAGAAACTTTGCTTTTTTCTAACAACTGGAGTGTAAACTGAGCGTTTTAATTTGCATTTCTCTTATGAGTAAGACTGAGGTACTTGATTTTATATTTAAGGCAATCTTTTTACATCCTCAATGAGGCAGAATTGCTGTCACTGATTATCTTTAACTGTAATGATTAGAGTAGTCCAATGTTATGGAAACAATTCACATGTATAGTTTTATTTGCAAGATGCTCAGAAAACAAGGTCATCTATATTGAATTCATGTGAATCTGTTCTTAAAAACAAAACTCTTCTGTTCAATTTAGAATATCCCCTAGATTACCCCCACTCTATCTCATGTTCTTCATGAAAGTACCTGTAAAGTAATGACAGGATTTTTTATTTTATTTTATTTTAAATATGTATTTTTATTGATTTCAGAGAGGAAGGGAGAGAGAGAGATAGAAACTGCAATGATGATAGAGTATCATTGATTGTCTGCCTCCTGCACGTCTCCTACGGGGGGGTTGGGGGGGGGGGATCAAACCCACACTCTGGAATATGCCCTTGGCCAGAATTGAACCAGGGACCCTTTAGTCCACAGGCTGACACTTTATCCACTGAGCCAAACCGGCTAGGGCAACAGGATTTTTTTTTATTTTTTTATGGGGCATTAAGAAATACATGTAGATCCCTGATGGCATTGCTCAGTGGCTGAGTATCGACCAATGAACCAGGACGTCACAGTTCAGTTCCTGGTCAGGGCAGTGTGCAAGCAACAAAAATATATTTTAAGCAGAAAAGAAGAGAAATTCAAGTAGAGCCCTGGCCGGTGGCTCAGTTGGTCGCAGTGTCATTCTGAACACCAAAAGGCTTCGGGTGGGAGCACGCCCAGGCTGTGTAGGTTTGATTCCCCGTCCATGGTGGGCGAGAGGCAGCTAATCCGTGTTTCTCACACCGATGTTCCTCTCGCTGACATAAATAAAAGCATATTCTCGGGTGAGGATAGAAACATTTCAAGTGGAAATTTTCTGAAGATAAAATAACTGTTAGTAAAAGCTTCCCCTGATAGAAAGGTGGTTGTTTCATTTTGTTTTAATGTTATGAAGTTTTGTGCCTTTCTGATATGTAGCTTGCTATCCATTTCTTCCTGTGAGCCTTATAGGAGCAGATGAAGAAATAGGTCCTTTTAGCAAATTATATATATATATATATATATATATTCAAGTAACTAATTTAATTTATGTGTGTGTGTGTTTGATTTTTTCTTTGTATTTTTTTTTAAAGGAAAGCTTCATGAACCACTGTTTTTTTATATTTGATTTTAGAGAGAGAGAAGGGGAGGGAGGGAGAGACAGAGAGAGATGAGAGAGAGAAACATTGATGTGAGAGAAAAAACAACAGTTAGTTGTCTCCAACATACGCTGGTGACTGGCATCTAACCTGCAACCTGGGCACATGCCCTGACTGGAATGAAACCTGGGACCCTTCAGGGCATGGGATGATGCGCAACCGACTGGGCCACACTGCCAGCGTTCTTTGTTCTTTTCTGGTGCTGCTGTTCTTTTTAATCACAAGTAATGTTTTCTTTCAATGTACTTCAATGACAATTAACAGTGATTCTGATGAAGTACTCTCACCTATCCCTGTACATTGGGGTTTTGTTTGTATATTAACCCAAGCAAATCACAGAATCAATAACTGCATCATATTTGTAAGAGAATTATTAAATTATGTTCTTAGAAAGTCAGAGTGAAGTTTATGAAAGATGAAGATGCTATTATTTTACCCTATAGGTGTCAGGAAAGCAGGAAACTTGATATACGGCTTATCTTTCTTAGTAAGAGAGTTTAATATATACTGAGCTTCAGTATTTGTGTGTACATTTTTTTTATTATAAATTGTTGCTGTCTCAAATGTTTAATTTTAAAGTTAGGTACAATAAATATTATGCTGAGGAAGTGTATTCCACATAATTATACAAAGCAATCATTTATAAGGAATTCGAAGAGATTTTATTGGTTATTAAATTAGTTACTTGAATCATAACAGTGTCCACAATGAAGAATGGAGAGCACATTAGCTGGAAGTTATGACATTGAAAACTACATTAAAATTTGGATAATAAAACCAAAATTGAAGGAAACATTTTTAAAGGAAGAAAATAAATTTCTAAAAAAAAAAAAAAAAGCAAAATCAGAAAAACAAAATTAAGAGGAGCTGAAGGAATATATAATTATAAAAATATCTTAAACATCTGAAGTATGGTAAAGGCATGTACAGTTTAGGAGTTAATTTTACTTCTAATCATGTGGGTTTCTTACTGTCTTTCAGTTTTTGAAGAGCAGAGATATATTTGGGTTACTGGGTAATTGTTATTAAAGGATGCAGAGGAATACGAGAGACCGGAAGACATCTTTGCAGCTGCAGAGCCAGGCCTCATAGAAAACAAGAAGTTATTTTGGGACACACAGCATCTCTGGTGGCTTAACAAAACTCTGCTAGACAAGTAGCATGACCTGTTATCTTCCATGTGCTCAGCAGCTCCCTATGGAGGCTGTGGCCTCTTCATATGCTGACTCTACTGTCCTGGCTCGGGTCCCATCGTGACTGCCTCCCTTTAACTCACAGTTCTTGTTGTCAAATACCCTTACGCGTGCTTCCCTCTGACTCCTACTGCTTTGGGCTTCTGCTTACTGCTCTCTTGAACATCTCTCTGCTTCTCAGCAAATCTTTGTACATCTGTGTTAGATCAGTTTCCCCGGAAGCACCCCGAAATGCACCTGTTTGGTTTGTGCTTCTCACCTGTTTCTAATAGTGGCGTGCTGGCACTCAGAGCTATGTTATCATTTGAATAAACCTGACCTTATTCTGTTGTTTTGTTTTTTAAAGTAAAACCTAAACTGAAAATGTAGATTTTGTTTAACCTACTCTTATTTCACTTACACACACACGCACGCACGCACACACACACACACACACACACACACACACACAATATATTCAATCTCTCCTTGGCTGCTGAGGCCTGAAAACTTTCCAGAAAAGCTCAATGCTGTACTTCTTGAACTTTTAGTCCTTCTTTTCTAGACAGCCTG
This sequence comes from Antrozous pallidus, assembly GCA_027563665.1. Lineage (NCBI taxonomy): Eukaryota > Metazoa > Chordata > Mammalia > Chiroptera > Vespertilionidae > Antrozous > Antrozous pallidus. Next base: position 49,258,050 of record CM050524.1, on the reverse strand, counting down.
GGGTGGCGGGGTGTTTCTCAGTGTCTTTGCACAGGATTCATGAGCACCATTGCCTCTTCCCTCCCTCCCCTAAGGGATGTGGAGCTGAAAACCATCTACCAGCAGTTTGCCCAACCTTCCAGGGCAGCTTCTCCCATTTGCCAGCATCTACTGGACATGCACAACTCCCTTTCATTTCAAGACTGAGAAGCCAACAAAACGTGTGAGAATAAAATCTTGACAGATAGGCCAGCAAACCTGCAGCATTCACTTTAAAATTGAATTTATTTGCTTGCATTCAAGTTTCTGTTTCTTTAAATCGAGAGTACCCATAAAGCCCATGCATCCACATCTTACTATGTCACAGATGAGTAGAACCCTCAAGACTCTGAGTGCACTTTAAAATTTACTTTGAAAAAGGTAATTCAGAAATAAGAAACTCAAATCTCTTTCTATATACATTATCTAACAAAAAAAAATGAATGGTAAATAGTAACTTCTGTGAATATAAGGGCCTTAATTTAGTTCTCTCTTTTCCTTATGTGTCTTTGTATCCTTTAAATAAAAGAGATTTATTATATACCCTACACATAATTATGGTTTTGTGCCTCTGCTTTAGTACCAGAGAATATATTGTTCCATCTCCACTTCAGAAGAAGGTTTTATAGCCCTACCTTGTTTGTCTCAGGGGATAGAATGTCGGCCTGAAGGCTGAAAGGTCCCAGGGTCTATTCCGGTCAAGGGCATGTACCTTGGTTGTGGGCACATCCCCAGTAGGGGGTGTGCAGGAGGCAGCTGATACATGTTTCTCTCTCATCTATATTTCTAACTCTCTATTCCTTCCCCTTCCTCTCTGTGAAAAATCAATAAAATATATATTTAAAAAAGGTTTTATAATTTCAGAGGGGTAGTTAGGCATCTTGAAGGCAGAACATGTAAGTACAGATTATATAGTAGACACTGACTTCAATAGCACTGATATGAAGATTACACAGCCAGTCATAATGCTCAGGGTGAGTAGCAAGAAGTAGCCTCAAAACCCCTCAGTAAGTATAAGAGGTTTTTTAATTTTACAGACTAAAGTGAAAGTAAGAAATTTATTCAGTTAATCATTATGCTCCTTTAACCAGATACATGACATTCTCATCTCGTCAATGGCACCTTTATTATTTTATTTTGTTTGGGATTTTTCAAATGATAGTCTATACAAATGAACTCTGCTTTTAAATAACTCTCTGGCTTTCTGCATTCATTCCTTTACCAAGCTGTATACCTACCTGTTCTACATTTTAAGTTTGGTGATAAACTTCCTTTAAAGTTATAAAACCTGCTTGAGATCAAGAAGGTACAGTAGTTGGGGCACATTTTACCAGGAGCTGAGATACTGTTGTAAAGATTCAGGTGTAGAGAAATGATGAATTCTGGCTGGAATCTAAGCATAGCCCAACTAAAATTTTGAAGTGGGGGTGGGGGGGAGCTGTTTTTGTGTGTTGCTGTATAGAGTATAAAAAAACAGTAACACACCAGGCTCTAAGGTTGGTAGTTTCTGACCTGCCTTCCTTAGAAATTCCAAATCACATGAGGCCAAATCATATGAGGAAGAGATGGTAAAGGGAGATAAGAGTTATGGAAAGGAAAGAAAGTGCTATAGTTATGGGAGAAACTGTTGGAGAGACAGAAGCAAGACATTTCTAGGGAGTAAGAAGAACAGAGAGGGGGGAGATCTTTTATATAAAACTAGAGGCCCGTTTCACAAAATCCATGCGCTGGAGGGGTGTTCCTCACCCCAGCCTGCACCCTCTCCAATCTGGGACCCCTCAGGGGATGTCTGATTACCAGTTTAGGCCTGGATTGTGAGAGGGATAGGGCCTAAACCAGCAGTAGGACATCCCTCTCACAATCCAGAACTGCTGGCTCCTAACTGCTTGCCTGCCAGCCTGATCACCCTTGGTCCCCTGCTCCCCTGCTGGCCTGATTTGATGCCTAACTGCTCCCTTGGTGGCTCAATCACCCCCAACTGCCCTCCCCCGCCGGCCTGGTCACTCCGGTGGAAGCCACGTGGAGCAGCAGCCAGGACCCGTTCCCTGGCCGGACTGAAGGAACTCCAGGGAAGCTGCATGGAGCCGTAGAGGGGACCCCGCCCTTGCTATACACACTGCCATCTTGTGACAACATTATGGCATGAGGGTTAATTTGCATATTACCCCTTTATTATATAGAATTATTTTCAAATAATCACAGTAACTCAAAACTATAACCAACTGCAACTGTGTGATACAAAATGATAGAAAAATTTTCAAGGGGAGAAATGCTGCTCAGGTGTTGACATGAGTGGACCAGCTTAGGCAAGAGGGAGACAATCAAATGTGGGGTCAAATTGTCCATAATTTTCTTTTCCTCCTTGATGAACAGTTTGTTATTTTCACACTATTGCTAGCCATCAGAATCAAGGCTTATTTTTGACAAGTGTTATGGCTGATGTGTGTACTTTTACCTTTATTTTTTATTTAGAGATTCTAATGTGTATTAGAGAGTTCCCATATATGCTTTACTCAGCTCCCCTGACATTACCATCTCTCATAATCATGGTACAAGGATTAAAACTAAGGAATTAGTGTTGGCACTTGAGTATTAACTAAACTGCAGACTTTATTTGGATTTCACCATTTTCCCCATTAATGTCTTTTTTTTCCCTTTCTGTTTCAGTATAAGCATGTCACATTTAGTTGACAGATTAGGTATTGTTATGGACTGAATGTCTGTGTCCCTCCCCAAATTCATATGTTGAAATATAAGCCCCAACATGATGGTATTTAGAGTTAGGGCTTTAGGGAGGTGATTCGATCCGGAGAATGGAGCCCTTATGAATGGTGAAAAGAGACCAAAGAGCTAGCTTGTTCCCTTTCCACCATGTGAGAAAACAACCTGGAAGAGTTAGCCTTCTACAACCTAGAAGAGGGGTCCGATCAGAACCCGACTGTGCTGGCACCACAGTCTGGGACTTGTAGATCTCAGCACCGTGAATTTCTGTTGATAAACTGCCAGTTTATGGTATTTTGTTGTTGCTGCTCGAGCTGATTAAGACTGTTCTCTATTACCACGTAACATATTGCCACACACTTAGCAACTTACAAAACAACACATTAATTATCTCAGACCTTCTGTAGGTTAGACGTTCGGGCCCAGCTTCACTGGATCCTCTGCGCAGGGTCTCCCAAGGCTGTAATCAGGTGTCAGCTGGGCTGGTTTCATTTGGAGGCCAGATGGTGAAGAAACCACTTCCACGCTCAGGTGTTGGCAGAATTCATTCCCTTGAGACTATGGGCATACCTCAGGAATACTGTGGGTTTGGTTCCAGACCACCGCAATAAAGCAAGTTGTAATCTTTTTTTGCTGGCCAAGAGTCTTGCCTTCAATCTGTAAAAAACTCAACCTCTGTGAAGTGCCATAAAGCAAAGCACAGTAAAATGAAGTATGTCTAGTCCATAGGACTGAGGGCCCTGGCTTCTTGCTGGCTACAGCTCCTTGCCCAGAGGGCCGCCCCAAATGGCTACTAACTTCTTCGAAGACAGGTAGGAAGAAAGATCTCTTGAGTGAGCCTCCCAGCTGTGGTGTCTGTGTAATGTAACAATTAGAGAATGCCATCCCATCACCTTTGCCATATTTCATTGATTAGAAACAAGTCAAGGAGAAGGGATGATACAAGGGTGTAACCACCAGCATGCTGAAGGCTACTACAGGTTCTGTCCTCTATAGTTGCCATGTCTCCTTAAGTCCCCTCTAATCTGTGACAGTTACTCAGTCTTCTTGTCCTTCATAACCTTGACACTTTAGAATAATACTGATCAGTTATTCTGTTGCTTTGTGAACTTTCAACCTCTGTGGCTCTAACAGTTACTGCCTCTTCCCAAACGTTACACTACCAAATAGTAATGCCTCTATCTGTCTATTTCCTGAGAGACGTTGGAGAAGAAACCACTACATTGAGTACAAACAACCATATGCAGAAGTAATGGATTATATCTAAAATGTTATGGACCTAAAAGAATGGTCACATCTTTGATATGAATTATAAAATTAGGGGGGGAATCTGGCTTGGGGGGCCTGGTGAACATTTGTTCTTTCCCCTCTGGGAAACCTCCCTGACTCTCAGTTTGTGCAATGTGGATGGAGAGAACGCCATTCTCAGCTCCCTCAGTGGGCACATCTGTTAAACCTGTCAGAGCCCCATGCCACAGTTCAGGGATTGACCCATGATCCATCAGAGCCACGGAGATGCTCGGATGAGAGTCTTTCTATGGCTATGGAGAAGGAGGGAGGCATGGTATGCTAAGGGATTTTATAAGAATATAAGCCAGGAAATGTGGTAAGCATTCTGCGATATGTATTCATTAATATTAGATTTTGCTAAGAGACAGAAAACCCAAAGTTACAATAATTTAAACCAGATTGAAATGTACTTTTTCCTTAGGTGACTAGAAGTCTGGAGGTAAGCAACTCAGGGCTGTGTGGTGGCCCCAAGGCCAGCAGGGAGTGGTTTCTTTTTCTTTTGCTCCATAATCCTTTTTTATTTATTTATTTTTTTTGTATTACAAATAGTAGTACATATGTTTCCTTTTTTCCCCTCCCATTGATCTCCTTCCAGCCTCCCCTACTGGGGCACATGCCCGCCCCAGTGTCTTGTATCCATTGGTTATGCTTATATGCATGCATACAAGTCCTTCGGTTGATCTTTTACAGTCCCCGCCCCTCACCCTCCCTTGCCTTCCCACTGTAGTTTGACAGTCTGTTCAATGCTTCTTTGCCTCTGTATCAATCTTTTCCCCCCATTTCTTTTCTTTAAAAAATATTGTATCTGCATACTGGAAATAAATATATAAGAACAAAAAAATGTTTGAGTCTCAGTTTCAACATCTAACAGTTCTAAGTCCCAGTTTCAATGTCAAATAGTTTCTTATGTGTACATGTCAGCAATGGTATCTGGATGGTGGACATATGGTGGCAATGCAGTTTCCATCCTCTCTGGTTTGGACCTGGGCCACCTGCAGCGACGCACAGCTGCTGACTGCTAGAATGGCAAGGTGTCATCAGTGTCTTCCATCTCTGGACTGTCTTCGCAGTTGGGACAGACCCGTCAGTTCCTCTTTATTGCAGGAATCCATATGGTCGTGGAGTTGTTTCCTGCTCCATAATCCTTGATAACATGGCTCTACTTGATGGTCCCGGATGGCTGCGTGAGCTCCCAGGCTGTAGGGAGGAGGAAGGGGTGAAGAGGGATCCTTTGAGGACACTTTCTGGAAATTGCTTATGACACTTCTACTTGTATCCCATTGGCCAGAATAGTCACACACACTTCCTATGCTTAACTGAAACAGAGGCCTGGGAATATAGTCTTTATCTCAGAAAGCTACATGCCCAGCCATAAGTCAGAGGTTTCATAGAAAGGAGTAGGGGGAAAACAGCTACTGGAGTGCCAGAAACCAATCATTGTCTCACTAATAGAGAGATGTGAACAGGAAAACCCAGAAGGGTGGTTAACCTTAATCCTTCTGAAAGGTCAGAGCCAATCACTCATTGTTTAGTTGAGACATTGGTAGTTGAAGCAGCCTCCACTTGTTAGTCTTATGGAAATTCTTGCTGATTGACTATGATTGGAATTTCCTGACCTAAAGGATATGGGTGTATCACATAATCTTAATAAAAGGAGATAGCGAGGCCAGATCTAGTGGTAGCCCTCCCAGTAGAGGTGGCTGCCTCCTGGCCCCCAATATTCCCAACTTCATACTTTTCTAGTCTTTTTTTCATTTGTGTGTGGCTTTCTCCAGAACCCAAACCCTGAACCACGAGGGACGTGAAAGGGGTTCCCACATCAGAGAACAGGGAGCTTTCGCTGCTGTCTCCCCACAAAAGGAGAGCCTGTCCAGAAGGAGAAGTATTGCAGGATCCAAGTAAATCAGCCCTGCCCCAGTGATGTCTGTGAACCTCTGGATCAAGCTGCACTTGAAGCCAAACTACCCCTCTACTGAAGGTAATAACTTTCCTCCCTCCCTCCCTCCTCCCTCCTCCCTCCCTCCCTCCCTCCCTTCCTCCCTCCTCCCTCCCTCCCTCCTCCCTCCCTCCCTCCCTCCCTCCCTTCCTCCCTCCCTCCCTCCTCCCTTCCTCCCTTCCTCCCTTCCTCCCTTCCTCCCTCCCTCCCTTCCTCCCTTCCTCCCTTCCTCCTTTCCTCCTTTCCTCCTTTCCTCCTTTCCTCCTTTCCTCCCTTCCTCCCTTCCTCCCTTCCTCCCTTCCTCCCTTCCTCCCTTCCTCCCTTCCTCTCTTCCTCTCTTCCTCTCTTCCTCCCTTCCTCCCTTCCTCCCTTCCTCCCTTCCTCCCATCTGTTGGTACAGAAGGGAGGATTTTCTCAAAAGAACGTGTAAGGTCATCATGATTTCCCTGTCCTCTCAGGATCTCCATTCCTCTCACAGTTGCTCAGAATGGCAACTGAGTTTCCGTTTAAATCTCCTAAGGGCCAAATTATGCGTCTCCACGCTCCATTCCCTTATTCCCTTTTAGCTTAAAGAAGGGGGAAACTTGCCTTCTTAGATTTGATTAAAAATTTAAAAATATGTTGGCTTATAAATCTCTACTAAGACTCATAGCTGGAATTCTCTGGCCTACCTATTCTAGGTGTATGCATTTATCTTTAACAAATGCTTCTTAGAATCATTTTGATATTCAGTAAAAACTCCCCTGTCAAATAACTTGGCTGCATACCCACCTCCTTTTTCTCAATTATGACTTTTATTAATGTTAACAGTATCTGTGGGAATTAGAGCTTCCTGGATTTCTTTCTGTTGTTCTAAGAATTCTATCATAAAAGGTCTCGTTTTAAATGGTTCCAAACAGTTGGTCATCAGCACAGCTTTTTAAAAAAGTAACTTTGCTAATAGTATCAATTTGCCTAGCCATTCCCTTGGCATCTTTCTTCTGGTTCTTTCCTTAGAATCAGAAGATAAGAAAACATTCCAGCCAGTGCGGCTCAGTGGTTGAGCATCGACCTATGAACCAGGAGGTCACGGTTCGATTCCCAGTCAGTGCATCTGCCTGGGTTGCAGCTCATCCCTAGTAGGAGGCGTGCAGGAGGCAGCCAATCAATGATTCTCTCTCATCATTGATAGTTCTACCTCTCCCTCTCCCTTCCTCTCTGAAATGGATTTAAAAAAATATTTTTTAAAAAAGAGGATAAATATTAAGTTTGGAAGTTTCCCTATCAGATTCTAAAAGCATGGTTTTCACTTAAATTGTTATGCTTCTCTGTACCTACTTATATCAGTAAAGTTATTAGTAGTGTTACCAACTGCAATTCTCAGACTATGAAATTTGGCTTTTTTGAATTTAAATTATGCTGCAGCGCCATATGGCAGAAGAGAAAGGAGTGCTCAATTTCTTATCTCACAGAGAGTTCCTCTCAAGCAAAGGAAATTGCCTTCACAGTCCAAGTTTCACCAGCTCTCTGAGGCTTAGCAATACCTGCTGCCTCCAAGCACAAACATCCAAGATTTTCTTAAGCCACTGTGAGAAATGTTGCCACAAAACCATCCAAGATGAGGAAGAAACCTTCTGAGTCAACTACTGCCCATCTTCCCACAAGTGGATGCTGAGGAAACCATGAGTACCAAGTGTCAGAACTAGGAGAATTCTGGGTGTGTTTCACCTACATGCATTTTTAAAATTTTTATTTAACTTGAGGCAGAGCCATGTTACAGAACATCATTCATTTCCCCCAGGGCATAATAAGCAGTTGCTACCAGCCTAATGCAATTATTCCTGGCCGCACCATGGGGACTCCTAAAGCTTAGAAGCACAAGGTCAAATTCTACAAATGTCCAGGTATGCAGGGGGGATGCCGCTAATTTATGATTACGGGGACTCGTCTCTCCGCGTCTGTCACAGATTAATGGAACTCGAGAGCTACACGTCCTCTTTAGGATTATAAATGGGAGCCTGACATTTTAGAGTCTCTGCCATTGAAGTGACTGAGTACCCTGTTTCTCACACCCGATATTAGGGGACACCTTACTGCCTAACGAGATGGTGAACTTCTACTTGCTTTCTCTCTGGTTTGTGTCAGGACAGTTCAGAGAGAGCAGGGTTTAGAGATCTCTCATGGCTAGCTTCCTAGCTTGCATGTGAATTAGCAAGGCACTAGATGTCCCCTTTGTCCTCTACTCCTGGTGGCTGACCTGGGTGGGTGACATCCACATTGTCCCTACCCTCTGGCTTCTGGTTGGGGCTGTTCCATGGCAAGGATTGCCAGGTGAGGTTGGGATATTTCTTGCCCTGGCATCTTCTTTGTGGGGTCACCAGTGCTAACACACGGACACATATCCTGCCGGGTGGCCCTGTCTTCACAGTTCCCTGATTACCTGACAACTTCTCTTACTCTCTGCCCTTTCAGGCTCTGAACCTCTTTCCTGTTGTCACTAGCCCTGAATATGACACTCTCTAATGTGGTTTCCCTAATTCTGCCCACACTTTCATAAATAACCCATTTCTTAAATTCTCAAATTCCTCAGTTTCCAGGTGCCTGTGTTTCTTGCTGGAACCCCAGGTGGTAAAACAGCCTTGTCCTGATTTGCCCCTTTTCCTTTCTATCTCTTTCACATGTGCTGACTCGAATGAAAAACAGTCTTTCCTTTTTTTAAGGGCTTGTAAAAGGCCACCAGGTATGTTTGCTTGTATTCATTTACGCTCCGCACTTGTGCTCCGCCTCGTTCCCAGAAGGGCATGATGATGACCCCCGTTGGCCCGTGTTGCCCCACTCCTGACTTGCCTCTGCCCTTGTAAAATGCAGAAGGTAGGGAGGAAGGAATTAACCAAAGAATTTATATGCGTAATCCATGAACACAGACAATAGTGCAGTAAAGGCTTGGGGGTGGGGACTTGAGTGCAGGGTGGAGAGGATCATTGAGGAAAAGAAGGGACATCTGTAATACTTTCAACAATAAAGATACATTTAAAAATATGCGCCTTAATCTTTAGGTCACCCACACAACCTTTTAAGAAACTGGGAGAAACCGGCTTTCCCTGTCATGAAGAAATCTCTAAAAATAGATTTTCTTGAACTCGGTCTTTTAAAATTGAATTTGATTGAGTCTGTTTGGCATGAATATAACCTCAGAAATACAATATGCAATCGCTTAGTGACACCGAGGTATCTACTATTTTGGATAGCATAGTTTCACTTTGATTCTTTTGAGATAATTGTCTTCTTATATAAGATGGATAATTTCTTTTCTTAGGTACACATTGTCCTATAAGAAAAAAAAAATGACAAGAAAGAAAATACCTGTGTACCACACTTGTGATAAAAGATGATCCAGATTTGGGTGCTAATTTCTACGCTATTCAAAATTAGGATAGGTTATTCAAGACTAAATTAAACACTACATAATTTTTAGTACAAGGGAAGTATATAGTGCCTTAAAATAGTGGTAAAAATGTTTAAATCGGAGGTATTCTGCTGACGGCTTTGGGCCAAGAAAAGAACTACCTTTTTATCCAAGTGGAAAGGGGATGGAGCAGATGTTATAAATACCCAAGTCACCTCCCCTTGGCCCCCACAGAGGTCACCTGCCTGCTTCAGTGGAGAATGCCTGTACTGACAAGAAGCTTCCTCCAGCTCCTCTGTCAGTGGGATTGTACTGGGCAGCATGAAGAGAATGCCCACAAGGACTGGATTTAATGCCCCAATAACAGCCCTCAGCCCTGTAGGGACAGGAGCTGAAGGGTAAATACCCACATTTCCTCATCCCTTTGGAGAAGGGACAATTCTGAGATGTGTTCTTTGCAGGTACTCAGTCACCCCAGCAGGAGTGAGCCCTGTGGCTCACAACAGTGAATGCTGATAAACACACCCTTTATAGGTTCATCTCCCTTGCTCAGAGTTTCCTGCAATTGCCTCCCAAATAAACTATTTGCACCCAAATTCTTATCTCAAGTACTGGCTTTTGGGAGAGCCCATTTAGGACAGGACCCTCTAGATGGACAACGAGAGATAAGAAATACCAAATAATGTGCTATATTATGCATCAAGAAAATAGTATCGTTTATGTTCTTCTGAATCATCTCTGTCTTTAGATTATAAACTATTGAGAACACTGGCTGTTTAATCAACTCTATAAATCTCTATAACCTATGCATGCAACGAAGAAGGACTTGATAAATATTTGATAATAATGACAATTCTAAGATTATGCTATTTATGGTAGCCATTATCATAGTGAAGGGAACAGTTACTGCAAAAGAGCAAATGAAGCCATGCCTTAAAAAAAAAAAGTGCTAACTCACTTTCAGTCATCACTAAAACCTAAAAAAATATACAATATCTTACTCAGATGAGCACTGTTTAGGAGATAAGTTTATAAAATTGTGTTCAATGCCAACTAAATTTCTTCCTAGGTATCTTGTCAGTTTTTTACCTTCCTCCGCTAGTATGTAGGTGGTTAGACAGGCGTGATCAGAGCAAGGACGATGGGTCAGGTGGAGAAGGTCTCCAGACGGAAAGCCCCGGATGTCTGGCAATGGGCAAAACAGGGAAAACAAGGACTCTCAACCCCCAGGCTAACCTTTTCTCCCACAGCCTATCACTGCTCATGCAGTTTAGATCCCCTGACCTTTCATATCGTTGGTCATGTGGTTTGGACCCTCCCCTGACTTTTCCTCCCCTGGCATGTTGCTAGTCATGCAGGTTAGACCCCTCTTAAAAGTGGGGGTGGAGGAGGAGACAATAAGAGAGCCAAAGAACAGCCCTTAAGTATTAAGCCCCCGGGATAGTGAGATTCTGACCTGCATCAAATACATCAAGGCCTCAGTTGTGTTTCAGCTGCAGGCCCAGAAAAGCCTTAGAACCAGACAACGCCATGGCCGAACCAGCTGCATTGACTAACGACCCCCTGCCCTGGCGCCAAGCAATCCGTGGAGACCAGGACTCTGAAGGCGCACGCCTGAGAAGCTGATGAATATTCTACTGAGAGCTTCTGGTAAAATACCAGGCCTTTAAAAGCCTTTAGGACAGAAGCCTTTTGGGGAGCTTCTGTGGCCCTCCGTTTCTTCCTTCCCAGGTATGTTACTTTTACTCTTCCGTCTTCTAAGTTCCAAGGGCCCATCTTTTGCCTCTGTAATGTCTTTCCTAAGCCCATTTCTTCTATGAATCACACCTTCTACCTCTGTGACTTTCTAAGTAAACTTTCTCTGATAGTTTCAGTCTTGGCTCTGAATTTTTTCTTAAAATAATTCACGAACTGAGGTTGCTGAACCTTTTCATCACTGCCGGCATAGTAATGTTAAGAGCCTAAGTGATGTAAGTTCAATTAGAAAAAATAAAAAGTCTAAGTGAAATGATTGTAACAAATGTGCACGATTCCGTTAGACAACAACACAATTTCACCAGATGCACCTGTGAGGTATATAGCTGCATGCACAGCTCAAACTTACCGTGTAGAACTGGCTAGAGGCCTGGATGCAGGAGGGGTGCTAAAAATATTAACACTTTCCCTCCCATCTTCTAAGTTCTTCTGGCTGGGCTGATCACCAGATTAACAGGAGAAAATCAAAGTATAATACCTGTGCATGGGGAATTCACATAGACATGGCAAATCCATGAAAGTTCTCAAGACAGTAAGGCAACATTGGACATACAAGACTTTTTAGACAAAGGAGGAAAGGTGGGGAATGGGGTATTATATTTCAGAAGTTCGAATGGGTGATATACCAGTAGTTGAGGAGAAGCTTAACATAAGGGAGGAAAATCCCTGCTGGGTGACTCAGAAACAATGGCACACAGCTCGTTCCCAGCTAACAGACCCCAGCCCTGAGCTCTCTATTACCATCCCAAACTCTCGTTCCTGAAGCAGGTTTCTCCCTCTGAATTTTTTGGGCAGGAGAGGGAAGAGGGTCAAAGGTTCATTCTGTTTGTTTCTTAATAAGTAATTTAAAATTGTTCGTTCCAGAAAGCAGCTTCAGAGTAGCAGAGTTTTGTTCCCTTCCAGACCTTTATAAACCTTATTAGGAAGAGCCCAATCCAAAGATAAATGGCAGAAAATTCAATGGAGAAAACAATAATGAAACAGGAATCGTGTGCATTATTTAACTTGAAGCAACTTTCCAAATTTTGACTTTTATTCTTTGACTTATTCATCCGCTATTCAGTGAGATGAATAATGTTTTCAGTATATTGTTTTATTAATTTCTTTCCCATAAATAACTCACAAGCATTCATCATATAGAATAGAGAAACGTCACACCCACGATAATACCAGACAATTTCTTCATCTAACTAATGTTAATGAAATTGAATAGGCTTGCTCCAAAATTCATTGAGAATCATTATTCACTGTCCTAGAATGCATTTAATCATATTCACTTGTCTAAAGGTTGTATTACACATCCACGAAGAAGGAAACTTATGGTATAAATAGAATCTCCAAGGTGTTCACAGCAGGACAAAATATGTGATGATCGCTCCTGGAAACCAAAGCAAGTCAACTTAATTTTAAAACTTCAAGCTTAATTTAAAAACATCAGCCTGAAATGTAGCCTATCTTAGCAAAACAAGGTAAAGTGCTTTTTCATATTATCACACATTTCATCCTTCAAAAAATGGATTCTTCATTTTCGCAGTCGTCATCTTAACCACATTTAGGCATCACTTGCAAATAAGCTAATGGTATAGCAGCCCAAAATGCCCAGACAACTACAATTATCTCTTAATTACACACAGCGGGCTTCCAATGCTGTCCCTCTTCTGAGGATACTTAACAAGAAACAAAGAAAGTCAAGTAAACCAGTTAGAGATTCCACGCAGGGTTTTTGATGACAGGTTTATTCTGAAACGCTGTGGGGCAAGATACAGTAGCAGCAGCTGTCATCAGGAAGAGCTTGCCCAGCTCAAGAAAATAATCGGACCAAATCTAATTATTCTATCGACACTGAGGGATGTGAAGAACCAGGGAACAAAGCAACGGAGGCAATCCTGTCCGCAAATCAGTGGTTTACAAGGCGATCCAGCCCCCACTCCATATGAAATAAAGAAATTTCAGGCAATTCCCCTTGGGTTGTCACTTAGGGCAGTTTTATATCTTCTTTGGGGAAGAATCAATACCTCCTTGTTACTGTGAGATCCTATATTGAGTGAAGGAAATGGTCTAAGACCAGAAATATGTCAAACAACTCCATTTCATCTCTAGGGGAGATTAATGTAATTGGGAAAGGCCTATCAATTAATTAGTCAATAAAAGTTTATTACATGGCTATTGGTTGCCAGCTTCCTCCAAAGAAACTAAGGTTAATAAAAAACTTGCATGTACTCTGCTTTTCAACACATTCTGTGACATAGCTGGGGGATGCAGGGGGAAATAGCACCCAGACGTATGTGGATGGTGTGAATGTGAAAATGGATCCACTGACTGCGGGTGATAATAATTGTTGTGTATATAAATCACTTGCCAGACAACAAAGGACGTTCATAAACTTTCTTGTCTTTGACTCATACCACAATCCTGTGGAATGAATAAGGAAACATTAACCCTTTTCTACAAATGAGAAAGTCTCTTGATTAATTGTCTAGAAATTACCAAGAGCTATGAGAATTTCAGTGGCCAATACACAGCCATTATTCCACCTACCACAGGAGGGGCTTATGAGAGTGGTTAAACGGAGGTTTCTGGAAGCAGGGCTGAGGATGGCTGTCAGACCCTAATATCCAACTCCATTTGAGAAATTCAATTAGCGCCACTTGAACCTTCCAATCCTGCTACCTCCTGTGTTTCCACAGAACACTTTCATGTCCTTAATTCAGCTTCACACATGGCTCCTTGTTCTTTGTTCTCTCTCTCTCCTGCTAGATCAGCAGCCTCAGACCTGGCTTCATAGCAGTCACCTGCTGAGTTCATTATCAATTCAGTTCCCTGGGTTCTACAACAGGCCAAAGGAATCAGAGATAATGGATGCAGTCTGCTTCTTATTTGGAACTGCTGGACTAGCCCTTGGGTTTCTCTGAGGCAGTGGTCGGCAAACTAGTCAACAGAGCCAAATATCAACAGTACAACGATTGAAATTTCTTTTGAGAGCCAAAATTTTTAAAGTTCTTCTAACACCACTTCAAAATAGACTTGCTTAGGCTATTATTTTGTGAAAGATCCACACTCAAGAGGCCAAAGAGCCATATGTGGCTCGTGAGCTGCAGTTTGCCGACCATTGACCCCATTTACTAATATAATATAAGCAATATTCTAATCAATAAAAGTTAATTGGTGAACCTCAAGGAAGATGAACCTAAGTGTTCATTTGATTATTCTTGCAACTTTTCTGTGTTTGGCATTTTTCTATATAACAAGTTGGAAGGGAAAAAATGATCAATTAAATAATCACTAACAAAATTGGGAAATAGTTGAAGAAACAAAGTGAATTGTGCTCTTCAATACTAAATTAATTAAGCAATGTTGGTTGAATAAATGAATGAAAGATCTGATCTCTCACCTTTTCCTTGGGAAAAATATTAGAGGTGAGAACTATCAGAAAGGTAAATGGTATCAGGAAGATTTTAGAAAATGGGAAAGTTGGAAGCTGTAAAGAAGCTTCTCTTCTTTGTTGTATCATTAGAACCTGCAACTAATTATTTTCCCCCAAAGTTCCCCATTCAATATTATCCTCTAAATAGAAAACTGTTTCTGCTTTCATTTCCAGTTCACCCTCCATTGTCTGTACAGCAGACAGAGAGCAGTAATATGGATCAACAAGAGCAACAACAAGAAGACAGTCCAAGAAAGATACTGACTGGTTGGTTGAATTTATTTTAATAATTTTTTAATTGTCTAAAGTTTTACATATGTCTCCTTTTTTTCCAATTGACCCCGCACCCCCCTGGTTTTTTATTTTTATTAGTCTCAGAGTGCCTGTCATGTCCACATTTCCTTTCTGTACAGACATGAACTGAAATGTTCATCCTTCTTCTGTTTCAGAAGTCAGCCCATGCAAGTGATGGCTGAGTCGTCACTTCTGTGGCTTGCTTTACTACCAATGCACTATGTTTTGGAGCATAAGAATCATTCTGCTGCTTCTGTGTTATGGTTGGCTCTCCAAGGCCAGAGATGACCAAATTTCTGCCTGCCTAGATGCATATGACTCTCCTCAGGTCGCTGCCTATGGTTACACGGAAGATTATTGTGTCGGTTGTGCTACACCTTCAGGCAGTTCTATTCACATAGGCAGCTGAGAGCAGGTAACATCCCCTGGTCCTGCAAATCTGTCTTACATTCTGCTGCCTACTGGGGACAAAAGGGTACAAGGCCACAATCTTGAGAGCTTTTTGCTTTCCAAAATGTTTAAGTTGTCCCCTAGATTTCTCCCTTGTACCCAGCCAAAAATAATTTTCTAACTCTGAGAAACCTTAGTTTATTCAACAACCTCCTCCCACTTCTCCCCTATTTTCAATCATGGAATTTTCCTGTCTGTGCTGAAGATGGGCTCCATCTGTCCTCTCATCCCTCAAAACAGGGCCTAGGAGTTTTGGAAGCCCAAGCCAGAAAAGTTCATTGTTTTAGCTTCCCGCCAGGGCTCATCCTTTCTCTGAGGCAATGAGCTTAGAGCTGCCTAACTGCCTGGAGAGAAAAGGACGTAGGAAAGAAATGAACTACGGGAGGAAAATAATCTCAAAAACATTATCTTTAGTACATTTACAAACTGAGATATGCTCATTATGCTTCAGTTCTTTAAAATTTGAAGGAAATAAAAATCCAACAACACTCTTTCATAAGTCATATCTGTTAGGTTTTAAATGGATTTGGGAACTTCTATTAAAATAGGGATTTGTTTGACACAGTGGAAAATGATAATATTTCAAACTAAATGGCAAGTCATTTACATTATTAAAATAAGTTTCAAGAGGAACTAGAAAGCCGTCCCAAATCCCCATTATTTCCCCTATGACAAGCCTAGGGAAGGCCATTTCTTTCAGGGTGATACAAAACACAGGCTTAAAGCATTCCTCAGTTTTCACCCTAACCCCCAAATTTGCTACAGTACACCTTCTCTGGGATCAGAGAGTGCTTAGATATTTTGGAGGTTGCTATTCTTTGGTGGACTCTTTTGGAGATGTGTGATCAGCCAATGAGATTGTGACTCCCCATTTTCCCAGGAATGATTCCCTGGTTGTTCAGCCGGTATATGTTCATGGTATTGAACTTATACCATGTCTGTTAGGTACACAGTTATTCTGGCCACAGGGTTATTCTGGATATCAGCTCTGCACTGGCCAATCTCCTGGGCATTTGGAATTGAGACTGAAAGGAGGGTCTATCTCTTGGCTGAACCTGTGGGTTCTGAGAAGTAGAAGCTGGTCCGTGGAGAGAGAATGCAGAAAATGCCTCTGCTGGACAAATATTCCTACTTAAAAAAAAACATTTCTTTATTGATTTCAGAGAGTAAGGAGGAGGGATACAGAGAGAGAAACATCAATGATAGGAGAAAACATCAATCAGCTGCCTCCTGCACACCCCTACTAGGGATCAAGCTCACAACCCGGGCAAGTGCCCTTGGCCGGAATTGAACCTGTGACCCTTCAGTCCTCAGGCCAAGGCTCCATCCATAAGCCAAACCGGCCAGGGCAAGTCTTCCTACTTTTGTAACCCCCAGGCTCTTTGTCTTCTTGAGGCCATGGAGGTCTTCTTACCTCCTATCCTTCAGGCCTTAGAGACTGCACGTCTCACAATGAAGCCCCCTCTGATGAGAGCTTGAGCTCATCTCATTGTATTTCTTTTGTTTGCAACAAAAGAACTTTAACAGACACACGTTTCCTTTTGCTGAGCTCAGTTAAACCCAAACCTTACTTATATCAACAACGGACTTAATTAAGCTAAGTGTTAGGCATTAAGAAGAACTTGGAACCCCAAGACCAATGTAGCTGAGAGTAGTAAAAGGAAAAGAGAACAGAGTGGGGGCTCTGCATTGAGTCGTAAAGTCCCAATTTATCATCTGTGCCCATCAAACCACCAGTGTGAAGTGCTGGTTGGTGATGAGGGCAGAATCAGAAACAGTGATGCCCCCAGTTAATGAGCAGTGTGAACAAAGTGAGGAGGACTTGTGCAGCCTGCATGAAGCAGCTGAGCCTGTAGAGGTGGCAAGTGTGCACAAGAGCAAAGTTTTCACTTCGTACATAGGAAGTTTTTGCTGTGCTTATTATTTTAGACTCTTTAAACCAGGCTGCCTGCTTTTATGTATTGATATATCGACTTTGTAAAAAAATTATAAAAAAAATAAGTTTGATCACATGTTCACGGCCATCTGCTTCTGGTGACTAAGTTGGGGGTGCAGAATGCCAAGAAAGGATGTACTATCTTTTGTCAACCAAGGCAAAAAATAAAAATCACAGATCAAAAATCAGAACTTTAGGGAATCCAGATTGCTTAAATAAGTCAAGAAATATGCAAACTGTAGTCCTTCTTTGAACACGAAAAACTTTTGGGGGTGAGTTTTGTTTGCTTGGTAGAAGATGGCCTCAATCGGATGGATGTGGATGCTATAGGACATGACTATGGTTTGAAGGCCCAGGTCCAAGCTCTCTCTCCCCTCTGTTAAGGGATAAAAATAAAAAATGAGTCTATTTGAGTACCCTTGAAATGTTGCCTAATTTAATTTGTTAAGTATTTCATTTAGAGGCCCAAGTTTTCTGGTGTAAGCCCAAAGAAAACACTTGCCTTAAAAATAACTGCATGCCACGATCACATCTTACATTACTGACCAACAACAGTGTCAAGCAATTAGCTTTTTTATAGAGAGTGGGAAGAAAAAAATTCTCTTAAAAAAAAAGAAAAAAATTCTCTTTTGAACCATATTTTTGGTTATTTAAATTAATGGAACTTACTATTCTTGAGGGAGTTATTAGTGTAGCAGTAGAGCATTAATTCTTTATTCTTCAACTTCAGAATTCATTTAATTTCTAATTTCACTAAGTCTGCCCTTGGCCCTTGACCTCACTCCTAACTGTTACACTTAGCTTCCTTTGATTGCTGTGGACAAGATGAGCTCCAGGCAAAAACTGGATGAAGGTGACATTTGTCATTGGCTCCTACTCATCTACTGCATTAGCATGATTCCCTTTCTCCCTCTCTCCCCCCTCACAAAGCATTCATATTGCTTGGGTGAGCCATCTTATATAGACCTGACATTCTCTGTTCTGCTCAGAAATCCACTTCTGTACTTACTCATGAGCAAACCCACATTTATTTATTTTGTTAACTGAAAACCGATGATTGTTGAACATATATCATGTGCTAGCCTATTTGTTAAGCATATGGGCACACACGAAAATGCCATGAAAAACATGGATTCCTGTTTTCAGAGAGTTTACAGTCTAGGAAGAAAATAGATGCACACAGATGTACATATGGACAAAAGCAAGAACAAGCAGCTATTATAATAATGGTTAGACAAATAATAGAACTGTGACATAATGGGAGTGGATTAAAACCCTTGGGAATTAGAGGAAAAGCCAGGACTGGGGAGGGGGGGAGAGGAAAGATTTGGGAAGGGTTCGAGTCATCTGAATAAAATCCATTCCAGAAAAAGTGTGAGACTGGAAATATTCAGATTGGGAGAATCTATATTTCATTATTTTAAATGGGAAAAATAGAATGTATTCTTGGACGCAGGGGTGAACCACAGGCCAGGATCCAAGGATGACAATTGAAAAACATCAGGTTGACTCTGGAAATCTGCAGCCATATTTAGTTCTTGTAGCCATATTTTTAAAAGAGATTATGGGATCAGATCATAATCTAAAATGTAACTCTTGAGCATTTCTTTGTAAGAAAACAGTGTGCAATGAGATGAATATTTATTTTGAAGATAGAACTGAATAAAACTAGAATTCAGAGGAACCATGTTGTCATATTTATTGATCTGCTTTGGCTTAGCAGTTCGTTCTTTGCAATATAGGTTTTCATAAAGAAGAATAGTCATATTATAGGTTTTTCAAAAGTCTATTATGAAAGTAGAAAATGACATTTTCTTCCTGGGTAGATTTAGTCTAATCCCACTAAATCTGTCAGGATGTTGAACTGTATACTGTGCTCATTGAACAGTCATGTGATAGATGGCCATTATTGCTGTTAGGAGGCAGTAGGGGTGGAGGTGAGCTTAGAGAATCACCAGACGTCAAAGCAGTCAACATTCGCCTTTTAAATTCACAACTGCCTGGCTATTAAGTGCCTTTTGGGCTGTACACAGAGAATAGGGGGATAATTGGAGGTGCCAGCAGTGAGGTCTTTATACCTCATAACCATGCCTTGAAAAATTGAGGAAATCATGGTCTCCCAAATCATAGCCAGGAGAAAGGATGCCAAATCTGTCAAGATCAAGACAAATAAGGATGATGTGAAGTTTAAAGTCTGATACTTTTACTGGTATACCTTAGTTATCATAAAGAGAAGGCTGAGAAACTGAAGCAGTCCCTGCCCCCAGATTTGGCAGTAAAGGAGATGAAATACAATCAGACACGCTGATCTGTATTAAAATATTAAAAATTCTCCATTAAGACTCTCCCTATACCCTATCCTGGAAGAAGATCCAACCCTTTGCCCCTTCCAGTCTGCTGGGGGCCCAGCAGGCATCTAACTTAGGCTAGTTGCTGGAGGCTTGAATTTATGTGGGTGTCTCTAATGGTTTGAGAACCATTGAGCCAAAAGGAAGCTTTTCCAGACTGTTTTTGTGTGATGGGAGTGGGTGGTAAGGCACAAAAACTATTCGTTGATGCCCAGGTGATGGAGCATGGTACAGAGTTCCTGCTGCAGGGAAACCAGAATGGTTCTGGTGCACTGAGAATCCCAGGAGGCGCACAAAGGTATCACGGCCGACATCTTTGACCACTCCTGGAGGCAGGGCAGTCTTGGGGAGGTATCCTCAAATGGCTTACCAAGTTGTAGGTACCAGGAAGGAGCAGGGCATGGGGAGAAGGCTGAGGCAGACCAGGGAAGAGTCGCAAACACTATGTGTTAATAGTAGCTGAAGACTTCCTTAAAAATGTATTTGGGACAATCCTTCTGATTCCCAAAAGGAACAGGATGAGACTTTGGGGCTTCGAGGAGGCCTGACAGTGTATATATCAGTGTGAGCAAGGCCTGCTGAGAACATACACAAAGGCTGGTAAGACTAGAAGAAAGCAGGTACTGCAGAAGAAAACCACTACTGTTAATTATATTCCTTTGTCATACCAAAGGAATATAATTAACAGTAGTGGTTTTCAACAAGGGGCAACTTTTGGACCCCCTTGGGGCACTTGGCAATGCTTGGAGATAAACATCTGGTTCATGGAGGCCAGGGTATACTGCTAAACAGGTACAGTGACTAAGGCAGCTCCTGAAACTAAGAATTATTTGGGCCAAAATGTCAACAGTGCCCAAGTTGAGAAACTCTGAATTGTATTTCAAAGATGGATTTACAAAACAAACAAACAAACAAATTCCAACAGTATTCCCTATCAACTTTATAGCCACCATTAGTGATATTTAGAGACTTACAATAGAGGGTAAAGCTAGCAAAGTGGATACCCGTTTAACTGGCAATGGAGTTGACTATAGCATCATTTCAAATTGGCTGCTTTTTTCCCCTTCTAGTTCATTTGTAGCTATTGAAGTTAAACTGGTCTTTCTTGAATAGCCACTCCTGAATGGCCTTTAAAAATAATGGGCACTGTGTTTGTCCTGTTTCCTCATTTTTCAGGCATTTCTCTTAAGCATTATCAAGTCTGGAAAATAATGACACAACTCAGCAGCGTATGCCAATTCCTGCCCAGTGATGAGAGCTGTTATCAGGGCCCACTACTCGGAACACTTTCCCTTTATTGAGGGCTCCCCTCTAGGCTAGAGGAGGGGACGGAATGATTACCCATCACACACTTGTACCCAGCACTTGCTTTTCAAATCTGATTAATTCTGAGCTTAAACATACAAGTTCCATATATAAAAACTACATTTTTTTGAATAACCAGCTATTAGGTTGTTATTCCTGCATCAGTGGGCCACACTGAGCATTCTCAGAATAAAGGAGAAATGTGATTCTAGGAAGTCAAATTTCTGGGCAGTGGAATGAAGACATTTTGTAGGGAGGGCTATTGACCTCAGCAAAAAATCAACCAAGAGATACATGAAAGTAAAACTCAAATTGATTTTGTTTATTTCATGGATAGAGGAATATAAAGTTTAAAGAGGAAGCATGCTGTGATGCATATAAAAGAGCGTTGGATTTTAGATCAGACAGACTTGGTATGAGTCCTGGCTTGCGGCATGCTAACTGTGTAACTATGGGAGTGATTTTCACTTTTGGTTAAAAAGGTATAATACTTTTTGCCTCATAGTAATGTTAGCTATGGCTTTGTGATAAAAGCTACAAAATCTCAGTGGCATAAAGCAATAAATCTTTCTTTAGGTCATGCATCTGTGAGGTGCTGGCATCAACTGGGCATTGTCTAATTCAAGTTGGAATGTTTTGTTCTCTGAGAGCCTCCTCCTCCTCCTAGGATCAGAGGGCTCCCTGAGAATGTTTTCCCATGTATTTCAAGTCTCTGCTTGTATCACATTTTGCCAGCACTCTATTGGCTAATGCTTGTCACATGACTGAAAACAAAGCCAAGGGGAGGGGAAGTAGACCCTCCTCAATTTAAGCCAAAGCTAGTCATTTGAGCAAACCCAACATCACTGGAGCAGAATGTATCCACTTCTCAAGAAAATTATGGGGAGGGAATGAATATTTCTGAACAATAATCGAATCTGCCATAGGCTGTTAAAATGATTAAATGAATTATGTCTGCAAAGCACCTTGCACAATGTCTGGTCCTAACATGTTTAATTCCCTTCTCCTCCTCCAAAATCTGATTTTACAAAGAAGAATGTGGAACATAAACTAATTTCAGAGATGCAATCACTAGTTTAAAGTAAACTTGAATTCTGTATTATGATCAGTTGTGAGAGAAGGAATAAAAGGAAAGAGAAGATTTTTTTTAGGAGAAGAGATTTTTGAGGAAAATATTGAAATAGAAGAATAAAGGGAGAAAGAAACAATACCTTCTCAACTTTTGAGGTGGTAAGGCAGAGGGGGAAATAATATATTTATAAATGAAAAAAAAAAAGGTAAATAGATATATAGCCACAAAACAGAAGGCCAATCAAAAGAAGAAGAAAATGACTTAAGAGATTTACCATGATATCGGTGAAATTTTTCTCTTCCCTGTCTTTAAAATTCTGAACTACACATTTTTTTTTTCTTGGAATAGGCTAGGAAAAGGAGAAGCATGTTTGTTTATAATTTTATCACCTCTTGTCAAGGTTTTATGAAAGACTAATCAATGTTTTAACCACGGTTTACAAGGTCACTATACTCTTTATCTTTGATACTTCCGAAGCTCTAATCTTTTAAAAAATATATATTTTATTGACTTTTCACAGAGAGGAAGGGAGAGGGATAGAAAGTCAGAAACATCGATGGGAGAGAAACATTGACCAGCTGCCTCTTGCACACCCCCTACTGGGGATGTGCCCGCAACCAAGGTACATGCCCTTGACCGGAACTGAACCCGGGACCTCTCAGTCCACAGGCCGAGGCTCTATCCATGAGTCAAACTCGTTTGGCCGAAGCTCTAATCTTAATGTGGCTATTATTTCAACCTACCAAATGAGCAATCAATTTCTGGGAATGTGGTAAAATCATAGGGAACAATGAAATTAACTTGGGTCTTCCCACTATTGTAACTTGGTGCATACAGAGGAAAAAATACTCTTCGCATAAGCCATTTGATCATAAATTATTTCACATGACCAGATTGCTCAGTATTCTGTGATTAGAAAAATTGTGCAGAAATTATTGTCTAAAAGACAGTTGAGTCTTCAGTGTAATACTCTGCCCACAAATATATTTGAGAATAAAAGAAGAAATGCTGTGATGAAATTTGACTTAGGTAACAAGAAACAAATAGAACTCCTAATAAGATGAAGAGTATTAATATTGAACCAGGTTCTCCTTGTAAAGAGCAATGGTAACTTGTCTTTTGACATCACATGCTTAGAGAAGCAAAGATAAAAATTCAGCCTTCTTTATTTTTTATATTGAAACTTTTGTTTGCTTCTTGCCTGAACCATCTTGCTTTTCAGTCAGACTGCCAATAGCTAACACACAGGAGATACTCACAAATTGGGGCAAGGTCAGGAAATGGCCATATGGAGAAGCCATTCCCTCCAAACTAACATTCATTAAAAAAAGAAGAAAAAAGCTTGTACTGCTTTGGAGAAATGAGAGGTGTGTTTTCTTGTTTTGTTTGGTTTTTCCTAAAAATATCTATCTGGGGTTTTCAAAAAGATAGGCCTGGAATATAAATATATATATATATATATATATATATATATATATATATATATATATATTTTAAAAGGTATCTCTTGAATAATGCTGTAAAACTGGTTAGCTTGAGGTAAGGAATGAATAAAAAATAATCAACTGATTTTAAAATATATTTATGTTTATTGTTTAAAGCATTACAGATGTCCCCCCTTTTTCCCCCATTGACCCTCCTCCTTCCCACTCTCTTCCCCTCCCCAAACCTTTACCCCACCATTGTCTGTGTCCATGAGTTATGAATATAAGCATATAAGTTCTTTAGTTGACCTCTTCCCTCCCCTCCAACCCTCTTCCCTCTGAGGATTCTCAGGCTGTTGATGCTTCTATGACTCTGGATCTATTTTGTTTGTCAGTTTATTTTGTTCATTGGATTCCACATATAAGTGAGATCATGTGATAGTTGTCTTTCCCTGACTGGCTTATTTCACTTAGCATAATACTTTCTAGGTTCCTCCATGCTGCCGTAAAGGGTAAGAGATCTGCAGGAAACCAGTCATTACCTCACGAATAGAGATGTAAATAGAACAGACAAGAAACCTGGTCAAACCTTAATGGATCTGTTTACTCACTGACATTGGTAGCTAAAGCAGATGCCATTTTTAGTCTTATGTTAAGTCTGAACTATTCACATATTGTTTAGGTGACACATTGGTAATTGAAAAAGCTTCCACACTTTTAGTCTTATGTTAATTCTTGCTGGTTGATTTCATTGTTGGAATTTCCTGACCTAAAGGACGTGGATGTATCACTTAGCCCTAATAAAAGAGGATAGCAAAGCCAGAGCTGGTGGCATCCTCCCCCTTGAGGTGGACTCCTGCCTGGCCCCCATTATTCCCAAAATGGATGCTTTTCCAGTCTCTATTCATTTGTGTGTGGCCTTCTCCAGATCCTGAACCCTGACATGGGAACCCTGGACAAGGGGACGTGAAAAGGATTCCAACAGAGATCCTTCTTTTTTATAGCTGCATAGTATTTCACTCATCTACTGATTGGTACTTGTGCTATTTCCAGAGCTTAGCTATTATAAATAGTGCTGCTATGAACACTGGGGTAGATATGTTCTTCTGGTTGATATTTCAGTTTTCCTAGGATATATTCCTAGTTCCATTTTTAATTTTTTGAGGAAACTCCACACGGTTTTTCATAGTGGCCCTACCAGTCTGCATTCCCACCAGCAGTGTATTAGAGTTCCCTTTTCTCCACATCCTCACCAGCACTTGGTTTATTGATGGTAGCCATTCTGGCAGGTGTGAAGTGATACCTTATTATCATTTTAATTTGCATCTCTGATGATTAGTGATATTGAGCAATTTTCCATATGTCTCTTGGCCATTTATATGTCTGCTTTGAGAAGTGTCTATTTAGGTCTTCTGCCCATTTTTTGATTGGGTTGTTTTCCTTTTGTTGATTTGTATGAGTACTTTATATATTTTGGATATTAACCTCTTATCAGATGTATCATTGGCAAATATGTTCTCCCATACAGTGGGTTCCCTTTTCATTTTTAAAAATTTCACATTTTATTGATTTCAGAGAGGAAGGGGGAGGGGAAGAGATCTATAGAAACATTAATGATGAGAGAGAATCATTGATCAGCTGCTTCTTACATACCTCCTACTGGGGTGAGGCCCGCAACCTGGGCATGCACCCTTGACCAGAATCGAACCAAGGGGCCTTCAGTCGGCAGGCTGATGATCTATCCATTGAGCCAAACCAGCTAAGGCCCTTTTCATTTTGATGTGGATTTCTTTGGCTGCGCAAAAGCTTTTTATCTCGATATAGTTTCATTTGTTTATTTTTCCCTGTTTGTCTTGCTCTAAGCATTGTATTAGTAAAAATGTGGCTATGTGAGATATCTGATATTTTGCTGCCTATGTTTTCTTCAAGAATTTTTATGGTTTCACAACTTACATTTAAATCTTTTATCCATTTTGAGTTTATTCTTGTGTATGGTGTTAGTTGGTGGTCTAGTATCATTTTTCTACAGGTAGCTGTCCAGTTTTCCCAACATCACTTATTGAAGAGACTGTCTGGACTCCAATGTATGCTCTTGCCTCTTTTATCAAAGATTAATTGAGAATAATGGTTTGAGTCAGTTTCTGGGTTGTCTGTTCTGTACCATTGATTTATATGCCTGTTCTTGTGCCAGTACCAGGCTGCTTTGATTACAGTGGCTTTGTAGTATAGCTTGATATCTAGTATTGTGATCCTTCTAACTTTGTTCTTCCCCAAGATTGCTGTGGCTTAACAACTGATTTTTAACTGAGAGGCTTATGATCTCCTTGGACCCTAGAAAAAGAAGACCAGAGTGCAAGATTTTTCTGATATATATATATATATATATATATATATATATATATATATAGTTTACTACTCTCCATTCACTTCTGGCCAATTTGTTCTTCCTCAAGCATATGAGCTCATTCCTACAGTCAGGCCTGTCCACTCACCTGGTGGAATGCAGCCTGGTACGCATTTCCCTGCTTGGAAATGTGCATGCTCACTTCCTCACGTCACTCATTTAGGGCTGTTTCAGTATCACTCCCTCATAGAGGCTTCTCCTACCCATCTTGTCTATAATTACTCCCAATTTCCCTTTGTCCCCTTATATGGCATTAATTTTCTTCATATTTCCCACACTCTGACTTACATTATACATTTGTTTTATTGTTCTTCACGAGAATGGAAGCTCCATGAGGGCCAGGGTCTTTGTTTTGATCACTGCTGTATCCTTAGTGTCCAATGCAGAGTCTGTGCCTGGTACATGGTAGCTATTTCAGCAAATTTTATTAAGTGATTGAATGCAAAGTCTTTAAGGAAGAAAGGACAGCATTTTTGACCATTCCTCATAGTTGTAAAGATGAAAATATCCCTAATGTGAAGAAGAGCAATTCTTTCGTTACCACAACCTTATGAAGAGTTTACTTGAATATATGCATCCATTCTTTTAGTAGCTGGTTGGACCTATTAGGCATGGAGTACTGTGCTAGGTGCTGTATGCAGAACTGAAGGGAGTAAGGAAGAATTCCTTCACTCAAGGAAAGATAATTTGGAAGTGAAGAAGAGTCTCTCCCCCTGGTTCCTCAGGATGCCATTCACATGAATCATGTTTTCTTAAAGCTATGAAGTGTACAACCTGTCCACCTGTTCAGAACAATGCTGTGAGACAGTATTTATTCTCCCTTCAGCTAAGTAGTACTGCCTAACAATCCAGAGGCCACAGGGCTTGCTTGATTCCTTCATTCAATAAACATTTATTGAACATTTACTACACATACGAAAAGTGCCCGAAGGTGGGATACAAATGTGACCCCAACAGTGTCCCTGATTATAGGTTGCTGATAGTGGGGAGACCAACAGGCAAATACAGCACAGATGTTAGGTATACAGGTGGACTTCCATGAGAGGACACAGAAGGGCCTTCCAATCCTGTCTTGGGAGTTGGAGGAAACTTGAGCAAGTTTTCTAAGCAGCATCTCTTTGTATCTCTATAATTATAGGGGGCTATGTAGTAGATTGATCGGCTTTGCTTCTCAGCTGTGAGTTGAGTAGCAGTTTTTCAGGCATCAAAAGGAAAGGGTATGGGGGCAGGGAGAGCAGCAAGGGCTAAGCCTGGAGGCAGAAAACTACAAGGGGTAGAGTTCAGTCTGGCAACAGCAGAGCTTGAGGACCACATGGCCCAGTCATACAGGCTCCTCTGAGGAGTAAACCCTTAGGATAATCAGACTGGAATTTATAAGAGCCTCTGGAGCAAAGGTGGACATTGAACTGGACTGAAGGCCTAGGAAGCTTGCTCAGTGACCTTAGGGGAAAGAGACATAGCAGGAAAGGACCCCCGTCACATGGCTGCATCATTTACTGAGATAAGACAAACAGGGGGAAGTGCAGGATGGGGTCAGGGTGGGTGAGCAGGTGAGGAGCACTACCCTGCTGACTCTGGAAGGCGGTTCAGATCTTCTTCCTGTGTGTCATATTTCAGTGGTTGTTGTCTTCCCTTCTTTCTCTCATCCCAACATACACATACCCTAGAGCGCCGTGCCGAGCCTTACTGGAGTCTGAGGCAAGAGGCAAAGGATCCTGGCTTTATTTTGATCATCACGGACTTTGTATATTAATTCTGATATAAAAAATATTGCACTCAAATATTATTTCTTGATTACTGAGATGGTTGTTTAATTTTATGTGTCATCTTGACTGGGCCACAGGGTGCCCAGATATTTGGGCAAACATTTTTCTGGGTGAGTTTGTAAGGCTCTTGGGACTCTCTACATTCATAATAACATGAGCCAATTTCATATCTATCCGTATATCTTGGCCTGTTCCTCTGGAGACAGCTGACTAATATAATGAGTATTGTGCCCAGGCAAGTGCTTCACCACTTGCCTCACCTTATTCCCACCTCTGTATCTTCCTCTCCACAACCCCCTAACCCCCACTACATCTGTAAGCTTGTTGAGGACTTGAACTCGGCCTAATTGTTTTATATGATCCACTAGAGGCCCAGTGCACAAAACTTGTGCACAGGTAGGGTCCCTAGACCTGGCCAGTGATCAGGGCCAATCAGGGCCTTCCTTCATTCTGTGCCGCCCCTTGGTGGTTAGCCCAAGTCATAACGAGCGATTGAACTGGTCTCCAAGTCAAATTCCTGAGGGGACACTGCATATTAGCCTTATGTATGTGTGTTTGCTATATATATATATATATATATATATATATATATATGGCACTTACCCTGATATCAGGCACATTTTAAGTTCATAGTAACTCTTTCTTGAATTAATGTAAATTACTAATTGTAGAACAAAACACTCATTTGTTCTGTGAATCAGCTGGGCATTGTTCCAGGATCGTGATGATGAAGTTTAATATGGGTTAATCTTTTGAGAAGCTCAAAGACTGGCAGAGGGGGCTTGGGGACAGCAGCATGAGAGGAGCATGGCAATAAAGGGTTAGGGAGGGACTGAAGGAGTCAAAGAAATGGGGGTTAATCATTCCCTCAGGGCCGCAGAGGAAGCTTGGCTTACCCTGAGGAAGTATGGCTTTGTAGAGTTTAGAGAGGTAGGGTTTTCTTGGTTAATGGCAAAGAAGAACATTCCAGTTAGAGCAAACAGTTTGAATGAGGTGGGAAGGGACGGCAATGCTTGCCTTTCCAGGGAGATGGAGCATGTTTAAGGGGTTACAGTAGGCCACAGGGCCACAACCCTGGGGAAGTGTCTGTGGCTCTGTCCAGGGCAGGAGGAGGGATGTTCACTGAGAGCTTGAGGGGCCAGGAAGCAGCTGCCCTGGCTGGCTGGTGAAAGGATAGCAGCTGTGATTGGGGGTGGGGAGGTCAGCAAACAGGTATGGGGAGAGAACAGCAGACAGTGGGAGTTGGAGTAGTAGGAATGTGGATTAGGGGTGAATATGAGGAAGTCTGGTCAACATTTTGTGCTTTAAGGTGAATATGAACAAAGCAAATAAGAAAGCTATTTCTCAGCCCAGCTGGTGTGGCTCAGTGGTTGACCTATGATCCCAGAGATCAGGTTTTGATTCCCAGTCAGGGCACATGCCTAGCTTGTGTGTGCTAGATCCCCGATGGGGGGCGTGCAGCAGGCAACCAATCAATGATTTTCTCTCATCATTGATGTTTCTATCTCTCTCTCCCTCTCATTTCACTTTCTGAAATCAATAAAATATATTTAAAAAACAGAGAGCTATTTCTCCATTGTGATATGTTATACATAAATAAATCCCTCTAATGATTTATAGAGTTATGCTAACAATATCCTAGTGACAATAGAATTCAAAACATAGGAAAAAATGTTCATCCAGGTTTTAACCATCCCAACACAGGAGTACTTTCTTTTTTGTATCTTTCCGGGCCTTGCAGCAAAGCCTCTGAGGTGTTTCTACCTCCATAATCAGAGTGTTGATAGGATTTTATGGTCTGGAAATCTTGGGTTCAAGGCCTTGGGTGTCACCTCTGAGTTCAATCAATATTATGCAATGAACACCTGTACTTCTCTTCCGCAACACCTTCAGCAAATGCATTCTGACTTTTACAATAGGACCCTGATGAGGCAGCCTACAGGGAGATGGGGAAGAGGATGTGGAAGCAAGCATAGCTGTGTGCAAGCACCTCATCAGCTCTGAAGAACTATGGCAAAAACGTGTCTGCGGAGAAATAAAGGAAAAGAGAGCTAATTAAATGGAAGTGATTGCCATCTTCTTTCACTAAGGAGGAAGGGTTCTTGCTTATTCAGTCAGTTAAGTCTTCCTTTCTTATTTTCTGGAGTTGGAAAGAATGAACAGACAAAACAAAAACAACAAAAAATTTCAATCTACATAATGCATAAAACTATCATAAATCTACATAAAAAAGAACTGAGGTAAAGAAAGGACTGGACACCAGGAAATGGAATGTTTACTTTATAGACAACATCATAGTGACATGAAGATCACATATTGCTGGCAAATGTTTAAGACAGGCTTTCTGATAAAAAAGAAAACTAAAATAAATTCTGTGTGGGTGTGTATGTATGTATGTGTGTGTATGCACGCTCACATACATTTATAATTTTATTATAGACTAGGGGATCGGTGCATGAAATTCTGTACTGGGGGGGCCTGTGTGGTGGGGGTCCCTCAGCCCAGCCTGCACCCTCTCACAGTCTGGGAGCCCTCAGGGGATGTCTGACTGCTGACTTAGTCCCATTTAGCCAGCGGTTGGACATCCTTAGCGCTGCCATGAAGCGGGAGAGGCTCCTGCCACCATCTCTGTGTTTGCCAGCTGTGAGCTCAGCTTCTGGCTGAGTGGCCCACACCCTGCACTGAGCACCAGGACACAGCTCCTGCATTGAGCATCTGCCCCCTGGTGGTCAGGGCGTGTCATAGCAACCTGTTGTTCCAGCATTAGGTAGATTTGCATATTAGCTTTTTATTATATAGGATTTTATTGTGTAGCACATAATTTATAAGAGATAATAAAAATTCTATACGAACAATTGATTCTCACAGAATGCTTTCATTGACTTTTGCAGAACTCTTGCATTCATGGCAATTGACAAATGAATATAGTTCTGACATAAACATTGGTTAATATTTTCATTTATGTTAACAAGCTAGACATAAGAAAGTGAAACAAGAAAGAACATGTATAACTTTATACATTCATCAATGATGTGAGTGACTTCTTTGCTGAATCAGACAATAGCCTTTGAATACTGAAAGAGTATTTTCTAAATTCTTGATACTATTCACAGTGTAATGGCTATAAGCACAACACAGTTTAAAGTTTAATCTGTATCATCAGCATTTTTTTCCTTCACTTTCTTAAATCTAGGACACCAACAAAACAAAGAACCAAGCCCTGGTTTATAGTGCTTGCTGATTTTCATGGTATGAACACTCGCATCATGGCCAATTTCAAGCTACCAATGTGACATCACTGGATATGGGATTGGGAAGAGATTCCAAGAAACACCATTGTTTGTATTTACTAGGTAAACAGCTACAGAGATGTAAGAAATCCCAAGAGTATAGATAGGAGTGAAATAATTAGAAAGTGATGGATTTTGAGTGTTTATTTGACAGATTTATTGAGGTAGAATTAACATACAATAAATTGAACATACTTGATTATATAATTTGATAAATTTCACTGTACATATACACCTGTGAAACCATCACCAAAATCAAGATGCTGAGCATATCATATCCAACACTCCCCAAGATGTCCCCACACCCCTTTGTAATCTCTCTCTTCTACCACTTCTTACCATCTCCCTCAGACAACTACTGACCTGCTTCTTATAATTATACACTAGAGGCCCGATGCATGAAATTCATGCACAGGGGGTGGTGGATGTCCCTTAATTCAGTCTGCACCCTCTCCAATCTGGGACCCCTCGAGGGATGTCTGATTGCCCGTGTAGGATTCCAGTAGGATTGGGCCTAAACGGGCAGTCGGACATCCTTCTCACAATCCAGGATTGCTGGTTCCAAACTGCTCACCTGCCTGCCTCCCTGATTGCCCCTAACCACTTCTGCCTGCCAGCCTGATCACCCCCCTAACCACTACCCCGCCTGCCTAATTGATATCGAACTGCTCCCCCGCCAGCCTGTTTGCCCCCAACTTTCCTCCTCTGCCGGCCTGGTCACCCCTACTGCCCTCTCCTGCAGGCTTGATTGCCCCCAACTGCCCTTCCTTGCAGGCCTGGTCCCTCCAACTGCCCTCCCCTGCTGGCCTGATTGCCCACATCTGCCCTCCCTTGCAGAGCCTGGAACCTTTAACGCCCCCCTCTCCCTCCCCGCTGGCCATCTTGTGGTGGCCATATTTTTTTCCACATGGGGGTAGGATCTTTGACCACATGGGGGCAGCCCTCCTGTGTGTTGGAGTGATGGTCAATCTGCATATTACTCTTTTATTAGATAAGAAGATAGAGGCTTGATGCATGGGTGGGGGCCAGCTGGTTTGCCCTGAAGAGTGTCCCAGATCAGGGTGGGGATTCTCTTGGGGTAAGGGGTGGCCTGTGGAGATTTGCAGGCTGGCCACGCCCCCAGCGACCCAAGCAAAGGCCCTGGGATCTGAGATTAATTTATGTCTACAATTGAAACTTTGTAGCCTGGAGTGGAGCCAAACCTTCTGCTTGCTCCATGGCGGCAACCATTTCTGTTTAAAACTTTGTAGCCTAGAGTGGAGGCCTAGGCCAGCAACAGCAGGCTGAAAGCTTGGCTTCCTCTGTTGCCAGGGAAACCCAACCCTCTGTTCTCTTCAGCTCAGTGGCTGCTGCCATTTCTGTATCTTTTATAATTGAAACTTTGTAGCATTGAGTGGAGGCCTAGGCTGGCAATAGCAGGCGGAAAGCTTGGCTTCTTCTGTTGCTGGGGAAACCCAAGCCTTCCTCCTGCTCTCAGTTGCGGCAGCCATCTTGGTTGGGGTTTATTTGTATAATCTGCTCTTCATTGGCTGGTGGGCATGGCTATGGGCGTGGCTTGTGGGTGTAGCAAAGGTATGGCCAAATTTGCATATTACTTTTTTATTAGATAGGATGATTTTCTTATAAATGGAATCACTTATTTTGTCTGGCTTCAGCACAGTTATTCCGAGATTCATTCATGTTGATTCATGCCTATTCCTTTTTCCCTCTGAGTATTGTATATTTATCACTTTTGTTTATAATTTGCTTTTTTTAAGTTCATGTTACTTAATTTTTAATAATGGATGTTGTTTAACATTCAGCTGGGAAAATTTCTGTAAATTTAACAAATAGCTCTTTTAAGGTGGTACAAGCTGGTTCTGGCAAACCTCTGGAGGCATGTGTATATGTGTGAGTGTAAGTGTAAACATGTGTGTGTGTGTGTGTGTGTGTGTGCGCGCGTGCGTGTGCCTGTGTCTAGCTTTAAACAGAAGGCTGAGACATTTTGTGGCAGCTGCAGAAGTTGAGAATAATTGAAAATGAGTGAAAGGCAAGAGAGAATTTCTAACAGTTCTGTGTTCTCTCTTTGGTGTTCTTTGAGAGAAACTGCAGTAAGATGCTAATTACAAGTTACGTTTTGGATGCTGGCTCATTGTTTTAATTAATGTGTGACTGGACTATGATTCAGCTGGGGTTATTATTAAGGATTTCATGAGAATACTCCAAAAGCCAGAGTCAACTCTCATATGGTTCAAGTGGATAGAGGGATTTGGATCTGATGATTGGGTACAAGAATGCTGGAACATGGCCACTTACCTACCAGGGAGTCATGCTCACTCATTCACCTCTTCTAGAATGCATTGGACAAACAGGTATGTGGGAGAAGGCTCAGGCTACATTTGTGTCTCTTGGAGATTGCCATTAGGAAGATACAATCTGGGGTGCAGTGTTCACTGTGTACTGGCCTTGATTTAACTAAAGCAACCCTGAAGTTTGTCATAGTATTATAGCTATTTTACAGGGAAGTTAAGTTCTTTGCCAGAGGTCACACCAGGAAGTGGGAGAGCCAATATTTGAACTCAGGTCTGTCTGATTCCTCTGTCTTACCCACTACATTGTACAGCCTTCTGGCTTGCCACGCTGTAGGACACTCAGAGTATATGGATTTAACATAAGAATTAGGAGCCTGGTTGGCTAAGGGCCTTTTCCCAACTCAATGACAGTATCCTTAGCTGCCTGGAGAGTGTGTCTAGGATGACACTAAAGCAAGTCATCTTTAAACTTCTTTTTTAAAACTTACATTCTCTCCGGGAGGCAATAGAGATACCATTGATAGATTTCAGTGTGAAGGCACAGGCTCAAGCTTGCATTAGAGAAAAATAGGATGGAGGGTGGTTTCATGTTAGGAGGTAGAGGTACTGTACCATCTCCTTTTGACAAATCATTGTAACGATTATCCTGCAGATCAGGTTCAGAGAAGTTAAGTAACTTGCCCAAGGTCACACTGCTCCCAAGAAACTCTGTCAGGACTTAAGGCTGTAGTCTTAATGCTCTGGAGGAAGGATACCACATCCTCTGAAATCCTAGGAAGAGCAAAGAATGACTGAAAGTGGAAGGAGTGGGAGTGGAAATGAGGAGGAAGGCTATGGTAACAAAACATTTACAACTATAGTGGCTTAAGTAAATAAAAGTTTATCTCCCAAGAAACAGTCTAGAATGAGCTATCTTAGGCTGGTAGGGGGCTCTGCTCTATAGACATCCAGAGACGGGAGCTTTTCATCGTCTTACTCTGTTATCTCCTTGAATGTTCACTTGGCTGATCCTGGCTCACATCCACTTTGGTGGTCCAGCCTGGGGCAAGGGAAAAAGTGTGCAGGTCAGTCTTTTAGGAGAACACCCAGAAGTTGCTCCGTGTTTATCCATATCCCATTGGTCTAAAGTAAGTCACATCGCTACGCTTAGTTACAAGGGAAGCTAGGGAATGTAGTTTCCTCTTGGGTGATTATATGCCTCGCTAAATAATACTCAGGGGCTCTACTATGGAAAAGAAGGGGAACATGGACTCAGTGTGATCTAAGTCTTTTGTTAGAATTGCTCCTAGGGAAGTCATGTGGCAAAACAAAGGCTGCCCATACAGCAAAACAACTAATGAAAACAATGTTCTGCAACAGTTTTTTAAATGTGTCCTGTGGCAAACAGTATTTCTAATAGACTTAGAGAATGCACTCAGTGTCCTTGTATCTGTATCCTCTGTGGCCCTCCTAGGCATTTAGCATCTTTTGAAGATAGTGGCAGTATCTCTCAGAGCCAGGGCCTTTTGCAGATCTGTCAACAATTGGTCAAAAAATTCTGCCAGTGCTCATGAGAAGTGGGAACCAATAGAGTTTCATGTTAAAAGGAAATGAGTGATGCTAGCTGATGGGGACAGTCAAGGCTGG
The DNA here is from genome assembly GCA_027563665.1 of Antrozous pallidus. NCBI lineage: Eukaryota > Metazoa > Chordata > Mammalia > Chiroptera > Vespertilionidae > Antrozous > Antrozous pallidus. The sequence continues at coordinate 49,223,315 of CM050524.1, read as the reverse complement.
AAAAAAAATGTGCTCTGGGCCACTATTCCTCAGCATTAGCCATTGATTTCCATGAGAGAATTTGACTCGGGGTTTCTAGGAATTGGAAGTTCTCAATAAAATACAGAAATTCAAGTTGTAAGCATGTAATTTAATTTTTAAATGTTGGTTCAAATATTTTAATGCCACTCTGTAGTTTCAAAAGAAGATCCCTGTGAGCTGGGTCTCTGGTCTTTGACTTGATCTCTCAGAACCTTATTTCTTTATTTGTAAAACAAGAGTGATACTCACCAAAAAGGGCCATGGGAAGAATGGAAGAAAACAGTATATGTTGAGGGTAGATATTCATTATCAGACTGACTTTTTTTCGTGATGAATCTGCCTTAGAATTAGGAAATTCTCAGATCCCATTCTTGAAGGTAGGAAGTTGAGGATAGACATTCCAAAGAACACTAAGAACATAGAATCTACAAGATTTGCTGGAATTGGCTATTCTGATGCAGGACTTCAAAGCTGCCCTAACTTAAAATTTCTAACATTTCCTTTTGGATGTGTGATCAAGAGTTTGGGTCTAGTTAGTATGAGCAACAAGCTTGGATCAGAGAGAAAGATAATTAAATTTGTTCTTACTCATCCTCTTTTTAGTTGTGTGACTTTGGCTCAGTTACTTACCATCCCTAAACATTAATATTCTTATTTTAAGAATGGGAATAATAACTTATCTCATAAAATAGTTGTCAGGACTCAACACTTAATGTAAATTGCCTGGCATATATAGTAAGTATTCCATAAACAGTACTTGTAATTAACTATTATATCTTACCCAGGTGGAAGATATATACAGAATAGATTTTTTATTGTCTAGATTTTTGGTAAAACTTGTCTTTTCAGGCAAACCACTTTTGTAGTCACATTATGAGTTGTTGTTTTTCCCTCTGGGACAATTGTTATAATGTAATAGATGAAATCTTAGAAATACTGCTTAAATTATCCTGTGTGCAAGTTCCTTCAGTAAAAAGATAGTGTTGGGTATGAAGTGTTCTAAAACAACAAAGTGACCTTTAAAGAAAAACAATTTATTCATAAAGTAAATTACCAAAGAAAAGAGGGAAAAGGTCTTCTCGACTATTGCTAATGTTGTGTCTTCGGGCTGGTGCGTGGTTTTGCATTGCTTGTGCGCTGTGTGTGAAAAGTTTCTCATGTCAGAGTTAATGGGTCCTGTGAAAAAGGAATATTGAAATTTACTTCAGTAAAAGATATATGACCTGTTCTACAGAAAGCCCCACAGGCAAAATGGGTAGATACAATATGCAAATGGGGGATGAGTACTTCCAAAAAGGTGTTAACCAGCAATTAAATTCCTTTTCAAATATAGATAAATTTTCACAGTATTGGTTGAACTTATTGATTAGCCTTATCTTTATTACTATTATTTCTAGTAGTAGCAATAATAATAATTACTGATGTTTATTGGGCTTTTTCTTGGGATCAATCATTGAATAAATTGCATTACATGCTTCATCTCACTGAGTTTTCTCAACAATGCTGAGTAGGGGCTATTACTACAAGTCTCCCCCTTCCCCCCTACTATCTAAAAGGGGAGCATTCCTATGAAACCTTTTATGAGTCAAAATGGAGCGAAGTGAAGAAGCAATGACCTGAGCAATGACCTGAGGACCCATCTTGCTAACCGATGCACAAAATAAACTGAGATAAAGTATAGACACTCGCACATTTCAAAGCTGTGGAGCATGATGCAGAGAGGCTGATTGTCCTTCCCAGAGAAGGAGCCTAACAGGGCCCCTTGCTGCCCAAGGATGTACGCTGTCTCTTTAACAACTTGCCACAAAGCAGACACTACACCAGTGATGGGCAATCTTTTGAGCGTGTTGTGTCAAAATTCGCCAAAAAACCGAGCATAACTCGGGTAGTGTGTCACTTGGAGAAAAAACAAAACACAAAAAACACCACATAATTTCGCAATATTTATAGTTTAAGTAACAAAAATGTATAATTGTAATATATAACTGTATTTAATAAACCAAAAACTAATTATTTAACTTACCTGCTTAGTGACTTTTTTCTTCATCTGTCAGTCGGTTTCTTTTGTTGGTCTTGATATTATTTAACTTGTGTGGGGTGCCGTGAACTAAGATAAGTGAGGGGGGGGAATTCTTTAACTAACCTGCCTATTAGTGACGTTTTTGTTGCTGAATTTCATTGGCTAAACATTCAATTGGAGGTTGGTATTTTGTACACTTCAAGCCCAAGCAAGTGCTACGAACTTCATCTATTAATCTGTTTCTTTTGTTGGTTGTGATATTATTTAACGCTGAGAATAAGGTCTCACAAAAGTATGTAGAGGGAAAAATTGTGAGTAAAACCATTACTGTATTTTTCAGGGTGCTAAAAGTGTCTGGTAATCAGTTCCAGGCACTCCAAATTTCCTATTCGTAGTGGCACTCCCTTTGTTTCTCCAAGTGGAACCTTTCCAGATTCTCAAGCTTTGACCTCAAGTTGACAAACACCTGAGCCCAGATGCTGTCTTGAAATTCTGCAAGTTGCATCTCCAAATCATCAATTTGCATCCATTGGAAGCCATTTAATTCCAAACTACTGTAGACTACTACATCAGGATACTTAATTATTTTTATAGTCTGTTTTAGGTTTCTAAATTGATTAAATCTATCACTGAACTGGTCAAGTAATGAGTCTAAAACATGCTGGTACTTTATATGCAAGGGTTCCATTTCATTTTGTATAGCTGCACTGGCCTCAAAATACTTTGTTACTTGAGGAAAATACTTATAAGTTTTAGTTTCTACATCTTTCTTGAAAATTTTAAGTTTACTTTCAAAAGCTTTTATGTATTCAAACATAACGTCAATACTTTTGCCAAAACCTTGTAACTTTAAGTTCAGTTCATTAATATGAACAGGGAGATCTGTAAAAAATATCAGAGTGTTGACCCACTTATCATCATTGAGCTTATTCTTATCCTCAAGAAATACCTTAATTTCTTCATAGCACTCCACAAAGCACTCAAGAACTTTGCCTCGGCTCAGCCATCCTACATTATTGTACATCAGCAGTCCACTGTAGGTGGAATCAACCTCCAGTAAAAGTGCAGAAAATTCTCGCTTGTAAAGGGGGTGAGCAGCTATTAAATTAACTATATTTGTAACAACTGACATTAAGTCGTTTAAATCGGTGAATCTTGCCTTGGCACATAAAACCTCTTGATGAATAATACAATGAAAAGGCACAATACAATGTTCAATAGCTTCTGTAAACAATTTGACAAATCCGACATTTTCCCCCACCATGTTTGGTGCCCCATCTACATTACTAACACAACTTTAGAGACATCAATGCTTAGGTCACAGATGGTTTGTATAGCAACCTTACATATTTTGCTTCCTGATGTACTTATTGGCACTGATACTAACTTTTTCAACTCTTCTCTCATTGTGAGACCTTCAAAATATCGACCAATAATGGCCAACTGAGCATGTGATGTGACATCAGTAGTTTCATCAAGAGAGATTGAAAAATATTTACAATTACTTATGTCTCTCTCTAACTGATGCTGTACGTTTGTGTTCAGTCTCATTATTCAGTCTTTTATGATATTTCTACTGAGTGGTAACTGAGATATTCTCTTAATAATTGCATCTTTATTCTGTATATTGTGAAATAGAACTGGTGCACATCTTAGGAGAGTTTCTTTAATAAATTCTCCCTCACTGAGTGCTTTTCCATGCTGAGCTATGGAGTGAGCAATGCTCAAACTTGCAGATGTTAAATTTGTAGAGCCTTTTATAAATTTAAGGATGGAATTAGATTGGCTCTTATAAAGGTGTGGCTGCCTGGAAATGTATTCCTTCCTTTCATCCTCACTTTTTTTCAAGAGTTGGGAATGATTAGTTTAAAAATGTCTATTTATGTTCCACATTCTGCTTACTACCATTTCAATACATAGAACGCAAAATGACCTGCCATTTTTTTTCTATAATGCCATACATCTCGATCCATGTCTCTTGAAAGGGTAGGCTACTGCTGCTACCACTTCCTTTACTTAACCTTGGTTTTTTATTTTTTGGGTTCTCCATCAGGGGGGCAGTGACAGAAAATAGAATTATAGATAGCCTGTTAGCCCTGCAGGCAATTAGGGGTTAACTAGCTTAACTGACCACAAGATGGCACACGTAACTGTCTTTTAGGAAAGGGCAGGGTTAATAAGCAGAAATAGGGGTTAATAAGGATGCACAATGGTAACAGTGGTGAAATGGAGTCTGCATTATGCTGCAAAATGACATACCTTATATAAATTTAGATGGCTGCCACTATTTCTAATGGTGGGAAATGGCACCCATAGCATAGGCCCTTGCCTCTCCCAGCCCCCGCTCACTTATCTCAGTAATGATGGTCAATTAGAAATCCACAACACCCCAGAACAGTAGATTGGAAGATGGTTACTGTGGTTATGTGGTTGCTGGTAATGGCGATCACAGGGCCCCCAGAGATGGATCTCCCATGGCATTCCGCTGCTCCCTGCTCCGCCAGCCAAAAGTGAGGTCAAAGATCCCCTAAAGGCCTAACCGAAAGTCCCAGAACTAGACTCTCTTTGCAGGAGTTCTGTTGTTTTGACCTACAGACCTCCATCCAGCACAGAGTGTCTACACTACAGCAAATGTTTCATCCTTGGCTACTGCACTTGGCTGTGTGTCATAGAAAATGGCTATGCATGTCAGTGTTGACACGCATGTCATAGGTTCACCATCATGGCACTGCATAGTATTTTTACCATTCGCCTCTTTTCATAAAAGTGAAAATCCTTTTCATATTTCTTTCTGTTACTGAAAATAGGTACTAATATAGATGTTTTGCCAAAAAGAAAAAAAGTGAAGTGGCATTAAGTGAACTTTTGAGAAGTATGGGGAGGGTAATATTGTTTAGGACTTTTAATATCTATAGTCCCATTTTTCAGATGAGGACATTGATGCTTAGGAATGTTAACTAACTGGCTCAATTTCACTGGTTTGTAGGTGGAATGGCTTGGCTTGTAACCTAGCACTACCTGGCTCTACTCCTCAGGATTGTATGAGGACAAGGAAATTTTGATGAATGAAATGGAAAAGAAAAAAAACAACTTAATTTTGGAACTTTAAGCCCTTTCCCAGAGGGAATGTCTGGGTTGAGTGCCTTGTTAAGGGGCGTTTCACAGACAGAGCAACTGGGCTGTGGGAAGAGGGACAAGGTCTGAGGGGCAAGGCAAACAGGCGATGGAAGACTTTGAAGACCAACTTTGAATGCTTTGCAATTTTGGCAGCAGTGTTGACAGCTCATGCTCAGGCTTTGATATCCAGGGGTCTTTGTTCTGACTGAGAAAGAAGGGCTTTTATTATCTACCTTTGTGATCACCACTCTGGAACTCCTGGGTAGTCCTGCTTTCAAATACCCTGTTCCACTGTCCTTATAAGGACATTCACACTTGTCAGACTGTCTGAACATCATGGTCTTGCAATTTTGGGCACAGTTTCCAGAGTCCCTCAGTTCCAGTCTGTTAACTCCAGCTGGCAAGGTGGGTTCTCTCTCTGAGTGTTGCCAGCCTCTGTCCGAAGACAAGAACATCCTAGTGACAGTTCTGACAATCTCCCACTCTCCTGGGTAGAGAGGGAATGTTGCTTAGGACTCCGTACTGTTGGTTATTTTATTTTCAGTGTCCCCATGCTTCATTCGTGTGGTTTAACTAAATAGTCATTAAAATATATACCCTTACATTGATGGTTTGGATGAATGCATCTCTAATTACAGAATGTTGTCCTTGACTATGTTAAGGAGAATTTTTGACAAAGAAAATAATTATGAAGTTGTTGACCTTAAATGAGATAAGATACAAACTAGATACATACTCCTAGAAATAAGAGAGAGCAATATCTTTCTATATAATAGGCTTGGGAAAAAGTCAAAGACTTTTGTCATAGTAAAAGCAAATTACTGTTTTCATTTTTTTCATGTTGGGATTGGAGACTACCAGGCACATTTTACTATATATTGAGCAGTGAACATTGGGATACCTGGGCTCTACTTAAAACCCAGAATCCTTGGGTTTTAAGTTGCAGAAAGGGCAACTCAAAATCATTTATGCATAAGGGAATTTATTGTTTATGTAACCTAGATATTAAGAGGTAAATCTGGCCTTAGTTACATTAGCACTGTAAACTATGTCATCAAAACAATTTCTTTTCATCTCTGAACTCCACCTTCTGCTTGTCTGGCTCATTCTCAGACTTCAAATGGCAGCTTAAAGCAGCCCTAATCTCATCTCCTCCCAGGCTCTAGACTACCATGAGAGGACAGGAATTTTTCCCAGTAGGCACAAGTTTCACTCTGATTGGTTAAACCTAGGCCCCATGTTATTCATGAACCAATCACTGTGGTGCTTTGATAGACTGCATCTGGATGGAGCCTCATCTAAACCCCTTAAAAGTGGGTTTAGGAAATTGTAGAACAACAGGAACTCTCATTCACTGCAAATACGAAGTGAAACTGGACAGTAAGGAAGCACCCTGAAACTCTGGCACTGCAGAGGTCTGCAAGCTTGTGGTACATAAACTTGGGAACAGCAGAAGTGCATGAGCATGCAGAGAGGACTCGTGACTTGCTCTCTCATTTGGGAAACCACCCGACTGCATTTGGGAAACCACCTGACAGACATTGGGGCTATTACAAGGAAAAGAAGGAATTTATACTAGGGGGTGTCAGTGCCACTCACCAATTGTGAGACCTGGGGAGGTAACCAATCCTCAGTGAAAAGTAGAATTAATAATGACTACTAAAAAGTGGGTTCACATTATACACTACACATATGAATATTAGTGCTTCATAAACTATACAGTGCTAGCTGATTTTGTATTATTATTTTTAATAAATTTCTCTAGGATTTATATCTAGGAGTAAAATTGAGTTACACATAGACTATAGACATCTATGTCATCCCAGGGAATGCCAAGTTTTCTCCTATTTGCAGTGAATGACAGTTCCTGTTGTTCTACAATCACGTGTTCTGTTATTTTCTTTTTTATATTTGTTGACTATGTCATAGTTACTGATTATATTTGGAGATGCAGTTGTGCTTATGTTTTGTCCACTTCAGTACTGGACTGTTGGTTTGCTTTCTCAACCATTCACTGGGACCTTTGTATTTTCAGGATACTAACACTTTGCTGATTATCTTATTGCAGATACTTATACCCAGTTTGTGGCTTGCCTTTTCACCTTTTTTAATGGTATAGTTTGATGAAAACGAGTTCATAGTTTTAATAGTACAATTTTCCTATCAATCTCATCCTATGAGGTTTGTACTTTTTGTGCTTTGCTTAATAAATCTCTCTGCCCTGGAGGAATCAAGATGGCGGCATAGGTAAACACTTATCTTGCTGCCCCACACAACAATTTCAAAACTACAACTTAACAATAGAACAAACATCATCCAGAATCACTGGAAAGTTGGCTGAGTGAAAATTCCACAAATAAAAGTAAAGATAGGAGCGGCAGAGGGCAGAGTTGAAGATATGTGCGGAGTCAGAAGTTTGGAGCTGTGCGCGCACGTGAGCGGATAGGGTGGGAAGCTGCAAACCTGGCTGGCTTTCTTGAATGCGGAGGGAGACAAAGGCATCCCACCGCACTGATTCCCCAGTTCTGGGTGAGGTCCGGGGAACCCACACTCATACAGAGGGAAACTGGACAGTAAGGAAGCACCCTGAAACTCCGGCGCTGCAGAGGTCTGCAAGCTTGTGGTACATAAACTTGGGAACAGCAGAAGTGCATGAGCATGCAGAGAGGACTCGTGACTTGCTCTCTCATTTGGGAAACCACCAGACTGCATTGTTTTACAACCCTGGGTGAGACTTTGGGTATGCAGACTCATTTGGGGAGAGGCTGAATTGTCCAGCAGTGGGTAGAGCTCAGTGGCAGCTTTCTCTCAGAGGTGTGTGCAGCCATTACCAGCAGGCACAGAGACCCAGGTGCTGCATAGGGTGGAACTGACAGAAACCAAGGCTGCCTGCTCATCCCAAAGACTCTGCCCATCCAACCTGAGCACAGCTGATCCTCATAGCCAATTGGCCTGGAGGTCAAACCCTCCTAGTGCTAACAACAATAATCTAGGCTTAACTTCAACAAGACTGTGCAACCCATAAAGGGCTTGCAGCAAGAGTATCCACCTCAGGTAACTGGGGAGGCTGAGCCACTGTCCCTTAGAGGACATCTACCACACAAAGCTAATCAATCAACTCAGAAAACAGCCACAATGCAGAGACATGGTAAGAAATCAGATGGGAAAGAAATGGAGGGAAAAAAACAACTGGACATAGAGTTCAAAACTATGGTTATAAGGTTTTTCAAGAGTCTCCTAGAAAAGGCTGATGAACTTAATGAGACCTTCGAGGAAATGAACAAGACCTACAAGGAAATGAACAAAACTTATGAGGATATGAAAAAGGACCAACTAGAAAACAAGCATACACTGACTGAAATAAAAAATATTATACAAAGACCTGGGGAGAGGGCGTGAGCTGAGAAACTGGAGATGCTGCAGCCCCGCTGAGGGCACGTCTTCCTCAGCATCTCCAGAAGCCAGAGCACCTGGTTGGAAGGCTCCTGGCTCCGATCCTGGCCTGAGGAGGCGGGGAGCCATGTTGTGTGCGTGGTACTTGGGGAAAGGGTGACCTTACTGGACTCACACACACTGCACTGACAATGGCATGAGGTCATGGAGACTGATGGAGCAGAGAAATGCATCCAGAACTGGGGGGTCCCATGCCAACCCAGCAGGTGGGCACCTCTCTGACAGCACACTTCGCAGACACCATGCCCTGCAGCTCCAGGTGGGCCTCCTGCAGCTGTCCCGTCCCTCCTTGGGGCCCCCACCTGGGGAGTACATGCATGCTGCGCCGCTGCCACAGCCGCCTCCTTCTGGCCCGCGGCACCTGCCAGTCCTGCCTCCGCGGGGCCCCGGCCTGGGGAGCACACACTACACTGCCGCCCGGCCTGCGGCACCTGCTCTGTCCTGCCCCTCTTGGGCCCCTCACCTGGGGAGCACATGCTGCACCATTGCCATGTCCCCACACGCCTCCCTGGCCTCACCTCCCATCCTGCTGGCCATGCCCCCTGCTCCTGATTGGCTGGTAACATAGCCAATCAGGAGCCAAGGTATGGTCACATTTGCATGTTACTCTTTTATTAATAGGATTTTCCTTATAGGCATGTGTATATTTTAAGCTATCTGTCCTATTCCTTTTGTCTTTTTGTCCATCCTTGCACCAGTAAATGTTTGTTTTCTTAAACACAGGACTTAGATACTACCCCTGGGGTGTGAATAGAGTATGACCTAGAAAATCAATGTTGCACCCATGAAGGCTCTTCCCAACAGTTCATCGTATATCCCCAACAGGGATTTTCTGATCTGGTTTCAAAAAGTTTTATTAAATTCTTCCTCATAAGTATCATTCCTAATTCCTATTCTTCTTCACACATTTCTCACAATGGCACTGTTTGCTGTTTTTATCACTTGTGGTGTTTGAATTAAATGGCATTGCCTTTCAAAATCAGAGAGATTTGGAAAAGGTTCTGTATGTCTTCTACCTGCAGGGAACCTGGAAAGTGAGAAATACTTCTGGAGAGGGGAACTGAAAAGGTAACAGTTTCAAAGTGGAGGGTTTAGGGATCTGGAATGCTGGGCGAGAAGTAGAAGTGAGAGAGGGCTGCTCACAAGCTGGGGTTTCAAGACAAACAGACTTTCCCAAAAAGCCCAGGAGAAAAAGGAATATTATGGCTCTGTTAGCCCATGGGACACTTTAAATACTCCGTGGGATATAATGAGAATAAAATAAAGGCAGAGAACGCTTAGCTAGACAGGATGTAGATAAGAAAATACATATAATTTTTGTGAATATGGCAATTTAGCCTACAAAATATTTTTATGTCTGTGTGAACAGGCTTAACTATCACTGTATGTGCTATCTCAATATGACTTTATATTAACAATACAAAATAGCATGATTTTCATCTCCATACTTTCATTTTCTGGCTCTTCCCCACTCGCAATGACCACCTTTGTTGTTCTTGGAGAAAATTTCTTTGCCTGCAGCACTCCCAAAGAGCAGCTTGAGAGGAATTTCATAGGGAGGCATTTTTTAAAAGGGCTAGTACCTGCTTTTTAAAAGCTAACCCTATTAGGAAAAAAGTGGGAGAGTAAGCTTCTAGGACTACATGATTAAAATAGAAACTAAGTTGTTTAGCTCAGAGGTCACGTCTTCTCAAGCTATAGTGTCTGGTAGGCTGTGTGTGTGTGTGTGTGTGTGTGTGTGTGTGTGTGTGTGTATGTGGTGGTTATTGATAATAATTAAAAGCATGAATTGAGGAATGTGTAGACAAGCAGCTGCCCTAAGATGAGTTGGACCAGAGCCACAGCGAACAGGGTTTGATTAATTAAAAACACTGGTCCTTGTTAAAAATCACCATGCCATTGAACAGAAGCAGCCAAGGAAACAGACAGCAAGGCTGAAGACGGCATGTGCAACTCAGATGTCAGCTGTGCTCTTGGCCTTTGACTTCTGCATCGGAACATGCTGCCTCTTCGCCAACTTGGGTGCAGACATCAATCCTCTGCTATTTCCCCAACCTGGGTCCCTCTACCCATAAGCAGTGCCCCCAAAATGAATTGTACAAACATTTTGTAGAGAAGGTGGAGGATTGAGGTTGACATCTTCAAACCCCACAGCAGACGAGTTTAAAAGTCTCCTGAAATATTTCTCATTTGCCCAATGTTTTGGAATTGGGCAAATCAGAAATATTTGGAAGACCTTGCTCTCAGGCATGCTGGACTCTTCTCTCTATAACCTGCTTTTATTTTTCTTTTCCTCACTCTTTGAGCACCTCAAATTATTAACTTCTGCATAGCATGTGAGCCATCATGCTTTATCATTCGGTCATATCCTGGAGACTCTTATATCCACCCTATGAGGCTTATTCATCATTCAAAAAGGATTTATTGGGTGCTTTCCCATGTTTCAAGCACTATTCTAAGAATTGGGGCAGCCTAGCCAGTGTTGCTCAGTGGTTGAGCATTGAACTATGAACCAGGAGGTCACAGTTTGATTCTCGGTCAGGGGACATGCCTGTGTTGTGAGTTCGATCTCCAGTGTGGGGTATGCAGGAGGCAGCCAATCAATTATTCTTTTTCATCATTGATGTTTCTATCCTTCTTTCCCTCTCCCTTCTTCTCTGAAATCAATAAAATATATTAAAAAAAAAGAATCCGGGCATCCAGCATTGAGCAAAACAGACACAAATCCTTATTATCAAGGAGCTTATAGTCTAGTGCCCTGGTCGGCAAACTCATTGGTCAACAGAGCCAAATATCAACAGTACAATGATTGAAATTTCTTTTGAGAGCCAAATTTTTTAACTTCTTCTAATGCCACTTCTTCTAAATAGAGTCACCCAGGCTGTGGTATTTTGTGGAAGAGCCACACTCAAGAGTCCAAAGAGCCGCATGTGGCTTGTGAGCTGTGGTTTGCCGACCATTGTTCTAGTGCAACGAGACAGACAAAAATAAATAAAGAGAACAAATAAATAATGAAAAAATATAATGTCCAATAATGATAAGAACTCTGTACAAAAATAAGGCAAGTAAGAGCTAAGGGATTCTGGAGGGGCCTTGCAATTTTTACAAGGTGGTCAGGGCAAATTTTTCTGACAAAGTAAAATTTAAGCATATTACTGAAGGAGGTAATGGAGTGAATCTTGACTCAAAGGAATAGCAAGAACATGGGTCTGAGGCAGAAGTGTACCTGGCTTGTTTCTGGGACAGCAGGAAGGCCATTGTGGTTGAAGTTGAGTAAAAGAAAGAGTCAGTGGAGATGGGGTTGGAAATATAATTGGGCAAGATTCTGAAGGGTCTTATCCTATGAAGATTTTGGTTTTCATCTTGAACAAGATGGAGAGACACTAGTGGATTTAAGGCAGATAAATGGCATGATCTGATAAATGTCCCTATGGCTAATGAGCTGATAACAGACTACAGAAGGTAAAGAGAAACTGGTTAGAAGGCTTATATCATAATCAAACTAAAAATATGACAGTGGCTTGGAAAACAGTGAATGAGATGGAGAACAGTGGTAAGAAGTGTTAGATTCTGGCTACATTTTAAAAGGAGTGTTAATAGACTTTGGGGCAGGGGAGAGGAGGGTAAAGGATGACTCTAAGATTTTTTGCTTAAGTACCCGAGAGAATGAGTTTTCACTTTCCAAGATGGGAAAGACTACGTGTAGGAGACTAGGGGTGAGGCTGGAGAAGACCAGGAATCTTATTTTGGACACCGTCATTTTGAGATACCCACTAGATAAGGGGAGATGTTGATGAGGCCTTTGGGTATAAGTTGCTGAATTTCAAGGGAGAGATCTAGTCTGAAAGTAGAAATATGGGAATTGTAAACATATAAATGATAGTTAAAAGCATGAGAATTATTGAGATCAATGAGGTAGTTGATATAGTTTGATGACATGAGATTCAAAAGCTATCAGAATATGTCATCTAAGCAAATGAGATGCTCCTCCTGAGCAGATGTCTGTCTACATGTTACCATGGTAAGGCTGCAGACACATAAGACCCACCATACCTGACCCATATTTCCTCTCTGACCAGCCTCTTACTCTTCTTGCCTTTGTTCATTCTCTTCATGGCACATTGCCTTCCTGGTTGTTCCTTGAACATGCCACACATGTTGTAATTGAATGTCTTTGGCACTTGTTTTTCTTTCTGGCTGAAAGGCTTTTTCTTGATTATTTCCTTAAGACCTGTTGATACTACCTTATGTGCTAACATATCTCTTGCTGCATAAAACACTACTCTAAAATGTAGTGGCTTAAAATAACAAACACTTATTATCTGACCTTTTGTATAGGCCAGAAATCTGAAACAAGCTTAGCTGGGTGGTTCCAGCTAAGTGTTCCACATGGGGTTGGAATAAGCTGGAGTGAAAATCATCTGAAGGCTGGAGATTCCACTTTCAAGGTGGTTCACTCGTATTTCTGACAGGTTAGTGCTGTTGGTGGGTAGTTTGACTTCCTCTCTACATGGGCCTCTCTCAAGGCTGCTCGAGTGTCCTCATGACACGATGGATAGCTTGCCCCAGGATGGATGATCCAAAAAAGTAAAGTGGCAGCTTCAGTGTCTTCTACGACCCAGACTCAGAAGTCACAGACCTTACTCTCTGCTTTGTTCTACTGTAGAGAGACCAGATCTGACTTACTGTGGGAGAAGACTTCACAAGGGTGTCAATGTTAGGATGAAGGCCACTGAGGGCCATCTTAAAAGCTAGCTACTCCATCTTATCAAATATACCTTTTCTGACTATCCTGTGGGCTAAATGTATGTGTGTATCCCCCAGGAGACCCCCCAATTGTCTCCTTATGTTGAAGCCCTAACACCCATTGTGTCTGCATGTGGAGTAAAGAATGATTAGGGTTAAGTGAGGTCATAAAGGTGGGGCCCTGATCCAGTAGGATTAGTGTCCATATAAAAAGAGACGTTAGAAAGATCATGTGAGGATAGAGAAAAGGTGGCTGTATGCAAGCCAGGAAGAGAGTTCTCATCAGAAACTGAATTGGCTGGAACCTTGATATGAACTTTTAGCTTCCAGAACAGTGAGGAAATAAATTTCTGTTGATTAAGCCAACCTGTTTATGGTATGTTATTATGACAGCCCAGCAGACTAATATACTTCAGAAAAGAGCAGCACTTCATTCCTCAACATTTCCCATTCCTGTAATTCTGCTTTATTTTTCTCCATAGTACATATCACCATCTGACATGTTCTCCATTTATTTGGGTATTGTCTGTTTCTCTCTTTTATTTTGTTCCACTTATTTATTCATTTATTGGTTGATTCTTTTTTTTCAATTTAATATATTTTTATTGATTTTTTTTGCAGTATAACTTATATTTATTGTCTGTTTCTCTTTCCTAGAATGTAAACTCCCCGAGAGCAGAGGAATTTATTTGACATAGTATTGTTATCCAAAGCAACATGTGGCACATAAAAGGTGCTCCAAAATTATATGTTGAATGATAAATGAATAGATGGATATTGGTCTTTAATTTACTTTTCTTCATCATCTCTTTCGTGGCTAGGGTTGTTCTTACTTTAGTTAAACTTGATATTTGTTATTCCCAAGCACCAATTCTGAAATCAGGCATGAAAGAGAAATATTAAAAAAAAAATCTCAGTCTAGTGTTTGTATTATTCATTATAATGGGCTATATGAAAATTAACACAGTGAAATATAAGCCCATTTGAGGTAATTTTAGGTTTTTCTTGCCTAAGCAATAAACTGTTGGAAACCTGGAGTTCTTGGGGCTGTTTTTCTTGCCTCATGGTGAGAATTCTATACCTTTGTAGAGAAGTAGAGAGAATATGTAATGACTAATCCTGATGAAATACTGTGTGTGTTTTTGTGTGCATGTAATAATAAAAGAGAATGAGACTGGAAAGAAATACAAAGCACATTTTTGTATATTTTTCCCACCATCCTTATGTACTACTTACTTCTGTAAATGAAATAAAAAAGTTATAAAAGATGAAATAAAGTGAATAAAGAATAATTTTGAAGTAGGATGAACTCACTCATATCTGTGCTCTGCCTATAGTTTAGTTATTTAATTTTTCTGAGTCTTAGTTTTCTTCTCTGTAGAGAGGAGACAATATGGAACTTTAGCCTTGACTTAAATAGAAAAATGTCATAGTGTTGGCTCATTCTTACAGCTTTAATTCAAGTCCTGAAACAATGAGACCAAGTGTAACCCAAGCTGGCTCTTATGAGAAGAAACAATATATAACCTTGCTATGCAAAGTTCTTTCGGTTTGTAAAACCAGGGTAAGCCAGATTGACTGACCAAGGACATTACTTCATTGCCAAGGACAGGAGTTCCTGCCAGTCTTCTCTGGCTGGTTATAGAATATGCCAAGGACTAGTTGTTCTGGTTGTTTTATTTGCTTTTATCCCAAAGGAGTTTACTGTAATTACCTTATTTCCTTTCTATATTGTTCTATTGAGTATGATAGATTGGAAATATTTAAATTTATCATGGCTGGACTCTGGGAGTTATACATGGACCTGCCTTAGAGGAGGGCTTAAAGTTATATGTAGAGATAGGGTGAGATTTCTGGTTGTCTCTCACAAAGCCCTTTGGCTCATAACAAATGCTGCCGTTGTCATCATTATTATTACTGCCACTATTTTCTCTCCCTCTGCACCACCATTACTCTCACTTCAGTTGGACTTGCTTAATACCTATGGGTCTAAGATTGCATAGAAACATAGTTATGCTTACAGCGGAGATTTTTAAAAAGCTAGAGCAACAGGAAATCAGCATATGTTCAGTCAACAGGGTGATGGGAGAACCTAAGTAAGTGGGGATAAATTAGTCATAATTTGGATACTGATGGACTCAGAAAATTCTTATCAATAGGGTAGGAGCACAGAGGATTCAGAAAAATAGATCAATAAATAAGAAAACCCACAGGAAAAAAACCCAACTACTTTATAATGGTTGGACTTCCTATCTTTGGCCTCTTTGCTGTCCTCCTAAGGTCCATCAATACTGTGGGTATTCACCTTCCCCCTGCTGGGCTCCCCGCGCTGGGTCCCTCCCCGTGTTTACCTGGATACCACCTTTATATCTCTTTCTCCCACCTTGACTCTTTTTCTGCACACTCCTACCGCTCACTTTTGAGTGTCCGTGACAGACTTCTCATAGCATTTAAAATCTATTAACCAACACATACTGTTAAGAGAATTAGGTTTTTAAATTGACTGCTGTAGTCTGAATGTTTGTGTCCCCTTTCTTCCAATTCACATGTTGAAATCCTAACCCCCAAAAAGGTAGTAAGGAGATGGGGCCTTTGGGAGGTGCTTAGGCCATGAAGGTGGAGCCCTCATGACTGGGATTAGGGCCCTTTTCAAATAGGCTATGGAGAAATCCCTAGCCCCTTTTCACAAAGAGAAGGCATGAACCAGGCTATGAACTGAAAAAGATGCCATGACTTTGTACTTCCCAACTTTCAGAATTATAAGAAATAAATTTCTGTTATTTATAAACTACCTAGTGTGTGGAATTTTGTTATAGCAGCCTAAACAAACGAAGACATTGACTTTACAAATACTATCATTTTTAATTGTCTTGGACCTGGGGTGAAGATGATAAAATCTTTTTCCTTAGAACACCAAATCCAAATATTTGCTATTCATCTAAGCTCAGCCTAAAGTTTCTGTATTTCATTGATTAAAACCAGCCATCTGCTTTAAAAATTATAAAGTTATGTTATTGTTGCTTTTGCTCACATTTGTTGTCAGAAGATTTGTATTAGTTACTTTAATCAGGTGAAGAAATTTTACATACTATTTTGACTTCTGAATTTTCTTGAAAATTGAAAGATATGGCAACACAGGGCCCACATTTCTGCAGGCCAGTGGCTGCTGTCATGGCTCCTCTCCATTAATGTTTGATGGGAGCCCTTTAGGCCAGCATGATCTCTCCTGGACAACTTCCTGCATTCATGGCGCTTACCTGGCTCTTACAGGCCTTTCACCAGTTGACCTCACTGTTAGAGAAAATGGCCTGTTTTTCCTGAATCAGACTTTAAGATGGAGTTGTGCACAGAAATTGGTGAGAAGTGCATTGATTATGATAAAAGAGCAAACATCACTTTATTCAGAGGGTTCACTCATTTATTCAGTCATTCATTCCTATTACCCTACTTTCTATCATTGCCTGTTGATTTAAGTCTTTAGATACTAGAAAAAATGCAAACTGTACAAAAAGGTATATGTAAAAGTGCTATCTCTTACTCAGATCTCCTAATCATCTTTCCTGGAAGCTATCTTCTTACTAGTTTTCTGTGTGAATTCCTTCCCAAGAAAGTCTATACATGCACACAAGTCAATATACATCTGCCTTCATGTAATACCAAATGGTATTAAACTGCAAACTGTTCTGCCTCTTCCTTTTTTTCACTTAATATATCTTGCAAATGATTTCACATCAGTATAGATTTGCCTCATGCTTTCTAAAGCCTGCCTAGCATTTCATTTTATTCATGCACTCTGGTTTGCTTAAGCTTATTGGTGCTTCTGTAGTTTGTTTTTAATCTTTTATGAATACAAACAATGCTTCAATGTACATTTGTGCACATATTTGAGAAGGAAAAAAATGTGGCAGCCTACCTATGGAATTAACTTTGAGAAATGGAATTGCTTAGTCACAAGATATAAGCAATAGGGTGCTGAAATCAACTTATATAGACCCATGAGGAGCAGATCAAGTGCATCTCACATCTCTTCTCAACTCCATGATCAATGACATCATGTTGTAACTTGAAAATGGCCATAGTGAAAGTATTGCCATCATGGAAATCTGCAAACATTACAAATTAGAACTTCCTCTCTATCTCCTGGAGAGCTGATTGTTAAACATTGTAATACTGACACTACCTAGAGTTAGTGCAAAACTCCACAAGTTAAAGGCACAGTTCCTAACCAGATGCCCTCACTTCAGATGCCAGCCTCAAGTCCAAGAGTTCCCAGGCCACCCACACTTCTGACTGACTCTCTACAAACTTGGGAGTTCCCATGACCTCTTCAGGTTCGATAATTCACTAGAATGGTTCACAGAATTCAGGAAAGCACTACACTTATCATTACAGTTTTATTATGAAAAAAATGCAAATCAGGTGAGGTCTGGCATGGTCCTGAATGTGGAGTTTCTGTGTCTCCTCCCTGTGGCTTCTGGACACATCACGTTTATGACACACCAATGTGTTTACCAACCAGGAAGCCCACTGGAGCTTCAAGCGTGGACGTTCTGTAGGCATGGTTGCTTAAATCACTGGCCATGTGATTGAACTCAATCTTCCAAACTATACCTTCTCCAGAGATCAGGAGGTTGGGCTGGTATCAGGTGGCCAGAGCCCCAACCCTCTAATCATAAGGTTGGTCTTTTTGACCAGCCCCCATTCTAAAACTTTTTAGGAGTCCACCATGAGTCACTTTATTAAGAAACTCAGGTGTGATCCCAGGAACCCACCATGGAAAACAAGGGACTTCTATCACTCAGGAAATTCTAAGGGTTTAAAATTCAAATTCAGATCATTCAAATTCTTGACTGTACAACGAACACTGAACAGCAGACCACTAGTTTTACTAGTAAGCACTGACAAACATTTCCGAATTGTTCTCTAAAGAAGTTGTACCAAGTATGCAATCCCACCAGCACTGAGTGTTTCAGAGGGAGGATTTTGACCAGTGATGATTCATCATCCCGAATCATTAGAGAATGCCAGGTACTTATTTGAGACTGAGCACAAAGAACTCTGGGTTATTTATATGTCTCAGAGAGGATACATTTATATTCTGGCTGAGATTTCAAATGAAACCCAATACTTGCAAACACTCCTTATGGCTCTATGTTCTCACTACTTAAGCAAATAGTTGGTGAAATTTTCCAGCTATTAATAGAATAAGACTTCAAATGCCTCATAGTCAGCCTTTAACCTTTCTATAATGACATTTTTTTATTAGTAAAATTTCCCTAAAGATTGTCTTGTAAGGTGATATTCTATGTATGATAAAAACTCACAAATTTGGGGGAAGTCATGAAATAATGACAAGTAGAAATAAAAATGTTTTGAAAATATTATGCACTTTTAATGTTTTCTTACATATGATGATGCTAATTTGTCCCAAAGCACATCTTACTGGGTAATGTGTTAGTAGACTAGATAAGAACAAGATATAATAATTACTTATCATCATTGAAGTTCAATGAGTTTGTTATTTATATAAATTGTAAGGGACTGACACTTATAAACTTCTTTAGTCCTCTCAAAAACTCTGTAAGAAATGAGGTGTCCCTATTACTGTTTTACAAATGAGGAAATTGAGGCAGAGAGGTTAAGTAACTTAGTCAATGATATACATTTGGTAAGTGATGAACCTAATACTTGAACCCAGAAAAATCTGGCTGCAGAGACCATGTCTTCAGCTGCAACACCACAAGGCCTCTAAGTTGGCATGAAAGTGAATGAAAATAATCTGTGAGCAGTATTTTTGATTTCCCAAATAAGCACTTAAAAATGGAGATGAAAGGCTCAAGGAAGCTGGGGATGGGGTTGCTAAGGTGAGAGGACCAGAACTGGGTGGCCATGTGGAGAGGTGTATAGTTGGCCTAACCCCTTTTGGGCTGGGGCCAGGGCCAGGCTGCCACATGGAATCCTGTCTTCCACCTGAAGAACATCTCCTTCCATTGGACACACTGTAGGGCCACACAGAGGCGTTGTGTCGACAGTTCTTCCTGGTACTGCTGGGCCTTTCACTGATAGTGACTGTGGACCTTGTAGCAAAAGGAAGCTTACTTTATCCTGGGATTTTGTGACACTTTATTGAAACAGCCAGGCCTAATACTGTATCTGGATTGTTCTATTATTAGCTTGGTGAATCTGGGAACTATATTTCCCAGAATCCCCTTCCCTCTCTGGTTGTTGCTTAGAGTTGGCCAAGGGAGGACCTTGTGTGAAATTTGGGAGGCAGAGGGGAAGCATTGGCCATTCCTCTCTGAGGGTCTTTTCATAGTCATATACAAGAAGGGTCACAATCAGAGGGGCCCAGTCAGTGCTCTGGCCACAACCCCTTGGGCTCTTTTGACCTTTTCTGGGTGCTTTCCCCCAGCTTCAGGGTATTTTTGTTTCCAAAGATTCATACCTGCAAGTCTTCTGTAGAGGCCTGTTCTCAGGCTACAGAGCCAGTCAAATTGCTGGGAGTTACAAGCCTCTTTCTGCAGGACTTAAAATGACTAATGGGTGCAATCATTATAAAAGCCCTAAGGCATAGATTACACTGCAGAGCTCCCCTGGGGATCAGGCTGGAGTGGCCTCTGAGATTTCACTTGCAGCTCCTCTCTACTGGGCTTCACCCTGCCCTGCTTACCTCACTCTTATAGGCTCTCCCAGCAGCACATAGAAAGCCACTAATGCGTGAAATCTCACCCCGGGGATTATGCCTGGGAAAGCCACCTAAGGACCATGAGTATCTAAGAAGGAACAGTGGCTTCCAGTCTGGTTTGACATGTGTTGCCAAATTCCAGCCACCTCCCCTTTCTGAGGCAGGATCCTACTTTGATCCCAATGAAAAGGAGATCCATTAAGCCCAGGATAGTGAAGGTAGATAAAGGGTTTTGCTTACTCCCTGTCCTCTGCTAATAAACGTGAAAAGTCTGGGTTTGATCAGTCTGCATCTAATCAGGAAAACAGAAACTGCCGTAGGTGTTCAAAGAGGGAGCGGGTTGCAAAGGCGTTAGAAGTCGAGGAGAAAAATGGGAAAGGTAAGATTTCTCAAAGATCATTAACTGCTGGAAGTGTCTGCCACCTCCAGATCGGAGAGAACGAGGAGAAAATAATGTTACTCAGAGTGCACAATGTGCTGTTGACAGAACCGTGTTGGCAGACTTGGCAGACACCCAGAAGCCAGCACCAGCCCACAGCTACTGCTGCCTCCATGGCCGCTCCTCATTGCGGTGGCCCCCTCCGCAAGAGCACTGCCAAGTGACAGAGAAAAGGCTTCCTCCGTTCTCTCATCTTCCCCGCTCCTGCCAGGCCTCCATCCCTTAGCACCTGACTGGAAGCCAGGGGGAAGGCAGGTCTGGGAAGTGTGGTCTGCAGCTTTCTGCCTGCCCTGGCAGGAGAGACCAGGCCGGAGAAGGGAGTGTAGGGCTGAGACTTATCAGATGCCATCAGGCGTCTCACCCCCAAGTTTCTATCCTCTTCCTCAAGGTAAAAATCAACCCAAGACTCCCAAAGCTTAATCATTGGCATAGGGAGACCTTTTAGGGATGATTGACCTGGAAATGGGTGGGGCCAGAGACTGGGCAATGAATGGGACAGTGAATTTCAGGGCCTACAGTCTAAGAGCACAGGAGACTTCCAAGCATGGACAGGTTGGTCCTTTTCACCATCTAATGTGGGGCAGATTATCCTTCTTCAATTTTTTTTAACATCTTCATACGGGTATGTTTTTTATTGACTTTAGAGAGAGGAAAGGCAAGAGAGAAAAATATCAATCAGATGCCTCCCTTACATGCCCCAAATGGGGAATGAACCCAAAACCCAGGTATGTGCCCTGACCAGGAATCAAACCAGCCACCTTTCGGGGCACACTGGATGACACTCCAACCAACTGAGCCACATGGACCATGGCAAGAGCCCACACCTTTTATCTTTTTTGGGGGGGCTGGGGGAGCACTTTCGTGAATTGACTAACCTTTTTTGTGAATAAGCTTTCCTGTATACATACCCTCACTGAACCTTGTACACATCCCAGGAGCAAGCAAGCATGCTTTCAAACACAAGTGGATTTAAGAGGAGACTTGCAGACTTGGTGAGTCCTCTCATTTGGCTGCGAAAGGCAGCACATCTCCTGGAATGGGCCCAGAGACCTGTTTAAAAAGCAGGGCCACAGTTGGTCAATCCCAGCTGCTTTAGGGAGACAAGAAAATCAGGGTGCTGGTTCTCAGGCTCCTGCAAGGCCTGTTCCCCTGGGTTTCCCATAGCTCACTGCTTAGAGAATTTTTGGCTCTATAGTAAGAAGGATAATTTAAAATCCCATTGTGTTAAATTTCTATCGCTGCTATAACACATGATTACACTCTCAGTGGTTTAAAACCACACAAACCACTATCTTACAATTCTGGATGGGTACCACTGGTCTAAAATCAAAGTGTGATATTATTATTATTATTATTATTATTATTATTATTATTATTATTATTACTAGAGGCCCGGTGCACGAAATTCGTGCACGGGGGGGTGAAGGGTATGGAGGCGAGGTGGTGTCCCTCAGCGCAGCCTGCGAAGATGCCAGCATCCTTTACCCCAGCTTCTAGCCAGAGGTTCCTCTCCTCCTTCCGCACAGCCTCTGGGGAGATGCTTGTCCTGGGGCCTCCTCAGGGCCCCGGCACATGATGCCCTGTCAGGTATTTGGGGGCTTGGGCTTTCAGTTCTGGCTTTCCCGCCTGGCATGGTGCATATTTGCTGCCATGAGAGCGGTGCCTCAGGAGTTGCCCCCTTGGACCATACTACTTGTGAGTGTGTGTGTATGTGGGGGGCGGGAAGGTGGCTTCGGTGGCAGTGATTTGATGCCTGTAGTGTGCCCACCAGACACCCCCCTGCTGCGGGCCATGCTGGTTGCAACTGGACTGCAGGCAGGGGTCTTCTGGGCTGCAACTGGGGCTGCAGGTGGAGGAGCCCAGTACCCATACAGCTCCATCATCATCAGGAACTGGAAAGACCCATTTTTCTGGTTCTTCCCCTCCCTCCACACAGCCAGCCCATTCTCTCTCTCTGAGCCCATGCTTCTGGGCTGGTGGGGCACGGATGCTGTGCTCTCGGCCCTGGGTGGCCCCTTTCCTCCCTCCCTGCAGGTGGGCCAGTGGGGTGTGGACACTGAGCTCGCTCTCCGGCTGGCCCATTCTCTCAGTGGCTGCAGCCATCTTGGTTGGGGTTTATTTGCTCCTGATTGGCTGGTGGGCGAGGCTTGATCAGAGGTATGGTCAATTTGCATATTACTCTTTTATTAGATAGGATTATTATAGGTAAGTCTGTGCTTTTATTAATTCCTTGGGAGAGATGAAGCGGGAGGAGTGGGTGGCTCCGATGCCTGGCCTGCCCTTGCTCCACTGGCTTCATTTCCACCTGGTTGAAGGTGCTGCCATGGTACACGCCCACCATGCTGCCCATCATCTCTGGCAGGATGGTCACGTCCTGCAGGTGTGTCTTCCTCACCTCCGGCTTCTCCATGGGTGGAGCCTCCTTCTTGGCATTGTGCAGGCACTTCAGCAGCGAGTGCTGCTTCCTTTGCAGACCCCCATTCAGCTGTTGCTATGTTGGCTGCTCATAGGATATGTCCAGCAGTTGATCGAAATCCACGAGATCCACGCTGAGGTCAGTGAACTTGGGGGAAGGTCTGCATTTTCTTCTGCTCCATTTCCGCCATACTGTCGGTTCTTGGGAAAGGACCTCAAGGTGTGATTTTAGACCAGTGCCTTGCGTGTCTTCTGTAGGCTTTAGGGGGAGAAGCTGCTTGTTTGCCTTCTCTTGAGTCTAGAAATAGAGGCTGTCTGTTTCTTCTTCCTTCCTTAAAGCCGGTGGTACCACAATCTCTCCTCCCTGGCCTAATGCCTCCATCCTCTCTCTCTGACTCTGAGCCTTCTGCATCTCTCTTGTGATGACACACTTTAACAGCTGATAATTCAACTTTGAGAATGAAATGTAGTTTAATTAACACTGCCTTTAAAATTATCCCAAGTGTGTGTATGCATTTTTTTTTGGCGGGGGGGCCGGGGGGGAGGGGGAGGGGGTTGGGGGGCATCTTGTGTGTGTTTACATATGCAAATAACACTTCATTTTTGCATTTATATGCAAAAAAACTGCTATTTGCATTTACATGTCTGCAAATAGCACTCCAAGCTTTGGGGATAGCTGTTTGTTCCAGGAAGCATCCATAATGGGCTACATCAGAGAGGAGATTCCTTTTTTTTTCTCCCTGCATTTCATCTGAAATATATTCAGTTCTCCTTCAGCCAAGTGGATGTGGATTGCCATATTTTAAAAAAATATATATATATTTTATTGATTTTTTACAGAGAGGAAGGGACAGGGAGAGAGAGTTAGAAACATCGATGAGAGAGAAACATCAATCAGCTGCCTCCTGCACACCCCCTCCTGGGGATGTGCCCTTGACCAGAATCAAAGCTGGGACCCTTGAGTCTGCAGACTGACACCCTATCCACTGAGCCAAACCAGTTAGGGCTGGATTGCTATATTTCATTTAAACTAAGACTTTATCAGTTTTAAGGCACACTATTGCTTTTTGTATGACTACCAAAAAAAAAAAAAGCCAATTAAACTATAACAATGATACGACATCTCATTTCATAGATGTTAAAATTCCTGGGGGAAAAAAGGGCTAGTGCCATGTTGAAGCGCGCTATTTCAAGATGGTTGTTTCCCATGAAAGAGGAAACTTAGATTCTGGGATGAGTTCAAGTTTCTTACCGACTGTGTTTGCAGGTGACTGTTACTCTTGGCACCCATGCGTGGAACAGCAGAATTCAGTTCTGCATTAGCACATATTTTGTATCGCATTGATCTCTATCTTGCTGATTAAAAAAACAAAGTTTTCTAGAATAAAAGCCAGTGATGATAGCAACCAAGCTGAGAATTAGGAATAAGGATAAAAGCTTAAGAAGAAAATATAACCTCAGGAACTGGTTCAGCAAGAAAAGAAAAAAGAGAACTGTCCTATTTATTGTGGAATTAGCCAGGAAAAGTGCCTGCTGATACTTTATACTCTGCAATATCTTTTAGACTCTGAAAATTTAATAGGCAGATATCACCCTAGAAGTTTAATAAAGGGCATTGGAAGACATGTTTTGTTTTTTTTCAAACTCAGGCATTGATATAGCCAAGATTGATTTTTGTCCCTCAAGAAGAGAAAGCTAGGTAAAGCATGAGTGGGCTTAGGAATCACATTCTCTATGCTATAGGCTATAAAGCAAAGGGTCCATGTTAACTAATTTGTTTTTCAAAACTAGGAGGTGACATATATGTGACTTTTATTCAGCCAAGACATGTTCAGTGCCCATTACACTCCGAGACTGGAAAACAGAGCAACTGGGTTTGGAAAGCAGATGAGCAACCAACATTATTTGATGGCAGTGATAAGATTTTTGTTTCCAAGGCAAGAGGTGATTTGATCAAAGCTTATTATTTTTTACTCCTCTTCACAAGACACCTCTCTCCACACACACTCAGTGTGAACACATGTAGCTTGCACTACTTAGAATAGTGGTTCTCTGCCTGAGCTGCACATTAGAAATTCTAGGGGAAATAAAACAAAGCTAACAACCCAAAACACCCAATTAATTCAGAATCTCTGGGTTTTGTTAAGAGACCTGGACATTTTTCAAAAAATTTCCCAGGTTTTAGAATGAGCAGGCAAAATTGAGGTCCCTTGACTTAGAGCTACACTGTTATCTCTGAGGGTTTTGCAAGTGTCAGGATGGAGACTTGGGTTTGGATTGTGCTAGTAACCAACCTTGGAAGAAGAGGCTGGAACCTTTGGATTGGGATAACCTGTGTCTTAATCAGGTTCCCCAGAGGCAGATGAGTGTTCGGGTACAAGTGTTTTCAATTAGTTCTCCCAGGAGAAACCTGTGAAGGAGTAGGTGGGGTGGATGTGGGGTTGAGTATGGTAGTTAGTCTCCCAAAGTTCTCTTCCAATGCCCTTTATTAAACTTCTAGGGTGATATCTGCCTATAAAATTTTCAGAGTCTAAAAGATGTTGCAAAGTATCAGCAGGCACTTTTCCTGGCTAATTCCACAATAAATAGGATAATTCTCTTTCCATTTCTTCCCTATCTGTTTGCACATGACACTCTACTGGCCAAGATGCAGTCAGTCCATCCTCCCCTGTCAGAACTGGCCTTCTAACCTGCCTCGGACAGTAGACATGGTGGAAATAGTGCTGAGACAATGCCTTGAGTGTCTTTTATGGGTCCTAGCAGCAGCTTCTTTATCCTTAAGGGTAGCTGGCTGGCATGTAAGAAACTCAGCACCCTGAGATCACCAATCTGTGAAGAAATCCAAGCCAGTGACTTGGAGAGGTCACAGGGAGAACTGAGGAACCCAGATGAGAGTGTCATATGACACCAGTCAAGCCATCCCAGCCAGTTCCCCAATCATTTGAGCCATCTCCGCTGAGGTCCCCAAACATCATGGACAGAAATCCCTATCAGGCCTTGTCTGAATTCCTGACCAGGAAAATGATGAGCAAATAAAAATAGTCACTGGTTTTGATTTTGCTGTTTTTCTAACTGGAAATTGAACTCACCACCTTTTAGTATACAGGATGATGCTCCAAACAACTAAGCCACACTGGCCAGGGCAAACAAACAAACAAACAAACAAACAACTCTTCTCCCCCTTAATCACTGTTTTAAGCATTGGGGTAGTTTGTTATGTAGCAATAGGTAATTGAAGTTTGGAGTCGTTTTTTTACACATCTTAGATACTGATTTTAGGGTAGTGTGTTAAGCAGCAATAGATAATGGGAATAGGAAGAAACTCAGTAGGGGAAAGATTTCAGGCAAAACCCTATGGGCATCTCTAGCCTGATCACATTGGGGAGATCTGAATTTTGTCTCAGAGTTATCTTGACCTTAGATTTCCATGTTCCTGGTTATTGGATAAAGGCCACTCTGGTGGACAGAAACTCTTTTGGCTTACACTGGAGCATGGGCAGGGCCAAGCACCCTGGCCTGTGGCACGCATTTCACCAATATCAAAGCATGTAGTAGTAACTGTTGCCTGATACTATTTCTCAATGTTGAACAGACTATGCAACCCAAGCAAAAATACTATGCAAGTGTTCTCAGGCATAAAGCTTAAGTTTGATTGATTAAGAGGAATCAGGACTTTATTTAACAATAACAAACTCTGGAAGGAATCTTTGTAGATAAAGGAACAGGTGGGTGCAGTTTCTTCCTTCCTTCCTTTCTTCCTTCCTTCCTTCCTTCCTTCCTTCCTTCCTTCCTTCCTTCCTTCCTTCCTTCCTTCCTTCCTTTCTTTCTTTCTTTCTTTCTTTCTTTCTTTCTTTCTTTCTTTCTTTCTTTCTTTCTTTCTTTCTTTCTTTCTTTTTTTTGCAAGATGGGGGAAAGGCCCTGAAAAATAATGCAGGTGGAAGATGTTTGCATAGTGGAGCACAGGAAAGTAGCTTTGTGACAATGCTGAACATTTCCTGCTGTTCAGAGAAGCATGAAGGGGAAGATGCTAAACTGTTGGCAGGTGTGCCTGACAGTAGTGTTGGCACAACTTCCTAATTTCTGACCCAACGGAAAAGATGCCTGTGGTCTTTTTTTTCTGTGTTCAATTAGGACATAAATATTAGCTATTTTTAAAAGTGTAAGTTGGTTAGCATTCAATTACTATTTCTACAGAGAGAATTACTTTTCAATAACATGTTTTGGAATAATTGTACTGGCAGTTTTAGGACGTAGGGCTCATTTTTTAAAGGCAAATTTTGGCTACCTCTGTCCTCTCCCTTTTATCTCAACACTTACAAAAAGCAGAAATAGGGCCGAAACCGGTTTGGCTCATTGGATAGAGCGTTGGACTGCAGACTGAAGGGTCCCGGGTTCGATTCCGGTTAAGGGCATGCATTTTGGCTGCGGGCACATCCCCAGTAGGGGGCGTGCAAGAGGCAGCTGATCGATGTTTCTCTCTCATTGATGTTTCTGACTTTCTATCCCTCTCTCTTCCACTCTGTAAAAAATCAATAAAATATATTTTTTAAAAAGCAGAAATAATTTTTTTTATTTTTAACCCATAATATAAAGTGGTAGGTTCTGTGATATTCTTTCCTAGATTCAGCTACGAAGGAAAACAAGTCGTTACTTGGTATGTGGTTTTTCACATGCACATGTTCAGAATGAATGAGCTTTACCTTCCATGTTAAGAGGTGATCTATTCCACTTGTTGCACGATACAACCTGGATCTCTGCCAGGCACCCAAGGCTCTGCCATAAGGGTTTTTTGCTGAGTGAGATGGCAGCTTTTGGCAGTGCCCAAAAGGCTGAAATGCTGAGGTTAAACTAGGAACTCTGGGTACATGTCATCTTGAAATAGTTGCTGGCAACAAATTCAAATTCATGAAGGAACCTGTTACCCTCAGATGGCTGGCACAGTAGCATCATCGCTGGAACTGCTGGGAGAAAAAGATCTGGTCAAGATAGGCAGGTGATGAGGCTCAAGAACAAAAGATACACCTATTTCCTGGGTGGTTGTTTCCCTTCCACAAGCTCCAGCCGAAGGGGCACAATATCAGTTGGCCCCAAGTTAGCAGCCCTTTTAGTACCTGGGCATCATTTCCTTCTTCATTCAGATAGATATTCTATATAATAAAAGAGTAATGTGCAAATTGACCATCACTCCAACACACAAGGTGGCTTCCCCCATGTGGTCAAAGATGGCTGCCTCCATGTGGACACAAGATGGCTGCATAAGATGGCCAGCAGGGAAAGGCAGTTGGGAGGGATCAGGGCAGCAGGGGAGGGCAGTTGGGAGGGACCAGGCCTTCAAGGAGGGCAGTTGGGGGCAATCAAACCTGTGGGGTAGGGCAGTTAGGGGTGACCAGGCTGGCAGAGGAGGGAAGTTTGGGGCAACTAGGCCTTCAGGGAAGGGCAGTTGGGGAAGATCCAGGCCTGCAGAAGAGAGCAGTTGGGGGAGACCAGGCCTGCAAGGGAGGGCAGTTAGGGGGAAACAGGCTGGCAGGGGAGCAGTTAGGCATCAATCAGGCTGGCAGGGGAGTGATTAGGGGGTGATCAGGCTGGCAGGCAGAAGTGGTTAGGGGCAATCAGAAAGGCAGGCAAGTGAGCACTTGGGAGCCAGCAGTTCTGGATTGTAAGAGGGATGTTCCAGATTGGAAAGGGTGCAGGCTAGGCTGAGGGACATCCACCCCCATGTGTGAAATTCATGCACTGGGCCTCTAGTCTTATATAAAAGGAGTGACAACTTAATGGGAGACAGTGAGACCCACAGAGATTTCCAAATGATAGCTGATGGAGAGAGGTCTTCTAGGGTCTCAGACACAATCACCGCTCCCATCAGACCTAATTGTGACTGCTCACTGCTGGGGGTGATTGGAATTTGCGAGTTAATTAAAACGAGATTTAGTGGTTGAAATAGAATTTGCCAGATAATTGCTGGAAATGGGCCAGTGCCTGTTCTGGTCTGAGCTCCATGTGGCAGATTACATTCTCTGGCAAAGCAGATCCACAAAAGACAAGAGCTACTTAGAGATGAACCTCTCAACAGGTGCTTCGTCTTTTGAAAAGCAGAGCAAGCGGTAAGAGCATGGGATGTTCCTGCGTTTCCCTTTCTTTGTGATAAGGTAGTCACCAAAAGCGTGTCAGACCTGTTCAGGTTTTTAAATTGGTATTTGATTTCCAAAGTCTTAAAGTTACAAATGCACTCCTTGGGATTGGGCACTAAAGAAAATGAAATCAAAGGGAAGATGATTCTATTTTCTTCTGAAAACAATTTCAAAGAGCATCCTATTTCTCTTTTTTGCCAGAATATTTTCTTTTGTTATCGCATAGTTTCCTCCTTGTAAATGTATGTGTCTTTCATGATTTTTCTGGTATAAGAATGTATCTCTCCGTCACAGTGGACCAGGATCTAATTAAAACATTATGCCAGAAAAGCTATCAGACCTGTATTCCCAAAGCAAGACACAAAACAGCGTTGGACTGTGCCAAAGTCGAAAATGTTTGGAAGACTTTAAAAAAAAATTATACCACCCAAGATTGGTGAGAGGGCCTGGGAAAAAAGTACCTTCATACTTTGTAACCTTTCCCTAAAAGCAATTTGGCAATATTGATCAATGGCCTTGAAAATGTACATGTACTTTGATCTAACACTTCTCAACTTAGTCGTTAGAAAAAAATCAAGGATGTGAGCAAAGATTTAGGTTCCCTTCTGTTTGTTGCAGCCTGTCTAGCAAATGTGTGTCTAGCAAAATCGTGTCTAGAGAGCTTGGCGACAGTGTTCAACTTTGAGGGCTAGGAGAGTGTATATTCAGTAACAGTGAAGGCGGAAATGCTAACAGTGGTTGCCTCCACATGGTGGAATTACAATTTTATATTGCTTATCTGTATTTTCTAATTTTTCCTCAATGAATATGTGTTACTCCTTTTGTTGTTGCTGTGGTTGTAAATCCTCACCAGAGGATATCCCCCTCCCCATTGCTTTTAGAGAGAGTGCAGGGAAAGAGGAAGGGAGGAAGGGGGGAGGGAGGGAGGGAGGGAGAGAGAGAGAGAGAGAGAGAGAGAGAGAGAGAGAGAGAGAGGGAGGGAGGGAGAGAGGGAGAAGAGAGAAACATTACTGTGAGAAAGACACACACTTAGATTGGTTGCCTCCCCCATGCACGTTGACTGAGCTGGAGATGGAATTTGGAATCCAGGTATATGCCCTTAACCTGAAATCAAACCTGCAATCCTTTGGTGCACAGGCCAATGCTCTAACCACTGAAAACACCAGCCAAGGCTGTGTTACTTATTTTTAAATGTTTTCAAAAATTTCATTTGAACTGCAAAAGAGGATCATTGTAGAAGTTTGTCTACTGATATGAAAAATATGTTCACCAAAAATAAATATAAATGAAAGGGCCTGATGATTCTACTTTTTCATAAAAGAATGCAATTTATTCTCTCCTGGCCTCTTTTTATCTCTCCCTCATCACACACACACACACACACACACACACACACACACACACACACCTGGAGGCACATACACCAATATATTGCAGTGGCTTTGTGTTGGTGGAGAGATATGGTAACTTAATTTGTTCTCTTTGCTCATGATATAACATAAATTTTTTCAATGAACATTAAATACTTGTATAATTAGAAAAAAATAGAAATTAATTTCACATGCACTAGGCAGGATGCCGGAAGCATGTGTATGGAGGGGAATGTTGGGTGACTGTGTTCTCTCTGCCCTTCACCCCCTGATGTAGGGGTGGGACTCTCTTTTTATTAGGTAAAATGTGGCTTTCCATTAGCTGAGGGATAGTTGGGGGGTGGGAAGGGAGGCAGAACACCTCTGAGGGCCACCAGGCAGCTGCCTTTGGGGTAATATATACATGTGGTGCTTAGAAGCAGGTATAGAGAGTCAGGAAGGTGGTTTGTAGCCTGCCACTGGTAAAGACAGCACCCAGTGCCTTTCTCTGCCCAGCCCAGCCCACTGCGTGGAAATGTAAGATGGGAATTTGTTTTTTGTTTTAGAGCCCTGAAAAAGCTTCTGACTTGTTCTGTCAGTTTCTCTTGGAACCAAAACCTCTAGGGAACTGTGAGAGAGATCATGGAAAGGAGGGGAAAAAAAGAGACCATTAGTCAATTTGAAGAAGAGCATTACATCAACAGAAAAGAATTGTAAATATCCCAAATAGAACCTGAGCTGGAATCATTTCAAACAGGCCTGGGACAAGGAAGACAGAAGACAGTCCTTTGAATAGATTGGGGTCATTTCGTATGTCTCTGCTTCTACCAATCATCAGCCTGCAGCCTTTTATTTCTCCGACTGACATTTGGAAAGTTGACAATCTGTCAGCTAATATTTATATTTTAAACTTGGCTTTCTGGGGATTTTATTTTTCTGGTGTTGGTTGGGAGAAGGTCAAGAAAGAAATGTAGTAAGCCATCCAATGGATGTACTGGCATATTCTTTTGGAAGAATGACTGAACCTAACAAAAAAACAGAAAATGCTGAATACTGACTTACCAGTACCGGTTGAAAACTCACTGTGTTTCACTGGGTCCAACTGACTCATAGTTGAGAAATCAATTTTTAAGACGCCTTATGAATATTTGGAGGAAATAAAGTATATTGACTAGTTGGATGAATAGTAGCCCCAGTGGAAACATTACCGTCCCTATATCATATGGATGATAGAAATAATAATTGTTTAAGTCACATTATATATAAAGTAAAATGCAGTTGTCTCAGGACAAAAACATCAGAATATACCGTGCTACTCTCTGAACAGTTTATTTTTAAACAGAAAACAGAAAGAAAAAATCTTATTGCTTTGCTATAATTTTCTCAAGAGATATCTTCCCCAGAAGAGTAAGACAGGACTCATAGACTTGTAGTTCCATCCAATAAATGTATTACAACCTGGGAGATTACCCAGGTATTCACTTCTAGACTTGTAGATCTCCAAACTTGAAGCTATAGTTACATTTCTTTCAAAAAAAGCCAGAAACCATTTCCCCTGAAGTCTTTCAGTCTATTCCCACATATGCTACAGAGCACCAGGCACGATGTACCCAACAAAAGAATCTCTGGGAGTTGAGTAAGTGCTTTCAACAGACAAGATTCCTGAGTGGGTTTGCTCTTGGCTGAATAAGAAAGGTGACTCAGCTAAGGAAGGTGGCTTTGACCAACAGAATACCTTCAAGGTTAGCAGAGAGAGCTTGATTTAATTTGCTTTGGCAGAACAATGGGGACAAGTGGCATCTATCACAGATAAAAGGAAAAGGCGGCCAGAAGTCCTTGAGATACCAACACTGTGGGCGAGTATACTATGGTCACGGAGTTAGGGTTTCTTGAAGCCTTCTTGGGCTCATCCTAAGTTCTTTCATGTGGTTAGTGAGGAAGACACCCTATGTGCTTAAAATAACCCCCAGAAGAAACAGGCATCCTGCTAATGAGAATTATATCAAAGAATACTTTTATTTATTATGACCACGCATCTTCAGAAGACACATTTTTTTTTAACACTAATGCAGTTTGTACATTGCTTTTAATTTGCTGAATTTTCCATACCCAGCCTTGTCCATCAGATCAAGCTGCATACATCTATCTGGTTGCCAACTGGAGTACTGCTGGTTAAACTGGGTAATTGCTCGAGAAATATGGTATTGAATACGCCCACTCCAACTAAATCATGACATTTTAGAAAAGCAATGTACAATTTTATCCTTAAATGTATTGACTGTTGACAATACCCGCTGTTAGTTTTCTCTTTTTACCAATCTTAAAGGAAAGTTTTGAAGTACACTTGTCAAATAATTGACAGGAAGTTCCTCCTTTTTGTTCCACTTGTAGAGCTGCAGTTTTGTATTTCATTATTTTTAAAAGACAGTTTCAAAAAAGAGTGAAGCACTATCCTCGATTGTGGGGAAGTGTAGTTAGTTACCTGTGATCTTGGCAGAAGTTAGTGGCTATTTTACAGAATCCAAATTAGCTCATTTCTATGATGACCCATCTAGCAAACTGTGGAGTTTTCCATTTATACTTTTTTGGACTGAAAATAGTCCTCAACTTGTTTTTCCATTTGTCTTATTATTTGTGAAGGGGGGCAGGGTATGTGACCCCAAAATATGCCATTTGGCAAATGGATTGTTTTGAGCTGAAGGCAATCCAGACCCAGCAGACTCAAGAAAAAAAATTTTTTTTTAAATGACTGATTTTAGAAAGAAAGATTGATTTGTTGCTCCACTTATTTATGCATTCATGGGTTGCTTCTTGTATGCCCTGACCAGGGATTGAACCCACAACCTTGGCATATGGGGGTCGATACCCTAATTAACCGAGCTACCTGGCCAGGGCTCAAAAAAATTTACTTCTCCTTTAATGACCTAAAAGAAACAGAGAGAACTATTAGCAGAAGTAAATTCTTATCTGAATGACCTATCTATGTGGCAGGGCAAACAATTCTAATTACCGAACATCTGCTTTTCTTATTGTTCTATAATTACTCTCCTCTCCTTTGAAGCCCCAGGCCCCTATCCCATTTTTTAGCTCATGATGGCATATAAGCCTCCATTGCCTGACTTGCCTTTGGGTCTGATGTTTTATGGGGCTCCCATATGTATGAAATTAAATTTGTTTTTTTCTCCTGTTAATCTGTCTTATGTCAATTTAATTATTAGACCAGCCAAAGAACCTAAGGGAAGAAGGGAAAAAATTTCCTCCCCTACATCTGCCTAATAGAATCAGGTGGGTGGTTTGCTGAGCTTTGATGATTGGGATGCACCATGCCTTGAGGGAGCTTTTTGGGTGGAAAACCGGGAAGCTGATGACAGTGAGAATCACCATGGACAGTAATATGAGCTGCCATGTGTTCTAATTAGTATTCTACAAATTTTTTAGGTCTCACTTCCAAGCCACTTCCTCAAGGAAGTCTTTTCTGACTCCCCAATATTAAATGTCTTTGTTCTATGTTCCACAGCTCTGTGTAGCTCTCCATTCACAATGCTCATCCAAATATTTGTCTCTTTCCCCATAGACTTTAGGCCCCATGACGGATGGGAATTGTGTCCATGTCATTCATGTCTATATCTCTAGCACTTAATCTCTTCATTGTGTGTGGACTGAAGAGGTTTTCCGTTTTGTGTTTCCCTTTTGACTATAGCATTTGCATCTTAGAAAAGATCCATTTTTGCATTGTACAAGGCCATCTTTAGAGTATATCTTTAAGAAAAATGTCCACTTTACCCCTTATGCTTTCTACTAGGTTCTTCTAGTTTTCCTTGTTAATAAACTCAAGCTAATAAAAGTGCAAATCTTCTCATGTTTTTATGGGATGGATTTACCTAAGATATATGGGAGCTTGTTTATTTGACTGGCTTGTCTGTATGTACACCTGCTCAGAGGTAGGTGTGAGGCAAGTGCTTCATTGCCTGTAAATTCTGCATCTAAAGTCATTTAACAGCCTACGGATGCTTGGTAAATACTTGCTGAGTTGAGAAATTAGTGGGAAAGGAAGTGGTAATGTGGCTTAAGAAGCTTAAATTTGGGAAAGCACATTTGGCCACCCACTTTCAGATCCTGACAAAAGGTCCTCAGATCCGTAATGACTTTCTATTTTTAATCATGTTTTCCCATGGAATTCATGTGTAGTGGTCTTCTAGTATGATGATTCGGGGAATTTCAGTTGATGTGTCTTTGGGGCTGAAAACAAACTAGTGAAAATAAACTGTGACTCAGATAGTCTGCAGATCTGGCTAATTGCCTAAAAGCCTCATGATTCCTTCACCCTCCTCACCCCAATTGGGGTTAAGTGCCTGCCTCTCTGGGGACAGGAGGATTCCTTCCCTGCCTGCAGGCATTTGTGCATCTACAGTCCTCTGGTTCCTGCCCCAGAGCTTTACCAATCACACTGCTGCCTCCTCCCATCTGTGTGTTTTACAATTGCTACTGGTGAATTTTTGGAGAGAAAAAGTAAGGATTGGCATGGGTGGAAAGTAATTCTAGTTTTCAATTGCTAGTCTTTATCTCCTTCTAAGGGAGTGAAGAAAGAACAAAGACCTTCCTGATGTTTAAGATTGTGTAAATTTGTGGGTGTTCTGGGAGGCTGTGGGAGAAAGAGAGGCTCTACAAAAGGAGACGAGTCCCCCTTTCACCCCTACCTAATGCCTGGAAGACAACTTGAGAGGAAGACAATTTTAGGGGCTTAAAGGACATTTGTTCATCATTTCCATTTCCCACGATTTCAGGTAAGCTGAGTGAATTTCATTTCAGGCTACATAATGAAATGCAGAGCTAATTTTAGAAGTTATTATTCATCAATCAATTGAGTCGGGAAGTTATTTAATAGCCCCCGAAAAAACAATTTTCTAAGCTTCCTGTTTCAGTCACTTTGCCATGACCAGCAGGCAGGGGAAACTTGACCTTGGGATGCAGGTCGTGATACACAGTGTGAGTGTGCATCTGCATTGTGAGGAAAATATGTGACGGGGCTGTTGCAGCGAGGGCATGGGAACAAAATTGATTCTGAGCTCTCTGTTTTCTTCCTTTACTTATTTGACTTTTTAGCTGGAGACTATCATTTTTTTGCAGGTATGATTTTTACGCCCAAACTCTCTTTATTTTGGTCTCTAGGGACCAGACGATGTTGATTATATTGCCCTTTGTGTTAAATTGTGTTACTGTTCAAAATGTCAGTTGTTCTTCCTTGACAATTCCCTGAAGGGCCCTCCCTGTAGTGCCCACACTGCTGGGTGTGTGTGAGTGGGGTGGGGTGGGGGGGGGATCATATGTTTCCACCCCTCTGAAGTTGAGTGTGGCTATGAGGTTTGCTTTGTCCAAAGCAATGGGAATAAAAGTGAGGTGTGAGACTTCCTGGCAGAAGATCCAAAGGCTACTGTGTGGTTCCACCATAGCTCTTTCTTCCTGCTACAAACTGGCCAGGTCACAGATAGAGACTACACCATCAGCTAAGTCCTGGGGTAAAGCTGATCTGGGGAGCATCATAGCTGACCTGTGACAGACGTGGCATGAAGAGGAAATAAGTCACTGAAGTTGGGGCCATTTGTTACCACAGCACAATAGCCTATCTTGACGGATACAGTAGTGAAAACATTTGGGATCTTGTCAATGAAATAATTATTGCCCCTCTCCCTTTTTACCGGATTTCTTTTCACAGAAAGCAGCTCTTATTACCATATGCAAGGATACTTATCCAGGTCATTGTAAAGGCTTACAAAAAAGCTATGAAATTACTCATTGAAAAATGAGGCTTCTACGTAGTTATATTCTCCAATTAATTTCTGGAGGAGTGTTAGAGAATGGTTCTTCCATGAGGGCGAAGATCATGTCAGTCTTTGCCATCTATCTTCCTTCCTTCCTTCCTTCCTTCCTTCCTTCCTTCCTTCCTTCCTTCCTTCCTTCTTTCCTTCCTTCTTAAATATTTTTATTGGTTTTTAGAGAGAGAGGAAAGGAGGAGTGAAACATTGATATGAGAGAATAATGTTTCTTCCCTCCAACTCCCTGCTCCCATACTGGGATGGAGCCTGCAACCCAGGTGTGTGCCTTGACCAGGAATCGAACCAGCAACCTCTTGGTGCATGAGACAATGCCCAACCAACTAAGCCACACCGGCCAGGGCATCACTATATTTCTGGTGCTTAACAAAGTATCTTGCCCATAAGTGCTCCATTATTCAATGGCTACTGAATGAATAAACAAGAAATTGGGCACCCCATTCTTACATGTGGCATGTAGCATTTTTAATGAAAAAAATTTATGTATAGAGTTTGAAAAGCAAGTTAAATCAAATAAGAAACCAAGAGGCTAATGTGGGTCTGAAGGAGTCCGATAGGGCCTATACCAAGTATCACAACCCCACAGCCACTCGGGCCTATGCCAAAAACATCAATGAATGAAGCAGGCCGCATAACTGCAGCACAAAAACAGGTTTCCCACCTTTTATTTTTTGGAAACATGTGGTTCTTTTAGTTTTTCTTTGATTTCTTCATATTTTGATAGAGACATGCGTGAGAAGCATTTGTCTTTCTAACTTGACAATGAAAAACGAAAGCACAATTATGATGACAGTCACTCATGGTTAACCTCAGAGGCTAGGGGATAGAGGAAGTGTTGATGTGAAGAGCACACGTCCTAGCAAAAGGAGTCAGGTATTTCTCAGCTCTTGCTGGGGCTGCCACGTTGGAACAATGGGTCAGATTTCATCCTAAATTTTAGGAGAAGCTGGCAAGCTGGCTTCGGGTTGTGAATTTCTCAACTTTAAATATTGGCAACTAAAAAAAACCCCCACAATTCCAAGTTCAGTGTGGGATAGTATACTTTGGTGGAGCCAAGTGGACTCGAGGTCACCAGTTGCAATTTCTGACCTTGGTCTGTTTTTTCAAGTAGGGCTTCTGGGAGGAAAGCGCTGAATGTTAAGATCATATTTGCATAGGTGTGTTGTTTCTTAGAAAACACCTGGAGGAAGGGCTGATGAGTTTCCACTGTCCCTAAACCGCAGGTTGATGACTCATCTCCTGACCTGACAGGAAGGTGCAAGAGGCTGCTGTGCATCCTTTCTGAGTCTCTCCTTGACTCTGGCCAACATCCTTTGACGTTGACTATTTCTAAAATGAAAATGGAGAGTTGGGTACTAAACTACAGATTCAGAGTATCTTTGCCAAAATGCGACATTCTGTGTGCAAGTCTGCTTGTTTCTTGTTTGTTTTTCTCAGATAACATTGGAAAATGTCCAATGCCCTCCAAGAGAAAACTTGTAGGTCTGAATGGAAATGCAAAGGGCTTAGGATCCCAGGACAAGGAATATTCTAGAAGAGGAGAGAAAAGCCTGTGTATGAGGTATGTCCCTGTTGTCTTCAGGTGTTTTGAGAGGGGTGTGCTTCAGCAGTGGCTACTGCTTGAAGATGTCCATGATCTTTAGGATATACCCAACTGGTGGAGTTCAGATGACAATTGTCTTATTTCTATTTACTCAGCATCACTGAAACACCTTTCTTCTAATGTGGAAATTTCCCTCATTTTAAATCGCACCGTTTGAAGATAGATGGCAGGTGTCATATTCCTGGCCCTCACTTTCCTTGTGTGTCTCACAACTGGTGTTCAGGCCCCGTGACCTAAGCTCTGGGGGATGAGTTTCTTCTGTTTGTCCCTCCAGATCTGCTCCTCACCCTTCTCTGTCAGGCTGTCCCCCAGGAGGCTGTCATGTAAGAATTATGTCATCAAGGTTTGCTGCCTCTGGTATCTGCTTGGGTTTAGCCCATGGGAGGCAAGAGCAGGAGGAGATTGGAGAGTGAAAGAGAGAGCATCGGGACCCTATTTCCCTGAACTTCACGTATGTCTGGAAGTTCTTAGTACTGTCACTGTTCCAGGAATAAAGAGCAGAGATAGTAGACAGTCATAGAGATAACTGATGACCTTGACAACCTGGTAGCGAATACAGAAGAGATACCTCATACTGAAACCAGAGGTGTGAATATGGTAGACAGAAAGTCTGCGTCTTGTGGGATGATAGCAGTGATTTTATTTTTGCTTGTGGTCATTGGAGTCTGGCCTACCAACTAGTGCTAATAAAAGGACCACCAACTGTGACACCTGCTAATGATGGAGAAAAGCCCAGCATCCCTTTGGTACATGAAAGCCGCTCTCAATAAATTCCCCCAAAACTCTGAAAGAAAACAAACAAAAAAACTATTTACTATCTCTGTTGACTATTCCAGGAACAGCTCCTTCCTGGAATAGTGACAACACTCAGAACCCTTGGGGCAGTAATGCTTTCTCCTGTTGCTGGTCCTCGGGTGTGCCACCATCCCTTACCACATGGTGGTAAACAGTCCTCTTAATAAACACTCTGAAATTGGCATTCTGTATATGCAATATCTTTCCTGCCTGGACACCCAAACATGATTCACTGTGCCACTCAAACATGTCTTTGCCGGATAATAGAAGGGAGTTGTTTTAGGTCCACAATAAAAGTGAGCGGAAAGTACAGAGACTTTGCATGTTTCGCACAACTGGTGTTCAGGCCCGTTACCTAGGCTCTGCCCCTACACAGGCGCAGCCTACCCACTACCCATATCTTCCACCAGAGTGATGCATTTGTTACAATTAATGAACCTGGATTGACATATTATTATTATCAGAGACTAGTTTATATTAGGGTTTACTCTTTGTGTTGGATGTTCTGTGGTTTTGAGAAATGTGTAATGACATGTATCCATTATTATAGTATCATACAGAATAATTTCACTGTCCTAAAAATCCTGTTCTCTTCCTATTCATTCCTCCCTCTCCACAAGCCCCTGGCAACCACCAATCTTTATTCTGTCTGCACAGTTTTGTCTTATCCAAAATGTAATATAGTTGGAATCATATAGTACACTGACTTTTTAGATTAGTTTCTTTCACTCAGTGATATGCCTTTAAGTTTATTCCATGTCTTTTCATAGCAAGATAGCTCTTTTATTTTTGGTGCTGAACAACATTGCACTGTACAGATGTACCACAGTTTATTTACCCATTACCTCCTAAAAGACACAATTTTTAAAAATTTTAAGGAGATGGCACACAGTCCACAGTTAATTTTAACAGCTGTGTAAATCAGGTGAAGGGTAAATAGCAGTAAGGAGTAGGATAAGAGCACAAGCAACTTCATGATTAAAACTTTGGTTTCCTTTTCTCATTTGTACTGCATGACAACCTTTATGTCTTTGCTGCTCCCAAGGCACATATTTCTGAATATATCCTGCTCCAATTGTATTAAGAACTCTTGGCTACCCAGGCATGGCACCCCAGAGGCCCACATATGAAGGCTGTACTCCATCTATTTTCCTAGTCAATATTTAATAGGAAAATAGGAATCTTCCTAGATATTATAAACAGAGAGGTTTAATATGAAAAGTTGGTTGTAAAAATCTTGGAATGGCTGGAAAAACAATAGAAGGAAGATGGTGCGGCTTAGAATTTAAGAAGCTCCTCCCAGAAATCCCCCTCCCCCCCCAAAAAAAAACAAACAAACAAACCCAACAACAATAAAAACAGTCTGGAGATACGGAGCAAACATCAGAGACAAATTCAGAGATAGCAGACATTTTGGGGTTATCACACCAGAAATTTAAAAGAACAACAATAAATATGCTTAGGGCACTAATGGAAAAAAGTGGACAACATGCCAAGAACAGATGGATAATGTAAGCAGAGAGACAGAAACATTAAGGAAGCATTAAAACAAAATGCTAGAAATGAAAAAAACACATGGTAACAGAAATGAGAAATGCCTTATGTAGGTTCATCAGTAGACTGGATATGGCTAAGGAAAAATATCAGTGAGCTTGGAGATGTGTCAATAGAAACTTCTCAAACTGGAAAGAAAAAAGGAAGGAAAAGAAAGGAACAGAATATCCATAAGTTGTGGGACAATTATAAAAGGTGTAACACATATGAATACCAGAAGGAAAGGGACAGAAGAAATATTTGAAACAACAATGTCTGAGAACTTCCCCAAATTAATATCAGACACCAAATCACAAATCCATGAAGCTTAGAGAACAAGAAACAAGATAAATGCCAGAAAAACTATACCAGGCATATCATTTTCAGACCACAGAAAATCAAGATAAATACTGAGAATGTTCTCAAATTAATGACAGACATGAACCACAGATCCAGGAATCTTAGAGAACATCAACCAGGGTAAATATCAAGACAGTCCACCTAAGCATATCATTGAGACACTGCAGAAAATCAAATACAAAGAGAAAATCTTGAAAGAAGCCAGAGGAAGAAACCCACTTTATCTACATAGAAATAAGGATAAAAACTACATGAGACTTTTCTTCAAACACAAGCATTTTTGTATCCAGTGAAATTATTTTTGAAAAGTAAAGGAGAAATAAAGACTTTTCAGATAAGCAGAAATTGAGAAAACTGATTGCCAGTATACCTGTAAGAAAAGTTAAAAGAGACTTGGTTCCACATAAAGGAAGAGTTTTACAGAGGAAATTATAAAAGTAAAATAAAATCTTCAACTTTTCTTATTCTTGATTGATCTAATAGATCATAGTTTGTCTAAAATAATAATAATAGCAACAATGCACTGGCTAATTATAGTCATAGATAAGCTAAATGAATGGTAATGATGTTATCAGGGATGAGAGGGAGAAACGGAAAATGCTCTATTTTAAGATGGTTGCATTACCTGTGAAGCAGGACAGTGTTACTTGAAAGTGGATTTGGATTACTTGTAAATGTAAATTGTAAACTTGAGGGCCAGCACTATCCTAGGAGAAGTGAGAACATCACATAAATTTATTTAAATGCTCAAAACCAGATTAGGCAGAGAAAAAGAGGGAACGAAAAAAAGAAACAAACAAGGCAACAAATTGATGTGTAAGAAATGAAGTTACAAATATGGTGGCTATTAATCCAATTCTATCAATAATCACTTACTAGGGGTCAATGTGAATGGTCTAAAGATACCAATTAAAAGACACTCAGAGTGGATTAAAAAATAAACGCAAGACCCAGCTCTATGTTATTAAGAAATCACTTTAAACATACAGACCCAGACAGATGAAAAATAAAGAGGTAAAGGTATGCCATATTAATGCTTAAGAGAGTTGGAGTAGCTATATTAATTTCAGACAAAGCAGACTTCAGAACAAGGAAAATTATCAGGGAAAAACAGAAGTGTTACATGATGATAAAGGGTCAGTTCTCCAAGAAGAAACAATCCTTGATGTATATGTACCTAAGAACAGAGTGTCCAAATAAGACTAGACAAGATAGAACTGCAAGGAGAAATAAACAGATCTGGACAGAGCTCCCTCCCACCTATGGAGGCAGAGGGAGATGTAGACAATAGTTCTATGACATTAAAAAGCATTCAAACCTGTGAAGAATTTTTGTAACAGTTTATTTGAGCCAAACTGAGGACATGCCGGGTAGCAAAATCCCAAATGCTCTGAGGAATAGCAGTTTTGAAGTTTCTTTTACTCATTTAAAATTAAGGAGGGGATATAAGGAAGATTGCATGGAGGTGAGAGAAAGCAAGGCAGGGTGGGATTACAGGTTAGTTAAGATTATGTGCTCTTTTGAGGCATCTGAAATGGTGTATTAGAAGGAGAAGTCTACAGGGAGGCCTTCCAAAGGTGTGTTAATTTAGATGCAAAGAAACAATGGATAGGACTTGCTTGAGGCAAAGATAAGCTTTTTCTAAAGAAGTTATATGCCTGGTGTGACTACCCACTATGGCCTGATTTTATGATTAGATCACCCTGTGAGGTGAGGTCCCATATTTCAATATTTTATTCCACTCGATTGTTTTTGGTCCATGGTTTTTACCAGCACTTCCAACCCTGGAGAATTCCCATAGTCCTGGAGAGCTCCCATGGCTCCCTACCCTTCTCTAAACAGTCTCTCTCTTGTTGGTTGTACAGAAAGTGGAACCGCCTAGAAGAGACCTCTGTGTAGGCTTTATTTGCCAGGAAGGTTTGGAAAGCCCATTGGAGTCAGGCATGCACTTAGGGTACCTGGTGCACTAGCCTGTGGTGGGGGATCGGCTCTCAGCCAGGGAGATCAAGTGGGTGTGCTGATGTCCTATTGTTCCTTCCTACTTCCTTGGTTTGGAGGCTTCAGGGGATGTAGTTGTGACTGTGCTATGATGACCTTGCAGGCAGCCACAAAACCCCAATAGAGCGCTCACTCATCCTATCAGAGTGAAGGGAAAAGTGAACCATGACATCACTGACTGAAGAGAATTCCCTCAGCTCCCAGAGGGCTCCTGGGCTTCCTGACCTCCTCTATTGGCCACTTTCTCTTTGTTGTCAGAAGCTATCTTTCAGCACTCCATTGTCTCGCAGGAGTAATTGCTACCTATATCCATGCATATTTGATTTTGCTCATGGGAGCGAGGGAGTTCAGCATCTTCCTATGCTGGTGCCATCTTGGACGTAGCCTGGTGTGTCTTTCTTTTTCTGTCACATTTCTTCAGATCTCTGGCACTAATATCTGAGTGAGAATCAGATGAGTCAGTTCCATCATGGACCACCCCCCAAACAGTAGATTGATGACTCATGTTTCCCCTGCGCTTACCATTCTAGTAATTGCCAGCCTTGTGCTACTCTGAAGTGTGTGTAATTCTCTGCTGAAGGGCTCTCTCTCTTGACCCCAGCATATGGGCAGTTTGGCAATGCTGAAGAATTGTCCTACATCAATGGTGGATGGAAACTGGCAGATATGTCAGGCTGTTTGCATTAATTGTACCAAATCTCTGATCCTTTCTGAATCCATGCCCCTTGCCCTATGACTTTGCAGTTTTTCTCACTAATGAGATGGTATCTACTTCCCCATCACTTGAATCTGGGTTTCATATGTTTTCATTGTCTATAGGTTGATAGCACATTTGCCACAGAGAAAGACTTTGTG
The DNA here is from genome assembly GCA_027563665.1 of Antrozous pallidus. Taxonomy (NCBI): domain Eukaryota; kingdom Metazoa; phylum Chordata; class Mammalia; order Chiroptera; family Vespertilionidae; genus Antrozous; species Antrozous pallidus. The sequence goes on along the minus strand of CM050524.1, from coordinate 49,179,967 downwards.
CATTTCTACTTTCTCCCCTATTTTTCTGGGGTCCCCAAGAGTATGTGGCTAGGCTAACCAGTCAGGAAGACATATGGAGCAGCCAAGGTCTTTGTGGAAAAGCTTATAGTCAGATGACCTGGGGCATATAAGAGAGATCCCCGCTAAGATCAGCAGAGCAATGAGCCAATCCACAGCTGGACTGCAGATGCATGAGGGAGCTTAGCTGAGATCAGAAGAATCTGCCCCATGACCTGCAGACTCATGAGCAGAATAGATGGTTATTTTAAGCGACTAATTTCTCCTTGAACTACCAACCTGGAGGCTTGTGATTCAGGAGGAGTAGTTGTATGCTTGACTTCTTTGGCAAGAGATAGGCTCGAGCATTGGGCATTGAGAAGGGGGATGTTTCTAAATTCCTTTAGTTCTTTTTGAGTAGAGCAAAAGCTAGTTTTCCTGGAGTTTTTCTCTTTTAGTAAAGAAAGGAATATTTATATCCATTAGGGCTTGTCAGGGGTTAGAGTTGGAAAGAAGAATATTACACAGAAGAAAGCCTGTCCCTTCTGGTGAGATGTTTTAAGGCCAAAAAGGAGGCAGATATAGAAAAAGACACCAAGATAGAAAAGGGAGCTTGTAGGACAAGTAGGTCTTGATATTTTCTTTCATAAATATGAAGTACACCATGAAGGAGATTGTGTAAGTCTGAGGACACCACTATGTCATTGCTATGAGGATTCTTGAGTCTCCTATTCCTTATACCCAAATGTGTGTACAAATCTCATCAAACTGTACATTTTAAATATTTGCAATGTATTATCCTATCTAATAAATAGGGAATGTGCAAATTGACCATCACAAAGATGGCACCCATAGTCCCAAGATGGTGGTGCCCAGTCCCCTCAGCCCTGCTGGAGTCCCACAGTCCTTTCAGTCCAGCCGGGGTGGGGGGGAGCCCAGCAGGTACAATGTGGCAAGACCTGCCCTCAGCTCCCCCAGCTGCCCAGGGTCAGCCTGAGGCACAGGCAAGCCTCAGATGGTGGTTGCCCAGCCGACTCCCAAGGCACAGGCAAGCCTTAGATGTCAGCACCCAGCCACCCAGGGCCCCCGGAGGCTCAGGTAACCAGATCCGGCCGAGGCTTGCGCTGCTGGCAGTGGCAGCATCAGAGGTGTGATGGGAGCATTGGCTTCCCCTGATCTCCGGGTCGCCTCCTGCCCCTGAGGGCTCCTGGACTGTGAGAAAGGAAAGGCTGGGCTGAGGGACCCCCTTCAATACATTAATTTTCATACACAGAGCCTCTAGTATGTCAATAATATCCAAATAAAAATGTTAAAGACATTTCTGCAAATCATCCATACTAATAAGAGAGAAGTATGGTAATTGACCATTACTCTGCAGTGCCCACAGCCAATCAGAAAGAAATATGCAAATTAGTGGGACAAAGATGGCGACAGCCATGGAGCCAGCTGGAGTGGGCAGGAGACTGCTGAAGGAGGGGCCTATGGTGCTGACCATGGAGCTGGCCTGGGTGTGCAGGAGGCTTAGGTCACCCAGGCTGGTCCCTTAGGGAGGGGCCTACAAATGGCCCTCAACCCCTCACCCAGGCTAGCCACCTCACCCAGGCTGGCCATACCGCCCCAGCAGGGACCCTCACCCCATGGGGGTGTGGCTGGCTTGCAAACTGCCCCAGTCCCTCTCCCAGGCCTGCACTGTCCCCAGTGAGGACCCCCACCCCAATAGGGGCATGGCCGGCCTGAAAACCACCACAGGCCTCTCACCCAGGCTGCCCTGCCTCCCAAGGGAACCCCCACCCTGATCTGGGACATCCTTCAGGGCAAACCAGCTGGCCCACACCCATGCACCAGGCTTCTATCTATACTAATAAAAGGGTAATATGCTAATTAGACTGGGAGACCTTCCAGGAGACCTTCTGGATGTTCTTCTGGACAAAGCCATGGTGGCAGGGCCGATGTAGAGACAGTTAGGGGCCAAGAGGGGAGGGCACTTGTGAGTGATCAGGCTAGGATGGGATAGAAGTAAGGGACAATCAGGCCAGCGCGGGGCAGGGGGGAGAGTTGGGGGTGAGCACGCCAGCAGGAGGGGCCAGTTTGGGGTGGGCAGGCTGTCAGTGGGGGTCAGTTGGGGGCAAGCATGCCAGCAGGGGGGGGGCAGCTGGGGGCAAGAACGCTGGAAGGGGATGCAGTTGGGGATGATCAGACTGGCAGGGGAGGGCAGTTGTGGGTGAGCAGGCCAGCCGGCAGGCAAACAAGTGAGTGGTTAGGAGTCAGCAGTCCCGGATTGCAAGAGGGATGCCCAACTGCCAGTTTAGGAGTGTGGGATTGGGCCTAAACACACAACCTAGGTACATGCCCTTGACCCAAATCAAATCTGCTATCCTTTGGTACACTGACAGACGCTCTAACCACTGAACACACTGGCCAGGGCCAGAGACATTTTTATTTCATTAATAGCGACAACTGAAAATTGAACATTAGACATCCTTATATTTAGAAAAAGCTTTGCCCGTTTCTGCGCTTTGGGTTTCAGCTGCTATCGAAATTGGGTGGCGAGGCCACCATGTGATGTGTAGTTTGTGCACTGCACAAAAGAATCTGGCAAGGGAGGCGAGTGAGGCCAAATACAGCCTGTGATCTGCTTCAAACTGTGAGCCCTACTGAAGGGCTGTGTGCACAGAGATGGTCCTTTTCTCTAATTAACCCACTCAGATGGGGGACATTTTCATATGTCACCCAAAGGCCAGGTCATTTGCTCATTTTACTCTCTTCTCTCTGCTCTTTCTATCTAAGGAGCAATAAAAGAAATTCCTCTATAAATCCATATTCCTTTATCCTACAGCCCTGGCACTATACATTTGGTTTTTGGAGTCAGAAATTTTCAGGATGTAGAAAGGTACACATATCTTGGATTATGTAACCACTTCAGCAGGGACTGGGAAAGCACTCTGTAATTAAACACATTAATATTTTCCTGGCAAAACTCATGAATTTTCACACTAAGTGGGATGAATAGAGACTTTAAATAGTTGAGTCTTGTCACCCAGTGAGTGCAAGTCAGGTCAGGTTTTGTTGCCATTGAGTTTTGAAAAAACTTTCAAATTCTTTTGGATTTGAGAATAAGGGATTCTGGGCCTGTATTTCCTTATGCAGAGCCATTGGGGTATCTCCAGTTTCTGTGCACAAACGCAGTTCAGGGTATTCTGCCCATTCAAAACCTTGCTTTAGATTTTAAAATGAACTCCTGCTTCAGTCTGATTGGCTAGATTAGATTTTCAGATTGGTGGGCCCCAAACTTTGCTGCTCATTAGAATCACCTGAGGAGCTTAAAAAAAATAGTGCCCAGGTTGCACCCCAGACCAATGAAATCAGAATGTCAGGGGAGGGGAGTGTGTGTGTGTGTGTGTGTGTGTGTGTGTGTGTGTGTGTGTGTGTGTCTGTGTGTGTGTGTGTGTGTGTGTGTGTGAGAGAGAGAGAGAGAGAGAGAGAGAGAGAGAGAGAGAGAGAGAGAGAGAGCCACTCTTAAACAACTAGGTGACTCCAATGTGAAACAAAGTCTGGGAACCTCTGTTTTTGGTGAAAAGGGGAAATCACTTGGAAGGATGTTGGGGTAAGTGTCCCAATCACAGGGAGGGGGCTAAGCTGAGCCTGGAACAAGAAACTCGAAAACCCCTCTTATATCTGCCCTGCAGTCTGGAGGTGAATGAGGAGGTGGGTTTTGCCATCACCAGCCTGCTGTCCTGGGGCAGAGTGCCTGGGCTCTGTGGTGAGACAGTGGGTCACCCTAACAACTTTGGCCTGGAACAGTCTAAAGTAAGATGGATGGCCAAGTGGGAACCAGCCAGGAGGATCTGCTCTTCTAATTACCCTGCAATGGCTCTTCGAAGCCCCAAAGCACCTTACCTCGTCCCTAGCTCAGGGTGTCTTATATGCTCATATTCCTTTGCTGTCTCTGAACCTTTCTAGCATGTGGGGTCTCCGACCCTCTCATGTATGTGGGGTTCCCATACACATATATGTATTACATTTGGTTATTTTCTCTTGCTGTCATATGTCTCGTGTTCATTTGATTATCAGTCCAGCCAAAAGGATCTTGAGGGTAGAGGAAAACTTGTTTCTTCCCCATCTTACTCATCCCATTTGGTCTGATTTTGGCTCCTAGGTCTCCATTTGGCTGGCATCCCAGAAGCCCCCTTAAAGGTTAGAAAGCAGGCAGTTTACAAATAGTCAACGTTATCCAGGTTGCTGAGTGTCAGATCAGCAGCTTGAGGAAACCTCAAGCTATGTAGTGCAAGGAGAAGCAAGGGAAGAGAGGTGTGACATATTTTTACAATTGTTCATCAAATATTCACTTTGCTCTCCCGAATCCCCACTGTTGATGCTGGCCTTGACTGTGTGACTTTCTTTGGTCAGAAGAATGTTAGCAGATATAAATGAACAGAGACCTTAAATATGCTTGTGTTATTGGGACCCCAAGGGCTAGATATCTGCCACCTCTTCAGCCTGGGGTCTGGAAAGAAGAGAAGCTCGGAGCAGACCTGAGCCCAACCCATAGCTCAGAGGCAGAAAGTGAACCACCCCAGACAACCCGAGTGAGAAAAGTTATGTGTGAGTGGTTGTTGCCCATGAGTTTTGGGGTACTTTGTTATGTGGCATCATCATGGCAATAGCTGATTAATACTGAGAGAAATTAGGGGAGCATTGAAAGGTCATTGGAAGTCTCTGCTTTTCAATCTGGACTTAGGGCCAGTTTCAGAGTAGAAGTAGCCTCAAGCTGGCAGGTAAAAGCAGGCAAGCCACACTGAGTTGCTAAGATGTAAGTTAGCCCTTGAAGGAGATGGGAGGAGTAGAGAAGAGAATTAATTAAGACAATTTTACACTCAGAACTTGTTTTAAGTGGACATGAATCCGGGTAAGCAACCTGGCAGCTCCTTGTCATGAGTATCTTGTCCCAAACTATAGGGAGCAGACAAGCTAGACCAGAAATCAATCAAAAGCAGTCACTTCTCAGATATGTTCCCCCGTGAGCAGCCCTCAGTGTTTCTGTTGTTGTTTTGGAGTGCCAGAGAATGACCTCAAGTGTGCTTGTGCTTTTTATGTTTGTCTTTATAGAAAAGCAAGTATGACCTTGGCCTCTGGTACAAGAACAATAAATAAAAAAAGATTTACATCAAACAGAACCTCATAAGCACTTCAATCCAGTTTTCTTTTTCTTAAAGGAACTTGTCTTAGTCCAGACTATTGAAAAAGAAGTTCACTATTGTTTAATTCAGCATTAAAATACTGAATAAGCAAATGCAATTTTTCCTAATTAAATTCTATAGTATACAGTGTAATGAAAGCTAATTGGGATGACACAAGATGTAAGTATTAAGAATAAAAGGATTATGATGAAACAAGTCAGAGAAATGTTGGGTTAAACAACATTTAACAGCTTTCTTTACTGCATGACTTCTCAGAGCCTTTCTAAGCCAGTGGACATTTGAGTCTCTAAGATGAAAATCTTTTTCAAATTAAATTGAACATAAAGCCCCTCCCCTAATTGCTCTTGGGAGTAGTGTGGAAAACACTATAGGAGATGCTATATTAGATGTCGGGGCTTGTTGTAATCTTTTCGTGTCTTTCAAAGCTTACCCCGGGAGGGTGGTACCCTCTGGAATGGGGATCCTGGTCAGTCTCCGCCTAAATGGTTTCCTACCCCTGTGGTCATCCCTTGATTAAGGGCCATGTCTTTCCTGGGACTACTCTTTAGACTGTATGGAACGAATCTGGCAAGCTTGTTAATGTCTCGATATTTATAAACTAGAGGCCCAGTGCATGAGTTCATGCACAGGTGGGGTCGAGCCAGTCTGCCTGATTTGGGCCGATGGGGTGGGGTCAGCTTGGGGGAGGGGATGCAGGAGGTTGGCTAGGCAGGGTGGAGGGGATGATGGGAGTGGGGCCACCAGCAGTTGACTAGCCAGTCTCACCCTTGATCAGAGTGGGCGGGCAATCAGGGGCAGGGCCAGCCTGGGGGAGGGGTCACTGTTGGTTGGCCGGCCTGCCTTGCCCCTGATGGGGGGGAGTGATAGGGAGTGCTGGCTGAGGGGAGGGGCCATGGGTGATTGGCCAGCCAGTCCTGTCCCCCAATTGGAGTGGGGGTGATCAGGGGCGGGGCTGGCTGGAGGAAGGGGCCACAGGCAATTGGCCAGTGATCCTGCCCCTGTTTGAACTCCCAGTTGAGGGGACAATGTGCATATTAGCCTTTTATTATGTAGGATATGTAATGTAAATATTTCACCACTGCTGCTGTCCTCTGTACAATGCAGGCTTCCTTGTGAAGGTATTTGCACTGACAGACCTCAAATCCACTGGCACCCCCACATCTGTCGCTGTCTTGCTCCTGGAATTTAATTGGCAAGAGCGACTCATGGGACCTAATTTGTTAGCATTCTAGGAGGGACTCTTTCTTCAAGAGCTCATGTTCCTAATGTCTGATTTTGCCCTGTGATTGACAGGAGGGGCTTTTAATCTGTAGCCCCTCACATAGGGCTTGCCATGCCTCCATATCTCATCCCAGTGGTGTGTAGGGATTCTGGTTGGTCCTTGATACACGGCATGAGAGGCTGGTGGCTTTCAGTCTAGGTCCCTCACGCCAATGTTTCTTTCATCACCAGGTCTTTCTTCTGTTCTAAAGAGAGGAAGGCTTGCTGGGCTGAGACAGAGGGCTTATTGGTGGGGAAGATAAGAGAAAAATCGCAAAAGATGAATCCACCTCCTCACAAATTGGGTATTTCTCAACGTAAAAGAAATACCTTTTTTTTTTTTTTTTTGGTTTCCACATCTTTTATCCATAGTCATGTGGCGTTAGGCTTGATCATTCCAGTTACTTAGCACTTTTTAGTGCATGCCAGGGCCAAGGAGCTCAGACATGAGAATTTCAAGTAGCTTTGTGATAAAATAATTAAAAGAGAGCATTAGCCTAAAAAGGAGAGCACTCTGAAGAGTATGATGATGCGAGTTGATGATCTTTTACTAAGGGGTAGAGTTTTCCATGTTTTGGGACCATAATATCAGAAGTAGATTTGTGCTGATGCAAATTAACCTTTAGACTGCATTTTGCATTTAGTGTTCTTTGCTTTAAAATTGCAGGTAGCCCTGGCCAGTGTAGCTCAGTTGGTTGGATCGTCGTTTTGTACACCCAGAGGTGGCAGGTTTCCTGGTGAGGGCACTTATCCAGGTTGTTGGTTTGATCTCTGGTTGGGGCACAAGCAGGAGGCTTGCGATGTGATGTTTCTGTCTGTCTGTCTGTCTGTCTCTCTCTCTTTCTCGCCCTTCCTCTCTCTAAAGAGCAATAGAATTTTAAAAATTGCAGGTAATTGTGTGGAATTGGGCATTTTGTGCTTTGTTTTTATTAAGAACTCCCTGTAAGAGTGCATTATTACAAGGGATTTACATTGGAATTATAGGAAACTACCATGCATGCCTACAAACAACTTTCTTTCCTCTGATAATATTTCTTTAGATAAATGGGTTTCCTCACAGAAGCTTTGGCTCTTTTAATCTCTGCAAGAGAGCCATTCTCTACTTGTCATTGGGTTTAATTGTAGCAGGTAGCTTCCCTACCACAATTCTGAATGGCCAATGAACTTAACTTTGATTTGCATTGTCCTCATTTTCCCATTTATTAGCAGGCTTATTGGCTCTGCCAGAGTCATGTAATTATCTTTGTGTCTGCCAGATTTGGGCATATGGTGTATTATTTTGGGAAGGCAGATAATGCTCCCATTTGGCGTGGCATCCAGGCAGTCTGAACCCGCCTTAGAAAAGGTTCCTGTATAAATTAATTTCCCCTCTCAGCTGTGTAATGACAGTATATTAATTTTTTACACTTTGAGGCATGCAGACTTAACCTGGAAAGGATTTTATAATGGTCTTCCATGGTACTATTGGCTTGGCAATTTGAATATCTTAGCCTAAAGATTGTATTTTTAAGAAAGTAAGCTGACACTCTGGTGTGCCTCTCAGATAAAAGTCACCCAATCAACAGTGTTGGACCTAAAGAGAAATAAGAGAATTGTTGGGCACTTTCCACCCCTTTCAGAACATCGGATTCTGTGTTTGAGAAGGGGAGGCCTTCCAGGAGAGGTAAAGATGTCAACCCATTGGTTAGTGACTCCTGCTGGTTCTCACCTGTGGAGTCTAATTGGTGTCCTGCTGCTAAATCACTAGCTAGCACTTTGGAAACTCAGAAATATGTCTAAAAGATACCTTAATTAGCCTGGGAAAAAAAAAGGTCATAGACAATATTTTTAAGTAAAATAATGGATTTTTTCTTATTCTTTGTCCATTGAAGTGCTATGCTAAAAGAAGATAAATACCTCTAAAGGTAGCTGTACAGCTAAAAGGCACAACTGGTGCCAGAATCCTCTTCATTCTGAATTTTGTGCTTCCCCCCCAAAACATCATGTAGGTTACCCTGTTTTGGGGGATTTGTTCACAAATCACCATTCAGTGAATCTTAAGGATGTTTTGATCTGGTTCAGCTAATTTTAAGATCAGGTAGACGTGTATTATAGGAGCAATGTCATAGTAATCTAAATATCCGACCAGCACTCCTCAAAAAAAAGGAATGTTTGATGTTGTAGAACAGTCACTGTTAGAAGGGGACTAAAGAAACATAACTAAGTGTAGTGTGATAACCTAGATGGAATGCTTCCCCATCTGGATTTGACTGTTTTTCTTAGGTTTGACTGGGGTTATATTATTTGGGGGGAAGAAAGACCACAGAGATAAACTGCCCTTCTCATAATATTATTTAAAAAGTAAATATTGTCAAGATGACTTATCACTGATGATGTCAACCTGGACCACCTGGCCAAGGCAGTGCTTACCAGGTTTCTCTTTTGTGAAGTAATTTCTTTTCTCCTTTTCACATGCTCTACTCATGTGCAGCAAGCCACTAAATGCAGCCCACATTCAGCGAGTGGGGAATTAAGTTATTTTTTTTTTAGATCCTCACCTGAGGATATTTTTCCATTGATTTTTAGAGAGAGTGGAAGAGAGAGGGAAAAACAAAGAGAAATATCGATGTGAGAGAAATACATGGATTGGTTGCCTCCTGCATGAGCTCTGACCAGGGTCTAGGCCAGGGAGGAGCCTGCAACCGAGGTACATGGCCTTGGCCAGAATTGAACCCAGGACGATTTAGTCTGCAGGCCAACGGTCTATCCATGAAGCCAAACTGGCTAGGGCTAACTCTACTTTCTGAAGAGAAGAGTATATACCCCAAAATAGTTGGAATTCTTCTGTATGGAAGATTGCCTTTTATCCCCCATTTGTATTTTGGTTCAATAACTTATATCAGTATGGTCTCATGGATTTTTTTTTTTACACTTTGGATTTTAATCCAATATTGCATTATTTTGTTTCTTAAATTCTTTCAGCTTTGGCCATTGGGAACTCCTGTGTCCCTTTGCCATGTCCTCATTATTATTATTTTTTGGAGCATTGTCTTACTTTCTGGTACTACAAGATGCTTCAGGATCATCTTGTATATTTCTTGCCCCAGTCTTAAAATAAACTATTTCTCCAAGAAGCGCTGGTTTCTTTTATTGGAAAATGGTCTCAGAAACAAGATCTTTGCACTGGGTGACTTGATGGTGCTTTTAATAGAACCTCAGCTAGGGAACGAGTTGATTACCTATGGAATTAATTAATAGTATCATGGGGCTGTTCTAAGATTTGACAAAATAAAAACAACAACTTTAGAACACACAAGGCAGGGCTTCCCTTTGAAAGTAAGTTTTGGGAAATAAGGATGGAGAGTTCTGTATAAGAGGAAGAGTCCTTTATTAAAGCTATATATATATATTAATTTAAAGATTGATGTCACTATATTTTTAATGTTCTAGTTCTCAAAATCTTGATTGCAATTGCCATGATGGCCCCTCTCATTCTGCTCTCTATACCAGCGGGCATTGTTATTTTGGAACTGAAGGGAATTACAGAAGGATTAGTTTGGGACTGACTAAAGGCTAACATGATTACAGACTTACATGGCCTCTCCTGCAGATGTTTTCCCCACAACAAACTCTCATCATTCAAAGTTGTACTTCTCATACAGATGGAGTCTAAGGTGAGCTGGAACAACAATTTAGTTTTTAAAAAAAACTAAATACAGACGTGTGCAAGATTTAAATGAATTTTAAAGATAAATATTGAAGCTTCAAATATTTTTTTTTTCAAAATTGCCAAACAATTAAAAAGGGCTATGGCTCCATATAATGGTCAATTCAGCAGTAAAAAGAACTAAATACTGCTAAAGGCTACAGTATGGATAAACCTTAAAAAGATTACACTCAGTGAAAAATGTCAGATGAAAAGGACCACATAGTGTATCATTCCAATTATACAAAGTGTCCAGAGAAGGCAATGTCCATAGAGAGGGCTGGTGGTGGGCATGGGGATTAGCTGTGAACAGGCATGAGAAATCCTATTGTGGTGATGGAAATGTTTCTAAATCTGGATTATGGTAATGGTTGTAGAAGTCAGTGAATTTCTTAAAAATTATTGAAGTGTAAGTTTAACATTTGAATCTTCTGGTATAAAAATTACACCTCAGCAATGTTGTTTACAAAAAAAATAGGTAAAGAAGAGAGAGATAAAAGGCAATGGCTCCCAGGACTTCTGGATATGTGTGCTCAGCTGTTGGGGTGCTCAGTGGAAAAGTTTTAAGAGCGTAGCTATGAGGTAGCTTGGGGGAGTCTAGTCCTGCAACCGGAAAGAACCTAACTAAGCAATATGTGTTTTTCTTACTGCAGAAAAAGAGCATATTTTATTTAAAATAATTCTGGGTTCTACACAATAGATTTTGATATCCATTTCCAGTGCATTCTCATGAAGGCACCAGTGATAAATAAATCAGAGAAGACTAAGAGAATTATCTGTCTTTTGAAAGGGGCTAGAGCAGTGCTTTGGAAACTTTAATATGCACAGAATCACTTGGTGATCTTGTTGAAATGCAGACTCTGATTAAGAAGGTCTGGGGGATGAGGGTGCTACCTGAGATTCGGCATTTTAACAGGCCCCAGAGTGATACTCATGCTGTTGTTCTTGGTCCATGAAACACACTTTGAGTAGCAAGGGACTAGAGCATAGTGGTTAAGGGTTAAGAATTTGCAAACAAATGGTGATGGATTCCAATCTGGACTCTGTTACACACCTGCAGTGTGATTTGTGCAAATTGATTGAGGTTGCAATGCCTTAGTTTCATCATGTGCAAAGTGGGACTTAATAATGGTACTAGCTCACAGGGCTGTTTGAGGGTTAAATACATATACATCCCTTAGGAATAGCCCTGGTACCACAGTGCATGCTCAGGATAGTTGTCAACATTGCTCAGTATTCCGATGCTGATCACAGTCCTCTTCTCTTTGTTCCTTTTGATATTCTGCTTGCTGGGGACCCTTTGCTCTGTCTTCACTCAGTGTTGGATTATTTTATTTCTTCTTTCTTTCTCTTTTCTCTTTATGATCAAGGCGTTTATTCATTAAAATTCACAGAAAATTGTTAGTCTGTTTACATGCTTTTCAAAGGTTTCCTCTAAGTTCCCACTCTTTGCTTAAGAGGTTTGCTTTCCTTGCGCATTGTCTTGAAAATTGCCTGGTCCTAAAACGTTCCCTCCCCAGAAATGGCTTTTTTTCGGGGTGGAGCTCAGGCTTCCAGCCTCTTAGTCCTGTCTGTGTTTTCTGAGCTTTGGCGTAGTGAGGAGTTTTTCAGCTGTTCCCCTCTTTTTTTTTTGAAGAATGATTTCCTGGTCAGGGTTGGAGCTGAAAATGGAATTTTCCCTTTGTTGAGTAGCAAAATCCTGGAAGCCAAGACGATTCCTGTAAAACAACATTAAACATCTTCCAGCTCCGCCCCACTACCCCACCTGTAAGAGTTCAAAGGCTATCCCTGTTTAATACTTACATTTTAATATTGTCTCGCAGGGAAATGCATTTGAATAGAGAGGCTAATGCTTTTGTCTTGACTGAATTGTTCTACCAAGATGTCTCTAGTTTCACATAAAGAGTTGATTATTGCTCTAGCCAATTTGGCTCAGTGGATAGAGCATCAGCCCGGGGACTAACAGGTCCTGGGTTTGATTCTGGTCAAGGGCATGTGTCTCTCTTACATTGTTGTTTCTCTCTCACTCTGTCTCCTCCTCCTCCCTTCCACTTTCCCTAAAAATCAACGGAAAAATATTCTCAGGTGAGGATTAACAATAAGAACAAATAAAGAGTTGGTTATTAAATACTTTTGCTTTCTATAACATATTTAGGTGGACTATATTGTGTTAACTCTATGGGGTGTGTGTGTTTTATTCAAAAATACCCACGAGGAGCTAGACCACCCCGAGAAACAAAAGCCAGCTTACTCTGCTCCACACTGGTGGCCAGAACGTGAGGAAATCCAGCTCAGAAAGCCAAATCCTGGGCTGTGCGACGGAAATCCCTGTAGTGTTATTTTAAATTCCAGAATGATTAACCCGTGGTTTAGTAAAAGTACTGCTAGGGGATATTTTTCAAAAATCCATTTCACAGAGACATCATTAATATATCATTAAATGCACGCATTCTATGTGTACAATTCATGAACCTTGACAAATGTGTGCACTCATGCTATCCCGGACACTATAGTCAAGATACAAAGCATTTTTTCACTGCTGGGGATCCTTAACCCTGGTAAATTCCTCTGGTGGGGGAAGGCCGAGCCCCACCCCTGTGGGTAGGAATTGGACTGTTCTCAAAGGGGCGAGGGGAGTCGTTCTGAAGGACTAATGGGGATGGTTTCATCACTCGGAAGAGGGGAGGATGGTAGTGGACCACAGGAGAAGGGAATGAGCTAGGAAGTAAAGATTTCCATGAGAAGGTTCCAAGTGAAGGCTTTCCTTTTTTTTTTTTTTGTTTTACATTAAGTATATTAAGTAGCTGATGTTACATGTTGCCAACTCTTTTACAAAGGCACAGGCTCTATATTAATGGTGTTGACAGGTGTCCAGAGGCAGGCAGCAACAGGAAATGTCACTAACTGTGCATCGCGTCTTGGCTGAGGCCAGCAAGGCAGAGCTATTCAGGACTAACAAGAGCGTTGGAGGCCCTGGAATGACCAGGCACAAACAATGATGGCTCAGGATGCAGCTGAGGGTGGTGGAGAGACTGACGCAGAAGCAGATTTGAGATGAGTTCGGCAGAGGTAACCCTTGCAACGATGTTGTCAGATTAAGCAAATAAAAACACGGGATGTCTAGTTAAATTTGAATTTCAGATAAACAAGGCATAATTTTTAATAAGTGTGTGCCACGCAATGTTTGGAAAATGCATATTCTGTAAAACTTTGTTGTTTATCGAAAATTCAAATTTAACTGAGGATCTGTGTTTTATCTAACAGTCCTACCTTAAAAGAAAGACCAACAACTGGGGTGTGATGCGAGTCATTTAATCAAAGTGATTACAAGTGAAATAGGACAAATAAGAACCTATAATTTGGGGAGGTTTGATTAAAGAATGGTGTGTGTGTGTGTGTGTGTGTGTGTGTATGTATGTGTGTGTATATATATATATATATATATATATATATATCCACACACACATATATATTGACTTGAATATAAAATGAACTTGATATTTATTTGATCTGAATCTGTTTTCTAGGAAACTATGTTTTTGCTTTTTCGTTTCAAACTGGTTTAATCTCTAAAAGTCAGTTTGAGTGGGTTATGGTTTCCTTGGAGACTCTCTTGATCTGGGCACCATCTCAAACAAGAATGTTTTGTACCTGTAAGCATTTGTTGATAGAGAGTGGATCATAGATGACAGTGATCTTTCTTATTCCCTCCTCAGATAAAATACATTCTATGAAAGTTTTAAAGGTATAAAGAAATTCAAGTCATGCTAAAACACTTATTACAAAAAATGGCTCTTTTTTATTTTATTTTTTAAAATATATTTTATTGATTTTTTACAGAGCAAAAGGGAGAGGGATAGAAAGTCAGAAACATTGATGAGAGAGAGACATCGATCAGCTGCTTCTTGCATGCCCCCTACTGGGGATGTGCCCGCAGCCAAGGTACATGCCCTTGACTGGAATCGAACCCGGGACCCTTCAGTCCGCAGTCCGACGCTCTATCCACTGAGCCAAACCAGTCTCGGCAAAAAATGGCTCTTTTTTAAAACAATTTTTTATTTCCCATCTCTAATCCCTGGAATTGACTACTTTCAATTATTTGTATAAACTATTTCTGATATTTACTTCAACATGTCAAATGATATCCTTATGTTGTTATCTGTTAACATTATTTTTGATTTCTTGCTAGGCTGTTGAAAATTTTGCTCTCTTATATGCTTCTCAACAATTCTCTTTCCACTTCTCTCTGCCATCTACTCAATTTATTGCAGGTTTTGGTTCAAACAAGAGTTAATGTTTATGTCATTTCAATTTATAAATGCAATTCACTGTTCAATTGGTGGTTTATAATTACTCTGTTTTCAGTCCCATCTAAAGTTTCATTGTGGTTGCATTTTTATACACTTTCTGTTTTTCTTGGAGATAATAGTTGCCTCTGTTTTTTTGAATTAAAATTTTTATTGAGGTATACTTGACATGTGACATATTAGTTTAAAGTGTACAACATAACTTGAAACTAATTTGCAAAATTCTCATAACTAGAATAAGTCTAGTTAACAGCTGTCACTATACATAGCCACACATTTTTTTTTCTTGTGATGAGAACTTTTAACATTTACTCCCTTAGCAACTTTCAAATATGCATTACATTATTATTGGCTATGGTCACAATGCTGCATATTTTACACCCATGACTTATTTATTTTACAACTAGAAGTTGATACCTTTTGACCTCCTTCTCCCATTTAACCTTATTCTCTGCCTCTAGGAGTGCAGTGCCTCTGTTTATACTTTTGATTAGCTTTCTATATGCTTCTATTTTTTCCAAATCATCAAACACACTGAATAATCTATCTGTTCTATTTTCTTTCCCCCTTTCACTCTGGAGATCTCTCTACAGTCTTCTTTCTATTCCATCTGAAATGGTTGACCTCTAGACCTTCAGCTGCTATCATTGTGAATCTTCCTGTCACAATCTGCTTGTGAAATCCCTTCACCTTTTTCTTCCATTGACCTTTCTAGAGCCCACAGCCTCCTCTTTCTTTTATTAAAGCATATAATTTTGTAGCCACTCATCAAAAAGATGCATGTGGAGGGTTTTTTATTTCAACATTTTCACATTTGCAAATGTCTGTTTCTTCCTTGTGCTTGATTAACTTAGCATTGAATTTTAGATTAAGAATAATGACTCTTGGAATTTGGAGGTATCTACTGTTGCCGTCCTTTATCCTGATATTTGTATGTGACATTATTTTCCCTCTCTGAGAAAATTAGAGTCTTCATTTATTTCAGATGTTCTGCTTTTTCATGATGCTGTGACTGTGGGTGAGTCTCATTGTTATCCATTATATTTGTCAATTAAGGAACTATAGACTCAGGTCTTTGGTTATGGGCTACCTTCCTGTACTGTGATAATTTTACCGGTTCCTTTCCTCTGTTATTTCTTTCTGGAATTCATATATTGGCCTTCTTGGAATGATTATTTAATTTTGTTTTATTATCTTTCCCATTCACCATGTCTGAAAAATTGTTCTACTTTCTGGGTAAGTTCTATTATTTTACTTTCTAGGTAAGTTCCTTAAGTTTATCATCTAACTTTTCCCATCAAATTTTAAATTCACTTAAATTTTAACTGATAGTTCCTTATTGTGCTTTGATTGATACTTTTTGGTAGCATCTTTTTGTGATCTCATAAATGGAAACATCTTCTCTTAGCTTTCTAAGATATATGCTATAGATATTTCAAACTTTTCTTCTCTGTTTTCTCTATTTCCTTTAGATTCTACTTTTCTTTCTTTCTTTTGGTGTCTTTCATGCTGTGATCTTTGGCTTTCCATATATGATTGAGAGTAAAGCATTAGAAAGAAGATTGGAAGCTGTGCTTTGCGGGGAGGAGGCCTTCCCACTGGTGGTAATGAGGTAATGAGGGGGTATTTTTATTAGGGAACTTCATATATCTCAAAAAATTTTGATCTCTATATAGTTCAGCTTTCAGTCTGAACTGGAATGAAAAAATAGTAAGTTACCTGGCTATTGTCATTTTTGGGACTCGTAGAAGAAGAAAGAGGAACTTCTTACAGTTCATTATGTGGTTTATAATTACTCTGTTTTCAGTCCCATCTAAAGTTTCATTCCCCAGAAGGAACCAAGATGGCAGCATAAACACCTATCTTGCTGCCATACACAGCAATTTCGAAACTACAACTCAACAAAAGAACAAACATCATCCAGAATCACTGGAAAGCTGGCTGAGTGAAAATTCCACAAATAAAAGTGAAGATAGGACACTGTGACTCAGAGGAGCGGCAGAGGACAGCATTGAAGATATGCGTGGTGTCGGAGGTTTGGAGCCGTGCGCGTGCGCGAGCAGATAGGGCGGGCGGCTGCAAACCCAGCCAGTATTCTCGAATGGGGGAGACAAAGATGTCCCACTGCACTAATTCCCCAGCTTCGGGCGAAGTCTGGGGAACCCACAATCATATGGGGTAAAATTGGACCATGGGGAGGCACGCTGAAACTCGGGCGTTGCAAGGGTCTGCAAGCTTGTGGAGAGGGCTAGCTTGCGCAGAGTGCACATGAACTTGGGAACAGCACAGCTGCGTGACCACACAGAGAGGACTGGTGACTTATTCTCTCATTCGGGAAACCACCACACTGCATTGTTTTATGACCCTGGGTGAGGCATTGGGTTTGCAGACTCATTTGGGGAGAGGCTGAATCATCCGGCAGCAGGTGGAGCTTGGTGGCAGCTTTCTGTCAGAGGTGCTTGCAGCCATTGCCACCTGGCACAGAGTCCCAGGTGCTGCATAGGAGCTGATGCTGCCTGCTCGGCCCGGAGACTCCGCCCATCCAACCTGAGCATGGCTGAACCTCACAGCCAATTGGCCTGGAGGTCAAACCCTCCTAGTTCTGGCAACAATAAGCTAGCTTAACTGCAAGAAGACTGTGCAACCCATATCTACCTCAGGTAACTGGGGAGGCTGAGCCACTGTCCCTTAGAGGATATCTACCACACAAAGCTAATTGACCAACTCAGGAAAGCAGCCATTATGCAGAGACATGGAAAGAAATCAGATGTGAAAGAAATGGAGTGAAAAAACAACTGGACATAGAGTTCAAAACCACAGTTATAAGGCTTTTCAAGAGGCTCCTAGAAAAGGCCGAGACCTACAAGGAAATGAACAAGACCTACGAGGAAATAAAAAAGACCTACAAGGATATGAAAAAGGACCAACTAGAAATTAAGCATACAGTGACTGAAATAAGAAATTTATACAAAGACCTAAAAGTAGTCTAGAGGACTGCATGAACCAGGTTAAAGATTTGAAATACAAAGAGGTAAAATCCACTCAGCTGGAAAAGCAAGAAGCCAAAAGAATCCAAAAAATTGAAGATAGTGTAAGGGGCCTCTGGGACAACCTCAAGCATACCAATATCCGAATTATAGGGGTGCCAGAAAAAGAGAGAGCAAGATACTGAAAACCTATTTGAAGAAATAGTGACCGAAAATAGACTTAGGAGTCCAAGAAGCACACCGAACCCCAATATATAGGAACCCTAAGAGACCCACACCAAGGCACATCATAATTAAAATGCCAAGAGCAAAGACAAAGAGAGAATATTAAAAGCAGCAAGAGAAAAACAGTTCGTTACCTATAAGGGAGCACCCATACGATTGTCAGTGTATTTCTCAACAGAAACGATGCAGGCCAGATGGGAGTGGCAAGAAATATTCAAAGTTGATGAACAGCAAGAATCTACAACCAACATTACTCTACCCAGCAAAGCTATCATTCAGAATTGAAGGTCAGATAAAGTGCTTTGCAGCTAAGAAAAAGCTAAAGGAATTCATTACCACCAAACCAATATTATATGAAATGCTGAAAGATATTCTTTAAGAAGAGGAAGGAGAAAAAGGTAAAAATAAAAATTATGAACAACAAATACACATCTATCAACAAATGAATCTCAAAATCAAGTGAATTAAAAATCTAATGAACAGTTTAAACTGGTCAATATAACAGAATCATGGGCATAGAGAGGGAATGGACTGACAATTCTTGGGAGAAAAGGAGTGTGGGAGGTGCAACAAGAGACTAGACAAAAATCATACACCTATGGGAAAGGACAGTGAGGGGGGGAGGTGAGGGCGGAAGTTGGGATGGGTACCGGGTGATGGGGAATTATAGGGGGGAAAAAGGGGAACAATGTAATTAATAAACTGAACAATAAAGATTAAAATATTTTAAAAATATATAGAACAGCCAGTTAAATTAAATTTAAGATGAATAGCAAAAAAATAAAAAATAAAAAATAAAGTTTCATTCCTTTGCCTTCCCTTCTTCCACTCTATTTGTCCTTTTGGGTTAACACAACTTTTCATTTCTTTACTAGAATTTCAGCATGGTGTGGCCAGGAAGGGAGATGACCTTGGAGGATAATCTATCTTTATTTGAAGTTTGAGACAACTACTTCTCACGAACGATCTATCAGGCAAGTTCTTAATTTCCATCTAAATAGATTGTGTTGATTTTAAGGAGTGGAATATATTACTCTCCTTTTCAACCAGACTCTGAGCTCTTGCTCTCTCTATATTATTGAGTTTGACTAATAATTCTCATATTTCAGGTCATCCTTTGCTTGTTGTAAGCTCATTGTAATGGATAGAAAGAAGTAGGCCAACTTAGAAATGGCTCAAAATGTGGGTACTGGGAAGTGGGATGATGAAAGACATGTGAGCACGATTAAATGTTTAAAGTCGAATTGAGTGCTAAATAGAGATTCTTTGACATTGGGCACTGTAATCAAGTTCAAATAAAACTCTGCTGAAGTGAACCTGTGCCTTCATTATTAGGAAGTAGGATCGCATTTGAAGTACAATTGTCAAGCAGTGAAATAAATCCAAGAATCCATGAAGCTGCCACAAGTCTATTATCACCCATAATGGACCTGAATATAAAAAAGTTGATTGAAGTCTTTTGGACATCTGTGATTGCTAAATCTATTTATGATAGCTAATGACGTTCTTTGGTTGTTATTAAGAAATTTTCTAGTCCTCCCCAGAGGGAAGAGAGATTCTTTAAGAATGCCTTGATGTGTAATTAGGTGGGAATGCAGTTATATTTCACTTTGAAAGTTCTGAGGATAATCCCCTAGCTTGCCAACTGACCTTATTATAAAGCTATTATACTTATGGAAATTGGTGAAGCTTTCATGATCTCATAAGAGTATGGAGAAAGCAGCAAGTGGGAAAATATTCCATTAGACTGGTGCAGCAATTTTGGAATGCCTGATTAGGTGAAAAAAATTTATTGAGAGCCTTTTATATGCTAGGCATTGTGTTAGAATTTTAAGTGCATTATCACAATTTAAATCTTTGGAATAACTTCATAAGGTAAGTACTATGATTGTATACATTCTATAGTTGAGAAGACTAAGATCATATAGGGAGTATTTGGTAGAACTTTATTTTGAAATTAGGTATATTTAAGTTAGGCTGTGTAGTGGATAATATAGGTATTCTGCCCAGTCCTCTAGGGTCTGATTTTACTGGTGTGTGTGTGTGTGTGTGTGTGTGTGTGTGTATGCTTCAGTGTGCTTTTGCTTCCAATAGTTATCAACTGCAGCTCTTTTTCCAGAGGACTGCACTTAGGATACTGGAACCCACTTTTCCTGGCTGGTTCTCCTCAGTCTGACTTGGGACAACCACACTATACATATATTTGGAAATTCAAACTTTTAACCTTGGTCTTTTAGGACCCATACCAGTGGTTGGCAAAGAGACAAATATCAACAGTACAATGAATGAAATTTCTTTTGAGAGCTGAAAACCGACTTCTGCGCATGGGCCATGAAGTTTCAATATCACTGTACATGCGCACCTGCACCTGGTATTTTGTGGAAGAGCCGCACTTAAGGGGCCAAAGAGCTGCATGTGGCTTGCAAGCCGCAGTTTGTCGACCACTGGCCCCCATGATCTAAAGTCAACTGACTGTTCCAACTTCATCTGCTGTCATAGCCCTCTTTCGTTTTCCATGCACTTGGCCTTCTTTCTGTTCCTTGAATGCCCTAAGGTTTTTATGGCCCCAGGGTATCTATACTTATTACTCCCTTTCTCATTATTTAGGTCTCACTTAAAATGACACTACCCTAGAAAAATTTCACCTGACCACTCTATTTAAAGGAACCTCCAACTCTCATTTAATTAAGAACAAAATTACTTTATCCTGTCTTATTTTCTTTCCAACATGTATTACCACATGACGTTACCTCATTCATCTGTTCATTTCCTTGCTCATTGCCTCTATTTCTCCGTTGGAATGTTAACTCCATTAAGAGGGATCATGACTGTGTTGTCCATAGTCATAATCCTGGTGTCGTGGTTAGTTCCTGTCTCACATTATGCTCAACCAATAGGTGCAGAGCAGGGGATATGCTGCTTCCATTGAAAAGGCAAAGGAAACTCTTTTTCCTTCTATGTCTTTTTCACTTTCTCCTCTCCATTATGTTGTTTGTCAAGAATATCAGTTTGCCGAAACCGGTTTGGCTCAGTGGATAGAGTGTCGGACTGCGGACTGAAGGGTCCCGGGTTCGATTCCGGTCAAGGGCATGCACCTTGGCTGCGGGCACATCCCCAGTAGGGGGCGTGCAAGAGTCAGCTGACCGATGTTTCTCTCTCATCGATGTTTCTGACTTTCTATCCCTCTCCCTTTTGCTCTGTAAAAAATCAATAAAATATATTAAAAAAAAAAGAATATCAGTTTAGCCCAGCCTGTGTCCCTGAGTGGTTGAGCATCGACCTATGAACTGGGAGGTCATGGTTCGATTCCCGGTCAGGGCATGTGCTGCGGTTGCAGGCTCAATAGGCAGTAGGATGTTTCTCTCTCATCCTTGATGTTTCTATCTATCTATCTTCCTCTCTAAAATAAATAAAAATATTTTAAAGAAATAGAATATCAGTTTAATGTGGGGGGGAATAGAAATCTATGATTTATCTATCTATCTGAAGCACTTTAATCAAGTTCAAAGAGTAACAAGGAATAACAAGGACCAGGATATAGACAACCCAGATGGACATCGGGTGCATTGATGATATCTGATTTGTGTCTGAAGCAAGTCCATGTTGCCCTTTCTGAAGCTTGGTTCTAGAATTTCCGACTAAAACTTTCCTGGGAACAAAGGGAACATCTTTTTTCTCTCCTTCCTCCAAAGATACTTTTCATTCACACCATCCCTTTGTAGAACTAGCTCCCATTCCCACATCCTCACCCTAGCCCTTAATCCTGCCCCTAGAGGGGTTTAATAGCATTTTCTTATTTTCAAGTATATATTTTGGTTAGAAAGTGACAAGCTTCCACTTGGACATTTGAACTGTCTACATATGGACCACTGGTTGATTTTTCTGGTTCATAGTTTATAGTTTTCGAGAGCATTTGTGACACTTACATTAGAAGTACCTCATCATGATACTCTATGTGGAAAGGTGAATAGTACCAACTACCAAACACCTGCTCCATTAGAGCATTTTCAAATGAGAAACCAGCAAACCCATACCAATTCCTGGCTGAATCTGTACAATTTTGTGTGCACATGTTTCTGGCATGTTATGACCATATCCAGGTACTTTCTGTTTATCGATGTCATTGTTTCACAGTCAATGTGTTTATGTCACAAGGTCCTTTCATCTGAAGAATTGGGGAGGGTTAGCTTGAAACCTACATAGTTACAGGACAAACAAGGTACAGGACAATCTAGAGAAGGGGCCATGTGACAAGGCCTTGCCTGCAATTAGAGAGGAAGGAAAGAGGAAGTGGAGTAATAAACACAGGTACTACAAACTCAGTTGTCAAGCCAACGATGGGACCACAAGGAAACAGAGCTTGTTGTTAAGCTAAGACTGGAACATGACATGAGAGGAAGGCAAGTGCCACTGATCCTCATCCAGATAAGGAAAACAACAATAAAGGTGAAAACAGGTTATTGAGGACTTTGGAAAATGGGTTACGCATGCTTCTTTTTATTTATTCATTCATCCAACCATGTGTTTACTTTTCAATAAGATATTTATTGAGCACTTTGTTTCAGCTAGATGAGGACCCTGATTTATGTGTTTATATTTGTAACTAGTTCACCTGTGTTCCCCAAAGGTACTGGCAGTTGAACTATTTTGCAATCTAAAAAGTTTCTCTAGGAGACAGCATCTTAGCCTTCTGACTTCCTTTTGCTGGTTTTTGATCTCCAGTTGGGGAGCTGAAGTGGTAGTTAGAGAAGAGGGGATGTGGTGTTTGTGGCGACAGTGTAGTGGGGTATGAATGGACTGGACATTGGACAAGGTGGTGGGAAAGGGGAAGTGTCTCTGTTGGTTAATTCTGGAAAGAACTCAGATAAGTCTATGGCATTAAAATTTCATGGGGGATTAAAAACAAAGTATCTAAAAAAGCTTCTTGGGTAGGTGATACTGAAAAATAGATTGAGAAAGCTGATCTAGCTTATCTCAATTGACATAGTTATGAAACATATCATGTCTATTTTTTTTTCTGTCCCTTTGTCCTTTTTTCGATGTCACCTCCTCAACACTTTTGCTACCGGGGCCAAGATGAATATATGCTGAGACATTTTAGGACAAGCCTATTTTAGAATTTTCTGTTCCTTTGCCCCCTTGTTTTAAAATTTTCTTTTAAAAACAATCCTCACCCGAAGATATATTTTTATTGATTTTTTTAGAGACACTGGCAGAGAGAGTCAGAGGGAGACTGAGACACACAGAGAGAGAGAGAGATGTGAGAGAAACATTCATTGATTGTCTCCCACATGTGCTCCCACAGGGGATCTATCCTGCAACCTGGGTATGTGCCCTGACTGGGAACTGAACCCGTAACCTTTTTGGTGTACGCCAACTGAGTCACCAGGCCAGGGCTTCAGGTATTTCCTTGATTTGTGACTTGGAAAATTAGGTTCAGTTTACACAGGGCCTTGATGGTCCCTTGATTTCTCCTGAATAGAAGTATTCCTAACATTTTCTTAATGTTCTTTTGTGGGGGTTGTAGAAAGAAGAGGCAGGGTCAGCTTATGGATGTGGAATTTCCAAAAGCTTATTTTGCCTTGAGGTATAATAAAGGAAGATGCACATTTAATCTTTCACTTACGAGACTGAGAATGTTTGGGCTTAGAGGGTACAGTAAATCAGATAGTTTTCCTGTCACTGATGCCTGGTTAATAGAGTGATTTTGAGTTGAGAGAGGAAATGCTGAATACCAGCTCTGTAAGTAAATAGAGGAGGCAGATGTCTGTGATGCACTCCTGGACAAAACATCTCCCCAACTAGAGAACATTGCCTCCTGAGGGATAAAGCATGTGAGGCTAATATAAATGAGCCCCTGTATCGCAAAACCATTAAACAAACCAATGAGAAGTAAGATCCTACCTCCAGGGTAATGTCCTGGAGGTGGGCCAGAGTTCTGATGGACAGAAGGGATGGCAGGGAGCACTATAAGACACTAACACCTAGCAAAGTGTGGGACCATGGCAGTGACCTTCTGCTTGTTCAGATGATGCTTTGATACTTGTGTTGACCTCCTTGGCATATAATCATTGCTCAGTAGATATTTATTAAATGACTGCACGTGTGAGGAAGTGCCTGTCACCCACCATAAAGATTCCCCGGGGAGAACAGCTAGATTGTGAGGATGTCCTGCCCTGGACACAAGGGTGGAGCAATAATGGGGTGGGGGATGGGCATCCTGTGCCCTTTTCTTTTTTTCCTCACTTTATTCACTGCTCCCAGTAAATAGACGTCTTTTCTTTTTTAACCTGAATGCTTAGTTTGAGCTGTCCTCCTGAGTGGTGACTTCATTAACTAAATGTAGGAGTCCTTCTGAAACAGCTCCTGTATTCTTTATCCTGTTATTCTACAAATTCTTGCTACTCACAGAGTGATCCGTAGACCGGTAGAATTAGCCTCGCCTGAGAGCTTGTTAGAAATGCAGACTCTTGTCTGGCTGGTGTAGTTCAGTGATTGAGTGTTGACCTATGAACCAGGAGGTCACGGTTCGATTCTTGATCAGGGTATATGCCCAGGTTGCAGGCTCAATCTCCAGTGTGGGGCAGGAAGGAGGCAGCCAATCATTGATTCTCTCTCATCATTGAGGTTTCTGTCTCTCTATCCCTCTACCTTCCTCTCTGAAATCAATAAAAATATATTGAAAAAAAGAAAAGAAATGCAGAATCTCACCCATTGAATCAGTATCTGTGTTTTATCAATATTTCCAGGTGTGATTCATGCAAATGAAAAATTGAGAGAAACTGCTGTAAATGATTATAATGACAATGACCTCTTATAAGTAGTAAGACTGTAAGAAAAAGGAAAAGGGGTATAAATAAGCAATTGTTCACATCTATGAGCCAGAAAAGAAAGTTTTGTGTGGAATAATGCCCAGAGACATCCACCTCTCCCATCTAGTGAACCAGTTAATGGCATCTCTTCCTTGGATGTGATGTTCATAATGCTGACTGCATCAGAAAGAGAGCGGACCATGTCTTTCTGATAATGATCTATAGTAAGAGAAGGAGTTAATCTCTCAAGTTCAAATTCACTGCTTTTGAAAAGGTTAAAGACAAATCTAAGAGGATCTTTTAAAAGAATAATTAAAGACTCCTTGATATTAAGAAATACATTTTACTTGGAAACCCTTTTATCATTAGAATACTTCCTTAACTGAATAGTTTATTGCTCACACAAGCATAAGAACTATTCATGTACCATGTCCTATTGTAGGATTGTATAAATGCTCACTGTGGATCCATGAAATGCTACATTTTACAGTGTGGTGCTTCTCAAACTTAAATATGCATCATATCAACTCTGCCTTCATGCTTGTCACCTCTTGGTCACAATTTGGCTACTAAGGGTCTAGGCATCACCATCACATTCAAAGGTAGAAGCAGTGTTCTAATCAATGCTAAGATAGCACATCTTTTTAAAAAATACATATTTTATTGATTTTTTTTATAGAGAGGAAGGAAGAGGGATAGAAAGTCAGAAACATCAATGAGAGAGAAACATAGATCCTACTGGGGATGTGCCTGCAACCAAGGTACATGCCCTTGACCGGAATCGAATCTGGGACCTTTCAATCCACAAGCCGACGCTCTATCCACTGAGCCAAACTGGTTTTGGCAAGAGAGCACATCTTATGTTGACCTTGCTTTTTCTCTTAAGATGGGAGCAAAATATCTCCCCCTATTCTTTCCTCTTTGTAGATGTTACTTTGTGGCTCACTAGCCACTACTAGCCACAAGGGAAGCTGACAAATTGGGTTTCCGGTTTTTCATAGCCGCTATTAAGAGAGAACAAGGAATAAGCAATTTGGGAGAAATGGCTATTGGGTAAGTTGACCAGTTGTGCCTGTCACACTGAGAAAGAGGGTTTTGTGGCATGAACATGAGGAGGGTTAATAAAACCCTCTTTATTAACAATTTGAAAAAAGACATACAAGTCATGACATCTGGTGAGGACAGTTCATATCTTGGCTGACCAAAGTTAATTTCAAGAATTATATTTTTTCTCAAACATAATATCTTTACATATAGATGAAACACAAATTCCCTGAGCACAGAGGCATACCTACCTTGGCATCAATTATGTGAAAAAGCCATTGATACTTAAATGAATCACTAATTCCAATATGAGCAACTGAGAGTATCTGACTGAATTCACAGAAATAGAAACACAAAAATTGCGAGTAACTTAACTACAGATAGTCTTAGTCTTTTTTTGCATGTGGTTTTATCTCATTCTCTTATTCATTCATTCACCCATGCATAGATCTTCATCGAGTATATCCTACATGCAGGACACAGTGGTACAGGCACTGGAGAAACACCAATGCAAAAGTTAGAAAACAACCAAGTAGTAGAGTAATCAGAAAGCGTGATAAGTCCTACAAAAATAAAAAGTTATGGGAACTGTGAAGCTGCACAAGGGCAGGTTTGGATTTGGCGTTGGGGATTGCAGAAGATTTCTCTGAGGAAGTGCTAATTCTGCTGACACTGCAAGGATGAAAAAAAACTCGCTAAGCAGGTGCGAGGGGGAAGCAGGTACAGGCAGAGAAAACCCGAGCTTTTGAAGGTGCTGACATGGAGAAGAGCAGTGTGAGCTTGAGGAAATGAAAGCCCTGTGTGGTTTGCAGAGTGGAACTGGGAGAGGGCGTGGGATGGGAAAGTAAGTCGAGGCGAGGCTATAGAATTGTGCAAAGACACAACATCACAGCATTATGAGCTATGAATAAGGTTGTTGATCTTTACTGTAAAAGCATGAGAATGCATTGCTTTGCCCTGTAGGAAGACCCCCCCCCCCCGGCTGATGTGTACAGAATGAACTAACTGGAGGGGGTAGAATGGATGCAGAGACACGAGTCAATAAGACATAGAGATGCTGGCAGCCGGGACGGTGGAAGGAAAGAGAAGGAGAGATACTTAGAATTTGGAGATAGAGTAGTTGTGGGATAAGGCAGAGAGGAGCTTCAAGACTGATTTCCCAGTTTCCCCTCTTGAAATTGAGCAAGTGGATCTTGCTGAGAAAGGATATGGGAGGAAGGGATGGAGGTCAGTTAGGGACACACTGTATTGGAGGTGCCTGTGAGACATCCAAGGGGCTCTCTGGCAGCTGGAGTGATGGGTCTAGGGCTTTGAAGAAAGGTCTGGATGGAGATCAAATGTGTTACCATCTGAGTAGAGATGGTAAGGAATGAGGGCGTGGGTGAGGTTGTTGAGGTAGGAAGCACAACAGAGAGAAAGAATGCTGGCCTGGGACCAAGCCTTTGGAGCTAACATTAGAATTATATTAGATCTGGCTAATAATCCTGAGGAGTGGGATGTTGGGAGGGAGGAAGAAACCAGGAGAGTTTGGCATCACAAAAGCTAGAAGAATGGTATTGAATAGGAATGGGCAGACTGTAGGATGCAGGTTTCACATGCATGAAGTCTGGTGGACTAAAAGGCCTCCTTACCTGCCCCTCATCTGAAATTGAAGTACATTCTCCCAAATCGGCTATACCTAATGAATAATGTTTAAAATTCCCTATTCTGAACATTAAAATTGTGTGAGTTTAACCTCTGATGCATCTTGACCTAAATTGCTTTTGGTGAACATCCCCCCCCCCCCCCCCGCCCCCCGGCTTTTTTTGTCAGCCACTGGCTCTGAATAGAACATAAGTTTCCAAACCCTCAGCTCTGGAAGTTTGCATTTCAAAACACCCTTCAGGGGCTGCCGCAGGCCTTCCATGGGTGAGCAGTCAGTCTTGGTTTTTCACTTCCTCTGTGGGAAAGAGGTGCAGCTCACTAAATGAGGACAGGATGTTGACCTGGAGTTGGCCCCCATCCACTGTGCATTTCAAAGCAGATTAGGAGACACTTTGAACAAGCCCTTGCTGCACGAAGGTGTCCTTCCCAATGCCTGAGGTGGAACCAGAAATGAGTTCCATGAATTGTTAATGCTGATCCGAAACAGGGCTTTCAATAATTCCTGCCCTCATCTCTTCTCTGGCTGTAGCTCACATTTCCAAAGGAGGGCAAGAGGCAATCCTCACAGAGACGCCCCAGAAGTGATCACCCACAAATTAGAGAGCTCAAAAATTCATGGGCAAAATACAACTTCGTTTGGTTCCTTTTCAGGTCACTAACTTTCCATTCTGAGTGGATGTATATACATCTCCCCCACCATCCTTTCCTGACACTTCTCCCTCCTTTCTGGCAGCTGGGAGTGATCTCTCTTGAAGCATTTCAGGGGGCATCATTAACATTTTTAATGTTGCTGTGCTCAAACAATGTGTATCCTAAAGCAATTTAAATACATTCACATACAACTACAGCTTATTTACTAGACTTTTTTCCCCCCCTTAAAGAGCGTAGAAGCAAGGAGGTGGGGAGAGAGAGTGAAACATTGATGTGAGAGAGACATATCGATTCGTTGCCTCTGGCAAGTAAGTGTGTTGGGGTCGAGGATTGAACCTGAAACCCAGGTATGTGCTCCCAACTGGGAATCCAACCTGTGACCCTTCATTCCATGGGCTAATGCTCTAACCACTGCACAACACCAGCCAGGGCTATTTAAAAATTTTTTTTAAATTAAAAAATGCTTTGTATCTGCCAACTTTTCACAAATTCTGCCCCCACTCTCTACCTCCTGTGCCCCTAGCATGTTGTTTCTGCCCTCAACAGCTTGTAGCCCCTTCCCAGCTAAGTGAATTCTCCAGGCACTGTGACATCTGGCAGTACAAGAAAAAATAATCAACTGCCACTAAGAAATAGTCCCCAGTGATACTTGCAATACTGAATTTCAGCCTTGTGTCAAGAGGAGAAGCGAAGGACTGCTCGCAGGAAGTTTCCCTTTCCAACCTGAAAAAATATTGAAGCAGAGAATACACAGCCAAGGATTAGAAAGAACTTGGATAATGAGGCTTTCTCAGTATTATCAGAACAGGAATCCAAAGTCAGAGAGTTTAGAAGGAGCTTCAGCGGTCAGTTAGTTCAATGCCCTGCCTCTAGGCAGGATGGACCCGGAATTATTTCAGACAGGTGGTTGT
The DNA here is from genome assembly GCA_027563665.1 of Antrozous pallidus. Classification (NCBI taxonomy): domain Eukaryota; kingdom Metazoa; phylum Chordata; class Mammalia; order Chiroptera; family Vespertilionidae; genus Antrozous; species Antrozous pallidus. Next base: position 49,151,246 of record CM050524.1, on the reverse strand, counting down.
CTACATCTGATTTCAAATGGCCTCTGGGGAAAAAATTTCACAGCTTTTCTTAGTAACGAATTTCAGTCTACAATAATAGTGATGGCAACGAGGATGGTTTACTCTGAGATGTCGGGCCATATCACTGTCAATTAATGAAGAAACTATGGGTAAGACTGGACTGCGCCACATGCGAGCTTCTCTGAGTTTAGTCCCTTTTCTAGCTCTCTCATTTTAGTCTTCATTTTACAACCTTGACAGTCCAAAGGCTCTTTCTTCGTCACTCCTCACCAGTCCTCTTGCTGTATTTTCAACAAGTTTCTTTTTGTTTGGGCCTTAGGGGAGAAGAGGCTGCTGGCCTGCCCCTTTCTGCTCTGGGCTATCTTTCATAGACTAAGACATTGTTATTTCCGTCTGTCTAAATTTCACTCTGCTACATACTCAGTCTGATCGGCATATTAATGGAAAGCACAACCAAAAATGAAGACAAAGCTGCTCACAATCTTGCCAAATCCATGGCTCAATCATTTCATTTTTAGGGGGTTCTTTCTAGTACGTGTCCATATATAAATTTAGTGGGGTTATTTTATATAATTTTTATATATACTTTAAGATTCTGTGTTTTTAAAAAATGCAATATTATATGTTAAGCATTCATCTCTTCCTCAGAATGATTTTATAAATTAGTGCATATAAGTACAGCATTGGTTTTCCCATAACTTACATAGCCATTCTTCTTGGTGGGCATTTAAATAATTTCCAGTTTTTAAAAGCAACATGAAAAAAATTGCTGTCAGAGCAAATAGAACTCTCCAGTAACCTCCCAAATTTGGCAGCACAGAAAGGTCTCTGGAGTCTCCCTGATATTCACATTCCAAGACATGCTGAAGTCAAAGCCCTGATCCTTCCTTCAAAGCATTTGAGCGCAATCTCAATAAATGAGCTGCCAATAAGGCTCCAATGCAGCTCACGCATAAATTAGCTTGACTCAGTCCCCTGCCCCTCTCCCACCACCATGCACTAGCAGCCTGACGGAGGAATGGGCATGCTTTTTTCAAGGGTAAATATGATTGACTTCAGTCTCTACTGTTCCTTTGCATACAGTAATAAAAATAAACCAAGAGACAAAGTAGGAAAGTATGACCTATAAGCCAGAGGAAAAACCGTACAAGGAATTGACCCACCTATGACACAGAGGTTGGAATTAGCAGCCAGGAACTTATAAATAGCTATTATAAATCTGGAAAAGTGTAAACAAGTGTAGAATCTTAGCCAAAAAAATAAAAGGAAAATGTTAAAAGGAATCAAATGGAAATGATAGAACTGAAAATATCTATCAAAATTGGTTTTAATAGTTGACTTGATAGACTGAAAGACAGGAAAGGATCTGTGAACATGGAGACAGGTTAATAGAGATTATATAAGCTGAAAACAAAGGGAAAATAAGAATAGGAAACCAAAAATAAGATCTGAGACCTTTGGGAGAATATTAAGTGATCTAATATAACTATTGTAGAAGTCTTAGAAAGAGAGGAGAGTGATAATGGAGTGGAAGAAATATTTGAAAAGATAATGACCTTGAATTCCCCCAAACTGATAAAATATAACAACCCACAGCTCCAAGAATCTCAATAAATCTCTAGCTGGATAAATTCAAAGTAAATCATAGGCAAACATAGTCAACTTCTGAAGAGCAAAAATAAAGGGATTTTATAAAATTAGCCTGAAGGAAAAGATACATTACTTACAGAATAATGGCAGATTTATCACCAGAAATAATGTATATAATATACATATCTACACACACACACACACACACACACACACACACACACACACATTCTTTAAAAGATTATTTGCTATTTAAAACAGCAATAAAATATATTGTGGGATAACATGTACTAGTAGAAGTAACCTATGATGATAAGAGCATAAAGATTAGGAAAAGGCTAAATGCAGTTAGACTGCAAGTTTTCTAAATTATTAATAATGTAGTTAAACATTCTTACACTGTTGATAGCTAAAGAAAATTCTCATAAGGACATTTTTATTCCCAACTCACACATACCCATACGGACATTCTCATACTGACCAAAATCTCTGGCACTTTTGCAGGCAGGATCATGCCTCCAGGACTATGAGAAAGGTTGTAGGAGTGTTGGTTTACAACATGAGCAAGAGAGCCCTTTAGAGCAAAACTTCTGTTACTCAGCAATCCCAGGAAGGGTAACATGTGGGAAGATGTGGACACTCAGCCCTCCCATCTTCCAGAAGGAGTTTGTCCCCTCAGCCATGAAGAGGGCTACCATTTTTCCCAGTGACCAGGATTTATCTATGTGCCATGATGCAGAAAATGTGGGAAAACTCTGTTCTGTCATTTTCTTCCCTTCCCTGTCTCCCTCCCACTGTTGCCAGGCACTGGCTTATCTTCTTTTATTCTTAGTGTAAATCATTTATTGTAAGATAATTTATAAATACCTTGCTGTCTTCAGTCATTTAAACAATGGGCCAATAATTTCTTCTGACCAGCCTAGCAGCAAGGTGAAAACAAACTCAGCTGGCTGAGTTTTCCTCCTTTACCTCTTGTCTGAGGATGAAACTTGATTTTCATTAATCCAGAGCTGCAGTACTGGAGATGATTTCAATCAACTCCTTTGTGCTGACAGCTTGGCCTGTGCGGATGAAGGTCAAAGTCAATTTGTCGATCACCTCAGAAGCATTCTTGCTGGCATTGTCCGTGGCCATCATCCTGGCATTTTGCTCACTAGTGGTGTATTCCTTCAGAGAATAGTAGATGATATTGGCCAGATGTATTCCTGGTAATTCTCCAGCATGTCAGCCTCAATGTCGTCATAGGTACTCATGCACTCAGCACTTGCAATGGTATGAAGAGAAAAGATGGGTTTTTCTTTTGTCTTGTAGGAGATGACAGACCTGAATCGATTATAGACAATAGATCCTTCATCAAGTTCATATCCAGAATTTAGTAATTCAGGACAAGACTGACACATCTCCAAAAGTAGGAAGTTTTCTTCCCACTTCTTTGAAGGTCACCAGAAACTGGTCAGAATGAGTCTTAGGAAGTATACCCCTAATTTTATCACCGATTCCAACCATCTTAACTTTCCCAGCTACTGTGAGCATAGCCAACTCATTTTTCTTATTTTATTTTATTGATTTTTTTTAAGAGAGAGAGGGAGATAGAAAGATAGAAACATCTATTGGTTGCTTCCCACACGCCCCCTACTGGGGATAGAGCCCTCAACCAGGGCAAGTGCCCTGACCAGGAACTGAACCAGTGACCTCTTGGTTCATAGGTTGATGCTCAATCACTGAGCCATACCTTCTGGGCTCACTTTTCATCTGTTTAGCAACCAAGAATTGGATAGCACTGCAAGGTGCTCTATCTGAGGATGCACCAATAAGGAGGTGTTTCTTCTTGTTTGCAGGCACATTATCATTAGCCTGTTCATACAAAGCCAAAGATCCTGTTCCATACACCAGAGCTGATTGCAGCTCCCTTTCAGCTCAGGCATATATTGCTGCTGCCGCCATTTTCATAGACTTGCTAATTTTCAGGATAGTTTTAATTGACTTCACTCACCTGGGAATATCTTTCAAAGTTGCCATATTTCAAATTTGGATCTAGCTGCATGGCCCAGACCAAGATCCTCAACGATGCCTACCTGGGAAAACTTGGTGGTCCTGGCCCTGCTGAAGGTCAGTCAGGCCTCCCTGCGCACATTGGCTTACATTCTGAGTGGAACATCTGTAGCACTCCTGTTGTCACTTGGGGCCAGTAGGACCCACACAGCACTAGTAACCACTGGTGCCACAGAGGGTCTGCTGGTGATGGCTCCTGGAGATGCTGTGTGGGCTGAGGGCCCCGCTTGGAGGAGTGAGTCCTGGTCCATCTCTTGTTGATGCACCTGCTTCCTGGGAGATGGTGACATAGGCTTTCTTGTAGGTAAAGTCAACTTTTAAATGTTGGGAGGAAGAGCTTGGTGTAACTTACTCTGCCTCAGTTTTTAAAAAGTAAAATTTTTGAGTTCGGGTATATTAAGAGAGATTATGAAGCATTGGAGTTCTTTTTGAAGGAAGTCAGTCTTGAGAGCAGAGTATCAGAAATGCTGGGCCTGGAGGCAAATAATAAAAAAGCTTTAAAGGTTCCTTCTTGAGGTTAAGTTAGACTCGTCAGTAAAAGAATGGAGGAAAGAGAAATCTCAATGTCTAGGAGGAGTGTCACAAGGATACTTAGTGACTAACAGATGGATCAGAAGCTATTCAATCCCAAGTTGTACTAGAAGAATGAGAAACAACAATGACAACATCGAAGAAAGGTGTGGATGAACGTGCCCATCTGCAGGAAAGCACAAAACTACCTTCTTAAGACAATGAATATAGAGTGAAAAACACAATTAAAAGAAAAAAATCGTTGAAAATTATAAAGCAACAGTTCTCAGTGTTGGTGTCAGAACCCTTTTATAACCTTAAAATGATTGATAACCCCCAATGGCTATTGTTTATATAGGTTATATGGATATTTACTGTATCAGAAATTAAAATGGAGAAATTTTAAGAGTAGTATTTATTCATTGTTATATTTGTTACTAGAGGCTCAGTGCACGAAATTCATGCATGGGGGGGGGGATGTCCCTTAGCCCAGCCTGCACCCTCTCCAATCTGGGATCCCTCGAGGGATGTCTGTCTGCCTGTCTAGGCCCGATCCTAGTAGGATTGGGCCTAAACGGGCAGTTGAACATCTTTCTTACAATCCAGGACTGCTGGCTCCAAACTGCTCACCTGCCTGCCTACCAGATTGCCCCTAACAGCTTCTGCCTGCCAGCATGATCACCTGCTAACCACTACCTTGCCAGCCTAATTGATGTCTAACTGCTCCCCGGTCAGCCTATTTGCCCCCAACTTCCATCCTCTGCTGGCCTGGTCACCCCTAAGTGCTCTCCCCTGAAGGCTTGATCACCCCAAACTTTCCTCCCTTGCAGGCCTGGTCCCTCCCAACTGCCCTCCCCTGCTGGCCTGATCACCCATAACTGCCCTCCTTTGTAGGGCCTGAGACCTCCAATGGCCCTCCCCTGCTGGCCATCTTGTGGTGGCCATCTTGTGTCCACATGGAGGTAGTCCTCTTGTGTGTTGGAGTGATGGTCAATATGCAAATTACTCTTTTATTAGATAGGATAGAGGCCTGGTGTATGGGTGGGGGCCAGCTGGTTTTCCCTAAAGAGTGTCCCAGATCAAGGTGAGGGTTCCCTTGGAGTGAGGGACAGCCTGGGTGAGGGACCTGTGGAGGTTTGCAGGCCAGCCATGCCCCTCAGAAACCCAAGTGGAGGCCCTGGTATCTGGGATTAATCTATGTCTACAATTGAAACTTTGTAGCCTGGAGCGGAGCCAAGCCTTCTGCTAGCTCAGGGGCAGCAGCCATTTCTGTTTGAAACATTGTAGCCTAGAGTGGAGGCCTAGGTCAGCAAGGGCAGACTGAAAGCTTGGCTTCCTCCATTGCCAGGGAAACCCAAGCCTCTGTTCTCTCCCAAGCTCAGTGGCTGCCACCATTTCTGTATCTTTTATAATTGAAACTTTGTAACATTGAGTGGGGGCCTAGGCAGGTGGGAAGCTTGGCTTCCTCTGTTGCCGGGGAAACCCAAGCCTTCCCCCTGTTCTCAGTGGCGGCAACCACCTTGGTTGGGGTTTATTTGCATAATCTGCTCCTGATTGGTTGGTGGGCATGGCTTGTGGGTGTGGCGAAGGTATGGTCAAATTTACATATTACTCTTTCATTAGGTAGGATAATAATATAATTATTTACTTATTAAAACTTCTATCATTAAAATAAGTAACAAATATTAATGAAAAATTGCCAAATTTTCCCAACTGCCCCCAACAAATTAGTGAGAAGACTGACATTATTTTATAGATTTGTAAATTTTTAAAAGATCTAACTTAATACGAGATAGATGTATTCTTATATCTGTTGCATTCAGAATGTTGCAGTACAATGCTATAATTCAGATATACGAAGAAAGAAGAAAATTGATTTATACAAATACGTAGTTAGAAAAGGGAGAAATATATTAATAGTCTTTTTAGATACATGTGGGCATTCTTTGTTACTATACTAAAACTTGACAATTGTTTATTAAAGGGTAGTTGCAATGTGGAATCTGACATCATATCAGTGAAATTGTCATACTCTGTTACATTAAAATTTATTGGTTTATCTTGCACTTTATTTAGATCTTTTACCTATGCATGATTTTGTAATATCATATTAGGTCACTTGAAAATTTTTGGTTTACTGAGTTATTCATGCCTTCCAAATGTTGACATATTTCATTATTAAATATAAAAGTATCATGTCTATTAAGAAGACCATTGATTTAATCAGAAAAGGTTTTAAGTATTGGGAAGCTGTCAAGCTCATGGTGATAGATACAATTTTCCCCAAATTCCAATATTCACTTGACACCTTGAATTGGCAAAATATATGCTGTCAGTTTTTTCCTCAAAATGACAGGCTTGCTTTTTTTATTTTTAAAAAATTGTCAGCTAAATACCTAAGTCTGTACAGTTTATTAATTTTTATTTCAAGTGAATATAGCATTCAATGCAAAAAGTGACTAGTTCTGCTTGTAACTTAACAAATTGTACACAAGCTTTAACCTTAGATAATCATCATACCTCAGAACGAAGCAGAAGTGTTTTATGTGTACTTTCCATTTTGTTGTTCCAAAATGATATAGATCAAAGGTGAACTTTTAATAAAATTATATACCCCCTCAATGAGTAGTCAGTATGAGTTTTGAGGAAACTGATTAATGCCACCAAACTAAACGTTTTTCCTTATAAATCCTTGAAGAAGAAAGTAACCAAATATATATTTAAGTAGCTGGAGAAGAAAAAAACAATCACTAACAGGTTAGACAGCCCAATTATCCAAATAAACAAACAAGCAAACAAAAATGCATTGCTGGAATCAGAAAATGCAAAGATTAAGTGAGGTTCCAAACTTCAGCATATACTTAAAGATCGAGCTGTGTCAAGACAAGAATAAGAAATCTCCCAGGAAATTTCCCTGCAGAGGAAGAAGAATAATTTAGACTAATTTCAAAGCAGATAAAGACATGAGCCAGGCCACGAAGAGCTGGTTACTAAAACAAAACACACATACAAAACCAAACAAACCAAAAACCAAGCCAAAGCTCTAGGAGAAGAAATGGAACAACTTATTTGTCCTCTGAGAAGCCAGCTTATTGCTGTTGATTATAGTAAATTCATGTGGAAGGCCAAAATTAACCACAGATGATATAAACTTTGAGATTTAGAAAAAAGACCCTCAAGGCCTCAATGATCTAAGTGCAGCATGTGGCCAAAGCCCATGAGAACCAGGGAATCTTCTGGATCAGTGCATCATCAGGGCAGAAGGTATGTCCAGTGAGGATGGTTCAGAGATTCAGGGTTCAGTGTTTCTCTGCATCACCAGATGTCATCTCCCTGGGACCTTGTGCCCAGGATGACATAGTATCCACCAGGCCATCTACATCCAGTTCTTCCTTAACATGCACAAGACACAGTTTTCATCTCTAGACACTGGCTATCTTTCTACACTAGCAAGGTTCATAAGTTTTAATAGGCCTTCTTTAGAAGGAGAAATTGGTCTATATCTTAAAAAATTGGATCTGGTGGGACTCATCCTAAAGTTGCTTTTGGTAATTTAGGTCCTCCTCTACTACTTGAAAGTGAAGTTGGTGTAGACTTTTTATTTTTGTCCACCTCATCCAGTTGAAGGTTGCATGCTGGGAATGGATCCATAGGGTATGTTACAAGAGGAGAACCTCATCTGTCATCTTCTCCAGGAAACCTGTATGAATTCTTGATATTACTTCCTACAGGGGATTTTCCTGGCCCTCATTCTCTATTAGTGCTGAGTAACATCTGCCCACCACAGAGGTTTCTTTGTGAGTCTTGTTCAAGAGCTATAGTCAAAGGGTGCATTTCCTAGGGCTGAGCCAGCCTTTGGAGAGCCTCCCTCTGAAGGGCTGAACCAGGGCAATCATGTTAATAATGTTCCTGTCACTCTTCTAAAGACACTGTGAATTTTCTTTTTAGTGTAACAGCTGTTGTCTAAATGACTGTACATTTGTTCAAATCAAAGCTTGATAGAATTTTAATCCTTAGGGTAGTATTTTAAAAGTAGTGAAGTTGGTTTATAAATTAGAATCTTATGAATGAATTATTTCCATTCTATTGTACTCTTTAGGTAGTAGAAGATTTGTGTTTTGATTTGACTAACCAGTCTACCATAACATAAGCCATCAGAAGCATTTTGCATGAGCAACTACACACATTTAAAACTTGGAAGGCTGAATTTTTTTTTTCCTGAGAAGAACTAGGTTTTCTATTATAGTATTGAGAAAATGGTGAAAGTGGTTTGAAGTTTATTGACATAAATTTTATTGGTTTTAACTAGTAGTAAGTAAGTGAATAAAGTGGTATCACAGAATGCCTTTTCAGAGCTGCCGCTGGGGTAAAAGGGTGTTGTTAAGTGTCCATGCATCTAAAGAGGATGCCTGATCACTCTCATGGTCCTTCCTAAAGGGAGATCCAAAAAACTAACTCTCCCCACCTAGCCTATGGCCCACCCCTATTCTCTATGTATTGGAAGGCAGAGGAATGAGGGGATATTACTAGTAAGATTCTCTTTGGGGAGAGCTGAGTGCTTTGGTTTTGCCCCATTTCCCTGTCCCCCCAACTCAAGTGATGTGAAGGGTCCTCAGTAGAACTCCTCAGGCAGGTCTTGTATTGGAGAACACAGAGGCTGGTGTTGGGTTCACATCCAGAAATAGATAAAGGTGAGAGGCTAGTTATACATTCCCTTGAAGTCAGAGCATTAAGAGTGCTTTCAGCTGTGGGTGGGACAATGAGGGTCCTTGGAAGGTAACTGGTCTTGTGTTGAATTTAAAAGATCCTGCCAAGAGATCTACCTAAAACTAAGAGTCTGTGCTTATCTGGAAGGATGTAGGGAGGCCCCCAAGTGAGGCATTTCCTCCACAAAAGGAACTGAGGAGAAAGGGCTACTCGTATTCAGGTATCTGTAACACACAGAGGGCTCTGATCCCACATTTACATTGGTCAGGTGAGACTTTTTACCCACTTTACCTCTCCTCTCTTCTCCTGCCCCCATCCTGAGCGGGGAAGGAGGGAAGAAAGTAGAACAAAATATAGAAAAAGCTTATTCCCAGCCTCTGCTGCTTCTCAGTCTTCATTACAGGTTCCTAAGCTCAGATAAGATCAAGAGTTTAAGTTAAACGAGGTTTAAGTTTTTTTTATTTAGATTTTATTAAACATTTTAATAATCCAAATAAGACTGTTATTTATTTTTAATACTTTAAAGTGATTAAAAGGCTCTAGCATCTGCTTCAAATATCATCCAACTGATAGAAAAGTTAAAAAAAAGAAATTTCAATATTTTACTCCCACTTGGTTTGGATTGTTATAAGGATGAATATCTTTGGGCATGGACCTTTGTTCTTCATTGGAGCAATTTCCTTAAGATAATTGGCCATGTGTGGAATAACTGATCAAAGGTTATGAACATCTTTATGGCTTCAGATAAGCAATGCTAAACTGACAACCCATATGTTTACCAACATAAACTGCCACTAGCAACATAGAACAAAATCAATTTTATGCCAGATTTTGTTGTACCATAGTTACTCTTGTGAGAAGATGTCCCAAGTGCGGCATGTAGAACATTACTCAGAACATCTCATTTTCTCTCTGCACCTATGACTATGTCTTTAGGGAAAAAAATATGCAAATATTCATACAGATTTCTTTTTCAAAAACAAAATTGTGATTATATAGTACATATTTATATTCACAGTATTGTCTTTTTCCACATCAGTATGAAAATTTCTGCCTTACTCTGCTAATGGATGTCCCAATTTCTTCTCTTTTTAAAAAATATGTTTTTATTGATTTCAGAGAGAGGAAGGGGAGGGAGAAAGGGATGGGAACAACAATGATGAGAGAGAGTCACCAACTGCCTGCCTCTTCCATGTCCCCTACTGGGGATTGAGCCAGCAAGTAACCCCGGTGTGTGCCCCGGCTGGGAATTGAACCCATGACCTTTTGGTTCCTAGGCGGACACTCAAACACTGAGCCACACCAGCCGGGCTGTTTCAATGTCTTTTAGCAAAAACAGTAGCATACAGTAGAAATCAACTTTAGTGAAAAATCACATTACATTTCTCAATTAATTGACTTATTTATTTATTTACAGACACTGTAGTCTTTTTTCTTTCCTCCCTCTAGGGTCCCTTTCTTCATTATTGCATCCTGTATTTGTACATTATTTGGCATGAATAAAACAAACATAGCATCTGCTCTCTGGAATTTGCATCCAGTGGAGTTGTTTTTCTCTTTCTACTTTTGCCTTTTAAGGGCAAGCTTAATATTTAAGCCCAAAATACACATCACCTTATATTGCTTGCTAGAAGTTTGGCCACTAAAAATGATCTTTCTAGTAGCCAAGGCAAAGTGGGAAATTTAATCAGATACTTAAGTTACAGTTGCTGAAGAAATTCACAGTTCTGGGGATGGAGAGAAATTTTCCTGGTTTTCATTGAGAAGGTACCTACCTTATGATCTAGAGAACTCTGTTTTTAATATTATCTCATTAGCACAAACTGAATTTTATAGCACTGTTTTCTATTATGTTTTAAAATATAGGTCAATGAGCTAATGTCAAATGTAATTCAGAAAAATAATTTCTCTAAGGACTACAAAGCTTTAGACTAGGCATACAGCTTTCTGACTTAATCTAATGACATACCGTATTTTCCGGTGTATAAGACGACTGGAACTGATGATGATAGGAGTAAGATAACAAACAATAGAGAGAGAGAGAGAGAGAGAGAGAGAGAGAGAGAGAGAGAGAGAGAGAGAGAGAGCCGGGCAAGTCCCTGGCGAGTTAGCAATGCCCATTATAACTGGAAGCTATGGTATTTTTACACCCATGTATAAGACGTCCCCTCTCCCCCCGACTTTTGAGAAGATTTTCCTGGGTTAAAAAGTCATCTTATATGCCAGAAAATATGGTAATTTAGAGGGTCTGGACCAAGCATGTCAAACTTGTGGCTGGCCACATGCATTTTAAACAAAGCATGTGAGCCATGAGTTTGACATGTTTGGTCTGGAGTCTAGGCCCAGGCACTAGAAAAATACATGGACTACATTTGTTTCCTGGAGTCCGCTATTAATATCTTGTGAATTGAACTTTCAATGAGAACAAGGGACAGGGAATTAGAGAGTATATTTCATGATGAGTGGTAGATATTCCATGTCTCTAATTTATGGCAAATGTAGATACTTTAATAGGCTCTGTAGCATGTCAAACATGGTGCTAGAAACTGATGTAGAGTGTGGGTTTGATACATTCTTACCTATAATGCTCATAGTCATTCATAAAAAGAACCAAGATTTGTATAACTAACAGCTGTGAGACACCAAATATCAAGGGGCATAAAAAGAGTCCATATAAAGTGCAATTCATGCAGTCATTAATTTGACAAATATTTAAGTGCCTATGCTTGATCTATAGCTCTTTGTATGTAAAAAACAATTGCATTAGAAACTTTTTGTGAAAATTGTATGGCAATGTGAGAGATTTAGAAGAGCTCCAGTAAGCAGATTGAGCCCCAAAGATGTCTACACCTAATCTCTGGAACCTGTGACTATGTTACGTGATATGGTAAAAGGACTTTGTAGATGTAATTAAGGCAATGGCCTTTAAAGAAGGAGGTTGTTCTGGTTTCTCTGGATGGGCCTGATCAAATCATATGAGCCCTGGAAAGAAGAGACCTTTCTTTGGCTGAAGGCAGAAGAGAGGCAGCAAGGAAGTTAGAGGATTTGAGATACAATAAAGATTCAACATGCCATTGCTGGTTAAAGGCAGAAGGGGAACTGTGACTCACAGACTTCAAGAGGAGACAGAGGCTCCCAGCTGACAGCCACAAGGACACGGAGACCTCAGCCTCATAGCTACAAAGGACTGATTTCAGCCCACAACCTGAGTAAGCTTGAAAGCAGATTCCCCCTAAGAGGCTCCAAATGAAATTCCAAGATGGCTGATGTCTTGGTTTTGGCCTTGTGAGACCCAGAGCCGAGGAACTAGCTGAGCTCATCCAGACCGCTGGTCTACAGCACTGTGAGAATAAATTTGAGGGGTGAATTGTTATGGAAGCAATAGAAAATGACTACAATGCCAAAGGCCATTTTAAGAACAAAACCGGAGGACTTGTGCTCCAGAAATCAAAGTTCCTACCTTCTTAAAATCTACACTTTCATACCCTGAGACTTCAAGGAGGAGATGGTATTGCATTTATCAAAAATGGTCAGGGCCGAGGCCGGTTTGGCTTAGTGGATGGAACGTCGGCCTGCGGACTGGGGGTTCCCAGGTTGGATTCCGGTTGGAGGCATGTGCTTTGGCTGCAGGGGATTGGCGGGGGGCGGCTGATGAATGTTTCTCTCTCATTTATGTTTCTGACTTTCTATCCCTCACCCTTCCTCTCGGTAGAAAATCAATAAAATATATTTTTTAAAATGGTCAATAAAAAAATGGTCAGGAGTCAGGTCAGGTACTTGCCTGGTACAGCCAGTTCTCATTATCTCCTCTGTGGGCCCTGCTCATTTCCTCCTTGCAACGTCATTGTGTCCCATGGAATGTCTTTCTTTCTCCCCTTGCCCTACCTAAATTCCACTAGTAATTCCAGGCCACATTGCTATAAGACACACTAACAACAACAAAAATAAATTTTCTTGAGTATTTCGGATGACGTGGATCACACTCTTTCTTGGGCTCTCTTATATTCAGTCAGCCTCACTGAGTTTAGCATTTAATTATCTGTTTCATGGGTGTTAATGTAATCAACCTATTTGGTGATACCCTCTCAGTCCATACCCTCATTTCTAAGGACTGTTCCACTCTTCTTTCAGGTTCCTGCACTTGAATATTTTTCTTTTATAATTTCTCTTTCAGGTGTCCAGCCCTGGTAAATTCCACAAACGGCTTTTTCTAGTTCTTATTTTGATGAGCTTTAAATACAGGTATTATTTTGTATCGTGTTTAATTTTATTCAGACCCTTTCCTGTACTGTCAGGCTCCCTTATTTTTCTATTTTCTGTCAGGCAATTTCTGATGTTTTGATCATTAATATTTACACTATTTACAGCTATGTTTCCTTTATATTAAATGACCATTGTCATGCACGCTTGAAGAAATGGGTTATTTTTCACATACTGCTATATGCTTATTTTTCCTATAATTACTGACTTTAAAAAAAAATCCTCATCTGGGGATATGTTTTTGATTTTAGAGAGAGAGGGAAGGAGAGAGAGAAGCATTGATCCGTTGCCTTTCATATTCACCCCTGCCAGAGATCGAATCTCCAACCTAGGTATGTGCCCTGATTGGGAATTGAACCCACAAACTTTGGTGAATAGGACGATGCTCCAATGAACTGAGCCATGTTGCCAGGGCCAATGACCAACTCCTGATGGGACATTTATTTATAACAGAAACTGGGCCTCTTTTGAAGCATTGAGGTCTGAAAGTTTGCATTGAATTCTCTCCAAATTCAAACTTCCTGGAGTAATCTAGAGTTTTATATTCTTTGGTAGTTCAGTTCTACACAGGCAGAATTTGGGGACAAAGAGATGCCTTTTCTTGTATATCCGACAAATAAGTATTTTCTTACTACATTTGCTCATAGAACAGATCCTTATCTCAGAATCCCTTAGCCATGTTATGAGGTCCCTGGAGGCTTAAGCTTTGATGGAGTGAGAAACTAATCAATTTCTGCCTCCAAGGTTTCTTTCTGTTCGCACTACCAGACCATGGGCCTCACTGAAGCTTCGAATTGAGACACAGCGATAACATGCAGGAAGATAGAGGCATCTCTAGTCGGACAGCATGAAGAATGGTTTAAGATTCCAGATTGTGGTGTTGGTACTGGTACATTTGCTTCTCCTTTCAGGAAAGGCTATTCTTAAAATTGGGAGTTTGCTGGTAGGTGTCTTAGGTTGGGGAAACTCTCGAAGCAGAACCTAAGATACCGTAAACTGGAATGGGGGACTTACTCCATAAGAATGGGACCTTTTGTTGTTGTTGTTCAAGAAGAGAAATGGCTTCATTATTGTATATTCAAAGAAAAGAAGACAATCATAAGGTCTATGTCCATAACACGTTGTTTTTAGGGATCAAGTTTGCTCAAGAAGTGAAGGAAATTATTTAAATCAGCCATTGATCTTACTATCAAAATAGGTGCAAGCAGGAGAATAAAAGGGGGAAACAGAAGGCAACTAGTTAAGGTGGAAAAGGGAGAAATTTCTTTAGCAGCATGATTAAGATCTTAGGGTATAATCTAGGCAGATATGAAATGGGAAATGAGATCTCGGCGAGCAGACTAGACACGTCTAAATATAGAAGGGCGATGCAGATCCATCTATCTACTCCTTAATAAAATTGCCCTAAGATCAGAAAAGGTAACTGATCTCAAGGGAGACACGTGCATATTCCTCCCAGAGTTCCTGGATGTAGGATATGATCGAGGGATAGCTCTATAAACTGCAGTTAAATTCCCTAATCAGAACAATTGGGTAAGTCCCCTTCAAGGACTGAGACAGCCATGCATAATATTTGGACAGAGGAGGAGGCCTGAGAAGCCAGGATAAAATTCTCAAGGCATTGAGCCATGAATTGGCCGGTGGTACAGTGACCATAGATGGGGAAGCAGGAATTGCCTGTGGCTCGTGGGAACCTGCCCAAAAAATGTATGGAATTAGGATCCTCTCCAGGGAAGGCCCAGCGGAAATAAGACCTACTCCAAGGGAGCCAGCAACATAAAACTAAACGAGGTCAGTCCTGAGTTGGCTATTGGTCGGATGAGGTCATGCCTCCTGAGTGGGATTGTACAACTCAGGAAAGTGAAGATAGACAGATCTGCTGGAAAACTGTGCGTTTTGGAAAGCTGCTTATTCCTTGACTCGGTATAGGATACACTGGGGGATCCCAGAAAACAAACTCCAGAGGAGTACCTTCAAAAGACAAATGTCTGGCCCAGGAGAACAATACGAAAGCAAACAGAACGAAAGCACTAAGCCAAGCAAGCAGTTTCATCCTCTCAGTGGACGAAGGCTAGCGGTCTCTTTAAGAAGCAGGTTAAACTGCTGACATTTCAGTTGAGGCTTTTGAGGGGAACAGGGGCTGTGGAACACTGGAGAGCCATCACACCTGCGCAGAAAGCAGATGCCCCGGAAGTCTATATTAAAGGCCTGGAACTCACAAAAGCAGAAGAAAGAGAGGAGCTCCAGGAACACCCAAAATTTACTATATTTTAATTAGTTTAACATATTTCTTGATATCTGATTTATTTGGAGGATATTCATGTTTAGTGTAGTGGAGTGACACCCAGACCTAGATTCTAATACCGGTTTTACCATGTTATTTCTGTACTTTTAAATGACTACTGAAATTCTCTGGGACTGTTATTTTCATAATGACGGACCTGTCATCAACCTCACAGGGTTGCTGTGAACATTATTATTTATTTTTTTGTGGTGGCGGTGGTTGCTAATCCTCACAGAGGATATTTTCCCACTGATTTTTAGAGAGAGTGGAAGGGGGAGGGAGAGAGAGAAACATCCATGTGAGAGAGACACATCGATTGGTTGCTTCCCGCATGCACCTTGTTGAGGGCCAGAGAGCCTGCCACCAAGATATAGTAGATTCCCTTGATCAGAATCGAACCCAGGACCCTTAAGTACGTGGGCTTATGCTCTATCCACTGAGCCAAACCAGGTAGGGCATGAGAATTGAATGAGATAACATTGATAAAGCACCCAAACTTCTTGAAACATTATGACTGCTCTATAAATGATAGCTTCTTTTCCCCTGAGACCCATGGTTGGCAAACTGCGGCTCGCGAGCCACATGCAGGTCTTTGGCCCCTTGAGTGTGGCTCTTCCACAAATATTACAGCCTGGGAGAATCTATTTTGAAAAAGTGGCGTTACAAGAAGTTTAAGTTTAAAAAATTTGGCTCTCAAAAGAAATTTTAATGGTTGTACTGTTGATATTTGGCTCTTGACTAATGAGTTTGCCGACCACTGCCTTAGACCATTGCTCTGCTACAAGACAAAAAACAAAGCATTTCATTCTCATCCAATAGTAAAATCCTTGTTTGGAAAGGTTTGCTCTAATGATTTCAAATATATTCATTCATTCATTCATTCATTCATTCATTCATTCATTCAAGATTGTCTTAAATGTAACCCAGTTGCCATTTATCATTTATTTTGTCATTGCTCTTAGTCCTGATAGCCATTTTGACATAAAGAGAAGTTGATTAATATGATGTGTCAAGTTCTGCTTGATACAAGTAGAGTACTGTGTAAGGTATTGTGGGGCCAGGGAAAGGGTGGAAATAGATATTAGAAACACCCTTTGTCCAGTATGAACTAGTAGTTTAATCAAGAAACCAAGATATTTACTAAAAAGAAGTAACAAATGAAGATATAGACAAATTGGCATAAAAATGCATACCAGATAAGGTAGAAAATAATGACCTATTTACACCAAGGTTCAGCAAAATGTACATATCGAATAAATTCATTGCTCTATTTCTACTAAGAATATGGCTGAAAATGTTGATTGCATTAGCTTCCCTTTTATAAAAATCTAAAGGAGAAATACTTGTCTCATTTTTTTTTCAGGGGTAGTGTGGTTTTTTGAAGTCACTTAAATTATTTTTATGGGCTCAGGAAATCTGGTAACACCATGATTTGCAAATGTTGGTCTGCAGACTGTTGAAAGTTGATAAGAAATACCAAAAGAAATTGATGTGTGTGTATTGTTAGGCATTTTTGTATGTTATCTTATATATTGCCTACACAATATTCCATCTGTCACAGTATTCAACTTTAGAGTGTGTTATCTCCCAGTTGGTGCTGTACTTGAATCTTCATTGGGCTATTTCAGCATTCTTTTATGCTAGTTGCGTCTATGTAATGTGGAAGATGTAAAGATCAGTAAATCCTAAGTGCATGGCATTATTATTGTGGTATTTTTTCCATAAAATAAATTCCTAGGTGAGAATTAAAGTTGTGTATGAATACTATAATGATGAGTAAGGTATTCTGTAAGACCATGGATGATGGCATTGCTAGCATAAGCACTGAGAGCAAAGTAGGCAAACTCATAATAAATGCGTATTACAATGGACACATTGATGCCGCCATGAAAATGAAAATAGTCCAGTGAAACCAGTCTGCCTTAGCTAACTAGCTGGTTCCTCTAGGGACTGATGCCACTGGCTGTAATATGTTTCTCTCTTGCTCCTATCTTTGTCTTTTGATAATTTGATTATGATGTATCTAGATGTGGATCTAGACGTATCTAGATGTGGATCTTTGCATTTATTCAACTTGGACTTCATTGATCTTTACTTTCTCCATCACTTTTTGTCCAAGTAAAATGGACAATCAGAGGTACTACTTAAAGTTTTGTCCAGGGAATGATTCCTCATTATTTTAAAGACATTTCAGAGTGAATTAGTAATATTTTCTTCTGGCTTGTGGCACAATATCGTATAGACCATCTATAAACCAGATCTGAGTTTTCTTTTTTTTAAAATTGGTTTTAGAGAGGGAGGAAGGAAAAGAGAGAGAAAAGAGAGTTGCCTTAACTTATTTAACCATTGATTTTATCATTTCCTTTTTCTTTTTTTGCTATTAAGAACAATGCTGAAAAAATGTCCTCTGTATAGGTCATTGTATACATACCTTCTTATATCTATCTATATGAGACATTCTTATAAGTTCATTCATTTTTAGCTTAATTTGGCTCATTGAATGTATAAAATCCTGTGCACATAAATAATTATATCTACAATGTAATTTCCTACAAAAAGTGATTCATTTATTTCCAATTTAATTTAATTTCATATTATATATATAAGTTCTTTTAACCTTTTTATAACATTGTGAGTTACAGAAAATAAGTAAAATAAGTGAAAAGAACAGGATCAATAAAGTAAGTCCCTAATTACATATATAATAATTTCTTACTTCTACATTTGCTGAGCTGTATTTGCCTACTTTGTCCCTGTTTCCAATAAAGTTATCAGACCACAAGGTTAACAAAAAAAGATATGAACATGCTTAAGTGTTTACAATATGTTAAAACCAATAAAGAAGTTTCTAGGTATCTTTTCTTCACCCCTGTGGATCTGTTCTCCATGTTTTCTACCTTGCTCTGTGGCCTGGGAGGCTGACCCATATGGTCTACACCAGGCGTTGCCACACTATGGCCTGCAAGCTAAGTCTGGTAACCTCCATTTGTTTAAATATTGTCTGCAGCTATTTTTAGGCTACACCTGTGGGTGTATTTGTGACAGAGACCATATGGCTCACAAAGCCTAAATTGTTTGTTATCTGGCTCTTTGCAGAAAATGTTTGCCAATCTCTAGCCTATACCGCTGGTTCCTTTGGTTTCAGTCACTGGGGTACATGGCAAGAGATTGAAAGGGGGAGAAGAGGGGAGTTGGGGACTTGATTTCTATCTCCTGGTGTGGTTGCCACAGGATGGCTCTGTTTCTGGACTGAGAATCTTAGGTTCTGTCAGGGGCCTCTGTTGTGGGATCTGGTAATCTTACCCCACCCAATCTCTTTTAGGCTTGTGGATGACAACTTCTTGCTGGGAGCCTGTTGAATCCCCACTAGTTTCCCAAACCTTTTCCCATACCTGTGCAAAGAGCCCTTTATTAAACTCTCCTTAATTTATCTTAATCCTAGAGGATGGATGCATGAAGATTCAGGCAAGAATGGACCTTTCTTCCCCAAAGAGGCACTGCCTTTGCTCTGGCCTGAGCTGCCTTTTCACATTCCCATGCTGCCCAGAGGCTGGCAGCTACTGGGGCAATGTGAACACCTGCACCATTGCCATGGCGACAACGCAAGCGTGTTGCCCTGCCCCTGGCAGCTCGGCACCTGTGCATGCAAATTAACCCACCATCTTTGTTGGATTAATTTGCATACTCACTCCTGATTGTCTGGTGGGTTGTGAAGGTATGCTCAATTTGCATCTTTCTTTTTTATTAGTGTAGAGAAGGATAGTTTCTGCTCCTGTTGGAATTCTGATCAGTATAATAGATTATAAACCACATATATGGATAGATATGTATTCTCTGATCCTAATCTTATGAAAAAAGATGATATTGAAAATAATTTCACAAAAATGAATAATAGTGGTTATCTCTACACAGCAAGATTATCAGTGACTTTTATTTTCTTGTTTTCATTGAATCTACATGATGAAGATATACTACTTTTGTACTAAGGGAAAAGCTAAATAAAATAATATAATAAATAAATAAAAAAGGCTAGAATCTTTGACCTTATAGTTAATTGGGTTAAAACTAGCTATTCTCTAAAACTCAGTAACAGATGTTGCCTTTCCTGGAAAGCAGTGTGAAGACTGGAGAGGGCACTGCCTTTGGCACCAATGAGCTTGCTCTGCCACTCAGAATTTGGTTATGAAAACGGACATAAGACTCAGATACACACATTCATAGGTGCATGCCTGCTCTTATGAACACACCCACAGAACTGGAAAGTTGTGTTAGCTCAATAACACCTTTATTTCAGTTGTATATTTCTGCACAATGTGATGCATATATGCCATGCCTATTACTGCGATGGTGCCCATATTCAGTACAACTGCCCAGTGTCATTCCCTTGGGCTCAGGGTTCTAGATTGCCTAGTTCGTGCATGCTCAGCCATTGCTTTCCAAAGCAGGCCACCATACTGATTATCTGGACCCTGAAAGACCTATCATGTTGGCTCTGCGATTTCCAGATTCATCCATTTCCCAAGACCCTTCTTCCTTACTCCTGTTTGCTTGTATTTGGGTCACCACCCCAGACTCGTAGATTCCCCCTGCTCTCCTGTTGAGTTCTCCTTTATGGTACTAGTGGCCAGGACAACCCTGTCCCATCCCTTTCCGGACAGTCTTCCTTAACTTCATATCCCTAGAATCAGTGGTTAGGGTCTGTTTGTTTGTCTTTCCAGAAGATCTAGAGCTCATGCAAATTCTCTCTGGGACCAGATCTGAATAAAAAGAAGTCAGGCCACGTAAAGCTTCTTTTTGCAGGTTGATGATCTCTGAGAAGAGTTGAGCCAGAAAGAGCCGAGCTTCTCAGTGTTGAGGTGATCAATTAAAATAAGCCAAAATGAAAGCAGCAGTCTAGCCTTTAATCATTTACTGTGACCGTAGAAACAAGAGACTAAGTAGAGAGAAAGCACCATATCTCCCTTGTTTCATTTTTGAAACAGTGTCACCTGACAAGTTGGATGAATTAGCACAGATTTGAGGATTGTCTCTCTTCTGGAAGAACACTGAAGAACAAAAGGCTTCTGTTTTATGGACCAGCAGACTAAGAGGTAGGTGGAGAAGAGAGGGAAGGGTTAGGAGTAGAAAAATATCGAATATTGAGTCAAAAAAAGTGTCTTCATTGCCCACCCGATGTGGTGATCATGGCAGAAGTGCCTGAGAAGGGCCTTGGTTGAGGCTTCCCCAATAAGAAGGTTTCCACTTGGAGGTGCCTGGGTGAGAAATGCTGGTATGAACATAGCTGAGCCCTGCAGCAAGCGGGGAGAATGGTTCACCCACCACCTACCTCTCAAAGCCTGCCAGGTAAAGCCTCTGTAATTGCCTGTGGTCAGGCCTGAAAGATCACACATAAGATTTTGGCCTGGAGCTGGACTCCTCAATGTCTACTTGCGGAGTAGATAACTAGGGAAGAACATTCTAGTAACTGCTGTCTAGCAGGAAGAAGGTCACTCCAAGGTGACTTGTTAATGCCTGCACATCAGAAGCAGATCTTGAGGTAAGAATTCAACTACAAGTTTTTATTTGGGAAGTAAATTAAAACACCAGTAGGGGAGAGAGAAGTTGAAAATGGCAAGGCACCAGGCTAAGTGGTTTTACTGTGTCATGTCAGTTATTCCCATTTTACAGAAGAGGCAACTAAAATTGAAGGAGGTAAAGGAGCTAAAACCAAGGCCCACAGCTTGTAAACACAGACCCTTTTCTGATGGCAAAGCCATTCTATAATTCTATAAGCACTGCACTCACTAAATTCTGTCCTTAATAAAATGTCAATGAGAATCCATAAATTAAAACTATAGTAAGTGTAACAAACTTTAAAAAAATCTAATGTTTGGTTGAAGTTTGATTTTCATTTTATCTTCGTTTTTTTTTCTCTCTCAAAACAAATGCATTTATTATGCTTTTTCATAGGAATTCTGGGAAGCTCATAACTGCTGAGTGTGAGCTCTGTAGTATGTAACCTCCCTGGGAGAATGCATTTTGCTAAAAGCTTGGACAGCAGAGAGAAAAAAATGATAAAAAGGACCATGTTGGGCAGATAAAATGCTGATGGCAGAGGACCAGAGGCAAAAGGAAATGGAAAGAAATGAGAGAGAGAAATGAGAAACGAGGGCATTGGAAATATTCATGCATGTCCCCATGGAAAGCAAACTTCCTTAGATTTCTAGAAGAGAATGTAATTGTAAAAAGTGCTGAGTCATAAAGGGACCTTCTTCTTAGGAACCAACATCAGCATAGACAGAAGTGTGAACAGCCCTGAAAAATGAGTGAAATGTCATCAGGGAAAATGTTAAATATTGCTCACTCTCCCCTTAAATGTGGGTGGAGGATGGGTGAAATATCATTGAAGGTCCATTTCGACTTGAATTTTAGCTGTGTTTCTTGGTAACTTGATATTTTCAACTATTTGCTTAAGAGTTTCTTTATACCCCTCCACCCCTCCCCCAGGTATGTTTCAATTACTCCTTTCCTGACTCTATCTTTTCCTATGTCCCATCTTCCCAACCCTCTCATGTACTTTTTAAATATCTCCCATTGTTTCAAGTTCTAAATTATACATATATTTTGCTTTTAATAATTTCCTGTTGAGCGATTGAGGTTTGGCTGCTAAGAGCCATTGCTATTTGTGGAGCTTTCTTACTAACATAGAAGACAAATTTTTGCAGTGTCAAGAGGAGAAATTTAATTTAGCAAATATTTATTGAGTATTGGCTATGCACAAGCTATAACAGAGGCTTCCAGGAACCCCTAGTCTAGTAGCTGGATAAAATGCAGCACCCAATAATCATTAGCCTTAGCAAAACAGCAAAGCCAAGATATAAAACAAATGAAAAAGGCAATGAACAAACAGAATTTTATTTTTCAAAAAGATCAAGCAATGAAATAGTCACGCTTTAACTTTATTCACACAACTTATATTATGCTTAACTGTTACTGATAGTTTTATAGTTTTTTTTTTTTACATTGGGAGAATATATTTTTTTTTCAGAATTTAGGATATTTAAAAGTCTTTATCTGGCCATGGTTATGAGAAACAGGGGTTCCTATAAGAGTACTCATCTTAATTGCAAAGCACCTTATGGTTTGCATAGTTTCCACACATATCAGTCATTTAAGTGTAGTTTTGTGAGGGAGGGAATGCAGGTGGAATTCCTATTTTGCAGATAAAATTGAATCTTAAATACTTCCTGGTAGCTACTGAAGACTATACAGTTTTTAAAGATCAGACCCTAAGGGAAAGGCCCACTGTGGTTCAAGGGAAGGTCTAGATGCACTTGAAAGGCATCCCAGAAGTGGAGGGTGTGTTGGAGGCAAGCTTTTAGGAACAGTTAATTTTGAAAGGTGAAGATGGCAAAAAGGTCTTGTCAGGTAGGGACAATCACACTGGCACAGGCAATTAGGCAGGATGTTAGAGGGATTTTTCAGCACGCGTATGTAGTGCAGCTGACTCAGAGATAAGTAATAATGTGGAGAAAAATCAAGAGCAGGAACTAGCAAATGATTACCACCACACCTTTTGAAGTTACAGTCAAATTGCTCTGGCTGGAGCTATTTTTGGGCAGGTGACTTGTGTGTGGGTTTAGTAGGAAGGGCAGACAGAAGTGAGTGGCAGAAGGTCCAGGTTTCTTTTGTAATGGAGATAGAGAACTATTATGCTAAGTGAAATAAGCCAGTCAGAGAAAGACAGTATCACATGATCTCATTCATAGGTGGAATCTAATGAACAAAATAAAATGATGAACAAAATAGATCCAGACATAGAAGATGGAACAGATTGTTGAATCTCAGAGTGAAGGTGGAGGAGGGTGGGTGGGTAGGAAGAGATCAACCAAATAACTTGTATGCATATATGTGTAACTCATGGACACAGATAATAGGGTGGTGAAAGCCTGGGTCAGGGGTTAGGAGCAGGCTAGAAGGGGTCAGTGGTGGAAAAAGGGGACATATGTAATACCTCCTATATAATAAAGAGGTAATATGCAAATTGACCATCATGCCCTTGCACAAGATGGCCATCCCCATGTGGTCACAAGATGGCCACCACAAGATGGCTGGCAGGGGAGGGCAGTTGTGGGCGATCAGGCCAGCAGGGAAAGGCAGTTGGAGGCAACTGGGCCAGCAGGAGAGGGCAGTTGGGGGTGACTGGGCCAACAGGGGAGGGCAGTTGGGGGCAATCAGGTTGGCAAGGGAGTGGTTAGGAAGTGATCAGGCTGGCAGGCAGAAGCAGTTAGGGGCAATTAGGCAGGCAGGTAGGTGAGCAGTTGGGAGCCAGCAGTCCTGGATTGTGAGAGGGATGTCTGACTACCTGTGGGATTGGGCTTAAACCAGCAGTCAGACATCCCCTGAGGGGTCCCAGATTGGAGAGGGTGCAGGCTGGGCTGAGGGACACCTCTCTGCCTCCCCTCTCCAGTGCACAAATTTCATGCACCAGGCCTCTAGTTCAATAATAAAGATGAAAAAATAAATAAATCAGACTCTTGACTCTTCAATTTCTATGTTCATTCTAATATCCTCTTGCCTTCGCCTCCTGCCCAGTAATTATCTTGTTGGTTTGGCATTTTCCCCATGGTTTTAGAATTCCCTCTGCTTTTTGTAAATCCCTAATAGTGATTCTGAAAACATTAAAGGAAAATCATACTGTATTATAATAAGAGTAAAAGAAGCCCCTGAATCCATTGAAAGGTTGTTTTTGTTTGATGGGATCATACTGAATAGAGCACTAAGACTAGACCCAGAATCGGATCAATCCCCTTGGTCTTTTCCATAAGTCAAAATCAAATACACTGAAGATCCCATATATAGATTTAGAGATAAGCCAATAAGGAAATATCCCAGTAGCTTCTGCACTTCCATCTGGTTGTTTTAAATGAAGACATCTACCTAGATTTATCTATTCATACAAACATTCTTTAGTTCAATGGGAAGTCATTGAGGAAATAGAGAATTTCAGAAGCACTCTTCTTTCAAGAACTGTAAAGTCTAGTATTTCATTCATAGCCTCCTTTAAGATTAATTGTTGACAACCAGACCTAGGATCTGAGACTGTCAGGGATGAGACTTGGATGAAATGTGTTCCCTTGAGACCCAGCATTGCTGTCCACTTTCCATGTTGACTAGTATATAAGACTGGGTGTCTGCTTGGGGTCTCACTGCATCCCAACTCCCCTTCATGTACTTACCATCTGCATTTAGGTCTGGAGTTTATCCTTGAACTCAGGGCACTTCCCCCAGTACTAGTACTTGCCTTGCCCTGGTATATAGTTTAAGAGCCACGTCTTTCCTTCACCTGCTCTATGTTTCTGTGGATATTCCCTCTGTACCTTGTTCCTACATTGTGATAACAGTTCACCTGTACATAAAACTCCATTGTCATTCATTGGTAACCCAGTACAGCCCTCATAAAGATGATAACCACTAAATAAAAATATGTAAAAAGAAAAACTTGATCTTCATTTCACACAGTTGGATGTTAAGTCAAAGAAAATCTTAAGTCCTTAAAAGGAATCATTAAGGTATCTTATTCTCAGCTTGGTCATGGTCCCCTTTCTTCTTCAAACCAGAATTAATGAAGCTTTTTGTGGTTTCATTTCCTTCCTTATTTCAGAAACGTAAAACCTTTGAATCATGTCAAGGTGTCTGTCTAGAGAAGAATATTTCTTTCTTCTGGCTGACCTCTCCAGATTAGACATTAATGACACAGCTTGATGCTGTTGAAAAGGATTCATGAAAAAGGGACCAGTGATAGCTGGGAGCACTTCCAAGCTTTTGCTTGTTTGAAAAGCCATAGGTATAGATCACTCTAGTCAGCAAAGCTAACAAGTCATCCTCAAGAATGGTTAGGGGAAACTTTAGAATCCTGCAGGCGACTCTGACTGTGGGATTTAACTCTTTCCTAAAGTCTCAGGGTCATGTAGCTCCTCTGATGAGCAAAAGAGACGAAACAAACAGGAACTTTTCCAACTGAATTTTTGAAAGCCTTTTTAACTAATATTTGCTTGCCAAGAGAAAGAAAAATAGTGTTGTTTCTTTACTTGTATGTCAGGACCATATAAGAATAAGCATGACAAATGTAAAGGGAGAAGGGGCCAGAATTTTTCTAAGAGTGTAAAGTACTTTTTCCTCTATTGTTTCTGAATTTGCCCACACAATGTGTTTCCCACACAATAGACAGAGTGCTCCTTATAAAACATGAGTCTGAACATCTTACACCTTTGCACAGAACTTTCTGGCTGTTCATCTTCTTCAGAGTAAAATCCAAAATCCTTACAATGACTTACTGATCCTTGCCTAGATTTGTACTGGTTGCTCTTTTATTTCTCTGTTACCTGCTTCCATCCTTTGCCTCTGACAATCATGACGTCCTTTGAAAAAATATATAGGGTGAGGCAAAAGTAAGTTTACAATTGTGAGTATATGAAACACAGAGTCTATTCTTATAATATTATTTATTAATTATTATTTTCCATATGAATGACTATAAGCCTACTTTTGCCCCACCCTGTATAAGAACATGTCACTGCTCCATATAAAACTCTCCAATGGCTTCTAAATTTCTCCAGAGTAAAAGCCAAAGTCTTACAGCACAAACATCTATAAGATCTTGCTCTTTTGAGCCTCTGAGGATTCTCTTTCTTCTGTGCTTTGCTTTATCATTTCTTTCCATAGAATTGATCACCAGCAAATACACTGTATACTTACTTATTTATATGCCTTTTGGGGGTCTTTTCACACTAACCTATAGACTCTATGAGCTAAGAGGTGTTGTTCCTGAAAAATTGTTTTATCTCTAGTGCCTAGAACAATGCTAGAACCTGATAGTTGATTCAATAAATATGTAATAACCTGTGAGTGATACATAGTCAGCTTTACCTGGCAGCTAGTTAGCTCTTTATTGGGAAGCAGAAAGAGCAGGGTAATATTCTGTACTCATGCAATTGTTTTCCCCAGTTAATTTGTTTTATTTTAAGATGTGCAATTATGTGTTCTAAAATATTAATAGTTTTGTTTCATTCTTGCCACCAATTTAAATTTTCTTCTTAATACATTGATTAGAACTTTCAGAAGAATGAGCATGATAGTGAGGATAGAGAACATTGTTTTTGTGCAGGATTTCTCACTTTTGAAACTATTGACATTTTGGAATGGATAATTCTTAGTTATTAGAGGCCCGGTGCACGAAATTTGTACATTGGGTGGGGGTGCGGTCCCCTCAGCCTGGCTTGCACCTTCTAGTGTTCCAGGACCCCTCAGGGGATGTCTGTGGGGATCAGGCCTAAGTCAGCAGTTGGACATCCCCCTCATGATCCAGGACCCCTTGCTCCTTACCACCTGCCTGCTTGCTGCTCCTTACTGCTCTGCTTGCTGCTCCTTAGAGCTGCCCTGGAGGCAGGAGAGGCTCCTGCCACTGCCACTTGCCAGTGGTGAGCCCGGCTTCTGGCTGAGCAGTGCTCCTGCTGTGGGAGCACACTGACCACCAGGAGCTCCTCCATTGAGCGTCTACCCCCCTGGTGGTCAGTGCGCATCATAGTGACCAGTCGTTCTGGTCATTCCGCCATAGCTGTCACTTAAGCTTTTATTATATAGATTGGGGGTGTTTGGTGCATTGTAGGATGTTTAGCAGCATCCCTGGCCTCTATCTACTAGACATCAGTAGCATCTTACCATTTGTGACAACCAACTGTCCTCTGAGGCAAACACATTGGTCAACAGAGCCAATTATCAACAGTACAACAATTGAAATTTCTTTTGAGAGCTAAAAATTTTAAACTTAAACTTCTAACGCCACTTCTTCAAAATAGACTCGCCTAGGCCATGGTATTTTGTGAAAGAGCCACACTCAAGGGGCCAAAGAGTCGCATATTATGGCTTGCAAGCCGCAGTTTGCTGACCTGGAGTGAGAAACACTGCTGTAATGTTTCAATGTTAAAAATTGTTTATAGGGCCAATTTTCTTGTGTTTGTACTTGTGGGAGGAAAAAATTAATACAAGCTTTCTGGAGAGCATTTTGGCACTGAGTATCAAAAGCTTAAGAAATATTTCTTCCCTTGACCCAATTACTTATTCTCTAGCAATTTATCCTAAGAAAATAATCAAAGGTGTGGACAAAGATTTATGTTCAGGGATGTCTATTGCTGAATTATTTATGATTGTAAAAGAATTGAAAGTAACCTTCTGTCCTATAATAGGAATAGCTCAAGAAATTATAACTTATTATAGGATGGGATTTATTTTCTCTATAAAAAATTATGCTCTTGCCCAGCCGGTGTTGCTCAGTGGTTGAGTATCAACCCATGAACCAGGAGGTTGCAGTTCCATTTGAAGTCAGGGCACATGCACGGGTTGCAGATTTGATCTCCAGTAGGGGACATTCAGGAGGCAGCCGATCAGTGATTCTCTCTCATTATTGATGCTTCTGCCCCTCTATCCCTCTCCCTTCCTCTCTCTGAAATCAATAAAAATATATTAAAATTATGCTTTTAAAGAATATTAACAGCAACAACAGAATAGAAAAGAGCAACAACAGCAATAGTTAACACTTACATTCTTGCCTTGGGTAGCCATTAAGACTGTTGAAAATATATAATGGTTTTTCTCTGCTAGAGACATGATACACGATCAGTATTTCTCCAACCCCTGTGAAAGCAGACATAGCTATGTGACTTGCTGTGACCAATAAAGTATTTGTGAAACAGATAGGATGATTCCTTTCTGGGTAAAGTCTTTAAAAAGCTTATTATTTTTGATACTTTTTTTAAAATTCATTGTATAAGCATGTACTGAGAAGCTAGAGATCTGAATTGGACAAGTAGCATGGACAAGGAATAAACTTTTACTGGGTTGAGATTTTTGATATTGTTTATTCCTTAAGCATAATTGTTTAAGCATAGCACATAGGCACTGACTGTACTTGCATTACAATCTGTGAAGTGGTCAAAATTAGTAGCCTCATTATTCTGAATGAGGAAACTGAGGCACAAAGGGGTTATGTCCAAATTCACATTATTGGTAAGTGGCATTGCTGAGTCAAGGTTTCAAATCCAAGGAGTAGTCTCCAAATCTAACTGCTAAATAGTACAAAAAATAAGGGAATAAGGGGTGGCAATGAGAGAAAGGTACCTAGAGAAAGATATTTGGAGATGGTGGGTAGAACCTTGAGGAGCAGCTCTGTGTGGGATGGTTTTGCACACTCTGCTGCTGTGTTTGATTTTGTTTAATTGCTTTGTTCTTTTAGTTGCTTGCTTAGCAGAGGAGAGAGTCTGTAAGTATCTCTGGAAATGCTTTTGACATTTTGTATTTCATGCCCGTGAAATCATGGAGATTTTTTAATTGGTTGATTTTTGAGAATAAATACAGAAACTGCATTTAAAAAAACTTTCTGCCTGCCACATGAAATGTCTTTGATGATGTGTTGGCATTTGAAGAATTAAGCATTCAAATGAGTGACTAGCTATTGCCTGTGATGGGGCAGAATTTAAATGGCAGCAAGGAAGGACCGGGGAATATCTACTCAGATCCCTCTTGGCCCTTGTATCCTTTGAACACTTAATTGGGTTTTCATTCAAACATCTTTTATTGTCTCCTGCAGTTTGAATGGGAAGCAAACTCATGGAGTATATTTAGGAATTATGAGCAGTCATGTTTGAACTCTGGGAGACAGGTCTGAAGCAGAGCTGAGGAATAGTATCCTGGGAGGCTCTGAGAAGGAGAAAGAGTATAAGAAGTTGGCTCCAGGCTGTCCATCTCCCAGGCCTCAGGGACACCCTCCTATGAGCCCTCCTGACAGTAAGGTCTTTACCTGTCATCTTGTGTGTATCCAACAAGCAATGCCTACTCATGTTCACTAGCTTCTGAGTCCTTTGTCTGTCCCCATGCTTTCTATCAGTCCATAAACAAACGTCCTGTAGTTGCCACTTTGATTCAATCCCTGATATAGACCTCTGGATGTAGAAAACAGGAAGTATTTATGAACTATAGTTGAGCAGCAAATGGGCATTTATTAGGAAGTTGGACTGAACATGCTTGCTCTGTCTCTATGGTATCCTCTGAGAGTTTTCTATAGGAAAGAATAGTGGACCTTCAAAACCTCAAGAAGGCCACCAGAAAAGTTTGTTGGTCAATGACAGCTAAGTTTATTAGACTTACTGCAGTTAGGGAAAACGCTACCCTGACAGTGTTAACAGCAGCTAAGAAGGGGAAGTCAGGGAGGGTACTTATTAGGTTTAGGACTTGGAATGGCAGAGAACTAATTAGTATTGGGCAGAGTTTATGACATAATATTTTATGAGGGTCTTGAGTTATACATTTGATGTGAAAGCTGTTAGTTTCATTGCTTCATAGTCTTGTCTTCCGGGTGCCGGTATTTTCTGGATCAAGTAAGCTATTTTATTTACTTATTTATTTAGCCTGGTTCCAGTATTGTCACTGAGGAGAAAAATGCATTTGTGCGTAAATATTTTTCACTTAAGTTGACAAGTAAAAAGAAGGAATGTTTAGTCCTGGTATTGTTTAGCAGAGGACAGGAATGTTTGCTGGTTTCAGTTCTGACGGTGGCGAGATAACCTGGTTGATCTTTTGGAGACTCTATGTTTGTGCCCCAGCCATTAGCAAGTATCTTTTCACTAACCCTTCCCACAATTAGGATCTGCTCTATTTACATGGTACTGATCATGAAAGTATGAACTGAATTATTTAAACCAATTGTGGTTGAGCTAAGGTGATAATAGAATCCTCTAGCAGAAAAGACTTAGTTTCCTACTTTTCAAACTCACAGCCTAAATGAGTCAAGTCTCTTTCAATGAATGAAGTGGTCTATTTATTTTGTTTCTGGTCAATCAGAAATAATTTGACATTTGCTTTTGTGGTAGTTCCTTTTCCAAAGGGGTTGACCTTACATTGCTATATAAATGGTTCTTCTCCCAATGGGGGTGTTTCCCCCACAAAAGTTAATAAATTACTAATTTAAATAAATTATTTTTAACTTTGCCTTTATACCAGTTGGGGAGTAATCCCTACTCTTAAGTAAAACACTTCATGCTTCTTAAAGGTACAAAGACCTCTTCCTTAGGGAATACACTAAGTAAAGTGGATTATTTTATTTATTTGAATCATTAGCCATTGCATCCTATCCCCAACTAGCATAAAGACAAAGTTGAAAATCATTTATTTAAATTAGTAATTTTATGCACCAGTGATATGTGAAATGCAGGCAGAGTAGAACTGAACAATAAAGAAACATGCCTGTGTCCACAGAAAGATAAATTATGCAGGTAGCATCTGGAATTTAAATGACATGTTTTCATCTTGGCTTGCAAATAATAGTTAATGGTGAGAAGGGCATAGCAATCCTAATGCAATTTCTTCTCTGTAAATATATGTTAAAATGATGAAGCTATTTTCAGTTCAAAAGATGACTTTAAAAGAATTAAGTTAAAGGGCTACCCCAAACAAAACAAACTCAGGAAGAATTAATTTGTTTTCTTTAAAAAAGCAATTTTTTAGTCCTCCTCTATTTATTTTTGTTTTCCTAGGATATCAGCATTTTCTCTGCATAATAAGTAAAATCATCATCATCATTATTATGTCATTTGTTGAGTTACTACAATATGATAGACATAGTGCAAGACCCTTTAATTGCATTATCTCAATCAATCCTGTTAACAACTCTATGAGGTAGGTATTATTACCTCATTTCCAGATGATAAATTTGAAGGTCAGAGAGATTATATTATTTTCATTGCACATTGTTTCTCTCCAAGACTCATGAGTCATTGAATGTTAGAGTCAGAATGTAACTTAGAAACCATCCAACTTTACTGCTAAGGAAGCAGAGGCAAAAAAAAAAAAAAAAAAGGAAATGACTTGAGTAGAATATTATTGTGGGTTGCACATTGTGACAGAATTGGATATTCGTCATTCATACTAGGTCAACATTGGTAGTCTCCACCCCCCCCACCCCATTAATAACTCAAGAAGGGACTATTATAGTCAATGAAATGTGAAAGTGAGAATGCTGTAGGGCTTCCAGGAACATTTTCACTGATCCTTAAAGAACTACGAGGAAGAAGGTAGCCATCTTTCCATTAGTCTAAGAAACGATTCCAAATCCAAGGTTGGTACAGTAGAGAATAGAAAGCACTTATATTTATTTTATTTTTTCAATTTTATAGGCTGGAAGGTAAATGAATAGAACAATGCTTTCTATTCAACCATCTCCCCTTGCCTGTGTTCCACTGTCCCAAAATTTAATTAACAGAAAGCACTTGTAGACTTGATATCATTGTTGGACCTCTAATTCAATGAAATTTGAACCTCATCCTATAGTTATGTACAAGATCTATAGTTATATAAGTATATGGTTATAAATAAATTTTCTAATGACTTAATTCAGTTTCAGTCAGGGTTCCTACTTGCTGCTGAACGGATATAAACATTTGACTTGCAATTCTCTGTCTCTCTCTCTCTCTCTGTCTCTGTCTCTGTCTCTCTCTCTCTCTCTCTCTCTCTCTCAATCAGGGCGAGTGCTGGAAAAGAGAGGAATGGAATTTGAAAGCAGGCCAAATTATTTTTAATGGAAAAGGATGAGACCAGGAGGGGCAGCCTGAGAAGATGAAGAAACCAGCAAGAATTGAAGTCTGGAGAAGTGGGAAGTAGAAGAGAGAGAAAGAGAGGAAAAGAGGAAAAGGAAGAGAAACAGGTGCTGTGATGGGTAGCTTTGGAGAGACTTGAAGTATAATTTTTTGGAAATTCTGCTTTCTTGTGTCATGTGAAGCCCTGGTTTCCGGCTTCTCAAGAGACACTTTAGAATTCATTTTGTCTAGTTCTAAGAAAAATAGTCAGTATTTTTATTCCTATCACATTGCATTACATATATAAATTACTTTTGGGAGAATTGACAGTATTCCCATACAAGGACAGAGTATGCATATTCATTCCTTCAATTTTTCTTACTTACCTCAGTTTTTTTCTTCATGCATCTTGCATATTTCTTGTTAATTTGAATCACTTCTATTCAAATTATTCCTAGATATTTTATATTTTTGTTTCTCTTGTAATAGGTATCTTTTTTTCCATGATATTTTCTAATGGCTTGCTGTTTTTATATAGGAATACTGTCTATATAGTATATTATTATTATACATCACCTTATCCATTTTTTATTGAAATCATTATGACATTAGAGTTATGATTCTTTTAGGTTTTCCAGATATACAATCATATTATCTTTAGATAATGGTAATTTTATTTCCTTCTTTCTAATTTTTTATACTTTTAATTTTATTCTCTTAGATAATTTTATTTTCTTGCACCTCCATATGAATGTTAAATAATGTGGTATCAGAGGATGTCATTGACCTGTTACCAACTTTATTGATATTTGTAGTGTTTTTCCAATGGTGCCTTAGTTATTTTTTTGTTGATTTCAGAGAGGAAGGGAGAGGGAGAGAGAAAATCATTGATTGGCTGCCTCTTGCATGCCCCACACTGGGACCGAGCCCACAACCTGGACATGTGCCCTTGACTGGAATTGAACCTGGGACCCTTCCTTCTACAGGCTGATATTCTATCCACTGAACCAAACCAGCTAGGGCTACCTTAGTTCTTTTCAAGTTGAAATGTATGGTTATCTCTATCTCTATTAAAAAGAAAGTATTCAGCTATTTCTATGGAAATCTTCATAACCAACTCGTCCCTTGTGCCTGAAAATTTCTCTGTTTATCATTGAAAGTCTAGCATCCTGGGAAACTCCTCATTTCCAGACAAACCAAAGTCAAGAATGGAGTGAATCTTATCTAGTCACTTTTCAGCATCCATGTGGCTACCTTATGATTTTCAATTAGACTGATTAATATGATTAATTGTATTATATGTTCTATAATATAGAACTGTCTTTTTCCTCTTGGCATGGGCTCCAATTAATCATGTTATATTAGTTCTCTCCTTGATTACTGTATTCTATTTGCTAATATTTTATGTTAGGTGTTTTTGTCAGAGGTAAAAAATGAGATTAGCTTGTGGTTTTCATTTTTGTTTGTGATCTTTGTTGTGTCTGTGCACTAATATTGTGGTGATGTCATACAATATTTTGGAATCTTTATTTATTTTTATGTGTTCTGCAACAATTCAAATAACATTGGTTTTGCTATTCCTTAAATTTTTGGTGGCTTTCCCTGTAAAACTATCTGGAATTGGTCTTTTTGCAATGGGTAGCTATCCGATTTTTTTCCCCAATCCACATCCACTCCTGTTCGCAGTAGTGGTTCATTTAAATTCTCTATTTCTTTGTGGTTTTATTTTTTTAGTAATTTATGTTTGATTGAACAATCCATTCTTCAGGTTTTCAAATTATTTTATATTCAAATTTTAAAATATTTTAATAGGATTGATCAAAATAGTCCCATGATTTTTTTCAAATGGGACTACTTTAAGTTAAAATCTTTTGCACAGCAAAAGAAACCATCAACAAAATGAAAAGACAGCCTATTAAATGGGAGAATATATTTACCGATATATCTGACAAGGGGTTAATATCCAAAATTTATAAAGAACTTATAAACACAACACCAAAGAAATCCCAAGCAATCAAATTAAAAAACGGGAAAAGGATCTGAATAGCACTTCTCCAAAGAGGACATACAGATGGTCAATAAACTTATGAAAAGATACTCAACATCACTAATCATCAGAGAAACGCAAATTAAAACCACAATGAGGTAGCATCTCACACCTGTCAGAATGGCTATTTTCAATAAATCAACAAACAAGTATTGGTGAGGATGTGGATAAAAGAGAACCCTGGTGCACTGTTGGTGGGAATGCTCATTGGTGCATCCACTGTGAAAAGCAGTATGGAGTTGCCTCAAAAAATTAAAAATGGAACTGGCTTATGACCCAGGGATTCCACTTCTGGGAGTATATCTAGAGAAACCAAAAATACTAATGTGAAAGAATATATGTACCCCTTTGTTCATTGCAGCATTGTTTACAGTAGCCAAGATTTGGAAGCAGCCCAAGTGCCTATCAGTAGATGAGTAGATTAAACAAGATTTGCTTCATTTACACAATGGAATACTACATGGACATAAATAAAGAAGGAAATCTTACCTTTTGAGACTGCATGGATGGACCTTGAGGATATTAATACTAAGTGAAATAAGCCAGTCATAGAGAAACGAGTACCACTGAATTTCACTCATATGTGAAATCTAATGAACAAAATAAATTAACAAACAAAATAGAAACAAACTCAGAGATAGAGAACAGGCTGACAGCTATCAGAGGGGTGGAGGCAGTTTGGAGCTAGATGGGAAGGGTGAAGGAATTAAGCAAAGAAAAACAAGAAAGATTCATGGACACAGACAACAGTATTGTGATTGCCAGAGGGAAAGGGAAATAGGGAGGTAGAAGGAGGGAAAGGGGAGTAAATGGTGATGGAAGGAGACCTGACTTGGGGTGGTAAACACCCAATACAATATACAGATGATGTATTGTAGAATTGTGTACCTTAAACCTCCTACATAATTTTATTAACTAATATTATCCCAATAGACTCAATTAAAATATATCTACTCTATATATCTGTATATTTTTTCATTTTTATTTTTTATGCTTTGTACTTTTATTTATTAATTTAGTTTATGGTTTTCTATTTTTTCTCTCAAAACAAATGCCTCTGAGTCTGCCTCTTTTCCTTATCTATATGTTTTTTTATGTAGCTTTCCTATTTTCCTTTGATTTTTGTTTTTTATTATTTATGATGTAAATACTTAAGAACATGAATTTTTCTCTGAGAACACTTTAGCTATAGCCCATAGATTTTGGCACGCAAGTGTTTTCAAAGCTTATGTCATTCATTTCTAGTTTTAAGTGCATTGTAATTAGAGAATGTTATCCATATAATTTCCACTTTAGTGCATTTGGCCCTATTTCTTCTGTCATACTGTGGAATTCAGGGAAGTTCCCTAGCCAGCTCACATACCCTTTCTTTCATCCAAATAAAGGATTGTTAATTTTGTCCCTCAAGATTTACCACATACTTTGTAGTTTCAGCATCTTCCATAGCTCTAATTTTCTTCTCTATTGGCACGTCTTCCTCGTGGTTCAGCTTTACAGATGCTCCCTACTTCTGTGTTCTGTCTCTTGTTTTCCTTGTTGTTTGGGGTAATATCCAAGATAAAAGGGGGTCAGAAACTTCTTTACTCTTATACTGGCAGGCGTAGGCATGCTGTTCTGCGGAGGACTTTGGGAGGTCATCAGTTCCGCACTCATGCCTCCAGGCATCCCATCAAACCAGACTTGTCTGCCAAGCCTGGTCAGATGGAATCTTTCAATGTGTGTTCACTCACACAAATCAGATGAATTTTCCTCAGTTGCCTCTCCAAAAACTAGTTGCTTTGCATTTCCCCCCTTATATTTCTCCTCAGCTCTTCAGCTTCTGGGGAAGGAGTATTTACGCTGAATCCTCTGAGTGTCCTTCTTTGCCCACAGACCAAGGAATATGCAGTTCTTAAGTAAATGTGGCTTTTAGTCACCACTCGAGTAACCCACCTGCTGTCAGGTAGCCTCCTCCTGTTAAAGTTTCCCCTGCCAGTTTTTGGCACTCACCCGCTGAGGAATAGCAATGGAGGGATCGTAATGAATTATGTGAAATTACATGTGTCGATACCATTCATCCCTGTGTAGGAGGCAACTAACTTTTAAGATGAGGATCCCATCTTACCTAACAAGGACATTTGGTTCTCTTTTTCCCTTCTGCTTCTTAGCACCTCTCAAATGGTAAGTGTAATGAGAATAAAAATTTGTATTAGCCTCTTGTCACTGGCTTTTGAACAGTGTGTGATGGTGGTGGGCTTTAGCAGAGTAGGGGATAGTGCCTGATCCCAAGGCTTCTCTCTTGTTACCACTCCACTCTGCCCCCCGGCAGCAACTGGTCCTGCTGGAAACTGTCCCTATGACAGATCTGATAGCCTCTGTGCTCACCCATTCCTTGTCCTCATCACTTGCACTTCTGCTGTCTGCTTCCTGCATATTGATGCTCTGCAGGCTCTGTCTTCTGCTCTTATTCTCTTTGGGCTCCGAGTTGTGCCTGATGGCCCCATCCATGTACATAGGAACTATCACCTGTGTTCTGAGGATGCCCATGTCTGTGTTCTCCTGCTTGGAACTCTTTTGGGCACCTGCACTGAATTATCTCCCAGCATATCAGCATCACCAGTGCCCTGCACTTGGCCACTTCCACTTGCTGATGAGAGTGACACCACCAGCCACATAATCACACAAGGCCAAAACCTAGGAGTCATCTTTCATACCACCTTCTCTCTTCCTTACCTCACATCTCATCAGTTACAAATCCTGCAGACTCTGCCTAGAAACTCTTCTCTAGTCTCTTCCTCTCTCTCTACTTTCACTATCACTACCTAATTCAGACTAAATTCATCATTGTCTTCCTGGACACTTAACCCTTGGATTCATCTTCTTGCCCATAGTCTTTATCTGTACCTCTCCACCACCACCTTCCACCCTATGGCACAATTATTCTTTAAAAATGGCCTCATCCTCCCACTACCGCCTCTCCCCAAAGATCAGAGGGGCAGTGAGATGTTATACTAGCCACTATGATTAGAGGGTGACCAAAGGTCTTTCATTTCCCTTCCTTGATTTTGTATTAACATCTTGCAAATGAGACACAACTGCAGGGAACACCCAGGTTACTTACATCTCTGTCACTGGGGCAGAATGAGGGCCAGAAATAGAATAATCTTGAGTTATAGAAGAAAAGCTTATCGTTCTTACACACCTGAGATTCTAAAGGCTGCACTAGTTATTTTAATATTTTTCCCTTTGCTAGGTGAAAAAGCCTTGGGGGTTCATATCTAACTCATCTGTGTGGTCACTGAGCCTGACTCAGGGCCTGGAACATAGTAGGTGGTCAATATACATGTATAGAATATATTTCCTACCTTACTGCTTAAGGGCTCCTGACTTGGGTCAGTGAGAGAATCCTTGAGAAATCTGTTCTTTTTTACCTAGACAGATAGCTAGAAAAAGGATCTGATCAGGGGGGGACTTGGAGGGAGGGCATCGAGAGAGAGAGAGAGAGAGAGAGAGAGAGAGAGAGAGAGAGAGTTAGAGAGAGATAGAGGTACAGTTAGAGAGAAAGAGCGAGCATGTGAGCTGGTCTTCTCTGAGTATATGAATTGCAGATTATTATTCAAGCACTTCCTACAAGAGCATAAACTGGATACTTTTCAGTGGATCAGCTTTTGGGTTGGCAAGGAAGAACCTGGATAAGGCTGATCAGGGCTCACTCCAATTATGTATTCCTTCTCATTGTGTGGGAAGGAAATTATCGTTGGCCATGCATATAACTGTGAACTGGAGCATGTAGTGCTGGCTAATAATAATGCAATGAAGCGGGTTTGCCCGAGTGGCCTTGCTAGCTGCCAGCAAGCTGTCCTTGGGCTCTAGCAGCCCCTGTCCTCAATGGACAATCAAAGGACAGCCTCAGTTTTCCTCCAGACTTCTCCCACTACTCTCCCTCTACGGAGTGGTAGGCGTCTGGAGCATTATTGTGACTATTGTTTGTTCTCAGAGAGTCTTCCTCAAGACGGACCTTTTTGCTCTTAATCCCAGAGATTTATTTAGAATGCTCAGTCTTGCCCCATATCCTACTGTTTTTGGTCTTTGTAAGCTGGCCAATTTGTTTAAAATGTATTACATTCCCTAACCTTAATGTGACATCGCTTGCATTTTCAGTAGGCTTTCTATTACACAGAAGTCGTGCAACCTATAAAGAATGTATTTTTAAAATATCAGGTTCCAGGCTATGGACAATGTCCATAAACCCACATTTCACCTAAGCAAATTGCCAGAACTGTTTCCCCATGAGAGAGTTTAATGAGTAAACCTAATTACTCAATGACAACATAGGTATGTGACAGGCAGCGGTCCACAGGTAACTGATGTAATTTGGTAGTTACCACGCTGCACAAGTTCTCACCAACTCTCATAGGCAGAGTTCTGTGGCTGGACATCCAACCTGACCCCATGTGGGGTGGACGCTGCTGCTGCCTTGCCCAGGTCCCCTTTACCAGGCTAGTTGTCGGGGTTGGCCACTGATGGCTCTCAGCTGCTCCTGTTCCAGAGAATTGTCCCAGGTGGAACAGGAGCAATTTCCACTGGGATTTTATGCCTCTACTCACCCATCCTGCATCCCATGATTGACTGACATGGACCTACAGACTAGTGAACCCTCACCATAAGCAGGGTCCAATTTTGTGGTGCACCTCATGGCCCAGAGCTCCATCTGAGGCCATGTTCTCGCTCAGCTTCTTTAGCCCCACCCTGCTTCCTTCACTCCTTTTCTCCTAGGATCACTGTCTCTATAAACCATGTGAAGGCAAGATACTAGCTTAGTATCTGTCTTTAGGGTACAAGGCCCAAGACACCACTCATGCACTTTCCACAAGAGGAAGGAAAGTATAACCTGAAGGTTAGATGGGGAGCAAATTAGTCAAAAGGGGACAAAAGGAAATGATGAAGGCTTGGGGCAACACTTCTTCATTTCCACCTCTTATTTCAATTCAATTCCTCAGCCATTTTTTGAGCAACCAATCCCTCACTGTTGGACATTTCGGTTATTTTCAACATCTATCCATTATAAACAATGCTGCAGCAAGTACTCTCAAACATAAATCTTTAATTTCATCTCAACTCTGATTTTTATTTTTTTTGGCTAAATTTAAATAAGGGAAATCAACAAGGCATGAGAAATAAGGTATAAGTAGTTTTCAAACTCCTGATATATAATATCAGATTTCTCCTGAAATGGGATAATCACTCACTCTGTTATCCTTGATATGAAGATGGCCCATTTCATAATTCTGCTATCATTATTAGTTTTAAGGAAAGTTTGACACTTCCAGAGTAAGATAGTCTCTAGGTTTAATTTAATTTTCTTTGAGTACTTATGAGGTTGGCTATTTTCTTTTTATGGTTATTAGAAATTTTAATTACTTTTCTTGTCAATTGTCTGTACATGTCCTTGCTTATTATTCTGAAGGACTATTTTTCTTCTATTTGTCCTTAATGGTAATAGCTCCACTTAACAAACTCTTGCAATGTGCAGGTCATGGAGCTATAAGTGTTTTACATATATTATTTTGAATTATTTCAGTGTCATAATTACTTACATAATTTTCATGTATTTTATTTAATTATTTCATGTATTTTATTTAATTATGGTCAATGCTAGTTCACATGGCTTCTTAAAACAAGTGAGGAAATGTGCCTACTATCTCAGGTAGGAAAATGCAGTCATACTCAGGGGTTATGACTTGGTAAGTGGAAAGGGAGCTGGATCTTATTTCCAATTGTTCCCTCCCCTGTGCTCCTCTTGAGCAATGAACAACCCTCACAACTGTACATGTTGTTCTTAATAACTCTCTGTAGTAGAGTTATTAAGTTAGTACAATAACTATCTGTCGTAGGGATTATTTGTCTATTTTGTAGGTAAGAAAATTGAGGCTCAGGCAATTTTTAAACTGACTTGTCCAAGGTTATACGCCTATAGAGTAAGGATTTGAGTACAAACCTGGGTGATACCAAAACCAGAACTTCTAGTCATGGTGCTATGATGCCCTTTATATAGATAGCATGCCTTAGCCTAGTGGCAGAAATACATTTTTAAAAACTATTTTGTATTTTAGCTTAATTTTTGATGTACAGAAGATTTAAATGTTTATATTTTCAAATTAAACAACCTCTTCTTTTTTATTTAAAAAAATTTTTGCTTTTGGTTTTATTTTTGGAAAGTGGTGATTTTTTAGGGTTATAAGTCTCTTCTTTGACTTGCTATGCCATATTAGGAGCTATTTTAGCTAAAATTATTCAATGTGGTATTTCAAAGTCAGTGTAACATTGCTCAATATTTCTACAAGTTTCCTTTTGAGAATTGTACAGTTTTTGCCTGAATAGGTGGTCCTACTAGTACATCTTTTTTAGAAAACACATTATATTGCATCAACTTACAAACATTGATTCATACACTTGTATAAGGTGTCATGTTAGGGCATAAAGCAGTTTCCCTCGTTGTACTTCAGAGTCAACCAGGTTTAGCACAGGAAAGAGGAGCTCTGTGAAGACCAGAGCCCCTAGTTTAGATGTGTCTTTGAGGACCTCTTTGTGTACCAGTCACACTCCATGATGATTTTGAGAATGAACTGTTCTTCCTCCCAACCTCAACCCAAGCATTCTGAGTTTTAGCTTAAGAGCAATGAGGATGACAGGATGGAGTAATACAAGACTAATTTACATAAAAACACACAAAAAAGAGCAACGAGGAATCATGGATACATTTTTAGCAAAGAAGTTATACAGTTTGCCATTTCAGCTTTTCACTACAAATAGCAATGCCCTCCAGGGATGACTTTTTCTTCTCTCTACAGGTACATTAATATAACCAAACAATGTAAGAACAAGAATGCTATATTCACTTAGCAGGAGGCACACAGAAGTGATGGCCAGCTAATAACTGTGGACCATTTCCTGCGTGTCAGCTACTATATCAAGGGCTAAACATGTCTCATTCGATACTCATAACACCCCAGGCAGCTGAACCTCCTTCATCTTGATCTGTACTGATGAGGAAACTAAGGCAGAGAGGCCGTGACCGAAGTTGCAGATATGGGATTGGAACTAAGAAAGCTAATTTTCCTCCATGCCTTTAGGCAATATGATGTCCTGTGCTGTGGATATTAGCCCATTACATTGTAATCAGAACTTGAGAAGA
The DNA here is from genome assembly GCA_027563665.1 of Antrozous pallidus. Lineage (NCBI taxonomy): Eukaryota > Metazoa > Chordata > Mammalia > Chiroptera > Vespertilionidae > Antrozous > Antrozous pallidus. Next base: position 49,110,018 of record CM050524.1, on the reverse strand, counting down.
TTTTTCAGACAGATTGGTTTTCCCTGAAACACAGTCCCAAGAAGATTCAGACCAGAGACATAAAGGCAAAGTTCAGAAAATAGGAGGAAATACTCATTTTGGGGCTCAGTCACCATGTGGAACCTTTTTTGACCTTCATAATTCTTTTTAGGTTTTAATGAAATATTTTATGAAATGATCCCAGACTCCCAGCCTCGTGTGTGTGTGTGTGTGTGTGTGTGTGTGTGTGTGTGTGTGTGTGTGTGTTTTCTGAATACAAAACCCTACAAAGAACCCCTGTCCTTCACTTTGGGTTTCTGTTGTTGATTTTCTCCTCCTTCATGTCTGATTCCTCCTCCTTCCGGGACCACATTCCTGTCTTTCCCGCAGGGTCTCACTGCCTCTTTTGTGTGTGTGTGTATGTGAGCACAAGGCAAAGATAAAAATCAAGCCACAGAAAGGAAATGTCTGCTGCTGTCTGCGACAGGGACCGTGTTAAAAATGCCTCCTATAAAGGCGAAAGCTGACACGGCCTTCCTGCCAGGATCCCCAAGGCGCCTGCAGCAATACCACCAGCGCTTTCGGGAGCCAGGCCCATTACAGGAGCCAATCAGTCACAGGCATTATTGCACACCCACAGAGATGGGGTCCACTTCGGAGAGGGCTGCTTGCTCCGACCTTATTTCTAGTCCTCTGCACCTCAGGCTGCTGGGCTTCTATCCGTATTGTATCCTCTACCTGGAGCCTTCCTCTCACCCCGTCTGTTTTAGGATTTGCATTTACTAGTCTCCTTTATGCCAAGCACCTTACAGCCACTCTCTACAATCTATCCAAAGGAGTGTTTTTTTAAAAAATATATATTTTATTGATTTTTTTACAAAGAGGAAGGGAGAGAAATAGAGAGTTAGAAACATTGATGAGAGGCCGGCTGGCTCGGCTCGGTGGTTGAGCCTCAACCTGTGAGCCAGGAGATCAGGGTTCGATTCCTGGCCAGGGCATATGCATGGGTTTCGGGCTCGATCCCCAGTGGGGCATGCAGGAGGCAGCCGATGGATGATTCTCTCTCATCACTGAAGTTCCCATCTCTTTCCCTCTTCCTTCCTCTCTCTGAAATAAATAAAAACATTTAAAGAAACACTGATGAGAGAAAAACATTGATCAGCTGCCTCCTGCACACCCCCTACTAGGGATGTGCCTGCAACCAAGGTACATGCCCTTGACCGGAATCGAACCCGGGACCCTTCAGTCCGCAGGCCAATGCTCTATCCACGGAGCCAAACCTGGTTCAGCAGGAGTTTTTATTGAGATATAATTGGCACTCATTATATTTGTTTCAGGTGTACCACAAAATGATTTGATGTTTGTATACGTTGTGTAATGATCACCATGGTGAGTCTAGTTAACACTTGTCACATAGTCACACATAGTGACAGAATGTTTTTCTTGTGTTTTTTTAGTCACTTTCCAATATGCCATGCAGCATTATTAACTGTAGTCAACATGGGTACATGACACCCCTATGACTCATTTATCTTATAACTGGAAGTTTGTAACTTTTGACCCCCTTCACTCATTTCACCCGGTCCCCACTCTTGGTCACTAATCTGTTCTCTGTATCTTTGAGCTTGTGTTTTTGTTTTTTATTGTTTTTAGAGTCCACATGAAAGAGAGATTGTGCAGTATTTGTATTTGTCTGTCTGGCTCATTTCACTTAGCATAATGTCCTCATGTTGTTGCAAGTGGCAAAATTTTATTTTTTTATGGCTGAATAATATTCTGGGGTGTGTGTGTATGTGTGTGTGTGTGTGTGTGTGACATTTCCTTCATCCATTCATCTGCTAGCAGACACTAAGGTTGTTTCCGTATCTTCGCTGTTATGAATAATGCTGCAGTGAACAGGGGGTGCAGATATCTTTTCAAGTTAGTGTTTTTATTCTCTTCAGATAAATACTCAGAATTGGAATTGCTGGATCATATGGTAGTTCTATTTTTTTCGAGGAATTTCTATACTGTTTTTTTATAGTAGTTGCAATGATTTACATTCCCACCAAGAGTGCCCAAGGATTCCCTTTTCTCTACATCCGTGCCAGCTCTTGTTATTTCTTGTATTTTTGTTAACAGCCTGGAAAGCCTGTTTAATAATGATATCACACCTGAATTCTGGAATATTAGCTCTGGCTGCCAAGTGGAGAGCATTGCCAATCTATGAACTTCTTGCCGTCTCCATGGCTTCCACCCAATTCTAAGCCACAAGCGCATCTTGCTTGGACTACTCTAATAGCCTTCCAACCAATCTCCCCACCTATGGTCTCCTCAGGATAGAAAGAGTCATCTCCTCAAAATTAAACTGAATTACATTACAATGAAGGCTTCTCAATATACATAAGATTAAACTCCAAAGCCGTCTAGCTCAAGCATCGCACTTAGACATTGCCTGAAATATCCTCTTTCTGGTCTTTCTCATCTGACTGTAACTTTCTGGAGAGCAGGGGGCATGGCTGTTGGACCCACCACTCTCAGTGATTCCATGTCTCACCTCATGCTTGGCATTAGCAGATGTTTCAGTAAGTGTTTCTTAAGCTGAATTTAAATGAGATGAAACTGAACTTGGACAACTAAGGATTTCTGATCTGCCTATCTCAAAGATTAATGGCCTCCATTTATATGCAGAGGCAGTGCCTACTTCTCAACCTGCTGCATTTCTCTCCTCTCTCTGTTTTATACATCTGAATGGACCCATAGGCTTTCTTTCTGGCTTCTCGGGCCCTTCATTCTACAATCTGGTTTGTGTGACAGTTTTCTACCCACGTTTGGTGGAGTCTTGCCTGGTCTGCCTAAGGATGAGCAGCACCATAACATCTGTTTCCGGGAATGTACTGCATTTTAATTGCATCTTAAAAGCAGAGGCATCCTGTACTGAGTTACCTTTGGGGGATTTGGTGTGGAGTACTATTGATTGATTTATAATTCATCGCCTACTCACTTCTGAAAAAAAAATACCTTGAAGCTGCTGATGAACAGTGCAAGTGTATTTTAGAGAAGAAACAATTCTGGTCCTTGATTTTAATTATTGGTTGTTTCTACCTCACTGTGTAACCTTGGGCAACTCATCTGACCTTCTGGGCCTCGGTCTTCCTCATCTGTGAAATGGAAGGCTGAGTATGTCTGCGTGTGTGGATATATATTTATGAGGTGATGTCCATGGTTCGCTCTTGCACAACATCCTATGATGCTGTGAGTATGGATGTGTCAGAAACCTTGTTTGATGCACAATTATGGGACAGAAACTACAGAAATAAACTGTGGAAACCCAGGAGGAGAGCTTATGAAAAGTAACCTTTTTATCTATTCTGCACTGTGGCATGTTTGTATTGATTGACATAACACTTCAATAACCCACTAAATGCTGCCATTCATTGTATTGCTAGCACATGTCAGACCTGGAAGCCCTTAACTATGATCTGACTTTATTATTTTCCTCTCTTCTTTTGTTTTAATAGTGACGACACCCCCGCGTGCCCCCCCATAAAGATATTTTAATAACTCTCTTTAGCAAAAATGTGTCTGGCACCTGCATCATTGCTGACAGCCAAGAGCATCCGTACCATTTTCAGAGATCATGCAGAGAGAAAGCCAACTTAGCTTCTAAAGCAAAGTTATGGCTATAATTTTCCTCAATTGCAGTCTAGTCTCATTTGATTTGTGCCCAAGGGTACTTCAATTGGATTGATTTCCACCAGTTGGAATATCTTACTACAGCTGGAAGCCTGAAATGGAGCTCACTTCACTGATACCATTAGAAACCAATGTATTTGGTATACGGAATGACCCAGGAGTCTGTCTCCAGATTTGAGATGAGTAGGAGGATTGGGTGGGTGGACATCAACCTGAAATTGGATGGTATGTTACTTCAGAATAAGAAATCTCCAGGTGCAATCACAGCTTTTCCCTTTTGAGGATAATTCACATAATTTTCTTAATTTTTCTGACTGGAAAAAAGCAATGATCATTATGATGAGAAAAAGAACTGACATGAGCATTTGTCTGTAGGAAATTCCTATAATTATGTATGTTAATTAGTCAGCATTCTGCCTTCTTTCTATTTTTAGCTTAAGACCAGCATCCTCACAAACATTTTGCCCGCAAATTCCTGTGTGCTCTTTTTGCCAAAAATTGCAAAGTCCATTTTAATCCCCAATTTAATGAAAATGAACCTCTAGCACTGTTCCCAAGCCCCTTGCATCTCAGGCAAGCACATGGGTCATACATCAGTTCCAGACAGTCCCTTAGCACTAGGCTGCTGGCACCATTCCACGGAAAGTGAGTGACCAATTGAGCTGCTCTAAACTGGCATCTGCTGGATGCTTCCTTTCCCTCCTTTCTTATTTTATAATAGAGAAAACAGATGCCAAAATAGATTTGTATTCATGAATCTTTCGTCACTTGTCAGGATTATTTTCTTGTTCATCTGAAGTTGTATAAATTCATCCAGACCATTAAGTTCTTAAAGGTAGTTTTGTAACCTTGAATTCACTCTAAAGGATTTGCAAAAGAAAAAGAAATAGAATTATGGTACAGAATGGAAAACGATTGATGAACATATAGAGCCATGCAGGGTATATATTTTAAGAAACAGTTTTCAAAGAGGAATTCATCATGGCAGAGCTGTGAAGTGTATATTCTATCACCGAAGTTCTAGACTGTAAAAATCAAGATGGTTATTTTTTTCTCCTTTAAAAAACATTCCATTCAAGATATAAAACCAGAAGCATTTTTCTTAATAGTACTAGCTGGTGATAAAACTAACACGATAAAAAAGCCCACCCAACTTATTACTTGTGGCAGTGGACATATAGAGAAAGGCAGATGGAAAAAACAATTATCTTCTCAAATCCTATGTCAAGATAATCTACAATTTTTATATGGGTGGAGAAGAGGACTAGAAGAGATGGCAGAATTTGCGTATTGATCAGTAGGGGTTAAGTTATGCTGTGGTAACCAAGAACTCAGCATCTCAGTAACTTGTAACAACTAATTTCTTTCTTATGTGTCCCACATGACCATGAGTTGTCTGTGAGGGTGATTCTGGATGAGATTCAGATTTGATTCAGTAGACTGAGCAAAGAGATCCACACTCACCGATGCAAGCTGGCATCATCTAATCCACTGGGGGCCAAAATGGAACAAAAATATAAAAGAGGGACAAATTCTCTCTGAGTTTAGATACCCATCTTCTCCTGCCCATTGACATCAGAGCTCCTGGTTCTCAGGTCTTTGACTTTGGACTGGGGTGTTATGCCACTGGCCTTGCTGGTTCTAGAGCCTTTGGAATCTGAATGAATTATATCCACTCATGCAACCATGTATCATCTAGCCTATTGGTTCTTTTCTCTGGAGAACCATGGCTAATAGAGAAGGTGATTCTAGGAATCTCAAGTAAAGACTTGGAAAAGGGGGGTATGCAGAAGAGAAAAACTAATAAAGAGTTAATAAGCCAACTGGGGCTCAACCCTATTGGGATCCTTTTGAGAAACTGTGTGGGACTCATTTAGAAATTGTCCCCCTGAAGGACATGGAAGATGAATACTTAGTCATTAAGTATCTATCACAATAACTAACAACGCCTATTACAGTGAGTAATAACCACTCCACTTGTGAGTTATTACTTCTAGGACATTACTTTCTTCACTCTTCTGGGCTATACCTGACACAGCTGAGCAAGTTTCCATGGAACCTCAGATGGAGAAGTCAAAGGATGTTTGAACTCAAAGGGTGGGAAGCTCAGCCTGCTGGAAACTCTCTATCACAGCTTTGGTGGACTGAGAGGTCGGTAGAAGAAACCTTGACAGCATCTATAAATACATACAAAGAGAAACAGGAGCAGGAATTGAAAAGACACAGAAGAGCATGAAACAGAAATTGCTATAAGTGAGCAGAAAGTATCAAGAAGCTAGTGCTGGGAGCAAGAAGATGCTGTGAAACAGAAGAAGACATAAAGTAGAGAAAATATATAAATATACAGGGTGGGGAAAAAGTAGGCGTATGGTTGTTTGTATAGAAAATAATGCAATAATTAAGAAATAATAATACTCTGTATTGAGTAGCTAGTTAGATCATTGACAGATTAGTCACTGGAAAGTTTGAGGACCAAAGAAAGGTTTGTTCTACAGTGGTGTTTATTTAGCAGGGGTGGGATTTGCTCAGGAACCCTAAAGGGATTGCCTTGAAGATGAATGTAATGACAATATCCTTTCTTGGAAACTAGTGCAACATTATACCATAAAGTATTCCAGACTTCCCTGTCTAGTCTTCTCCTCTTTCAAAATACACCTGGGCAGTGTTCCATTCCTATGGTACTTATCTAAGGTATTCAAGGCCAGGTTTATGGGTGTGGGGATGGACTTACTGGCTTTTTTCATGGAGAACCCCTGAAGATACTGCTGGTGCAGTTTGGGCTCTAGGGGAAGCAGTTGCTGAGAAAAAGTTAAGAGTGCAAAAAGTATATTGGGGGTTATACCTGTGAAAGAAACAAAATATGAATGAAGTAGGATAGGATTTGCAGTGGAAGTTATCAGACTATGATGGAGAGGATATAGCTTTTGCCAGCCCAGTGGAGCACTCCAGAACAAAGGTGATCCCAATATTGTGTGTGTGTGTGTGTGTGTGTGTGTGTGTGTGTGTGTGTGTGTGTGTGTATTTGGGCGGGGGGCGGGGAGGTACTGTTTTAGGTGGCAATGTCTAGATCCTATAAGACTGTTTTGTTCAGTCATTACCTGAGGGCCACCCTGAAAAGAGCACAACCTAGGCTTGAACGTAGAGGCAGACTCTCAAGACATTCTCAGAGAGAGAGAGAGAGCTGAGTGGCGCATCCCTGTGTCTGGCCACATTAATTGACAAAGGAAAATCTGTATAATGTAGAAACTTCAAGCCCTATGATGAGCTTCGAAGGGAGAATACTTTCGTGTTCATAAATGTTTATTTGGAGTCTGCTTTGTGCCGGATGCTTTTACGAAGCAGTGTTTGCTGACACTTTGAGCAAAGGAAGGGAAAGAAAAAAGAGATCCCTTTTTGTGTTGTTTCCTTCCCACTCCTTGTTGCTATTGTTTGGTTGTCTTGCTTGGCAGACTATCTATCTATCTATCTGTCTATCTATCTATCTATCTATCTATCTATCTATCTATCTATCTATTTATTTATTTTTAGTTTGATTTACAATATAACTTATATTTAATAGTAGTACATATGTTTTCCTCCCCCCCAATATCCTCCCTCCAGCCTCCCTTACCCCCCAGCACATGTCCCCACCTGCCCCCCTCCCCGCCCCAGAGTCTTTCATTCATTGGTTATGCTCATATGTATGCATACAAGTCCTTTGGTTGATCTCCCCCAGCATCTGCCTCCCCTCCACTCCAGCCTTCCCCCTGTAGCTGGACAGCCTGTTCGAGGCCACCCTGCCTCTTTATCAATCACTCCCCCCTGTTTCTTTTCTTCAAAAATATCTTGCCTCTGCATACTGAAAACAAACGTATAAGAGCAAAAAAAGTTTGAGTGTCAGTTTCAATGTCCAACTGTTCTGACTCCCAGTTTCAATGTCAAATAGTTCTTCATGTGTACATGTCAGCAATGGTATCCAGATGGTGAACACATCATGGCAATGCAAGATCCCTCCTCTCTGGTATGGTCCTGGGCCACCTGCAGCCACGCACAGCTGCCAACTGCTAGCATGGCAAGGTGTCAGCGTCCCCCATCTCTGGACTGTCCTCGTAGCTGGAACAGACCCGTCAGTTCCTCACTGTCGCAGGAACCCACATGGTCTTGGAGTTGTTCTCTGCAAACACACAAACACATTCTCGACCAAAGGTTAACAAAGGGATCCTCTCTGCAAAATAGACTTGGGATTCTTTTTATTTTTGCCTAAGTGATTTTCCTTTGGCTTATTTTGACACCATGTGTGTTTTTTCATGGGTGTCCTGCAGTTGGTTTTACAAATGGAATTTTCTTTTCTGGAGTAAGAATTTTCTACATGTGTTTTACTTATAGGATATTTTTCCTTACATGATATTACCCCACTGTCCCCCCCCCCCCGCCCCTTTTTTGGTTAAGGGGCTTTTGGAAATTTTATCTTGCAGTCTTGGTAATTTTAAATTTTAATTTTTGCACACAAATATGACTGCTTTAGGTTCTTTGGATGTTAGGCAATTTTGCAGTGAGATGAACGACTAATAGATATTTTAGTTAATGTTTTAGGAAAAGCTTTTTGTCCAGTACACTTAGACTTTCTTGAGTATTCACTTATTTCACTTGTCCAATTTAAATTAATCTGAAAACTTGATTACTATTTTACTGTCAATTTTAATACTCAAGCAGAAATCTTAGTTTACCCAGTAAATACTTGTGGAAAGGAATATTTGCATTTTTGAGTAGGTCCTCAGCATTCCTGGTAATAAACTGAATTTAGATATAGGGCAGCTATTGCTGGCCGAGTCTCTGTCTGCCACCTGGTTCCCGGTGTGAGTTGTGCGTGGGAGGCGTAGCAGCCATGGGGGTAGGAGACCTTCCTCAGGAGGGGTGAGAATTCAAGCGCCTGCAAGGTTTGTGGATGAGGGTCTGTGTCTCACCTCTGTTGATCTTTTAGTTCTCTCCTGTTGGCCCCTCTGCGACTGTGCCTGTCTTAGGTTGTTCCTTCTCTGAGGAATCTTACCCATCTCTGGCTAACCAGCCATCCTCCGGGGCCAAACAGGGTGATGTGAGGTTCAGTCCTGTCTCCTTTGTAGTCTATGCCCCCGTGGCCTCCACGTCCAGCACCTGCCTTGGAGTCCCCTCGCCTGCTGGCGGGGTCCCGGTACTGATCACATATCTTGGGTGACCCAGGTTTCTTCTCCTAGAGAGGGCCCAGCTCACGCCATTGGTCGAGAGACAGCTCCATGGTGCCAGCTTTGGCAGACTATTTAAATGCTGCTTATCTATCAAGGCTCAGATCAGAATTGTCATGGTGACAAAATATTTAAAATTGGATTCTCCCAGAAAATCAGAGACTTATGTGAAAGCCTGTGCCCTCAAATCACCAGTGCTGGTTTGTTTTCGTTTGGTCTGACCAGCACCATAACCTATTTTATGTTTCCTGACATAATGACTGTTTAGCCTTCATCACTGCGGCAAGGTGTGACCTCAATGCTCGCATTACATCTTGGTGGATGTACCTGGATCAAGTTTTTACATTTTTAAGAACAAATTCCCGTCCTACCTTGACACATATTGCCATCTAACTGATTCTTCCCTTCATAATAAAGATTCAGAGAGGATTTAAAAAAACATTTTGTGTGGTTTTTAAAATTCCTTCTCTAAATATTTTCTTCTGCTCCATTCTTCTTGGCACCCCCGCCCTCCCCGCCCCTTCAATGGCTGCAACAATCTCTCTGGTCCCATCTGTTTTCTAAGAATCTTGCCACTCTCTTGTTAAGAAATGGAGCAGAATTCCATTCCCTTTACATCTCAGTGGGCTTGTAATTGCTGCTATCGATAGGGGGCAGCAGAAGTGATGCTTTGTGACCTTGAGGCTGCATTAGATAAGGCCATGCAGCTTCATTGTTCTTTTGGGATATTACACTTGGAACCCAGCCACCAGGCATCCTATGGAGAAGCTTGTGTGGAAAGGAGCTGAGGCTTTAACTCCCACCCCTGATAGATCTTTCAGCACTTTCCCAAGCTGCCAATCATAGAAATGAGCTGCCTTAAAAGGAATCCTTTGGGCCATAGTCAGACTGATCAGGCTGAAGCCATGTGAATCAGAGATGGGCCTTTCTCACGGAATTCTACACAAATTACAGATGTGTAGGCAAAACAAATGGTAGCTGTTCTTTTAAGTCACTGTGTTTTCAAATGATTTTCTACACAGCAATAGTAACCAGAATACTAGTACCTTCACTTTGTGCCTTTAAATGTGATATATTTCTGCCCTTTTAGTGACTGCTACAATGGATGTCCCTGCAACCAAGGTACATGCCCTTGACCAAAATCAAACCTGGGACCCTTGTGTCCTCAGGCCGACGCTCTATCCACTGAAGCAAACCAGTCGGTGCATAAATCTTTTTTTTTAATTGATTTTTTAGAGAGAGAGGAGGGAGAAGGAGAAAGATAGAAACATCAATGAGAGAAATTTTATCTATCGGCTGCCCCCCTGAGGATTGAGCCCCAAATCTGGGAAATGTGTCTTACCAGGAATTGAATAACAATTATACATGGGTCGACACTCAACCACTGAGCCACAATGGCCAGGCTGTTAAATCCTTTATTTCTTCAGTTTTAAACTCACTTCCTACAGGAAACATGTTCAGACAAAGTGGGATGAGGTGTGGACTCCTGTTCTAATGTGGCTCACAGGAGGCTCATCTACTTGTGTTTGGACTTTTAATTGTTTGGGGTTCTGGTGCTTTGGGGTGCAGAAGCCCTCCTTTGCGAGATGAGGCAGAATGTGTACCACCTCTTCCATGCCTGAGAACTGAGCTTAAAGAAGCTGATTATCAAAAGTCAAGGAGTGAGTTAATAGAAGCTCCGGCCAGAGAACTATCTATGCCAACATCTTGCTAATTGACTTATTGTGGTTCTCCTATTTACTCAAACTCCATGTACATTCAGGGGCATCTGTTGATTGGTTGTAAATATCCTGAGGCACTTTTCTCAACTAAGATGGAGATACCAGTAGGGATATATGAGATTATTTGGGAAGTTATACAGATGAACAGATTTTATTTTAGGGGTTACATATTTATTTTAATGACTATTAGAAGAAAGCCCTTAACATATGAAACCTATGATTCAATATATCCTATTTCTTAGCATAATGCCAAGTTAAGAAGAAATTGACATCAAGTCAACTTTTCTTTTATATTCTTAATATGACATCTTACTTTTTTCCTTTCAAAAAAGAAAAGTTGCTTAATGTAAGGCCAGAGAGTAAGACCAGGGTTCAAATCCTGTTTGGCTATTTAGCCAACATTTAGCAGGAGACTTTTATACCTGGTTACTCTTTTGTTAAATTTCACTTATAGTTAACATCAATATTATATTAGTTTCAGGTTTACAACATTGTGATTAGACATTTATATAACTTACAAAGTGATCACCCTGTTAAGTCTAGTACCCATCTGACACCATATACGGTTATCTATCACAATGTTATTGACTATATTCTCTATGCTGTGCTTTGCATCCTCAAGACTATTTTTATTACTGGGAATTTGTACTTCTTAAGCCCGTCACCATTTTTCCCTACCCACCCACCACATACCCCTCCCATTTGACTACCATTAATCTGTTCTCTGTATCTGTGAGTTTATTTCTGTTTTGTTTGTTCACTTATATTGTTTTGATATAAACTTAACTAAAGGAAACATAATAAATAATAGTATTTATTATTATTGTGAGGAAAATATCATGAAGGTCATAGGCAAATAATGTAGTTCTAAGGAATTCAGCACCACCAATTTGAAGTGTTATCTGTTAGGTCGAGGCAGGGGGAAGCCCAGAGTCGATGCATGCATCTGCAAGGTATATGGTGGCAGAGATAACTGGCACCTTCCACCTCTCATGCCCTCCGCCCTCTCCCCACTAAACAGCTGTATAAAGGAAGTACTGATGCCCCTTTTGGTTCGAACTTCCCTGGCCCCTTTTAATCGGCTGGACTCTGTGTTTTGTCTTCTGCGTTGCAAATCTTTCATTATCCTACTCAAGAGAACTGCTCTTTGATGGAGCATGTTTATTTATTTAACATCTATTAAGATGAATGTGATATGACTTTTGTCCCTGAGGAGCTAACAAGGAAAACAAACTCACAAACAAATAATTACAATACAAAGAACCAGTTAACATGTACTATGGACTAATCATCTGTAAGTGCTTTGCACCTAAGTTATCTCATTCATTTTCATAAGAACGCCCAAAAGAGGATTTGACTTTTATGTCCATTTTACAGATGTGGAAACAAAGTAAAAGAAAGATGAAGTAACTTGTCTGAGACCACCCACTTAGAAGGAGCAGAGCCAGAATTTGAACCCAGACAGTACAACTTTGGAGCCATGCAGGTACCCTAGTAGCAGTGTTTACCCTGGGCCATGAGGAAACAGCAGAGTGAGTGGCAGCCTGGGAGAGCCAAGGAAGGTCCATTTGGAAAGGAGCAAGTTCAGAGAATTCTCTCTAGTGAGGACAATAGTTTTGAAGGCAAGAATACAGGCTAATGTGGATTGAGTTTGGGGAATGGTATAAGTCAGGGGTCGGCAAACTCATTAGTCAATAGAGCCAAATATCAACAGTACAATGACTGAAATTTCTTTTGAGAGCCAACATTTTTAAACTTAAACTTCTTATAATGCCACTTCTCTAAAATAGACTCGCCCAGGCCGTGGTATTTTGTGGAAGAGCCACACTCAAGGGGCCAAAGAGCCTCATGTGGCTTGCGAGATGTGGTTTGCCGACTACTGACTAATACCATCCCCCAGTGTGTTGTTTGGATGGATATTGGGATAACTGGAGAATAAGTTTAAGATTTTAGGTCCTGTTTGGTGAGAAGACCCAGGTTGATAGGTATTTTCATTTTGATTTTCCTAAAGCACTCCTTAAGCTGTGGGTCTAGGTGCTGAGTGATATATTAATAAAATGCTCCAAGGAGCATCTGGCCAGGGGGTGAGGATGAAAACAAAAGGAGAAAAGGTCATGCAATTGTGTGATATCAAAGTTCACGCTGATTTTACAGGTTGGGGACTAGTTAGTCTATATTCTGTTCTGTGAGTTTCTATCCTGAACTGGGTGTACGGTCAGAGAGGTAGATCTGCTTTCCCCTACTTGGCCTGAGTTCCCATATGCCTCTTATAACATGTACCTCTTACTACACAGTGTGTTTTTTGGTGACCGAAGGAATGCATTGTTTCTTACAACATGATTTCTAACACAAGCCAACTGCTTTGTCTTCTACTTATTCAAAACAATACTAGTCACTGGTTCCATTGCTGGAGGAACACCTGCCTCTGGTGACCTTGGTGAGGGGTACCCATGTGTTGGTATAAACATTGCTATCAAGATGCAAGAGAGCCCAGCAGGTATGGCTCAATGGTTGAGTGTCGACCTATGAATTAGGAGGCCATGGCTTGATTCCTGGTCAGGCCACATGTCCAGGTTGTGGGCTTGATTCCCAGAAGTGGATGTGTAGGAGGCAGCCAATCAATGATTCTCTCTCATCATTGATGTTTCTGTCTCTCCCTCTCCCTTCCTCTCTAAAATCAATAAAATATATTTTTTTAAAAGATGCAATAGAAAAAATTTCTGTCTTTTATGGGCATTCGATAGATTTCCAAAGATAATTTTGACTTTGTGATTTTTTTACTTTATGGAGAGAATAAGGTTAGCTAAAGCAGTTAGTCCAATGTAGTAAAATGAGCCCCTCATTGCACAGCCATTTATTGAGATGTACTAGATATAGTTTCCTTCTTACCCCAACACCTACTTCATAGATCATCAGGACTGTCCTGCTACCTGTGTAGACATTACCAGCTGATGGAAGGAATCATACTCAGCCCTGATTTCCCTGTTCATTTGTCCTTGTGCTCCTCATCTTTCCTCCTCAGAACTTCTCCTTAATCAAAACTTGGCTTATCCTGCCTCATTCCCTCCAAACTCCGCTTTCTTCTTGCTGCACAGTGGCTGGCCTTTTTGATGAAGAAGTTGGTCCTGTGGGTGCTAATCTATGGATCTTTAAGTTAAGGTTTGTGTGGGGAGCACATGCCTGGACAGACAGAACTCCATCTTCAAAGAAAAGACTTTGAAAGCAAGAATGGAGTTAGATAGCCCTTCAAATGGTTACAGAATTACTCCTGGAATGAGATGATAGGGATCATACATCTAGGTCTTACTGTGAAATGTTGGTTGCTGTCCATATGCAATAATGTAAAGGTCTTCTTGGCAATTGAACTTTGTTATTATAGCAACTCTTTCTCTAGATTTGGCCTTCCTATGTTTTCCTTGAACTTTCTGCCAATTCTTCCTCAAAATGTGGGATTGCAGACAGGAGCTGTTTGGAAAAAGATCCTTTGCCTTTGAAGCCTATTTATCTTCCAGGCGCTAAAATAATAATGTGTGATGTCTTTCATAGAGTTTAAATGAATGAATAAATTTAGCTTTTATGTTATTGTGAAGTTTATATTGTCAGCTGTAAAGTGGGATTTTTATAGTTCTGTGGACTTAGGCAACAGTAGATGTGTGCCAAAGGTAATAACAATGTTAGCTTTTATGTATTAAAAATGGGAAATTTACAATATACTCATAATGCAGGAAATGGCATCTTTTAATAGAGATTAAGTGAATAAGAGCACCTTGTAACATAACATAAATTTAACATTTTCATTATTTTTTTTCCTAACGTGGTGCTGTGATAGCTCGCTTGGTACTGTGATGATGTTAGCTTTGGTTAGTAATTAAATATGGTTCTGAGAATTTTTGTTCCCCAGTAGATTTCTAAAGATTAGCTCCAGGTTTCTATATCTCTATATTCTTGGTATCTAGTGCGTAGTAGGCCCAGACCATATATGTTGAACCAACACATAACATTGAGTCTGTCAGGTTCCAAGAGCTGTGATTTGCAAAATTAAAAGGCTTGGTGATATGATTCCTTAAATATGAGGTATGAGAGGGCAAGGAAGGGGCCCAATACATATGAACACCTACTGTGTGCCAGGCATTCTGATAGATGTTGTCACAACACACTGTATCTGTGATACTTAGCCAGTTACTAGGAGAAATCACAAATAATTTAAGTATTTCTAGGTTCTTGATGGTTCCTTTATTTCAAGAACTTTCCAGGACAGGGAATGACCTTGCATTGTTCCCAGGGTTCACTCTAGTGGGACCAGCCTTGGAATAGTTTCTTGGTTATTGTCCAAGTTTCCTGCCTCATTTTAGAGTCACTTTTGGTCTACGGAAGGTGAGGAAAAGCTCTGTCCCAGAAGACCATGTCAGAGTCATGAACTCCTTTCTCACTATGTTCCAGGGTTACTAGGAGTGGCTTCTGTTTTAGGAAAGCCACTATCAAATCTTGCCTGGGTAACCTCTCATTGCAAATGAAAAGTCCGATATCTAACTTACAGGTGGAGAATGAAATGAGCTTATTTATATGTAAACAGCTGGCAGATTGTATCAGTTATCCATCATCACAATAATGCTTTGTAACAAATGACGGCAAAACCTCAGGGGCATATAATTATAAGTATTTATTGTACAAGTGTTTGGGTCTGCTGAGGGTTGACTAGATAGTTTTGCTGATCTAGGCTGGGTTTGCTCATATGTCTGTGGCTTGTCTAGCTGTCAGCTGGCTGATGTAGGGTGAAACAGCTGGGAACTTCTGCTCTGGTCCACCTGTCTCTCATTCTCTGTCAGGCTAACGTAGGCATGTTCCCGGGGTGGTGGCAGAGGTATAAGAAAACAAGTCTCAGTGTGCAAGCCCATGGCGAGCCTTTGCTTGTGGTACATCTGCTAACATCCCATGGGCCAACGTGAGCACATGAATCACATGAATGTCAAAGAGTGAGGCAGGTCACACTGTCCATGGAAGGAGACCAGAGCAATCTATAATGCAAAGAGCATAGGTCCAAAAGGGGTGAAGAATTGGGGATGTTCTATAATATACCCCAACAGACACAGGGTAGTTTTAAAGAACAACTGTCAGATATTTGGCTCTTCAGTATCTGAACTTCTTACCTATGTTTTGGAGTATTTCCCACCTTATAGGTCTCAGGCAGAACCCATTTTCTCCTTATGAAGTGAAAAGTATCTCGATACTTTCTTTCCCAGTGGTTTCTATGCATTTTGTGTACAACTCCCTCATCTAGTCCCAACTATCCTGATATGCTTGCCTGGCAACCTAAATCTGGAGTTGGGATGCCAAGGAGCACGGAGAAGCTACACAGGCGATGGTGGCAGTGAAGAAAGCCAGGCACAGTTTCCGGGCAGAAGTGGCAGAGGTGTTACTGGTGGTGTCCTGTGAATGAATGGTAGAGTGATTGTGTAACCCAATGTGTAACCCTGTGTCAGGCCCTTTTGTTGTGTAGTTTTGTAGTTCCCTTGCTAATGAGGCAGAGTCTATTTCTTCACTCCTTAAACCAAGGTTGATCTTGTGACTTGCTTTGGCCAATAAGGTGTTGGTGTTGCCAGTTCTAAGCCTAGACCTCAAGTGGCATATATGCCTGTGCAAATCCTTTGTTCCTCCACCCTCACCATGAGAACATGCTGGGTCTTGCCATGCTGGAGGATGAGAGCCATATGGAGCAGAACTGAGTGTTGGCATAAGAGATGTCCAAACCTATAGATAATTTTTATACAAGTTAATTTGAACCAAACTGACAACACATGCTGGGGAGCAAGATCTGAAATTCTATAGAGAATAACAGTTTTGCAGCTTCTTTCATGGATTTGAAATTTAAGGAGGGAACATAAGGACGATTGGAGAAATTGAGGGGCAGATTGTTAACAAGATTATGTGCTCTCTTGAGGATCAATACCCCCTTTGAGGTGTATTACTTATGGCATTTCAAAGATATGTTAAACTAGATGCACAAGAACAATGGGCAGGGCTGGCTTACAACCTTTCACTAAAGAAGTTATAGACCTGAGGCATGACTACTCATCATGACCTGCCCAATTAGGAATTTATGATAAGATCACCTTGTGAGATTCCTTTCCATAGAATCCCTGTTTTTCACCCACATGAGTCATCCCAGTCACCACCAGCTGAAGCCAGCCTAGAAAAGCCAAAAGCTGGCCAAGGTGGAGCCTTATGATTGGCCCAGTCAAGATTACAGTGCTGTCTACCAGTCTCTGAGTAACACCAGGCACATGAGCCACAAATACTTATTATCATATGGCATTGTGTGTCTGTGGTCATCTGTTAGTTAGCATTATTGTGAAATTAGCTAACTGATTCTCAGTGTCCAGTGCTAGAGTAGGTGAGTGGTGGGATTTTATTTTATTTTTAAATATATTTTATTGATTTTTTATAAAGAGAAAGGGAGAGGGATAGAAAGAAACATCAATGAGAGAGAAACATCAATCAGCTGCCTCCTGCACACCCCCTACTGGGGATGTGCCCGCAACCAAGGAACATGCCCTTGACTGGAATTGAACCTGGGACCCTTCAGTCTGCAGGCCGATGCTCTAACCACCGAGCAAAACCGGTTTTGGCAAATGGTGGGATTTTAAACGGTTCTGGCTGCCTAGAGTCTCTTTGTTCCTGTCCATTTTCAGAGCCTGGTCCTCCAGAATTCTTGGCAATTATGCAATGTACCCATTGTCTTTTCAACAAATTTCCTTTGTGCTTCTATCAGCCAGAGCCAATTTTTGTTTCTCATACTTAAGAACTACCTAGTACCATGCAAGTAGCGTGCTAGTTCTGATTATTGGTCTCCCATTTCTGCCTCTGTTTGCACTTATTTTCCTGAATTTGTTTCATTTCTGAATTAAATGGTCTCTGATATTGTCTTCCCAAGAAGCCCCTCCTGACTAGTTGGGAAGCCCCAATTTCCCCTCGTATCTATCTTCTCTGGGTGCCAGTGTCTTCTCAGCCTCACTTGTTACTGTCTCCTGCCATTCTCTGAGCCACAGAAAAACAACTGCCATTGTTCTCACATAAGTGATTCATCTGCTGGATGTTTACAGAACTATCCCTGTCCTTCATGTCAACATTGCCTATTATAGCGAGTGGCTACAGATGGTGTTGATTTAACTGATTTTCGAACGCCATGTGGGCATTCACTTGATTGAGTTGAGTGGATCAGTCTTATGAAGATGAGTTAATTCAGATATTGGGTAGAGACAGGGAGTTTATGGAGAGTCAAATTTACATCAAAGGAGGTTGCCTGGACCAAGCCGTGTCGCAGGCTTCTCTCAATGGAATCTAAGAAGTCTTTTGGAAGCACTGGCACATTGGAAAGGGTGGGGACCTTGGCATTGAAGGGCTGGGTTTGCATCCTGACTCTGTGCCTTGGGCAAATAACTTAGTCTCTCTCCAAGTTCCCGTTTCCTGAGCTCTAAAAATGGGGACTCAAGCCAATACTGTCCCTGTTCATTGACCAAAATTGTTTTGACAATCAAAATAAATTCTGTTCACGGCCGTGCTATGTAAGCTGTAAAGGACCTTATAAGAGCAAGGGAGCAATGGCAGACATTAACTGTTGGGCTCTTTTGACCCCAGGTTCACTCTTTTAGGGAGATCATGAGATAAGAGGTCAGTACAAGCCAGGCATCCGGAGTCAGTGTCCAGGTCATTACCAGGTAATACGTTCTAAGTCCTAGTCAGGAACCAGTGGCCACAGACTTGACTATATTTGGCTGGCAGACAGGGCATCGGGCAGGGTAAAGCCAGCCAGCTGGGCTCTCCAATTTTTCTCCAGCAAGAAGATTGGTAGAAAGTGATGCTAAAGAGTGAGTCCTCTTAGTATGGAGTGAGAGTTAGAGAGGGCTTATGTCAGATAGGAGTTGCTTATGGCCATGAGTGTTAGAGGCTTGAAACAGAGTGGCTTGTGAGATAATAGGAAATAGATGTTAGTCTCTGCCCCAGGTTCTTCACACATCACTTTGTAATTTCATGGATGATAGGAGTGCCTTTTGTTTTAATGAGGTGACTATGCGTGAATCTCCTGATGTTTCTGGATGAGGGCTGATCTAGACAACTAGAAAGAACAAGCCATAGTGAGAAGCTTGGAATTCTCAGCCCCATTCTCTTGAGAACGGAGAAAGGCTGAAAATGGAGTTAGTGATTGATCTTGCCTATGTGATGAAAGCTTCATAAAATCTTGAAAGTACAGGTGGTGGAGATCCTCCCTGCTGGGGAACACATCCGCACCAGGAAGGTGACACCCCTAGCCTGCAACTGCACTGGGACAAGCTCCTACTTCAGGACCCTCCCAATGCTCATTTTATGTATCTCTTCATCTAACTGTTCATCTGGGTGTCCTTTAGTAAACTGGTAAATATAAATAAGTGTTTCTTTCAGTTTTGTGAGCCACCGTGGCAAATTAATCAAAGCTGAGGAGTGGGTCATGGGGACCTCTGATTTGTAGCCAAATTGGACAGAGGTTGTGGGTAACCTGAGGAACCTACTATGTGCAAGTGGCATCTGAAGCAGATAATTTGCTGCCTCTGCCACAGGATTCTTATGCTATGACACCCCAGTATCATGATGCACAGTCCTCAGAGGGGAAATGTAACTTTTGGAAATAGTGTAGTTTTATTGGCAAAGAGTCTGGATTTGGAGGAAGATAGTCTTGGTCTCAAATTTGCCCTTATCACTTACTAGGTGCATGATTTCCAGAGATTTACTCAACTTTAATGAGCCTAAGTTTTCTTATCTGCAAAATAGAGATAATGATACTGTTTTTTTTTTTTTCTGATGGGGTTCCTGTGCAGAGTTAGTGGTTCAGCAGAGCCCTTAGCTGCAGTGTATGGCGGCACTCAGAAAACACTCAAGGAAGGTCCCTATAAAAGTGCATTACATTAATATTAGTTGTCATATGTGAGTCATAGTCTTTTTGTTGTTGTTTTGTTAATCCTCACTTGAGGATATTTTTCCCATTGATTTTTAGAGAGCATGTAAATGACGGGGGGGGGGGGGGTGGCAGAAGGGAAGAGTGAGGGAAAGGAGAGATAGATAGATAGATAGATAGATAGATAGATAGAGAAACATCGATGTGAGAGAGACACGCTGATTGGTTGCCTCCCGTATGTGCCCCAACCAGGCTAGGTATTGAATCTGCAACCCAGATATGTGCCCTTGACCAGAAATTGAACCTGGGAATCTTTGGTGCACAGACCAATGCTCTAAACCCTGAACCATACCAGCCAGGCTGAGTCATAGTCTCTTATTGGTTCTACAATAGTGAGAACAAAACATGTTTTTAATCTAGATAGAGTACAAGGCCAGAATTCCTAGGAAGGAAACTGTTTTTGTGTTGGAATTTACCTTGCTGAGTCTGGTGGGGAATGGGGAGCGGGATGAGTCCTGAGAAAAAGACAACACAGGAGATGGTAAAGGAGAGTGATGTGAAAGACAACAGAATAGACAAGAGATTGTCCAGCCACAGTCCTCCGGCCAAAAAGTTCTGGCCCATCATCTGGACTTATGGGCTCCTATTCTAATGAGGGATGGGGCTTGAGAGAGAGTCAGGTAAATAAATAATTACAGCAGCCTGGCCAGTGTTGCTCAGTGGTTGAGAGTTGACCTATGAACTAGGAAGTTAGGGTTTGATTCCCAGTCAGGACACAGGCCCAGGTTGTGGGTTCCATCCCCAGTAGGGGGCGTGCAGGAAGCAACAGATCAACTATGTTTCTATATCTCTAAAAATAAATGAAAACATTTTTTTTTTTTAAGGAAAGATCCTCAAATACATTAAGGTGCAGGTGCAGACCAATGTGAAAGTATTTGTGTAAAACAGGGAAGACCAGAATATACTTATGTATAGGTACATAAAATCTCAGAAAAGATACTTAAAAAATTGCAAACATTACTTGCCTCTGGGGAGGAAACTAGATGTCTACAGGATAGAATAATATATTCTTTTTACTTTTTAAATTACCTATCGTGTTAATATATTACCTTTCTGTAAAAAATAAATAAAAGTTTAAACTTTTAAAATAAACAATTACATTAAATAAACAAAGCCCTCATAGAAGTATGTATAAAATATTATTGGGGTGCTAAGGATATTTGTGTATGCATTATAAGACATCTGATGGGGAGAGTTGGTGTCAGATTAGATATCCTTGAATATTCTTAGAATCCTGGGCATCTATAAAAATAAGGGATTCTATTAGAGGATGTCAGAGTTCCTTTCAAATGTCAGAATTCTGTGATTCAATAATTTTAAGAAATTGAAGGAGTGTTGGGGTAGAGGTTTGTGAATATGTGTATGGAAGGGAAACTTTGAAGATTACATGTTAGAGGTGCTCATATTAACCACCCAATCTTCAAGGAAGACTGTTTAAATATACATTTTTTTTTTATCACGAAAGGGAGGCAAACCTTTATTTATGCTGAGGGCTGGAGTTGCAGCCCACTAGCTGGTCAGGTGTTGTTCTGCCTCTTTAAATCAAAGCAAGGCAAGTAAATTTAGCACTCCAAGTGGGAGGCTTCTGAATAATTAAAGATTTTCCCTTTGTTTTCTTGAACACACTAGTTATTTTGTTAGCCTCCTGCTGCGGGAATTAGGCAGCATTGTGACTTTGGCCATTATTGAAGAGATTGGAAGGAAAAAAACTTAAAGATTTATTAGGTGATTCCTCTAATTTTTAATAAACCAGGGAAGAAATGTCATGAGCCAAGGAACAGTACTGGGAACAACAAACCAAGGTCAGAGACAAAAATAAGCCCTAGAGAAGATGCTTGTCTCCTTTGTGAGGCTGGGTCTTCCCCCCCCCCCCCAAAAAAAAAAGATTTTTTAAAAGAAACCACACTAAGGACTTTCTAGGAAAGCTGGAAATAAAACTGGGAAACAGTGGTTCCCAAGCTGAGCCTGGGAGGGTTGCCCTCTTGAACAATGCCAGAACCAGGCAGGCCAGTCCACTCACCCTGCTCACTCTGCCCCATTCATAGGAGTTCCACTGTTGCTGGAGTTCTAGGTGCTACAACCTGTTCTGGCTCCTTATACTGTTTGAGTGACCTCTATGTGATAAGATTGGCCAGGTGTTTTATTTCCAATCTGAAAGGCTGAGTTTACGCACAATTCACCCTTATCTATTTCCCAGTTTTATTTCCAGATTTCCTAGAAAGTCCTTAGTGTGGTTTCTTCAAAAAAAATTTTTTTTTCATTGATTTCAGAGGGACGGGAGAAGGATAGAGAGATAGAGAGATCAATGATGAGAGAGAATCATTGATCAGCTGCCTCCTGTGTGCCCCACACTGGGGATCGAGCCCCAAACCCAGGCATGTGCCCTGACCAGGAATCAAACCTGGCCTCCTGGTTCATAGGTTGATGCTCAATCATTGAGCCACACCAGCTGGGTGAGTAGTTTCTTTAGGGAAGGGGAGCCCCATTTGTTACTGTGTCCCCAGGCCACCTCCTAGGTGAGTAAGAATAGAGGGTGTCTGCTGTACACTCAGGATCATTTCCTATGAGGGACTCATCTTCCCTCAGCTAGTTGGAAAGACTCCAGGTTCCTAAGTTCATTTCCTAGAGAGTCCTGGTGCTCCAGCTGGACATCCTACCCCCCAGCTCCCTGCTCCCAGCCCCTGGATTTCTGAGTGACATTGAATCTGCTTCTTGTCAGATTAGGTCTTTTGCACAACTAACTAAATTACCACTGCTCCTTACTCCAGCCCATAAAATTTTTTTGTGGAGATATATATATATATATATATATATATATATATATATATATATATATATAATGAAATTGACCATTTTAACTGTTTTTAAGTATACTATCCAGTGCCATTAGGTATAATCACTCTGTTGTGCACCACAACCCATCTCTAGAACTCTTTCATATTCCATATGATTACACAAGAACCCCCACCACTACCTCCCTCCAGCCCCTGAAACCACTCTTCTATTTTCTGCTCTTATGAGTTTGACCACATTAGGTTCCTCATATGAATGGAATCACACAATAGTTGTCCTCTTGTAACTGGCTCACATCACTTAGCATGAGGTTTTCAAGTTTCATCTTTGCTCAGGCTTGTCCCACCTCCCACCCGCTCCTTTGTTTTTATTCATAGCTGCACAGGCTCTGTGCTTTCTCCTGCATTCGCCATTTCCCCTCCCCCCTACTCTCACCCCTTGTCTCGTGCCCTCTCTGTGACCCTTGTTCTGAGGTCAACCAAAGCCTTAAACTAGTCACAGAATGGGGCCCCAATCTCCCACCAGACACTTACCCTACAGCAGGGACCCAGATCACATTCTTTAAAAGTGGGACCTGGTGGACAGACAATAGAGTGGTGAAGGCCTGGGGTGGGGGACAGGGGGTGGGCTAGAAGGGGTCCATGGAAAGAAAAAAGGGGACATCTGTAATCCTTTCAACAGTAAAGATCAATTAATTTTTTAAAAAGTGGGACCTTTGCAAGAATTGATTTGAAGGCTACCTCTTGACAGGACTTATGATAAGTTTATCAAGAAAGTAGAGAGGAAGCAGCAAAACAAAGAGACCAGGAAACAGCAGGATGGTGCTCAAAGGGCCACCTTCTGACTTCATTGAAACATGGGGCCCCTGGAGGCCACCACTCCCTGCAGCATTTTTCAGGGATCACCTGGCACACCACTCAGGGGGCTCCTGGGACAGACCTCCGCTACCTTAGGCAGTTCCTTTCCCATCTTTGTGGAATTGTCCAGGGCTTCCCACAGGATGGCACAGCAGAACCTGAGTAGTGGGGAGGCAGGGGCGCCACAAATAGCAACGCCCTTCCCGAGGCCTTTATGTGAAGCAGCACAGAGGGTGGGGGAGCCGCAGGGCTGCTGGACCAGTGTGAAGGCAAAGCTTTACAAAACTCTGTGAAAAATAGTACCTGTTATTGTACTTAATACGCTTGGCTGTCATTTCTAAGAAGGAGGAACTGCTGGCAGCCTGCTTGTGGAATTTCTCTGGAAGGGCTGTTCTCGGCCATTCCTTTCATCAGCTACTTGTCTGGTCCTTTTGTGATGGGTTAAATTGGACACTTACAAACAGGCAACTTCTTTCCTACCAGATTAATCAGTCTCTCTGCTGGCTGCTGGTTTTTATTTGCATTCTCAGGCTTAGCGGCCGATGGATGAAATATTGCAACTGTTTTGAAATAGCCGAGTTCCATGCCAGTGTTTACATGGCTCCCATGTTCTGGAGTTTTGTTTTATTTCAAGGGGAGGGGAGGTTATTTTCTTCTTAACTGCCATCTCAGATCAAGGCAGCTCCAGGAGCCGGCTCCAGGCTGGCCTGGACAAGGTTCAAAAGTCAAGAAGGAAGACATAATTTGGTCTGAATGACGTTTGGTGTTCTTACTCAACCTCAGCTGCTTGGCATTTTCTGAAAGCTGCCTCAAGGTAAGTGAGGTAGGAAGGAAAATAACCTGAGTGGAATAGTTACTGACGTCTAGGATATGGAGAGGTAGCCATATCCATCTGCACCTCGCTCCCCACCCCCATCCCCACCACCCACTTAATCTGCTGCCCCACCTTGCCCCTGTGAAAGGGATCCACCCATTGGCCTCCCCTTGGTAGACTCTTTCCATTGCAAAAAGTCCTTGTTATTTGGAAATCTTCCATTTTGGCTCACCCAGTTCCCTGATGCTGTGGTGCAAGCCCTTGTTTTTACTGCTTCCTTTTGAGCTGGAGAAAGCTAGGCACCACCCACATAGTGGATTTATTCAACCTCCATCAACTTAAGAAAATGAACATCGTTGAGTCTTTCATCCTTTTTATCTTCTCCATGCTTACCAAAAAGTCAGTTTCCTTACTAGAATCTGGCATCCTTTGCCCACACCTGCCTGTGAGATCTAATTGGCTAGGTACACATTTGAAAGGGGAGGCTTTGGGTTTGCCAATCCTCCCAGACAAGGAACCTTTTGTGTCAGTAATTCAGTAATCCTTTAATTAATGGATAGAAAGAGGGCTTGCTTCCAAGGAACAGGGGAAGGATGGGTTAAGGCAGTGGTCAGCAAACTCAGTCAACAGAGCGACAAACTGCGGCTCGCGAGCTGCATATGGCTCTCGAGCCACATGTGGCTCTAGAGCCGCAGTTTGCCGACAACTGGTAAGGGAATGTATGTGAATGGGGAGTGAAGTGCTTAAGAGTGCAGGGTCTGAAGCCCGACTATGTGTATTACATGTCCTTGAGTTAGCTCTGACTCCTGGTGACCTCATGAATGAGTGATATCCACAGTGTCCTGTCCTCCACAGCCCTGCTCAGCTCCTGTAGACTCATGTTTATAGCTTCCTTTATGGAGCCAATCCATCTCCTATTTTCTTCCTCTTTTTCTGCTGCCTTCTCTTTTCTCCAGCATTATTGTCTTTTCCAAAGATTCCTGTCTTCTTTTGATATGCCCAAAGTAGAACAGCTTCAATTCGTCATTTTTGCCTCCAGCAATGCTTCAGGCTAAATTTGCTCTAGGACCCACTTGTTCCTCTTTCTTGTGGTCAAGGGTATCCATAGGGCTCTCCTTAAGTCACTGTGTTTCAGACAAATCTATTTTCTTCCTATCAGCCTTCTTCATTGTTCAATTTCCACACTCGTGCACAGCAATTGGGAATACAAAGGTGTGAATAATGGACTGCACATTGGAATTCTGGTTCTGCAACATACCAACTGGGTGATCTTGAATAAATTATTTTTACCTTTCTGTGCCTCAGTTTTTTGTGGTTTTTTTTTCTCTATAAAATGGGATTGCAATAGAACCTTCTTGAGAGAGTTTTCCTAACAGGATTGCAGGAGATTATACATGTAAATAATGTGACACAGTATCTGGGATATGATACACTTAATAAAAACTATCATCATCATTATTATTATCATTCATTGACTAGATTATGAGTTGCTTGGTGACAGGAACTAGGTTTATCTGAGCATAGTAGGGGCTCAGCAAATGTTTGTGGAATGAGTGATCGACTGCAGCTTAGTGTAAATATTTTCTTTTAGGACTTATTCTTAAAGACAATAAAATAATAGATATCATTTTGGGAATAAAGGTGAAAACCATGATCTCACCAAACTAATCATCTTTTTTAGTTTTCTCTATTTCTATCTCATTGTTCTTATAGTAGACTAGAGGCCTGGCACAAGAAATTCATGCAGGGGTATGTCCCTAGGCCTGGCCTGTGATCAGGGGCATCTTCCTTGGCTCCAGCAGCAGGCCCTGCCCTCTGCTGCTACCCACCCTCCGTTCCCTGTTTGCCATTGAGGGATCAGAGCCTGCCGGCCAGGAGGAGTGATGAGTGCTTGGCTGTTCCTACCCGCTCTCTAGCTCTTCCCTCTGCTGCCACCAACCCCTGGTTCTTCACTTGCCATCAGGTGATCGGAGCCTGCCAGCTGGGGGAGGACCAAGAGGTTGGCTGTTCTTGTCCACTTGCCGGCCTCCCCCACACTCCCAGGTTCCCGTTCGCCATTAGTGATCAGAGTCTGCCAGCTGGGGGAAAGGACCAAGAGGTTGTCCAGTAGGCCCCAGTCAGGCGATTGGGGCCTGTGGGCTGGGGGAAGCTCCTGCATTGAGTGTCTTCCCCCTGGTGGTCAGTGCATGTCATAGCGGCTGGTGTTTCTGCTGTTTGGTTGATTTGCATATTACTATTTTATTATATAGGATTATTGTTCAAAAATTATTTACTACCTCGCCTCCACCTCCATAGGAAAAACATATATTCCTAGTCAGTTGATGTTGGACTTAGCCATGTGACATGCTTTGGTCTCATAGGGTATGGAGTGTATTTTCTCATTTATCTATTTTGTGCTCAGCCATATTTACTTTGATCAATGGGACATTATGCTTTATGCTGTGAGTAGAGCTTGAAGTGCACTTGTGCAGTTGGCTGTGCCTTCTTGTACCACTGTCAGTGCCACCAAAGAGTTTCCTTCAGCTGGCTGTTGCCCTTTCAACCTGAGACCCAGAATGGGCTTGCATGGAGCAGATCTGAGCTCAATCTGCATTAAGGAGACAAGCCCAGTAGGATAGTAGCATGATGCAAAGCTGCCCACGTGCGATCAGTCTAAATGTGTAGCTCCACAGCTAAGTGGCAGACATATAAGAAGAAGTACTTATTATTTTTTATGCAGCAATAATTGACTAATATACTTAGGGAATGTGAGTATAATTTGTGCATAGTCACAACCAAAGCATTATACTATTTTATCTTTTACTTCCATTTACTATGTAACGTATGATAGTTGGGTTTCTCTATGTTGCCATATAGTTTTTATAATTTTTAACTAGCAGCATAACACTTTATCATATTTACCTAGAAAGTAATACTATAGTATTATGGACACAAATATTGAGGATTTAGTGTGTATCAGGTACAGTGTCCTGCATACATTTAATGTTTTCAGTGATTTCAGGAAGTAAGCCATTCCATAGTATTAAAGCTACAGGTGGTGTGACATGCATTTACACATATGGACTCTGGAGCCGGATTGCCCAGGTTTGAATCCTGGCTCTGCCACTTCTTAGCTGTGTGATCTTGAGAAAGTCACTTAACCTCTCATTTCTCAATTTCCTGACCTATAAGGATGATAATAATAATAGTATCTACTTTATACTTATAATTAGGAAGTTTTAGTGAGTTAATATACCTATACATTTAGACTAGTGTCTGGCCTATAGAATTCATGTTAGCTTTTTTTTTTTTTTTTACAGTTGAGGAAACTGAATTCAGAGATGCTAACAGCTTTCTCAGAGTCAGTTAGTAAATTACAGTGCATCAACTATGTCACCTAGCTAGGGTTCTTTAATGATTCCCACATTATTGAGAAAGTATTTGGATTTTCATGGTTCTCCTCTCTCCCCGCCACTCCTCCCGGAAATCTCTTATATGAAAGGCACATGGCCATCATGCCATAATGCTGTCATGACCAAATGAGCAGTGGCTCTGACAGTGGGCGGGGTGGGGCGGGGTAGAGCACAAGCTACCAGCAGCAGATGGCAGGGCAGTGAGCTACCAGCAGCGATGGGCCCAGCAGCCAGCTGAGGCAAGTGGAAGCCAGCTACTCCCGTTCAGTGCGCAATGGGCCTCTGGTTATTAAAATAGGAATGCCCAGAAAAATAAGTTGCTACAGCAAATGTTGGTAGTGACGTGTTAAGCACTGTCCAGGCAAGCAGAGACTCTTGTCTAACTGACTTTGGGTATTAAGTGCCCACTGTCAAGCCCAGTCTTAGGCTGAGAGAGAATATGGGTTTTAGAGAGTTTAATACTTGGCCTAAAGACACATGGTGCTAAGAGGCAGGGCAGAAACAACTTGGGTTTCTCATGGAACCAGGTTATTTCTCTAAGAACAGTCAGTGATTGTTCATTTAAAGAGAGCGTGATCCATCAAAGGTTAATTTTGCTGTGTAGCAGTGACCCACTTAAAACTTAGCTCGGGTGGTTTTGTTTTTCACTGCTGTAGCAAGAAGCACTAGGTGATTCCCTTGCTTGTGCCTAGGTTGGAGAGTAGAAGGAGAGGTAGGGAAACTATTCCTTTCTCCATCACAAGTAGAGAGACTTTTCTCTCCCCTGGACTCTTGAAAAAGGTCTGATCTCTTCTTAGATGCTAGTATTCCCTATGGTTTTGAGAGCAGAAAGCCATCAATGTTCATATTCCAGGGTCAAAAAGGCAAAGCTGACTACAACCTTCTTTGTTTTGAGGGTTTGATTCCTTCAACCACTACCAATGAATGGACGAATAAATCTTTTGTGCTCTCAGTGTTGGAAAGAGAGATGATAAGGAAGCATTTGAGATCTTGCTTCCCAGCAATTCTCATCAATTTGGCTAAAATAAAATCTTATAAAAACTCTTTTAAAAAAAAAGAAAGAAAAAAAAAGGGAGATGATAGATGTCAGGTATGTGGTGGTAGATCCTTGGGGAGAAAATGGAATAAACAGTTGTTTTAATTGGCAAGTGATGGGCTCCTGAATGTACTTCTGACTTGGTTGCCCTGGCTGACACTGCCAGAAGTCAATCATTGTTTTAATGATAGAGACCTGTGGACAGGGACTTTGGAGGGCTGGTTCACCTTAATTGCTCTGAAAGGTCGGAGCTAATTATTGGATATTGGTGGTTGGAGCAGCTCCCACCTGCTAGTCCTAAGTAGATTCACTGATTGGCTTTTATTGGTGTTTCCTGCCTGGGGGATACGTGTGTATCTTGTGATCTTAATCTTAATAAAAGGGGAAGTAAAGCCAGAGCGAGCAGTAGCTCTCCCACTAGAGTTGGATTAATGCCTGGCCCCCATTTCCTAAATTAATGTTTTTCTGAGTCTTTATTCATTTGTGTGCCGCCTTCTCCAGAAACCCGAATTCTGAACCGGGGACCCTGAACCATGTCAGAAATGAGAAAAGGGGTTCCCATATGATACCATGGGAAGAACAGCTTTCAGCCATGGGAGTGAAAGGACCAAGGACCTGCATTCAGTGAGAGGCATCTGGAGCCAGACTTGCAGTAGAGAGAATGGAGGCATCATCTCTCACAGGACAGTGGCTCCCATACTGGGAGCTGGACCATGTTCTGGGTTGGCAACACCACTAGTTGGCCAGAAGCATCCTTTGGTCCTAGAGCCCCCAAAAGGTAAGTAAAAACAGTAGTGGCAGCAAATGGCTGAGTAGATAGATCCCAGTTTTCTTGCAGTTGGTGGGGGAAGTCAGGCTGATCTTTTTGTTCTAAGGTTTGTGATATCGAGGTTTGAATTTTGTTTAATAGCTCATGGGAGGCAGGTTCCTGGGAGTGGGGAGGTCATCAGCATCACTTCCAAGGTGATAGTGGGGGGAGGTAAGGGAAGGGAAAGGACCTCTTCTCATTTGAATAGAAGACATAAAAGAAATGGAAACATCTTTGTGCTTGAGTATTGAGAAGCTCTCTAAGTCAGTTAGTTATAACCCCCTCAGAGCTGTTTAAGAGAATATTACCGATGTCCCTGTTTTTCAAATGGAAAAATATCAAGAATGCATTCTTCTGATTGACCATAATATTTCTGCAGCATCCCTCGAGAGAGCAATGGCTGGAGCTGAATATATGAAATTTTAAGTCTGAATTGCTTTTATAGGGAGAAGAAAGCTACCAAACTTTGTTCCTATTGCAAAAAATATATAAAAATAATGCAGCATACTTAATGACATGGAAAAATGTTCTCAACATAATTCCAGATAAAAAAAATCAAGTTCATTACCAAAATGTGATCTCCTTTGCAACACTAAATGGGTAGATATCTGCAGAGGAAGGAGTCTGGAAAGATGTAATCCAACACATTCACTGTGCTTCTTCTTTGTTTGATGCTTTAAAGGGTGCTTTTAATTTCTGCTTTCTGCTTCTCTGCTACTTGAATGCATTTATGACACACATGTATTGCTTTTGTAACAGGGAAAAAAAAGTGTAACATAGGCTTTTATTTTTAAAAACTGAAAACAAATCTAGACAACAACAACAACAAAAATCCCTGCTGCCTCTGAATTCAGGATGGCGGAGAGGAGACGGTGGCTCTTTCATCTAATGGGGTGTAGATGTCAGGGCTGGAGGACAATGACTCAATGCTGGTGGAAATGTGACCCGTAGAACAAGGTTCAAACAGGAAAGTGCTTGTGGGGTGACCCCTGGGGTCAGTCACTGAGCTCACCACAGATTCTACAAAGAGAGAAAGAGGCTCCAAAAGGGCATGGGCTAGAATCAGTTGGGGGGGGGGGTGTCCCAGTTTACAGTAGACAAAGACGCTTTGATGTGCTTCCCAGCGGGTAGACACAGGAATGCACAGCCCTGCTCTCTCCTGCAGCTATTAGGGACTTATAAACACCATCTCCTAAAGGGAGATCCATCAGCTTCACATCAACCACAAAGGAAAGATTTACAGGTAATTTCCCCCTCTCAGTACAGAAGTGTGATTAAGCATATGCTTGGAAGGGTTTTTCTCCCCCCTCTCTTTCCCTTACTGTAACTAGAGATGCTTTGTTCTTCTCTCATTCCCGGTGATGTGTATAATGACTTTTATAGACACATACTGATGTTTGGTGCTTACATTGTGCTTTCCTCACATCTATCAGGAGAGCGAGGTGTGTGGAATATGTCATGCCTCACTCAGATGATGGGAACTAACTGCTCAGGAGTAGGGCTCAGGGCTGTGCTGAAGATCTACTGGCTCAGGGCACCTTCCTCTCGGGCTCAGCCCTGAGGCCTCAGTTAGGGCTGGACTATGTGGTGAGGAAGGGAATACGTCGCAGCCCCCATATTTTGGATCAACGAGCTAAGGCAGTGGTCGACAAACTCAAGTCAACAGAACCAAAGATCAACAGTACAATGATTGAAATTTCTTTTGAGAGCCACATTTTTTAAACTTAAACTTCTTATGATGCCACTTCTTCAAAATAGACTCGCCTAGGCCATGGTATTTTTTGGAAGAGTCACACTCAAGAGGCCCAAGAACTGCATTTGGCTCACGGGCTGTGGTTTGCCGACCACTAAGCTAAGGGAATGACTTGGAAGGGGGTGGAGGTTTCAAGGCCAACCCTTCCAGAAAAGCCCTATCATGAAGACAATAGGGGTACAGCGCCAAAAGCGTGAACTGCAGTTGGACGATCGGTAAGTCAAATCCATGCTTCTGCCACAGATTGGGGGTGCGATCTTAGGAAATTTAATACATTTCTCTGAGAATTAACCTCTGACATTAATGGAAGAGAGATTCAGCGGAGGCAGGTGCCAGCGACTCCAGCATTCCAGAGTGAGGTGTGCTACCTAGGCCAGCTGGGCAGGATTCCCCAGGAGGTGCAGACCTCACCTGAGCACCTGCTTGGGAGACGGTGCTTAGAATGTGTGTGTGCTTCCCTCAGAACCTCACCTGCAAAAACCTCAAGCGCATGGACCAAGACTGCCTAAACGCTCCTGGGCACAATGCATTTATTTAAAAAAATATTTCTATTGATTTCAGAGAAGAAGGGAGGAAGAGACAGAAACATCAATAATGAGAATCATTGATCCGCTGCCTCCTGCACCCCCTCCTGGGGATCAGGCCTGCAACAATAGCATGTGCCCTGACTAGGAATCAAATCAAATTCTCCTGGTTCATAGGTCCATGCTCACCCACTAAGGCTCTATTTAAGCCTCATGGGAGAAAGAAGCAGCTCAAGGCCATGCGGGGTGGGGTCGGTGGGTGGCCTGCTGAAAGCCAGGGAGCTGTAAGGTTGGGCCGGAGGAGCACAGTCCCAGTTAGGGGGAAGGCGTGAAAAGATCCCAGGAATGGGTTGGGGTGGGCCGAGCGGCCTGTCTCTATAGAATCCCAGAATGTGCCCCTGTCATCTGAAAAACAGCACCGACTAGGTAGGTGTCCCATCACCATAAAGGCTCATTTCGGGGGGAAGGGGAAAGAAAGAGTTGCCGCCCAGTGCCTGCAGACGGCAAACCACGTGCACACGCGCAGCACAGCGGGCAGGGTGCAAGGGCATTTACACCGGGAAAAGGAAGTGACAACAAAGATGGGAGCGGTCCTGCAGTTCTCGTGAGGACGGAGTGCGAGACCCACTCCCAGAAGCCTCAGCTTCTCCCCAGATAATGGGAGGTAATGTGAAGTCTCGGGAGTGATCTTTATCACCTGCTCGAGGAAAACAGCCTCCAGCAGCTCCATCCGTGGCGTGGAGACGCTGCGCGGGTCGCTGTCGTGTCTGTGGCTGTCGTGGGGGTGCGGGCGGGCCAGGTAGGCCTTGTGCTGCACGCACCTCGCCCTCTCCCTCTGCACCGGGGCGCCCAGGCTCCTCTCTCCCACTCCAAGGAGCTGGAGGCAGCCCTGCGAGTGGGGAGGGCGCCTGAGGAGCTGGGCCAGGAGAAACCAAAACTGTCCCCGCGCCCCGCCTCCTCCCCACGCACACTGCACGCCTCCCACACTGCACGCCTCCTCCCCACCCGCCTTCTCCCCACGCAGCACACTGCGTGCCTGCTCCCACGCACACTGCACGCCTCCCACACTGCACGCCTCCTCCCCACCCGCCTTCTCCCGCGCACACTGTACAGTGCCATCTGCAGAGGGTCTAGGGTGGAGGGGGAGAGGAATTTGAATTTTAGATAACATTTGGAGTTATTTATTATTACACAAGAGTCAAACAAAATGCAAAGCAGTCTGTTTTGTGACTGGAGGTGATAGGAGGGCTTGTGTGAAAAATGTCCATAAATATGGTAGCGTTCACCCAAGTTTCCCTCAAGGGGAATCAGCCCCACAGAGTGGCTTAAAGGTGCAGAGTTGAGGAAATGAATAAAGCTATTTTCTAATTGCCCGCTGTATTAGAGTTCTCCAGAGAAATAACCAATAAGATATATAACTATATATAATACACAAATAAAATATATAAATATAAAATAATAAAAGAGAAACATGCAAATTTGACCATACCTTCGCTCCTGACTGGCTATGCTACCAGCCAATCAGGAGCAGGGGCGGGCCAAGTGGTACAAGTGCCGGGGTGGCAGCAAGCACCCAGCTCTTGGGTGCTGTGAGGGCAAGCTGCGGCAACAGCAGCAGTGCTGGCGGTGGCAGGGAATGCCCGGTCCCTAGGTGCTGTAAGCAGAAGTGGCGGCGAGCACCCAGCCCCCGGGGCTGGGTGGTCACAGGCAGCCAGGGCTAAGCTGAGTAGGGCGATGGCTGGGTGCCCAAGGGCCTTGGACATCCCCTGAGGGCTCTCAGTATGTAAG
This sequence comes from Antrozous pallidus, assembly GCA_027563665.1. Lineage (NCBI taxonomy): Eukaryota > Metazoa > Chordata > Mammalia > Chiroptera > Vespertilionidae > Antrozous > Antrozous pallidus. The sequence continues at coordinate 49,076,694 of CM050524.1, read as the reverse complement.
AGGGGGGAGATTGGGTTGAGGGACCACCCACCCCCAGTGCACGAATTTCATGCACTGGGCCCCTAGTATAAATATATATATATATTAGATGATTAGAAATATCTTTATTCTCTATGTATATATACACATACACATATATATACACATATACATACACATGATATTTTAAAATAAGTTTGGCTGACATGATTATAGAAGCTGGTAAGTACAAGATGTCTAGAGTGGACCAGCAGGTGGGAAACCCAAGGAAGAGCCAATGCCACAGTTCTGGTGTAAAGGCCGTCTGCTCTTTTATCTGGGGAGGTCAATTTTTGTTCTATTTAAATTGTCAGTTGATTGGATGAAGCCTACCCAGATTGTGGACAGAAAGATACTTTACTTAGAATTGAAATGAAGGTTTGGAGGATGGTTGGAAAATGTGAAAGGGATTAAAGGTACAAACTTTAAGGTATAAAATACTAAGTCACAGAATGTACTATACACCATAGGGAATATATAGTCAATAGTATCATAAAAATCTATATGGTGACTAATGGTTACTAAATTTAGTGCCGCGAATACTTCATAAGATATACTAGTATAAATGCTGAATAACGACGCTATACACCAGATACTCATTTAACATTGCATGTCAACTATAATAAAAAAGAAATTAAAAAAGTTAATCTTATCCAAATATATCCTCATAGAAACATCCAGACTGTTATTTGACCAACTATCTGGGCACTGTGGCCCAGCCAAGTTGATACATAAAATTAACCATCACATCCACTGTGAATTCTGCACATCCATATTATTTTCTTAGGCTACATTTATGGAAGTACAATCTTACAGAATACATTTCTAGAGTGAAAGTTTATATAAAATTGTAAGATTTTACCATATATTGCCAAATTACCTTCTAGAAAGTTCTTTTTTAAAAAACAATTTAAAACTTTTTTGTATTATCTGAGACTGCATGATTTTATGATTCTCCATACTCTGATGACCCCTAGATATTATCTTTATGAATATTAGGCATCATCTTAAAAAAAGACTTGCTAGTGGAATCTCATTGTTTGAATATGCATTTGCTATTTTGATGATTCTGAAATCTAACATTTATTAGCATGTTTATTGATCTTTTGTAGTTCTCCCTTGTCTCCTAACCTTGTTAAGGTTTGTCAATTTTTCTATTAGCTTCTCTTAGACCAGCCAAATTTAAAAGTGTTTTAACCTGCACCTGTCTCAAAAAGAAAAGGCAAAATTCCCAATAGCACTGATTTATAGCCCAGCAAAAGCATAGCCTCGGGAGCCTGCATTTACTTCCCTCATTGGGAAATCAGGACCTACGCACATTTCTCTCCCACTAGACCCTTTTCAGGTGTAACAAAATGACAGTAAGTATGAAGACAATCTAAGGACAGGAATTCTCAAGGAAAAAATAAAACTCATAATAGAAAAATGCCACCATTGCTCACAGATCTTTAAAGAAAAATTTGCTGCTTATGGGATGGTCTCATCTTATTGCAATGTGGCCCTAAGAGCAGAAAAGGGGCAGATGGTCCTTCTGTAGACAGGGCAGGACCCCAGAGACAATCGTTTCAGCATTTTAGGGGTGAGTTATTCTTATCACCCCAAGGCATCAAGAAACAATTCAAGCATTGACAACAGCATTTTCAGGTCCCGCCCCAACATTTTTAGAGGAAGATCTTGAATTATTTTGTCATCAAATCAAGCTCAACTCCATATTTCAAGGGAGGATAAAAAAAGCTATTTGGCTACAGAACTTTTCAGAAGAAACTCTGGGTTTGGAGAATCTTGTAGAACAAAATGTTCTTGCCTTCAGACTATTTCTGAGGCTCATGTAATGGAAGCTCAGGGAGATAATAGGTGTCTCGCTGTCTTCCCTCAGTATAGCCAATGCAATATGGGGTATAGGGAGAAGCTAAAATATCCTTCTTATTTTATCTTTCTCAGTCCAACTCTTTGAGTTGTTTAAGGATCAAAATCTCTCAAAACTCTCCCAACCTAGCAAAGACGAGAACTTAGGCCGCTACTTATATTTCCAATAAGCTAAATTGCAAGAAGGAAAGCCCCCAATATCCTTTGTACCTTGGCTATTTTAGAAGCTTTTTGGAGCCTGTTTCTAAGGGCTCTATCTCCCTCCCTCCCTCCAAAAAAAAAATAGCAACAAATGGAAGCACTGCAGGAAACCTGGGGGGGGGGGGGGGGGGGGGGGGGGGGGGGCCCGCAGTGGGTGGTAACTTGGAAGAATTTCTAGGAAATTCTTGTACCAATTCCATTTTCCTGAGTGGCTTCTGGTTGAGTCCTTGGAAGAGAAAAAAAAAAGGAAATTTGGTTTTCCTAGAGTTAGGGAAAGGAGAGTAGACATATAATGAAGAAGGAAAGACAATATTTCTATGGTCTTCTCTCAGTAGTCAATACCACTCAAACACTCCCATCAAGTCCTCCCCCCCTTCATTGTTTGGCCTTTGCTGCTTTTAGGTTTCTGCTCAAACATCATCTTATCAGTGAAGCCTTCTATACTCCTTTATTTAAAAGAATACTCTACCACCACTGCCCAGGCATTGCTTAATCCTTACTCTGATTTATTTTTCTTCAGACATATTGTATATTAACTTATTTTTCCGTGTATTACCACTCTTTCCCACTAGAATGTAAATCTCCATGAGAGCAGAATGTCATCTACATGATTCATTGTTTTATCCCCAGGGCCTACAACAATATTGGATACATAATAGGCCCTCCAAAAATTAATATATTTATGTACATCTATTTTGATGAATAAATGGGTGAATGAATGGCTAATGGTGTAACTTGTGGATTTTCTCTGTGTCCCCAAAGTTCTTCCCTTAACAAATGATCCACATGCATGGATGTGCCAATTTTTAAATATAAAGTAATTAGGACCAAGTAAAACAATTAGGACCATTAGTTCTAATGAGGGAGGCAGAATAAATGAAGTCCTGTCCAAATAGGGGCTAGTTTTGTCTTAAAACTGTAAATGCTTCCAAAATCAGGAATAAGATTCTTTTTTATATTGTGCATTTCTGCGTGGTACTATATTTTACCTTATTCCTTTGCTCACAGAAATGAGTAAAATACTTATTAAATATTAATAGGGAGTGAACTAGGTTAGCCTTTTCCAAAATATGTCCCATGAAACATTAGACCCGGGTAGCTAATCTGTGAAAGAAGAGCAGTGCTGTTTTTTGTTGTTAATCCTCATCAGAGGCTATGTCTCCATTGATTTTTAGAGAGATTGGAAGGGAGGGAGGGGGAAAGAGGGAGGAGGAGGAGGAAGAAAGAATGAAAGATGTGAGAGCGACGAATCTATTGGTTGCCTCCTGCACATGCAGGGCTGGGGCAGAGGATTGAACCTGCTAAGAGGGGCATTCTTAGCATGTGAGTTTGGGGAAGCTTTAAATCATGATAGTTAATCATTATGAAAGCTAACATTGGTTGGCTGTTACTATGTATCAGTCTCTTTGCCATGAACATTATAAATTTATCTCATTATTCCTATCCACCCTATTGAATTGTAGTACACGTTAGCATATGACAGGCTCTGAGAAATCCTGTAGTGAAGAACTTGCCTTTCTTTAGCCCAGCGTTTCCCAAACTTATAGAACCACTTATTTTTCATTACCCCAGGGATATTTATTAACACCTAATAGATCCATTTATTGTTCTGCAAAATATAAATTGGAAAATGCTGCTCTAGATAAGGGAATTAAGTAGAAAGGCAGAATTATGGCAAAATAGTTTATTGCAAGGAACTAAATAAGCATTGACCTTTAGGGTCTTTTAAATTAAGATAGCTGTCTGCTAAGCACTAGATGATAGGAAGCGATGCCATCTTCTTAGGCCCAGTGCCATAATCTCCCTTTAATTGTCTGAGAAAATAAAAATTGTGTTTGCAAAGATCAATATGTACCTAAGAAAAACTTTATCATGCTCATGGGATAGATCGTATGGTTTCACTCAGCTAAACCCTGTCCATTTAAAAACAAAATGTTGTTTTGAGTAATCAGGAAGGGGTTCTTTACACTTTCAGATTGGGTAAAAACCTTGTCACTTTAGTAGGGAAACTACATGTGTAAGTTTCAAAGTAAGTCAAAGAAGTGTTTTTGTGAAAGTATGTGCATGAGTGTGTGCATGTGTGTGTTGGTGCATGTGCATGCGTGTTTTTTAGAGACTTTTCTGGTCATAGAATGTGGTCTTCTATATTGTGATATGGTTCGGGCCCAGATGGACTCTTTTTCAAGTTCCGTAGCCATTGGACACTTGCATTGGGGACATTGGTGCCAATGAAGAGTGGAGTGAGAGAGATCTATTTCTCTATCTTTGTCAAAGAAATAAAAGTCTTTTCTTGGGAGTCTAATGTTGAGCTTGGGTAGGAGGCTGGGAATAGAGATCAAAAGGAAAATAAATTATTTCCTAAGGGACAAAAATGTCCTGAGAATGGGTCTTACTCTCATGTCTATGGTATTAGGAAAGGTAGTCTCAGGTCTGACAAAGTCTGCATTGCTGTGTGAGTCTATTATTCTCACACTAAGGTTCCATTAATGGATTTTTACACTAAGACTTGATGATTCTTTTTTAAAATTTATCTTTATTGTTGAAAGTATTACAGATGTTGTTTTTTTCCCCCCATTGACTCCTCCTAGCCCGTCCTCACCCCCTTCCCCAGGTTTTCACCATACTATTGTCTGTGGCAATGGGCTCTGCATATAAGATTTGATGATTCTTGCAATAACTTGTCATGATGATCCTTACTGTGACAATATGTTATTCAAGTTTCCTTGAGATTGCACCTGCTTTCTTGTTCTGACTGGGATAGGAAGCATTCAAAGGTGATGAAAAAGGAATAGGAAGAATAGGAACAGATTATGAATCTCACTCCATTGAACTCATTCGAAAAGCCAGGGAGTGGGAAAATGAGTCTGTGCTTCTGTTTCCTCAAATAGTTTTGACTTGACTTTAGAAAGAAAAAGAAGCGACTCATGGATCACGAGGGAAACGTTTGAGCAGCAATATCAAGTCTGCAATCATTCATAGATGACACAGCGCAGAGCACAGAGAGCACTGTGCTTCCTGGGGACTTGGCGATGTTGCGAGAGGGAATACAAAAGTGAGTCAGTGTCTAATTATTCAGGACATGTGCCTCTGTTCTGAGAACCTGTGTGTTGCACAAGAGTTCAGGATGAGAGTTAGGAAAATGGTCTGAAGTAGGAAGCCCCGCTGTACCATGCTAAAGGCATTATGTATCCTCAGATAAGCTGAATGGGGCAGGGTTTATTGTTAGCCTCATTGTACAGGTGAGGCCATGGAAACACAAGTAATTGGTAACTTGCCCAGGGTCATAAAGTTGGCAATGGAGCCAGGACTGAAATTCATAGAGGCAGACACCGGAGTCTGTGCTCTTCACCACCGGACTGTGGTGCCTTGGAAACCATGCAGGGTTAAGGGTGCATAGCTTGGAAGCCAGACCAGCTCTCCCATCCACTTAACCTCCTTAAACTTTAGTCTTCTCATTTTTTAAACGAGGACATTAATTATTCCTATCTCACAGGGCCATTGCGATTATTTAATGAAATAAATGCTAAATGCTTAGTAGTTGGGCACCTGGAAAGCTCAATAACTACAAGCAACTTAAAAACAGTAAGCCTGGGAGGAAATTTGGACCTCTTTCCCCAGTGCTATGAAAGGGAAAAGGATCTGTGCTGGCCAGTGGAACACCATGGTGATACTGAGTATCTGCACTGTTTCATATGGTAACCCCATGTGGTTATTGGACACTTGAAATGTAGGTAGTGATACTGAAGAACTGATATTTAATTTTATCTAATTGTAATGAATCCTATTTAATAAAAGAGTAATATGCAAATTTGACTATACCTTCCCCACACTACCAGCCAATCAGGAGTAGGGGGCGGGGCCAAGGCACGCGCTAGGTGGGGGGCAGGGTCTAGGTGTGCAGGATGGGAGGCCGGCAGTGCACAGCATGCGGGATGGGAGGCCTCGGGATAGGAGCTTGTCCCGGCATGGCATAGTCACCACTGGGGCTATGGCCTGGGCTGGGGGGGGCGGGATTGAGACGTCCAGCGAGCACGGGGCCTCCAGGGCTGGGTGGTCACTGGGCAGTGGCCGGGTGGTTGCCAGTGGCCAGGGCTAAGGCCAGGGCCGGGTGGGCAGGGCTGAGGCAGCTGAGGCAGAGGTAGCCATCAGCCCCATTGCAGGGTGATGGCTGGGTGCCCAAGGCCTAAAGCTTCAGCCAGGGGCGAGGGATCAGTAGGACATCCCCTGAGGGCTCCCAGTATGTGTGAGGGGGCGGGTTGGGCTAAGGGATCACCCACCCCCAGGCCATGAATTTCATGCACTGGGCCCCTAGTTTAAATATGAATAGCCAAACAATAGTTACCTGGGATGAGATTGGGGACTGGAACAGTGTGGGACTGAGGATTTGAGGAGGGGCAGAAAGGGACTAGAGAAGGATTGCTAAGGGGCAGGAGGAAACTTTTGTTGATGGATATGTTCATTCTCTTGTCTGAGAGGCTAGTTCTATATATATATATATATATATATATATATATATATATATATATATATAATGTCAAAACTTATCAAATTATCCCCTTTATGTGCAGTTTGTTATATTCCATTCATACTGTAGTAAACCTGTTAAACAACAAAACAGACTAGTCCATGATAAATCCAGCTTGGGCAGGGCTTCCAACAGTGGTTTTCAAACCGAATTTGGAGGGGAGTCCTGGGATTCCCAGCGCTTTTGGGACTAGAGGCTGAAGGGAGTGGTCAGCCTCCAACTCTGCTTGCACCAGAGGAGCTGGTTACTGATCTAGCTTTCCGGTGGCCCCTCAGGGTCCCCCTAGAGGAGTGGGCTTCAGAGATCGGCAGGAATGAAGGCAAGGGTGTGGGAAAGGCATAGTAGCTGTGGGACTCTCCAACCTGCCTGGCAACCAAATGTTCAGCATTGTATCCTGATAAAGGCACACTCCTCCGGGGGAACACATGTGTTCCTAGGAATGGATACTGCACACTGGGGTTCCCACATTTCCAGAGAGCAGGACTTTAGAGGGCTGGGACACAGATGGGAGTGGGAGCAGGAGTCTACATGAATAATGAAAAGATTCTTACATTGTGGTGCATCCAGGAAGATTGTACAGAATCCAAGTCCCCTCCCCTGAGACTCTAGTTCTGGGGCTCTCCAGGCCCCTAGGGTGAGCCCAGTGGCCATGCCAGGGGAAAGCAGGTCTAGTGGGCAGAGCCTTGGCTGTGGACTCAAAATGCCCTGGCTGTAGCTGTCAGCTCCCCTGGCTGGGTGTCCTTAGGTAAGTTACTTTAATTTTGCAGAACTGTGGGGTCGCATCTGCCATAGTTCCCTATGGGTTATGTGTTAACCCAAGTGTTATGGGCTGAGTTGTGTGCCTCCATAATTCATATTTTGGAGTCCTAACTCTGAGTCCCTCAGAATCTAACTGTTTTTGGAGATAAGATCTTTAAAAGGTAATTAAGTTAAAATGAGCTCATTGGGGTAGGCCCTAACTCACCATGACCAATGTCCTTATAAAAGGAGGAGATTAGGACAGAGGTATGTGAAGAGAAGGCAGCCATTCCTGAGCCCGGGAGAGGCCTCAAAAGAAACCAACCCTGCCAACATCTTGATCTTGGACTTGAACCTCCAGAATTGTGAGAAAATCGATGTCTGTGGGTGTAAGCCATGCTGTCTGTGGGTTTTGTGATTGCAGCGCTGGGGAACTAATTCATATAGGAAGCACTGTGTGTGTCGTGCCTGACAAATAGTCCAGCCTAGCCAGTGGACGCTGTCGCTGTTATTAGTACTAATTGTCCGAGAAAAATTTCCAGGAATCTGCAAATCCGAGGCATGAAGCCAAGAATATCTGCATGTCTGGCTTAGGGCTGCTGCTCGCCTGTAATAGTAGTTTTGTGACTGTGTCCTGCAGGCTAGAGAGTCTGTGCCCTTGGCCGAGTGGATGGTGACTGGTGTTGGCATGCTGCCCCTTGGGTGGCAGAGAGAATATTTCTCCAGGGAAGGGAGTCTAAACCTGTCATAGTACTGGTATTGTGAAAGGCCAGCATCCAGGGGAATGGTGCCTAGGTGGGAATAACGCTAACAAAACAGAAAAATGCTAATAAGGAGGTTGGGTATTGAGCTTCTAAAAGGCATGGGGGGATTTAAGCAGGAAATCAGCAGAAGTCGTAGCCAGGAGGAAATGGGATGCATTTGCCGTCCACAGAACACTTTAGGGAGGTGTTGGATGAGCCTTTTGTGAGGCTTCTTTCCTTTTCCCACCTGGCCAGGAGTTCCTTCGCTGGGTTCCCACAGTGCAGGCCTGACGTTCTGAGCCTTTGCTCAGTGTCTTCACTTTGCTTGGTTGCATCTCTGCTACTGAACCTGTGGACTCTGTGAGAACAGGGCTTTGGCCACATTCATCTCTGTCTCCTCCATGGGTGCTGACTAGACGCTGTTTCACTTGAGTCTCTGCATATGGTGGTCACAGTCTCTGTTTAGCCAATGTGTGTAAGGTATTCATGCTGAGCCAGGCACTGCTTGTGCACCTTAAAAACAGTAACTCATTTAGTCCTTTAACCACTGCTTTGAAATACATGCTCTCAAAGCAATGGGAGGTTAAGCATTTGCCCAGGTCTCATACCTTGTAGGAAAGAGGATTAAGATGTAGACTGTTCGGCTCCAGAATTCATGGGGTAGGGATCCTCCTCACAAACCTTTCTCCATCAAGGATTTTAAGCCTTTACCTGTCTCCTGCAACCTGGTGATGCCTAGGGACTCTTTCCCCAAATAACACTTTTAAAAGCTTAAACATAAAATGCATAGGCTTACAAAGGAAACCAATTATAATGAAACACAGCTATGAAAATATGAAAAATACTCAAATGCGTGGATTTGTGAGATGACAATAGACATGCCTCTATTAATACTTGAAATAACGAGAGTCAGAAGTGGATCTAATAAATATTGTAATTTCTGAAAAGTCATAACTAATGTTTGGAGAGATCAGAATATAAAATTTGGAGACATCTGCAATAATATGAAGTGATATTGAAAAGATTTGAGCTTTCTGTTGGTGACAGTGTCACAGGTACTGCTCATATTACTGTGGTTTGTTGTCTACATTCATAATAGAAATGATAAATTCCACTTAGAAATTAGTAAAGATAAAGATGCATATATTTTATCACCTAAGTCCCAGACCCTCCTGACTTCAAGAATTCTTTGTAGATCCAAGGTAAAAAAACTCCTGTTCTAGACATGTTAGATGTGAACCAGCAGGATCTGTATCACTGGGTACCTTGTTAAAACACAGAATCTCACCCCTCATCTCAGACACATGCATGAGAACCTGCATTTCAACAAGATCTTTGGGTAATCTGTGTGCATGTAAAACTTTGAGAAGCAACGCAAAATACATGCTTGCTTAGTTCGGTCAGGCCAGTAAGAGCTGTGTACTTGAGCAGAATTGAAAAGGTATGATTGTAGGGTTTGCTTCCATGTATCTCCCTGCCTTTTATAACCTCCTTCCCAGGGTGGAGTAAAATTTAACTGGTGGAATTGGTACAATGGCCACTGCTGGCATATCTAGCTTCTCAGTGCTCCCTTGGGATCACCTACCCTCAGGGCAAAGGTGATCTTATTCTCTGTATTTGCTGCCTTCAAGTGGTGGGAGGACTGACAGGCAGGTTTGGCTTTTTGGAGACCGGGTGTCTGCCATTGTCCACAATTCTACCTGTGGCTGGGGGGCAAGTGAGTTCACTTCACGAGGAAGAATATTTTGGATCTCAGATCCAAGTCCAATTCCCCAATTCAGCCTTTCCAGGATAAAAAGAGAAATAGCATTTTAATTTTCTTCCTGGCTCTATTTCTGAATTGTTTTGAACCTTCTGAGGAAGGATCTGATTAATTAGCCCCAAGTCTCAACAATATTGGCTGCTAGGAAACTTAGAGCCAACTGTACAAGAATGCATTTGTATAATAACCTCATTCCTGAATAATTTCTGTGGCCCTATTCTTGTTTTTTATTTTATTTTCCTCTTCCTTTGAAATTGTGTTCTCTTTCTGCTATGTTATCCTGTCTTATTTTTTCTATCATTTTTAGCCTCCTTAAGTCATTTTTAGAATAAAGTAATTACTTAGTCATAAATACAAATACAAATATGAAGACAAATAAATATACAAGTCTTAGTAGACAAAGACTGACCTTACGCATTGCACAACTACAGGGAACACTGTTCTTGCTGTTGTGTAAATCGTGCCCTCTGAGCACAACCATAGACTGACTACAGGTGAATAGTGGAGTGATGCAACTCAGGCTATGATCCAGGACTTTTGACAAATTTAGTCTCTGTAGACTAGGTGGCAATTCATTACTGAAAAAGATAAAAGAAGTTTCTGGTAACTAAGGACATTTAGAGTAGGCTGTTCATTTGTAAAAATGTTCTTAAAACCTTTTAAAAGTGTTCTATACTCTTGGGATACATGGATGAATGGAGAGGGCCTCCCTCTTCACTTAGCTTAGAGTATTTAGTGATTTGAAAGCGAGGATGAAGCATTGCAGGGAGATGGGATTAGGCCGTTATCCTGCTAAATGAGTCCAAATGATTTCCATTGCACTTAGGACTCCTTCCTTCAGTTACTGTCCTGTAAGATCCAACTTCCCCTGCCTCTTTTACCAGCCTCCCATGACACCATCCTCTCCTTTGTTCCCTAGGCCACACAGGCCATTCTGTGGGTCCTCCAACAGTCCAAATTCCTTCCATCCTCAAGAGTCTCTGCATAACTCTCCCTTCTGCCTGGAAAACCCTTCCCTGCCGCCTTTACCACTCCAGTTCCAATCATCGTGCTTCAGGACTTGACTCAAATGTTCTCTCTTTGAAGACTTTGCTGACTCCTTGCCCCTTCAGGTCAAGCCTCTTGTTGCACCCTTCACAGCCATTAGAGGGATGTTAATGAATACTTGTTTATGTCATCATTTCTTCAGTGTTGTTTATTCATACCACACTATCAGCTCCTGAAGACATGGGCTGCATTTGTTTTGTTTATTGCCAGCTAGACCAGCAATGCCTGGCACATAGTAGGGCTTCATTGAATGATTGCTGAATGGATGAATGGGAAATGGGGAACAGATTTACAGATATAACTAAAGTGTTGGAAAATACATGGAATAAGAAAAATGTAAATGTGAAAGGGAGCATATTTATATTATTTTAAAGAGAAAGGAGAAGATGCATTTCACTCATTTCCTGAACATGGGGAGAAAATATTGTGAGTAAAGTGGACAAGCTGTGGGATTCGCTAGGGAGATGAGCAGCTCTCCCGGTTCAGGAAATGCAGGGCAACAGAAAATAGGTTAAAATAGCACAAGAAGAAAAGTTAGGCATCAAGGATTTTTTGAATCTCAAGAATAATGAAATTTGGACAAGAAAGGCAGCATATCCTGTTGGGGAGGAACCAGACTCTGAGTTCAATTTCTGGCTTTACTACTTAGTAGCCTGTGATCTTGGACAAATTATTAACTTCTGTGTCATTAAAAAACAAAACAAAACAAAACAAAACAAAATGTAATAATGGTGTTTACCTCAAAGGTAGGATAAATATGTAATATATTCTTTAACCGAGCCACTTTTGATAGGTTCAGAGGTGCTGGTAATAATTTTGCTGGGCCCTAACCGGTTTGGCTCAGTGGATAGAACATCGGCCTGTGGACTAAGGGGTCCTAGGTTCGATTTCGGTCAAGGGCATATACCTTGGTTGCGGGCATATACCTTGGTTGCGGGCACATTCCCAGTAGGAGTTTTGCAGGTGGCAGCTGATCAATGTTTCTCTCTCATTGATGTTTCTAATTCTCTATACCTCTCCTTTCCTCTCTGTAAAAAATCAATAAAAATATTTTAAAAAATAATTTTGCTGGGATAATAGGAGTAAATTGGGACCACACCCAGCACATGAAGAGCTCTGGGATTAAAGAAATTAATATACGTAACTCAGAGGCATGCCTGACACAGTTATGCTCAGTAAAGGCTCGCTACTACTGTTCAGAAGCAGTAAAATTTTCCTGGAGACTTTAGGAAAAGTTGGACAGTTGATTATATGACATGGAGTGTATATCTAAAGTTGTATCAGCATTTAATTCTTTGATTTTTTAAACCTTTCCTTTTTAAATTTTTAAAAATTGAGGTGTAACATTCTTAGAAAAGTCAGGCTATCACAAGTCTGTAGCTTGTTGAATGATCACAAAGAGAATACACCCAGAAACCACACAGTAACCACCATCCAGATCAAGTCCAGAAGCCCCTTTCATGCCCCTTCTCAACCACTGACCTGTTGCCTTTGCCCCAAGAATAGTCACTTTTCTGGCTACCAGTCCCATAAGAATGGACTCCTTTGTGTCTGGTTTCTATTGCTCAAAGCTTGGTTAATGTGGTTCATTCATGTTGATAAATCAAGTAGGGAGCCATTTAATCTTGTTGTTATGTAATAGTCCCTTGTTCGAGTAGACCACAAGCTACCTACCTGTCCTAGTGCTGATGCATATTTTGGTAATTTCCAGGTGCTGGCTCTTTTGAAAAATGCTGTTATGATGATTCTTATTTTTTGGATGCCCAAGTATGTATTCTGCAGGTATATATTATACCTTGAAGTGAAATTTCTAAGTCAGAGGGTGGGTGCATATATTCAGCTTTAGTAGATTCTGCTGAACAGCTACTTAAGGTTGTGGGGCCAAATCACCTTTCCACCGGGATTTATGAGAATTCTGGCTGCGTCTCATTCTCATCACCCTTAGGCATTGTTATTCTTTTCGATTTTAGCTATTCTAGAGGTTATTTCTCATTCTGAGTTTTAAAGAAAATGCTTATGAATTTCATCTAATTATTACAACAAACACCACCATTTCCTGAGTGCCCTGTACATATCAGGCACTGAGGTAGGTGCTTTCATAGGTAGTACTTCATTTAGTCCACATATGAACTCTGATAGAAGTGTTATTGTCCTCCTTTTATTGGTGAGGAACAGGGAGATCAAATAACTTACTCCAAGGCCACAGAGATCAAACATGTCAAGCCTGGTCTTGTTTGATCCAGTTCACTTTGATCTTAAACACAAGCACTATTTTGACTACACTGTGGTGTTGACACCACAGGGGTCAAGATGAAGGAGAGAAAATGGTGACCTCTGCAGATTGGTAAGGAGGCTCTAAAGCCGGCAGCTGACCTAGGAGCTGCCTCTGATAAATTTCTGGAAGAGGTGGGGTTGGGGGACACAGTACTCTCTTGGTCTCAACACAGGGCACTGTGTGGACTTCCCTCCTTAAGCCATTAAAGAATTGTCTATTGTTTCCAGGGGACAAACACTTCAACTATCCCAGCTGCAGCAGAAGCTTATACAGGTTGCTCCATTCTTCTGCTTCTTTCTTCAAAGGGATTAAGTTATTTGTTTAAAGAGGTCCCCTGAGCCCAGCTGGTGTGGCTCAGTGGTTGAGCATTGACCCATGAACCAAGAGGTCACTGATTCCGAGTCAGGACACATGTTTGGGTTGAATGCTTGATCCCCAGTAGGGGTTGTGTAGAAGGCAGCAAACTGATGCTTCTCTCTCATTGATGTTTCTATTTCTCTTTCTCCCTTCCTCTCTCTTTATAAAAAAAAAATAAAAAAATAAAAAAAAGAGGTTCTCTGAGTCACTCCACACTGAAGTGGAGAGGGCTGAGGTTCTTACTTTGCCCAGAGTGATGTTGTTGTCATCAACCTGCCTCTGAACGAGGGGTCCTGCTAGGATCACCCTGAGCTTCAGTAGGCTGTGATGCTGCTTCCTGGATGAAGTGGTGGAAATGAGGATCCCACTTCCCTCGGGGTCTTCCTGAGTTCCCCGCCTGCCTCCCTCCCTTCTCTCTCACAAGTGTGGATCTCCTTAGAGCCACTCACTCCCTCTCCACCACAGTGACTTTCGGAATGCTCCCCTAGTGCATCATGTTCTTGCCGGGGGTGTGGCCGAGCCACCTGGAGGCCTGCCTCCCACCTTCACACTTCCAGAGGCCTTGAAAAACGAGACCCATCTTTCATTCAGATATTGGCATTATTTTAAATTGGAAAAAGAAACTTACCAAAATTACCCAAAGGCAAGTTATTTATACAGTAAACAGCCTCATCACTACAGCTCAGGTCAAGAAAGAGAACATTATTGAGGCCCTCATGTGTCCTGATCCATCACCTGCCTTCATCCTCTCCAAAGTATCCACTTTCCTACCATTGGCCTTGAGGGACTTTGTATAGTTTTATCACTGAAGGGTGCATCTCTAAGGCAAATTAGTAGAGTTTTCTTTTTTGAGGAAAAAAAAGGTGTTGATCCAGGCCATCAAACAGTAAAATGTCCTACAGTTCCTCTCATCCTTTTCCTCCTCTCAGTCTCTCCTGCTGGCTTCTCCTTCCTTTCTCCTCCTGCTCACACACTGTACGCTGCCCTCATGGCTTCCCACCTCCCACAGCCCCCTGGCTAGTGTATTCTGGTTTCCCATCTTGACTGCCCTTTTTCTTCTGGGAGCAGCTCTTGAAAATCCTGGAGGGGGCAGTTCTCTATCTTCTTTTTTCTCTCAAAAACTCCATTTCACCCTTTAAGGTCTAGGGCAAATGTCAGTTCTTCTTTAACACTTTCCTCCCTCCATAGACTAATTTTATTTTCTTGAGTGTGTCCTCAAAGCATATATTGGATGACTTAATTGTGTATTTTTTTCTGACTATATGGTTACATTTTGCTCAAATGTCAACCTTCCTGGTTGGTAGGATCATGAGGTATATAATAGGTGAACAATAGATGTCTTCTTGAGTGAATAAGGACAATAAAGGCCTATGAAAATTCTTCATAATAAAGATGCTGTAAAGAGCAAGATTGTACAAAAATAATAAATTTGGTGTGGGCAGAAGCAAGCATATTTTTAGCTATAATTGTCATGTACCAAAAATATTGTCAGAGAAAATGGGGTGAAGGGACACTGGGTGTGCTCCAAAGAAGATAAAATAATGCTCTAATAAGGGCACAAATTTGGGGAAAATAGAAGAATTTAGTTTTTTTTTTTTTTTAAATTAAATGACATTTTATAGTTCAGGAAAATTCTTACAATATGTCAACTACTTAAGAAAAACAATTACAGTAATATGTTAACATATACTAGTTAACATAATAGTTTCCAAATACTAGTATTCAAATAGTAGAAAGGGTGTAAAATGAAAAGAAAAAGGATTTCTTTCTTAGTTCTCCCTTAAACCACTTGTCTGGTTTTCTAGAATCTCTTAAAGAAAATTAAATTGTTAAGCACTTTCTCAGAGCATCATAAAGCACCTCAAATATTTACTAGTTTAGAGGAGCGGTTGGGAGTGTGGGCTTTGACCTCAGGCGGATCTGGGAGTGCCCTCAAAGCATACATTAGATGACTCAATTGTGTCAGTCAAGTACTTACTTCTTGTTTGACCTACCAGAAGCAAAATTTCCTCTAAAATCTTGCCTGTTTTTCTTGATGTTGTTGTTTAATATTGTGGATCATTGAGTTAAAAATCAGAAAACCTGGGCCGCATCTTATTTCAACCACTAAGTCTCTACACGATCTTGGGTGGGACCTTCAATCCCTTTTCTGTGGGACTTTGGCCAGCCCCTAACCTCTTTGTGTCTGAGCCTTTTCATTTGAAAATAAATGGTTCCTACTGTACGGGTCCTTCCAGCTCCAAAATTGTATGTTTTTGTATGTCAGTGATGTAATGGCTTTCATGAAGCTAATCTCAGTGTTTTTCTGCAAAACTTAGAACACACATACACCCCGGGCCCTAAAATCCTTCTCAGAAACTGGGGTAACAAGCTCTTCCATACCTCAGAAGGCTGTTGTGGAATTAATGCATTCATACTAGAACCTCTTTGAACTCTTCATTGTGGGAGACGGGCTATCTGAAGAGAAAACATTGCTTATTATTATTTTTAGAAATAGCCTGAGGGGAGATCAGACAGCACTGTCAGCAGAAGGCCTGCAGCAATCTCCTTAAACCTGAGCTTTCTTCCCTCAGCCAGCCTGCCCTGGATTTGAGATCTTGGGAGCACTCTGGAAAGAATGGTTCTGAGGCTCAGGGTGACAGAAGACTAGAAAATGAGTGGTTCTTCCCGAATATTTATGGGTCACTTTATGTTCCCCAGAGCATGCAGGGAGGCATGTTGCAAAAAGACATGTTTAAATCAATACATGGGAAATTTTTTCAGGGCTCACAGTGATTTAGGTTTTTAAAATGTATGTAAGGTTGGATTTCCAGTGCACTGGGAGGTAGAGAATGCACTCAGTTTTTTTTATGCCAGGATGGTAAATCACAGAGCTGCAATAGAGATATGAAATGGGCATTAAGCAAAAAACAAGCAGCCAGCGATGAACCCTTCTGAAGTGTCATAATCTATTTCAGTTTTCAGAATGAAATTGGGTTTTCCCGTTGAGTCTAAAACATAGCTTCCCATCTCTAGCTAATATGAGCTCTTCCCAGCAGGTGGGGAGGGGAATGTGTGTGAGGAGGGGTGCTGAAGGGGTTGGGGAGAAGATTGGAGAGCAGAAAGGTGCCTTTTAAGTAAATCTTACATAACGTAAAGTGGGAAATAAAGTTTACTTGTCACAAGCTGCATTTAACTTGTTTCAAAAGACATTTTGAAGCATTTCACAAAAAAGTAAATCCAAATATCCAATAAGCTTATAAAAAGGAGCTTATCATTAGTCTACAGGGAAATACAAATTTAAACCACAACGAGATACCACTACATACCTACTAAAATGCATTCAATCAAAAGAACTGATTATATCAGATGTGGGTGAAGATGAAGAGCAGTGGGAACACACACACATTGATGGTAGGAGTGCATGTAGTAAAACAACTCTGTACAAATATTCTTGGACTTTTGCTTAGAGTATATGAAAGCTAAAAATATGCCTATCCTATGGCCATAGCAATTCCACTAAAAGACATGTATAAGACTGTTCTTATCATCTTTATTGTAATAGCTCTAAATGGGAAACATGTTTATCAACAATGTAATGGATAAAATTTTTGGTACATTTACACACTATACAGGAAAAGAACACACTATTTCTATCTGCAACAATACGGATGACTCTCACAAATATAATGCTGAGGAAATTAAGCAAGATTCAAAAGCGCATTTATTGTGATTCCATTATATGAAGTTCAAGAATAAACAAAATTAATCTATAGCAGCAATTTTCAACCAGTGTGCCACAAGAATTTTTAAAACATGCAGTACCTTACTATGTAGTCAGGGACAGTGACCTCTTTTTCCTTAGATTGACAAATAAAAAATGACAGTAGCCAACACAACAATAGTCATCTGGTGTGAATGAATCAGAATTATACCTATTTTTTGGTCAAATCGGCAAAAAATATATATTTTGGTGTGCTGCAGAATTTCAGTAGTTAGTTCATGTGTGGCTTGAGAAGTGATGATCTAAAATGGTAGAAATAAGACCAGTGGTTACTTTTGGGAATGTTGTTGATTGAGAGGGGTATGAGGGAACCTTCTGGAGGGCTGGAAATAATCCATCTTAATTTAAGTGGTAATTACACATGTGTTAACATATGTAAAAATTTATTGAGCTTTATACTTTACATTTGAGCTTATTTCCATGTTAGTAAAATATATCAATCAACAAGGAAAACAATTAAATTCTATTTGGCTCTAAAATACTACAAATTAGACTCACCCGGTGTTCTCTGGGAAAAAGAGATTTGCCTATGTCTTCCATTATATGGAACTCTTGAGGTGGGGGCTATTGAATCCACAATGTCTAGAGATATGACATGTCCATTGAGGACTCCGGATTCTGCTTGGGATGTGTACATAGGCTGAAATTAATGACTTGGATATGTTTATTATTTTAGAAAATGTGTACTTTCTCAATTTCTGTCCCTTCTTATGATCTCCAGACAAGGATGGGGCTGCTCACTTTACTCTTTCATTTATCATAAACTAGAGGCCTGGTGTACAAAATTCATGTACGAGTGTGTGTGTGGGGGGGTGTCCTTCAGCCTGGCCTGCATCCTCTCACAGTATAGGAGCCCTCGAGATATCCAGCAGTCAGACATCCTTAGCACTGCTGCCGAGGCAGGAGAGGCTCCTTTCATTGCCGCTGCTGGGCTCACTCACCAGCCATGAGTCCGGCTCAGGGCTTCTGGCTCATCCTACCCTGCTGTGCCTGCCACCGCTGCTGCTTGGGTGCGCAGGGCGAGTGTCTATGGGAGAAGCTAATGCCATTGCAGCTGCGCTCGCCAGCTGTCAGCCTGGTGTCTGGTACCTGTCAGCTGAGCTGGTGCTCCAGCTGTGGGAGCACACTGACCACCAGGGGGCAGCTCCTGTGTTGAACATCTGCCCCCTGGTGGTCAGTGCGTGTCATAGCTACCATCCAGTTGTCTGGTGGCTTAGGCTTTTATACATATAGATAGGATAATAAACATTAAGCCATATGTAATTATAAGGTTGATCATCCTGAGTTTGGATTCTTTAAGTCGAATGAAGATTAAAGTAGTTGAGTATGAGAAAATGAGAATTTCATGTTAATAGCTCTTGAGGACTACCCACTTTGGCTCAGGCTCAAAGGTGAACAAATAAAAAAGTGACAACTTGCGAAGGTTGTTGAGCAATGCAGTGTTATCCTTAACATGTATTTTCTTACCTCCTGTCAAGTGTTTTTCTTAGCCAATAACTGCCTACACAAGCATTTCCCACATTTTCCTTATGGGACATGTCCTCTGTGCAACCAGCATTTCATGGACAGGGAAGTTTGGACATTCCAGAATTCTTTGTCTTCCTAGAGATTTATACTTTCAGTCACGCAGTAAAGAAATTTCCCCGTGCTGCCCCAGCTGGTTTGCCTCAGTAGATAGAGCATTGGCCTGTGAACTGAGGCGTCCCAGGTTTGGTGCCAGTTGGGCACTTGCCTGGGTTGCAGGCTCGATCCTTGGCAGGGTGCACTCAGGAGGCGGTCAATCAATGATTCTCTCTCATCATTGATGTTTCTATCTCTCCCTCTCCCTTCCTTTCTGTAATCAATGTATTTAAAAAAATTAATTCCCTGTGTTGTTAAATCAGTGCCTCTCCACAGGATTTGAATCTTGGACAGTTTTTGTTTTAAGACTAATAATGGTCAGTCAGGGCCAAACTGTTCTGGGCAGAGGCCAATCTCTGGACTCTGGAAACGCACGCGTGTGACCTGTGTGTTGGTGAAAGAGTTGGGCTCTAGCTTAGGAGAGAATGGTTCTCCATGCTTCTGAATCGTGGGCATGTCTGCAGTGTCCTGACTGTGCGGGTCTGAGTTGGGACTGGAGAGGGTACAAGAGTAGAAGCTGGTGCTAATGCCTCACCCCTACCCCTCCCTACCATGTACTGAGTGGAACTGCACCCAGTGCTATGAGAGAAGTCTCCCCATTTTGAATGTGCGTGTCAGGGGGGAAGGGGATGGGGCCTCAAGCTTGCGTTTGTGTGCTATCTCCAGTGCTAGAACCTGAAGCCTGCTGAAGGCTGTGGAGTCCTCTGGTTCCAGCATGGAGAGGCTCCCCGAGTTTGGGTACACCTGTGCATTAGACAGTGCCTGTGAGTGTCTGCACTGCTGGTCGGTGTGTGCATGTCTGTTCTCAGTCTGTGTGTCTGGCTGTGTATGTGTTTGTCTGGGCAGGATCTATCTTTGTGGAATTGTCTGTGTATGTTTCTGTGTAGGGGTTTATGTCTGGGGTGGGAGAAAGAATACTTTATCTGGGAATGGTGTCTGCCTCTGTTGCATGTCACTAAGCATCTTCAAGTCTGTATCCTACCTGCCCCCCCAGTAGTGCCAGCAGGGATGGGAAGACAGCCAGGATCTACATAATCAACAACCAGGCTTATTATTAATTATTAATAGTTATTGTTATTAAAAGTAGTTTTAATAAGGATTAAGCCTAGCCTAGATGGTTGGGAGGGCACAGATTTCCCCAGACCTAATCCTCCCCAAGATTTTGCAGACACAGCTGTGCCTAGGAGGCAGTGGGCATCAATGGGGCAATATAAACACACACACACACACACACACACACACACACACACAAGAGTAATGGACCGTGGAGTATAATGTGGAAAATGTTGGTGTAGATGCATGATAACAGTGATTAAAATCTAAAACTTAACGTGTCTTTCCCCATAAATGTTACTTTCACACTTGGTTTTTTTTAGAGCTTTTATAGCACCTATTCAATTAAAATTATGAACTAGTCCAATTTATATTCAGTTATATTATCTCTGGAAGTTAAAGTCTGTCATCAATTCCATAGGAAACCTATTATTTTACTCTCTCTATTCATTTTGATTAAATGTAATATCCAGAATTTAATTATGTAAATAAAGTGAGGTGATGTTTGCCAATCTTATTCTCATTTGGAAGCATTCTCTTGTTAGCACAGGCTCCGTGCCTGTGCCATGCGTTTAAATCCGTTTCGGTGTACACACATCTTTTCCAGGATCTGTTCTTCTCATCCTCAGTTCTCCTACTGGGTCCTCTACTGTGGACTCCCTCATGTAATAAGAGGACCAGCGCTTTAGAGTCAGCCTGATGTTGGTTTGAGTTCAAGGCCTGAACCAAGTCTCTTATTCTCAGTTTTCCCATCTTTAAAGTCTGGATACTAACACTTACTTCATGAAGATGTTATTAGAATTCAATGACACTTTCTTTTTTCTTCTGTCTATCATCTATCTATCTATCTATCTATCTATCTATCTATCTATCTATCTATCATCTATCTCTACATAATCTATCTACCTTTCATCTATCTATCTGTTTGACATCATTCTCATGGCACATAATTACTTTATAAATGGTTTCACTCCCCTTTCTAGTTGGAGTTGACAACCTGGTAAAATGTCTCTGTTCCTCTCATCCTAATTATCTAATATCTAAAACACACATTGAATTGGGGTTTGTTTTCTGTATAAACAGTCATTGCTGAGTACATACTGGCATGACATATGACTGACAAAGAGTAGCTTAGCTTTGTTTCCTGCCCTTAATAGATTTTACACTTTTGTAGCTATACTTTTTAAAAATCATCTTAGTGGCCCTGAAGTTGTAAATGAATAGCGAATTCATGTTTATCTGCTGTGGGTTGCCTGGTCATCTTCCTTGGCAGTTATTGTTTTGTCCATCTCCCACGGTGAAGATGGAGATTTCAGTTTTCTGATGGAAAAATGAAAATCTAAGGGAAGTAAAACGCAGACTTTATACTTCAGTTTGCAACCCCGGGGCTTATTTTGTCTCATTCGTTTTTTTCAGGAGAGCGCTCCGGACTGTAACAGTGACTTTGTTACCAAGTAAACAAGCTTGAAATAAGTTTTCAGTAGTGAATTAGAGCCCAACTGGGTTCTTTGCCTTTAAGTTGCGGAAGATTAGAATACATGATGTTCTATAGAATGTTTGAATCAAAAACTTTACAGAATGGGGAAGAAGTGGACTATATTTGTGTATGTGTGTGTGAGACATGGGGAAGAATGTGTGCTTATGTGAACGTGTTTGTGCACATTGACAAAGGCAAATTTATTTCAGGTGACAATTGTGTTTACTGGTTTGGCTTAAAAGATTATTGCACCACAAACTAAGGCTTTCAAGTTCTTATTCTCCAATTAAGACCTGTCTTTCAGAAGGCAGGGAAATGCCGTATTTCTCTGAATGGAATCAGAATGGTAGGAATTTGTTAATACATTATATTTTCTTAAATAAATATCCAAAGTTGGCTTCACAAATCTTGTCTGAGAGGATTTTTTTGTGTGTGTGTGCATGTTTTTAATTCTTTTAGATTAGCACCTAATGTCCTATTATTTACTCTAAAGATCAAAGCTACTATTATATTTTAAACTGGATAGTTCTATAACCAAGAAGTTGTCTGCCAACCAAAAAGACCTGGATTTTGCTAGTATTTATCTATGGAAATATTATCAATAGAGCTTTCTGAAAGTTCTTGAAGTCTGGTTATGATGATCTTTCCTTGAAGGATAAGGAAAGGAGAGCAAATACTGTCATTGTGTGAACCATAACAATGCCATAGGAAAGCCATCTTAAATGAATTCCTATTGGCTTGATCACAAAACTGTTTTTGTCAATGGAGGTGAAAGTCTTATTGGTTGGGAAAACTACATGTTATAAGACAGGTAGTATATAACAATATGATAATGTGTAAATTATTATTTTGAAGTCATGTATGTATCTTATTTTTTAAAGGTTGAAAACCTGTCTATATATATTTAATATTGCCAACAAAACTGGTCAATATTTTGTAATGACAGGACAATAGGAATAAAAAAAACACCTAATGTCAGAAATGAAGGAGACAGAAGTTAAGTTTTCCATAACTGCATAAGTAAAACCTTATGACAAAGCTATATTTAGCCTAGTCATCAGAGAACTGCAAAACTAAATCCTATGTTCTGGCCAAAAGTCAACAGGTCATCAATCTACTACCTATCAGCCTTCTAAGCTTTTCTAGTTGGTGTTCATTTTTTTATGGGTCTAGTAGAATTACTAAAACTTTAGAAAATATTAAAAAAAATGGTGTATGGTAGATCATTGAAACCCCAGGAAGCCATGGAAACTGAATACCCTGAAAAGGATAAGCATTCAAAAACACACACACATGATTTTAACATATTTAGAGACATTTTTTTGTGTGTGTGTGTGAACGAGTTCACATAGTTTTGAAATCATTGTACTTCTATTTGTTTTTTAAGGCATTGAATCTTTCAGAAGAATCAACCATGCTAAATTTATAATTGCAATTTAAATTGTATAAGGAAATTGAATTAATCAAACTTGTAATCAATGACTAAATGCTTAAGAAAAAAGGCTTTCAAAGTGTCCTTTATTAGATATATGAATCTAATAAATTGAGCATTAAACATAATACAAATACTAATACATGGTCCTCTACACACACAAAAGCCCTGCAGACATTAGAAAGAGAACTTAATATGGCTTTAATCCCTGGAGTTATTAAACTTAGGTTCACTGAGTGAGATAAAGCAGTTGAGCCAATAATAATTAAGCATTTACTTCTAAAGAGTAGGCTTGCGAGCTAATTAGTCAATGAGAACTGAGTTTCTCACTCTGATATAACAACCTTTGTTGTGGGGAGTGGCCAAGTGTAGAGCTTTCTTGAACTGTGACTATAATGCTGGGGTAACCTCTTCAGTGGGCTAATACTATGGCCCATTGAGACTGGAGCCCAGGGGGTTCAAGTTTGTCTCCAAGGCCCACTGTCTCTAATCCAAACTGTGAGACTCTCTTCCCTTGGCTTGTGGGTGGGAATTCCAGATGGATGGGGGTGAGTGATTTCAGTTCTTTCTTCCTTGTTCCCTAGATCCAGTACACAGGACTTGTTTGCTTTCATAAAAGACTGGAATCCAGAAGTTGCTCATCACGTCCCGTGTAGGCGGGTTATTCAGGTAAGTTGTCGTTAATTTCTCTGGCTAACTTTGAGGCCATCTGCTTCACCCACTCCCAGCATACTAGGAAAAAGTTACTATCCTTGAAATAAATAAGTAAAACCTAAATATCTTGGAGCAGTCAACCAACTCAAAGTATTTCAAGAGACTACTTGTAATACTTTTTGCTGGGAAGTTCCAAGAACATTCTCATTTAGCCAAGGTGATGGTTGATTATCCCTATTTAAGAAGCATGACTAGAGAGCAGATTGTAACTAAGAAAGCTTAAGCATTATATTTGTATTGCACTTCTTATGAAAGATAGATAGATGAAATGCTATGAATCATGCTTACTGTAAAGGGAGGTCAATGTGGAGTAGCATAGGTCCTCACTCTTCCCTATTCAGCAGTTCCTTTCAGGTTTACAAATGTAGCAGGACGGTATTTTATAAGTGGATATATTTTCACTTCCTGGAATCTCCAGCTGTTTTTAGTTATCCTTCCTTTCTCTCTCCCCTCATTCAAATCAATAGCATTCTTTGCTTTCACAGGAAAGTGAATACAGCATGGGACAACATTGTTATTTTTGACATTTAAGGATTTTGAGAGTCTATGGTGGTAATAAGAGTCTGAAAACCAAGTTGATTTTGATTTGGGAGAACTAGGCACTTGAGATAAGAGGAACTCTTCTTCTGAGTCTCCAAGAAGGCACAGTTTAGTTTAGTTTGCGCCTGGAGGACTCAGATCTGAGAAATAACACTGGAGTATGAAAAGACAGAACATCAGAGAATCTTTCCCTTGTGAAAAGAGATCCAGGTGCTATCACTTGGGAGGGAGGAGGAAAGCAAGAAAACTAGGTGGAAGCCAATGTTTTTCATGGGGTGGAGAAACCCTGAGAGTGAGATGCATGTAATGTCCTCCCACTATCGCTGGTCTCTGGGTGCCACACATCACTGTGGGCCCCGGAAGCCTGCCCACCCCTCTCTAAGTAGCCCCTGCATGGATAGTATTTCCAGACAGGATCCTGATGGTTACAAGATCTGATGGGATATGGGCTCACCTAGAGTTATTCACAGCCTCTCCAGAGGAGGAAATTCCTCTCTATAGGAGTTTATCCAGTCATTTATTTCGTTATGCACGTGTGGAATTGACCACTTTTGGAGTGCTCATTCAGTGGGCCATTTATTGTGCTTAGGGGAAGTTATGGCCTTCCTAACTCTTATGAACCAGAATTGCAGATGAGTACCATGTATACAAAAAACTGCAGGATATGCTGTATGTGTCTTTGGTAGAGACAAAGACTAAAGTGTCAGCAATGCAAGACATAGGAATCCTCGAAAACATGGGGTTTGGGGAGTTAGAGTATTATGTGGAACTCTGGGGAGAAATTCAGTCAAAGGGAGAAAATGGAAAGTCAATGCATGTGGATGGGTACAGTGGACACTGCACAATTCTATGTCTATGTGAATGGTGTCCTCCCTCCTGTCTCTAAAATTGTGCAGTGCCAAATCTGCACAGTTATATATAATGGCCTTGGGAAGTAGTAGCTGAGGAGGACTTCTAAGATCAATACTGGAAAAGATTAGGAATGGACAGCGTTTGTTCTTTTTTTTCCAACATGCAAATCTGATCATGTCACCTCTGCTTCTTAGTCTTGCAGTGCTTCCTAATGTCATTGGGATAAAGAAAACTACTTAAAATGCTGCAGAAGACTCTGCCTGCTCTGACCCACCTGACTAGCTTTGCACCAGTCTCAGTTTGCACCAGGTTCTCTCTCTAGTAGCCTCACATTCCTTCTTGGAGTCCTTTGAAATCATCTTGTACTTTTATAACTCAAGACTTGTACACAGATGATTTCTCTGTCCAGAAGGCTTTCCTCTCCCTTCTGTACTTACTGCTTCTACTCTTTTTCAGATCTTAGTTCAAGGGTCACTTCCTTGAGAGAGTCTTCTCTGAGTTACATGACCAGATGGAATTTCTCCATCAGACACCTTCCTGGCACAGTATATGCCCCTTTAACAGATCAACCTGGAATATTGCATTTGCTTGTGATTATTTGAGAAAAGTCTGTTCTAGGCAGCAATCATAACAATAACAATAAAAGCTAACATGCATTGGATGCTTTTTCTGTGCTGGACCCACTAGTAAAAGCCTCTTTTAAGATCAGGTTAATTCATTTGATCTTCATAGTGACTGGGTGAGGTTGGTACACTTGTTAGCTGAAGTAACTGAGGCACAGAGAGGTTAGCTCCTTTGACCAGTGTTAAGTAGTCCCGGAGGATGGGGACTACATTTGTTCTGCTTGCTCTTGAGTACCCACTAGCCCAGTGCCCAGCATGGCAAACAATCACTGTTTCTTGGCTACTGAATAAAATATATTTGAGGTGAATCTTAGCCTGTGCTGGGCATAAGATTCTAGGGGTCCAGTGGTTAGGGAGGAGGTATGGGAACAGGAGGTAAATTGAGAAGTCAGGAAGGACAAGGTAAAAGAATTAGGAAGAGGAGCTTCTGTATTTGTGACTAAAGCAAGAAAAGACATATTGTTTTTATTTGGCCTTGAGGCATGATGACAGGCCTATGGGTTTCAAGGTGAAAGGCTAGGCCCAACTGACTGTATGACAAGTGTTAAAAGAGAGGCTCCCAGGAAATTGAGCCCAGATAGGTGTGAAACCCCCACTCTCATGGAAGAGGGCACCTGGGAAAACGGAAGTTTGAGGTCACAGAGGATCCTTATTTCTCCATTTATTTAAATCTTTATCCAATATATAACATTTCATCAAAGGATATACTGTAATTGGAATCTTTCTGCCCAAGGGCATATTTCATGAGAAAAGAGCTGCATACTCACCTTGACTCAAGGGAAAGGGGGAGGGTGAAGAAAATGCAATTATGATGGATTTTGCCGGTCAACAGGATGCTGAAACTAAATAATAAATCCCCGAAATGCAGCCTTTCCCTGGGATCATCCAGGTGCATTTTGAAGACTTGGTCTTCAGTTAAGCTCTGAGTTTCTCACATTGACAGTATGAAGGGGTAGACCGAGTTCAGTGACAAGTGTTACTTTCTGTTGGTGTGGAGGGAAACTGGTTGGATGTGGAGTCCTAGGGCTGACTGTTATCCTTGCTTTTAACCTGCCCCATGACCTTGATTGAGGTTTTCACATCTCTGTCCACATTTTAAAAATGCAGGGATTAGAATGACCGCTTCCCTGTTAAGTTTCCATGACTCTTGATATGGCAGAACATGCTATCTGTGGCTTATGTGGTTGGCGGAGGGGGAAGGAAGGAGAGAGGAGGGCTGTTAAGGGTTTACAGCCTGATGGATACTGGAGAAGATACTGGAGAAGATCTTGACATTCAACTGCTCTGTAAATGGATATGGTGACAGTAGTCGGCATAATGCTTTTAATATGTAAACTACGAGGTGCACTGCACTCCTTGGCAAACTCAGCAGTTCTCCTGGGAGGCTTTGCTGTCACTTTTGGCTGCTGATCCTGCATGGGAAATTATGAACAGTAGCAAGCAAGCATTCCCTCTTTATAAACCTATTTGCTGATCAGTACCTGATCAGGATGGAGAAATGACCTTAAAATCCCAGCTGTACACCCAGCAGCATTTCTCACTGTGGAAATGAAGCACCATAACAAAGGTGAAGATTACTTAGTATCATGAGAATGCTTTTCTCTCAAAGAGTTCTCTTGTCTCACAAAGGCCCGTCCTGGATCTGCTCCCAGGCCTCCCGGGAGGGTGGGAGGAGCCGGATGCATTTCCTCCTTTCCTGGATGGGAGAGCTGAAACAACTGGGGCCCTGACTTTTCCAAGGTCATATAACTGGCAGGTAGCAAGAGGGGGCCTCCTAGCCTAGTCCTTTTTTGTTGGCACCTTCAAAATACTACATTCAAGATAAGCTTTAATAGCTCCCTGTCTGTGAAGGGAGCTGGTTATTGTGGTGTGCTAGAGTTTCATTGTTGAAGTCAAGCTTAGCCCATGAAACTCTACAAGATGAACCCTCTGAAAGAATACCAGCTCAAGAATAGATCTTTATTCAATAGCATCAATGATAATAACTGAGGATTGGCCAGCACTTTCTGTGTGCCAGGGACTGTTCTCCTTATCTGTACGTTCTCCATTAACCCTACCAACCACCCCATGAGGTAGGCACTAATATTTTTGCTATTCTCCAGGTGAGGAAGCTGAGACTCAGAGAGATCAAGTAACTTGCCCAAGGTCACATTTCTGGTGGTTTTGTATGGTGTCCACTTGGCAACACTGGCATCATGTTCTTGGACTCCCTTTTCTTCTCATGGTCCTGGACTAGAGTTGACCAAAATAGAAATTTGCTTGGGGTTTTCAAGGTGGGAGTAAAACAGCAGCCTTTATTCTTCAAAGGTAATTGTGGTAAGAAGCAGTCAGCAATGGATGCCGAGATCCTACCAGCAGATTCAAGCTTTTTCTCACTACTTCCTCCTCCATGATCAGTTTTCCCTTCTAACTGCCAGGTTAACTGACCAATAGCTGCCTGGGGCCCACCATCGGAGGGACAACAGCCTTCACTGACACTCCTTTGTGGCCCCACAACAGCAGTTGGAACTGGTGAGCTTCCTGATTCTCCCACAGACTCCAACTGGTCCCCCCCAAAGGGCTGGTTAGTGGCTTTTCTCTGATCCTCCAGCTTCTGCTCTCAGACCCTTACTTCTGCAGTTCTTCCTACAATTGTGTAAGGTCCTACTACTATCTTAGTACCTTCTTCGGGACTGCCCAATGATAGCCACGATGGCTCTGCATCCTTGATTGAACCCTGAGTGATACACATGGCTGAAACAAACAAACAAACAAACAAACAAACAAACAAACAAACAAACAAAACCAGGGTGGACCTTAAAGCCAGATAAGGTTAAATTCCAAAGCCCACGTTAGTAGCTCCCTGCCTTTAGCTCTTTCACACTTACATATAATGCATCGAATTACCAAAAAAAAACACAAATACTGAACAAACAGGCATCTGTGCTGTTTTATAAAGATGAATGAGAGTCTTGGGGAGGCTGTGAGCTTCCGGAAGCCAAAACAGTCAGATGGCGTTATGCCGCCTTGATTCCTCCAGCAGCAGCCGCCTGTCAGTAAATAGAAGTCTAGATGTTTTACAGAACTAATGTGGCTTTTGAAGTACTCACACTCTTGGAGAGAAACTTGAGAAATGGGGAGATTGAGCTCAATATGTGTGAAAGAACCGAGCCCTCCTCCGGGGGGAAGCCAGTGTCCGCGTTTCAGAGAGTATTATTATTGCATCGAGACACGGACACATGGCAACTAAGTGAAAAATCATTGCTGCTAATATGCCCATCCTGGGGACTTGCTCCATTTCTCAGACAGTTTCATGAAAAACTCGCTCTCTGAATTGCCCGAAAAGAATCAATACTGACTGGATAAATAAAAAGTACAGCCTGTGCCTGCACCAAAAACGCTGGGGAGGACTGCTCAGCAGAGTGCCCATCAGGCCTGAGGAGCACTCCCGACGGGGTTTGCTCACCTTTCCCGTGACCAAGCTCAACTCACACTCCGTCCACACAGACAAGTCCTGAAGTCTCAGCTTCCCGGGTCCCGCCACACCCTGGTCTCCATGATCAATTTCATTCTCGGTTTCCTGGGAAACAGCACAGATGCCTGTTTGTTCAGTATTTGTTTTTGTTTGTTTGTAATTCGATGCATTATATTTAAGTCTGCAAATCCGTCCTCACCGACTGCTCAGTGTGGACTGCTGTGTTTGCCTTGAGCGCAGGGTGGCTCCGCCGCCCGGGACCATGGTCCAGGGGGAGGCAGCGGGGCGAACAGGGTGAGAGGGGAACGCTGTTGTGGAAGACCGTGCAGAGCTCCCTGGCAACGCACCTGAGCGATCATTAATTCCTTCTGTAACACATCTTTCTTATTGAAAAAACAACATTTCTGATAAAAATATGGGTAGGAACAAATAAAAATTGCCTATAATCCCACAGCACAGAAATAACAATTCTTGATATTTCATCTAAAGCTAAATTTGTGTTGTATCTATACTTACATTTCTGCCTGTGCTTTTGCCTATGTCTACACCTTTCTATGTGCCTTGCTACATTTTAATAATAAGATCATCCCTTATGTAAGTGTACATATATTTTGTTTTATAACCTACTTATTTACTTAGCAGTATACTGTAAATGTATTTTAGTGTTATTTAGTGTACTTTATCATTTTAATAGCTATATATTATTTGATTGTATGTATAGAACTTAGTTATTCAACTGATCTCACATTACTCCCAATTTAATAATTTTTTCCCCATTATCCCCCTATACCTTCTTCTACCTCTACCCAGGTCCCTCCACCCCCCGCCCCACCCAGTCACCACACTGTTGGTCAATGGAATAATTTTGTAGGCAAACCTGTGCATGAGTCCAAAATTTTGTTTTGGAAAAAAACCCTAAAATAAAATTATCAGGGTCAGAGTTAGAATTTCTTTTTCAAAGGACCCTTGGGGAGAATGGTGGGAACAGGAAGGTGTGACATTGGAGTTGGGGCCTCACATAGTAGCGGGCGAGGCAATCAGGTGGGTGGATCGGAGAGGTAGGGGAGCCAGTGAAGAGCAAATAGAGGTGCATGTGGGTAGGTGCAGGCTGTGTCAGGAGCAGTCTGTGAGTGCCTGGAGTGCAGGGTGCCGTGGGATAGGGCCTGCTGGGGAGGCCTGAGGGTAGTGAGGCAGAAGATGTGCACTGTAGGCACAGCTAAGGAGCACTGACATCATCCTTGGACCCTGGGAGTCTCAAAGGAGAGGGGGAAGGGACGCACTCCTCAGGGTGTATCTGAATTTTCAGGGCTTTTGTTTCTAAGTGCACACTCCCTGCCCCTGCCTCCCAGGCCTGAGATTTCTATCTGTTCTCTCTCTTTAGTAGATATGACCTCCCTCCCTCACTTTTTTGAGAATCCCAGTGTAGCAGGTGGCACAACTGGCAGGCAGTGCTCCAATAGGAATAATGTGGAGGCAGGAAAAAGGTAAGAACTGTTGTTAGACCCAAGAGGGAGCCACTGAATGCTTGCAGGCAGAGAAACGACAGATTCTCGCCTGCGGCCCATACAGCTCCTCCTGCCATTGGTCTACCCAGGGCTTCTCAAACCATCTGCGCAGAGGCAACGGCCCTTCTGTTCCTAATATATTATTATACCTGGGTATTTTTAGAACCTGTAATAAAAATGTATTACTAGAAACACATAATAAAAAATATACAAAATGTAAGCACCCATTTTTAATGAGTAGTTTCAGCCTATATAAAATACCTCTGCCAAATTGCTAAACATTTCCAATGCTTCTCCCAATTTTGTGCTGGTTGCTAACTTGTAATCAGTAGTGTATGGATAGCCCCACCCCACCAACTCACACTTGGAGCAGCACAGGTGTAGCCTCCATTCTGCAGAGAAATATTAGAGGAAGAAAGGCCAGTTAGCACACTGCTTGCACTGTTGAGGAAGGCAGAGAGTATGGGGCAGACCTAAGGCAGGGGCAGGGGTGTGAAAAGGAGGCCAAGGATAATGAACATCTTTGGTTTTATTTATTTACTTTTTAGCATTACAAGGAGTTTTCATTAAGTTTTTAAAAAAATGTGTTTTTATTGATATCAGAGAGAGAAAGGGAGAGGGAGAGAGAGTTAGGAACATGAATGGTGAGATACAATCCTTGATTGGCTGCCTCCTACATGCCCCCTACAGGGGATTGAGCCTGCATCCTGGGCATGTGCCCTGTCTGGGAATCAAACTATGACCTCCTGGTTCATCGGTCGATGCTCAACCACACTGGCTGGGATTTATTAAGTTTTTAAAAAAATAGTTGGCACCTTATTTCTTCAAACGTCAAAGGAATAAGAGGAACCATTGTGTTTTGACTTTCCCTTCTCTAATATGAGAAAGATTCTATACTTTAACTTCCTTCTACCATCTATATTTTACTTCTTGACTTTACTAATATAATTTGAGCTTTTATGCCTAAATTCTTATTATTAATACATTTTGATAGCTAATATGCCTCATTTGATGATTGCTTTTGATATTTTGTAAGCATATTTATAACATTTACTTAGAGACAGCTCTATGTTTAATGGGGTTCAATATTTACTGTTGGTACTTTTATACCAAAGATTTTTCTCTCTTTTTGGAAATCAAGTTATTTATTTTGGATTACCTCTGGGATTGACTGATGAAAGCATTAAGCAGAATTCTGTAGTAAGTGGTAGTGTGTGGGATATGAAAAGAAGAAAAAGAGCCAGCATCACAGCACGGGTACCAGTGTCCTGTTGGATACAAACGATTCTGCAGAATGTCAGTATCAGAGCAGATCGCTCTCTGACTGTGAGGGATCATGACAAGACCATTTCATGATCATTTATGGACACAGACAAAACATGACCATTGTGCAAACCACAAAGATGACCAAACATCTCTCTTTCCTGAGGGCATCAATCCAGAGCTAAGCCCTGCACACAACAATCACTTCAGCCTGAATCCTATCATAAGTCCTTTCAAATATCCTCTTACAGAGATACCTCAAGGTATTCCAGGCTTGGTTTGTCCAAGGTTCACCCTCACTGAAATGAATAATAAAACCCACTTGTTTAGGTATATTAATGGTGGCCTATGGCTGCAGGGTGTTGACAAGTAGAGGGATTGCATCAATGGCTCCAATAACTGGCTTTCTTGTATCCTCTTGTTTTGCTAAATAACTTTGTAGTCTCCTCCCATTTGGACTCTGGCCTGGTCATGTGACTTGCTTTGGACCAATAGCACAGTAGTAAACTTGATGCAAGCAGAGGTTGGAAAGTGCATGTGTCTGCCCTCTTCCCTGCTACCACCGTGAGAACAAGCTTGTATGATGGAGAATGAGACACATGGAGATCAGTCAAGTGTGCCCATTTGTCCAGTTGAGCCTACAGACATGAGGTTGTTTAGCTCAGATCTGCTGATCCCATGTGCAACTGATAATATTGGAAACAAAAATAAATGTTTATTATTGCATGGCACTGAAGTTTACAGTTGTTTTGCAACATTATTGTGGAAATAGGTAATGGGTATAGTTTACAGTCCGAAAATATGTTCCTATTGACAGCTGTTTGGTAGAGAATTATTAGGTCATACACTTTGCTCCCAAACTCTATAGGTTTGCTTCATTGTCTTTTGCCGTTAGAGTTTTGCTTTTGATTCTGGTTAAATTCTTGTGATTTTTCTCTTGGTATCACCAATTATTTATAAGTTGGGTCTCTTATCTCCATCCTGTTTATCAATTTCTTTTTTTATCCTTTTAATCTTTCATTGCATTTTTGATTTTCTAGAATTCTCTGCTCTTTTCAGTCAGCTCCATTTTTAAAAATCTGAGAACAAAATTCAACTTCTTTCCCTCGTTACATCTTCTTTCAACTCTTGTTTGATAGGTTCTATAACTTCTTAAATTATATTGAGTTGTCTGTAATAACTTTTTAAAATATTTGTTATTGCTTTTCATTGTCTGAGAAACATGCTTCTTCTCCCGTGATGCAGAACTTTAAAATTGTGTGTGAGTGTTTATGTATTCCTATAATTTTCAAACAATTGGGCACATGGGTTTTTCCTCATCCCATTATTTTTCATCTGTATGATGATTCAATCCTTATCTCAGGTTGTCTCAGGTTGAAGAATGAATGGATAACCACCACTCCTAACCACATTCTAGTGTCTTGCAGAGGCTTACCTGAGGAAAACTTTCTGCTCTTTATTCTTTTCTGCTCTTTATTCTTTTCTGAATATGATAAAAAAAAGTCTTTCTGAGAAATCTGTAGCAATATGTCATTCTTATGTCAGAAGCTGAATATGAAAAACTACTGTATTCAGTTCTTCAGTTTTACTCTTTTTCTGATGGCTGCCTAAAATCCTAGAATGGATGCAATGGTCTGCTTGCTGTTCACATTTACTCTGGGCCAATGGAGTTACCATCTCCAATGGATGCAGAGTTGTATTGTCCAATACAGTAGCCAGTAGCTGCCTGTGGCTATTGTGCACTTGGAATATGACTAGTCCAAATTAAAATATGCTGTAACACCATATTTCAAAGACATAGTATCAAAAAATAATGTAAAATATTGTACTAATAATTTAAAAATATTGATTGCTTGCCGAAATGATAATATTTTGGATGTATCAAAATATTCTGTTATAACTAATTTTATCCGCTTCATTTTGCCTTTTAAGTGTGGTTACTAGAAATTTAAAATTATGTATCTGTTACACATTATATTTCTGTTGAACAGCACTGATATAGAGAGATACTAATTGAGAATGGGGCAAAAATCTGTGGTTATTAAGAAAGCCATTTTCTGATCAGCACAAGCCCCATGTCTCTAACATGAGAATACATAGGGGAGGTTTCACTTTTTTCTTGATTGTCTTTGCCATTTTGTTTCAAAGCTCAAAGCAAATGAAGGATACTAGTTAAATTTTGCTGTATAGCAAACTATTTGGGAAACAGTGCTATCTGACAATTAGAGGCCCAGTGCATGAAATTCATTCACAAGTAGGATCCCTAGTGGCTGCTGGCTGCCAGCCGGGGCCTCTCTTCATTCTGTGCCGCCCCTAGTGGTCAGCACACATCCTAGGGAGCGATCAAACTCCCGGTCTCCTTTTTGAACTCCCAAGGGGACACATTGCATACATTGTGTGTGTGTGTGTGTGTGTGTGTGTGTGTGTGTGTGTGTATATATATATATATATATATACTTCTTCTTTTAAAAATATTTTTATTAATTTCAGAGAGGAAAGGAGAGGGAGAGAGGTAGAAACATCAGTGATAAGAGAGAGTCATTGATTGGCTGCCTCCTGCATGCCCCCTACTGGAAATTGAGCCTGCAACCCAGGCATATGCCCTTGACCGGACTCGGCCGTGGGATTCTTCAGTACGCAGGCTGACACTCTACCCACTGAGCCAAGCTGGCTGGGGCATGAGCGCTTATTTCTCACACATCAGAGGATTAGTTTAGGGCTCTAATCTAGGTTGGACTTGGATGGGGCATCTCAGCTGGGGCTTCTTTGTTCCATGTGTTTCTCACCTTGGAGCAACCAGCCTGGTTATGTTCTCATGGCAGTGGCAGAGGAGCGAAAGTGAGAGAGCACCCAATTTTACAAGCAGTTTTCAAGTTTCTGCTCACACCACATTTCCTGAATCCCATTGGCCAATGAATCACATAGCAGGCCCTGAATCCAAGTGGGAAGGCGCTGTGAAATTTCAAAGCAAAGAGCCTGGATACAGCAAAGATAAGCAACAGTGATTAGAGGGAATTCCTCCACAAGTGTGAGAAAGTGCTAATTGTCTAGTTTCCAATGATATTTCAATTTTGCCTCAAAAGGAAGGGAAGGGCTGTCATGCCCTGAAAGTCCCTCTCCCTATGTTTATTCAGAAGTATATTTTAAGTCCCTCTTAACTGCTTTTGGGACAAGCTTTGCCATTGCAGTATCAACATATAATATTCCATCCTCCTTTTAGGTAAATGATGGTAAATTCATTCACAAGTAGGATCCCTAGTGGCTCCTACTAATTTTTTTAGTTTCCTTGTAATTTTTAAGTTAGTAAAGATAGAGTTTTACTTTTATTATTATTATTATTTTTTAAATATATTTTTATTGATTTTTTTGCAGTATAACTTATAATTAATAGTAGTACATGTTTTCCTTTCCCCCTCCCCCTTATCCTCCCCCCAGCCTTTACTTTTATTATTATTGCTATTACTGTATTAGTAGTATTTTTTATTACTCTTTTCATCACATGGAAAAGCAGCATTGCCTATGTCACTAAAGGCAAAAAGAAAATGGGAATTTTCTAAGGAGTGTCAACTTGCCTACACAGCGATGAGCCGGTTGGTGCCTTTGGAACAAAGGCAATGGTTTATTGTTGGAGCAGCCAGCTGGATAGAAGGAAATGTTCAGGCCAAATGTTTGCTTTCAGCCAGTCTGTTTGACCATATTGAGAAGGGGTTACCAGCTACAACATTTGCTATCAATTGTGGAGGATGCTATGAGCCATGGAGTAGTATGGTTTGGAGCCCGGCAGAAGAGCTTTGTATCCTAACTTTGCAAGTCACTAGCTGTGTGATCTTGAGCAAATTCCTTCACCCCTGAGAGCTTTTTTCCCTATTTGTAAAATGGGCCAATAAATTTCCACCCAATGGGGCAATTGAGAGGATTTTGTGAGATAACACAGCAGTTCGCAGGAGACATGCTCAGGAAGCGGGAATTGCATTTGGGGATTCCCTAATGGCTCAGACTCTATCTTTAGTTGACAGTGGGAGTCATTCCGCACAGCTGAAATGCTAGTATTTCCTATTACATCTTTTACTCATTTGTACATTTTTTTACTCATTTACTTAAACAATTACTGGTGGTTTCACAGGTTAGGGTCTCTGTTGGCAGACACTGAGATGCAGTTTGAGGAGCTAAGTATTCATCAGGAGCTAATATCTGAGAAGGGGGAGGGAACTGGACTGGACCAAGGGAGAAGGCAAACTGCAACACAGGACACATCTGGTGAGGGAATCTGGAGAAGATGATATCTGTTGGACATGTTCTGGGGCCAGATTTGGCCAACATGGCCTTGCCTTTATACCTTTGCTTGCCCATTCCCTGGGGAATGAGGGATCCCCTGGGGAGGGTATGACCTCAGGTAAGGCAGGCACCACTGAGGCAGTCTCTGAAGGAGCTTATTGCTGAAGGCTGTTATAGATGGACCGTGTGCCCTGATCTGGGGTTGCAGTGCCAAATAGGAGGGAGACGGTACCTCTATGGAGTTTACAGCCTTGTTGCTTTTGAGAATTTTCATTTGTCTCCATACTTCAGGCGAATAATCTTCTTCAGATAGATTATCTCTCCACAAAGTTGGGAGAATAGACTAATGTCCTCAGATATATTCAGGAGAGAAAGAAAGCCACAGATGTCCCTGTTGAATCCTCTTCCATTCATTTTCTGCTGATTTAACAGTTGAACAAATACTGGCTTTCTATCTTGTGCCAGGCACTGAGTTAGGGGCAAAGGGTACAATGGGAAATATACAGTTTTCAAGTGAGAGACAGACACACAAAGGTAACCTCAACATAAACTAAGAATCTATGAGGTCAGTAAAAAGATGGCTAGAGATTCAGGTGTAAGGTGATTTCCCTGATTTAGGAGTCAGGAGAGGCGGCTGGGAGGAGAGGAGAAGAAAGAGTGACTCAGCCAGAAAAATAAGGTCTCTACTTTCAAGTAATTTTCCTCTTGTTGCAATGAAAGAGAGGACAAATCAGAAGCCTTCAACACTTATGGAAAGAGAATCAAGGATATTTAATGGGACAAATGGGTTTTTTAATATCCTTAAGTGGAGGTTCTTAAGAAGTTTTCCTTCATTTAAGCCTTGAAAGCCTAAAAGGTTTTCCTGTGGGGCCGGAAACACTCACATTGGATGATGTTCGTTCTCTGTAAATAATCTCACTCTATGTGTTAAGCTGCAATCATACCCCTAAGAGGCCATCTATAAAAAAAAAGTGTGCACTCTCGTAAATGTTATATGATGTAGTCACTTGATTTAATTTGAGTTCTCTTTTGTTGTTTCTCCTACTAATAGCATTGTGGGATCCTGAAAGAAGAATGGAATGTTCCTCAATTCTCTTGACACTTGGATCACAGATATAATTCTAAAAGTTAGGGTTCTTAATAGACCAGGTCTATTAGATAGACAGGTCTCCTCCTTACAGATTTCAGAACTGGTTGCCAAGATCCATGTGCCAAGACACATTTGCTAATAACAAACCTGGTAAACATCAGAAGGCCAGTCTGCAAACCTGATGAGTATCAGACTGCCACAATAGCTTCTCTGAAACTTGTGCATTGGTTAGTGGGGCTTCTGTACTGGTGGCTCCAATGGCAAGTGTGTGGAGGGTGTTAAGATTTCAGCATATTACCGTGTACTGAGAATCTATTCCCCATGGTGAGCTGTGTCACGTGTAACCTGAAATTAGCTGAGTTCACTCTTTTCCTTATGTTTCAGAGAAAATGGACTCACCTCCTTATTTCTCATGGTGTAGATAGAAGTCCATGCCACCCCCTCTCCCCAAGATTTCTACAATTTCCTTTGGTTTGGCATGTCTGTGATTTCTGTCTAGATTTTGGTGAATTCTTATTCTTTGCTTATATTCTTGTTCTAAATAAATCATTTCTAGCATCAACTCAACTGAGAATCAATGGTTCATTTTCCTGGAGTGTCTTTTTCTCCATCACCTCCCGAACAGCCCACCCATTACCAACATGATTGCTTTCCCTTAGCCACTATCAAATATATTGACTCTCTCTATTCTTTCATTAGACTCTTAACCATTTCTGCTGCTGGAGATTCAGATGGCTCACCATAGCATGGGCTCCTTTCTCTTCACCAATATCCAGACCTCTCTTATTTATCATCTGTTCATCTTATTTTGCCACCCAAGATTATTGTTGTTGATTATTTTGTTTTTTTCTTGGGCACAATGATTTGGATCTCTTGTTTCCTTCTAACACAGTGGATGGAACTCAACCTTGGGCTGCACACTTGAAAATACTAAGGCTTCTGTGCCATTCCTAAAACTTCTAATTTAATTGGTTTGGTGTGGAACCTGGACCTAGATCTTTTTAAAGAGCCCTCTCCTCCCTTGTCACCTGCCCTATGTTTTGAAATATGCAACCAGGGCTAAGATCCACTATAAACCTAATCCAACTCAGGACTTTAGAGATAAACACTGCCACCAGCTTTAAAAAGTATGGACACGCATACTATCTACATACATCTTATTACCCTCAGACTATTTAATTCTTATAGCTTCTAAAGTTAACTTTCAATATCCACGTCATGATACACATTAGGAGACTGAGCCTCGGTCAGCCACTTGCTTAGGTTTACACAGCCAGGAGATAGGGGAGACAGGATTTCAATCTAAGATTGTGAAATTCCAAATCTGGTGTTTATTTTTTTAATTGTTTCTGTTTAAATTCGGTCCCTGCACCTCTTGGCTCAAGGAGCAGAGGCAGAATGGGCAAATATTCAAAAAATGTTCAGTGATATCACGGCTTCTTCCATCCATTCCTGCATCTTCAGCTGCAGTAAAATCTTTGTCAGTTTATGGCAGGCATATGTTGTTCTTTCCCCAAAGGATATCCCTCTGTCCAAAGCCCAGGAACTCCTCATCTATTCCAAGAAACATGTCTCCTTTAACAACAGCTAACATTTATCGAGTGCTTATGGTATGCCAGGCACACTGAAATACACAGGCCATGTAACCTGTCCAAGGCCACACAGCCGGGAAGAGCAGAGTCACCTTGCAAATCTAGGGGCACTGCTCAGACTGGAATGGGCCTAGAATCACCTGGGGATCTTATTAAACAGCAGGTTCTGATTCTGTAGATCTGGGCCAGGGGCCTGAGAGCCTGCATTTCTGGCAAGCCCCGGGCATAGTCCAAGAAGCTAGTTCTTAGTCGCAAGAACTAGATAGCAAGCATTGCCTGCTTTTCTATTTTTTTCCCTTCTATTTAAAGCAGCCAGTGCTTTGCAAAGTGGCTACATTTCTCATGCAACCTCTGAATTTTTCTTCCTGAGTAATACGGTCAGGGGCATTTCATTCAAAGATCCAGAACCATGACAAGGTCAGAAATTCCATTTAACACGAACTAAATTAATTAATTAAAAAGCAACCATTACTCAGATTGAAAAAGTAAGGCTTCCCACAAGACAGGGCAGAAAAG
Organism: Antrozous pallidus; assembly: GCA_027563665.1. Classification (NCBI taxonomy): domain Eukaryota; kingdom Metazoa; phylum Chordata; class Mammalia; order Chiroptera; family Vespertilionidae; genus Antrozous; species Antrozous pallidus. The sequence continues at coordinate 49,037,393 of CM050524.1, read as the reverse complement.
ATTGATGTAGGCAAGGTGATTCAGTGGTGAGAGGTAAGATGCTTGATGTTGAATTTTGACAGCAGATGTTTTTACTTTTTTAAATTGAATTTATTGGGGTGATATTGGTTAATAAAATGATACAGGTTTCAGGTGTACAATTCAACAATACATCATCCACATATTATATTTTGTGTTCCCCATCGGAGTCAAGTCTTCTTCCATCACCATTTATTCCTCCTTTATCCTCTTCTAACTCCCCCATCCCTCCTTCGATTTTTACCCAGCCCTTAGATGTTTGAAGTTCTGCCCTTTTGTTCCCTTCTCCATTCAGTCAGTTTGGTGGGAAATCTACTCTGGCCATCCCCTGGCTTCTAGGAAATGCAAACTGCAAGGGGAACTTGAAAGGCAGCTTCTCACAGTTGCATATCATTCCACCGAAGCTCTTTTACTGAAGGCAATTTCTGCCACAACGATTTTTTTTCTAGTTGCAGTTCTTCATTTTGATGTTCAAACTCAGTGAAGCTCTGGGACTAGAGCAAGGGGTGATTAGTGCTTGGGGAAAGCCACTTGTCACTGAAGCCTGCTGCCTCGGAGGAAAGGGCAGGCCCACCCCCACTAGCAGGGTGCAGGCTGCCAGCGGGCATATGGGAAAGGCTTTCATTACAGGAATGGGCAGACCTCTGATTTCCCCATGAAAGCAACGAGGGGTGAGCGCATCAGCCCGGCCCCTACATGGAATACTTAATTACAGAGGAAAGTTGTGGGTTCCTGCTGACAGAATAATCTAATCAATATTGCTTACCCCAAACTCTAATTTACTTGTCGTACAACTCATTAAATTTGAAATATTATTGATTTTCAAGTAAATGGCTTAGGGGATAAATAAGTACATTGTGTCTTGTGGACCTTGGTTTGAGTTTGAGCAGTGGTCCTGCAGGCGAGAAAGCTCCAGTTTCTTCATTAGGCTGTGTTTGTGGGATAATCACACCAGGCATACTCCCACTGCTGCACAAAATTTGCCAGGACCCTGTATTTTCCAGGAGCTCATGCTGAATGGGTTGTTTTCCTGTTTCTGAGGAGAGTGTCTCCATCGCAGGGGACAGTGAATTGTGTGACTTGGACATATCCTTCTTAAGAGCAGGCATGTCTCTGAAATGGAATTGCTTTGTATTTCACACATCAAAAAATGCTGTGACCCTTCTTTTGCTTTTGCATCAGGAGCTATCTGGCTTGGTTTTCAGCTGCCTAGTCTCCTTTCTCCTCAATAGTCTGGATCAGACTCCATTCTTACGCCGTGCCAGCCAACAGCCACTGTTAGCCAGGTCGCCCTTCCATTGCTGAGGGCGATGGTGGAGCAGTGTGAAGGCAGGGAGGTCAAATGAATTATGTCTGTGCTGATTTTCACTCTCTGAGAGAGCACTTTTTCAGTGTAGTTTTTTGAATAGGTGCATATCAACATGATTCAAAAACACCTAACATTGTACAAGGCACCGCACCCCATCTTGTTTTATTTGCCTCATTCCCCTCCCAATAGGAGACTCAATAGTTTTCTTTTATATCCCACTAGAATTTTCTTATGCCTATTTAAGAAATAACAAAATCTTATTGTTTTTATATTTTTTAAAAAGGTAGCATATTATGCACATTGTCCTGAACCTTTTATTTTTCCTTGCATATTTAGGGGATTTTTCCATATCAACACATAGAAAACATCTTATTTAAAAACAAAAGAGCTGGATAGTTTTCTATCATGTGTACACGTCATCATTTAATTAGTCCTCTATTAATGGACTTTGGAATTCCTTGAAATATTTTTCTATTACAAACACCACTACATTAGATAACCTGGCGTATAGGTACACAAATGCAAATTGACTTTGTATATAAGGCGTTCCATGATAGTACAAGTCTACATGTAAATTCCTAAGGTGGAGAGCTGGGCCAAAGGGTACATGATACCCTTGCCAAATCACCCTCCCTGGATGTTTTGCCTGTTTACTTTCCCACCAGCAATGGATGGGAATCTGTGCCTGGCAGTTTTAATCCCCCTTGGCAAGTTACTTACATTTCTAGGTCAGAAACTGTCTAGTCAGGGTTGCAAACAACAAGAAGATCAGTTAACTTAGGGTGGGAAGAGTTTATTGGTATCGATTGGAAAACTAGAGCACAGGCTTTGGGGAGACCAGGGAGGTGAAGCAGAGCCAAGAACTTGCCCTGGGAACAGTCTCATGAGGATGGTGTCTCCTGACCAGTGGCCATTGGCTGTCTCGGTGGTGCCAGGGGCCTTGGCCCAAAGTTTTTTCTCCTTGTACTATGTGCTGGACCTGATTGGGCTTCCATAGGGTTCACAGGGTAGGGGGAAGGGGAGAGAGGCCCTGCGAAGCTCTCCTTGCCCCCTGGCAAAGAGGGCATTCAGCTCTTGGGCAACCAAACAACTTCCACTGTGAAGACAAACCTACCTCCTCATCTTTCTTACAACTGCGGTGCATCCAAAGGTATTTTCCTGGATTATTCAGAATCTGTACTTAAAAGCTCTCCAGGCTTTCAGATATGAGCTATATCTAGCTTCTGCCACTACGCTCAGGTGGGGATTAATGTGTCATTTTTTGGCGGCAGTCAGGGAGTCCCTCTCCTCTATTGATCACCTTCTGCATGCTAAGTAAGCACATACTTGGCTGAGGATGTGAAGTCAGAAATTCTTCCATCTAATTCCGCTTCGGCTCTTCTGATCGCCAGCTTAGCCTTGGGCAAGCCATTCTTCTTAAGCCTGTTTGCGCAAATGAAGGAAGGATAATAATATTGACCTACTTTCCCAGGTTGTTGCAGGGTTTCATTAATTGATAGCTGTAAAGAACTAAAAAAAAAAAAATGCTTTAGCGCCACCCCCAGCCTCAGAATTTGTCTCCAACCCCATTTTCCTATCAGCGCTCCTGCCACTTGCCATGCCATTTGGGTTGGAGTGCGGAAGACAACAGATGAGGGATTGGGGCACAGACACGACTTGTTCGGCATACAAAGAGGCAGTGAGCCTGAGACCATGAAGAAGAAAGGTAGTTAGCAGTGAGCAACTGCTGTTCAGGTTTCCGAGGCATGCCACTGCCAGGGCTCTGGCAACCTGGGATCACAGAAGCGCAGATGCCCAAATCCTAATTGCTTTCCCTGGTCATCATCCTCATACATAAATAAATTAGCAGCACCATGCTTGACACTGATGGTCTGAAGGACTCGCCCTGAACAGCTGTTACAGAGTGTCTCTGATATTCATCATACACTCCCTGCAATGGCACTGACCTTAAGATGAAAATGCCTTAATGAGGAGCAGTCGGCCCCATGCGGTGGGGAGGGGGGGAGTGGGAGAGAGAGAGAGGCGAGTGTATATGTGTGTGTGAGAGAGAGGGGGAGGGAGGGAGGGAGGAAGGAGGAAGGAGGAGGGAGGGAGAGAATGTGTGTGCATGCATGTGCTGGAGAGAGAAGAGCTTTGATTCTAATCATTGTTATAATCACAGCAATAACATTTTTCTATTACATTTCGGTTCACGAAACATTTTTACATTTGTGGTCTCCATTGAGCCTCAGCAGTGTTTTGAGGCAGACAGAGTGATTATCTCCACTTAGTGATAGAAAAACCCATATTTAAAGAGGTTCCCGAACCTAAGTTTATACAACTGGGAAATGAAATATTTTGCCTGGCAAGCCTAGCATTCTCTGTATTACTTCATTCTCTTTCTTCGCATGATAAGGAACTGTCCCTAGTTCTCCTCTTTGTTATGGAACTGCTTCTACTCAAAGATGGTAAAATATGTACAGCCATCCTTGATTAAATGCTCACTCTCTGACACATACTGTGCTAAATGTGTCACAGGCAGAGTGTCATCTAATTCCCACTCTACTCTCCTGGGTAGGCATCTTTGTCCTGCTTTAGACATGAAACGAACTGAGGTCCAGAAAGGTTAATAACTTGCCCAAGGACACACAGTCTAAGCATTCAGCTGCCATTCTATAGTGCCAGCTTGCAACAGGCCAGCAGCTGAGAGCCCAGCCATACCCCGGCCTGGGGCAGAGGACTGCCTTTTCGTGGTTGGATGGAAAAAAAGGGAGGTTACCTCTAGCTTTAGCACCAGGCTTCCAAACGCGGCATGGCCGACACAGAATGCCCCTTTCCTTTCACTTCAGTTTACCGCGTGGCCTGAGCGTGTATTCTGTCATTTCAGCGGGAGAGCACAAGCCCAGAATTCGGGGGGCTGCCGTGGATCTCAGCAGAGGACCCATGTGTGTGGTAGGACATGCCTGGTAGGTGCTCAGGCTTCTGTTTTGATCCTGCTGCCCACTGTGCCTGAAGTGTCCCCTCCTGCTGTGTCTCGGTGGGAGGCAGGCACACCTGGGACCTGGCCTGGGCTGGGTGGTTCAGAGCTGGCTTTCTGTTCCGCTCTCTGCCTGTGCTGCCTGGTTTCACACTCAGTTCATGTCTTTGTTTTCTGCCCCAGGACTCCCCTGAGGTCCGGGATGCCTGAGGGAGCTCAGCAAGAGTGTTCCCCATGGAGGAAGGGAGCATGGGGAATATTCCATCCTCTTTCCTGTGGGAACTCAATTCTGGGAGGATTCTGTATGCTTCTGGGGGAGGCTCATTAAAGTGGGCCTGCTGTCCAGCGTGGCAACCCCGATTATGAACCCTTATTATTTTGCTTTTCTCTTTTTCCCTGTGTCATCCTCCTCTGTTCCCTGGGATCACCTTAGAAACAAACTCCCTACACCCAAATTCTTACCTCAGGTCATGCTTTTAGGGGAACCCAAACTAAGGAAACAGTTTTTTTCTATCAGCCTTTAGACCATTATTCACATACTGTTTCTTCAAATTTGGATGGAAAGTTGTGTGGTAATTAGGCTCTAAATCTGAATTCTGGCTCTTTTGTGACCTTAGGCAAGTTATGTAACTTTACTGACCTTCCATTTCTTATTTGTAAAAGGGGAATTGAAATGATGCCTTCCTCACAGGATAAATTTCTGTATGCATTAAATGTAGGAGACTGTGTCTGATGCTTAGTAAGAGCCCAATAATTATCTGTTGCTTCTTCAGTTACTATATAATGTGGTGGCTACAAATGCAGGTTTTGGGGTAGGAGATACTTGTCCACATTCAAACCCATTCAGTTGATATTGAGTGGCCTTTAGCATGTTTCTTAATATTGTCAGTCTTGGTTTCCTTTCTATACAACAAGGCCAGTAAGACTGGCTACCTGCTGGATTTGTAAGAGTTAATCTATATCTTACCTAATAATAGACACACATATAAGTTGTACCTCCACTATACCTATAACCAATCAGAGTGAGTATGCAAATTAAGCCAACAAAGATGGTGGTGAATTTGCACACATAGGTGCTCAGCACCTGGGTCCCAGGAACATCCTGATACCCAGGTCACTCTGAGGTAAGTCCCGCGTGGGCCCTGAGCAGCCTGGGAAGGGCCTGAGCCAGGGGGCTCCTGGAGGGGGCCAAGCCTGCAATTAGAGTCGAGGGGGCAGGGATGGAGCTGGCGATCAGAGGGAGCTAGGGGCCCCTGCCCAGGCCCCAAGGCTTTAGACCTGGGCAGTGGTGGAGCTGCCAATGGGAGGGAGCTGGGAGTCCCCTGCCCAGGCCTAAAGCTTTGGCCAGAGGCGTTAAGCCTGGGCAGGGCCCAGCCAGCAATTGGTGTGAACTACAGAGGAAACACCTTTTCTGACTGCTCATTGGCTAAGCTTTGTGTATGCCACTGGTAATATTCTTAGTAACCTGGGTAATAAGAATCCAAAAAGGATTTGTCCACCACACTTCTACAGAAAAAAACAAAGGTCTGCTGCTGGAGGGCTAAGAAATGTCATATCCTGCCCTAGCCGGTTTGGCTCAGTAGATAATGCCTCACCTGCCGACTGCAGGGCCTGGGTTATATTCTGATCAAGGGCATGTACCTAGGTTGAAGGCTCCTCCCTGACTGGGGCCCAGGCCAGGGCTCATGTAGGAAGCAACCAATCAAAGTGTTTCTCTCACTTTGGTGATTCTCTCTGTCTTTCTCTTCCACATTCTCTAAAAGTCAATGGAAACATATCCTCAGGTGAGGATTAAAAAAAAAAAAGAAAGAAAGAAATGTCATACTCTGTGAAAGACACATCTTGAAAATGCCTAAGGTTGTCATTTTTTCATGGTGAAGGGACTGGAATATATGTTGATAAAAACACCTTGGTGGCTGTGGTGACTGGCAGTGGCTGCAGCAGCAGGGTGGTGGGGCTGGTGCCTTTCCCTGATCAGCCCGGTCACCTCTCACAAAGGGAGGCCAGACTGATGGGGAGCGGGCCTAAGCTGTCAGTAGAACATCCCCTGAGGGCTTCCAGTATGTGAGAGGGGGCGGGTTGGGCTGAGGGACCTCCCACCTCCAATGCACAAATTTTGTGCACCAGGCCCCTAGTATATATATAAATCCCTAATGTGCAAATAGACCAAAGGCGGAACAACCAAACAACCAGTTGCTATGACTTGAGTTGACACCAGGGGGTGTGCGCAGAACATGGACATTGGCAGCAGGTGGAAGAGCATGTAACATGTTAGGCATCGGCCACAGCAGGATGGTGGAGCAGGTGAGCATGGGCGCCACCCAAGGAGGGGTGCTGGTCACTCTCATCAGGGTGAGTCTCTGGTGGTTACTGAAAATTCTTTGCTCCCGTGCACCGTGGTCTCACCTAGTGCTTGCACCTGCTGCTGATGCCAGAGCTACCACATGCACCCACTGCAGGCACTTGGCACTGGCCCTGGTGAGAGGGGTGGCTGCCAGTCCTGATCGTCCCTCCGGGCTTCACCCCCCCCCGTGCTCCTAAGGGGTGATTGGGGCAGCAGCCGCCACTCGCACCTACTCATGTTGCTGCCCATACTTGCACCTGCTGCTGGTGCTGACCCCAATTGCTCTGTGCCATCAGCAGGTGCAAGTGGGGCCGGCACTGTCAGCATGTGGGAGTGGTGGCGGCAGTGGGAGTGGGGCTGCTGGCAGATAGGAGGACCAGGGGTCATGGTGGGAGGAGCCAGGCGGGGGTGTGGAGGATGGGCTGAGACCTGCCACTGTGCCCACTGCAGCCTTGCGGCCCACAGTTCCTTTCAAGGTGCATGAATTTGTGCACTGGGCCCCTAATATTTATACAAGTAGCTAATACACAGCCTGTATGTAATAGTAGGCACTTTGCAAAATAGCCATTGTTATTGAATCATCCGGGCCCCATTTGGATTTAGTTTCTTTCTCCTCTGTATCTCTGTTCTTTTAATGCTTTCATTTACCCCTAATGGAGTGATTGTGCACTTCCCTGTCTCTCCCATAAGACAGCAAGCTTCTTACAGGAAAAGGGTTATGAGTTCTTCCTCCATGAATCATCTTGCACCTCACTGCAGGCAAGATGATCAGAGAGGTCATATTAGAGAGCCAGGGAACGTTTGGAAATGATCTGGCTCAGCTACCTCAGTGGAAAGGAAACTGTCTCTCGAGCTCAGTGAACATTAACTGAAAGAATGTTCAGTGGTGAATGCTCCTGACAGAGCTGGCAGGAAGCAGATGAGAGGCAGGGGAAAGGAACTGGTCTCATTTGGCCAGTCACCGAAGGAGGCTCTCGGTTAAAGCAGCTTTGCTCAGAGAGGACAACAGGCTTGTAGAGTGGAAAGGGGAATCTTTACCAGTTTTGGTGAACGTCAGATGCTTTTTTTCTGGGAGATACTTTAAGGCTTTTCAGATGTGGAATCATTAGTCTAGCCATGGCTTACCCTGAAAAGAGGGCGAGGGTATTCAGGGGAACAGGACAGGAGGCCTCTCTGTGGCACGTGGGCATGGGGCCATCCTGGCTGTGAGCATGTGGTGGTGAAGGGACCTGGACTTTGGTTCCATATGTGGCTGCATCCTCTGCATCCTCAGTTCAGGTAAGGAGAGGCAACACATGGAATGACAGCTAGCAGAGGCTGGAGAGGAGTTTTGACATCTCCTTAGGGCCAACAAAGGAAGTTGGCTTACTTGCTACCTGCCTCCTGAGAAGTTGGCCAGCAACCCAAACTGGCCAGAGCTTGTGGCTGGAGTGTTGGCCCCTAGTTATCGTAGAGATTCCAGTGGAAATTCGATTCCTCTTATTCTTTCTTGTACTAGTATCTCCATCCCTTTCGGCATCCACCATCCCAGCTAATCCTTCTGTGCTGGTTTCAGAGGAAATGGAGAGAGTGGTGGTGGCGGGATGAAAGCCAGAGGTGGTTACTACGAGTTGGAGACTGTGGTGGTTGAGGCATCCACTTCTATCTTCGGGGCAGATTAGGATCTTTGGTGGGGAAATAGCTGGAACTGCTGTAGCTACTGCACCTCTGAACACAATGGTGACAAGGGATAAAGGCACATCTCACCCAAACTCCAATGCAGTGCAGGATTCTACTTCATGGCTTTCTATATAGGGACCAGAGGATCACTTCCTCCAGAGACATCCAGACCAAATCTTTCTACAGTGTCCTCACCCCAACTCCCTAAATATAAACACTCCAGGATATCTTCTGATCCAGCTGGCCATTCTTTAGTTTCCTTTACTGAGTTTCCCCTGCAGACTCTCTTTTACATGTTGGGGTTGTTGTTATCCATGTTCTTGGCCCTTTTCTCTCACCTACTTTAACTGCCTGCACAAACCCATGACCTCCTGGTCTATAGTGCCAGTCCTGGTTCTTTATCCCCCTAGATGTCCCTTATGCTTCTGAACTTGGCATGGCCACAGCAGAATCCTTCCCCAAATTGCCCCTCCTTCTGAATTCCCTTTCTTGTGAGTGGATTCACTGTTCACCCTGTTTGCTCTAGTCTAGACCAAAAGCTGGGGGCTGTCTTCCCTTCATCAGCCACTCTCCCAAATGCGTGCGTGCACGTGTGCGCACACACACACTCATATACTCCTCTGCCCCTCCACAAACATATCACCAGATTGCACCCCCACAAACATCAGCAAGTGTGCTGGTTAATTTCCAGTTGTTCTCCAGATCCACTCCCTCTTGGGCTCCCTGCTCTGTGCACAAGGAGGCTAACTTCTGGGATTGCGTAAAGCTGGATCTTTTGCCCTCTGGTTCTGGGTAGATCCGGAGAGGGGAAAGACCTTGTGCATTTCTTCTTCCTGATCCTCTTGCAGGAACTACTGGTACATTATTCCTCCAAGGCCTTGACTCCAGTTGCTGGCCAGCTCTCATGGGTTCAGTTCCTTCTAAGTTTCAATAACCACCGCTTCCCTTTGCCCTTTCAGGTCTGGGATCTAATAGCTTCTTGCTGATGTTAGTCCTGGTGTGTGATTGCTCCTTTTGGTGCTGGTAACCCTGCCTCCATCTCTCTGGGCATTGTTCCTGCATTAAACTCTTGTTCAGCTATATCTTTAGGTAGACTGGATGTTTCTTGCTAGGGCATTGCCAGATATACCAGGTCATGCCATTGCTGTCTCTTTTATATTTCTCATATTTAACCTTAACTAAGGTTAGGAGGAAGGAGGAGCTGGTTTTCTTAAAGCAAGCTATGGACATCTCTAGGCAGTGGCTCCAGCCACAATCCTCATTATTGCTTCTGACCAGACTCTCTGGTGGTTTTTCTCAGCAGCATGGTGGGGTCTTATTGGTTCTACCCTGCCTTTGTTTCCTGGCTCTGGCAGCATGGATGGCCCTCTGGACTGTGCTTTGGGGTTTTCAGACTTCAATTCCTATAGAGTGGTCACATCTATCCATTGTCTTGGATGTATGGTGTGTGTACCATCAGGCAGGAGTGTGTAATTGCATGGAAGGACCATGTGCTTGCTAAGAAGGACCATGTGCTTGGTCTAATGCTCAGCTGATGCTGTCTTGAAATTATTAATGATTCCTGAATAAGACCTCCCATTTTCATTTTGCACTGAGCACTGCAAGTTCCATTGCTGTTTCTATGTACCAGACTGCAGATGATTCAGGAGGTGTGTGTGGACATGGTAACAAATGACACTGAATCACACAGAAAGAATTAATTCCTTTTCAGTTTTTAAAAAAATCCTTTTGGGATCGCAGGAGGGCTCCAGGGCTTGTCCAGCATATCTGGCTCAGTCCCGATTGGCTGGACCCCAGTAGCAAGCTAACTTACCGGTCAGAGAGTCTGTCCTCTGGTGGTCAGTGCATGTCATAGTGAGTGGTTGAGCGGCTTAGCATATCATTAGCTTATTGTGCTTTGATTGGTTGAATGGCCAGTCAACCAGATACTTAGCCTATTAGGCTTTTATTGTATAGGATTGTGTTATAAAAGTGAATGTTCCCATTGGAAGAACTGAGATATAATAAAGAAAAATAATTGTTAAAAAAATCCTTTTGATTATTTAAAGGAAAAGGGTTTATTCTGGCCCAGTCTATCTTTAAGGGTTCTCCTGCCACTTGCCTCTTCTCTCCTTTTTAACATTGAGCACGGGCCTCAGATTCTGGGCCTTCAGTGTGTCACAGAATAACATAATTTGTTATGTTAAAAGTGGCATGTGATACTACTTTTCTGTTTATGAGAATAATGCAAAGTTTCATTTAAAATGAATTTGAATAAAAATGAGCCTATTAAAAGCATGATGTTAAGTGAATAAGTCTAGAAATGGCTTTTGGCTATAAAGGCAATTTTTAAGACTTTGTGAGAATAATTGAAGTTTTGGAAAGTCTAGCTTAGGAGAAAAGCCATTTGTCCATCTAACTTTGGCCCTCCACCCCACTCCCCAGCAGCCGACCCTAAGCCCAACCTGCCCTGGCAGATTCCACTAAAGGGCTGTTCTGGGAACCAGTATGAGAACTGGGTAGAAAGAATTCTACTCCAACTTAAAACCCTTGATTTTATTAAATGGCTATCATGGCAGTACTTTAAGGTTTAACCCAGAAATGGGTCTGGCAGGAGCAGAATCCAAGGTAGACTGACTGCAGGACCAAAGCATGCATTGATTCGTTGTCGTCACCCATACCAGCCCGAACCCTGACAGATAAGTGGAGGGAAGGAATGTGAGTGACACAGACCTCCAGGGGTGTCTGAAATAGAAGAAACACAGTATTTCTCTATAAACCTAGAACTGGGACCCCTGAAGCCATAGGCTTGGAATTTCAATGCTCATCCTGTCCCGGGGTTGGGGCATGGGTGGCTGGAGTGGTTCGTTTCCCAATAGCCAGTTCTTGGAGGTGCTGCTTGGATGGATGGCCCTCCTGAGTTGGTGATGCATATTTAGTCTGTGCACCCTGCATCCCCGCTTATGACATTTTAGGTTTCAAGAACTTCTCCTACTGGCTGCATTCTCTATCTCATTACACCCATCATTGATTTCACTGGCTGGCATTTAACAGAGGAAGCTTGTTAAACTAAGATGTTATGCTTGTGGTTTTAAAGGCTGGCACAACAGACAGTTCTAGGGAAGGACGAAGTGTGCATAAATGGACAGAAATGAATTTCCATTAACAACATACATATGTATTTCTAGGGAAAAAATCCTTATTAGCACAAAGCAACTCTGAGTGCATTTTGTAACAGCAAACTCCGATTCTCACCATCCCTGTGGCCTAAGAGAGAGGTTCCAAATGGTTTCATTGTGTGGGAGAAAGGGTTTGGTGTAAGTTCTTGGGCCCATATCCTTGGTATGTTTGGTCTAATTTCATCCCCCTCCTCACTTCTGTGGGGGTCAGATCAATTACAGTCCTATCTTCTTCCTACACCTTTATCTCAGCTTGGACAACCCAGTACAGGAAACCCAAGTGCAGGGTCAAAGTTAATAATCCTATCCTATTTAATAAAAGAGTAATATGCAGATTGACCATCACTCCAACACACAAGACAGCTGCCCCCATGTGGTCAAAGATCCTGCCTCCATGTGGACACAAGATGGCCATCACAAGATGGCCAGCAGGGGAGGGCAGTTGGGAGGGACTAGGCCTGCAAGGGAAGACAGTGGGAAGCGATAAAGCCTGCAGGGAAGGGCCGTTAGGGGTGACTAGGCTGGCAGAGGAGGGAAGTTGGGGGCAAAAAGGCTGGCAGGGGAGCAGTTAGACATCAACCAGGCTGGCAGGGATCAGGTTGATAGGCAGAAGCAGTTAGGGACAGTCAGGAAGGCAAGCAGTTGGGAGCCAGCAGTCCTGGATTGTGAGAGGGCAGTCGGACATCTCTCGAGGGGTCCCAGATTGGAGAGGGTGCAGGCACCCCCCCACCCTATGCACAAATTTTGTGCACCGGGCCTCTAGTAGCAGTAATAATGATGATACTATTAGCTTCCCTTCCCAGGCATGATATGGACACCTTACTCAAGTTATCTTGAGCTCTTGTAGCTAATTTACAAGGCAAGTGTTATCATCACTCTACAGGGAAGCTAGTTATTTCCCTGTCCATTCTAGAGTTCATTGCCTACCCTTCCCTTGTATTGCTCTGCTCTCTATCACAGTACCCCTTGCCAACAGCAACCATCCAGGTATCTTTAGTCAATAGGAGGTGCTGGTGTGACATTGGGGGTGAGAGGAAGTGAGAATCCAGTTTTTCTTTCTCACCCTTTTCCCTGCCTTGGGAAGCATCCCTTTCACTGCTGCATCCCCTTCCGCTCTGTTGGATGCCTCCAGCTCTCTGGCTTCCATTAGTTACACCACTTCCTTACCTGGTTCTCCACCTGCAGGGTGGTAGCAGCTTCTGGCTGTTCTTAGTCTCTGTATTGCCTCACTGTGTTCTTTTGTCTCCTCAGCTCTTACAACTTCTGAACAACCAATTCTCTAAGTTAGTCTCCACCCTCCATTTGAATGGCTTAAGTTGGTTTCTGACTTTCTCGCTACCAGAGGTTAGCAGACTTTTTCTATAAAAAGTCAGGTAGTAAATACTTCAGGTTTTGTGGTCCAAGAGGCAAAATTAAGGTAATTCATATATAAATATTTGTATAATAGGAGTGAAAACAAATTTCCATAAATTAGTTAACTCACAGGCCGCACAAAAGCAGGTGCAGGCCAGATATGGCCTCTAGGCCATAACTGCCGACCTTTGTAGTATGGTGGGGAGAGTGAGTCTTATTTTAAGTGATAATGGAAAACCATTGAACCAGAGAAGGGATAGGACTGGGTTAAACCATTAGTTTGGATAGGTTTGTAGATGACAGGAGTTATTTCCCAGAAAATCACTCTGGCTGCTGTGCTGAGAGTCACAGAAGGGGAGTAAGCATGGATGGGGAAAACCAGATAAGAACAAAGCAGCAATCTAGGCAAGAGTGGGTGGTGACTTAGACAAGGGGATGGCCTGAGTGATGGGACACAGATGGTGGACTGGAAGGGTATTCTCAATCCTGAAGACAGAGGGACTCTCCTGAAATACATCTGGCCATGTCACTGAGGAAAGCCATCCAAGGTCAGATTGTCCACAGTCTAGTTGATGAGCTCCAAGGACTCCAAGCCATCTATTTCAAACCCCCCAAATGGGGATATTAGATAAAAGAGAAAGGTTCAGGAAAAGAAGACAGGGGAGTGATACAGTTTATTTCTGTGTAGCAGCAGGGAAAGGGGGTGATGATGGGCAACCATTAGTTTGGATAGATTTGGAGATGACAGGAGTTATTGTTTCTATATAATAATTCCCAGGTTTCAGGCCCCTTAGGGCCAAGGTCTAAGGGACTTACACCTTGTACAGTTAAATTAAAAGATGAATGCATGTTGCCTTGGCCACTTGCTCAGTGGTTAGAACATTGGCCTGTGGACTGAAGGATCCCAGGTTCTATTGCTGGTAAAGGGCATGTACCTCAGTTGCAGGCTCCTCCTCAACCCCGGTGGAGGGCACGCAGGAGGCAACCAGTCAACATGTCTCTTTCACATTGATGTTTCTCTCTCTCCCCTCCACCTCCTTCTCTTTTTTACTCTCTCTAAAAATCAATGGACAAGATATCCTTGGGTGAGGATTAAAAAAATGAAAAAAAAAAGATGAATGCATGTTTTCTAACAGCACTCACAGTGACTGGTCAGGGTCATTGTCATTTTAAATTCCCACTTATGCCAGTTGTTCTTAGCCCTAAGTAGTGGTCAGCAAACTGCTCTCGAGCCACATGCGGCTCAAGAGCTGCCGTTTGCCACTCTGTTGACTAATGAGTTTGCTGACCACTGGTATAGGGGCTTAATCACAAGGAACAACAACAGCCTGTAATTATTGGAATTGAGACTCTAGGTCAGTGGTTGGCAAACTCATTAGTCAACAGAGAGGCAAACTGTGGCTCGTGAGCCACAGTTTGCCAACCCCTGTCCTAAGGCATATGGAGAGAATTCAGGGATCTATAAATTTGGATGAAAAAAATTTTTCACTAACATCTAACTGAAGCTAGCACTTCCTTCAGTGATATATGTAGGTCAAAAAAACCACAGTAGGATTAATAGCTCCACTAGATATTACAAATATTTTCACATCATGTTGCTTTTGTGATAAATATCTTACAAAATTAATTACTTCCATAACTTTAAGTTATTACACTCACCCCTAGATCTGATTATTTAATGTTTAATAACGATGCACAGCTATTGACTACATCACCAGTTTGTTTTTTAAAGAAAATATTTTAGTAACTGTATTTCAATATAATTGGCTTCTTTTGAAGTTCTGTGCATTTATTTTATGCCATTAAAAACATTATTTGGAGAGGGTGTATGGTCTCTACCAGACGGCCAATGCCAAAAGCAGAACCATTCCCACTGTAGTCATCCCTTCTGCTCACAAGCAGTGCTCAGTAGGTGGTGCTGGTCCTGGTCCCGGGACAGTATACAGCAGAGTTCCTGAAGGTCCCTCTCCTTGAGCACCTTGTGTGTCCACAGCCGTATGAAGCACAGAGCACTTAGCTGGTTATGCTGAATTTGGGCCAGAACTTAAGGAGAGAGATGCAGCCTGTCTGGACCTCTTTGGCAACCCGGTTATTCCCAAGAGAAGAACGATTTATGGGTCCTGCACATCATGGTCCAGCTAATAATACTGCAGATGTTGCTTTAATTCCAAAACATATACCCCCCGCCCCCCCACACACACACCAGCCTTTCTTTTCAACCTATTGGCTTCAAATGGCACAGGAAGTGGCTCCCAGAAATGAAGCGAATGTGCCATATGGAAACTTCTTAACAACTCTGTGTCTTGCTCTTGGCCATTTCCAGAGCTGAGCTACTTTCCGGTCACTGACTTGGATTTCTTCCCATGATCTGGTTACATTTCTCAGATTTTCTTGCAGGTCACACCATCTCTTTCCCTGAGGTTACCCTTTCGCTTACCAAAAGCCCCTCCACCTTTCTTGTCCTTCTTAGGACCTCTTCCATCCCCGATGGGACTTGAGAAATGGATTGGGATTGGTGATGGATTGGGAGGAGGGAAGAAGGAGTTGGTTATTGTTTTCCCATGCTCAGAGGTGCTCAGAGACCCTTGCAACTCCTCCAGGCCCCTGAGAAGACCTTTTCTTAATTTTTTTTAAATTAAGCTTCTCCATGACATTGCCAAGAACTCATCTCTGAGAACAACCAATCTTAAGCTCAGCCTGAGAGCTTAGAAGTTTAAGTAGCAGTTTCTTATGGGTTCCTCTGTGATTGATAGTGCTAATATTTCTTGGCCACTGTTGTTGGAAAGAGCTTAGCTGCCTCCCTCTTACTCATTGCTAAGTTACCTTTTGCTTCTGCCCCTAGGACTGCCATGGGGCTACCGTCCCAGGATGGGCCAAAGAGGGCATTCACTGCCAGCTCACAACCCTGATAGGAGCTGCTCTTCAAGGTCTTGCAGAAGGTTGGGGACACTGGAATACCGATGTAGCAGGATAGATGTATTGCCTTTCCTCCCTTTATTTCCAGCATAGGAAACCCTAAAACAGGCGGTATTATATTTGGCCCTTTCTGGATCTGGGGTTACTAGTACATATTTGAAACATTTCCATTTGTTGCACTTTTGCTAGAAATAGGCTAATGCACATACTTGGGAGCTTTAGAAGCTCATGGCAGGCTTGGGTAGCTTACCATCTTCTTCATTTATTTCTTTCCTTTTTGTTTCCTAACCCAACTCCACAAAACAGAAGCCAAATGTACCATCAGAGTCCCAGAAGGAAGCTGAATTCTACTATATTGAGTGTTTCTCAGCTGTGTCTATCCAAATGAATGGCCTGCGGAGTTTTAAAAATACTGATGCCTACCTCTACTCCAGAGTTTCTGCATTAATTGAGAATAATTAATTCTGAATAAATAGAGACCTATTGCGATTTTAAAATGCCTCCAGGGGACACGAATGATCAAACCGCTGGTTTGTCTGGTGTAAAGATGTAAAGTGCCTGGCTTAGTTTGGATTTGCTGTGTTGCTGAGGCTTACTTTCTTATTTTGAAAGTGAATCTCCTATTTCTCATATTTGGAAGTAGTTTTTTCCCCAATGAGGTCAAGCCATTCATAGATAAATCTGTCATTTGTGGCCAAAAGTCTCCAGGTCATGGTGGGGTTGGGGAGTTGAAAAATATTTGATTGTATGTTTATTTCCTAGCTGTCCCAGTAAAGGGACAAGATCCAAATGCTTCCTTCTGCGGCAGTCAGAGGTCCTAACACAACTACTTGCAGTTACCCTGGACCCTGGAAAATAGCTCTGTGTTCATGACAGGGATTCTTCTTGAAGATCACTAAACAATTGTTTTTAACCCATTTCTACACCACCCTGTGTGATGGGGATGTGTGGGTTTGCGGGCCTAGAAACCAATATAGTGTAAGAAAAGCTAACTGGAGAATCTATATTAGCTTCCATTTATCCTTCAAACCAAAAAGCTAATTAATTATTAACAGAAAGAGTCTAA
Organism: Antrozous pallidus; assembly: GCA_027563665.1. Taxonomy (NCBI): domain Eukaryota; kingdom Metazoa; phylum Chordata; class Mammalia; order Chiroptera; family Vespertilionidae; genus Antrozous; species Antrozous pallidus. Next base: position 49,020,614 of record CM050524.1, on the reverse strand, counting down.
TCAGAAACAAGAATATGAGATTAAGATTCCAGATCCTTCTGCCTGTTGTTCATGGGCCTCTTGGGCAGGACATGTATCCTGTCCAGGTTTCAGTTTGCTTACCTGAAATGGATTTAATAACATCCACCCAGGCTGCAGGAGGATCAAGTGAGGTAAGACGTAAGAGTTATATGTTGACATTGGCGTGCAAATTAATGTTAGGCCCCATAAGAAGTGGTAGTTATTCTTCTTGCTATTGTTGTTAGGAGCTGGCATTGTTTTCACAAACCTGTCATCTGCATCAGAGAGGTAAGCTCTTTGCCTTTGCAGTGCCTGCCAAAGCCCAGAAGAGCACTCAGCCATGAGGATGTGAAATATTTTTATGCAAACTTTCTATCAGTATGTGTTTGCTAAATTATTTTAAAATACCACCAGCCTCCCACTGCGTGAACACAACTGGAAGGCACAGCATGGTCGTTTTCCCTGCGCTCTCTCAGGTGACTAATACATTCCAGTTTCTCACCAGCTATATCTAAATCAAATGGAAAGAGAAATTGCTGTCATCATTTGCCCATAACTAGAACTCATTCATGCTAACATGTTGGCACTTCTAGGTAAAATTTAAATCTGTTTTTTTTTGTACTTGTGAACTCACAGCCATTTGTCCTGATTATGTCAACAATTTTCCATCAGATGGTAGGAAGCATTTTTTAAAAAGTACAAATAAGTTTGGGATTTTAGCGTGGGATGGTATGACTTGGAGGATGAAGGTGGGTGCTCTTGAGAGTGGGATTCTGGGCGGGAAATGGTAACGTGTGGGGAGATAATGAAGAACCTCTGACATTAGTGTATGTCAAGTGGTGTTGATGTCAGAGGCAGGAAGGAGACCTTGAATGAGCACTTACAGCATACTAACACTGTGCTAGTTATTGCATTTCAGTTTCTCACTTCATTCTCATAGTGATACTGCTGGAGGGGCCTCATTTCCATCTCAGACAAGTGGCCCAGAGATGTAATGACTTGATCAAGATCACACAGCTTGAGTGATTTGTTTAGTTCCAGAGCTTCTGTACGGTCATTGTTTTCTACTTCTCTGACTCAGGGCAAACCAACCACAGTGACACAGGGTAGAGATGGAGACTGAAAAATTATCAAAGGGAGAAGAAACACAAACTTTGTTGTTTGATATATACAATAGTGCTATCAAGAGTCATTTATGTCCCAGTGATACCCAGTTATCACATACCATAATAATGACAATGATGAGATGTCTGACAGTTGAAGTTGACTGTTTGTTTTATTGGTCGGAGCAGAAAGCATAGCATCTCTAGGCTTCATCTCCATCATTTTGTGCCCGGGCAGTATGGTCATTTGTTCAGAACTTCAGTAAATTATGAGTTACATCGGTTTACAATTTCAGGCCAGCACCGGACATCCAGCCTCTGCATTAACATCAACAGGAGAATAATCCAGTAATTTGTTAATTGTCCCTCTCTTCTGTATACAGATATCATCAGAAAAAAACAAATACCCTGAAACTGGAGGGACTCAAAGTTCATACTTTTGTTACTGAGTTGGCTTGGTTTTAAAATTTGGTAATTAGGATGGATGTCTAGGTCCAGAATGATTGAGCAAATTGACTCAGTGTTCTTGGGGAGAGAAGAGAGATTGCTTAAAATCATAAAGGGTTAGGGTAGGAGGGATGAAGCAGGAAGTAGTGGATTAGGGTTCAGAAAACCTTGTTCTGACACTATTTGTTGGATAACTCTTATCTCCAAAATAAGGATGATAACACTAATATTGACCTTATATTGGATATCTTAGACTCCAAAGGCAGACCAGACCCTGAGACAAGAATTTGGAGTGCAGATAGTTTGCCTTGGAGGGGATGTAACCTATTGATGAGCAGGTTACCACTATGGGCAACTGGGATCAATACTATCAGGACTCTACTTAGTTATTTACTACATGGTAACAGATTACTCCCCAAAATTAATGGCCTAATGCAACAATGGTGTTTATTATACTTCATTTTCTGTAGAGTAGGAATTCTAGAATGGCTTATCTGGGTGGTCAGGATCTGTCATAAGGTTTTAGTCAAGATGTCGGTTGGATCTCTGAAGGCTTGAGTGGGGCTGGAGATCCACGTTCAAGGTGCCTTAACCACATCCTGGTAAGTTGGTGCTGGTTGTGGGCAGGACACCTTAGTTCCTTATTGTGTGACCCCTTAAGAAGTTGCTTGAGTGCTCTGAGGACAGGGTGCTGGTTTTCCCCAGAAGCAGGAATCCAAAGGAGAATCAGTATTTCTATGACCTAGGCTTAGAAATCACCTAGTATCACTCTCATCACCAGGTGGTCATTATGTGGATCACTTAGTAGAGCCCACATTCAAGGGGAGGGTGAATTAGGCTCCATCTCTTAAAGGGATGACTTTAAAATCATTTGTTAACATATTTTTACTAGTAGAAATACCCCGTGCTCTGCATCACTTGTGGAGCACACGCCAGAATTTTTCTTTTTCCTGAGAGTGGGAGAAGCTGGTTTATCTTTCAACTCCCATTGCTATTGACTGGAGATTCTAGGTGGTGTCCTGAAGGCAGAAATGAGTGAGAGAAGGGAAGGGACGTAGTCTCCTGACCTGAATGGGGCTTAAGAGACATAACTTGAGGTTGCAGGGGTGCTGAAGGTCACTGTTGACAAGCTGCATTACCCCAGACTTATACTAGCCCACAAGCAGAAGTCTTTCATGCCTACTCAACTGCAGGCCAGGTCAGGGATCTAAGCCCAGTTTAAGCCTAGTTCTTACTTCCATTTCCATTTATCATGACTAGAAGACCTGCTTTTTCTTGCATTGATCTCCTTCAACTGAAAATGAGATTGAGGTTCTTGTTCTATTTCCTAAACCCTCCCCCCACCTTGCTTAGACTTGCAAATGATTTCCAAATACCATGAAAATGGGAGGTATTTATAAACATATACACACATACTTATATCCACAAAGACAAATTGCACCCCTCTCTGCTCTGCTATTTCTGGCACTAACCTTCGCTTATAATGCCATATTTATGTAATTACAGTGCTGCAGCGGTGGATCATGATTTCAAAATACAATCATAATCACCATCAGAAGAAATGGGAGAGAAGATGAAAAACAAATGCAAAGCAATTAAAGTCCTTGTGAATGTGTTTTCCCATGCCTCAGTCCTTGGAATGCTCTACCTCCATATGTGTGAGTGTGTGTGTGTGTGTGTGAGTGTGTGTGTGTGTACACATGTACATGTGTATGAGCACTTACATTTTTGCTTTTAGTATTAACTAGAGGCCTGATGCATGAAATCTGTGAACCGGGCGTGGTGCTCACAGCCCCAGCAGCCCCACTCCCCCATTGGTATAGTTCAGGAAGGTCATTCCTGAAGGTCGTTCTGCCATCAGGTCTAATTAGCATATTAGCTCTTTATTATGTAGGGCCTGGGCCTGGGACTACAGTGTGAATATCTAGTAGTTTGTTTCTTGGAGATGACTGTCCTTCTGGCTTGATTATATATTTTCCGTTTAATTATCTGTGATCTTCATGGTTGGGGGTCTTGGCCACAGGGTATATTTTCTGACACATGTTCCCCCTTCACTCCTCTACCTGCTAAGGCCACTTTTTATGCATGAATTCCTCAGTAATATTTTAACTTGTTCTTCTATGCTTCAGAAAATAATTTTCCACTTCCATAAGGCACCCTATCTCCGCTTTCCCAATCCCTCTTCCTTCCATTCTCTTTGCAACATTTCTCCATCCCCATTACTGACTAAGATGCCTACAAATTCAATAGCATCCTATTTTTTTGCTGGGTAACTTGCTAGCTAGAAGATCAGGGGTCTGGATCACTTTATGTTGGGGACATTAGCTCTCCTGCTTGCTGCATTCTTGTGGGCCTATACTAAGCAAGTTCATTTGCAGTGCCTGGGAAACCAAATTCATTTTTTCATCTCTGGTATGGGATACAGGGAAGGCACAATATACTTCGCCAAATCTTAAAACCTTAAAGAAGTTTGTGCTTCCAATTTTGGGAATTTCTTTTTCTTTCAGAAAATTGCCCCAGAGCTATTGTACATAAAATTCTACTCTGAATAACATATTTAGACATATTGATGAAAATATGAATTTAGTGCATTACAGTTTGCCGTACTGGGGAAAAGTAAGGGAATATTTTAAATTGTTATGATTAATTTTATTTTTTTGGCTGGGGCTTCAAACAGTAATTGCTCTACTTTGGATCAAAAGCTCTCAACAACTCTTAAGATCAAATGTTTTTATTATCATCTACCTTCTATACTCTCATCCTGTCTGCCCCTGGCTGTTGTACTCCCTTTGTGTAAGTAGGAGAATGAGGAGAAGATCGAAGGAAGGGGTGCTGGTGTTAGAATGTAAGTGGGGAGTCCAGTTCCTTCTTATTTCTTCACTAAAGTGCCAACATGCCGATGTGTCTGCTACCCCCTGATGACTCTTTTGGTTTGACAAGGAGAGATACTTTGAAATACCATCTTTAGTCAGCTTACATTCTGCCAGCTTTAAAATTTCCTTCTTGTCACTTTATAGCTCTCAAACATTTTTTAAAAGGCGTGCCTGCTTTATTATTATTATTATTGTAAATTCTCACCTAAGGATATGTTTTTATTAATGAGGGGGGGAGAGGAAGAGGGAGCGGGAGAGGGAGATGGGGGGGGGAAGGGGGAGAGAGAGAGAGAGAGAGAGAGAGAGAGAGAGAGAGAGAGAGAGAGAATTATCATCGAACGGTTGCCTCCCATACATGTTCCAACTGGAGAATTGAACCCTCAACCTGGGTATATGCCCTGACTGGGAATCAAAGATGCAACCTTTTGGTGTATAGAGCCACTGGGGCTGAGCAGCTCTTAAACTCTTTAAGTGTTGTGGAAGGGAGATCTTTTATTTAAGACATAGGTTGAAGGAGTGTGTGTGTGTGTGTGTGTGTGTGTGTGTGTGTGTGTATCTTTTGGTCTTTGTTATTCATGGCTAATTTCAAAGCTAAAAGGGTTAATTTTATGAATTTATCTAGTGTCATAATTGAGTCTTTACTGACCTAAGGTAAGGAGACCTGCTTTCACTAGGAATTTGTTTCCTCTAACTCAGCTTATTTCCTAGGGTTCCTTCTTTGGCTTCTAGAAATTTACCCTTGTTTAATTGCTGGCTTAGACTCTCCTGTGTAGTGTTTCTTCCATCACTGGTAGCATTTTCCTCATGTGCGGTAACCACACATACTCAAATGCCCAGCATTGCTGTGTTAGAGGCATGGGATAGATTCCAGCGAAATGTAGCAAATTACTTTTTATCTCTTTCTCCCCGTTAAGCAGCAGTTGTTACTCTATTATCTATGTTTTGAATCTAGCTATTTGAGCCTCAAAGCCTAAAAGTAGCTTCCGTGCATAGTTTTATGGTATTAGGGATGCCAGTTACAGCTATAAATTCCTCTGATTGAGCCACATCCTGAAAATACATTTAACTATACTTCCCCCCCTGCAAAGCTAATATTGTGGCCTGCAGTGATTTGCTTTCATATGCATTATACATTTCTCTTTCCCTCCCTCACAAACCCACCAATCGAAGCGACAATCTGAGTGGACCACAGAGATAACACTGCCACTTCTCCCTCACCGTGCTGCCCTTGTTTCCGATTTAGCTCGAGATGTGTTAGTCAGCATGCTGGGAGGTTTGCAAGAGCCAGCCTCTCTTTTTCTAGAGCTACAGTTAGAGAAGAGCACTGTGGTAGGAAACCTTAAGTTTGTAGATATTATTTCTATCCGGGCATTTTGAACTGACAAAGGAAGGCCTTAGTGTCATTGTGCCTACATGTGACAAGATGGTCAACATGTCTTTTATAAATCTTGCTCTGAATTGGGAAAAACAAAGGAATTGAAATGGTGCATTTCCATCAACTCTGATGGGTCAATTTACTCTTCTGCCGTGAGGTTTTAGGCAGAGAAGGGGGATATAGGAAATGGAAGAAGGGAGAAGAAAGAGTGTGAGAAGGTAAGCAGAGAGAATGGTTTGTATTTGCTCATACCTGGCACAGCAATGGATGGGGTTAATATGTTGCAATCAGTTTTCTCATATCTGCTTCATTTTCCTTTTGTTATTGACTGGCTTGCTTATGACTCCTCATGGCCTCTGACACTATCTCACACCTTCTTGAGACACACTTCTGTTATTCTCTTACCCATGTCCTGCTTCAGATACTCAAGAAAGAGAATTCTACTGGGTTAGCTTGCCTTTTCCCCTGTGATCACTCCAGAGGACACAGCCAGGTTAGCCTTTGGCTGCTCTTGCAGCCTGCCTGTGGCTGGAATGGCAGGGTCCTGGGGTATAGAATAATGGTCCTGGAGCTCCGAGTTCTGCAGAGGCTGTGATTAGACACATTCTGGAGAATGGTGGGTGGCAGCCAGTCTCAACTCAGGCTTTTCTGCACAGCAGAAACACGCTACTCCCACTTGTAATTAATTGTGTGCCCTAGAAAACATACAGCAAAAGGGCTCACAAAGGAATCTGAGCTCTAGCACATGTGGCAGTTGTAGGGTCCTGGTTGTTGATACTTTCGGTTCAAAAGGAGAAGCTTTTAAAAATCCACAGCAGGAAACAATAGTAACTGAAAACAAGACATCCTCAAGAGCGATTTAACTCATGAAAACATATAAGCAGTCATTTCTACCCTTAGAGAATGAATAGAAGATCAAAATTGGAATAACAGAACAAAGAGCCTCTTTTTCCTTTTCTGCTTGAAAAAAGTCACTAGAGCTTACAGTATTCTATTTTTTTCAGATATGAATGCAAATATGTGTAATCCCAAAGTCAGCTGGAGGCTTTCCTACCCCTGGAGACCTATATACATTTGCCTTTAGCCCCCAAGTTCCATGGTCCAAGGGGCTTTAAGTTCTAGATTTCTGCTGCTTCCTAGGGTCAGGATAAAAGTGGAACGGGCATTAAGTCCTTATGGCTTTCTCTGCCGCTTGTGCTCAAACTCCTTGAACCTGCCCTGGCCCTGTAACACCTCCACTCTAATATGAAATTCCCCTTTTGGGGAGGATTTTCCAAGGGGGCATCGTGAGGGTTCTCATTGTTCACAATGTCCTTTCCATCTTCTGGTCCCTTCTGCTTCTTTCCCAGCCCTGCTCCCCACCTCTCCCTCGCAGATTTCTCCAGATGGCAGGAGGCTTCTATGTCTCTTCTCTTTTGCAGAGTAGCTCCACTCTCCTTCCACATTTCTTCTCCCTAGTTTGCATTCCCAATCCTCATTTTTTTTAAAGCTACAGAATTGAAGAACTTCCACTTAATGGTCTCTATGCTTGTAAGGAGGCAGTTGAGATTATAATTAGCACAGAAATTACAAATAAAGTGCATAGTGCATTAAAATTGAAAAAAAATCCACCAAAGTGTGAGACTAGAACCATTATCTCCCTTTTGTCAATGAGAAGACTTGAGTACTGAGGTTAAGTAAGGGACCTGAGATCACTCCACAACCGGTGTGACAGCTGAAATGCCAGTGTGAAAGTTGTGATTCTGTAAATCTCAGTAGAATCACAGAATGCCTTAGGTGTCATATCCCTGCATTTCAGCAAGACTGTGTATAAGTCTGTTAACACATCCTTGGTGGAGCAGGTAGATCCTGGACAGTTGGGTGGATCTCTTTCTGGCTGACAATTGCCCGAGAGTGCTAATTAGAGAATCACTATTACATGGGAAAGGTAGAGTAGACTTTTGGCACTTGGCAGTATCCAAGTACTCAGGTTTCCTCATTGGCATTGTGATTCCACTCGGGGGCATTGACCCTCCTCTGCTGTGGGCAGTATGGGTGGATGGGAAATGCAGTTGGCATACTCCTATAACATATGCTGAAGGTCTTGTCAGCTAGATCCTTTCTCTTACTGCCAAGTACAGCTGGGCGTCAACCACGAGACCTGAGCTCAGCCAAGAGGACCTGTCTCCTAGCTTCTCAGCTCTTGAAAAGAAAGACACAGACAAACAGAGGGTAACAGCTCAAATGAACTGTCCTGCTTCTGATTTTAACACTGCCTGGTTCTTGTACTCTCAAGCATGGGTTTTTTAATCCCATTCTTTTGTCTAATTTCTCAGAATGTGTTTCTGTTAACTGCAACCCAAGGATCTAAATGATCTAAATGAGTATGGATTTCTTTAGTAGCATGTCAAACTCTGTCCATGTCTCTTAGCCTTGTTTGCAGTTATTTTTCAGTGACTGGGAAGAAAATGTGGATGACACCAAGGCCAGAATGCTTACAACCAATGGGAATGATGGATTAAAATTAGCAATTCTGCTGAAACTGGTTTGGTTCAATGGATAGAGCATCAGCCTGCGGACTGAAAGGTCCCAGGTTCGATTCCGGTCAAGGGCATGTACCTTGGTTGCGGGCACATCCCCAGTAGGGGGTGTGCAGGAGGTGAATGGTCGATGTTTCTCTCTCATCAGTGTTTCTCACTTTCTATCCCTCTCCCTTCCTCTTTGTAAAAAATCAATAAAATCTATATAAAAATTAGTGATTCATTACTAATAAGGATGATTGTAACTTGGCATTTTAAATACTAAAACCTCTTTGTATACCAAGTTAGGTAAGTGCAGGGGCATATGTTAAAGCAATAAAAATAGCCTTTATTCAAGGCTTAGCTGTAGGGATGCTCCAGGGAAGGCATTGCTGTCCCACAGATGAGAACATTAAGGCTTTAGATGACTCAGCCAACACCTGGTAGTGGTTGGATTCAAACACAAGTTCTGGCTTTTTTCCATAAAGCTACAGGTGATAGTTGAAACCATAATTACAGGGTATTGCACTAGAGACCTGTGCCTGTGAGGGCCGCTCTGGGTCTATAGGCCGTGATAAACTCAGCAGATGTTTAAGCAGATGTGGGCCTTGGGGAGAGTTTGATCTAGGAGCTGAGGTAAAGCAAACTGGGGGGGGGGGGGATAATTAAAATCAAGGCGATGTTCATGCATAGCAAGACTCAGCATAGCAGAGATCTCAGCTCTCCCTTGATCTCTAGGCTTAATACAAATCTCATCAATGTCCAAGCATGGTTTTTAATGGTCATAGATAAGCTCATTCAGAAACTTACATGGGAACTCATAGGACTTAGAATAGCTAAGAGGGAGGGAGGGAGAGAGGGAGGGAGAGAGAGAGAGAGAAAGAGAGAAAGAGAGAAGGAGAGAGAACTCACAGACATAGACAGCAGTGTGGTGATTTCAGGGGGTAAGGGGTTGACAGATGTGGAAGAGGTATAGGGGGCATAAATGGTGATGCAAAAAATAAAATAAAGAGAAAAATAACAGATAAAATATGTTGAAATAGAATAAAGTGAGAGTAATCACCTGATGGTAATGGTTACTATATAGCTCTGGTAATCAAGACAGTGTGATGTTGATGAAGAGACTGACACATAGGTCAATGGAAAATTATTGATCCATACAAATACACATTACTGATTTTTGACAAAGTTGCACAAGCAGTGTAATGGGGGAAAAGATAACCTTTTTCAACAAAAGCTACTGGAGCAATTGGAAATCCCTAGAGGGGAAAAACCCTGAACCTCAAAACAATCTAACCCCTATCTCTTATACAAAATCTAGAAACCCCTGTGCATGAAAATTCATACACTCTGAGGAGGGGTTGGGGGGCCTCTCAGTCCAGCCTGCACCCTCTCATAGTCCGGAAGCCCTCAGGGGATGTCCTACTGATGGCGTAGGCCCACTCAGCCATCCCCACCCCCTCCCATCATCGCTATCCCCTTCCTCTGCCTTGGCTGTCCTGGCCTTGCCTACTCACTAGCCCTGTGCTGCCCCTCCCCCCCCCGCCCCGCTGGTCGATTTGCATATTACGCTTTTATTATATAGGATTAACTGAAAGTAGATCATACAGTTAAATGTAAAAATATAAAGCTTCTAGGAAAACATAGGGGAAATTTTCAAGGCATAGAGCTAGTGATGAGTTCTTAGATTTGATACCAAAAGCATGATTCATAAAGGGAAAAATTGATAAATCATTAAAATGAAAAACTTTTTCTCTGTGAAACTTAAGAAGATAAAAAGACAAGCTACAGACTGGAAGAAAATATTTGCAAGCCACAGATCTGTCAAAGGATTTGTATCTAGAATATGCAAAAAACTCTTAAAACCCAACAGTAAAAATGAAACAGATAATCCATTTAGAAAATGGGCAACAAATATGAACAGACATTTCATTAAGAATATACAGAGGCAAATGAGCACATGAAAATATACTAAACAGCATTAGTTATTAGCAGTCTGCGAATGAACTCTATTATGAAATACAACTACACATCTATCTGAATGAGTAAAATAATAGTGATAACACCAAATGGCTGGCAAGGGTGTGGAGAAATTGGATCACTTTTGTATTGTGTGGGAATATAAAATGGTATGGCTACTCTAGACAGTGGTTTGGCAGTTTCTCATAAAACTGTACATATACTTACCATACAAACTGTACATATACTTACCATAACTGCACTCTTGGGCAATTATCCCAGAAAAGTGAAAACTTCCCATTCACGTAAAAAGGTATATATGTGAATGTTCATTGCAACTTTGCTATAGCCCCAAACTGCATAACCCAATTGTGCTTTAATGGATGAATGGTTCAAGAAATTGTGATGCATTCATACAATGAAATACCTCTCAACAATAAAAAGGAACAAACTAATGAATCACACAAGTTAAATGGCTGGCAAGTGAGTTATGCTGACTAAAAAAGCCAGTCTCAAAGGTGATCCATTTATATGACATTCTTGAAATGAAAAAAAAAATCATAGAAATGCACATCAGATTAGCATAGCAAAAGGGATACTGTCATGGAACTTTTGTATCTTGACTGTACTTTTGGCCTCAGCTATCTACAAATATGATAAAACCCCATGGAAGTAAATACATGCACATATGCACACATGCTGAGTACATGTAAAACTGGTGAGAGTTGTATAAGGTTGGTAGATTGTATCAATGTCAATTTCCTGGCTGTCATATACTATAGTATTCAAGATGTTTCCATTGGGGAAATTGGGTTAAGGGTATGCAGAGTATCTCTTTATTATTTCTTGCAAGTGAAAGCTAAAAAAAACCCCCCCAAAAAACAAACACCCCACAATCAAGGGAGTAATCTCTGCATACTGGCTTTATCCTTAAAGCTACAGGTGATAGTTGAAGCCATAATTATATGGGATTGCACCAGAGATCTGTTCCTGTGAGGGCCGCTCTGGGTCTATAGGCTGTATAGTTTCAGCAGGTCTCTTTGGCCTACTGACTAGAGAGGACCCCAGTCAGTATCTGGTGAAAGCCAGCTGTCACCTATTTCCCAGGGCAGGCCAAAGCAACTCCACCTGCCTCCAAGGCCCATTTTCTCTCCAGGTGACACTGTCCTCAGCTGACCTCTTCCTTTATCCTAAGGACTGGGCATCACAGGATCTGGCACATTGGGTTCATTAAAATTTCCTGAATGTATGAGATTTTTCTCTCATGTCCATTTTCTGTGAAGTCTCTCCGATTGGCTTTACTCTTTTACACATCTTTTTCACTGCATATTTCATTATCACTATTCTTTTAACACATTGTATGGCTAAACCACAAAGCCCGCTTACAAATTGGGGAAAGAAAGGGAGTGCAACTTGCCAATGAATTAACAGCAGAATTCCTAACTTTGCACTAATTCCAAGACCCCAGACTCAGCATTGGCAGTATACATGGACAAGAAGATGATGGAAAAAAAGTATTTGCCTTATGGGTTGCTCATGTCTTAGAACAGAATACTGAACATTTTTTCAGAGAAGAAGAAAAAAGTTTTGTTTTAGTTTATTTACTTTCCAAAACAGAGTGATGACTTCTGAGGTCAGGGCAACATAACTGTAGTTTTCCAAGTCACTATACAAAAACAAAACTTGGCAATTGTTTGGAATAAAAGTTCAAGGATTTCTTTTTCCCATTTGTCACTCAGAATGGAAGTTAATCATAAAAATAGCTATCTGATAATAGCTCAACCACACAAACAAGTTTTCTTCAGTGTCTTTCCAATATCTTAGCGTGGTTCCAAGGTAGTGAGCTAGATTTTCTTTCTAGGTACTTAAAGGAACTTAAATTGTCCAAGAGTGCTGAGTTTGGAAATGTTCAACACTTAATAGAGCTCACTCACAGGGTTAACCCACTCTTATGCGGCTACACAGATATACTTAACCAAGACTAGAAAAGAAGAAATAATGAAGAAATGAAACCAAAGATTGGACTTACATTCTATATTGCATCTGAGGCAAGAGTTGGATGCCACTTCTGTAAAATAGCAAGATCCTGCCCCTATCTGCATTCTGAGGAAGTCTTGGAGATAAGAAAGATCTCTAGGAAGGTCATATCCAGGCATGAGTGAATTACTAACTGGTCCGCCCTACCTTATGGCGTTAAGCGTTAAAGGACAGTTCCTGGCCAAGGGAAGGCAGCTGCTCATTGTTAACTCTGTTGTTGTCATGATAACCATTATTTTTTTGACTGTCAGTGTTTGGGAGTGAGGAAAGCATCACTCATTGCCTCCCCGCTTATTCTGGTTCCAGCATGGCAGAGCTGGAATGAGGTCTCACTGCAGTGGAGTTTTAGTATCATCCTATGATCTGCTCTTTTGATATGTAGAGGGACAGACATAGCTTTCATGACTCCCACACCAGAGACAGATAGAACATTGTCACTACCTCTTGCAGATCCATGGGCATTTAGCAAGCCTTGGTTACAGCATTCCCCATGTCTAGCTATGTTAGTTGAGCACACTGGCATGTATACATTCTGCCATAGTAAAGTGGCTAATGGTATATTCTGCCCCTTTGGCAGATAATAAAAATTTATCTCATTGTACAGCTAATATGATGGCTGTTTAACTTACAACAACACGCCTTGTTTTGATTAATGGTGAGCTGTATATCAACATTTCTGACTCTCCAATCTGCAGCGAGTGTAGCTGACTTTGGCCGGTAGCTGAGAAATTGCTCTAGACGATTTATTCCCAGACAGAGCAGATGCTATGATTTCATTATTTTGGACCACTATCAGCTCTATCCAGAACCCAATGTAGTCACTATCCCTTGGCAGATATGTCTCTATTTCACAGTGTCAGATTGGAGTGGCAGACACAGCTTTATTATTATTGCCTCCTGGAAATTTCCCACTTACCATTATGTTTGATTCTTGGAAACATGATTTAGTTTATCCCAGAAAAATCCTATAACATCAAATGTGAGCAGAGGGCTTAAGATTAGGTTTAAATGGCTCATTTCTGGTTACTTGGCCATTGCTAAATAGGCAATTCTGAAAAATTTACTATAGAAATACATTTTTTGATAAGCCCAGTTGGGTTATCATACTTTCCCTACTCCCTGTTCTTTCTTATCCAAAACCATTACTTCAGTGATCACTCCTAGGCTATTCATTCCCCAAACTGTATCTCAAACATAGATTTCAAACTAAACTCAAATGAGAATATATAGCTAAATGAATTGGGTATGAACTGGTCAGTGAAAGAAGAAATATGTGTCTGATAAACATTAAGATGCATGTGTCTAGTGGTCAGAGAAATACACATCAAAATGAGATGTAATAAAAAAGATATTTGAAAAATGAAAATCTGTGGAAGAGCCAAGATTGAAGCCCCATGTTTCTTAGTTTTTCTTGAAAGTTTATAAGCCATGAATTATACTCTAGTGATTTGATAGAAAGTCCTAGAAAAGGTGGATGGATGGAAATAACACCCATGCCTTTTTGTAGGCTACGTCCACTGGGCAAGCATTGTGCTGGAGGAAGGTAAGGCAAGAGACAATTTTAAAAATGTATATTTTTATTGATTTCAGAGAGCAAGGAAGAAGGAGAGAGAGATAGAAACATCGATGATGAGAATCATTGATTGGCTGCCTCCTGTAGGCCCCCTACTGGGGATCCAGTCCGCAACTCGGGCATGTATCCTGATCAGGATTCAAACTGTGACCTCCTGGATTATAGGTTGACACTCAACCACTGAGCACACCAGCCAGGCAGCATGAAACATTTAGGACACAGTTCTTGAGTTTAAGGACCTCAGAACTAGGGAGATTGAACTCCCAGACCAAACAGCAAACACTAAAGGTTAAACTTGGTGTTATGCTTTTCTACAAGGAGCAGCAATGGCATTGGATGAAACAATCAAAGACGCTGGGGGAATGGGGTACCTGCATTGGCCCTTAAGTGAAGTCTGAGTAAAATTTCAGGGAGCAGAGGTAAGGCATTGCAGGATTGGCTCCCACATCAGCATGAGTAGAGGGAGGCAGGGTGAGTAGAGCACTTTAGGAAACAGCAAGAATAAGAACTTAATAAGCATGGAGGCTCTTGAGAGGAAATGAAGAATAAGAATAAATTGAGGCTGATGATGAAAGCTCTAGGAAGCCAGAAATAGGGGTCTGGAATTGATGAAGGCCATGGGCAATCTTTTTATCCCAGTGAACATGTACTGAACATCTTCTATGCGTGCTCAGGGTTCCAAGGAAATAGATGAATAGAACCTGCCCAACCTGAAGGAGTTTGCAGATTATAGGTGAGGATAGATGCGCAAGTGGAGTCTTCGATGAGAGGAGCAGGAGTATACAGAATAGATGGAGAGTTAAGGAACCTCAAGCACAAAGACTGAGACAGAATTAAACCAAAGGCAAGAGTACACATCGAAGCTCTTTGTAGGAGTGTTGGGGTGTTTGTAACCCAGTGGTTTCAGTTTTAGAACTTCAATCGAGTCTTTTAAGACAAAAGGAGAAGATAAGGTTGCCAAATTTAGAAAATGATTTTTTTCAGTATAATTATGTTTATCTGAAATTCAGTTTAATTGGGCAGCCCGTATTTTATCTGGCATCCCCAAAAAAGGACTGTTTAACATCCTGTCATAGTTTTAGGAGCTCATTTTCTGTGGCCGAGGAAGTACAGGTTGGGTGCACCGGCAGGGACGTGGCCAGCTTTGGTTTGAGTATGTGATAAGTACTTCAAAAAGACCCTCTGTATCATGATGTTACATACTATACAAGAAAATATCTCATTTTAGCAAATATCCTTATAGAGGTTAACCCCATGTAATAACACTCTTTTTAAGTTTTAACAAGGGTTCTTAGCAATAGAATTGGTTTTTGACCCAAGCATAAAGAACTAGGCACAATGAAGAGTAATCTCGGCCACATTTGCTTATTCTGGTAATTGTTCTTAAATGTCATTTATCCTCAACAATGATGTACTTGATTGTGTCCTGTTTTCATTTCCAGAGGCAAGAGGATACGGGAAGTGGGTTCTTCACAATTTTATTGTTTTGACATCAAGCTGATTGCCATTTCCTATCTCCAACATCCAGTAAAATCTACTTAGCTTCCCAACTGCTTGCAAAAGCAAAACAAAATAAAAAATTCTAGAAGATCGAGAAAGGTGTGGGGGTAAGGATGAAAGAGTAGTTGTGTGGGGGTTTTGACATCAATTTCATTCTCCCAGTGGGTTCATGAAATTCTTTTTTTTTTTTTTTTTTTTTCTGCTTTTACCACAGAGATTTGATTTCAATTCTGTTTTGTTACTACCTCTTGAAAATGGGATGCAATTTCTAGCCTTGTAATTTGAATGATAAAATTTCATAGTCACTAGATCATTTGGAGCCTGGGGCATTTGTGAGGATTGGGTTTTTGTTGAAATACATAATAAATGTCCAAAGGTACGGCTTAACCCAGGAAAAGGCAAAACATAATAAAAAGGACACACGAAGGATGCATGGTATGGACAAGGGACAACAGAAATTCTTTAAGAAAGGTCATATGAAAAAGGATTTATTTCAGGGATTCCAAAAGTATTTTGCAGGTATAGTTATTGCAAGAAAGCTTTGGGATGCTCTGCTTTCTCTTTCTCCCTCCATTACTCTTCCTCCCCACCACAAACAATATTGCCACAGCCATTCCAAAATGAAACCAGCACTTTGGTCTGTTTACATGACCTTCTGAGTCCTGCACTTGTGGCTCAACAACTGGAATGTTGCTTGGTGCCTGAGTTCAACCTTCAGTGAAGGAGACTCACCTTTAACCAAGTGTCCGCTGATAGGATGTGGTAAGGGTCTCAGCTCCCTTGTCTCCAAGCAGGGCCCTAGGCCTGGACATGGACAGAGCAGCCAAATCAGTGACATGATGATTTAGGTATCTCATTTTGCATTTTGTCCTCTAGTCGCAATGAACACCCTCTAATCTGAAAGGGTGTTAGTTGTGTCCTGATTTTTACAAACTTTTACATTTTTTAAATCAAATTCTAAAATCACTGAGTAAATCTTTCAGAACATTTGGTTTTACATTATGAGCTTTGTGGCTTTGGTTTCTGCTGAAGCTAATTATACCATGGACAGTATTGGGATAGAAATACTGCCCCTAAGATCATGTAAAAAATGTCTAAGGAGGGGAACATCTCTAATACTTTCAACAGTAAAGATAGATTTTAAAAAATGTCTTAAGTATGTCTTGGATTTTCAAGGTCATTTTTCCCCATCTAAGATGCAGACTCAAATTCTCTGTAGCTGATCACTTTCATAAGGCAGAGAAGGAAGGAAATAATGTATTTTTAAAATACATTTGTATTGATTCCAGAGAGGAAGAGAGAAGGAGAGAGATAGAAACATCATTGATGAGAGAGGATCATTGATAGGCTGCCTCCTACATGCCCCGTGCTGGGGATCAAGCCAGCAACCAGGGCATGTGCCGTGATCAGGAAACGAACCTTGACCTCCAGATTCATAGGTGGATGCTCAACCTCTGAGCCACGCCGGCTGGGCGAGATATATATATATATATATATATATATATATATATATATATTTATTATTACTCTCTGTCCCAGCTAGAAGGGACAATGTCTAGGCAGTGCCTTAGACTAACCATGGGGCAGTCATCTGATTGCCTCCCAATCTCTTTTCTGAAGCAGGTCTGTTTTACCAGTAAAGCCGAAACACATCCACACTCCCTTTGGCCTATAAATGTTCCATGTCACCATGATAAGCAAAGCTAACACTTGATACAGATCAGTGTTAAGTGGAGGGAGGAAGAATCTCTTTAAATTAAACTCGCTAATCAAAGGCTTGAGGCTTAAGAAAGGACATTTCTTTGAATAATTGGTTATGGCAATTGAGTTTCCTAGAGATAACTTTTTTGGCCTTTGCTCAGTTGTATTGTGCATTGTGGGAGAATGGGAGTAGACAAGAGGGAGTAGAGATGGCCTTTTATTGGCCTCCAGTTAAGCTTTTAATTTACACTGGTTATCTATACCTGTGGATGCACCCACACCATTATCTGTGAGGTAGTGGAGAGAAAAAATGACATTCTATTTTCTGCACCCTCTTCTCCTTGAAATCTTGGATTTTCATTTTAAAGCAATCAGGCAAGCAGGTGAAGGGATTGGGAAAAGGATGGCTTTTAATAGCTTTTGAGATCAAGATTCTAACTTCCTTCTTAAAGGCTGACTCATACTTCTGTGATTCGCAGTGTGATATTTTCAGTTCCACCTTGTGTGTTTTAAGAATTTTGCACTTTTCAGATTTAAAAAAATGCTTTAAAGAAAGACAGCAGCTTGTCTGCAGCTGTCATCAATAAAGAGAGAATACTTTTCAAAATCTCCCAATTCATGCTATCAGTTAGTTATAGCTGGCCTTCAACTCTAGTTTAAGGGTTCAGTCTACAAAGTCAAGGATAAAGTAGTCTCTATAGAGAGCATCTACAGGAAGTGTGCTGCCACCAATACTCCTTCACTTCCCCTTCCTAAGGGCCAAAGGTTGAGCAGATGTCACTGGGAAAAGAACCTTGACCTCTTGGTTTATAGGTGGATGGTCACTGCTGAGCCATCCTGGCCAGCCGAGATACGTATTTTTTATTATTATTACTCTCTATCCCAGCTAGAAGGGACAATGTCTAGTGACAGAATCTTCATCTGATTGCTGAGCCAGTCAGAGTCATAGAGGGAAGCCTAGAAATCCACACGTAGACACAAAATGCAGAGGGACAAAGGCAGGTTCAAAGCAAGGATTTCAGTCCCAGGATCAAAGTGGCAGAAATCAAGACCAAAGTAAATATAAAACATATAGGGAAGGGGCAGAAGATGGTGCCTAGAGAGACTGTATGGAAGGAGTCTCAGAGAGCTAGTGTTAGGACTCAGCATTTAAATATGGTTCGAGAACATACTAGACCAGTGGGGCTCAACTGCAGTGTCCTAATAATGTTGGCCTATAACTCCTGACAGCAAAGAGGATGGTGGATGAAGCTGTTGTGCGTGTTTTGTTAAGCAGCAAAGAAGCTGACAGGGGCCCCTGTATAGGGATAGTATGACCCTCATTCACTCTGTACCACAATAATTGGTGTACAAGAAAGAATTCTCCAAGATTTTGATCCCTGGGTGTCCATGAATTACTATAGCTCTGTGATGAGTCAACAGGAAGGTAAAGAATAGCCTGATAATGCCATGGCAGTGGCTGTTGGAGGCATCTGTGTGGAAAGGGTATCTCTGTTTGACCATCATTCCAGAAAAGCACACATGTGCACACCAAGCTGTGAGTATCTTGCCCTAACATCATGGTCATAATCTAAGAAGACAAAAATTGTATAATTCTGCTTGAATAATGAGGACTCACAGAACAATGGGTGTTTGTTAAAGTGTTTGACTCCTCACTTCATGGATCAGTGTGGTGGAAGTAGTAAGTGGCCAGGCACAGGCCAACTGAGGGACTAGGACCAAACTTTAGATTCTGTAAGGCTGGTTGTACCTAAAGATGGATGGGGGAATAAGAGTTCAGGCCAAATCCAAGATGTCATGGGAAAGTCAAGGGTCAGACAGCAGGGACACCACACATACATACCAATCTAGAGGTCTGAGGAGAGACTTATGAGATTAGGAAACATAGATGAATCACATCAGTGCTGAAGTTAGAAAGAGACAAGGAAAGGAGTGGAGCAGAGTGGTGGTGAAGAGGTAAAAGAATGTGCTATCACTTGCTAAAATAATCAAGAGTGTAGTTTATTAATTTAGTACACATTCAGTCATTTAAGAATATTCATTAATTAATTTATTCAACAAGTACTTAAGTGGCTATAAGTTCCAGGTCCTGGCATGCAATACTGATGGGACCTATTTATCAACATGGTGGGACAAGAAGTATGACTTGAAAAAAGGTTATGAGAACATGTAGAGAGGACACCTTCCTGTGTCATTCTACTAAACAAGTCTTGGGAAAAAGGGGAGACTTCCTGTTGGTGGAGTACACTGGTCTGAGGCTCAAGGACAAGACCAGGTGAAGTTGGGTAGAGATTGCTCATTTGAGGCAAATGGAACAGCATATGTGAAGGTGTGTCAAGAGAGAGCACAGTGTCTCAGGGATGTCTCATAAGGTTAGGACTGGTTAGAGCAGAGGTTGTGACGCGGAGCAGGGCAAAATATGAGGCTTCAGATTAAGGTAAGGGCCTCCAATCCCAGGGTATGGACTTTGTTCTAAAGCAATAGAGAGCCACTGAAAGTGTTTGAAGCCAGAGAAATTCCATCTGAACTGTGAAAGACCACTATGGCTGCAGGTTGCATAATCCAGGGCAGCAAGCTGGACCTGGGAGGTGGCAGTGAAGCTAAAGAGAGACAGACAGCCTGGGGAGAGATTCAGACTGTCAACGAGACACGACTTGGTTATTGGCCAGAGAATTAAGGGAGAGGGAGGCAAGAATGACTCTTGGATTTCTGGATTGCACAGTGGAGGTGGATGGTTGTTTATCAGTCACCAGTTTGGGAAACTAACAGGTTTTAGAGGGAGGACAATGACTTCAGTTTTTGATGCATTGGGGGTGGCAGTACCTGTCCAGAGGGCTAAGCCTGCTCATAGGACAAAGCAGAAGGTCATTGTCAGCAGAGTTATTTACTCCCTTTACTGATGAAGATCTACATTGGGAAAATAAGGAATTTTGGAATTAGCCTGAGGGACAAACCTCACATCAAAATCTAGATGTACTGCAACAAGGTTTAGCTTCTGAATCCAAACATTGAACTTCTAAGACAAACAAACAAGGGCTACTTCTTTCAGTGTACTAAAATAAGTCATGGAGCTTCACTTGCACCAGTGATTCTTGTTTTACAAATTTCTTGACATGCCTCTGAACCAAAGCAATAGCTTTGTACGGTATTTTGGGGAAAATTCCATGCCCAGAAAACGGTGTACTTCACAAGAGGTATGTTAGCTCCCTGGGCTGGTGCCTCTGACTTTCTCCTCCTCGGGTCAGTATTTCACTGTTGTCAGGATGCCTGAAGCCTGCCTGTCTTAACCCCCAGAAGAGAGCCATCTGTTGACCTGCGGAATGTTTTCAGCCACAAGTCATGCATTGTTATTCTAGCCAGGGCATGCTATTGCTTGTAGAATTTTTATAGGTGGAAGCCCAGCTTATGTTCTGAATTAGAGACTCTCATTTGCCTATGGCAAATTGCAGCATATGTTACTGAAAATTCCCTCCTGAATGATATTTAAAATACTATTTGTTTAGATATCCCCTACCCCTTTAAACAACTTTTTTCTTTACTAAAGTTCAGTCTTCAATGCAGACGTGTGTGTGTGTGTGTGTGTGTGTGTGTGTGTGTGTGTGTGTGTGTTTGTGGTGTTTTGGGTTGTTTCATCATAAAAGGATTTCCATTTCCTCACTAAGAATTTTCTCTTTTTCCAGTAGGAGAAAAAACTTGTGCAGAACACACTTTACATTTAAGGTGTGTTTTTTTTAATTGACCTGTTAAGAGTGCTGTGAAAGTTGTATTCTGGCATAATATAGTTATAATTTTAAACTTTTAAAGAGGGAATCATTTTTAATTTAACACAGTATTGGTGATACCTGCTAAATAGTAATTTCACTTAATAGTTTCAAGTTATATGAAGGCTCTAACTTCAAAAAAGAATTAGTTAAAGGTAGTAGTTTAGGAGAAGAATGCACTGCAGAGACAGAGTAGTTATGCTACAGGTGCTGAGTAATTATCATCTTCCCTTCTAGTTCTGTATGGCTTAGAAAGACTACTCCTTGAATTGGGAGGCAGGGAATACTGTAGTGATGAACAGGTAGGGAGCTGAGAGTGCTAACTGAATGGGAAAGTGCTAGATATTAGGAGTTACTTTTTCTAGATAATTACAGTCTGCTGCAGAAGAAAATCTTTAGGAATTTTTAACATGTGGTGAGGCTAAAAGTTTTAGATACAAGAGGTTGGAATGGGATTATACTTGATCCTGAAGACAGAAGGGGAGTTAAAATGAGTAGCTACTGATAAAAGTCCTGCTAAGATTCTCCATCACTCTTTGGATAAAGCCTATCTTTCTTAAAGTGGCACACGAAAGTCTTATGATTTGCCCCTGATTGCATTTCCACTCTTATTCTTGCCATCCTTGCCCATCTCCTTCTCTGACATCTTATGTTTTCCTCCTCACCTTCCCCACCTCTATGCTCCCACCAACCACATCATGGTACCTGTTTTAAGAGTAACTTTCATGAATACACCATGTTCAACTCTAAGACCTAATATGATCTTTATCCTACTTCCTTCACGTATGGTTAACTTCAAGTCTCAGCATAGGTGTCATTTTCTTCCCAGACTTTTCCCTTACCTTTGTATATTCGCCCATAATCTCCTCATTGTCACCTTCTATAGCACTTACAGCATTATATTGGAGTTACTTGTTTAATAATCATCGCCCTGACAGTATTGAAAATTCTCTGAGGGCCAGAGGCCATGTCTGCCAGCTTAGTATTGTATTTCCTATGTCTGACATGTAGGTGCTAGAGTAACATTTATTGAATTGAATTGTAAAACTAATGAAAATTGGAGGGAAAGGTGCTGAACTGTCCAGAATCATTTGTATTTCAACACCAGCTCTATCTGTGTATCCTACTCAAATAAACTTTTATAAGATTACTAGAGGCCCAGTGCACAAAATTCATGCACTGGTAGGGTCCCTAGCAGCTAAGGGTGGCCGGCTGGGTACTCCCTCACTTCCCCCTGCCGGCCTTGCCCCATAGTTGAATTCTGGAGAGAATTCCCGGTTGAGGGGACAATTCAAATACTGCACTTTTATTGTATAGAATTAGGAAATATTTACCCTTAGCTCTTAAAGTAAAGTATACAGTTCTGAAAGAATGGAATCTAATTAGATAAAAACATGTTATTCTCCATGGTTCAATTATAAATTCCTTGGAATAAACTATCAGATTTAACATAAAACCAAATTTGATTTCTACTGACATTGGGAAGCTAGCCCTCATGAAATAATTACAACCGGGAAATAAGGCACCTTGATGCTTTTTTCCCAAGGTTATGTGGTAATTTGGTGATAAAGCACACCTCTGTTTTCTTATCTGTAAAATGAGCATATTAAATTTTTCTAAATATCGTTGTTGGAAGAATAATTGAGATCATGATTGTAAAGGACGCCATGGCATGACACAGAGCCCAAATGAAGTAAATAAGTGACTTTTGTATTTATGAGTATTACTATCTCTAAAGCACTGGCTTGATCTCTTCCAATAGGTGATGTTTTTATATACAAACATCAGTTCACAATGATCTAAATTCCTCATTGTGTTTCTGAAATATTCTATGTGCATATGTGTGCACTCAGTGCTCTCACTGCATGGACTGTCTACCATACTGAGGTTGAATTTTCCAAAATCTTCTTTTAAAAAATATATTTTATTAATTTTTTTTATAGAAAGAAAAGAAGAGAGGTAGAGAGCTAGAAACATCAATGAGAGAGAAACATCAATCAACTGCTTCCTGCACATCTCCTACTGGGGATGTGCCTGTAACCAAAGTACATGTCCTTAACCAGGATCAAACCTGGGACCCCTCAGTCCACAGGCCAATGTTCTATCCACTGAGCCAAACCAATTAGGACCCAAAATCTTCTTTCTTATAATCTGCATTTTCCTCAACTTTCTATTGACTTCCCCGTGTAGTTTGAATCATCACTTAGGTGTTACTGACACCTTTGAGCAGATCTTAGAACTGTTCTTGGAGGACTGAAAATTTTGTTTTGTTGGTATTTATTTTGCTGTACAGAAGCTTTTTATTTTGATGTAGTCCCCTTTGTTTATTTTCTCTTTAGTTTCTATTGCCCTAGGAGCTGTATTGGTGAAGATATTACTTCGGCATGTAACTGAGATTTTGCTGCCTGTGAATCCTTCTATTATTTTTATGATTTCCTGTATTATGTTTATCCATTTTGAGTTTATTTTTCTGTATGGTGTAAGTTGGTGGTCTAGTTTCTTTTTTTTTTTTTTTTTTGCATGTATCTGTCCAATATTTCTAGAACCATTTATTGAAGAGACTGTCTTGACTCCATTGTATGTTCTTGCCTCCTTTGTCAAATATTAATTGAGCATAGTGCTTTGGGTCAATTTCTGGGTTCTCTATTCTATTCCACTGGTCTATATGTCTGTTCTTTATTCAGTACCAGGCAGTTTTGAGAACCATGGCTTTGTAATACAGCTTGACATCTGGTATTCAGATCCCCTTTGTTCTTCTTTCTCAGGATTGCTGCAGCTATTCGGGGTCTTTTAAAAATTCCAGATAAATTTTTGGAGTGTTCATTCTAGGTCTGCAAATATGCTGTTGGTATTTTAATGGGGAGTGCATTGAATCTATAGATTGCTTTGGGTGATATGGACATTTTTATGATGTTTATTCTACCAATCCATGAAGACGGTTTATTCTTCCAACTATTTATGTCTTTATCTATTTTTTTCAGTGTCCTGTAGTTTTCTGAGTACAGGTCTTTTACCTGCTTAGTTAAGTTTATTTCTAGGTATCTTAATTTTTTTTGGTGTGATGGTAAATGGGATGGTTTTTTAAATCTCTCTTCCTGTAAGTTCACTATTGGTGTATAAAAATGCCATAGATTTCTTGGCATTGATTTTGTAGCCTGCTACACTGCTAAATTCATTTATTAAGTATAATAATTTTTTGATGGAGTTGTTATTGTTTTCTATGTATAGTATCATGTCATCTGCAAATAACGACAGTTTCATGTCTTATTTTCCAATTTGGATACCTTTTATTTCTTCTTGTTGTTTCATTGCTATGGTTAGTACTGCCAGTGCTGTGTCAAACAGAAGTAGTAAAAGTGGGCATCCCTGCCTTGTTCCTGTGAAGTGGTTTTAGTTTTTGCCCATTGAGTATGATGTTGGCCGTAGGTTTGCCATATAAGGCTTTTATTATGTTGAGGCATGATGCCTCTATTCTCACTTTGCTGAGGGTTTTTATCAAGAAAAGATTTTGGATTTTGTCAAATGCTTTTTCTGCAACAATTGATATGACTGTGATTTTTATCCCTCAGTTTGTTTATGTGATGTATCACGTTAATTGATTTGTGGCTATTGTCCCATCCTTGCATCCCTGAGATAAATTCTACTTGATCATGGTGTATGATCTTTCTGATGTAATTCTGAATCTGATTTGCTAGAATTTTATTGGGGGATTTTGGCATCTATGTTCATGAGGGATATTGGCCTGTAATTTTTTTTTCATTGTGTTGTCTTTATCTTGGTTTGGTATTAGGGTAATCATGGCTGCATAGAATGAGCTTGGAAGTGTTCCTTTTTGAGGGTGTGTGCATAATGTTATAAATTTCTAAATAATAAAAGATATTTTAGAGTCCCTGTTAGAATCATCTATGTTAATCTCCCATTACAAATTATGACATCAATCTTGACACACACTTATTTTTCTAAAATCCTGTTGTAAAAGGCAATATATTTTTTACATGAGCAGAATGTCAGCACTTTAAAATATATCTCACTTGCCTGGCTGGCATGGTTCAGTGGTTGGGCATTGACCATGAACCAGGAGCTCACAGTTCAATTCCTGGTCGGGGCATGTGCCCAGGTTGTGGGCTTGATCCCCAGTGGTGGGCGTGCAGGAGGCAGCCAATCAATGATTCTCTCTCATTATTGATGTTTCTCTCTCCTTCAATAAAATAAATCAATAATATATATATATATTTAAAAATTTCATTCTACAGAAAGTCAGTTCTATTTCAGAATAATTTTCCTCTCAGTGGTCTGTATGTGGTGGTAGGGAGGAAATTCTCATATGTAATGGAGAAAATCAAGCCCCAAACAAAAACCCCAGATAATATACAGAGGTAATTCACAGATTTTCTTCCCTTTTCCTTTTATTATGACTTTAAAAAATTAGCAATGAATTATTTCTGTTTTCTTATATTTTATAAAAATCTTTGTAAAAGCAGAGGTGTGACCAGTTAACAACTATTAAACATTTAAAAATAGCAGTTTTCATCTTAAATCATCCACAGAAATTTCCATCACAACTTTGAGAATTATGCAGCTTATTTGTATAATCCATTTTCTTCTATGCCAGCTACCCATTTCATAAGTAATTATGGTACTGTGGTTTCAGGATATGCTACTTTTCCACTAATTTTTCTACCAAGCCAAATGTCATCAGGCATTTTATAACGTATATATCAGTGATGAAGGACTTCAATACAGACTAAAATTAGAGAATTCTGGTTTACAATGGCCATGCCATTTTCTAGGCATCATTTACTGTAATTGAAACATCAGTGTTTTCTTAAAATAAGACAATTCTCAAGGCATGTCACGAGAAGTGGAAAGATTTCTCTTCCTTCCTGGTTTTCTTTTAACTGTCTCCATAAAACAAAGGAATTGCCAGAAACCCTTGGTTGCTTCCTCCATGAAAAGGACTGCTTAATTTAGTTACTAATCTTCTTTCTTTTTCCATTCAAAAATCACCGCTACCCCCTAGAAGGGATATCAGAGGAAAGATTTCTACCTTTCAGGAGCCTTTGAAAATGATAATAATTTATCTTCTTGGGTTACATACTCTTCTTTGAATACATTAAACATCCATAAGATGCAAAACATATAGTACATATACTTTACTACCCTTCAAATACAGGTTTTTTTGGAAGGCATGATGAGTAAGTTCAGGATTGAGAGGCAGGAGAAGTTGGATTTAAATATATTTTTGAGCAACTTAAGACTCTGTGATGCTATCCCTTGCATGATCTAAGGTATTGCTCTGAGCATCAGTTCTATAGGCTGACTGCCAGCTACCTTCCAGTGTTCATTTCTGCTTCTTTCCCTCACTCAGGCAGTTCCTTATCCCTTAACTGCCTGTCCTCTTCAGAGGTGGAAAGGCTTGCATGGGAGAGAGGGCTTGGTATTTTGGGGGAAATAAAAATAGATTGCTGTGATCTGGACTTCAATTGCTGAGAGGGGAAGCATGGGTGAGAAGAGATTGGAAACTGTAGTCATGTCAGCCTTGCAACTGAATTTGAACTTGATGCCAAGGACAAGTAGGAGCCTTTGGGCAGTTGCACACTAGTTATAATTTTAATTTTAAAATTAAAATTGATTTAATTTGAGGAACATTATGATTTTCTAACTGAGTTTAATTTTAAAAGCATCACTGTTAATTATGGGTGGTGGGACTATGAGTGTTTGTTTTTTCATTCGTTGTACTTTTCTATGTTTTTAAAACCTACCTCAAATAAAATAGATAAACGAAGCTCACTCTGGCTATAGGATAGAGAGAGATTAGGAGATATGCAATGTCTCTGTAGGGGAGGGAGGACCTTTTCTCTACCTTCAAGGTTCTTTTGGTGGATTTAATAATCAAATAGATTAACAAGAGAAAATGATCAGATTTGCATACATACCTATGGAAACTCCGCATACATGAGAGAGTCGGGACCTCACACACAGGAGAAGTTCAGAGATAAAGAGGGAAATTGAGGTATATAAAACATTCTGAGCAAGCAATGAGATAACACACCTTACGGCGTCAGAAGGGAATTGCAAGAAGAGCACATGTTCAGTAATTACTATTTTTCTCTGCCATTACAATTCATTTCTATTGATCACTCTTATCATAGGCCAGGATTCTAATTTAAATCTTTCTATATAGTTAAGAAAGGCCAGATGTTTCTCTTGAGCCTGCAGGGTCCTGGTTGCTTTTAACTCAAGATAACTGGCATACCACGAAGGCACATCTTGGGGTAGCTCATTCTGAACCCCTACACCTGTGTCAGTTGGAAGCTTTTGGTAGTGACACCGACAGGAGACAGTAACATGCTGACTGTGGCAGCGCCCCTGTAGGAATGGAAATAGACAAATGGATTGAGGAATCCTGGAAGTAGAATTGGATGTGGAGGGGACGGAAGGAAACAGGTGTCATTAAGGTTTCTGGAAGTGTCGACCTGGATGAGTGATGGTTCACACAGGAAGACAGGTAGATGATGATTACGTCCACTTGGGAGAATCTGAAATGTCTGTGAACCATTTTAGTAACGATTCCTTACAGGTAGTTGGATTGTGGAGTCTGGAGTTTGGGAAAAAATTCTGGACCACAAATATAGATTTGGACTTTGTCAGTCTGTAGGATAAATAGGAATGTATGAGATCACTAAGGGAGTGAGAAGAGTGTGAAAAACAGGCAGGGTGGAGGGTGAGAGTCTGAGGAATATTTACAAGTATTGCATTGTTAGAGGAGGGAGACTGAGAAGTGGACAGAGAACTTGTTTGATTAAGAAACAAATAATTGTGTCAATGAGATCAAGTGAGATAATTCTGAAATATCATTTTTTTAATTTAGCAATAAAAAGTTTTTCAGGAACAGGAATGTTGGTTAAATGGCAGAGGAAGAGGACAGATTACAAAGTTTTAAGGATTAAATATTATTAATAGCTACATTTTTGAGAGCTTACTATGTGCCAGACACTGTGCTAAGCTCTTTACCAATATTGCCATCTTTTATATTTACAACAACCAAATACTTAGAATTAATGCTAACTTCATGTTACACGAGAAAACTGAGATGGAGAGAAGTTAAATATTATGCCCATGATCATATCAGTCAGTTGGGAGAAGAGCAGTTCTGAATTCAGTCTGCTTTAATCCAAACTCCTAACTAATTGGAGAACAGAGAGTGGAGGCTCTGCTTTCTATAGGCAGGAAGAGAAGGGAAGACAAATCTGGAAGAACCAGTCCATGGAGAGGGCTTTGGTGTGTCTCCTGATTTGCTTTCAAGATGGAATAACACAAAGCATATTTAAATTCTAATGGAGAAAACTGGTAGAAAGAGAGAAGTTGAAGCTCTGGAAAGAGGAGGGTTGATCTACAGGGTAGGTGTCTTGTAAAGGTCACATAGAATGGCATGGTGACCCAGGAAGGTGAGTTTGGGGTAGGTGGCTGAGAAAATTCATGCTTGATGGCTTCTATTTTCTCTGGCCAGGAGGAATTGAGTAAAGAGGGTGGTGATAAGGTAGAAGCTTTGATAAGTGTGAAGATTGACATTTGCTGGTGTGGAGAGTGAGAGAAGGCGCTGACCACAGAAATGTAGGAAGGCTGCAAGCAGCACTGATGGTCTAGTGGAGGCTGCAGACCATGAGTTTGTAGTGGAACCAATGTGGGGCAGAGAGGAGAGAAAAGCCTGGTCTACGATAGTGCTTTGCAAGTTTTTGTTGACAACTAGATGACAGATAGATGAGTAGATAGAGGAGAAGATAGCTAGTTAGACATACTAGTAGATGGATATATTGGTTTTGAATCTACATTGAACTTGTGTCTTATGTCTTTCTTAAATGAATAGATTTAAAAATTAATCTACCACATTAGCTAGCTGTTGGACCTTTTCTCATAAAAAGAAAGAAAATAAAACAAATTCATGTATGTGAGTTTTGAAGAAGTTCAGACGTCAGGTAAATAGAAGCTTTCTCTAACAAGCTTATGTTCTGTATTATTTTCCTTTGTTTCTTCAGTTCTGTAAGTCTCTCAAAACTGGGGAAAAGAGATAAGAACAGACAGAGATGGGAAAACAAGAGGGAGAAGGAGGAGGAAATGGGAGAAAGAGATGCAGGAAGGGACCCTCATATCGCTTTGGAGTGCTGGTAGACCCGTATTTTTAAGAATTCCAATGTTCCTTGCATTTTCTGGCATTTTTAAAATCTGGATTTTCATTTTGTGCAAATCCTCTTAGGACGTGGCCAGTTCATGCCATGAGTTAGTAGTTCACACTGTGACTGACAGCTTCGCAAACCAGGCTTGATGCCTGACAGTCAACTGCATCTTTCCTGCTAAGTGCGGGATCTGGACTTCTGTGTAGCTTTTGCAAACCCCAGCATGGGGATTTCTCTCAGGCTCCTTAGTCTTTGCCTGACTCTCTTCTTTTTGCAATTATTGAATTCCTGGATGGCATTTCATGCATCATTTTCTTGATGGGAAGTGTCGGAGCCCAGTTGAACATCCAGGTACAATGAGTGCCTTTGATTTGAATAAAGTGTTTTAAAATCAGGGCCAGATAGCACTGAGGGTGTCCACCTCAGATCTTCCTTCATGGAGATCAGTTTTTCTCCCTGAGAGAACAGAGTCATTCTGGTAGTCAGAGTGTGAACTGGCAAGGTCCATTACTTTTGGTGCTTTCAGTCTAACACTGAATGGGCCATGTCACCATTTGCAATTGGCCTTAAATCATGCTCTTTAAGCCAGAGAGAAACTGAACTATGGACAAGGCTTTTAGACTAAACTGCTCTCATTCTTGGTGAGTTTTTGTGAAGTAGGGCTAATGCCATGAATTTAAATTCTGAGACACCAAGACAGGTTTTAGGATATGAGTGATAGTTGCAAACAGCTCACCCTTCCATTTTATTCACTCATCAGATAGTCATTGAGTACCTATGATGTTTGCTATGGTAAAGGGCCTCTCCTCTTTCATGCTTCTGTGGGCAGACATTTCCACCTGTTATTTAGACCAACCATTTGAGGGCAGAAATTAAAGCTCCTGTTTATTGTGCATCTTCCATTGTCTCCACTATATCATTTCTAGGCTCACCAAGAAAGCATTGCAAGAAGTATTATGACCATTTTGCAGCTATAAAAACTAAGGCTTAGACATGTGAAACCATGTCTGATATAGGAAATAGCACTGTGAAGCTTAAATGGTGATAGTAGAGGGCCTCATACCCTGTCTGGATGTGGAAACAAAGAAAAAAAATACTGGTATGAATTTCACATTCCCAAGGGCAATAATGTTAATCAAGGGTGACCCAGGTAATTTTTCTGATACCCCAAGTCATGCAGAGAATTTTTAGCCACTTTGAAGGTCTCACTCCTGCTGAAAAACAAAAATAAGAAACGCTTAGCTTCGAAGGACAGGAAACAATAGTTCTCTAATTTTGTCTTCATTTTCTAAACAACTAAAAATCAAACATAAGTTGTTTGGAAAACATAACCAATGGAGTTTCTCTAGGCCAGGAAATGGAGTTGCTCTGGGCTCTCTCTTGAGTAGCTACTTCCAGTTTGGCAGACATAAACTCATTATCCGTTTCTTGGATACTTTTCTTGTCCTGTGATAAAAAAAATTCTTGGAAATTTAAAGAATTGAAAAGAGCCTGGCAGTCAGTGAAAGGGATTACCAGTATATCTTATCGCTCAGTTTCAGGCTCCATGGGCAACATACCAGTTAGAACTCTATTTCTGACAAAGGATTTCCACTTTATGGCAGTTTGATGCAGAGTGGCTCGAAGCTTTGGACTCTGGAGTCATTTAGTCCCATGTTGAATTTTGATCCTGCCACTTCCTAGCTGGCACCTGTCATTTCATCTCTCTGAACCTCTATTCCTCATGTGTAAAACAGGGTATCGATGACAATTAGGAAAGGTCCTTTTTGATCTTTAAATGAATTGCCCAAGGGGGCCCTCAGCACAGTGCCTAATATATAGCAGAAGATGCTTTCAATTAATGTCATGGCCACTTGGCCTTCCTGGAGCCTGGAATTCTCCTCCATGCTGTGCTCTGCTCTTCAGATGTGTGACACCTCCACTCCAAGGACCTCTTCCTTTTGGCTGGGTTCATTCATCTCCCATTCTTCCACATCTTTCGTGTTTCACTTAAATGTCCTTATGCATTGTGTTTGTATACATACCATTTCCTTCAGTGTTCAAATGAAGCATTATATGCTGTTGGCATGCTTTTACCCATTGGATTTATAATCCCACTAGAGGTCCAGTGCATGAAAATTCATGCACTGGAGGTGGGGTTCCTCAGCCTGGCTTTCTCCCTCTCACAGTCCAGGAGCCCTCAGGGGTGGGAGGCCACCTGGCAATCAGGGGGAGGCGATGCCCCCATCACACTTCTGCTGCTGCCACTGCTGGCAGCACAAGCCTTGGCTGGCCCTGGTTACCTGAGCCTTGGGCGGCCCAGGGCAGCTGAGCAGCCACCACCTGAGGCTTGCCTGCATCTTGAGCCAGCCCTAGGTGGCTGGGCACCTGGGCACCTGATATCTGAGGCTTCCCTGAACCTTGGGCATCAACTGGGCAGCTGCCATCCAAGGCTTTCCTGCACCTCGAGCCAGCCCTGGGTGGCTGGGGGGCTGATGGGACTGGGGGACTCTAGAGGCAGGCATGCGGAGTAGCTGGACCCACCTGGGGTTGGCCTGGCTGTGCTGCTTGCCTGCCACCCAGGCAGGGCTGAGAGGACTGGACGCCACCATCATGTGGTTGTGGGCACTGCCATCTTTGAGGGTGTGGCATCAATTAGCATATTCCCTCCTTATTGGCTGTAGGTAATGCCATATTCGTGAGGGCATGCATATTCCCTCTTTATTAGATAGGAGTATATACATTTCAACTGAGACATGAGGTACAAAAGCAAGTAGAAAATAGTTACTGCCTTTTGAACCCAAGGTAGAAAATAATAGCAACAAAGCAGTGAACAATAAGCAAAAAATATCACATAAGTGCAGATATAAGCATGAAGTACTGTGTTGTGATGATGAATAAAGATTGGTCACCACATATATCTGGATCTGGGCTTTATACTCAATACGTTGCAACTCTGGGCAGGCTACTTAATCATATTCCTCTCAGATTTCTTAAAAATTGGGAATAATAATAAATCCTCATAGGGTTGCTATGGGGATTATAGTTATTATGAGGATTTTAAGTATTGAGTGGCAATTGTAAATGTTAAGCACTTAGCCTGGTACCTGACTTATAATGAGAACTCAATAATATTAATCAGTTTTGTTATAATATCCTATATAATAAAAGGCTAATATGGAATGACCGGTTGCTATGACTTGCACTGACCACCAGGGGGCAGTTGCTAGATGCAGCAGCTGCCACCTGGTGGTCAGTGCACTCTCACAGGGGAGCACCACTCAGCCAAAAGCTGGGCTCACGGCTAGTGAGCACAGTGGCAGTGGCGGGAGCCTCTCCTGCCTCCATGGCAGCACTAAAGACACCTCAGAGGATGTCCAACTGCTGGCTTAGGCCTGCTCCCCACAGTTGGACATCCCCTGAGGGGTCCCAGACTGCAAGAGGGTGCAGGCCGGGCTGAGGGACAAACTCTCCCCCACCACTCCAGTGCACAAATGTCATGCCCCCAGGTCTCTAGTATGTATATAAAAGAAAGTAAAATATTCACAATATATGCACATGCTGTCTAATATACACAGATGTGGAACCATATTTGTAAAAGACAAACAGGGTGAAACATTTATCTATTTGTCTATTATAGTTTGTTTCTAGATACCATGAAGCTCTTTAGAAAGGATACTTTTCATGGAAAAAGGAGAATGTATTCAGAACTTAGGGACCAGGAGTCACGAGTTTTGATACATGAATGCAGTCAGGTCGTAGGAACATCTCATTGGGCTGACTGGAACACATCAGGACCAATTGTCAACTATCAGGGGCACCTGTAGGACAACGGGTCACTCACAAAAGAGTGAGACCCATGGCTGGTCTAGGAATCGGAACTGATGTTTAGGTGGCCTCTTATCTCAGCAGAGAGAATAAAGCAGGAAGTACGATTGAATGTTAAGACAAATCCTGCACAACCATAACAACCACTTATGTGCCAACTTTTATATCTTATATCAGACTTTATGTGTTA
The DNA here is from genome assembly GCA_027563665.1 of Antrozous pallidus. Taxonomy (NCBI): domain Eukaryota; kingdom Metazoa; phylum Chordata; class Mammalia; order Chiroptera; family Vespertilionidae; genus Antrozous; species Antrozous pallidus. The sequence continues at coordinate 48,987,616 of CM050524.1, read as the reverse complement.
TTGGTACAATCCTAATTTTCTTTTTCTGAGAGCTGTTACCACATTAATGCATCCTTGAAGCCTTTACCCACTTGTTGGCCATTGTTGATTGGATAGTCGGACCTAGCAGATCCTATCCCAGGATTTTGGAATTGGGAATGAGAAGACTAATTACTAATGAGCCTTCTGAACTGAAGACTTAGAAATTCAGGAGCTTGGGACAGCAATACATAGGACAGTGAAGAAAGCAAGTCTGAAGGGATGGGTGAGGCAGATGTAGAAAGATGGATAGAAAGGAAAGGGAAGATGCCTCAGTTCCTGACTGTGTCTAAACTTAGTGTAGACTCTTGTCCAGTTCTTGGTTCCAGCCGACTGCCTGCTATCCTTACCATGAGTTTTAAATATTTCTGAGTCCTACTTAATGACACTTAAAACACAAAAGCCAAAAAAAAAACTAATGCTAGCTTAGGACATATTCTGTTACTTACTTTAAAAAGTGTATAGCCCTGGCTGGTGTGGCTCAGTTGCTTGGGCATTGACCCCTGCACCAAAAGGTTGCTGGTTTGATTTCCGGTCAGGGGACATGCCTGAGTTTTGGGCTCAATCCCTGTATAGGATGTGCAGGAGGCAGTGAATTCATGTTCTGCTCTCACATTGAACTTTCTTTCTTCCTCTCCCTTCCTCTCTGTCTAAAAAAAAAATCAATAAAAATATTTAAAAAAACTTATAAACAATGCCCAACATCCCCAATATCTGTATATATAAAAGCCTCAGCGACTGTTAGAACTGAAAGACTGGAATCATCGGTCACTATGACTCATGCTGACCACCAGGGGGCAGATGCCCAATGCCGGAGCTGCCCCTTGGTGGTCACTGCACTCCAACAGAAGCCAGGTTCATGGCTGGTGTGCACAAATGAGCTGGCAGGAGCCTCTCCCACCTCCATGGTAGTGGTGGCAGGTGCATTGAGGCCCTGAATGAGCAGCTGTGGAGCTGCATCCAGCCCCAACTGGGGCTTTCCCCCAGCTGCCTGCCACTTCAGCACTGCTATATCCCTTGGGGGATGTCAGACTGCCACTTTTGGCCCAGGGGTCCTGGATTGTGAGAGGGCACATGCCAGGCTGAGGGACCCCACCTGTGCCTGAACCCATGCCCCTGGCCTCTAGTCTCTTTATACTAGCTATTTTGAAAATTGAACTTGGGAATTTAATGAATGGTTTCTGTTCAATTAAGGATGCCATATGCAAAGTTAACAGAGAACATATTTGCAAGGTGTAATTAACAAGTGGCAATTTCTATACTATGTAAAGAATTTTTAAAAATCAACAAGAGCAACTCACACTCCAAAAGAAGAAAAATCAGCAAAAGATGTGAGCAGACAATTTATGGAAGAGGGAAGCACAAATGGCTAAGAGGCATGTGAAGAACATGCAAGCTCTTTAGTAAGTAAAGAAAGTAGAAGTAAAACAAAAATTGAGTTATCACTTGACACCTATTACACTGGCAAAATACAGACATCTGGATGGGGGAGACAGCTGGTAGGTGTGTAGACTGGCGGAGCACTCTGGAGAGTAACCTGGCATTCTTGGTTGTAGAAGTCTATTTGTACTCTATGCCCAGAGAATCCCCACTCTGGTCTATAGGGATGTGTAGAGGTGTTGCCATTCCAGCATTGTGGTGGTGGTGGGGAGTGGGAAGCAATTCCACCACCAGTGGAACACGTAAGCAAAATGTACTTTGTGCACATGGATGGCAGTTAGATGAAATGGGATGGACATTAAAAAGGTACTGCTTCGTAGAAATTGGAAGAAATAGAGTGAGATGTATAGCCTAATTTATCTACATATAATAAAAATGCTTGTGTAGAAAATAGACGTACATATTTACTAGAGGTACTTTAAAAACATGAAAATCGTTGCTGACGAGGAAAGAAACAGGAGAGAGAAAGGCAATAAAAGAGAATAAGTAAATAAAGAAATAAATCAAGAGAAGGGCCTTGTGCAAACTGATCATGATGATGTTCTATGGTCCAAAGGATCTGATTAACTCCACCCTTTCCATAGAGAGCCACATTTTTAAAATGTGGGAATAATTCCAGTGGCCCTTGCTTTAGGTAAAATAGGATATATGAGCAGAGAGATAAGTGACTTAGGGACCCTTACACAGCATCCTCTTGTGGTTCACAACCCTATTTTCTACCTGATGAGCCTGGGTGATTCAGATGGATTTGGATGCCTTGTTATGTTCCTATCCTCGCCCATCCACTATATCCTGGTTTTGAATTTACAGATTTGTTATAGGTACGGTGGTCTATCTTCTCTTTTTCTCTGTTCAACTCAATTTGTTTCATTTACACCTGCTTTCTCTTTCTCCAGATTGTTTTAGATTCAAATGCACTGCCCAAGCAGATCACTTCCCGTTGGCGTGGCTTACAGAATCAGGCCTGACATCGTCACTGCTTCTTTGCTTGGAGATGTTTGGCGTAGCATCATTTCTCAGCTGATGGTAGTGATGTCATAGGTGACCTCAGTTTCCTATTGCAAGACGGGTGGGCCGTTGAGTAAGGAGTCTAAAATAACCATACAAACCGGAATGCATCCATTGGTCATAGGATAGCGACAGCAATATGGAATGTGGTTCCTAGCTTGGGGAGATGGGGATGGCCCACAGATGGTCCATAACAATGTTCGCAACTCCCAAGTAGGTTGTAAACAATTCACTTGGCTGATTAAACACTCAAAGTTCTTCTCTATATACCAGGGATTAAGTTGTTCTTTAGATTTTTTAAGTGAATTAGCCCCCTAAATTATAAGTTTATTTGATTATCTAGCCTCACTGATGGAAACAATAAACAACTTATGTATAAAAAACATGATTCTTCCTGGATCACTCAACTGAAATGCTTAGATGTTTGCAAAACAAACATATTACTATTAGTTGCCCCTTATCTATTGGTATCTATTTATCAATGACTATAATGGTTTGATTTTACAGTCTTTTATGTAGTTAATTTTTCTGGTCTTGGCCAATAAAGTCCTGTTAAATAAGATCCTGTTCCATTGCAGAAATTCTAGAGGCCTCAGTAATCAAGTTGTAGACCCCACCAAAAAGAGACAGCGCGCGCGCACGCACACACACACACACACACACATACACATACACACACACACAAAGGGAGGGAGGGAGGGAGGGAGAGAGAAATAGAGAGACAAAGAGCAAGAGAGAAAGATGGAAAGAGATAGAGAAACAGAGACAGAGGAAACAGAAACATACAGACAGAGACAGAAAGAGGAGAAATTAAGGTCAAAGTAGCCTGAGAAACCCTTCATGGTCAGGAAATCTGTAATGGTCACAATTTTCATAAGGAGTAATGATGACTCATGATAAAGAGTCAGGATAAAAATTTGGGTTCTTTCTCGGTCAGTGTGATAAGGAGTGGGGTGTGGGGAATAAACTTTATTCTTACTCCAATCAGTATTTTCTCCATTCCTTGTAGATATCAATCTCCCTGGGCCTGCTTGCTGAAAAAACTAAAGCTACATGTTATGTATAATGTTCTTAGGTTAATTTTATTTTTGTTGAACAGGGATGAAGTTAGTAAGGGAAAATAATAAAATCAACAATAAAATGAATTAATACATGCTAAAACATGGATGAACCTCAAAAACATGCTATGTAAAAGAGTCAGTTGAAAAGACCACATATTATATGATTCTATTTTTATGAAATTCCCCAAAAAGGCAATCTATTGAGACAGACAGTAGATTAGTGATTGTCTGGGGCTGGGCATTGAAACTGGAGTGACTGTAATGGGTAGGGGAGTGCTTTATTGGGAGGATGGAAATGTTTTAATATTGCATTCTGGTGATGGTTGCGTAACTTTGTGAATTTACTAAAATATCATTGACCTGTAAGTAATGGATATCTCAATATATCTATTAAAAAAAGAAGACACTCAGCCCAGTTAGTATGGCTCATTGGTTGAGCATTGACCTTTGAACCAGGAGCTCACAGTTCAATTCTTGGTCAAGGCAAATGCCCAGGTTGTGGGCCCAATTGACCAGTTGATATTTCTCTCTCATGATTGATTTAAAAATATATATATATATATATATATTTCAGAGAGAAAGAGAAGGGGAAAGAGATAGAACATTAGTGACAAGAGAATCACTGATCGTCTGCCTCCTGCATGCCCCACACTGGGGATCAAGCCCACAACTCGGGAATGGGCCCTTGACCAGAATAGAACCCAGGACCCTTCAGTCCTCAGGCTGATGCTCTTATCCACTGAGCCAAATTAGATAGACAATCTCCCCCTCTCCCTTATTCTTTGAAATCAATAAAAAAATATTTTTTAAAAGAAGAGAATCATACTACACGAAGTCACAGGTCATTGCTGCTTGAATCATACAAGCGCTATATAAACCAGCTCTTCTCCTTTGCTTTCTCATCTGAGGAGAAGTGGATCTGTAGTATCCGGAGACAGCCACTTTCTCTTGGTCTGTGTAGACACTACCTGAAATAGCACTCAGCAACTATTTTAGCACTGAAGGGACTGGACATCCATACCTTGCCGCTTTGCCGGTCAGAAATGCACCAGTTCCGTGTTAGGAAATGGCCCCATGCCTGCCTCACAAACTCATTACTGGGCTCTCAATCTTCTAGATTCATGGTCTACCGTCCATGGAAAACGGTCTCTCTTGGACAGTGGCATTGTCACTTACCATCACAATGGGGATGCTTTCCAGTGCGTATTTTATTTTACTGTTTTAGTTCCTAAAACTGAAATCTGCAAGTATGATCATTTATCTGGTTTTTGGACTGACCAGCATAACCTTAACCATTCTCAGTGTCACCTGAGAGAGAGATTCATTCTGGATCTGATCCAATCGTTTTCTCCCAAAGGAGGATCTCCCGGAGAGTCTCAGCTTAGCCTTGGTTTGTTTTTTCCCGGGAGCCCATTCCAGTGTTTCACAAACCATAACCCAAACTCCAGACTTCCAAGCCTACCAATAGGTGTTGACAATCCCTTTGGGGAGGGAGAGCCATGGCTGAAAGGGCTGCTGGGTTACTGGTTTTGATTGCTGTTTCCCTTGGCACTGTAGCTACCAGAAGAAATGCACCACCTGGAGATTTAAAGCCAATAGCAGCCCGCCAGTGTGGCTCAGGAGTTGTGCATTTGATTCCTGGTCAGGGCACATGCTTGGGTGGTGGGCTTGATTCCCAGTGTGGGGCATGCAGGAGGCAGCCAGTCAAGGACATTTCTATCTCTTTCTCCCTCTCCCATCCTCTCTGAAATCATATATATATATATATATATATATATATATATATATATATATATATATATATATAATAAAGCCAATAGCAGTCTGAAACTCTCTTGATATTTTCTGGATCAGCATTGACTTGACACCTGCAGCTCTTTTCCTTGACTGGGTTTGCTATTATATGATGACCTTTTCTTTGTTTATTGCTTTATTTGAACTTGCTGGGAATGTATGTAATTGATGGGTTTGTATGCTGCAGTATGTCTGGGGATCTGCTGGTGATATACTACAATGTCTGAATATGTAGTTTTTTCTTTCCTTCTTCTCCTACGCTCAGCCCTATTTTCAGATAGTCAGCATCCCAAGCATGAGCTGATATGGCACTAGATACTCTTCTTTTTATCTTGTAAACAAAAGTTTCAGGTCAATCAATCTTGGAAGTCAGCCTATATTAGAAATTTCAACTTTTTGTTGGCAATCTCTTGAGTTATGGTATAATACCTGAGTTTTAGGTTCTGGTATATTTCTGAAAAGTGTGAATTTTATAATCTTATTTACCACATTGTGGTAAAGTGACTTTTAGGTGTCTGTATCCCACCCAGAACACAAGCTCTTTCAGGATGAGAGACTGTGTTGTATTCATCTCTATGCCCTGAGAGCTTGATGTACAGTGGATGCTCAATAAATGTTTACTGGTCCTAGATGACTTTGCCAAAATGTTGCTACTGACCTTGTGGAAGGGATGGTCATTGCTTTTCATTACCAGGCTTCGGACAGCACCAAGTTATAGGTAGGCTCATTTTCATTGTATCAGTCTTCTTTTACCATAACACTGTTGCTTAACAAAAACAGTCCAATTCAGTGACTGGAAAACCACAGTCCCATATTTTGCTCTTGGATCTGTGCATTGGTTGAATGTTGGCTGATCTAGGCTTTGCTCATGTGAACTTGGCATGAAGCTGTGGGTTGGGTCCAGATATTCTTCATATTTTTCTCATTCATTTTGGATTAGTGAGTTACTTGATACATGTTTTTCTCATTGTGATGGCTGGATAGCAATGGCATGAGCAGAAATGCGTGATAACTCCTAAGATCTATGCTTGGAGCTGTTACCACAGCACTCACATTCCACTAGCTGAAGTAAGTCATGTGGGTAAGTCCAAAATGAGCGCATGGGGAAGTGGACTGTACCTTTAATTGGTGCCCTCTGATTTCCCATTGGACTAACTTGAAACCCACGGAAATTGCTGCTCGTACATTTCAGCTGAACTTGGCTTGCTAATTCCATAGGTACAAGTAGCCCAGAGTGCCGGGTCAAGCAGCAGTTCTGCTAATGGGGAGCCATAACAGAGCTTCTGGTGGCTTAACAAGGAGAGGCAAGTGGAAGCTAAAGAGCCACACGCTTAGGTCATCACTTCAATTTCAGAAACTGTTGCACTCACCTGCTGAGGAAACTGCAATCCAAAGGGACACACTGGAGGGGGAACATTACCCCCAGTGCTGATGGAGGCTGCAGAGTCACTCTACCTGGCAGAGTAATGTTGAGTTTTCTGAAGGGCTTCCACTTCCTGAGGACGCCAGCATAGCACAATCATTTCAATGAAATGTTTTGACCAGTGTGTTTGCAGGCAGTGCCTGTCACTTTGTCTTTCAGCAGGTTGCTTCCCATGAAGTAAAAAAAAAATGCCTTGGAGAGAGTTTATCAACCACCTGCAGAAGCAACATATGGTGAGATTACACCAATATGTAATCAGATACAGTAAGCACATTTCAAAGGCCTGCTGGGTACTGGGGCCTCCATTCTGACCTCTTTTCCATCCTTTCTGTGTCAGGTTTGGAAAATAAGTGTTATACTGCTTGCTAGCTGCTCTTTTTTTTGTTTACCTGAACAACTTTCTTTTTAAAATTTTTTTATTTGTTCAACATTGATTGTTTACTATTATAGTGGCAGCAGGCTACATTCTGACTGAGGTGACCAACCTGTCATTTTTCCCAGGTCTGAGGTGTGGCTTGGGATGTGGGTCTTTACATTTTAAAACCAGGATAGTCCTGGAGAAACCAGGATGAGTTGGTCACCCTGTTTCTGAGTACACCAGATACTGCACACCCTTGTGGAGCTAACATTCTGACCAGAAAGAACACCTGCCTCAACTGCACAGACAAAAAATAATGCAAGTTGTGATAGGTGCTATGAAGGAAGAGAACAGAGGGTTGAAGTAGAAAATAATAGATGGAAATGTACTTTGTGGTGCCCAGGAAGGGAGACATTTAAGCTCAGGTGTCAAGGAGAATTGGATCTAGCTAGATGAGAGTTGGGGAGAGCATTCAGAACAAAGGAACCAAATAAGCAAGTGGCATGAGGTGGCTGTGAACTTGGTGCATGTGAGGAGCTAAAAAAAGACACTGGGCTGGAGCAGCAAAAGCCTGGGAACAGGGACTCAGGGTGGAGTTGGAGAAAGGGTAGGACTTTGTTGTCTCTGATAAGAAGTTTGAATTCTTTTTCTTTTTTAATTTTTTTATTTTTATTTTTTATTTTTTAAAAAATTTTAAAAATTTTTTATTTACAATATAACTTATATTTAATAGTAGTACATATGTTTTCCTCCCCCCCAATATCCCCTCCCCAGCCTCCCTTACCCCCCAGCACATGTCCCCACCTGCCCCCCTCCCTGCCCCAGGGTCTTTCATTCATTGGTTATGCTCATATGTATGCATACAAGTCCTTCGGTTGATCTCCCCCAGCATCTGCCTCCCCTCCACTCCAGCCTTCCCCCTGTAGCTTGACAGCCTGTTCGAGGCCACCCTGCCTCTATATCAATCACCCTCCCCTGTTTCTTTTCTTCAAAAATATCTTGCCTCTGTATACTGAAAACAAATGTATAAGAGCAAAAAAGGTTTGAGTGTCAGTTTCAATGTCCAACTGTTCTGAGTCCCAGTTTCAATGTCAAATAGTTCTTCATGTGTAGATGTCAGCAATGGTATCCAGATGGTGGACACATCGTGGCAATGCAAGATCCATCCTCTCTGGTATGGCCCTGGGCCGCCTGCAGCAACGCACAGCTGCCGACTGCTAGCATGGCAAGGTGTCGTCAGCGTCCGCCATCTCTGTACCGTCCTCGTGGCTGGAACAGGCCCGTCAGTTCCTCACTGTTGCAGGAACCCACATGGTCTTGGAATTGTTCTCTGCAAACACACAAACACATTCTCGACCAAAGGTTAACAAAGGGATCCTCTCTGCAAAATAGAATTTCCAAAAGCCCCTATTAACCAAAAAAAAGGGGGGGGGGACAGTGGGGTAATATCATGTAAGGAAAAATATCCTATAAGTAAAATACATGTAGAAAATTCTTACTCCAGAAAAGAAAATTCCATTTGTAAAACCAGCTGCAGGACACCCATAAAAAAAACACACATGGTGTCAAAATAAGCCAAAGGAAAATCATTTAGGCAAAAATAAAAAGAATCCCAAGTCTATTTTGCAGAGAGGATCCCTTTGTTAACCTTTAGTCGAGAATGTGTTTGTGTGCAGAGAACAACTCCAAGACCATGTGGGTTCCTGCAACAGTGAATTCTTTTTAAAAAACAAAAACATTTGCCCTAACTGGTTTGGCTCAGTGGGTAGAGTGTCGGCCTGCAGACTGAAAGGTCCCAGGTTCAATTCTGGTCAAGGGCATGTACCTTGACTGCGGGTACATTCCCAGTAGAAGGTGTGCAGGAAGCAGCTGATCAATGTTTCTCTCTCATCAGTGCTTCTAGATTTCTATCCCTCCCCTTCCTCTCTGTAAAAAAATCAATAAAATAGATTAAAAACAAAGACAAAACCCCCATTTATTAAAGTTTAAGATGCATACACAAACCATAAAATTATTTTATGAATTTTTCTCACAATATACCTGTGTAGCCAACACTAAAGTCAGGAACTAGAATGCAGCCAGCAGCACAGAAGTACCCTGTTATCCTCGTTCTAGTGGTCATGGCCCGCCTCCTGCCAGAGCATCACTAACCTGACATCTCACAGCATTTAATAGTTCTTCCTCATTTGAATGCAGTATAAACAAATCATACAGTGAGCTCTCATTTGCTGTCTTTTGTTCAAGAGTATGATCTAGAGAGTCAACCATATTTTTTTATTGAAATAATTTTCATTGCTATTGAATAATTTATTATGTGACTATACCAACATTTATTAATCAACTATTCATGGACATTTGGTTAATTTCTAATTTGGGCATATCCTATCTAACAAAAGAGTAATATGCAAATTGACCATATCCTTGCTACACCCACAAGCCAATAAGAGCAAGTATGCAAATTAAACCAGCAAAGATAACAGTTAATTTGCATATCCATGCACAGAAGATGGCATAGAAGGAAGCCAAGCACCGCAGAAGAGAGCAAAGCTGTGGAGAAGTAAGCAAGCAGGGTGGTGGAGAAGGGAGGGAGGGAGCGAGGCAGAGGAGACTCGAGGAAGGAAGACAGCAGAGAAGGAAGTGAGGCAGTGGAGATGGGAGGGAGCTTTGCTCAGGTCACAGGAAGCCCTATTCTTGCAGGAATCTTCCTGCAACGGGTCTCTAGTTTATGAATAATGATGCTAAGAACAAACTTATATGTGTCTTTAGGTGTATGTGTGTATGTATGTTTAGATTTCTGTTGTGTGTATATATATATATATGTGTGTGTGTGTGTGTGTGTGTGTGTGTGTGTATACCTGAGGGTATGATTGCTGAGGCATAGGGTATAACTATATTCAACTTTTTAAAAATTTCTTTATTGATTAAGGTATTACATATGTGTCCTCATCACCCATTAACCCTTCCAATACCCTCCTCCCTCCATCACCACTATGACCTCACCCCCCTGGTGTCTGTATCCATTGATTAGGCTTATATGGGTGCATAAAAGTCCTTTGGTTGATCTCTTCCCCTTATTCCCACCCTCTCCTACTATCCCTCTGAGGTTTGACAGTCAATGCTTTTCTGTCTCTGGATCTGTTTTTGTTCATTAGTTTATGTTGTTCATTGTATTCCATAAATGAGTGAGTTCATGTGATACTTATCTTTCTTTAACTGCCTTATTTCACTTAGCATAATTTTCTCCAGTTCCATCCATGCTCTAGTTTGAAGCGGACACCTTTTTCTCCTTTTTCTTCTTCTTAAAGAATACCTTTCAGCATTTCATATAATACTGGTTTGGTGTTCACAAACTCCTTTAGCTTCTTCTTATCTGTGAAGCTCTTTATCTGACCTTCAATTCTGAATGATAGCTTTGCTGGGTAGAGTACACTTGGTTATAGGTTCTTGCTATTCATCACTTTGCAAATTTCTTGTCACTCCCGTCTGGCCTGCATAGTTTCTGTTGAGAAGTCAGCTGACAAGTGTATGGGTGCTCCCTTGTAGGTAATTAAGTGTTTTTCTCTTGCTGCTTTTAATATTCTCTCTTTGTCCTTTGCTTTTGGCATTTTAATTATGATGTGTCTTGATGTGGTCTTCTTTGGATTTCTTTTGCTTGGGGTTCTGTGCAATTCCTGGACTTGTAAGTCTATTTCTTTCACCAGGTGGGGGAAGTTTTCAGTCATTATTTCTTTAAATATGTTTTCAGTATCTTGCTCTCTCTCTTCTTCTGGCACCCCCATAATTCTGATATTGGTACGTTTGAAGTTATCCCAGAGGCTTCTTACACTATCAAATTTGGATTCTTTTTTTCTTTTCCGGTGGAGTGTTTTTGGTCTCTTGGTATTTCAAATCTTTGACTTGATTCTTGCATTCCTCTAGTCTGCTGTTGGATTTCTGTAAAATATTTTTTATTTCAGTCAGTGTATGTTTAGTTTCTAGTTGGTCCTTTTTCATATCCATGAGGGTCTTGCTCGTCTCCTCGAGGGTCTTGCTCATATCCTCGAGGTTCTCACTAAGCTTATCGGTCTTTTCTAGGAGCCCCTTGAAATACCTTATAACTGTGGTTTTGAGCTCTATATCCAGTCATTTGTTTTCCTCCATTTCTTTTGTTTGCATCTCTTTCTTTCCCTCCCCATTTTTACTGCTTTCCTGAGTTGGTTGGGTAGCTTTGTGTGCTAGGTGTCTCGACCTCCCCTGTTACCTGAGGTGTACACTCTTGGTGCACCCCTTTGTGGACTGTGTATACAGCCTTGTTGCAGATAAGTCTTGTTTGTTGTTGGTATCACTGGGAGGAATTGACCTCCAGGCCAACTGACTGTGAGGATCAGCTGTGTCTACTCTAGGAGACAGCCTTATGCACTAGGACTTGCAAACTTGCCAAAGTCTCTGTGTTCAGTTTGGATGTGGTGGAGTTTCTGGGTGGGGCGGAGTTTCAGGATGGAGCCGACAGCCTTGGCTCCCAATTAGCCCCTGCCCACGAGGTCGCCCGGTCCTAGTGTCTTCAGGCAATCACCGCAGGCACCTCTGTGAGAAAGGTGCCCTCGTGTTTTGCCTGCCACCAGAAGGTCAAGTCCCCAATGGATCCAGAATCTCAGATTTTTGCCTGGCACCTGGGTTCAGTGCAATTGGAACTCCTTTTCCCTTCCACCAGACGCCAGCCACACAGTCAACAGAACACACTCATGTGAGCACTCGTGCACGCCCCCAGAGTTCCACCTCTGGCTGAAGCTCCTTTCTCCTAACAGACACAGCCAGCGACCCGTTTGTCCTTTCTGTGCACACTCATGCACATGCCTCCGGAGCTCTGCCTCCGGCTCTTCCCCTGGGATTCCGCCCGCAATCCAGGTTCTCCCCATAAGGGCCTGGTTCCCCAGTTTGAGTGCAAACTGAACTGGATTCAGCGCAGCCTGTAGTTTTTGTCTCCTTTCCGCCAGAGCACCCCTGCCAGGTTCAGACATGCCGTCCTCTCACGCGTGCGAGTCTTCAGCTTACTTGGGCTTTGCAGAAGCTCTGATTATCTGTGTGTACTTCTATGTCCCTCCAGTTTCATATCTTTCAGTCAGCCAGCCTTCCCATGGTTCTGGACAGTGTCCGTTCTGTCCTTCAGTTCTATTCTCGAAATTGTTGTGCAGGGCAAAAGCCTAGGTGTTTACCTATGCCGCCATCTTGGTTTCTCCACCACTATATTCAGCTTTAATAGATACTGCCAAGCAGTTTTTCAGCCATTTTGAACCAATTTTGAAGTTCTCATTAGCAGTGTGTGAGCATTCCGGTTGCTTCACAGCCCCTCCGACATTGGTATTTTTCCATTTGCCTTATTGTCTTGCCTTTTTGATGGGTGCAGTGGTCTTGCAGTGTGGCTTTCATCAGCCCCTGATGACAGAAGAGGCTGAGCCCCTTTTCACATGTATGTTGGCCATTCAGCTGTTCTCTGGTCAAGCCTTTGTTCAAGTATTTGGTTCATTTTTCTATTGAGTTGTCTCTGTTTTTCTTACAAGTATACCTGAGTTTTTTTAATGTTCTAGACATGAGTTCTTTGTTACATACATGTTTCACAAATACCTCCTCTCATTCAGTGGATTGATTTTTCACTTCTCTTTGATGAACAGAGGTTATTAATTTCAGAGTAATTCAATTGTTTTTGTTTCCCTTTCTGGCCGTGCTTTTATGTCCTGTTTAAGAAATTTTTTCAGATTCTAAGATAGGTGCTTGAAATTTTATTTTACATGAAATTAGGACCCATTGATAGGTGCGAGCAGCAAAGTGACCTGACCTCATTTGCTTTTGAAGAATTTCATGTATGTTGCTACCTAACAATTAGAATGGAGAGGAGAAGGGTGGAGGAAGTGAGTTCCTATAGGGCTCAGCAGTATTAGCCCATGTGAGAGATGATGGTGGCTCAGAATTGACAGTCACAATGGGTTGGCTGGGTGGTGTAGAGGAAGGAGGAATAAGGGCTGTGGTTTAGAACTGGGGGAATAGTGATGCCATTTACTGAGATGTGGGAACTGAAGGAACTCTGGGCTGATAGGGAAGGGATGGGTTGTTTTCTTTCTGGAAAAAGTGAGATGCATTTTGTACATGTTAAGCTTGATATATCTCTGACACACCCACGTGGAAATGGCTAGAGGCATCTACATATGCTAGTTTGGCTCTCAGACTTGGGAACAGGAGTGTAAGTGTGTAGGGGAGGTTCAATGGAGTGGGGGAGTTTCTGAACTTAAGGGCCCTTTTCCTGAACTCTCTGGAGGAAAAACTGATCACTCCATCATTTCCTGCCTCTGTGGTTTGTTATGAGTTCTGTTGTGCTATCTTCAATTAAAAACACACACACAAACAAATCTGTCTCACTCAATTATCTTGGAGTTCATTGAGGGCAAGGTGTCTGATAAATACCTTTGTATAAACTAGTAATTTTTGTTAATCAAGTAAATGAATTTTCTTAAAAACGAAACACAAAACACCACACAGAACTGAAAAAAATACTTTTTGAAATCAAAACCTATTCAATCAATCAGAATTCACAAGATGTTCTGTATATTTCAGTAAGAAGTCAGTAGAATAAAGAAAACCCTCAGTACTTAAGCAAATAGAACAAAGTTTGTTTCCAGATTATTCAGATCACCTCCAGACAGTGACACATAAAATGATTTTGAGCTTCGTGCCTCGATGCAGAAAGCAGAGCACCGGGCACAGTGGATGGCACGCTCACTGGACTAGACTGCCTGGCCCGAGTCAGGTCAGCATGAAGATGCACGTTTTCATGACAAAGTGGAGCTAACACAAAAGTAAAGATAATTGGGGCAGAGAAGAATTGACACCTTTTCCCAGCTTCCTACCTCCTATGACTTCACCTTCCCCCAAACTTGCTTCTCTTTAGAGGCAAGAGGAAGTGTTAATGCATTAAATAAATGAAAGCCCTGCTTGTTCTCTAGGCTGGTTGTCAGTAGCAAGGCCCAAACTCTGACCTTAGGGCTCTGCTGAGGCCGAGTTCAGTCCTTCTTAGGAAAGCAGGAGGCTCAGGGGTCCAGAGAAGAGGGCAAAGCTTTGGTATGATGAGAACTCTCCCCTTACTCTCCCCCCACCCCCACGCCCAGAGAGTTGAAATTCTGTGTCTCTTTGCCTAGACAAGTGATGTCCGATAGACATGTAATGTGAGCCACATATGTAATTTAGAAGTTGTTACTAGCCATGTTAATATTGATAAAAGCACAGGAGAAATGGATTTTAATAACATTTTATTTAACAGTATATTGAAAGTGGTTTTTATTTCCATAGGCAATATGAAAGTAACTAATGAATATCTAATACTCATTTTTTTTCAGTGTGACATTTTCTTTCTTTCTTTTTTTTTTTTTTTTTTACAGAGAGGAAGGAAGAGGGATAGAAAGTCAGAAACATCAATGAGAGAGAGAAACATCGATCAGGTGCCTCTTGCATACCCCCTACTGGGGATGTGCCCACAACCAAAGTACATGCCCTTGACCGGAATTGAACCCGGGACCTTTCAGTCCGCAGGCCGACGCTCTGTCCACCAAGCCAAACCGGTTTTGGCTCAGTGTGACATTTTCAAAATCGTGTCTGTATCTAAATTTCAGCCAGCCACATTTCAAATGCTCAGTAGGGAGTGGGTAGCATGTTGAATGGTGTGCATCGAGACTTACAGACTCAGGCAGCTGCTATTGACATAGTGCTTCGCTTCCCAGAGCTCTGGCTTTGTTGTGATTTCCATAGACTTTTCTGAGGTCAAGGACATCTTCTTCCACTCGCTGTTTTTCCCCAGAAACATCTCAGACACTACATTTGTCAGCCTCTCTTCATTAAAAAAAAGTGTGTGTGTGTGTGTGTATTAATTTATTTGTATGTGTGTGTTAATTTATTATTCAATGTTGAAATAGAATCATTGATCAGCTGCCTCCTACCCACCCCACCCTGGGGATCAAGCCCACAACCCAAGCATGTGCCCTGATTGGAAATCGAACCGTGACTTCCTGGTCCATAGGTCAATGCTCAACCACTGAGCCACATCGGCTAGGCTGTCAACCTCTCTCCTTATAGCTGCTACCATTCCCTGTGCTCTCAGGAAAGCATGAGGCTCAGGTTTCTGTTCCTTCTGAAACCAGCCATGGATGAGACCCCATCCTTTTGCTCTGCTTTCTCCCATTTCTCTAGTTCCGGGCTACAGGTGCCTTCCATACTGGGCTTTCCTATTAATACCATGCAAAAACAGGAGGTAAAGTAACACATGCAGGAAAGATAAAACAGAAAAGCTTCATAATTTTCCTAATTATGAGATTCACCAAGCCCTCTCTCCAGCTCCTCACTTTCAACTGCCCCCCTGGCCCGCCCACTCCCACGATTAGTGAAGGCCAGAGGTGGTTGCTTCCTCCTAATGGCCTGTCTTCCTGGCTGCAGCAAGGCCAGGATTGACAAGCAGGCAGTCTCTGAAGGGCTCTGAACCAACTGACATCCTCTCACAGGATCTCTGCCTCAGCCAGGAATTATCAGACACCTTTGGGTTTTTCTTCCTGCGGAACATGAATGATTGCCCAGCTTGCAGAGGGGCACGAGGTTATGATGAAATGCGGGGTGGGTGTTAATGGACTTGGATTGGGGTGACAAAAGGAATTGGCTCCATTAGCTTGTTAGAATTTAAAGGACTTTTAAAGAGGAAATAAAAAGTGAAACCAATTTATTTCCATGCCAACAAGTATAAAAGAGCCCCGGCTGAAGGCGAACTCTATCACCTTCTGCCTCTCATACCACTGCAGCAGCAGCAGCTGAGCTCAGTACAGACTGATATGCTCAGTGTGCTGACAGCCCCATGTCCCCAGCACTCATTCTTCTCTCTCCCCCGTCTGCAGTGAAATACCTGACAGGCCCCATCCAGGGGGAAGTCTTTCTTGGTGACCTCCTCAGAGGGGTCTCACTTGGGGGAGATCAACTTGATGAAATGTGCAGTTGCCTGGGATTTAGGAAACGTTAAGTAAGAAAAATGGCAGCTAAGGTCCCATGCTGAGTCAAAGGCCTACCCGAAGCCAGCTCCTGGCTGTCAAGAGGAGAAACTTTGGTGTTTTCATTAGATATTCATACGGAATAGGGATATACTCTAGATTCCATCTCTAAAGAGCCTTTGTGGCCTGAGTCATCAATCAGTACTTGTCTTAGCCACACAGAGTGTCTGAATATTAATATTGATATTTAGGCAGCCATGCTATGCCTGGATTAGGTATCAATGTGGGAAGTTTGTAGGGATACTTAACACTTTGCAATATTATCAAGGGCTGTTCTATGGCAATTCTACTCTTAACTGCTCCTAATGTAACTCTGAACACTCAGATAAATGATGGGAAAGAGCAATGTGAATACCTGATCATTATGAAAAATGTTTTTCCTGTTGTAGGTAATTAAGGTTTATCAAGCCCATTTCATATATGAAATATGCAGATCACATTCATGGTAGGTTAATCACAGATTTGAATGTTAAAACTTGCCATTCAAATTTTTTTTTTCTTTTTGAGTAGATGAGATACTGGTAATTCATTGGATGAACCCAGTCCAGGATTTAGATGAAGATTTTCATGGCCTATACCAGGGTAGCCATTCTCATTGCTTCATGCCCAACTTAGTAAAGAAGCCCTTTCTAGAAAAGACCGTTGAAACTCACCCAGGAGTCAGTATGCTGACAGCTTTGTGTCCCCAGCACTCATCCATTCTGATGACTCAGTTGCCTGCTTTAACTGGTCAGTGCCAATGCTATGTCATTTAGAAAACTATTTAAATATCAGTCCTGCTTTGTAGAAGAAGCACCTAACTTATATACCTCCCACTCTCTTTTTTTGCTGCTAGCCTCTTCATCATTAATTTATCCAGATTAACGACTGATCAGGAAATCCTCCTCCAAATAGCATTTTCATCATATCACTATCTTTTTGAGAACCCATAATCTAAAGATGGAATCTCTTAATGGGATATTCAAGATTTCTCCATCCTGGCCCCAAAATACCTGACTCATCTTATTATCCACTATTTTTCTACATAAATCTTTAATAATAATAACAGTCAAAATACAACCCCTCCATTTGTTGAGGGCTTATTCTGTGCTGTATATTGTGCTAAGTGGTTTGCATGCACCATGTCATAATTTCCAGAACTATCCCAGTGTGTGGGGAGTATCCTCAAAACCATTTTTGGATCAGGAAACTGAGGTTTCAAGAAGTCACACGTTTACAGAAAACAAATCCTAGGCCTTCCTCAATAGAGACATTTTGCTGTATGCTTCTATGGGCTTATGTATATTTTTAAAAATTTGACCAGTACCTTGTACAGTTTCAGCACCTAGAATAAGTACCTGAAAAGTATTTGCTGAATAAATGGAAGCTCCATACAGAAGATTGTCTGACACCATCGCTTTTTCTTAATCTCTCTCTGCTCTGTCTTCCATGACATCACTTTGCACAAAAGGAGGAAGTTATCTCAGGACTGATAAGGAAAAAAACATAAATCATAACTAACTGATTTAGATATTTATTCCAGGCATGTAGAGAAAAAGGAATTTTCCTACATTGCTGGTAAAAATATGAAGTGTTTCTGCCTTTTCAAAAAGCCATTTGACAGCTTGCATTAAGATGGAAAAATATATATTTCCTTGGACTCAGCAATTACAAATTGCAGGGATCTATCATATAGGAACAAAAGCCCCAGTGCATAAAATATATGTAAAAATGTTTTATGCAACATTGTTTGTGGTGGCAAAAACTGGAAAATATGTGAATGCTCATCAGTAATGGAATGGTTGAATAAATTATAGTACATAATTATACCAGGAAATTGTATGCAGACATTAAGAAAGACAAATTAAAGCTACTCAAGCCTATTTTGAGGAATTAGCACAAGGTAATGAGAGTGAGAAATGCTAGATGGAGAAAAGAAGTGCTTAATATAATTTTATTTATGTAAAGTAAATCATGACCAAAAATATGGTATGTATTCATATGTGTGTGACTGAAAAGGATTATACCTGTAAGGAGAAAAATATGAAAGACAAAAATGATTATACCTATAAATAAAGCAGATCAGATACTACCCTTAACATTGCTGGTGGGAAGTGCCTCTTTCCACAGAAAAGATCTGTTTTTCCCAGGATTGGTCTTGTGATCACAGCCATCTTCCTGTTTGTCTTTGTAGAACATGTACGGATTTGGTAAGGATTTCTTTTCTCTCAATAGGATGTGTACCCTCCTATGTTTTTGTTTTTTCTCCACTAGGATTTTCCTCATCCTTAGGCAATAGGTACTGAGTAACTATTAATATGAAAATGGTGTGTGTGTATTTTCCAGGTTTTTACGTTCCTGAACTAATTACCCTCGGTCATTTTCAGCCACTTTACAATTTCACACATGTTCACATCTCAGAGCAATCAGTGCTCATATTTGAGATTTTTGCTTTGAATACAGTAAAGCCGACATTCCCATCTCTGTTTTCTAAAAAGTTTCTAAAAGCATAAAGGCAAATGAAAAATATAAACAAAAATTCCATTTTCAGCAAAACTAAATGACAGCAAAAATTTCAAACTGCACAGTTGATGGAAGGGCTGTCAAGAGCATGAGGTCAAACAAAAGTTGCCCCAACAGCAGCCAGAAACACCAGATCGAAGAGCTCAGAAATAGCCAGAAACAAGTCACCCCTGTGAGGAGAAAAATCTAAATCTTAACAGTTTTCAGAATTCCCCAGACCTAGGTTCCTTTCAGCAAACATAGAAGATGAGTTTAAATAAAGAATCACATGGGTAAACCATATTTGTAGGAAGCTGTCTGTTATTGTGACAGTGAGTTAGGAAAAAGTCTTTACATTGCAAAAAACTCTATAGTTATCTATTTCCATTAGGGGAGAGGAAAAAAATTACACACACACACACACACACACACACACACACACACACACACACTCTATTCAAGCATTCCTGGAACAAGAATTCTACACAGCACAAACTTCCTACACACAGTTGTTTCTCTAACTCTCTAATACTCATTACCTTTAGTGATAAGTAATGGAGCATGTACACACAGGATCAATATAAGTAATATATCAGAAAAAAATGATTTAAAAAACAGGAAATAATGGCAGAGAAAGAATGTTACTATCAAACAAGTTAAAATCACAACCATTTTTTCTACACAAATTAAATAAACTTAATTTTCCTATCCCCTTTAAAGAGTTGGAACATAAAGCTGATATGTTAAGAGCTCATAGAAAAGGTAGTAAGAGTAAAGGAAGATGTCAAATATGACTTCACCAGAAAACAGGAAAGGAAATAGAAAACATAAACTACTACATAAATGAACACTACAAAGGTATTTGTTAAATAAAGTTAAATGATTGAATAAAAGTGGATGATTCACAGTATAGAATGAACAAATACCGTATGTTAAAGTCATAAAAGTAACCACAAGAACAAAAATATGTGCACCGATAAAGATGAGAACACAAAACATAAAGCAAATGATATAGAAATAAATGAAAGCTTTGAAACTAGAAAAAGAAAGCATCATGTAAAATGTTATGACAAATATACTTGTTATGTCAAAATATAAATAAGCTAAAATCTGGGGAATAGCCTTTTATATCAAGATTACTAAGCCATATATATAAAAGCCTAAGTGACCAAACTATCGGCCAGCTGGCTGACTGGTCACTCTGATGCACACTGATCACCAGGGGGCAGACGCTCAACACAGGAGCTGCCTGTGGAGCCAACCTCCTGAGGCCAACCAACATCCCATGGCCCCTTGCCCCAGCTGGCCAGCCCCAATGGGCCAGGGACCCCACTCGTGCACAAATCTTGCACAAGGCCTCTAGTATCTCAGTAAGATTTATTGACTTCATAGATGAAGAATCAATCCTCTGGGAAGTCACCTACTTATAATGGGAAGAAATACTGGCTTCAGATTTTCCGCAACAATAGTCAATGCTAAAAAACTCAACAGGAACCAAAGACCCAGATAAATGTTGTATAAGGATAAAGACAAGAAATAGATGTGAACATGAAACAATCCAGAAAGTGTTTTTTCCTATAAGCCTTTTAAAAAATAAATCTTTATTGTTCAGATTATTACATTTGTTCCTCTTCCCCTCCCCATAGCTCCCCTCCACTCAATTCCCACTCCGCCCTCTGTCCTTGCACCCCCACCACTGTCCTCATCCATCGGTGTATGATTTTTGTCCAGTCTCTTCCCGTATCCCCCCACACTCCTTTCCCCCTGAGAATTGCCAGTCAACTCCCCTTCTATACCCCTGATTCTGTCATATTCACCAGTTTATTCTGTTCATCAGATTTTTTATTCACTTGATTTTTAGATTCACTTGCTGACAAATGTGTATTTGTTGTTCATAATTTTTATCTTTACCTCCTCCTCCTCCTCCTTCTCCTCCTCCTCCTCCTCCTTCTCCTCCTCCTCCTGCTCCTCCTCCTTCCTCTTCTCCTTCTCCTTCTCCTTCCTCTTCTCCTTCCCCTTCCCCTTCCCCTTCCCCTTCCCCTTCCCCTCCTTCTCCTTCTCCTTCTCCTTCTCCTTCTCCTTCTCCTTCTCCTTCTCCTTCTCCTTCTCCTTCTCCTTCTCCTTCTCCTTCTCCTTCTTCTTCTTCTCCTTCTCCTTCTCCTTCTTCTTCTTGAATACCTTTAAGCATTTTATATAATAGTGGTTTGGTGGTGATGAACTTCTTTAGCTTTTTCCTATCTGTGAAGCTCTTTATCTGACCTTCAATTCTGAATGATAACTTTGCTGGGTAGAGTAATCTTGATTGTAGGTTCTTGCTATTCATTACTTTGAATATTTATTGCCACTCCCATCTGGCCTGCATAGTTTCTGTTGAGAAATAAGCTGACAGTCTTTTGGGTACTCCCTTGTAGGTAAGTAACTGTTTTTCTCTTGCTCTTTTTCATGTTCACTCTTTGTCTTTTGCTCTTGGCATTTTAATAATGATGTGTCTTGGTGTGTTCCTCTTTGGATTCCTCTTTTTTTGGGGTTCTCTGTGCTTCTTGGACTTGTAAGTCTATTTCTTTCACCAGGTGGGGGAAGTTTTTGGTCATTATTTCTTCAAGTAGGTTTTAAGTATATTGCTCTCTCTCTCTTCTTCTGGCAGCCCTAAAATTCAGATGTTGGTACTCTTGAAGTTGTCCCAGAGGCTCCTTATACTATATTCATATTTTTGGATTCCTTTTGCTTTTCTGGTTGAGTGTTTTTTGCTTCTTTGTATTTCAAATCTTTGACTTGATTCTTGTGATCCTCTAGTCTGCTGTTGGATCGCTGTATAATATTTTTTAAAAAATATATTTTATTGACTTTTCACAGAGAGGAAGGGAGAGGGATAGAAAGTCAGAAACATCAATGGGAGAGAAACATCGATCAACTGCCTCTTGCACACCTCCAACTGGGGATGTGCCCACAGCCAAGGTACATGCTCTTGACTAGAATCGAACCTGGGACCTTTCAGTCTGCAGGTCAAAGCTCTATTCACTGAGCCAAGCCAGTTTAGCTCTGTATAATATTTTTTATTTCATTCAGTGTATGTTTAATTTCTAGTTGGTCCTTTTTCATATCCTTGAGGGTTTCATTAAATTTATTGGTCTTTTCTAGAAAATTCTTGAAAAATCTTTTAACTGTGGTTTTGAACTTTATATCCAGTCATTTGCTTTCCTCCATTTCTTTCATTTGTGACCTGTTTCTTTGTCATTGCATTTTGGCTGCTTCCCTGAGTTGGTAGAGTAGCTTTGTGTGTTAGGTGTCCTATATGGGCCAGTGGTTCAGCCTCCCCAGTTACCTGAAGTGGACACTCTTGGTACACCCCTTTGTGGGCTGTGTGCACAATCTTGTTGTAGTTAAGCCTTGATTGTTGTTGGTATCACTGGGAGGAATTGACCTCCAGGCCAATTGGCTGTGAGGATCAACTGTGTCTATGCTGGGAGAACTTCTGTGCTGAAGACACCACTGTAAGACGAGATTTGTAAAAGCCTCTGTGCTCAGCTTAAATGGGGCAGAGTTACAGGGCAGAGCAGACAGCAATGGGTTCCCTTCTGCCCTGCCCTAAGAGGCCCCTGGGTCTTAATGTCCCATGGTAATCACTGCAAGCACCTTTGAGGGAAAGCTGCCCTCAAGTTTTGCCCACAGCCAGACAGTCCAATTTCTCCCCTAATGAATCTGGGTCCCCAGAGTCTCACCCAGAACTGGAGTTCAGAGCAGTTGGGAGCTTTTGTCTCCCTCCCAGTTGAGAAAGTCAGCTGCGAACTCAGTTGCCAGCCCTCTCCACAGGCATGCCTCCGTATCTCTGCCTTCTGAAGTTCCTCTGAGTCTCAGTGTACTTTTCTCTTTCCTTCTAGTTGTAGAATTTCCACTCAGCCAGCCTCCCTGTGAATCTGGATGATGTCCGCTTTGTCTTTTGAAATTGTAGTTTTGAAATTTCTGTGCAAGTCAGCAGTTTAGGTGTTTACCTACACTGCCACCTTGGTTTCTCTCCTCTATAAGCCTTTCTACTGGAACAGGGGTTTGCAAATAGTGTCCTGTGCATCAAATCTAGCCATGCTTTAAAAAAATTTTTTTAAAATAGAGTTTTATTGAAATGCAGCTGTAACAATTCGTTTACATATTGTTCTATGGCTGCTTTTGTGTTACACAGCAGAGTTGAGTAGTTAGGACAGAGACCTTATGGCCTGCAAAGCCAAAATATTGAAAGGTTTGCCAACCTCTGCTCTAGACAATTAACTTCCTCAAGGTAGGGGTCCTCCTTGTATCTTTATCACTTTTTCCTGGTGTATAGGAAATGCTCCATGTGAATTTACCCAATGCAAGAGTAAGTACCTCAGTTCTCATTCTTTACTTGAGCGCCTTCCCCCCCATCTATCTCCTGGATCACCATTCTTACTTTCATTCCCCAAACAAACCCTTTGTAATAGGGGCACATAAGTATTTGATAACTTACTTGTAAAAGATTGCCAGAGATGCAAGGAGTTAATAAACCAACAGTGAGTGAGTCTTTGCACAAAATTGCATTCACTGAATTTCATAAGCTTCAAATACTGCCAAGAATACCTTACATTTGTGCAGTGATCTACAGATAACAATGTATTTGCTCTCTAGTCCCTTCTCTGCCCAACTCCTATTAAAATTTGTTCTGTTCTCTTATAAGAAAGTTTTAAGGGAAGAGGGCTATATTTAGCAGGTATAGAAATTCAATGAAAAGATTGCTTATTAAATCAACCCTTTTGCTCTCTCCTCAGAGCTTGTTCATGTCCCTTTGCTTCCCCCTCCTCTTTTATTTATGCCAGGCTAGTTTAGAACCCTAGGAAGATTCTGAACACTGGGAAAAATGAACATCAACAAATACACTTCACTTTTCTAACAGGTAGTAAAAGTGGTGGTTGAAAATGTGGCCTTTAGAGTCCAAAAGCTCATTTTATTTTATTTTATTTTTTAAAAAATTTTTATTTAATTGGGGTGATGTTGGTTAATAAAATTATATAGGTTTCACATAAACAATTCTAAAGTTCATCATCTGTATATTGTATTGTGTGTTTACCACCCCAAGTCAAGTGTCCTTCCATTATCATTTATCCCCCCATACCCACTTCTACTTCCCCACATTCCCTTCCCTCTGGCAATCACCATACTGTTTTCTGTGTCTGTGTCTAGTCTTTTTATTTATTGTCTACTCCCTTCAACCTTCTTACCCAGCCCTCAAACCCCGCCCCTCTGACTACTGTCAGTCTGTTCTCTGTATCTATGAGTCTGTGGGATTGTTAGTTTATTTTGTTCATTACATTCCACATATAAGTGAAATCATATGGTACTTGTCTTTTTCTGACTGACCTTACCCTTTGCGACAGCAAGGATGGACCTGGAGAGTTAATTATGCTAAGTGAGAAAACTCATTTTAAAATCTTAGCTTTGTGTTGTGGATGTGTGGCCTTGGATGTGTTAGTTAACTCTCATAAGTCACATAAAGCCTATCTGTAAAATGCATATCCTGATAGTACCTACTTCATAGGCTTATGGGAAAGTAAAATATTGTAATATAGAACAAAGCACATATACTAGGCTTGGTACATAATAAGCATTCATAAGTGTCTGCTAATGTTTTTGTTGCTATCATCATCATTCACTCTTTGCTGTTAAGGGAACAATTAGTGAAAGATTGGCGTGCACAGTGGTATCTGCAGCAGAGCCAGAAAAAGAGCTTGGATAAGAGGGCTCTCAGGCTCCTGGCATGACTTGTTTTCTTTCCCTTGATCTCAACAGGGTGGAGAATGCCTGCTCTGTGGGCTACAATAGTTCCACATGGTGTTGATTTCTGTGTGCTGTGGGTCAGGGCCAATGTTTCTTCAGGAATTCCACTTTTAACTGACTTTTAAGTGAAGATGGTAATGATGATTCCCTGTAGCTCCAGGAAGAAGTGGTTTCTGGTTTTTGTTATTTTTGGAAATCTTGTGGGTACACCTCATTGCTGGTTGAATAGATAAGACTTAAGCTTGCTAGGAGATCTCTGTGCATTTGGGGGCTTCCAGGAAGTGACGGGAGTGCTGCTTGAAATGTTATTGTCTAAGGGATTACTTTAGTCTGATTGACCTTTATTTCAGAGCTGGATAAAACAGACAGTCCTCAGGTTATGTTGGACTCAGTGTACATCGTTTCATGGTTACGTCACCATCTCCCATTTATTTATATATATAAAAAAGTTCCGTCATTTCAACATATGTACATATGTGATTTATGTTTTTTATTATTTACCACAAGTAAAGGTCAGGAGTTGTTATCTTTTTCTTACATTTTTTTTTTACTGTTTCACTTCATTATTGCTGTATATATGCTCCACTTGAGTGGCGTAGGTGCTTATGTAGGTGGGTTCCAACTTATGGCGAAAATTGCGTTACATTGCGCCATAGGAACAGATCTTTGATGTAATCTGAGGACCTACTGTATATATAAAAGCCTAAGCGACTGAATGACTGGTTGCTATGATGTGCACTTACCATCAGGGGGCAGACACTCAATGCAGGAATTGCCCCCGGTTGTCAGTGTGCTACCACAGCTAACCTCCTGCAGTACCTTCCCCCAGCTGGCTGACCCAATCGGCCGTGATTAGGAGTGGGCGAGACAACCCCGACCATTGTCCAGGCCAAGGGATCCCACCTGTGCATGAATTCAGGGATGGGGCCTCTTGTATTATAATAACATAAAAAGCATGGGCAACAATATTTTGCCTAGTTTTGCCCACTCTGGGACTAAGTTTCCTTAGGATATAGGAAGGGCATCTGACCTTCAGTTCATCAGGTCCAGATTGTCTATCCACAGCCATTCTCAGAGAGTTTTTTTTAATCTTGGGATGTTCTTTGGCCACAAAAAGATTAGCGAAGAATGATCTAATTCACACTCTAAATTCAGAACTCTCTTACATTGACTATATGTGAGTTTTAAAGGATTAGAACACATTACAAAGGACATTTAGTAAATTCTGATATAAACTTACACTATCTTTTCTCTAAGGAGAGGGTAATGATGTTTAGACACTGAGCCCAAGCAGAAGGTCTTCATTTTATTTTGGTTTGGTTGCTTCTGAAAGGGAGGATAATGTTTTCCTCTACCCTGTTGGGGTCTCTGATTGGGTCTGAAAATTAAACTGAACAAGACAGATTAAGAGGCAAAACACATACAGATACCATGATACTAGAGCTGTCATCTCTCTATATAAAAGGCTATATGCAAAGTACCCCTTGGGAGTTCAGCTAGAGACCAGGAGTTCAATTGCTCGCTATGATGTGTGCTGACCACCAGGGAGCGGCAGAACAAAGAAAGGCCCTGGCCCAACCCTCATTGCCCGGAAGGCCTAGGGATTCTACCCATGCATGAATTTTGTGCACAGGGAGGGGAGGAAGGGTTAGAGTAACCTTCCTGCTTCTGCCCTTTTCTCAAACTTCCTGAGCTTAAAATATACAGTATACAAGGTGGCATAGTTTGGGATAATATGTCCTGAACCCCATCACTCCCTCTTGTGCTGTCCATGTTCTGCTGACCTTCCTCAGATAATCCTGAGCCCTCGCTCCTGGCATGCCACTGCTTTTCCTCCCATTCTCTTACTATTTACCACAAATTCCTAGACTTTGGTGATGAATTATCTCTGTGCTCCCTTTCACAGCCCCTACCCCCTGTCAAAGTATCTGTAAAGATTTCGATCCAGCTAAATACTGGCCTTTACAAATTACATATGGATAGGAATGGCCCTTGTCTGTTTCCTTGGGGTTGGAATATTTTTTCTTTTGAGAAAATGAAGATTTTCCTTTATTTCCCCCAGTAATTCTTTAGTGAATTACTAATGAATACGAGAATTGAGATAATGGTGATGATGTTAACAGGGATGGAATGTCCTTTCAGGTAACCCTCACAACCACTGTATAAGGAGGTTTTCATATTCTTTCATATTGAAATATTTACACATAAAATTGATATAAAATAGAATTAATCATTAATAATAAATATGAGTTAATATTTAATGTTATTGTACTCCTTTTCCAGACAAGGAAATTGGAGCTAAGAGAATTAAAGTAACTTGCCCAAGATCATAGCACTAATATGTCTTGGAGCTGGGATTGAAAAGCAAATCCAGCTTCTCTATAGAGCCCTAAATTTTAGCCACCAAGATAATAAAACAATTACAACTATAATTTTAAGTAAAGTGATCCATTGAACCATAGTCTACTGATACAAGAGTAATTGCTTGGAAGTGGCTAGACTGAGAAGAATTCTAAGGGTGCATTTCGTCTACACCCTGAAACCATTCTCTCCTACAAGCAGACCACAAATTCTTTAATGACTCCTTAGAGTTCTCAAATATTTGTAAGATTCAAGGATTTCGTAGTTTTAAAATACATTTTATTTTCTATTTTTTTCAGTAATGAAAAACAAAACCCTAAGACTTCATTTTCATTTGACTAAATTAAGTCGTTTTATTTGTGGTCACTCAGCTAACAGTAGTAGATAATAGATAATGACTCCAATATAATTTCTCCTATTATCAATTGAGTATTAGTAGTAAGTTAAATTTTAAATTCTGTGGATGGTTTCTAAAATGTTGGACTTGGATGAATGAGCAGTAAAATGAGAATATTTAATATATGCACTTTCTGACTTCTGTGTTGTCAGTGTTTGGAATAGTGGTTCATTTCCCACCACCCAATTTTAATATATTTTGTATTCTGTGCATCAGCTGACAAACAAAGCAGAGGCCCACCATATGGCAGCTTGATTGACATGATAGAATTTACAGCTCGTGTCCTGAGGCTTCTAAGCTGATATGGAGAGAGGAGTTCTTTGCAGCCTGCTTCTGATCAGATCATGTTTGTTTTTTTTTTCTTTTTCTTTAATTTGTCTATAGCTCAACTGTTTCCTGGAAGAAACACATGTTTAGATGGTGGACATAACTTCATATTTATTAAGACTATATTTAGGGCCAACTAACAGAATATCAGGACATCTCCATTTTCCTTAATTTGTTGTAAGATAAAATCTTCAGATCTGCCCTTTCCTATTAGGATCTCCCTACCTGGGATATCAGGGAGGTAGTTATAGCAGCAGTTCCTGACTTTGATATTAACATTTTAGAGGCAGCGAGAAAATCTCTCCCTGCACTAGGGCACTGACTACTTCCCTAGAATAATCTTCTTCCTCCAATTTTGCTTTCCCCTCCATAATAATTTCCTCCATTTTTGTCTTTCATCCTATAATATATGTAACTTTGTAAGCTGTGATAAACAGAAAACTTCAAGGCCATTTGTTGTCCTGAAAGAAAGGGCTTCTTGAGCCATATCCTATCCAGAAAAAGGACCAGGTCCCGGGGTCTACAGTCTACATGACCAGCAGCAGGGCTGGAGGGAGAAGATGAACCTGCCCACCATCCGGGGATTAACGGGTCTCTTTCATACAATGGCTCTGGAGAAGAAAGATGTAAGTTGTTTTGAAAGGCTTTAAAGTGACTATAAATAAAGGGGTAGGAAAAGGTGAAGTGGAGAGAGCACTGGAATTGGTACATAGTCCATAAGGAAGAAGTGCTTGAGGCTTCTGGTTTTGGGCCACACTTTTAGAGAGATCTTGGGTAAACAAGATGTGGTGGTATCTGGTGGTGGATTATTCTCCCTTGATAAGAGCTGAAATATGCTGCCTGGAAGTTGTTTCAGAGTTTTAGCGTGCTTTCAGGAATGTGAGCCGTCTCTGTTGGGTTCCTCCTGCAGCTTTGTTGGCTGATTAACTCTCATTTTCTCTTCCTCCCAGCTTTCTGGCTTGCTCTAATTTAGTTTAGGACATTGCAGACATTTTCCCTTGTCTAAATTTTTTTTCATGGAAATCAGGTGTGATGTAAATAAATATACAACTATATTAATGCATATTTTAAAGGAACATACTTTGTGCTTACCTACTTTTTGACTTCTATCATCTGGAACTACTGAGATCTATGGTATGGCTGTTTGGCTGGGGTGAGCTACAGAGGAGAAAGCTAGAATGAAGAATAGGGAAGGTGAGATAAGATAATTAGCATGGGATTAAGTCACGGAAAGGAAAAGGAAAAGGACATGGGAAGGGAAGGAGAAGGGATGTGGAGAAAATCCCTTTTGTTTATTACAAGCTACACTGTCATCTTGCCATTCTTTACTTATGCCCACTATAAGGCATGGGGTAATGAAAATATATTGACTTAGCTCTGTGACTAGCAAGAAGAGTTACCACCGGTTAAATAACTATCTCTTTGGTTTTGTGTCTTCATTTGTAAAATAAAGAAATTGTTTCTTCCAACTCTGACCATTGACTCTGAGTGGTATAATTTTGCATTTTGGTCAACCCCCCACCCCGCCAAAAAAAAAAAACACATAGAATTTTAAATGTCTTTATTGCATTAAACTTTTATATAAAGCATGTAAAACTTTAAATGTACAACTCCATGAATCTTTGCATACATGTTTATATATCTATATATCTATATATCCATATCTCTATCTCTATCTATCTATCTATCTATCTATCTATCTATCTATCTATCTATATCTGTGTGTGTGTGTGTGTGTGTGTGTGTGTGTGTGTGTGTGTGAGTGAGAGAGAGAGAGAGAGAGAGAGAGAGAGAGAGAGACAGAGAGTATGTGTATACATTGTGGACAGAAAAAGGGGTGCTGCAATAAATCATAAAATGTTAATAGGGCAAGTCACGGTGGGTAGGCATGCCCCAGGCCTTTAATTTCTTTAGTGAAAAGTTTTTTTTTAAGCTAAGCCTGCCATTACATCTAGGTTAACATACCTTTAAAATGCCATGTATAACATCCCTCGAAGGTGTAACCACCCTCTTGTTAAAAATCTTGTAACCCTGTCCTTGCCTTGCTTTCTCCCACCTTCATGCAGTCTTCCTTATATTTCATCCTTAATTTCAAATGCATAAAAGAAACTGCAAAGCTGTCATTCTCCAGAGCATTTGAAGTCTTGCTCCCTGACATATATCATTAGTTTTGGCTCAAATAAACTGTTAAAAACTTCTCTACAGGCTTGAACATTTCTTACATTGATATCATATATACACATACACACATATACACCTACACACACCCATGTAATTATCCTTAGTTCAAGATATGGAACTTTTTCAACACCTTTCTCCTTGTTCCTGGGAATACCAGTATCCAGGGAAACTGAGTAACCCCTAAAGCTGGCCCAAGCTACCACTTTAAATATTATCTTTAGCTAAAAATAAAAGAAAAATAGGGGACTAGAGGGGCTATTATGGAAGTTTACCAGAGAAAGCACAGTAAACAAATAAGGTTTGTTATACAGATACTAGAGGCCCAGTGCGTGAAATTGTGCGAGACCGAGACCTCCTGTGCCAGAGGAGCCCAGACCCATTGTGTGTGAGTAGCGTTGAGTCCCACCTCACTGCCGCGAGCAGATGGCGGGCCGGGGAAAGGGATCGAGAGATGCTCCATGTACCTCCTGGTGACCGGTCGTTCTGGCATTCCGGTGTTCAGGCGTTATAGACACTGACTTTTTATAATATAGATAGACCATTGATAAGAGTTTCTTGTAATTTAGAATCATCCTTCTCTTCTGGTTAGAGAGACACCCTTATACGTGGATATATCCTTTATAAATGAAAGTTTCCCTCAGAAAGATTAACTTCTCTGTGTTTCAAAAATAATCAGCTCAAATTAATCCTTATGTCAAAGAAGAATATTTTGGGGTGGCACATTCTACTTCTCTAACCTTCATTTCATAAATGGAATCATATAATATGCACTCTCGTGTCTGGCTTTTCATTCTTTATTGAATTCATAAGATTCATTTATTTGTCCTGGAAAGCAGTAGTTTGTACTTTTTCTTGCTGAGTGGTATTCTGCTACTCATATATCATTATTTTTCACTCTAAAGTTGATGGGCAATTGGGTTATTTCCAATTTTTATCTTTCTTGAGTAAAGCTGCAATAAGCATTCTTGTACAGACCTTTTGGTGGACATGTACACTAATTTCTCCAGAGTATATAGGTATATCAGGAGTGGAATTGCTGAGTCATAGTTGTATGTTTAGTTTTAGGAAAAATTGCTAACTAGTTTTTCAAAGAGACTGCACCAATTTACATTCTCACCAACAACAATCAGAGTTCTCTTTGTCTCACATCCTCCCCAATACTTACTATTCTTTGATTAAATGTAAAGACTATTATTTATTCAGTCCTTCATTCACTCCTGTTAAAAAGTGTTTATTGAGCTCTTATAACAGTCATTATCCTATCTAATAAAAGAGTAATATGCAAATTGACTGTCACTCCAACATTCAAGATAGCTGTACCCATGTAGTCAAAGATAGCTGCCCCCATGTGGATACAAAATGGCCGCCACAAGATGGCCAGCAGGGGAGAGCAGTTGTGGCTGATCAGGCCAGCAGAGGAGGACAGCTGGGAGGGACCAGGGCTACAGGGGAGGGCACTTGGGCGCAACCAGGCCTACAGGGCAGGGCAGTTGGCAGGGGGACCAGACCAGCAGGGGAGAGCAGTTAGGGGTGATGAGGTCAGCAGGGGAAGGCAGTTAGGGGTGACCAGGCTGGCAGGGGAGGGCAGTTAGGGGTGACCAGGCAAGCAGGGGAGGGCAGTTAGGGGTGACCAGGTTGGTAGGGGAAGGCAGTTAGGGGTGACCAGGCTGGCAGGGGAGCAGTTAGGCATCAGGCTGGCAGGGTAGTGGTTAGGGGGTGATCAGCCTGGCAGGCAGATGAGCGGTTGGGATCCAGCAGTCCTGAATTGTGAGAGGGATGTCTGACTGCCTATTTAGGCTGGATTTTATCAGAACCAGGCCTAAACAGGCAGTCAGACATCCCTTGAGGGGTGCAGGCTGGGCTGAGGAACCCCCTCCCCCTGTGCATGAATTTCGTGCACCAGGCCTCTAGTGGTATAAAATAATGTTATATGGTTTAGTATAGTCCTTATAGTATAGCAGTGTGTGCCAGAGACAAGACATTTTTTCTACTGTCACAGACCAAATATTTGAGTTAGGGGCCAACAGTCTTATACAACATACATTACATCACATGTACCATATAGAGTTCTAAATACTTTTAGAAAGTATTCTGCCATAATTCTAATTTGGGAATATACTTCAAAGAGGAGCATCTATCCTTTTGTCCATCCAGCTTAATGACTTCTCTGCAATGGAAAAGACTGGTCAGAACCTAAAGCCTTGACTAGGGATCATCATTGATGCATTTCCTGGGCTTTAAATGGCATGCAACCTGTCTCTGCCTTCTCTCCTCTACTGTCCATCTTCTACACAGAAGGTGCAGCAACAACTTGGAGAAAATCAGAGAAAGTTTTAGTGAGGAGGTATTACAGCTGAAACCAATAATTGTAAGGAGTTTGTACCAGTTAGTCTTCATATTGCAAGGAACAGATCATCTAATTTCAATTGGACTTCTCAATGAAGAGCATTTGTTGTTCTGTGTACTTGAGGATGCAGAGGCAATAAAATGTCCATGATTAGCTGACCCTACAGCGCTACAGTAGCACCAAGGTCTCAGTTCCTTTCCATGTTCCCATTCTGGTTCCTGTGACTAAGTCCAGTTCCCTTCATGGTTTAAAGATATCTGACACAGGCTTTGGGCCTATAGGGTTCCTGTTCAATTCTGGTGAGATGTAGAGGGTTTATGTCTTAGCATTCATATGAGGTTGTGAGATCAACCCTGATTGGACTGCACAGGTCTCATGGCCACCCTCGAACCCATGTTTGGTTTAAACCAACCAGGGATCACAATTGAAGTGAGAGGAGGGTTGGGCTTATTCTGAATAAAATATAGAAAGAGATAGCTATTCAAATAAAATATTGTGCTATTAAAAGGGAAAGATGGGCAATGTGTTGGGTGATCAATCAACTGTGTCCATTACAAATAAGAGGCCTTGTCTAACAGACTTCTGAACTTTGAGACCCCACTAGCTCAAGTTCCAGATCATCCCTAGCTATTTTGATTCAGTAGGCCTGCATTTTAACATATCTCCCCTGCCGATTCTGGTAATGAACCATCCTTGGGAACCACAAGAGTACATGACTTTTTAAAAAAATGTAAGTAATGTTTATAAATTTCTTTCTCTTATAATAACAGTATATGTTCATAACCTATAATTTAGAAAGTACAGAAATGATAAAGACAAATTCACAATATTTTTTCCCTTTGCACAGGAAATGCCTATGTTTCCTAAGGAGGCATAGTGTTTGTGAAATGGAAGTACTGAGCATTTGAAAAACCTATTGTGTTTCTTTGTGACAGATGCTTTACATTTCATTAGAATTCTTCTACACCCAGAGCAATTTTGGGATACTAGCCCAAACCTAATGGTTCCTCTGAACTGTTAACACACAGGGACAGAGGAGATTTGTCATATCGTCACCAAGATTGGCTTCATGGAAAGAGTCATTAATCAAGGCAAGCAGGGCATTTTGCAGATATCCAGGCCTGGAGAAGATGACTACCTCAACTGAAGGTATTTGTATGCGGGAGAATTTGAATGTGACTCAGCCTTCCTTGCCAAGAACTGGGAACCGGCAATGGCATTATTTGAAGGACTTCCCTATGGTTCAGCCTTGCTCTTTTTATTTGCATGCTTTGTTGAAGCTGAGCTTGTCTCATAGTTGTATGTTCAACTGCACACCTGACCTTTGGGCTAGAAGGACTCTTGTCAGTCCTAGCTCTGTGGACAGACCATCCTCTTGTCTTGCCAGTACCATGAAGTATCCCCAAAGGCTGTGTGAGTGAGTGGGCAGAAATTCAGTCTCTCTCCCTTTCTCTCTTAACATCTCCCTTCCTCTCTCTCTAAAGTCAGTAAATAGAAATTTAAAAAAGTAGAGTGTTGCAGATACTGTCTACTCTATCACATAGCATCCCCTTTAGATGAAGTTTATCTGCTATACAATGGGGAACCATGGAAGGGTTTGAAGTAGAGGAGTGATATAATCAGATTTTAAAAAATATTTTCATTTTCTTTGCATTGGGGGTGGCAGGGAACAATAAATATTTTATTTTTAAGACCTCCAGGAGGTCAAATATTTTTCCTGAAATCAGGTTGCTGCCTAGGAAAGTAAAACAGGGAACTGGGAATGTAATTGATGAATTTCCTCCCCAAGGCAGTGTTTGTGTCCCATGGAGCCATGTGTGAGTGGGTGTAAATAGGACTGGGGACAGTCAACAGATAACTCTGTTTGGCTGGCCTCTAGGTCATAGTAATTGTTGCCTGTCAGAGATATAGAAGGAAGCTTGAAGAACATTCAGGATGGCCCACAACTCACACAGTTTCTTGCTGGCATGTCTAATCAGTGACTCTATAGTTTATGTGAATGAGAGATTTTACATCGAACACACAGCTGTAATTGAGTTCTTCCCTGTCTTTTCTGTGTGAAAAATGGCTATGTTCATCTCGTCAAGTGGAATAAGATGATTACCTGCACTCTAGTTACATAATAGTTATCCCATCAATAAAACATGATTTCCCATCTTTCAAGGGGAGCTAAAGTACTAACATTTCAAAATAAAAGGGAATCACTTATAAAGCCTTTTTATATAAAATCCTCTAGGCTATTTAAATAATAAGAGTAGCATTTCTAAATTTACCTTTCAATAACTTATAGCTACACAAGGCCGAGACAAGTAAATAATAGCTTAGTTAAAATTAAAAGGAGTAGAAATTAAACCAGAAATCTCATCTCGCTCCCTGCCCACTATAATTGATTATGAAGTGGCTGCAACTCTTTCTCTCTTCTTGTAGTCGTAGTCATGCCTTTTACAAGGTGACATCACCCCTCCCATTAAGAGTGGACTCTAGAGCTGCCAATGGCAGTTTTAAAATATGGCCCCCACATTATCTGACACTCCTCTATTGAGAGGTAGGCCTATGTTCCCTTCCTTTGAATCTGGGCAGTAATTGTACTGTACCAGTTTCTGGACCAAACCTTAAGAAACTAGCAGTTGCCACTTTCTTTCTCTTGGGATACTGGCTCTTGGGAACCAGGCACTATGCTGTGAGAAAATTAATCTGCCCCCCTGAGAGAATCACAGGGAGAGGAATTTACCAGCCATGTGACTGAGCCATCTTGGAAGAGGATCCCCTGGCCCTCCTCAAACTGCCCAGCTGACATCTAGTGGAGCAGAGATGAATTGCCCCCACCAAGCCCTGACCAAATGGAACAGTTGTGAGCAAAATAAAGGATTGTTGTTTCACACTACTAAGTTTTGAACTGATTTGTTTTATAGAAATGGATAGCTGGAATATCTCCCTTGAATATGAGCTGGCTGTGTATTTTGCTTTGGACAATGAAGTGTGGAAGAAGTGATGGTGTATAGTTTAGAGCCTTGGAAACCAGCTACATCTTAGTATCCTGCCTTTGGAGCCTGTTGGAGGATGAGAGACATATGCCCAGCTGCCCATTGCCCCAGCCAACAGCAACCCTACCTCCAGAAATGTAAGTAAGACCATCCTAAACCGATCGGCCTTCCATTAACTGACTACTGATGCATGTGCAAGCTAGTCAAGTTTCACCAATCCTGGCCCAGACTTGAATGTTTCTCTTACTAGAATAATCTTGGCCTTTATCATAATAGGATGTTGTAAAGAGAAAACAGATCAATCCAGCAGGTCCCTCTCTACATACAATTATTTGGTGCTAAACTCTACTCATGATGTATATGTCCTAGGGAGTGACATTAGGATTCATGTAAGGCTAGATGACAAGGTAAGAAAAAAGAATATTTTAGAATGGTAACAAATAATAACTATGGGTATTAATATAGGATGAGTTTTAAAATTGGAATATACAGATGGTAGAATGCAACGTAGCACTGAAAGTGAGTGAACTAAAGCTACATAGATTAATGAAAAGTCTCACAAATATAATGTTGAATGAAAAAAGAAACTTATGTAGCAAACAAGAATGCCACGTCTTAGGCATCTGAAGTTTTTCAGCAGTTAACTAGGCAACTGAACACTGATATTTGGGTAAGATGCATGGGGGATCTTAGTGGTCAAAGCATATTGATACAGATTGCATTAGTTATGTAATAGTATTTTCAAAATTTAATCTAATTTATTCATGTTAAAATGAAATTTAAACCTAGT
The DNA here is from genome assembly GCA_027563665.1 of Antrozous pallidus. Taxonomy (NCBI): domain Eukaryota; kingdom Metazoa; phylum Chordata; class Mammalia; order Chiroptera; family Vespertilionidae; genus Antrozous; species Antrozous pallidus. The sequence goes on along the minus strand of CM050524.1, from coordinate 48,951,812 downwards.
AAGTCATCCATCACAACTAATGAGTTACTGACATTTTAATAGATGGTAATTCTTAACAACTATTGCATGTAGTTTGTAAGTAGGCATATCAATGGTGTAAAACTTTAGCTTTAATTTTGTCAGTCTCATGAACATTATTCGAAATTTGCATAGTAAGATTTTCAGAAATTTTATTTAGTGCCTTTATTTAAAATATTCAGAATATACTTGTCCCTAATCCCACGGACTCAGGCTTTACTTGCAGGGCAGGGTTTGCTTCCAGCTCAGTCAGTGCCTCTGGGAACTGGAGCACAACAGGACAAATGCCTAATTATTCTGACATATCCCGAGATTTGCATTATAGAGGCTGACACAAGGCTTAAAGCCTGATTCATACTCACCTACAAATCGGTTCTTAAGTTGTGACTTTTACTCAGCCAAATAACTCGGAGATCTTCAAGAGCTGTGATTACATCAGTTCAGGGCTCTTCACTGTGGGAAGTCTGTACTATCCCTACTTGCCATCTTCCCCATCTGCCCTGTGACCAGAGGCCAACACTTTTGAAAACTGATCAGCAGTTCTCTTTCTTTCTGTGCAGTTTTGCTTTTGTAGTAGATTGGATGAGATTGCTCCATCCCTGTTGGAGGTGCATATGTCCACGTCTTAGATTTGCGACTTTGTAGTGCTTCCTGTTGTAGGAAGCAGTTCCACTGAACTGTGGAAGTTATCAACCAGATATGCAGTTATTTGGAGCTTTCTATAGCAAGGGAGTCAGACACTGGCCCTTGCATTTTGGAAAAGACTTAAAGGCCTTCAGGAGAGCAGGAAAGCTTTATCATGGAAACAAGGGGGGGCCTCAGGTATGCCTGGATGGGGGGGCTGTTGGCATGGGGAAACCATAGGCGGGCTAATGAGAAGCAGGGTCAGGTATAGAGCTGGCTTTCTCTGGACTGTTCAAGGTTAGAAAAAAGGATAAAAATTAGGGAAGCTAACAGTTAATGATCCAGTCCTAGCAAATTTGGGTTGATTGTTCACAGGGCTTCTTGGATTATTATTGGAGATAGTAGTCTAACCTCCTACAAATTTGACTTTTTGCTGGCTGGCTTCCTTGGCTGGTTACTATAGACATTGGGTTGGTTTCCTGGATTGATTCTTTTTTTGGGGGGGGGTTGTTTTGTTAATCTTCACCCAGGGATATTTTTCTCCATTGGTTTCTAGAGAGAGTGCAAGGGAGGGAGGGGATAAAGAAGAGGAGAAGAAGGAGGAGAGAGAGAAAGGAACATAGAGGTGAGAGACAAATCAATTGGCTGCTTCCTGAACATGCCCAGATCAGGGATGGGGATTGAACCTGCCACCCATATACATGCCCTTGACTGAGAATCAAACCTTTCTGTTGGCAGGCCGATGCTCTAACCACTGAGCAATGCCAGCGAGGCTCTGGGCTTATTATTGAATGTTGTGGGTCCCAGTTCTATTTTTATATATAGTCCAGCAAATGTTAGTACAGAACTCTAGAAATTAACATGTAACTTCACAGTGGTTGAGCTTTATTCAAATACATTGTAAGTCAAATTCAGATACCTTCTAGAAAATTAAATAATGCTTTGTGTTGGGCTATTAAACAAAATTGTAGTATGACATTGAAAAGATATTTCACTTCTCCTTTTATCTTATTTCTTAAGTTTTGGATAATATTTTCTTAACATTGTGTATTAGGGAAATCTTGAATAATCCATGCAGTTCTGGCAAAAGTAGGAACTATGTAAGAACTGGACAGAAGCACTGTAATTATATCAGCATAAATTTAATCAAGGAGGAAAAGGCATATTGGAAAGATATATGTTGGCTATGGGTTGAGCAGCATTTTCCAATCTGCTTTCCCAAGTATAAAACTTGTATTTTTAAACATTTACGTGATTTACTTCTTTAGTTTATTTCTCATTTGGCTTACCCTCCAAGAGTCAAAGAGATAGATGATGTCTATTTGTCTCCTCATATCTTAACACTCATTACTTTCGACAACATATTCAATAAGCTAAACAAATAGGGTCTATCTCACAGACTCCCTTGATCAACGACTCAAGGGAAACTGGACGCACAAACCTTCTCTTTGGGCCTGAAATGCCCTTCTTTCCTCCCACCAGAGCAGTATCTGAGACAGTTATGCTCAGCTCTGCACATTTTCACCGAACTTCTAAAATTCTCTAATTCCTTACTGGCAGGTGGCTGTAACTCACTAAGTCTGCATGTTTGATTATTAGACCAAAGATTTGTTTTCCAGAAACCTACAAATGGACAGCTTTTTATGTCATCATTTACCTGCAAATAAACTTTTTTAATTTTGGTAGGCATCCAAGGATGCACCGTGGTATTTTTAGTAGGAAAAAGTCTTCAAAATATAATATTACCTTAAATATGAATTTAATTAACTGGTTTCAACCATGAAAAAAATGAAATCTATATTTTTATTTTAAATTTTATTTGAACTGAGTTTTCTCAAATACCGTTATTAGGTGATTTACTAATTCCTACAATGTCATTTGTGCCCAAAATATCAGCCACCTTATTGTCCACTAGATGTCAGTGCGTATCTACACTGAAATTATTGGTAGAGTATCCATCTGGTGACAAAAAAAGTAAGTAAGCCTAATCCCTGTAAAAGAGGTCACATCCTGCCCCCTCTTCTTGGTATGACAGATGCCACAACCAGGCCAACTTGCCAAATTCTTTTTCATGTAGGAGAGGCTCAGATTGCTTTTATTATTGGCTGACAGACATCTGCACTCCGGTTTCAATAATCACTGGCTTTCCCCTTGTTAAGCATGGCTATCTCCAATTGAATTTGAAGAAGGTAATCAATGCTTTGCTTTGCTCTGTTGAATTAATGACACAATGAAACTGACTGCCAGGATCAGATGACACACACATAAGTGTGTCTCTTAATCATTTGACTCATTTGCAATGATCTCCAGAGTGAACAATTATATACCCAGTTATCAGAGTCATAGTGCCCAGTGTCACTTTACCTGTAAACCACCAAGCATCCCCCCAACACAGGCTCAGAGTATGTTTAGAATGTACAATATGTGTAATATAATGGCATCATACTCTCTTGGCTTCACACAAGCGGGTGTTTTAATCAGGATGCTGTTGGTGCATTCTCAGAGGCATGTGTGTGGTTGATAACTGTGGTTTTGGAGCCTCTTTGCATGGCACAATTCAGGTTGGCAGTCTCTGAATCATATCTGGTTGAAGTAAAGTTGCATTTGCCAAAGGATGCTCTGAAGATCACTAGTCTTGTAGGATGTGACTAGATGATACTAAAAGGTCTAATACAAGATACGAAAAGAATGCAATGGAATACTCTGGGGCAAACCAAGATTCAAACATGTTTCTCTGATGTGGAACTTCCCAGTATCTTTAGTATTCTCATGTGAGGCTATAGTTTGCAGGGTTTTCCAATTAGTTTAAATCTTAGAACTATGATGGTGAACCTATGACACGTGTGTCAACACTGACATGCGTAGCCACTTTCGATGACACGCAGCCGCATGCGGTCGCATACAGAGAAGTATGGGGCTGCATGCCGAGAAGGTGACAGATAAAGTTAGTAGTGCATGCTTGGGTTTGAAGTGTACAAAATACCAATGAAAGGTTTAGCCAATGAAATTCAGCAACAAAAAAGTAACTACTAGGCAGGTTAGTTAAAGAATTCCCCACCTCCTCACTTATCTTAGTTCATGGCACCTCACACAAGTTAAATAATATCAAGACCAACAAAAGAAACGGTCTGACAGATGAACAAAGAAGTCACTAAACAGGTAAGTTAAATAATTAGTTTTTGGTTTATTAAATACAGTTATATTTTACAATTATACATTTTTGTCATTTAAACTATAGATATCGTGAAATTATGTTTTTTTTTTCCTCGAAGTGACACACCACCAGAGTTATGCTCATTTTTTGGGCAAATTTTGACACACCAAGCTCAAAAGGTTGCCAATCATTGCCTTAGAATAATTAATCTACATAGTATGTTGCCAAGTTGATTTGGAAATATGAATAAATATTAAAAGAATTCTGGGCTACAATTAGATACTTCATCTCAAAGCCTTCTTCCACCTTTTCTTTATCTTTCCTTCCTCATCAGGACATACAGGGTGGAGCAAAAGTAGGTTTTCAGTTGTGAGTATGTGAAACACAGAGTTTATTTTTGTATTATTATTTATTAATTATTGTATTATTTATTTGTATTATAGCTGTAAACCTGCCTTTGCCCCATCCTGTATTATACTATGTCAGGCACTGCCAGGGAACATTTCAATCATGAAAATGCCATGCAAGGAACAAAGGAAATTACTAGGGCTTCATTTTTCCATTAATGTGTATTAATCTTTGCATCTCAGTACATTTTACATTGAGAAACTTTCCAAGTCTACATACCACCAGGCATTGCTCTGGGACCCATGTTTCATTGGGGAGGGAAATATTTCTCTATTCATTCAGAGAAATCCTTTCGACTTCTTTTGAAATATTTTAGTGAGGGTTGACAAAACAGAGGTTTAGCCAACAGGAATCTAAAAGGCAATTTGGAGTGGTTGGCATAACAGAGGCAAGTGTTTGGAACAGAGTTAAGTGATATAAAGAGACTGCCTAAAGAACCACAATAAGGAGGGACATTAGAGGCAAGAGCCAGGGTAAAAATGCAGAGATAATTGAAAGCATGCAACAGGAGCATGCAGGACCTGATGGGAAGCGGGGCCTTCCTGCTGGGCAGGAGGAATCGTGGTCTGATTTATCTCTCACATGAGCAACAACAAGAGACTTTTTAAAATGCTCACCAAGACTTGAATGAAGCCAAGTGTGGGCTGCTAAATATAGATGTGACTATGCCAAAGGTGGGTCTCATGTGCCCTGGGAAATGTGTTCTTGGCGAACACCATCTGCTTTCTGATTTATCAGTTTACCCCCAGAGCCATGTCCCGGGGACTAAGAGCTCCTTGCTTCCCATACACACTTGCTCATCTCTTATAACAGATTTCTAGTGTTTTCTCATAAAACTGCAGAGAAGGCTGGAGGAAGAGATGTGGAGAAGGAGTAAGGTTACAGCATTGTCTCTGAGAGAATATTTAGAAGCTGTTTAAATCCGGTTGAGGACTGAGAATGGGTCTTGACCTCCAACCAGTGGCCATGGGATGTATCGACAGACTTAAGGCTTTGACAGTCCTTCGCGTGTAGGCTACTCTTCACCAGTTTGAAATACAAAATAAAATCCTTTTTGGAAAAATTTTCTTGAAATTATAATATACATACAGAAAATGGAATGTAAGTGAAAATCTTGATGAATTTTCACAAACTGAATGTACCCTTTTAACTGGCATCCAAATCAAGAAACAAAATATTACCAAGACCCCAGGGGTTCTTGGTCCCCTTTGACTCATTACCCCATTCCGAGAGTAACCAGATCCAACTTTTAACACCATAGATCAGTTTTGTCTGGTTTTGAACGTCATATAAATGGAAGCTTACAATATGTGATCTTTTGCAGACGGTCTCTTTCATTCAGCATTGTATTTGTGAGGTTCTTCCATAGTGTTTAGGCAGTTGTAGATTACTTGTTCCCACTGGCATGCAGAACTTTATCGTGTGGACTTGTCACCTTTCAGTTATCTATTCCACTATTGAAGAGTATTGCTGTACTTTTCCGTGGGGCGTGATTGGAATAGTGCAGCTATGCTCATTTTCACACTTGAGTTTTAGAGAATGGATGGGTTGCGTTTTATGAAATGTTCAGATTAAGAAAAGTTCCCCCTTCACTATCTTACATCCGATTCTCAATATAAGTCTAAGGACATCAAAAGTTCAGCTCTACCGCCTTGCAAAGGAAAAGCAGGAAGTCTAGCACATCTGCCTGTAACCCCGCACTGTGGGATTGTAGCATGTCCTGCTCTGTGGGATTTTAGCATATCCTGCTTCTGGCCATAGAAGTCAAGATATTTGCATTATAGTCACCACTATACAGGGTAATTATAGTGAAGTTTGTCTGCAGGACTAGTTCTTGCCAGGAGTATACTCACATAGGCCACCCCCTGCCACCTCAACCCCACCTCCATGTCCTGCCCATGAACCAGAGAAGCTAGATTGTGTGAAATTTGGATTCCGTGTCCTCACATACAGTGTCTATAACCAGTTATTCTCTCCTCTATACTAAAAAAAGTTGGGCCCTGCTTTGGAATCAGAGTCTCAACTGAGATTCCCACTCTCAGAGTAAGTACCCTCAGAACACTCTGTTAATTTTTCTGGCCACCTGGCCTCTTCCGGGACCACACTGGCCTATTAAATTTGTCTGTATGACTTGAAACTTAAGAGGAAGGGAGCCCTGAGCTTGCATTTCTCCCAGAATGCTCCTCAAGTCCACTGTCAACTAATGGATTCAAATACACATGATAGGGAGGTACCACCTAATTCCATCTGCTATCAGCTCTCCGCTCTGGGCCTTTGCAAAGCTCAAACATTTCCTAACAGAACAATGGGTACCTACTTTTCATTTGTGCAAACAAATGGGGAAAAATATCTTCTCTGAGACAATATAATATTCAATGATAAAACCAAGTTATAAAAGGATATATACAACAATATCATTTAGGTAAAATTTAAACTCCCCTAAAGCATTGATGACAAAATGTAAACATAGTCCTAAGATCAATCATACCAGTCTAAGGAAACTGAGGACATCTGGATAGGGGTGGCTGTGGTGGGGTGTGAGTCAGAGGGGAAACATTAACTGCATTTGTGACCCCCCCCGCCCCCCAGTGATCCAAAGCAGCTATAGCAGGTCTTCTAATATTGTTGTTTCATCCAATGTAATTTCATTATGATGTTAATGAGATACCTTAGGAACTTAACTATACTGATCAGCCTATGGTAAGATTTATTTCATATATGTTATTTTGCTTAAAGTAGCAAATACTGTTGATGATAGTGAGTGGAGGGCCTAATATTTAGCAAAATGTCCTTGTATTTTAAATCCTGGAATATATTCAGGTTGTACATATATTATATGTTAAATGCAGTATATTTTTATTTAATGTGTATAACTTAAATCTACATTCATACAAAAACAATACATTTAAGTTCTCAATATATTGAAATGGTGGGTTAGAGTGGAGAGTGGAGTTGGAGATGGCACAGGGAATGAAAGTCACTGTATAAAACAAGAAGAGCGTCCTACATTGAGCAACAATGTTAGTGTGCCAAATGTAGGAGTATGATTACCTCAAACTTTTTCACATGTGAAGTCCAAAAGACACAAAAATGTTCCACCTAGGACCTCCTGAATCAAAATGGGATATTGGAGGAGTAGGAATCTCCATTTCCCCCCCTAAATTCTCTTAAGTGATTCTTAAATACCAAAAATGTATTCTATTTTAAGAGGACCTACTTGATTTTAGGTCACTAGGTTAGGCCAAGAACTGCAGAACACAAGCTCCCAGGAAGAGCATGCAAAATTCGCCCTTATGCCAAATTTGTTTGTGTGTGTAGATGTGAATGTGACTTAGCTCTGAGGATGAGGCGCTGTATAAAGGCTAATTACTTCTGGGCAGACTTAATCTCCTGTTTCTTACATAGGGACTTTCTTTTTCAGTCACCTGTAAAAGAGGAAAAGAATCTGGTAATTCTCACCAATATTACATAGAGTAAGAGTGAGGCATAACTCAAAGATGAGAGAAAAAAGGTAATATCCACTATTGGTGAGGTATAGAGGAACAGAGGTACAGAGGTATGGTACACTGTGAGTGGTACTGGTATACTTAACAAATCCTGTTTCAAAATTCCCTCTTAGAGGAATCTATCCTCCAGAAACACTTCTAGAAATGTGTAAGATGTGTACAAGAATGGTCATTTTTGCATAGGTTGTTATTGAAAGACAGAAAGGAAGCCACCCAAATGTCCTTGAATATGGGACTAATTGATCACATTATGGCATATCAGTAATTGCTCGAAAGAATTAGAATTTTTACATACTAATACAGCAATATATTTTTAAAATGTGATATTTCTAAGAGATATAGCTAAGGAAAAAAGGATATGAGAAAATAGTGTATATAATATGAACATACATATAGTTTTTTAAAGAAGAAAATGGTTTTTAAAAAAGAAAAAGAAAAGAGAATATTTTAGCATATGTTTAGAAAAGCAAAGTTAGATGTGTATGCTATGAATTGTTTAAAGTGATAACTCCTTGGGCATGAGATTGGAGAACTTTCATTTCAAGTGTTATATATTTATGAAATTGTTGTATGTCAGCTAACTCTGCATTATATTTATAATTAGAAAAAAAACAACAAAGTTTGGTTGATACCCTAGCAAATTAAGGAGCTAGAAGTCTAAATAAACCCCAACCAAGATGGCTGCCGCCCCTGAGAGCAGGAAGAAGGCTTGGGTTTCCCCTGCAACAGAGGAAGCCAAGCTTTGTGCCTGCCAGGCTTCCACTCAATGTTACAAAGTCTCAATTATAAAAGATACAGAAATGGTGGCAGCCACTGAACTGGAGAGAACAGAGGCTTGGGTTTCCCTGGCAATGGAGGAAGCTTTCAGTCTGTCGTTGCTGGCCTAGGCCTCCACTCTAGGCTACAGTGTTTCAAACAGAAATTGCTGCCACCCCGGAGTGAGCGGAAGGCTTGGCTCCGCTCCAGGCCATAAAGTTTCAATTGTAGACATAGATTAATCCCAGATACCAGGGCCTCCACTTGGGTCGCTGGGGGGCATGGCCAGCCTGCAAATCTCCACAGGCACCTCGTCCAGGCCACCCCTCACCCCAAGGGAACCCCCACCCTGATCTGGGACACTCTTCAGGGCAAACCAGCTGGCCCCCACCCATGCACCAGGCCTCTATCCTATCTAATAAAAGAGTAATTTGCAGATTGACCATCACTCCAACACACAAGAGGGCTGCCTCCATATGCTCAAAGATCCTGCCCCCATATGGACACAAGATGGCCACCACAAGATGGCCAGCAGGAGAGGACCATTGGAAGTTCCAGGGCCTGCAAGGGAGGGCAATTAGGGGTGACCAGGCCGGCAGAGGAGGGAAATTGGTGGCAAATAGGCTGGCAGGGAAGCAGTTAGACATCAATTAGGCTGGCAGGGTAGTGGTTAGCGGTTGATCAGGCTGGCAGGCAGAAGTGGTTAGGGGCAATCAGGGAGGCATGCAGGTGAGCAGTTTGGAGCCAGCAGTCCTGGATTGTGAGAAGGATGTCTGACTGCCCGTTTAGGCCCGATCCTAGTAGGGGTTCCAGATTGGAGAGGGTGCAGTCAGGATTAAGGGACATACCCCGCCCCACCCCACCCCCGTGCACAAATTTTGTCCACCAGGCCTCTAGTTTCTTAAATAAGATGGTTATGAGGATTAAACAAGATATCTGCAAGGTGTTCAGCACACCTGGCAGGTAGTTAGCACTTTGAACATAATACAAACGATTATTACCATTGTTGTTGATGAAACAAAGCTAGTATTCTTTCAGATGGTAAATTACTTCTCTTTTTCTGTGTAACAAATCACAGTAAATAATTGTGACTTCGGGCAGTTTCTGTGGGTCAGGAATTTATCCGAACAATCTCCCTCGGAATCTCTCACGTTACAGTCAAGATTTCCCCTGGGATTGAAATCTTTTGAAGGCTTGATGGCGGCTGGAGGATCCCCTTCCAAGGTGGCTCACTCACATTCTTGGAAAGTTAGAGCTGTTGTTGGAAAGAGGCCTCAGCCCTTCACCATGCGAATCTCCTCACTCGGCTGCCTGAGGATCCTCATGACATGATGCCCAGTGCCGCCTAAAATGAGTGATCCAAGAGAGCGTGGCTTCAGCGGCCCTCTTTTCTGACCCAGCCTTGGAAATTACACTCATCATTGTCCCACGGTGCTACCGGTTACACACGTCAGTCCGACTTAATGTGAAAGGGGACTACACTAAGTTTATTTATTTATTTATTTATTAATTTATTTATTTTTATTGATTTTTTGCAGTATAATAGTAGTACATGTTTTCCTTTCCCCCTCCCCCTTATCCTCCCCCCAGCCTCCCCTACCCCCCAGCACATATCCCCAGCTTCCCCCCTTCCCCGCCCCAGTGTCTTTCATTCATTGGTTATGTTCATATGCATGCATACAAGTCCTTCAGTTGATCTCCCCCCGCATCTGCCTCCCATCCACGCAAGCCTTCCCCTGTAGCTTGACAGCTACACTAAGTTTAAATACCAGGGGTTTAAATACTGCCAGGAAGCAGGATTCACGGGAGCCATCTTGGAGGCGGGCTCCCACAGAACTTAAGCCATCCTTGGACCAAGCAGAGTCCAAATTCTCACTTAGCCAACATTCCATCTGAGATAGCCATGGGCCTCCCTGCTATATGATGACCAAAGTTTCAGGTGGATGAAAGCAAGATAAATTATAAATATAGATAGCTTTTTTTTTCTTCAAGATATTACATTCTAGGAGAAAAGATAAACATATACAACAAACCAGGGCAGAGAAAGAGAGACTTGTGAGTCAGTGTTTTAGTTCCTGGGTAGACAGCAAATAATAATCACAATAATAATATTAATCAATAGTTATTGAGTGTCATCTGCTTAGCAGGATACTAAATCTTGTATTCGTAGTGGCTCACTTAATGCAACTCTGAAAATTGAGGGGTACTGTTATCATCACATTTTCCAGATATGGTAACTGAGATACAGAAAAATTAAGTAATAGCCAAAAGATCAAAGAGAGAATAAAACTAGAGATTTGATTAGCACCTAGAGTCCATGTTCTTAATCAATGCATGTCCCAGTTTGGGTTCAATCAGGAAAGTGGAGCTGCCATCCATATACTAGTATAGGAATTCGACCGTACCCAGATATGGGATGTTCTGGACAAGTAAAGGTCCCACAGTAAACTTGAAGGATCAGGGAAAGGTCAGGCATTCGTTTGCTGGGGCTGTTCCAGAGTACCACCGACTGGCTGGCTTAAACAACAGAAATTTATTTCCTTAAAATTCTGAGGGCTAGAAGCCCAAGACGAAGGTGTCACCGGGATTAGTTTTTTCTAAGAACTCTTACTTTGGCTTGTAGATGGCCATCTTCTCTGACATTCTCACATGGTCATTCCTTTGTGTGTCTGTGTCCTAACCTCCTCTTCTTATTGGCTCACCAGTCATGTTGGATTAGAGCCTAACTATATGATCTCATTTTACCTTAAATGAGATCATAAAATTCACCCTATTTAAAGGCCCTATTTCCAGATATAGAGGTGGGCAAAAGTAGGTTTACATTGTATGTGAGTTTATTCTTGTATTTTACTTATTAATTATTGTATTATTTGCCTTTTCCTATTTCTTCTTATTATTATTGCTGTTATTTCATATCCTTACTTGTGATTTATCTTTTAGGTAATAATAATGTGTGTAATTTAACCTGCTTCCCCTCCCCTGTATGGTCACATTTGGAGGTATTAGGGGTTAGGACTTAAACATATAACTTTTGAGGGAATGCAGTTCACCCCATAACAGGTCACGAACCAGCCCTGGTGTAGGTGAATGAGTGAGAGCTTTCAGGAGAATCTGGAAGCTACTGCACAGGTGCGGTTGCTGGTGTGGAACTGTAAAAGTCCATTCAGGTTGTCAGCTCTCCATGACCCTCACCTTGTGATTTCACAGTGGCACTGGGCCTGGGCTCACTGCTGTTTGTCAGGAGGTATGAAAGGAAAGTTGGACGTGCCACAGGGAAGATGAAATACGGATTGGAAACGCCTTTCAACACCTCTACCAACTCTGAACTTCAGAGCATAACGGCTGCTGCCTCACCTCCATGTTTCTATCTCAGGCAACTTCATTTCTGGCCACTTTAACCCAGACTACATAAGACAAGGGGTTTTTGGAAATGTAGTTCCAAACAGAGCTCAGTTGCCGAAGGAACAATGTATCTTTAACACTGTATCTGTGGAAGTTTAGCTGTTTCTGGAAATGGAGAATCTCTAAAATCACTTCTGTTTTGAAATACTCTATATTTGAGTTTCCTTTGGTCAGCATCTTAAATATTCTCTTAGCCCATTAAACTCACAAATAAGTCCTTTGCAACCAGGACTGAAAAGAATTATCAGTTCATGGTTGCCTACAGTAAGGAGAGATGACTTTTATGAAGTGCTTATTGTATGTTGGGCACAGTGCTAAGATCCTTTGATTCACTGTATTGTGCCATTTAACTTAATTGCTATCCTAAACATTATTATTGGTGGGCCTGATTTGTAGACAGGAGAACATAGACCTGGAAGGACAAAGCATTTTTTTTTTTACAATCATATACAGGTAGTTAGTAATAATAAAAGTAATGGCTGACTTTTGCTGAATGCTTACTATGTGCTTGGCACTGTGATTTAAAAGCATATTATCAGTTTTTATGACCAGAGGCTATTGTTATTCTTGCTTTACCTTGGAAGATAATGAGGCACAGGCTACTCACAAGTAAGGCCACACGGAGCAGAGGTAGTGGTGCTCATCATACATTCCATCTGCTCTCTGATAACTCCCAGGGTCCCTTGCAGTTAGTTAAGGACATGTGATTCCTTATGGACAATGGACTGTAAGCAGAAGTAATATGTGTCACTGCTGGGCTGAAGCATAGAGCATATGTGAAGTTTCTACATTCTTTCTTTTCTTACTACAGTACTTAGGAATGTCTCATGTGGCAGAGGCTCTCCAAGTGTGGGTTCCTGAGCAACTGTGTAGAACAGAGCCATCTACCCTAACACCTTACATAAAGCAGGAAATAACCTTTTTTTCTTAAGATGGAAATTTGGGGATCAATTTGTTACTGTAGCATAATTAGTCTATCCTGACTAACACAGCCCTTGCTAGTCTAACTCCAGAATCCCTGATTTTTTTTTAACCATTAAGCTATGCTATCTTCCCAAAGTGATAGGGCTAGGAAGGAGAACCAAAGAATGAAATAATATATGTGATTGCCCTTCAGAAATAAGAAAACAGAACATGGACCTAAGATATCTAGGTATCCTGATAGGTTCCATCTGATCACAAGTATGGACTCAGCAAAGTCAGGCAGAGTTTCAAGGACTATTTGTAATGTTTCCGAGAAGCAGACATAGTGGGAAGAGGAAAAGAGAGAAGATTAAAATTAGAGCAGGTGACAGCAAGACCCTGGACTGCCACCAGTTTTGTAAACAAAGTTTTATTGGGACATGGACACATTCATTATTGGCTCAACTAATTGCATTTTGCCCAGGGCTGCTTTTGAGCTACAAAAGCTGAGTTGAGTTTTTGCGACAAGGACCTCATGGCCCACAATACGTAAAAGATTTGATCTCTGGCTGTTTACAGAAAAAGTTTGCCAGTTCCTGAATTAGGTATTAAAATGTGACCAGCAGGTCCAGGACTTTCCCTTAGGGACCCTAGAAGGCCTTCCATATCTTCCCCAGGGTCCTACTTACTACTGAAATTCTCTTCCTTAATTACACTTTCAAGTTAAATTAAGGCCTTAAAGGGCCCCATAAAAATGTAAATAGATTATGGGCTAACTCATTACCCAGTTAACACTTTGGCAGTAATTCCTTTTTCATTCTTCTCTGTCTTTAGTGGGTCTCCCCAGGGAGAGGAGTGAAATGTAGAGGAGGTGAAGGGAGGAGGGGAAAAGGTTTGAGATTGATTAGACTATAATGTAAATGAGTCATAATGTAAATATCTGTGTTTTCCGATGGTCTTAGGCAACCCTGCTAGCGATTCTCAACCTGTGGGTAGGGACCAGTTGAGAATCGCTAGCAGGGTCACCTAAGGCCATCAGAAAACACAGATACTTACATTATGCTTCATTAACAGTAGCAAAATTACAGTTATAAAGTAGCAACAAAAATAATTTTATGGTTGGGGGACACCACAACTTGAGGAACTGTATTAAAGGGTCGCAGCATTAGAAAGGTTGAGAACCACTGGGTTAGAGGCAAGGTGGGAGATTTCTGTGAAACCACTGATCAGCATGGTAAACAGGATCCGTCACTTGCTTCAGAATTTGCATTCCATCTAGCTGTTTAGAAAATGCATAATCATTCTTCTGTGAGTGGATCCAACTAAATTGCCCATCTTTGATCTTCGAATTTGGGGGTAAGACAGGGTAGCATTTCTCCGATTTGGGGAAACAACCAGCAGGCTCCTATCAGTGATTTAGCATCTACTCTTGCGAGTAATTCTGAGCTCTTAAGGTCCTATCACACAGTGTTCCTTTACCTGGAGTGCCCTGTTTTCTGATTGGCTAACCCTTATGCATGTGTCAAAGCTCAGTGTAGGGTGCTGTCTCTCAGGAAGCCTTCCCTTACTGGCCAAGCATGAGTGAGTTGTTTCCTAGCCCCATACAGGATTCCTATGACCAATATTTTCCAGGCAGATGGGGTTCCTGCCCGGGTCCCATGCTTTCGAGATCTCTTCTCAGGTCCCTTGTGGGCTGTGCTTCTTCCATAGGTGAAGAGTCCTCACCCTGTGTCTAGATTATTTTCTGAATAGCCAGGACCTGAAATTTTTATCCCAAATGGACCTAGCCTAATTCCAAGTGCCTGTAGAAGTTCTCCCCCAGATTCCTTTTACAGAGGATAGATGGCTTAGCTGGTGTGCATGCCTGGTCATAAAGGTAGCCACGGGGCAGCTGCTTGGGGTGTGGGTGATGGTGTATCAGGTTTGGATAGGCAGGTGTAGGATGGAACCTGAGGTGAGAAGAGAAGGAAGGCAGGTTCTGTAGTCCCTGCAAATGCTAGTGTTGAGCCTGGCCACCACAGCACTTATTCTATGATATTGCTCTGATTCTTCTGCCATTGGACTGTGAATAATTGGGGGTAGATGTTCTTAATTCCCACCTAGGTAGACTGCCAAGTGCCCTGTTAAGTGAGTGTTGCAGATTAGAGAAGCACCTGGAAATGGGGCTGAATTATGGCTCCCCTGACTTCTCCATCTGGAGAAATATTTTTGTAAAGGCTGGAAGTTCACCCAGATTTTCATCTTCTGTGGGCCCTCTGCAGAATTAAGTTACTGGGAGGTGCCTAGGCTTAAAACGAACAAGGTACTCTCTTCCTGGCAGGCTTTCCTTCTACCGCCTGACCCATTTCTGAAGGGTGAAGCTTTGCTCAGAGAACCAGTAAGTAAATTAACCTTGCAAAACTGTGATGAGACCATGCTAGCCTGGGAAACCTCACCCCGTGAATTGGAGAGCAAGATGGATGAGCTGTGGCTACAGGAATCTAAGCCTTTCCCCAGTCAGCGGGGGTGCTTCCACTCTACCTGAGCAGAATTTCCAACCTCCCTTGTTTATTTATTCAGGACCCTGGCAATTTAGTTCTGTTCAACACACGATTTTAAAAATTGATTTATTGATCACCTAATACATTAAATATTAAGCAATTTTGTAAGCCACTTGAAATTAAACATGGTGGGAATATTTATACAATAGAAATCGACCATCACTACAAATCAGGTCTCCCTTCTCACCCCCCAGTACTCAACCCTCACCCTGAAGAAAACCTCATCCTGCTCAGAAGTGCTAGTGTCAGGCACAGAACCACATCATTTATCTTCTTCACGTCTTTATTTTTTTAAGCCATAAAACTATATATACGCGCAACAAACTCAAAACAACAGAGTATATGAAATACAGGAGAACAGTTATCTACCTTATAAGCCAACATCCCCTCTCCTACAGAAGTAACTTTAAAGTATAGTCTTCTAGAATTTTTCTACAGTTTTGTAAACACACTCACAAAATTATTATTATTTTTTAGGTAAATGGAATGAAGCTACATATACTTTTTATACCTTATTTTTTTTCTCTAGAAATATATTGTGAACATTTGTGCAAGTGAGATCATGAGATCTACACCATTTTAATGACCAAGAGTATTCCATAATATTTTCTTCTTAATGACCAATTAGGTCAAAGTCAGTGGCAAAGAGATGAGGTGGGCAGACCTAGATGATATGCAAATGAGACAGCAATTACAGGGCTGCTCCAGACTTTAGCTCCAGACTATGGCCTCTGGGAAAATTGCGATGAAGACATCTTGAGGTCATAGAAATGGAAATAGAAACAAAAAACAAGCCTGTATACAATATTACCCAACTTAAATTTCTTGCCAGCTAAGCTCATTATGGTGTAATTATTACTGTCACTGACTCCAATGTATTATTAAATACAAAGAATGATGATGATGATTGTTACTGTTTCCATTATGTAGCAAATTAACTCTTTAAAGTATTTTGATAACGAAATTTATTTTTTTCTGTAGGAGCACACAAAATGGTGCAGGGTTGCGGATGGGGGGGAGGGGCGAGTACAGTTAGGTTGTTTGATGATCATGTATGCATGAATGAAACTCTGCCTCAGATATGTTCTCCACTCGCCCAGTTCCTTGTATAAATCAGCCCATTCATCAATTCAAATGTATTATTTTATTGATGTCCACTTACTTGATTGCTAACTATCTGCCAGGTGTTAGCAGTGAACAAGACTACTGAAGCTGTTCTCAGTGTCTGGCCTATATCCCCTGAAACTTCAGCCACCTGTGAGGATTTTACCTGCTAGTTTCTGTATTTTTTTTTTGTCGGAGGTTATTCTGCTAAGTAGTGGAGAGTCACCACCACACTCAGCAGCCCTTAAACAATGAGTGATGAGAGTTGGTGTATAAAAACCTCTATTCCCTTACCCTTGCCATGGGATAGCTCTGAGGCACATGTTTTTCACAATTTCCCAGAGTTACTGCTTAGTTAAAATTCAGTTACCAAGATGGAGGGACTTGATGAAACAACCTTTATTTATTGCTTTCCCTCTCCTGTCTCATGGCCCTACTGAGGCTACTTGGGATCCCTTCCCAAATAAGTGCAGCAGATCCTTGAATAATGTTGTTATGTTCAGTGTCATTTGGTTATAATGATGATGACATGCTATAGGAACTTCGCTCTTTTTATATCAATTAGTAAAGTTGGTTTCATTGTATGTTTCAGAACAGTTCAAAAAACTTATTGACAGTGTTTAACGAGGACTTCCTGTACTGACATCTTATCCTTGTTTAGAGTTTGCTTCTTGGGGAGTCCTTGAAGGCATAACTTCTGCCTCTGGGTCCTCATTAAAGAAGGGTTGCAGATCAGTTGCCTGTGGCGCCAGGCGTGTGTGATAAATAAGTTATACACATTTACATTCCTCACCTGAGCTCGACAACTACCAATATAGTTAGTACTCAAGGAGCTCTGCCTAAAGGTTTTAGTTCACCAGCTATTCTTTCCTCCCAAGCTAAAAAGTCCTTGCTTCCCAGGGGGCTAAGGAGGAATGACCATCACCAGGCAAAGACTGAATGAATGACAATACATTCAATAGTCAACCTACCAACTCATTCATTCACCACCCATTAACTCATCCACTAACCACTCCTGTATCCACAAACCCATTTATTTATTGCACATGTACCTTCCCCCCATCTACTCACTATCCATTCACTCATCACCTCCTGCATGTATCAGCTCATCCATTGGTCACCCACCCAATCATTCCCTCACTGCTCACTCCTTTACTACTCAATCTCAAATGCTTTTAAAATCTTCACTCTAGGTATAAGATCATGCTAATCAAAGTAGGAGGAAAAATAATTTGTAAAAATAATTTGTCACTGGGGTCCTTGATAAGCTGACCTCAACATATCTGACCTCTTACTTTTCCATGAGCAATTTGGTCTGTTGGAAATTTTTTTAACACCTCAGATTATTTCACTTTTGGGTTTGCTTTGACTGTTTTATTTTTTTTATATCTTGATTCTCATCTTTATTATGTAGATAGCTCATATTTATCTTTCAGAGCCCTCTGAAAGTTAATCTACACTAATAAAAGAGAAATATGCAAATTGACTTATCTCTGCAATGCCCACTAGCCAATCAGGAGTGAGTATGCAAATTAACCCAACAAAGATGGCAGGTTAATTTGCCTATGCAGGCGTGGAGTGAAGACTGAAGGCTCTGGCCTGATTGAAGACAGAAGACTGAAAAGGTTTGGCTTCTCCATTGCAGCCAGAGCGGAGAAGCCAAGCCTTGCTGCGGCCAGAACAAAGGCCTGGGTCCCAGGTGCCCAAGGTTCTGGCAGCCAGGGGTAGGAAGGCCTATTGCATGCATCTTCGTGCAATGACCTCTAGTATATAAATAATGGATGTTGTCGTATGCCACGGAGAGCGCCGTGTCAGAACTGAGGCATTCATTTCCTGCACTATTGGGAGTGTTGGTTGCTGATGGCTTATAGCACTCGCTCTTCAGGGGCTGATGGTCACTGTGAAGGTAGAAAGGCCTGACTATTTTCCCAAAAATTGGTATCTCTCCTAAGGTTCATCCTAGCTCAAGAGCTTCCCATGCTATTGGTTGAGATCTCAGGTGTAACTACAATGCTGTTTATATTTTCCCTTGTCCAATTTTGTTTTTCCTATATCCTTACAGAGGACTCCCCAGTAAACCTTTTGCACTCAAATCTCAGAGACTCAGGGTCCGTTTCTAAGGTAACCTCATCTAAGTCAATACCTGTGCAAAGTCTTCTCAACATCCTTCAGCCCCCACCCAGACAGGACATCACGGAAAGATTCAACTGCTTTATATCTCCTCCTCTATGCTTCCGACATACTTAATTCATAAGGTGTGCCTGTCAGGTTTACTTAGGAAAACAGAGCCATGATTACATTTATAAAATGTCTTAGTCCAGTTGGGTTGCTATGAGAAAATACCACAGATCCTGTGGCTTATAAACAACAGAGATTTATTCCTACTTGTTGTGGAGGCCCGAAGCCTAAGATCAGGGTACCCTATTCTGGGCGTGGACTTCTTGTTGTATTTTCACATGGCTGAAGAGGTGAGGGAACATTGTGGGATCTCTTTTTAAGAGCACTAATCCAGTTCATAGGGGTTCTACCCTCATGACCTAACCATGTCACATTCAGCAGGTGATTATGGGGTTTAATATAGGATCATTTTCTTACATGAAAATGGAAGGCATTGGGGATGTGAAGGAAAGTGGGGAGTCAGAACATCGGAGAAATAGTCTCCCCTCATATTTACCCGAGACATGGACATTGATAGACAGTTGGAACTTGCAGGAAAATCTGAGATGCTGCTGATGTGGGATTCGAAAGGAGGTGCTCATGAAGAGCTATGTAAAGATTGCTATTTCCTGCGAAAGGTCTGTGGAATCTGTTACTTCGATAGGATACATTCGAGTGCCTTGTGGGAAGTTGGGGGCATTGTTGGTCAAAACGGCTGGCAGTCGGGAATATGAGTTGGATGCAGAATGAGAGTAGAAGGAGGACATGCTGGGACCCGCCAGACATTATCTCTACTGTTCCTCTTCATGGGTGCGTTTTGACCATCACAACCTCCTAAAGTAACTCTCTCTGTTGTTATTTTTGCCTTCCAAATCTCACATGAGATCCAACTTTAAGCTATAGCCACAAGGGAAATCGATTCTAGGAAATGTAGTTCACAGCCACAAAGAGCAATGGTGATGCCAAGTTGCCAACACATACTCCAAGTACATGTGCTCCAATGGCACTTGGACATTTAATGTATGGCTTCATTGTGGGATTTTCTTTTTGCCTTGACACTCCCTCTGAATCAGGATTAGACCAACTGTGGCCTGTGGCAAATCTTGCCTATTTCCTTTATTTGTAAATAAAGTTTTATTGGAGTACAGCCACATCCACCGTCTATGGCTGCTTTCTCCCTACAGTGGCAGTGGTGAATAGTTGTTGTGACAGACAATAAGGTCACCAAATCTAAAACAGTTACTAATTAGCCTTTTACAGAAACAATCTTCCAGTTCCTGCCCTGGACTGTGGGAACTGGGAGGGCAGGGACTATCTTACTTATTTTTGTGTCCTCCGTGTCAGTGCCTCACCAACTGCATGGAAGTGTCTCATAAAAATTTGTGAAGTGATTGAATGAACTTGGGAGATAAAACAAAAACTCATATAATTATTTACACAGGAATCTGATTTATTAAGATATATAAGTAGGTGTAGCTGTTGAAGAAACCAAGAACTTTGTTTTTGGAGCAGAATATATTAATTATTTTCAGGTAGTTTAGGAGATATCAGGAAGTCTGGGTGGATTGGATAAAGGTATTAGATTCCCAACCAGCAAGGAAAGAATGGAAAACAGAAGTGAGAAACCTGGCTCTCATTTTCTGGCTGTGTGTTCTAGAACAAGTCACTAAGGGTTATCTGAGCCTCTTTTTTCCCCAGCTAGGGGTCATGTACAAGAATGCTGGTTTGGCCAAACTCAGAGGGCTTTTGTGGGAAGCAGGTGGCATGGTGGTATGAAATGTCCTGGAAAATGTAAAGTACTATCCAGAGGAAAGGAGTTATGTTATAGTCAGAAATCTATTTCAGAATGAATAAGGAGCACTATGTTTGTCAAGCCCAGGCCTCTTTGTGCTTTCCTGGGACACTTTAACCTTGAAAGCTTGGTTGGGTCATCGGGACTCATGACTGCCTCTAACATGAGCTGAAATCCCTCAGATGTCAGAATACAGGGTGCATTGTTGGTGGAAAAATGGCCTTTTCCTTCTAAAAATTCTTCAGATCTTCCATTTCTCCCTGCCAAAGGGGTTCATCTTTATATAGAACAGCATCTGATCTGTCAGCAACCTTTAGGTAGGTTATTGATTTAACATTTCTTCAGAGATGCTACGAAATATGTGGTCTGCTGACAGCCACAGGGAGCTGTGCCTGAAAAGGGAAGCGTGATGGCTTGCTCTCAGCTGTCCTGGCTCAGAGCTTCCGCAATCACTGTTTTTCAGAAACTTGTTTAAAATAGAGTTTATGTTCCATTTTGAGCGTTTTTCTTTTTGCTTCTTCCTTTCCTCACAATCAGTGGGGATCGCAGTGTCTTTGCCTGGCATCTAACACACTATTGCTGAATGAAATCATTTCACAGTGGAACAACCTAAGTGGAAGAGAAGTCTGCTTTGGTCAAATGTTGAAATCACTGTGTCGAAGCAATCAGGTTCCAGCAATGATTTGCAGAAGTCCATTTCCTTATTATTTTGGAGCACAGAGACAAAATGGAATCTGTGGAGTTGGTCCTTGAATGAGCCTCTAAAGGTCAGGGGAGGCTCTTAGTAAAAGGAAGACAATCATAGGAGAATGAATTCCTGTGGGGTAGGGGTTTTCCAGCACTATTCTGCCTCCCTTCCTATCTTCTCATAGCCCCCCACTTCCAGGAGAAATCAATGTACTAGTCTTATGGGGCTCTACTTAAGTTAGACATCAGCATCCTCCACACTTGGCTGCATATTGAAGCTCTACTTTCACTGGCTTCCTTGCAGTGAGGATTTTGGAGACTGCCTCAGCTATTAATTAAGTGCTGCTTAAATTTTTTTTTAATTCTCAGTTGGCTTCTTTTCCTTGTAACTGTTCATTTTTTTTTAATCCCCTGGAGAGAAGAGGTGAAGGGCAGGATGGGTCTCCTGCTACAATGGCTCTAAAAGCGACTCTCACCATCTAAAATGACTTTGTGTTTTATAGACCAAAGGGGACCCAGTATCCTGGGGAACAGGAAGAACAAAGAGGTTGTAGGAGACAAAAGAAGAGAAGAAAGGAAGTAAAGGTTTTTAGGAAAGTGGGCCAGATCTCCAAAGGGGTCTCATTTGGTAGGACATTTATTTAGGTCAGCCATATTGAGTTCCCATGTTGTGCCAGGCACTGTGCCAGGCCCTGAAGACACTTAGGTGAGTGAGACACAGTCCTGTCCCCAAGGAGCATCCTGCTTTCGTGGTAACTCAGTGGAGAGAGCTCAGCTCCTTCCTGCACTATTGTGAGGGAAGGCTTGAGGTCTGTCCAACTAGAAATCCACACGGAGGACTCTTTCCTCAACTGTGACCGTGCCAGGAGACACCCGCTCAGCTTCTAGAGTTTTAGTGAAGTGGAAATGTCACATGATTTCTTGGCCTGGATGAACTTTTGTCACCCAGCATGCGTGGGCACCGATCTTTTTAAGAAGCTGGGTTTCAGCGAGGTTCAGTGTCCTTGGCAGCCTGTTAAAGCTCCATCACACAGAGTTTGAGATGATCTGCTCGCCTTCTGACCAGAGGGGTGGTGTTCTTGACCCTTTAAGGGATGTCAGTTACTGTTTCACAGGCAAATTATGGAGAATTGCCTAATCCTGGTCTCTTCAGGAGCTGCCCTGGGAACAGAACGGATTGCTTTCTTTTTAACTATGCTTTTGATTATTATGACCTCACAGGCATATCTGACAAAAGTCCAAAACATTTTTGATATTTTGAAAAATTAGCAATGCTGGGAAACATGGGCTCCATTCTTTTTTAATTTTAATTTTAATTTTCATTGATTTCAGAGAGAAAGGAAGAGGGAGAGGAATAATGAGAATGATGAGGGAGAATCATGGATCAGCTTCCTCCTGCACACCCCACACTCAGGATCAAGCCCACTACCCAGACATGTGCCCTGACCCGGAATCGAACCGTGACTGCCTGGTTCTTAGGTTGGCAACCACTGAGCCATGCCAGCCTGGTGTGCTCTGTTCGTCTTGGTCAGGCTTCATATGTTCTGTCCCTTCATTGTTCCTTGGACATTAATCCTGTCTCTTTAACCAGAGAGCAAGTTCCTCACAGGCAGGAGCTTCAAGGTCAGCAAAGCCTGGCTGAGTGATTCGAAGGGAAAAAACTTCATTTGCTTCCTTAGCCAAAGGTTATGGCAGGGGCTGGAGAAGTCACTTCTCAGTTCAGCCAAGGATGGCTTAGTGAGCAAGAGCTGGCCCGGCTGCTCCTATCCCTGCTGACTTGGGTACAGGAACCTTTCTCAGTGGCACGAGGGTCCTCCAGGCTGAGTGCTCTGCTCACTGGTGGGTTCTGCAGGCGGTCCTTTGGGAACAAGGCTGGGAATCTCTGTCTCCCAGCATGCTCTCCATGTGCTAGGAGAGAGTAGAACCCCGATGCTAGGATTATGGGGAAGAGGCAATGGGTGACAGGTGATGATTTGGTCATGTGTTTAGTCACATGATGGCAAATCCCTGATTTGATGTGATATATGACTGGACTGTGCCATTCATTTAACACCAGGGCTGAATCAGGTGAGTTGCATCAGTTCCTTCACACTCCCCCTGCTGCTTACCCTCAGGATACTGAAGCACGAGAGGGCAAGGAATATGTCACACTGTCACATAGCTACAAAGGGGACCATTCATTCACTCACTCTATTGTTCCATATTAGGCTTCTGCTGTGTGCCAAACAGTGGAAGATTTTATATGTATGAGTTTCTTTTCTGTCATGCTCCCAATAATGGTTTTGATACTGCTGCAATAGATTTCATTAATTAAGTTAATTTTATTCATAATGTTGGGGACATAAGAAACGGATGCAAATGAATGCTAATTTGTGAATTAATAGTTCCAGCTAAGGCCCTTGCCATTTTAGGGGTAGATTGCTTCGGTGGGATTGGGATTCAGAAGTAGAAGCTTCTGTTGTTCTCTTTCTCCTTTAAGTTGGGTAGGTTCCCACCCTGAGGATGAAAGTTCCTGAATTCTTTAGGACTTCTGCCCTAGTTTTATGCTCGCTCTTGGGATGTGCTCATTAGATGCTGCAAACGCTACCTTTTGTTTTCCTCCCTCATGACTCTTTGTCCTGGATCAGAGAATTGATGAGAAACTTTTCTCTTTCTCTTCCATTTCAGCTTTCCCTTCTGTGCTCATGTGCTTTGCACACATACATGGTTAACACAGGATGACACTTAGAGAGAACGGTGCCTGGGGAAACATATGCCTTTCAAACCTCTCCTACCGGCTTCATCCATCACACGTGTTTCTGTATTAGCTTCAGGCCCAAGGCGGGGAATTCTAATGCGGAACGGTGAATGGGAAAACTTTACTTACTGTCTGTCGACACAGCCATGACCTCACCCTAATGCGCTGTCCAGGGAATTGAAGTGTTTGTTTTCATGGAGGAGCCTCAGGAGTCTGGAGGAAATTTCGTCTGCCCCCCTCTGAACGCCTCTGCACCACAGTGGTCCTTTGCCTGCTTTTGGGTCGGGGTGGGGAGATGTGGTTTCTGCTGGGGAACAGAAGCTTCTTATTCTTTTCTTTAAGACAAGGAGCATGGTTAAACATGCTGCTCATGGCTACATCCAAGAATTACTATTCTGGACTAGACTCAATGGCCCAACCTGCAAGACCTTTAATGGTCTAGCCCTTGCAGCCAGCCTTGTCTCTTACAGGGCTTCCCTCCCTTCTCATGCTTCCCTGTGGCCCAGCTTAACATTCTTTGAATACTTCACACTAGTTCTTTTGGGCCTCTGAATCCCCAATCTTTGGGTCAGTTCACATGGGGGAAATCTTATCATTTTTCGAGGTTCAGGTCAGGCATCACTCCTTATATCAAGCCCAAGAGAGCCTTATCTCTCCCACCTCATACCACTCTTAGGTAGAGTTGGCTACTGTGTTCCTAGTTCTGTTCATAAATGTTGGGGCATTTATCATACCATCTTGCAGTTGTTTTGATGAATAATAGTGTTTCTCTGCCCTTCAACACTGCCATAGATTCTGAAGCAGCACTGTGTGGGGTCAGTCCCAGTTCTGCTACTTACCAGTTATGTAACCTTGGACAAGTGATCTGGTCTGTGTGCTTTTAGTTTTAACATCTGTAAACTGGGGTAATAATATTCTTACCTCATTGGTTCGTTGTAAGGACTAAATTAATTAGTATTATTTCTCTTCTTTCTCCGCCTTCTCTTCCTCCTCTTTCTTCCTTTATATACCTTGCTAGAGGCCCAGTGCATAAAATTTGTGCACTTGGGGAGGGGTCCCTCAGCCCGGCCTGCACCCTTTGCAGTCAAGGAGCCACTGGGGAGTGTCCAACTGATGGATTTATAACAAGTGATATGATTGAATAAGCCATCAGTCAGACATCCTTAGCGCTGCTACAGAGGTGGGAGAGGCTCCCACCACTGCCGTTGCACTCACCAACCATGAGCCCTGCTTCTGGTGCACGGACCACCAGGGGGCAGCTCCTGTGTTGAGTGTCTATCCCCTGGTGGTCAGTGCACGTCACAGCAACTGGTCATTCCATCGTTTGGTCAGTTTGCACATTAGCCTTTTATTATATAGGATTCCTTGTAGTTATTACTTTCCCTTCTATTCTAACTGTTCTCAAGAATATTGGATGCAGTGTAGGATGATTACCTTTTTAGTTTTAAATTTCTTAACTCAGCTTTTGTAAATTTATAACAAGTGATATGATTGAATATTGACTTCTTAAAATACCACCAGAATAACTTGGTGATAGAGTAAGTTCAAATTTGCTACTTACTACAGTAAAGGAGATCACTTTTTTGACAGGTCTTAATATCATCTCAGAAAGGAAAGGACAAAGTTGGAATATTTATGATTCCATTAAAAGCCGGCAAAGTTCATGATAAAATGTTTTGGGACTGGCTGACTCAGCAAGGTGAAAATTTCAAGGCCAGGGAGTTCAAAGCAGGTCTTGGATTGTTGATGAGCCTGGTTGAGTCATCTATTGTAACTTGTTGAGTACTTTCAGGCCACCTTTGAAACAAACAATAAAAGGGAACTGAGAATTTCATCTTCCTGTGGAAGGGTATCCTGGAATAGTCATGTTAATGTGGACAGAAAGTTGGATGGGCATGGATGGTTTTGGTTCTCAGTACTCAAACTTCTATGAGCTCATTCTTCCTAGGAGCTCAGGAGTGAGTCTTAATGTGTTGGAGGAATGAGAATTTTTTGAATTAACTTCATGTAGAATACAATGTCTATTAAAAGATAAGTACATGGAATACTTACCCGAAAATTAAGGAGGTTGCCATTATTCTTTCTTGCTTTGAGATGTGAAAAATTAAATATTATATTTAACCTTTTGAAAAGACCTTTAAAAATTGAGCATTTCCTGCTCAAAGACAAAAGAAAAATGTGAACACTGATATATCCAGGACCAAGAGTAAACTGCACAAACTGTGTGGTATCTCTAAACAGTATCTCAGCCTATTTACTCTCCTTGGCCTATAAGAAATTAAAAAGCTAAAAGCTTTCTAAAAGCTCATATTTAGCAAAAATAAAATAAAAAGATAAGTAATAAAATATGCTAATTTGAAGCTTATGTATGTATAATTAAAACTCAGTGGTAAGTAACCATAGGAATTGTTTAAAATCTAGTCCAAGAAAGATTTCCTAGGGGAGAGGTATATTTGATCACTGATATTGTTTATGTTACCATGCATGGTGAAAATAAAAGGCACTCTGGCTTCTAATTGGTTTTATTGTTTTTTGTTTCTCTATACGCTCTGTATCTCTTAGCAGCTGGCATGCAGGGCAAGCTGTTCTCACTACCCTGTGCTTGGTATACCACTGGTGGCCTGAGCCTAGAGAAAAGCGCTCAAGAATTCAAAGCTCAAAAGAATAGGCAGAGCACTAGGGCAGGTGGCAGCTCAGAGAAGTGAAGGTTCTGGAAGACCCAAGGACATTTAGGCACAGCACAAAGAAAAGAAAATTATCTGGAATAAAATCCATGGTGTTTCATTGAACAGTTTTATAGATTAATGGAAGAGTGACTGGATGATCAAGAGCAGGAAGTTGGAGCAAAATTGCAGAGGAGGGAATTGCGGAGAAAGAACATAAGTGAATTTATGTACAGATCTGTGAGACCTAATATATGAACAATATCACCCAGCAGAAGCAAAGAACAGATGAAGAAGAGCTTACTTATAAACAAATAAAAAGAAGAAATTTATCTGAGCTGATGAGAGAATGAGGCTAAAGAAACCCCATAGTCGGCAGAGTATAAGTGTTCTGATACTAGACGTTATTGAAGAGAAAAGCCATATAACTCAGTAAATCTTGAACTTAAAGGTTAAAGATAAAAATCCTATAAACTTCAAGATAGAAAAAGAAGTTATACAGAAGAAAGAATCAGACTCATTTGTACTGTATTTGGCAACACAGCAAGTTAGAGGAGAGTGGAATAACATCACTGTGTTCTTCCAAGAAAAAAAAAGGTCTGTCTGAAGAATCTTATGTGCACCCAACATGTTATTCACTCAATGAAATTTATGGATTTGCAATAAAACCAGGAAAAGAATCATTATACACCCTACAAGTAAAATAACTGAGAAAAAACGCTAAGCAAACAGAGCGATAAGCAATGGACCATGATGAAATGAATGGCAATATGTAACATCAAATCTAAATGAAGATTCTGATGTAAAAGAGGCTCCCTACCTGGAAAATAATCTACAAAGACTGGTATTAAATTGTCCGTATAAACTTGGATAGAGGGAAAGTAAAAGTATTTGAAAGTCTCCTCTGATGGGAGAGAGAAGAGATAAGGCTGGCTTCATGGCCTGCGACCAGTACTCAGTCCCAGACTCAGAAGGGCTTCATGACTGATTGAATGATGTGCACTGCCATCTTGAAATTATTAATCATTTGGAACCAGGGCCTGCATTGTCATTTTGCAATGGGACCAGAGGAATGCCATAACTGGTCCTAAACAGAAATCATCTACAGACTAAATTAAATTCTCTAATCAGCCCAGTTTAAATCCTGAGCTGCTTTGAGAGAAAAAGGGTAAGAATTTCTTTCTGTTCAGACATGGTGACTTGAGAACTTAGTTAAACTGAGAAATAGTGAAACAAAGTTAGATGTTTGTACACTAGCTTCTATGAAGATTATAGCTGATACCATTCAAGGTATTTGTGGGTCCTCTCGGGACTTCTCACAGAGAAGCTGAACAAAAGTGGAATGAAGGAACTGCCTGCCATCTGCATCACACCACACATGTTACATGCAGAAGAGAGCAATTCTGAGGAATTCAAGTCTTCTAGGTTTGGGAAGTAATTTCTCTATTGAAGGAAAATAGTCTCTGATGTTTTGCTTTCAATGAAAACATTTAAAAAACTGCCAGGCACTGTGTGAAAGGTTGTTGGAGTATTGTCCTATGGACCAAAGTGTTGTAGTTTTGATTCCCAGTCAGGGCACATACCTAGGTTGTGGGTTCGATCCCCAGTCCCAGTTGGGGTACATGCAGGAGGCAATAGATCAATGTTTCTCTCTCAGGGTAAGGAAATCAGGACTACTATTCACAGTTTAATAAGAGCTAGTCACCTCTCCTAAGCCCTCCCTTTTGATCTCTTGTGATCTCTCCTCAGCTTTCTAAGTTTTACCTTGCTGTAAATATTTCTTTTCCAACTTAAGGAATCTGCTTCATTGTGCTTGCTACAGTGGGCACCTGTGGGGTCTGCTGTCCAGCTCCCGTGTTCTTTTCTGGTACCTATCCTGATTGTGTTCTGGGAATCCTTCCCCATCCAAATCTCAGGACTAGGCTAGACACAGCCCAGGTGAATCCATTCTCTGCTTCCCTAGCTCATGACGGCTCAGGGAGGGTGGCCATATGCTTTGCCATGCAAACTGGAGTGCCTTTGATAATGAAAGGGGTACTATGTTTTTTATTGTTATTTTTTAATTCCAAAATCTCATCAGCTTTATTTATTTGGTGTTGTAGAATTTCCTTTCCCATTTTTAAGTTGCTTTGTTAACTGTTGTGTTGGTGACTTTCTCTGTCATTGCAAGTCATACTGCTTGGGGAAGATCGTGAAGCTGTGAAATATTGCCATAAATCTCCCAGACAGACGTGGCTCCTAAAATCAGAAACCATTCTGAGGGTGAAAACATGATGCCAATGTTACTCTAGGTCTCTTCGAAAATCTTGTGTTGCTTTTTGATGCAATTTTTTCAGATCAATCCAGTTTAGGATAATTTTTAAACCTTTACCCCAAAACATGCTCATGATTTTTAGAGAGGGGGAAGGGAAGGAGAGAGTAAAACATCAATGTGAGAGAGAAACATCGATCTGTTGCCTCCTGCATGTATCCCAATGGGATCGGGGATCGAACCCACAACCTAGGTAAGTGCCCTGACTGGGAATCAAACCTACAACACTTTGGTCCATAGGACAACACCCCAACCAGCTGAGCCACATGGGCCAGGGTGAAAGGGGGCACCATTTGATTATGCAGGGACAGTAAGTAGATGGGGATTCTTTCAGACACAACTGGGTGAGTGATCACTTAGTTCAGAGGGGCCACCTCACCCAAGCCAGTCTGAGAAGAATGAGTATCTAAGAATTCTGGGAAAAGGAGAAGCTCTAGAAGAGATGGAGACTCCTTGAAGAGATGCTGCCTGATGCTGTGAGGGTGTTGGGCTGGGAATTGCTAGAGTCAGTGTTGTCGTGCTGCTCCCTGTGGGCGACAAAGCCAATTCATAGAGGAAGGCAGAGGCGGGAGAATCGCAGGGAACAGAGCCCAAGCCCTGATGACACAGATCCTTGGTTTCCTACCTACTGTACCTGAGATAAGTCATTTCTGTCCATACCTGAACCTCCGCACAGAAGCTTCCCAGTAGACCAGCCACACCGCCCTCTGTACTGAGCTCTTAGGAAACATTTTGATTTTCTATGGAGTATTTTCTTTGGGATGTCCTACCATTATCTCAGAAAAGGTCACAAAGCTAACCCTAAACTAGCTCTGTGTCCTAAATTTTCTGTCGTCATCATTTTGTCATTTGTTGAGTACTCACTTTGTCCCATTCATTCAGGCTTGAAAACTTAGAGTCCACTCTCTCTTAGATCTTCTTTTATTGCCTGACTTGCATAGATTCATTTTCTTCTGTAGATCCAGCTGAAATTTTTCCAGAGCTTCTTGGATATGTCTTCCCGTGCTTCCTTCTGATGCGAAGCCCTCTAGGCTTCATGGTTGTGTCATCACCACCTTACTAGCCTTCTGGCTTTGACTCTCTGCCTCCTCTGAGGCAAGGATTTGTAATAAACTTCGTACCATGTTTTTGGTGCCCCCTTGATACAACTTAAGGCCTTCTCCAAATAATGAGTTTAAATGTACAAAGAAAAATTCTTAGGATCACAAAGCAAACCAATTATATTAAAATACAGTTATTGAAATAAGACACCCCCCCACACACACACACATGCTATAGTCATATACGTGCTTCTCCATGAATGCCCCCAGAGAACAAGATCCAGTGGAAGGCTTAGTAACAACCATAATTTTAAAGCTGTGATGAGTGTAAATGGTATTTTTATGTATCTGCAATAACTGTAATGGGGTTTGAAAATATCCATAACTTTTATGCTAAAGAATATACAAGTACTGCATTCTATTGTCTACATTCAAA
This sequence comes from Antrozous pallidus, assembly GCA_027563665.1. Taxonomy (NCBI): domain Eukaryota; kingdom Metazoa; phylum Chordata; class Mammalia; order Chiroptera; family Vespertilionidae; genus Antrozous; species Antrozous pallidus. The sequence continues at coordinate 48,921,574 of CM050524.1, read as the reverse complement.
ATAGAAGAAAATGCCACATTCCAATCAAAGATTCCTGCAAATAAAGATGTGTTTCCACTTTGGTCCATGGATCCGAGGCTAAGAGCCCTGCTCTTTCAGCTGCCAGGCCAGCCTCCTCCACATAATCTTTTTTTATGATGTCACTTATTTCTTCAACCTGCTCTGACTACCTATTGTTTCTTGGACTCAACTCAAAGCTTGGCATTCAAGAACCTTAAGAACACTTGCTACCCTGCCTGTTCAGACTTTTCTTATACCGTTGCTCTCTAACGAGGCTGATTGCTTTGTTGTCCTGAGCACACGGGAAGTGGATACCTGTGCTTTGCTCAGGCTTTTATATTTGCTAGTGAAAGAAATATAATTTGCTTAAGTCAAAAAGGATTCAAGCCTGAATGGGTCCATGTGCACAGAGAATGCTTCCTGATACCCTTTTCTTTAAACCGCTCAATACTTCTTTTCTCTGCAATGGCTTTAATTTCAGGCAGGATAGTCCTTGTTCTAGGAAGATAGCAGTAGAAATCCAGGCTTTCTTATGTTTGTGTGTGTGTTTTTTTTTTCAGCTTACCAGTTCTAACAGAAATGGAATCTCATTTCAAATGGTGCCAAAAAAAGGTCTGTGGAATTCCTAGCTGGGCGGACAGTGAATTAATTGTGGTGTACACAAAGCTAGGGTATCCTGACTGAACAGGCCTTGGTAATGTGACCGTCCCAGAGCTGGGGATGATGTCAGCCTACTCAGATCACATGTAACAACATGTGATAGGGGTACATAGAGTGTATCCCTTTCCTGGAAAGAGCAGGAAAGGGGTACACTCCAAAGAAAATCACCATGTTACCAGCAGAACAGCCCTTTAAATGGGCAGGCAAAAACAATAGATAACTGCTACTTCTTTTAAGACTGGATTCTGGTTCTGTCCACAAAATATGTTCTTTCCTTTCACTTTCCCCTACCACTGGTCAGCAAACTCATTAGTCAACAGATCCAAATATCAACAGTACAACAATTGGAATTTTTTTTGAGAGCCATATTTTTTAAACTTAAACTTCTTCTAATGCCACTTCTTCTATATAGACTCGCCCAGGCCGTGGTATTTTGTGGAAGAGCCACACTCAAGGGGCCAAAAAGCCGCATGTGGCTCGTGAGCCGCAATTTACCGACCACGGCCTTAGACAAATCCTTTCCTTTATCCACAGAGGTTAGATGACATCATCAACACCATTGAACATCTCATTGAGCATCTATTGTGTAATTCACTGTATTTCTCAATAATCAAACTCCACTTGCTCTTTGGGGTGGGGTGAAAATTTTTGTCACGTCAAGGTAACTTAGATTCTTCTGGCCTCAAACTTAATTTGTTTTCAAGTCAATACTCAATCAATTCAGGCTTTAAATTTAGTTAATTCAGAGTGAAACTCCCTATCCAGGATGGTCTCCCTTCTTAGGGGTTCTCCCTCCCCTCTTACTCTCCAGGATCCCTCCCAAGTACAAAGCTAACATACACAGCATCATAGCTGCAAGGGAAGGATGTATTCCTTTGGCTGTCCTCCCTGGTCTTAGTTGAGCTGTCATTCTTGCTCATGGAAAGTGGGCCTTCATTCCTGCTGCATGCTTGGTGTGTTTGCTGCTGTCCAAGGACCAAGTCATGGGCTGTAGTCATGCTGTCTATGTACTTGACAACCTCCTTCTTTTGACCCCAAGACCCCTTTCAGTGCATGGGTTCTCTCACTGTGCAAGGGTCCTTTCACTGTGGCACAAGGACTTATGGATCTTACTGCCTAAAGTCCACAAACCTCCATTTACCTTCCTACTTTACTATGGTGTACATTCTTTTTTGGGAGGAGGGATTTTATTTTTAATTTTTATTTTCTTAGAGTTTTTTTTGTAAATATTTTTTATTGTTTAAAGTATTACATATAGTTGTACATATATCTCCTTTTCCCCCCATTGACATTCCCCCAGTCTCCCTTACCCCGTCTCATGCTCTCATTCCATCCCCCTCCCCCAGTGTCTTGTGTCCATTGGTGTGCTTATATGCATGCAGACAAGTCCTTTGGTTGATCTATTTCCCTCCCTCCCCATTACTCCCCAGCCTTCCCACTGTAAATTGACAGTCTGTTCGGTGCTTTACTCCCTCTGTATCTATCCTTTTATTCATCAGGTTATAATGTTCTTTATTTTCCATAAATGAGTGAGATCATGTGATATTTTTCTGAGGGCTTCTCAGGGCTTTCCCCCCTTAGAACTATTGGAGTGAATTGGTGTAGAGGCCCCCAGAATGTCAGCATGTCCTGAATTCATACTACCTGATTTTTCTAGCATCTCACACCCATTTGCCTGCTCACGTTTTCTGTGGGGTAGGTGGACTAAATCTTACCTGTTACCTGTCCTCTGCGCGTTCCTCGAGGTTATCCGCACCGTAGGCTTTTCTCTCCTCCCTGCGTGGCAGCTAAAGTTCTCTCACAACACATCCTCTTTCTTCACCCTCTGTTCCTCTGAGTTTACAAGCTTTTGGTCTTTGGAACCAGCAATCATTTGTTTCACTTTCTCTTTCTCTCTCTCAAAAATTCAGATTTTACAAAATGAAAGTCCTTGCTTCCATACTTATTGCTTCTGAATATGTTCCAAGAATCTGTTTTGAATGTTAAATACTTAGTTCTTGTCTGAGTTTGGTTGTCCTCCTGAAAGGATGGATGCAGGCTAGAGAGCAACAAGGCAATAGAAATAACCTGTATTAATCTCTTGTTGCTGCTATAACAAACCGCCAGAACTCAATGACTTAACACAAATTTATTGTCTTATAGTTCTGACGATAATAAGTCCAAAATGGCTTTTATTGAGCTAGAATTAAGGTGTTGGCAGGGCTAAATTCTTTCTCAAGGCTTCAGGGAGGAATATGTTTTCTGCCTTTTCCAGTTTTTAGAGGCTGTATGTACTCCTTAGCCTGTGGCTCTGCATTCCTCCAACCCGTGCTTCTATCTTCACATCTCCTTCTCTGACTCTGATCCTCTTGCCTTTACCTAATGAGGACCCCTGTGATTACATTGAGGTCTCCTAGATAACCCAGGATAGTCTCTCCACCTCAAGGCTCTTAATTTACTATACATTCAAAGCCTTATCTATCTATCTATTTATTTATTACCAAATAAAGTGACATATTCACAGGTTCCAGGGATTTAGGATATGGACATTTTGGGGGACCATTAGCCAAACATACTACCCAAGATGAAAAGTTTATATAAGAAGTGTTGCCAGATATTACTTTTCCTACCTTCTAAACCCACAAATCCTCCCAACAACCCTGTGAATTGTTATTATTCTCAAAAGTTCAGGTTGGGCCTCTGATTGCCTGACTCAGAGCCAGTGCTCTCTCCAGTGTTTCATGAGGAGCCCTTCTTCCCCAGTCCTCACCAAATTTTCCTGTAATCCAAATGATCACATCATATCTTTATGTCACAACTTCACATCTGGTTGTGCATTGTCAGGAGTATTTAGAGTGGTGTGTGTGTGTGTGTGTGTGTGTATGTGTGTGTGTGTGTATGTGTGTGTGTGTGTGTGTGTGTGTGTGTGTGTGTATGTGTGTATGTGTGTGTGTGTGTGTGTGTGTGTGTGTGTGTGTGTGTGTGTATAAGCCTTTCTTACCAGACAAAATTGTAAGGGCCTAAAGCTGGGATGAGACCTACTGCTCTTTTGCAACTTTATGCCAATAGAGAGGCTACCATGCTGTGGTACACAGTAAATATGTCACAAAAATTTGCTGCGTTGACGGTTGATACTAGAATCTGCATCAGTTATCCAGTCAGCCAGCTAAAATTTATTGAGTTCTTACTGTCTGCTAGGCACTTGGGGCCTACTTTGGAGACAGAAGTAAAAAGATATACTCTCAGCACTGAAGATACCCACAGTCTGATATCTAAAACTAGTACATATCGTTCCTCTCCATGGAACAGCAGACTCGGGGCCATTCCCTGTAGGACACTATACATCAGTTACTAAATCCTCACAGAAACCCTGAAGTGCAGATGTGAGCTGATTTACTTTATGTGATTTCCCCCTTGTTTCCAACACCATTCTCATTGACGGATGCATCCCAATTGTGGATCAGCAGAATAGGAGGGAGGGCGAGTTGGTGGTTCTATCTGTAAAAGGACAGTGAGATAGGAAGCCAACTGAGATACAGGGCAAGAACTGTTCAACCTGGTCATTAAAGACCTTGGGGTTACAGGCAATTCAGTATCTAGGTTTTCCCAGGTCCCTACATTCTTACCCAGGGCTGCGGACCATGATGCAAGGCTTTTGTGATGAGCATGGTAGAATTAGAAGTAGCTTTGGAGCCAGTGAGATGAGTACTTACCCAGCCCAAGTGCATGGCTGCTTGACAGGCCTAGCAGTGACCCTCAAACACTTCCCAGCTGCACTCACCTTTGGTCACATTATCGTTTTCACCACTCCCTGTCACAGTTTCAGGAGAAATGGGAAGTAGAGAAAGCTTGCCCTTAGAGCTTCGATGATGAGACCTTCTCTGGCTTCATTTCTCAATCATTAGGTCCCCAACCCATTTTCCTCTCACCACTGCTGCCTCTCTCAGAAGCCTGGGCCCATCTACATCTACATTGATCTAGAGATAAATTTTAAACATTACCATTACCAGACCTTGTTTGCATCATAATTAATTCCTGAGAAATTCTGCTAAAAGTATAGAAGCCAGAGCCTTACCCACAATTTCGTAAATGAGAATCTTCAGGTATGGGTATTTTTTAATTTATTATTTAAAAAAAAATGCTTGCCAAATAATTTTGCTGCCTCGATGTGTGAGAATCTTTCTTCAATTAATTCCCTCTTCATGGTTTATTGATGCATCATTGTATCTTTCATTCATTCTGAAAGGCATTTTGAACAGCAGCAAGCAAGTGGGCAATATTAAGGTCTTTGACACAATAAGTTGGATGGGGTAGGAAAGAAGAAGTTGAAAAGAAAAAGAGAAAGGCTAATAGCTATTATTAGTCCACTTATGGTGAGATATTCAGTGGAGGGTTTTATGTATTGTATCTCATTCAATCTTTTTTTAAAGATCTCTTTAAAGAAAGTAAGTGTAATTGTCTCCATTTTGCATATGGGAAAATGGGCCTTACAGAAATTAAGTAAGTTGGCCGAGGTAAAATAGCCAGGATATGGTGAAGGGCATTTTCAAATCCTGGTCCCCTGGTTTCCTCAAAAACTACATTACTCTCTTCAGAAATACACCGTGGGGGCTGGTGACATTGAAGACTCACTCTACTGGCATTTCCTTTGATTCTATAAACGTGTTCTTTGGACCAATAGTCTGTGAAATATAAGGAAATGTCCATACCCATTCACCCTCCCCAAAGAAAGGATTCTATGGTTAAATAAGTTTTGGAAATGCTACTCTCAGTAGCCTAATCTTGGAAAGTTATCACAAATTAACATATTGAGAACTACAAAGCCCCCACAGTGAAGATAATTTAAGCCCATTTTTTCACATGTATTTCACAATCATGGTTGTGAAATATTTTCAAGAAACATTGCTCTAAGTTGTGGGGGAATACATACACTTGGGGGGAGCAGAGGCAGTCCCCAGCCTTGAAGGGAATCCAAGAGGAGTAGAAGGAGAGGAGCTGAAGCTATGTGCTGTTTTCTCCTTTGAAAACAGGGAGCTGAAGCCGAGGCTGCCAATGGCCATAAAAACTCTCCACTATTCCCTCTGCAGTCCTCAGGGAGGGAGTGTGTGGGTTGCTCCCTGCTTACGGAGTCCTTTTCACAATTATAAGCAGTTAAGGAGGCCTTCTCAGTTGATTAGCTGATGTTGCTGAGACTCCACTGCTATAATATCACTGGCCTGATTTTCTGGGTCGAAGAGAGCCAAGTACGTAGTGGGAAATAACCTCTCCGTCCGTTTTCTGGATCTTTTGTGTTTGCCTTCAGCAAATACACCTCAAGATACAGTTTTAAATTAAAAAACAAGAAAGTGTATTGGATTAATTCATCATGGCTTGTTTTCTACCTGGAGCAAAACAGACTTTCTAAGCTACCCATCCAACCTTGTATGAAAAACGGCATAAAACCTGGGCTGGAGTTTTCAGGACCCTGATGCTCACTGGCAGTCTGAAGTCAAAGCCAAGGAGGACTCTGAGGAAGAGGAGGCAAAGCCTGGGATGCTCAGGGGTGCACCTGCCAGTTCATCTCTTGGGCTAGAAGGGGTTCCCTCTTCTCGCTGGGCTGTTTTATATGCAATTTCATGGTGCATTGCTGGAGGATTTTGAGTTGAAAATGTTACGTACACAGCCAGTGACCTCTGAGAAGTTTGATTTCAGATTCATTCCAGGCGATGAGTAGAAAAAGCATCACACTGCCCAATGGGGTGTGGCTCAGTGGTTGAGCGTTGACCTATGAAGTAGGAGGTCATGGTTTGATTCCTGGTCAGGGCACATGCCCTGGTTGCAGGCCTGATCCCCATTAGGAGGTATGTAACCAATCAATGATTCTCTCTCATCATTGATCTTTCTGTCTCTCCCCTTCTCTCTGAAATCAATAAAAATATATTAAAGAAAAAGAGAAAATGCCTACAATATCTTCTGTTCTTGGGAAATAAGTTAATAGAATTCAAGTCAGATTTTTGAAAGATGGTGCATTCATAAGAGGATCATCTAAACTTCTTGAATTTCCTGCACCAGATGCATCAGTAATGCATTTTCCCTCTTTTTGGAGAGCTCCACCGTGGAGAGGGTATTTCTCTGCCATAATTACATTTTTCTGCAGTAGCACAGTTGTATCTGAAGGTGAGAAAAGAAGTGATATTCTGCTAGCATCATTTCTTCCAGGTTTTCTGACAGGTCCTGCAAGGTTGAACAAATCCTGGGGCTATCTGTGTATCTGTTTCCCACCAAACAGATGTTAAATGCAATTTACCTTTCAGGCATTCTTTCCTAGGAAGCTACCAGAAGCAGTTCTTCATATTAAAGAAGAAACCAAAACAAGTGGAAGGCTTGACTGTAAGGAAACCGAGAATCCCACACAGGAGTGAGGCAAATAAAAGCCTCTGAATGAGAATAAAGGGAAGCCCTGAGCTGATAGCTGTGCAGCAGACCTATAGAGCAGGACAAAGGCTCAGCAGGTGGAGTCTGAAAAGTAAAAGTAGAACTGGTAGATCATTGGAGACATTGCTCTGTGGGGAAGAATGAATTCAGAGGCTATTGGCTGGTGTAGAAAATCTAGCAATAGTTTTTTACTAAGTAAATGAGAAAAAAAGTCAAGTTATTTAATACAAATAAAATGAAAAGTTGTGCAGGAAAGGAAACATTGAAAGTATACTATTTAATTTGGCAGTGAACAAGAATTATATAGTTATAAGATTACAATAGAATTATATTGAGATTGAAGTATGTATAATAGGAGGGTGGGAAGTTATAAGAATGATAAATATTTACCTGCTTTTATAGGTCATCAGTAGATAATTTCTAAAGTTGGAAAATGAAGAAATAGCAATAAAATATGTGCCTGGGTTAGCTGTGCAAAACAGAAAGGCAAATAATGGATTTAATTACACAAAAGTTTTTATTTCTTTCATTCAATATAGTTAGACAGTCAGGGGTTGTGGTGATAGTTTTGCCCCGGTAACCCTGTCTCCTCCTATACTGTTACTGTGGGATACCCCAGTAATACTGTCTTCTATACTGTTACTGTGGGATACCCCAGCAACCCTGTCTCCTCCTATACTGTTACTGTGGGATACTCCAGTAACCCTGTCTTCTCCTATACTATTACTGTGGGATATCCCAGTAACCCTGTCTCCACCTATACTGTTACTGTGGGATACCCTACAGTAACCCTATACTGTTGTTCTGATCTGATGGGCTTTCATTACCAAGTTAACCTCATAGTTCACCAGGGCTGCTTAGGTTCCAGCCATTATGTCTGCATTCCAGCTATCAAGAAGGAAGAAAGAATGAAGAAGTAAGCAGTTAAAGAATATGTTTTCAGGATCCTGAAAGTTACATGTAATGCTTTCACTTACATCCCTTTGACCAGGATCTAATTGCGCGACTATACTGTATGTATGTAAGAGTGATACTTGAAAATAAATTTTTTATTCTGGAAGTCATGAGCTCAACTAAAAATTGAGGTATATATTTACAAGGAAGAGTGGGAGGCTGGATATGGAGAAACTAGACATTTCTTCCACACATATTATTTAGAAATGTGGGAGTAAATTTCAGAAAAAATAACTAAATTTATTCAAATTAGTTGCCAGTTGAAGAAAGAGACTTTTGGATGGGCAGTGCATGTTATCATGTATTTTGTTATAGATTTCTAGTACCATTATCTCTTAACTTTTAAACATTTTGTGCATGTATTATACTGATAAGATGACTAAGTTAAAATAAACCGTAGGGGTCCCCTGGCATGTGCATGGCATAGGAGGCTGGCTACATAGGTTGAGAGATATGTCTCAATTTTTGCCTCATATTTATCTACTTCTCATTTCTACAATAAGGTCTATGTGGTATTCTTAAGCTTCATTGCAAATTTAAAAATATGATTCCAAATTATAGAGAGACAATAACCAGGCTTATAAGTTCATCCATTTATCTACTCTATTTCTTTTATTTTCCAATCAATACAAAAAAAAAATCTTCCCACTGAACATCAAAAGCAACAAGTGATGACAATAAACCAGTGACACTATCAGACGCTCAACTTAAGATATGTTTTTACCTCTGAGGTATTATACATCTCCTTTTGGGGGTCAGGCATCCTTCTTCAGTGGCTTTCCTGTTAATTCAGAGCCTTTTAAACCATAAGAAACAGTGAAGCTCAACCTGGAGATTCTGAGTTTGGTCAGACCAGCCCATGCCAGATCTCCCCTTTCAACTTCTTTCCTGGTAAATATTTTCCCCTTTCAAAATTCATGTCTACCCCTGACTGAGAGAATGTCTAGTCTGACTTTCTTGTCTCCATGACTGGGAGTACACGTTTCCTGAAGGCTCAATGGATGTGTTATGTGAAAATGAGTCACAGCCACAGAGGAGAAAATGAAATTCTGAGATGAGACTAACACAGGAGCACAGTATAGTTTTGAGCGATGAACTATATGGTCCTTGTACGAGATGCTGGCAGTGCTGCACCATACCCAAGTTAAGTAGGAGAAAGATAATGACCAACATCATATCGATAGTATTATTGGCTTGTATAATAATAATAAAATTGAAGTTCAATGCATTGTAGCTTGATTTACTAGATACTAGATGTTTGTTACAGGTCATCTCTGATGAAGGGTGAAGTGAAACTTCAACTTGACCTTGGTATTTGGATATGATTAGTAACATTGTGCGGAGGGGAGGGCAGCACAGATGAAGATGGCCAGATATGCAGGGGTGGCAGATGACGAGATGGATTGCAGACTTTGGTTCTTTGACATGAGGACAGACTATCATACAAGGGCTGACATTGGTCAGCGAGGACAGTGAGCTCTCCAGTGAAAATGATGCACTATTTCGGAAGCTGCGTCTGGCAGTGAGCAGGCAGATAGGATGAGGAAGGCGAGAGCTAATTCAGAGAAGCCAGTCAGGAAAACGGTGTGATCAAAACAGGAATAGCCCAAGACTGAACCCAAAGTGGAGAAGATACAGGAAGGAAGGGTGGTTACGAGTTATTTCAAAAGAGAATCCACTGTATTTAATGGCTGATTAGCTGCGAAGGATGAAGAAGTAGATGAGTTAACACTGCTCCTCAGTCCGCAAACCACCTGACGCTTCAAGCTATAAGCAGCATTGGTGACAGGCAGCTGGGCTGTGAAACCAATTTCCTCAGACATCAGAATACACTCAGTGTCTGGCTCTCTTTGTTCCCCTTCCCAAGGCCACGCTGAGCATCTGCTCAATGGTGGCTACTATATAGAATGTACTTTTCTTTAATGAAATGAAACAGTGGTGAAGAGCTCAGCCTGGGCTCAGCATGGGGTCAGACAGAGCCGGGTTCTTAGGACTGCTGCCTTAGCCAGGTGGTTCAGTTGGTTGGAGCGTCATCCCATACACCTAAAGGTGGTGGGTTTGATTCCTGGTCGGGGCACATACGTAGGTTGTGGGTTTGATACCGGTCAGGGCATGTAGGAAGCAAGTGATCCATGTTGTTCTCTCATTTCAGTTGTTCTCTCTCCCTTTTTCTCTCTAAAATCAATAAAAACATATCCTTGGAGAGGATTGAAAAATATCTTTGACTATTTCCCAGGTGTGTGGTCCTGAGAAATGTCCTGAGCCTCAGTTTCCTTAACATGTCAATGTGGATATTAGTTAAAAGTTTTTTTCTTTCTGGTGCTGCTTTTAGGATTTAATGACATAATACATGAAAATGCTCATCTGTGTGCAGTGCCCCAGTAAGTGCTCAGAAAATGATGCCAGTTATTGTTATCAAAGCAGAGTGGACTTTCTCACCTTCACAATGGCTATAAGAAAAAAACCTATATCTCTATTATTTATATCTATGTTGCTGTTTTATATCTAGATTGTGAAGGAGGAAGATAATTTTCTTTTTACCTTTCTAGGTTCTTGGCTGAGATCCCACCTGTGATAAAACAAAAACAAATAAAAGTTTAAAAACATGTATGCCTTTTATATTTAAGAGAGATACCTAGGAAAACTGAGTAACTCCACCAAATAACCCCCCACCATAAATAATAATGATCTCCAGCTAAAGTAAAGAGATTTTCAGTGGAGGAGGGGGCCAGCTATAGATTACGTGGGAATGCTCAGTAAACAAGGGTAAGGTTTAAGTCATTGCCTTCTGCATTAATACGAGTGCCTAAGATTTAGATTTAGAGTCATCCTTCCTAGTGCAGAAGGGAAAACACCCTTACAAATTGAGATTTCCCTCATAAGTGTGAAATGTCTCTTGCAGAAGGATAACTTCTCCGTTTTCAGACCTTCACCTGTGCCTGCTGTTTCTTAAAAACAATCAGCTTAAAATAATCTTATATTTACATATTTATAAATATACATATTTATACTAGAGACCCATTGCAGGAAGATTCCTGTAAGAATAGGGCTTCCTGTGGCCTGAACAAAGCTCTTCCCTTCTCTGCTGCCTTGCTCTCTCCCTTCTCTGCTGCCTTGCTCTCTCCCTTCTCTGCTGCCTTGCTTGCTCCCATCTCCACTGCCTCACTTTCTTCTCCTCTTCCTTGCTCCCTCCCTTCTCCTCTGCCTCACTGTCTCCATCTCTGCTGCCTTGCTTGCTCCTGTCTCCTCTGCCTCGCTCTATCTCTTCACCACCATCTGCTTGCTTCCCTCCCTTTTCGTCCACCCCACTTGCTTTGGTCCCCCACTTTGCTTCTCCACAGCTTTGGTCCCTTCTGCAGTGCTTGGCTTCCTTCTGTGGTGTCTTCTGTGCTAGGATATACAAAGTAACTGCCATCTTGGTTGGGTTAATTTGAATACTCGCTCTGATTGGCTAGTGGGTGTGGCTAGTGGGCATGGCTTGTTGGTGTAGCAGAGGTGCAGTCAATTTGCATATTACCCTTTTATTAGATAGGACTAGAGGCCCAGTGCATGAAATTTGTGCATGCGGGGGTTCCCTCAGCCCAGCCTGCACCCTCTCAGGGGAGCCCTCAGGGGAGTGGGCCTATGCTGGCAGTCAGACATCCTTAGTGCTACTGTGGAGGCAGGAGAGGCTCCCACCACTGCTGCTGCACTTGCCAGCTGTGAGCCCAGCTCAAGGCTTCTGGCTGAGCAGCACTCCTGCTGTGGGAGTGCACTGACCACCAGGAAACAACTCCTATGTTGAGCATCTGCTCCCTGGTGGTCAGTGCGTGTCATAGCAACCGGTTGTTCTGCCATTCAGTCTATTTGCATATTAGCCTTTTATTATATAGGATATTTGAAATATGCCAAAGAGGCACATTTTGGGGTAGATATTCTGCTTTCCTTCTGTATCCCTGTTTAATCTCTCTATCATCTATATCTACACTTATATTACTGACTAGAGGCCTGGAGCATGAAATTTGTGTGTGGGAGGCAAGGGGGTGTCCCTCAGCTCATCCTGCTCCCCCTCCAATCTGGGACATCCTTCTCACAATCCGGGACTACTGGCTCCAAACTGCTTGCATGCCTGCCTCCCTGATTGCCCCTAACCACTTCTGCCTGCCAGCATAATCACCCCCTAACTACTACCGTGCCAGCCTGTTTGCCCCCAACTTCCTTTCTCTGCTGGCCTGGTCACCCCTAACTGCCCTCCCCTACAGGCTTGATTGCCCCCAACTGCCCTCCCTTGAAGGCCTGCTCCCTCCCAACTGCCCTCCCCTGTTGGCCTGATTACCCTCAACTGCCCTCCCTTGCAGGCCTGGAAACTCCCAATGGCCCTCCCCTACTGGCCATCTTGTGATGGCCATTTTGTGTCCACATGGGGGCAGGATCTTTGACCACATGGGGGCAGCCCTCTTGTGTGTTGGAGTGATGGTAAATCTGCACATTACTCTTTTATTAGATAGGATAGAGGCCTGGTGCATGGGTGGGGGCCAGCTGGTTTGACCTGAAGAGTGTCCCAGATCAGGGTGAGGGGCAGCTTGGGTGAGGGGCCTGTGGAGGTTTGCAGGCTGGCCATGGCCCCCAGCGATCCAAGCAGAGGCACTGGGATCTGGGATTAATTTGTGTTCTACAATTGAAACTTTGTAGCTTGCAATGGAGCCAAGCCTTGTGCTCACTCCATGGCGACAGCCATTTCTCTCTGGGTTTATTTATCTTCTATAATTGAATCTTTGTAGCCTAGAGTGGAGGCCTAGGCACTAGGGCTGCAGAAGCTTGGCTTCCTCCATTGCTGGGGCAACCCTAGCCTCTGCTCCCTCCAGCTCCATGGCTGCTGCCATTTCTGTTGGGATTATGTATCTTCTATAATTGAAACTTTGTAGCATTGAGTGGAGGCCTAGGCTGGCCAGGGAGGAAAGGTTGGCTTCCTCCATTCCCGGGGAAACCCAAGCCTCCCTCCTGCTCTCAGTGTCCGCAGCCATCTTGGTTGGAGTTCATTTGCTCCTGATTGGCTGGTGGGTGTGACTTGTGAGTATAGCAGAGGTATGGTCAATTTGCATATTACTCTTTTATTAGATAGGATATTATCTAAATCTATATTACTGATACCTATGCCTATCTATATCTATAGCTTTATATTTATATCTATATATCTATATCTATATCTGTGCATATATTTATATCTAAACTCTATATTTACAATCTGTATCTATCCATATCTATGTTTATCTGAGGCCCAAAAATAGATAATACTCTTTAGGATCCTGTGGTTGAAAAAATAGTCTTCTCAGCTCCAGATAGTATTGTGGAGTTTCTATTCTCTTCTTTGTGCCAGGGATCATATCCCATTTTGTGGATGGCTTTAGGTCAATAACAGGTCTATTTTTTGCTTTTCAAAAGGCTCCCAAACAGAATTCATCTCAACCAAAAGTCACCACCCACCTGGCTTCTTTTCATGGAAATGGTCCTCACACACTGAGCTCCCGCCCAGCTCGGTGGCTCGGTGGGAAGGAGGGCGCTGTGCGTTCTCAGACCTGAGCTAAAGGGGCACGACTGTCTCGTAGGGAATGCTGACAAAAGGGCCGCTCCCCCCTCTCATTCTGTTGTGCAGCCAGTGCTGGCTGATTCTTCAGCTGGCTGATCTCAAATGCAGCATTTCTGAAAGTGGTCATTTAGACGGAAAAGGCCTCTCCTTTGTCTCGAAAGTCCCATGTGGCATTTTTCTGGAACTTTTTGGGTGTGCCCGTGGTTTTCTGTTAACCCAGAGAAAGACCCCCGAGTAAGCCATCAGTCGGCATCTCTCACAGCCTGGCAGCTGCAATGGCACTGTTTCCCACGCCTGCTCCTTGCACGCCCCGCAGGGTTCCCTAGGAGGCTGGACGTGCGCACACATATCCACTGCTCATCTGACATGACCTAAGTGGCAGAGCCCTCAAATTGACTTCCTGTGCCTGAAATCTCCCACAGGACCAAGCTCCGTGACTGGTGATACTTGACAGAAATCCCCAAATGCTGGGAAGGCCGCTCCTAAATCTCCTCGTTATCAAAGTGATGAAAACCCTGCTCATCTCCGCTTATGAGGACTCAGTTCCTCGGCTGGGCCGGGGACCACAGATTTCATTAATCCACCCACCTGGCCTCTTCAGAGCAAGATTCCATCCACCGAGAGCAGCACCCTGCCGAGAGTGCAGCCGGCTTCGTGCGGTTTCCAGGAGGAGGCCGAAGGATTTGGAGTGGATGAGATACACATCTTTTAATACAGGCTTAAATGTTAAGATGCAGAAAAGAGAAGAAAATCTTTTTGTTTCAGTTGGGCACCAGCATCGGGTAATTATAGAATGGAATGATCTGGGGATTAGGTCTCCTTTCTTAGAAAATTCCTGGAAAACTTCTGACTGTGGGAGGCACACTATATGTCACTGTAGCGAGTCTCCTTGCAGTGGCCTTTCCTTTGGGATAGTGGTCGGCAAACTCATTAGTCAACGGAGCCAAATATCAACAGTGCAACAATTGAAATTTCTTTTGAGAGCCAAAGTTTTTAAACTTAAACTTCTTCTAACGCCACTTCTTTAAAATAGACTCGCCCAGGCCGTGGTATTTTGTGGAAGAGCCACACTCAAGGGGCCAAAGAGCGGCATGTGGCTTGAGAGCCGCAGTTTGCCAACTATGACTCTGGGACATCGAGGTTTGAAGTTATCTGGGGTAGCAGATCTACCTGGTGCCCTATCCCTTTATGAGACCCGCGTGCCCACCCCAGCTGCTGTGGATGTTGGTTGCTAATGGCTCACGACTGCCCCTTCTCCAGGCACTGTCTCTCTTTGCCTGGTGCTGCCAATGCAGAGATAGTGGGTGAGCACACCTCCCACCCACTCCACCCCATCCCCACTAGGCAGGTCAAGGCCATTGGATGACCCTCACTGATGGTATAAAAACCCAGTCCCCAGCTTCTCTAGGCAAAACACACACACACACACACACACACACACACACACACACACACATACACACAAACAAACAGACAAACAAACAAAAAACGGTGCTACAATTTACTGTCCAGGACTCACCACAGAATTATCTAGCATCCCTTTTTGCTTGGACTTTTCATCTGCCTTCTCATGTGTCCCTCATTTTTCTACAAGTTCCACCCCATCTCTAATTCATATGCCCAAGAATCCCCGCCTCTGGCTCTGCTTCTGCAGAACCCAAACCAGATGCCTGCCCTAGCAAGGAGGCAACCAGAGGCAGCTGTCTTCTCTTCTCTCTCACCCCAGCGCCCCCTGAATAGATTCCAATTTAATGTGGGCACATGCAGGCTCCTTGTAGGATGTGGCCCTCTGGGTTGCCTGAATATGATCATCTTAAGTAAAAAAAAAATTAAAAGCAAAAACAACCCCATATTTTTCATTGCCTATATTTCTGATTTCAGTTGGACATTTTCATAAAAATGCTTAGTACAGCATGCAATTCTTAGAAGTTTTCTACTAATTATATAGTGACTCTTCTCTCCCCGACACACTTACATGGTTATCTAACTACTCTAGAAAATTGCAATGTTAATGTTCATTCCAAGTGTTACAGTTCTTTCTGCTAAATTCATGACTTTGAAAGTCTTCGGTTTCCTCTTAGAGCTAATTATTATAGTTTCTTTAAGTGTATTAGAATTCCTTTTCTTTCTAAAGAAAATCTATCCACATAAATGTTCCAAAAAAGAGAATGCTTTTTAGTTTATTTTTTAGGGCTTTTATTCTGAGTGGTTTAATTTAACCCCAGTGGGAGGGAGCTAGAGCCTCAGAATGGAGAATCGTGAGAGAAATGTGTGAGAAGGGCCAATGGCTTTCCCCAGTGTGTCTGCCCCGCTGAGTCCCTCTGTCCCTGGTCAGAAGGGATTGTCTTTAGTTGGGCTCCTTCTGCAGAAGCACACGCTGAGATGAGAATTCACATGCACGTGATTTGTTAAGGAAATCCCAGGAGGAAGGCAGTAGGAGGGGAAAGGGAAAGAAGGGGGGAAGGCACGCAAGGTGGTAGTCATGGTGAAGACCCAGGTTGGGCATCTTCAGTCTCAAAGCTCAGGGGACCTCGGGCTGTGAATGACACCACAGAGGTGCCCCCTCTAGGGGAGAGAGCTGGCTTTCGGTCTCCTCACCCACGGTCATTGCTCAAAGGCCTCATAGTTGGGATGGAGGTCAGGACTGGCATTTGTACTCTATTTCTGTGTGGGCAAAACAGTCACATGTGCAAACCTTTTCAAGCCAAAACGGAAGCTGCTAGAGGGACAATCAGAAATAGTCAAAGGGACCCGGGCGATCTGGCTGGAGCACGGGAAGAGTCCTCTGTGGGGATGGATCAGCAGGAGGAAAATGTTCAGAGAGATACTTGGTCTCCGCAGGTCTGAATCTGAGGCATTCAGGCCAAAGAGTGTGGTCCATGCTGCAGATCAGCTGCTCTATTGGCTGCTGCAAGGGGTCCCAGCCCACTCTGTCTACTGTATGGTGGTGGTGGCCAAACTCCTACTTTTGGACCTTCCTTGGGACCTATTGTCAGAGAGCTCTCGTTAATCAGGTTTCTGTATGGTCCACTGGAGTTGGACAAACCAAACCTCATTAGGCGTGAATACCCATAACTGTGCATGTGTTTGTCTGTGTACATGGTGGAAGATTCCCAAAGCTCTGTGTCAACTGAAGGGGATCAGATCATGCCACCCCAAAATATGTCTCTTTGGAATGTTGATGATTTTAGGCTGGAGGCACTTGAGCAATAGCAGATGAAGGAAGGGGACTCTGATCTCTCTCTTTCTACTTAAATTCAGGTCATAAAATTTCCCAGGAGAAAGGTGCCCTCCCTGCACCAGGGGTGAGGATGGAGCTGGACCCTCACTTCAGAAAACTGGAGTAGGGCGGAAGCTCACGGCTCTGTGCTTATGAGCACTTTAAGGTCTGACCTAGTGCCTGAAGGGCCAGACGGTGAAGGCCAGAGAAGCAGCCATGGCCAAAAGCAATGGGTCTCCATGGCCAGGGAAGTGATGATGTTTCTCCTCCTCCCGCCTTCTCCTTCTGTTCTCAACTTGAGAGCCTCAGAGGCAGTGGAGTTTAGGAGGGATGGAGAGTGAGGTGTGTAAAGCACCCCCTCCATGCAACACCCGCACACCCTGTGCATGGACCACACTCTTTCGCCTGAATGCCTCCAATTCAGACCTGCTGGGACCAAATATCTCAGCACATTTTCTTTCTGCTGCTCCCAGTAGTGGACTCTTTCCGTGCTCAGGGTCTAGGAGTGTTGGGTGGAGGGGGTGCTTTACACACATCAGCCACAGTCTAGTGGGGCGGGTGGCAGTGGAGAGCTTTGCAGTGCCCACAAGATAGAAATTTAAAACTGGTCCTGCACAGCTGGCACGGCTCAGTAGTTGAGTGTCACCTGTGAACCAGGAAGTCACAGTTCAATTTTTGGTCAGGGCACATGCCGGGGTTGCAGACTCCATCCTTAATGTGGGGCATCCAGGAGGCAGCTGATCAATGATTCTCTCTCATCATTGATGTTTCTCTCTCTCTCCTGCTCTTTTCGTCCCTGAAATCAATATATATATATTGGTCCTGACCAGTTTTGTTTTGTTTTTTGTCTTTTGAAATGGTGCATACTCAGTCTTTTAAAAAATTTCTTTATTGATTAAGGTATTATGTATGTGTGCTTATCCCTCTATTAACCCCCCATCCATCCCCCCCCCTCATGCCCTCACCCCTCCTGGTGTTCATGTCCGTTGGTTAGGCTTATATCCATGCATACAAGTCCTTTGGTTGATCTCTCCTCCTTTCCCCCTCCCTCCCCTACCTTCCCTCTGAGGTCTGGCAGCCTGGTAGATGCTTCTCTCTGACCAATTTTAATAATGAAAATGGCCTAAGTAGTTTTGGAATCTCCCCACAATGTTAAGGGACAGAAAAGTGGGGATCACAGCAGAGGTAGAAAACAGAAAAGTGGGGGGGGGGTCGCACCAGAGATGGGAAACACCAAACTTTTGGGGGTCTGTATCCTGATGAGAAAACACTCTATAACCAATTCCACCTGGAAGAGTGCACCCCCAGGAAGTGCAGGATCCCCTGGGGATGTGACAGCTGGGCTCCGGGTCTGGCTGTGCACAGAGAGGATGCTACTGTCTGTTCCTACCTGCTGGCACTGCTAGATGACAGGGGGAGAAGTCATGCTGGACCCCCAAGAGTTCTCCTTCCTGAAGACCCCCAGTCAAGCCTGGAGGGGTGGCCAGGAAACAGGGCTGGGAGGAGATGTGTCTGGATGTGGATTTGTAAGAATGTGAATAACAACTGAATGGATGTGAGTGACTTTTAAATGTGGTGCAAATGGTTTGTTATAACCAACAAAAGTTTAAATCGGTAAACTTCATTAGCTTTCATCTCTCTTTCATATGGGAATACTTCCTGCTTATATTTAACACCACCATGAGAATATGCACATAAATACATTCGCATGAAAATGCTGTTAGTGTGATGGATTCTGTGGTTTTTTTCCAGTTCTCTTTGCATTCTTAGGAATAAAGGTTCCTCAGTGCAAACTCAGCCGACACTTGTGCTGATGATGTATGAGGCAGGGTGGACCCAGTTCACATTTGCACGCTTGCTTTTGGCCCGCAGGGCTCAGCGAGGTAAGAACTCGCATATGTCGGGGAAATGCGCAAGCCTGGCATGTGGGCTGCTGCTGGGAGTGAATCTGATGTAGAAGGCAGACCCCTTTTTCCCCCACAGTCAATCCCAGCTGATGATCCTTACTCTAAGCACTATTTTCTTCCATCCTTTCCCCCCATGTCAGACACAATGCATTGCTTTTCTTGCCGCAGAAGCTGTCAGAGGTATTTTTCCATCTTGGTAATCTATGATTTTCAAAATGATGGGTAATAATATGCACATTGATCTTGCAAATCAGAGTTTGCGATAACCAGCCTTTTCGTGTATATCAAAATTGCTGAAGTCAAAATGGACTATTACAAGTTGGCAGAGTTTGAAGGAAAGAGGCTGTATTTTAAAATCATAGTTGTATTAAATATTGATGTCGGAAGCAAGGTTAACGGAATTCTCTTATCTTTTCTTTTTCTGGCTGGCATTGTTAGAGTGATTTTTTTTTAAAGGAGAGGTTTATCATTAAATAACTTCTATCTTGTAGCTGTGTGCCTTAAAATAATATGTAACCTCTTTGTACTTTAGTTGTATCATATTCGATAAGAATAATAATAGTATCTGCCTCTTAGAGTTGTCCTGAAGATTAAATGGCCTTTTAAAATCTGTATCTAGGTATAAGTACAGGTCTAGATACACGCAGGGATATATATATATAATCTTAGATCTGTTTCTATCACATAAAACTCTTCGTATTACCATTACTGCTATTGTCGTTATTATCAATTTCAAGATAGTAAGAGGAATACAGCATGGTAGAAATAGAACACATGAGAAAGTAGATTCTCAAGGCAGGTTTCTGCCACTTAACTGTGAGACCTTGAGTTAAAGCAAATGACTTCTCTGAGCCTCAGGAGCCGTATCACCAAATGGGAAAAATCATACCCTTGGTACACGAAATGCAATAAGGGTGGTGAGAACTGAATGAGATAATGTGTATAAAGTGCTTGGCAACTAGCAGCTCTCAGTATTTAACAGCTCCTTCCTCCATTTTCAGAGGGCCGGTAAAAGATAATGACTTTTGCATCTTTATATCAAATTCTTTGTCCTGATACATTTCCCTCTTCACCTCCCTCATTTTGAGGAGGTAAAATATATGATTTCTCTGGACCCAGTCCTACCTAGTCCTTCCGTGGAAGGATGAACATACTACTAGCCTTCAAGCAATGGGCTTGGAATGACTCATCTATGTTTTTCAGGACCACTTGAGTCCAGCTAATGAATTTAGCAAATACTATGTGCCTGGGTGAACATGTGGAGTGATTTGTTTTTCCTCTCAGAATCCTTCTACTGGTATAGCATAGTCCAGGCCTCTCTCTCATCTGACCCTCCATGGTTTAGGCTTAGGGACCTCCCTGACCTTGGGAGACACTTAGGATACCAGAGAGTAAGAAGCTCAACCACAGGATGGACGTCTGTGCTAGAGGAGCCGTGGGCAGGAGAAGGGGAATCAGAGGGCCTCAGTGGTCACCTGCCCTGGCCACAGGGGGGAATCACGTTGGGAGCCTTGAAAAAGGCCCCTGCCCTGGCTGTACTTACATCAGAATTTCAAAATGATATCCGGGTTGCCTTGATGTGCAGTTAGGATTGAAAACACCTCTGTAGGCAACTCCACTCAGACCTCCACATGACAGGACAAGGCTTGGTAGCGGAAGTCCCTTGAACAGAACTCCACGATTCTCCCTCTTTAACATGTGAGAACTTTCCTTGGTTTTTGTGTTACCAGACTATTTTTAAATTTCCAATACGTTTTAATGAGGTACTAGTTACATAGAATAAAACGCACATATTTTAAACATGCAATTAATGAATGTTAACAACTATACAGACAAGAAACACTCTGATCATATTTCTTTTCCTTAAAGGAAGGAGATGAAATTTCCACGTGAAAACATGTTTCCTGTACCAAAAGAAAAGTTACATTCTTATCATCAAAGATGAGAAGTTGAGACCTAGGTTCATGTTAAAAATATTTTTTTTATCTCCTCCCCATACAGTTTAGTTACTTTTCCACAATTGCCTCTCTCTGTTCAACCTACTGTACAAGCCTGTAGGTTCTGCCATTTTGGGAGTCTCCCTTTTTATGAGGGTTCTGTGTCCTGTGAAACATATATACTGTAAATATGTGTTCTTTTCTTCTGCTAATCTGTCTTACATCAGGTTAATTGTCAGGTCCAGCCAATTTTGCCTCTATAAAGGTAGAAGTAAAAATGTACCTCCTTTACAACTGACATAACCACCACCACAGTCAAAACATAGGACATCATACCAGAAAGTTTTCTTGTGGTCCTTTGCAGTCAGCTTCCCTGCCCCTTCAGACCTCCATCTCAGAAAACCAGTGATCTGTTTCCTGTTGTCATAAATTAATTTGGGGATCATACTCTACCTGCTATTTTGTGTCTGGCTTCTTCTGCTCATCATAATGTGTTTGACATTCATCCATGCTGTTATGTGTATCTGTAGTTTGTTCTTATTATTGATAAGGAGTAATCTATTCTATGAGTATATTACCACTTGTTTACCCATTCACCTACTGGTGGACATTTGCCAACCTGATTTTGGCACTACCTTTTTATTGTACCTATTTCTCTCCCCATTTTCCCTCTCATTTTTCATTTTACGGTGAGGACAGGGAAGGGGATATCTCTCCAGTGCCCAAATTTCACTATGAATTTCTGGGTTGGGTTCAAGCAACATGCTCAATGCTAATTGGGTACACGGTTAAATTGCTTTCCCTGATGATATAAAATGGAATTACCCAGCCATACCATCTGTTTTCCTGAGCTCTCAGAGCCATTGGCTAATGGGAACTCATAGACATTGCTCACTCTAGGCGATTTCATTGATTCTAGGTTGTTATTTATTCCATTATAGTCAAGCTTAGTGATTCACTAAGAGCTTAAGTGACTCATTTCATAATCTTTCTTTGGCTACCTACACTTAACTTTTGTGTTTTATGACATCACAACAGAATGGATAAGTTCAGCTATATAGCTGATTCATTAAAGCTCTTAAAATACCTCTGTGCTGCCAATTATTCCACAGAGTTAGTTTTGTAAAGCAAGCTGGTGACAAACACGCAAATGTATATCATATATGTATATAAGGAAAATGTATTATTTATATATATATATATATATATATATATATATATATACACACACACACACACACACATACACATACATATATTTTTTTCACTTTAAGAAAATATGGACATTGTTATGTCAATAAAAGCTCTTTGAAACATTTCTTATTAGCTACATATTAACCTTTTGAGTGGATATATCAGTATTAACTTAAATATTTCCCTATAATAAACTCTTAGGTTGTTTCAGTTTTTCTCCTAATATAAAAATATTCCAAAGAGCATACTAATATATGAGTACATATTTTCTGTATTGTTTGTCTTCTTAATTCACTACTGGTTTTTTATTTTATTTTTTATGTTGTATTCTTTAAAAATATGTTTTTATGGATTTCAGAAAGGGAGAGGGAGAGAGAGAGAAACATCAATGATGAGAGCAAATCATTGATTGACTGCCTCTGCATGCCTTCTACTGGGGATTGAACTTGAAACCTGCTCATGTACCCTGACCAGGAATCAAACTGTGACCTCATTGACTGGAATCAAACCTGGGACCCTTTGGTCCACCGGCCAAAGCTCTATCCACTGGATCAAACTGGCTAGGACAAAGTGGATGAATCTTAAATGTACAGTAAGTCCTCAGTTAACATCGTGTCCTCACTAAGCTCTTGGAACTGTGGTTTGATGACTTATCATGGAAACAGGTTTACTGCAGGCTAGCTGACATAAACAAAAGTTAGGTTCCTGTGTCATCTCGTCAGTGTTGTGACAAAATGGCTTTGAACAAAACAACGTTATTCAAAGATCTGCTGTATTAAGCTTAATGTAAGAAGCCTAATAAAGATCATATACAATCTCATTTATATGCCATTCTAGAACAGACCAAACTACAGACTCAGAGAACAAATTAGTAGTTGCCAGGGTTTCAGTGAGGGGAGGGATTTAGTATAAAGGGGAGAAGGTTCTGGTGATGAAGCTATTCTCCACTTGGACTGTGGTGATGATTATGTGACTGTTGGTATTTATCAAAACTCACAGAAGTACTTACTGTCTGAAAAAGGGAATTTTGCTTTAAGCAAATACGAATATTTCTCTCTTTTCTCTGTCCACCACAGCTAGAGAGCAGTCTGGTTTCTGAGTAGGGGTGGCTGGGGATTGAGAAAATGAAAGAAAGAGACCAACACAGAGATAGAAGGAAAAAGCTGGGGCCTGTGGGTCTGCTGTCCTCTGACAGGGAAAGGGACCCAGAGCCAGTACAGCTTATTTATTTTATGCAGCAAAAAACCAGGAAGTTTTACTAAAAGTCAAGACAAAGGAGATTATGTGCATTCTTGAGTGGGCCCCAGTCATATTCATTCCTGGTGCTTGGCTGTATTTAAATAACAAAACCTACCCCTTGGTACCTAGGCTGAAGGTCAAGCTGACAACACTCCTGCCTTTTGGCAAAATGTGTTTCCTCGAGGCTCTGCCGGTGACATTAATTAAAGAAATGCCCATGTGCCTTCCCAGGTGCTCTCTACAGGCAAATTTTAAAAGTAAAATTTTGAATGATAATCTACTTAATTATTTTTCTGCCCTGAACCATATCCCCAGCCATCCTTTTCACTCATGTTTTCTCACTCGTTCTATCTAAGCAGGAAACTGGGGCAGGGAGAGAGAATTACCAAAGTCATCATGAGTCACTGCCCAGCAGGGAGTGCTGTGTGTCCTCACCCCCACAGGGTGCTCCATTGCAGTGGTGTACAGTTGGATGTCTGTCTGGTGCACATTAGCTGATTTTGCTGTCCTTTGTCTTTTTGAGGAGGTGGAAAAGAGGATTCAAGATTGCAGAGTGGAGAGCGAGGGCAGCCACAGCACCTCTCCTTTCGATATGACAAGAAGCTATGAGTTTTACCATGAGTGTGGCTGGGTTGTTTTTATGTTATTCATCAACAAGGAATGTTGGCCAGGTAAGGCTACCCTAGTAGCAAGAGGCTATTGGGCAATGGCAATATGAAAGGGACTTTGAACAGGTAAGAAAAAAAAGAGAAAAGATACAGTGGTTTCTCGCTTTTGTAACTGCAGTGTTACAGGGTGACAGAAATGGGTAATTGGAATGAAGGTCACAGATCAAGGAAAACCATGGGATTTAGGTTTATATTTGTCTAGATTTCTATAAAACATCCAAGTTGAGAGGCTCTGCAGGTAATATCCAGATTTTGGACTTAAAAATGTATATTTTTCCATTGATTTCAAAGAGGAAGGGCGAGGAAGAGAGAGATAGAAACATCAATGATGAGAGAGAATAATTGATCAGCTGCCTACTGCAAGGCCCCCACTGGTAATCGAGCCACAATCCGGGCATGTGGCCTTGACTGGAATCAAACCCGGGATCCTTCAGTCTGTAGGCTGATGCTCTATCCACTGAGCCAAACCAGCTAAGGCCAGATTTTGAATTTGGAGGAGAAGGACTAGGCAAGAGAAGAGATATAGGATGGCATAACTTTCAGCACTGAACCCTTCTGAGAGGCTTTGGGTAGGAATGACCTATGCTGACCTAATCTCTTCCCACTTCCTCCTCCTCCACCATGGTTCCTCTTAGTGACAGAGAAGAAAACCTCAGAGGCTGGGAAGAAGGCTGGGACAAAAGATAGTTTCATTGCAGCTGCCTTTCCTCCACAATTCTATCTCCTCCCCCCCCCCCCCAAATTGATTATGTGATTCAAGTTTTAAAGTTGTTGGACTTTTTAAAAATATATATATATTATTGATTTTTTACAGAGCGAAGGGAGAGGGATAGAAAGTCAGAAACATCGATGAGAGAGAGACATCAATCAGCTGCCTCTTGCACGCCCCCTACTGGGGATGTGCCCGCAGCCAAGGTACATGCCTTGCCAGAATCGAACCCGGGACCCTTCAATCCGCAGCCCGATGCTCTATCCACTAAGCCAAACCGGTCTCGGCAAAAGTTGTTGGACTTTTTAAATGGCCAAACAATTGAAAAGTATACCTGGGGTTTAATTTATAAGTATGACTTGAGTGGCAGCAGGCAGAGGTAAATGCCATAAAAGAAGAGATCATATGCCATGGCACACAAAGCCATGTGGGGAAGCAGCAGGGGCAGTCAGGAGGCAAAGGGATGAGGTGAGAGCCTTCATTCCTATAGAGGTAGGAAGCTGTTGGTGAGGACCTCCTTTTGGGCAGGATGCAAAACACAGATGCTGGAGTTTGTGCTTAGAGGGTTTGTAATACGATGCGTAACTGCAAAATTGCAGGGAAGGGGTGCATGTAAACAACTTTAGCCATTAGTTTGGCTCATGTTTTCAAGATGCCAAATCATCAAACATTATTATTACAAAAGCCTAGGTCAGCAGTACCCCCACTACAACAAATGACCTAAAGATACTTGAGAAATAGATACTTACTATTATATGCCACTGAGGATTTTGGTTGTTACACAGCAATAGCAGACCAATACTGCCTCCTTGTTAGTTGCAAACAGCGATGCAGGAAAATAAATGCCCTAACTTCACTCTCTTCTCTCCCTTCAATATTCTCCTAGAGGTCAGAGGACAAAAGAGACCATTAATATAGTCCATATAGATTAGTCCCCTGGAGTACAGAATAGGGAAGTGGAGGTGGAGAGTGGATCTGGAGGGGAAATGGAGGCTATCCAGCTTAGAATCTTAAAAGATAAGTAAGAATTCACTTGTGAGGGGATACAGTTTTAGACTAACAGTAGGCATGTGCAAAGTTCCTGGGTAGAATCAGCATGAGGTCTTGAGGAAACAGGTGGATGTGGCAGGAAAACAGAGATCAAGGGGCGACTATTCAACAATGAGAATGGAGAGATAGGCAAGGATCTTTCCTTGCACATCCTTATGGCCATGTGGATTATTTTGCCCTGTATCTCAGATGATTTTCAGCAAGGATATTGTGTGATATAATGTTATTTATGTTTATAAAAAGACACTCAGGCTTGCTGGAACAATAATGAATGGAAGGGGGAGGGGGCGGAAAATATGAGGAGGCCAGCTAGGAGGCCATGACGTTTCCAATTGTAGCTGTTCAGCCAAGTCATGACATGTAGCATTACGGTACTGGGTGTCGGGGAGGGCTGTTAGGCAAAAAGCCAGGGTAGAACTAATAACTGTTTGAAATGATGGGGCAAAAATTAGTCTGGCGAGGGAAAGAATCTTCTCCAGCTAGAGAGGCCTGTGTCAGGAAATAGTCTCACAGAAAGTCACCAAGTGAGTAAGGAGGAGGGCTCTGCTTCGAGGACCCCACCCGTCCTCCACAGGGGCCTGAAAACGAGGACTCCTGCCAGGAGGCTTTCTTCCAGGGCTTGTCTGAAGGATGCTTTTCATCTGCTCTGCCTAAGTACTCCTCAGGAATAACCAGAGCAAAGGGAAGTTTTAGTCAGAAATTTAAAAAATAAAATAAAATGCAGGACACATTCCTTCATCTCACCTCTATCCCCACTGGCTGCTGCCCCTCATTCATTTCTCCTTGATGGGGCTGTCCTCAGGAAAATCTGCAGTTCCCTGTGGGACGACCTCCTTATTGTTGGTTTAGCAATCTCTTTCCCCATGACCCTTCACCCGCCAAGCCTTCTGGTAATTGTCTGACAATAGGAGGGAGGACAGGAACTGAGATCCCAGTGTGGACCAGGACTCTTCAATTCCGCATTTCCTTCCCCCACCTCCTTTTGCAGTTATCTCTCTCTGCCTTTCCTGTTTTTTCCTCCCTGCTCTATTTGCCTCCAGAGTTATAACTCAGGTCCCTTCAATTTCCTGAATGCAATAATTATTTCTGTCAGGCACAAGAGACACTCAAATTAATGAAATTCCTGTAACAAAAAGAGGACATTTATTAAGTGGAAATTATGCTTAAAGACAACCAAGAGCATCACTCAGGCTAAGGATTCAGAAGAATGAAGCAATTATTTTGAGGAATGTTTAGTTTGGGGGGATTTGGATTAAGCATACATATGTTCTGTATGCGTAGACTCCTTGCTTCATAGAGCAAGGGAAAGAAGTGGTAGTGTTTGGGGCTGGAATCTCAGGGGTCAGATTGGATCCTGCCTGTGCAATGGACGTACTGTGCGGCCTTCAGAAGGTTACTTAATCCCTCTGCCTCCATTTCCTCACCCACGGAATGGCAGCATTTAAAAAATCCTGCTTATGTCGTTGTTATAATAAATGAATGAATTTATATTGTGTGCTAGTAAGCATGTTATAAATGTTGCAATTGTTAGCCTAAAATGAGGTCAGTAACATAAATTTATGCACATCAAAGAGTTAATCTCCTTTTATAAAATTTAAGACTAATGAGGTTCCTTTCAAGAAAAGTCCAAATATACATAAAACTATTAACTTGAAAAATCAAGGCGTCTTTTTTTTTTTTTTGATCATCCACTCAAAACATGAAAGTTTTTAAGAGCAGGAAATGCATGTATAATTCTGTTCCTAAATTAGGAATTGAGAGCTAGCGAATCCAGTATTGCCTAATTAACTCTTGTTCCAAAGGACCACCATATATGAAGAAAATGAATGATGCCATTTGTGCACTGTATAGTGAGCCAGACTATCTCCATATCACTCTGGAAGTTACCCTGGGTTACCTGGACAACAAGCCACCTGAGACCAGAATTCCTTTCACTTAGTGGAAGAAGGTCCATCTAAGAACAGCTTCCTATAGGACCCGCGCCTTCCATTGTCTCAAGAAACAAAGTTCCCTTAGAATCAGAGCAGCCAACTTTCTCAGACAACTCATATAGTTGACACCCCAGATCCAGACTACGTGGCAATAAGCACACTTTATCTTCCTTCCCCCGACTCTAGCTATGTGAAAATGGACAGCCAAGAAGAGGGAAGAGCTACTGTGGAACAAAGCACACATTGTACTTAGCAGATGCCATGGCTGTATTTGTTTAGGCCATCCAGAAACTACTCCCAAAGACCCAGTTACAATTGCAAGGAATGTACAGGGGCTAATGTCTGTGAAAGATAAGAGGCCAGGAATCAGGAGGGAAATACTTCAGACAAAAGTGTGGATCTGACACTTGGGTCAAGACAGGAGGAAGGCAGGCGGATTTGGGAGGGAGAAGCTTAGACAGTTACATTGTACTCACTAGTGGAATAAAGGGCTTAATATAGGTATACAAAGAGGAAAAACCCCATGAGGTTTACACCAGGATGAAATGGGATTAGCTTTGTAGTTCTTATAATCTTCTTCACAGAAGAATGAAATTTCATTATTATTGGGGATTTGGCTGCTTTTAGAACACTATCTTCTTTTAACAGAAGTCTGGCCACGTCTTTCAAACTCAATGCAAGTTCAATTGTCTTTGATTTATGTGCTTGATGAATGATCTTTAGTTTGTCATATTTACAACATCTGAATGGTAGTGTCAGGCTGGTTTTTAAAGGGACATCTTGCTTTAGAAACTATAAATTCCTTTGTAATTTGACTCAAATAAACTTTGAGATAGACTGCCAGTTTGAAATTGTGATGCTCGAGTTAATGAGGCAACATGTGATGTCACTTATTTAGAAGCCGTGTGAAGGAAGTCCTTTGAATTCAGCAGTTCCATTCATAGGCAGGGACCCTAGGGAATCTCTCACATATGTGCACAAAGAGCACTGCTCCCAAATCCCCAATGCAGCCCCAAGATAGTTTTGGCCAGTCCAGTGCAGAGGACTAGCACAGAGTTTGTCCCTCGAGGAGTTCCACACTGGGAAAGAATGCTAGACCCTAGTCACTGTATGATGCTCAGTCATTGGCTGAGAGCTGGTCGAGGAGAGCATGGCTTCCCTGTAGATCCCAGAGATCCTATTAGAGGAAGCTGTCAGCTACCTGCACTCTGCATGGCAGATCTTGCTGGGGTGAGGTCTGAGAGGTGCCCCTTCCTGACTGCCCCACTGGCCCTGAAATGCCTTTCAATGGGCTGATAAAAGATGAGTACCATGTGAATGTCTGTATTGCTGACCTACCTTTATGACTTTACCTTTCTTCAATCGAATCTATTCCTAGTCTTCATTATGTGACCTTGTATAATTGGCCCTGAAATTAGATGTGTAAATGGGGTGCAGGAGGGGACGACCTACCCACTCATCATGATGTAATTGAGCCAAGTAGGAAGGTCACTGTTCCTCATTTCCCCTGCTGTTCATAGGCTCCTGTAGTGATTCTGGGGCTGGGTAGGAGATACATTGCAGTGCATGATTGTGATCACCTGGGTCTCTTCGGCTTTAAAATACTCTAATAGCTCATAGAAGGTGCTCCTCAATCCATGTCAATCGAATTGAATAATAGGCTTGCATTTTTAGCAGTCACACAGATGGCCACCTTCAGTGAAATGGCATCTACTTAAGTACAATTTACACGAATGTGTAAGAGCAATGAAGTAAGTGGGTTTTCATTGTATTTAGAATGTTGTTCACATTCTGTAAAGATAGAGAAGACTCAAGAGTGTCATGAGGGCTGTTACTTCAAAACAGTCTTTTAAAAGCAATTTTGGAAGAAAGGCATGAGCAGAGTGGTATGGGATCTCACTTTTGTAACTTTTAAGCAGACCATGTAGCATCAAGTACATCTCTCTATCTTTACCCAAAAGGGATTCATGAACCCTGCACTAGATGCTGTTTGTTCTTCTCTCTTCTGAACTTCAAGGGTGAGAAGTCTGTGAACTATATTCAGTTGACCATTGAATAACATGGATTTGAACTGATGCCTGCTTCCTTCCTTAAATTTCTGCAGTCCTTCTTACAGTTTTGTGATCACCAAATTAACTGTATTAAACCCTATTTTCTTTTAAATAACTCAACTGGTTTGTTTTCTTCTGACTGATAGAAACTTTAATCTGATATCTTCTCTTAGGAGTCCTCCATTCTTATGTTGACCATGGAACACTCTAAGTCATAAGTAACCACTTAATTCTGGGGTCCTTCATCACAATTTCTTCCTTATATTAAAGCCCAAATCTGCCTACTTGTCATTCTCCTTTGATGTAGTTCTATCACTTGTGAGCATTTAAAGTTAATGTGATTCTTCTTCCACATGACAGTTATTCAGATATTTGAAAGAGATTTTTACTTTTCTCTATCTGTTAACTACCTACCCAATAGTTTCTTTTCCAGGAAGAATGGCCTTAGTTTCTCTGTGATTTCTTTACCCATTATATCTTCAAGCGGCTAAGAGTGAATTGTCCAGTCATTCATTTGACTCTGATTTATTCAGTTACCACAGTCCCCCCCACATTTTGGCCAGTACTTGATGCTTTGGGGTAGAAATCAGGTCAAGAATGAAGGGTCCATAGACAAATTAAATTTAAAAGATAGATCTGGGGGGAAAACTGCAATGAAGATGGCAGTTCTTACAAAGATTTCTTATAAACTGACAGTAAAAGCTTTCAGAATAAAATCCAAAAGTGTGCATAAGTAACTAATAAAGTATATAACCAAAATGGCTGACAAACATGAAATAATGTTCTCAAATTCAGTTAGTATTAGGGAAATAAAAATTAAAGTAGCACAGAGATATCCTTTCACACCCACCAGAGTGAGAAAATGACTGAAATAGTGGTAACAGTGATTAATAGTAAGAATATGGGTAAAAATTTCCACCAATGCTTTCATGACACAAAAGGGAGTATTACACCCTCCTTACCATGTATTCTGGCAATACCTATTCAAAAAAGAATCCTCTGACCCTAAAATTTCATTTCTGTGAATCTACCCCTAGAAATACAATACATATTTTGGGAGCAAACTCTTAACCGTCTAAAGGAGAACAAATAGGTATTAAAGGGGAAAAAGAGAAAAAGGCAAGGAGAATTGTGGGTGTGCCATCAGCTGAGAAGTAATTATAAGAAGACAGAACTTGGATTTACAGAAATCAGTGGAACTTGGGATTTGAATTTGGACATCCATTAAATCCTCCCCATGGCTGAATGGTATTATCCTGGTAATGAGGCTGCTTAATTAAGCAAAGAAGTTAACACTAATGCTAAAGACCAGGCTTTTAGGCTGTGAGAAGCAACTTGCTGCAGCACCATGAGAGTACCTGGGGGGTGGTTTGCCGGGGTGGTGGCGGGGGGGGGGGGGGGGGAACAGCACAGCTCAGTGATCCGGTGGCAGTTTTTCCACAGCAGTGACAGTTGCTGAGTGTTCTGACAGCATTGTAGCAGTGCTCAGGAATCCACACTCCCCATGGACCTGTGCTGACTGCTGCTGATACATCCAGACAGCAGCAACCATTTGTTTTCTGACAACCCTTTCAACTTTGATGTAATGAGTTTTCCATTTTGTGGCTGGACGGTAGAGAGCAGGGGAAATACACATGGAGTCACTGTGGGGAGCAGCTCCTGGCAGTAAGCAGGTGGCCAGGTGGGCATTGGTATGCAGCGGACCAGAGGGAGCTCAAGGATGCTCTTTCAAAAAAAAAACAAAGTGGTGGCTGAGTCAATATGGGGGCAACATCAACAGCCCCGAGAGGCTCGGGGTTCATCTAATGCCATCTGTTCTTGTGGGCTCTCCACAACAAGCTCTGATTGGCCAGAATTTCTCAGCCTCTTACTGGTAACTTAGACCTTCTAAAAATCTCAAGAGAAGTAGAGCTTATACAAGCCCAAATGTCCAGGCTGTCACCTGTTCCAAGTAAATCGCAATCTCTGGGGGGCCAGACATCAGAATATTTTTAAACTCTCCAGGTGATACCAGTGTGCATCCAACTGTGACAGAAACTCTTGCCAAAGACAGTTCTGGCTACTGCATTTCAAAACAATTAGCTGAAGATCCTCTGACCCCCAATGCCTTTCAAAATTAAAAAAATAAAAAGTAAGTAAAAACAAGTAGGAAACCATTATGTAATGTTTAACATAGACATGATGTTGATAGTTTGAAACTATCTGTCTTAAAAGGAGAAAGAATCGTATTTAAACAATAGGTTGCAGCACAGCCGGCGTGGCCCAGTGGTTGAGCATCGAGTTCACATGCTCAAGTTGCGAGCTCTCTCCTCAGTGGCAGGACATGCAGGAGGCGGTTGATCCATGATTCTCATTAATGTTTCCATCTCTCTCTCCCCCTTTCCTTGCCTCTCTGAAATCAATAATTAAAAAAAAAAGAGCTCAGCCTTTGCATTTTGCTTTAAAAAAATAATAAACAATAGGTTGCAGACTTTCTAGCTGTTCACTTTTATTTTTTTTGCTAAATTAAAAAAAAAATAGCCAAGGGCACACCCCAAAAAACAATTAAATCAGAATCTCAAGGTGTAGGGCTTGGGTGCATACTTTTTTAAAGTTCTGCAGGTGATTTCCTAGGTGAATATCAAGGCTTGGAACTACTGTGTTGATCAGAAGATGCTCCTCTTTACTGGGTTTGGTGCTGCTGACAGAGTGGGTGGTCCTATGGGCTGGATTACCATCTTTGTGGGCTTTAGAAAAGGAAAGCAAAAGTTTAGCCAGGATCTTACAGCTCTGGCTGTATGTGGCATTCAAGGCTTGTAGAATACAATGGTTATAGACAGTTTAAAGAACCTCTTATAGGTAATAGCATAACTGTAACTGATCTTAGGAATGAACTGTGGCTGCAGGGAAGGGTGCCCTGCGGGCTATGACCTTCTGTTGAGAAATGGAGCCAACTATTGCAATGGGCCTGGGAAGAGCCAGGGGAATAAACACTCCAATTTCTCCTTTCTCCTGCCCTCTGACCTCCTGCTGACCTTTACCCCTGTGTCCTCTTGGCTTACTCCAGCCCATGTTGATGCACCCCCACAGGGCAGCTTCTGGATCTGGAGGTTGGGAAGTGGACACAGAGTGAGCAATGTGAGGTATTTAGTTCACCTGTCTTCACCCATTTGATAGGACCCCCAGGCTTTGTGATTACTGTGAGGGTGACATCCTCAAGAGTCTCATGTTTTGGGTGTTGTGCCCACTGAGAAGAGTAGGCCACATATCTTAGAGATAAAAGGAAAAAGGAGAGGTGTTTGGAGAAATAGCAAGGCCAATAGAGGACACCAGGACCAGGAGCATGTCCAACTCCCTGGAGGCTCTCAAGAAGGTGACAGGACTACATCAGGGAAGGTACACAGTGTCTTCGAGAGGACTGGACCCCAGGCACAGGAGCTCCCTGCTTCTCCAAGGATTCCTAAACCCCAAACATGTCAGAGAAGTGATGTAATATTTAGAACTTCATTGATATATGCCCCAGGACGATGGCCATAATCAGTATAGAGCCACGAAAAGTAGTTACACCTCTTAGATAGTGCTTGTTATAAGCCAGACACTGGTCTTTGTGTTTTAGATATTTTAAGTCATTTCATCCTCTCAGTGACCCCATGAGGTACATACTATTAATCTCTGTACAAATGAGAAAATGGAGACACAGGGAGGAGGGTAGTCGCTTACATAATGTCTCAAAGCTGGTAAGTGCCAGAGGCAGCATTGGATCTCAGGTGGTCTTACGCCATCCAGGCTTTTCACTCAATGCCGTGGTACCATGTAGGAGCCTGGTACCTTTCTATAGTCCTGGGAGTGGGGAACCTCCAGGTTGACTGAAGTTCGTTTTCCTGCCAAGTCAGCAGGATGAGGGCTTCAAGGCAGTGCTATGATGATCTGCTCAGCCAGTGGCTTAGAGTCTCCTCTCCCCACCTCCCCCAAGTGGGAGACGAGAAGACCTCTGGTCTCCTGAAGGGAACTTGGCGATACTGACGGCTGCTTTTCTGGACTAGTTAAGCTGAAACTAGGCTTTGCCGAGACAGATTTTAGGGTCTGATGGAAGCTCTTGGCTCAGCCGGGGCTGCCTGGAGGGTGGGAAGACATGTCAGAGCATGTTGATGGGAGGAGCTGGCTCGGATTCCAGACATTGATGTTATCTCAGCAAGGTAGAGGAGTGGTTGTGGTGAGAGAGGGGCGGGTGGAGAGAACTCTCAGAGCCAATGGAATGAAGAGAAGGAAGACCTTTATTGGATGCTTTCTGCCAGGGCCAGAGGAGAGAAGAGCGATGGGGAAGGTGCTGAGTTGTTTCAGACAGACAGGAGTGAGGCGGCCCCCTGTTCTAGGAGAGGTCAGGGGAGGTTGTAGGTTTTGAGAACCTGAGCTAGAGAGGAGAGACAGCAGAGTAAACTCAGAAGAAGCAGAAAGGAGGTGAGAAAGAGTTGCTGGGGTTTCTTAGGCCAGGATCCCTCCTGGGAATGAGAAGAAGCTAACCTCACCTTCGATAAAAGAAGTGTGCTGGCCTGACCCATTTGGCCTATGATCTGAAGTTGAGTTTAGCTATTTTTTAGCATGTGAACCTGAGTCCAGGCTCATGAAGGATCAGCCAAATTCAGAAATACGCCTCAGCGTGGCCATAAATCTTACACCTGGGGATATACCCAGAGGCCCCACTGTGATATTAAAGCTAAATTATACATTAAATTCTTTGCCTGGAATACTATGATTTTTCTGTCGCAGACAGGTGCTGATTAAAGGTCATTTGGCAGCCCCTGAAACACAGTCTCTCTCTCTCATACCTTGCTGGCTGAGAGCTTGAACCCATTCCTTTGTCATTGTTCTGCATTTTGGCTTTAGGCTCAAAGTTGGGGAAGTGGAATACAATGACTTTTTTTCCTATGGTAGTTTTTCTTTTTTTAGTTTTTTTTTTCATTATAAAAATGATAGATGTTTATTAAAAATGTGAAGGATATATAGGAAAAAATGGAAGTGCAAAAGCATTCTCAGCCCAGTCTACCTACCAAGTTGTGGTATTGTTAAAGCTTCAGTATTTTCTTTCCAGTAGTATTTTCTACGTTGGAGAGATTTTTCTAACTTAGTTAAGATCACACAGGATGTATGATTATGTACCTTAAATTCTTATTTAATACTATGTCATACGCATTTTCTAGATAAGCATCTTTTTCTTAACTTTCCATTTGAAAACTTTAAGCTACAAGAATAGTACAATACTGATATATCCTTCACCCAAATCCACCAGTTGTTAACATTTTGTGACACTTGCAGTGTCTCTATCTCTGTTACTTATACAATATTATTATTATTGCTTTTGTTTATTTTTAGTCATTTGAGATTGAGTCAAAGACTTTGTGAGCTTTTATTCCTAATTATTTCAGGAGTATCTCCTGGACACATGCTCTTCTGTTATCACAACACAGTGATCAGATTTAGGGTATTTAATGGTAATCAATAGCATTATCTTTAAAAAGTTCCTATTTTTTCATTGCTTCGATTAATGCCTTATATAGCAATATTTTTCTAAACTGGATTCTATCAAGGATAGCACATTGGATTTAATAGCATGTCCCTTGGTCTCCTTTAATCTTAATGGGATCCTCAGTTATCTCTCTTTTTTTTTTACTTTTAAATTTATCTTCATTGTTGAAAGTATTACAGATGTCTTCTTTTTTCTCTTCATTGACCCTGCTCCCCTGCTCCCAATTCCCCGCCCCCCCCCCCCCCCCCCAGGCCTTCCCTGCACTATTGTCTGTCCATGGGCTGTGCATATATGCATATATGTTCATTGGTTAACCTCTCAGTTATCTTTTGATTTGTATGAATTAACATTTTTACAGAGTACAGTCCTGGGGTTTAGGACAATGACTCTCAATATTTGTCTGAATCTACTATGCATTAGATTATTATGCCTTCAGAAATCGTAATAATCTGGCCACTCAGTGTAGTTTACCTAAAGGCCTCAGTGTAAACTTGCTAGTGCGTTCCAACTGTTTTCCATTATAAATAGAGTCATATTGAACTTTTACTTAAAGCACTGCGGGGCGTGTTTCTTTAAGATGGGGTTTTCAAGGGTAAAATGATAGGATCAAGGATGTGGACATTTACAAAATCCTGGATTCCTTGCAGTTGAGCTTTGTAAAAGGGTTGTGCTGCTGTGGAATGGTGCTTAGAGATGCCTGTGAGAATCTTGTTTGAAATAGGTTCTGTATATTTCATGGCATGATTGCTCACAGAGCTGGGAGAACTTGGAACAACACAGTTAGATGAGAAGTTATAAATCCAAACACTTACTGAGATCACCAGGTACGACAAATGACTAAAGTGGGCTGGGTAAGGGTTGGGGTGAATGGGAGCAGTGACTCTTCTCCAGCGAATTGTGGCCAGGCATTGCAGAAAAGCTGTTGTCGATTCAATGTGGCCCAATCAACAGAAGCAGAAAATCTGAGTTTTGCCTACAATTTCCCATTTTAAAATGTTGGCAATTAATTAAAACATTTTTTTAAAACCTGTGTAAGTGAAACAAAACATGTATATGGGATGGGCATGTCTTGGAAGCTACCAGTTCACAAACTGTGCTCTAGATTTTTCTTAAAACTTGGCATCATTCAGTATTTTTTTCTTCTTTGTGTACTATTGTCTTTTTTTCCCCCAGGATCTAGATTTCCAGGGTTCCTCCCTCCAGCTCAGCCCAGTGCACTATACTGTACCTTTTGTGTGTCTTCTTAATAATAAAAAATGTCCCTCGAACTACAGTAGCAATCTTGTTGAGCTTGGAATATGACAGTCACTTTGGAGATACTGGAGGGAATTAGAGTGAGTCTGTCTATGCAACTTACCTAGAGACATGGCTGCCCTATGTAAAGTTATATGTTGTCAGGGTGATCACAGATTAGATTTGATGTGTGTCAAACCCTGTGTGGCAGAGATATTTAGTGGTACTGGTAGGTGAATATCTATTTGCTCCTTCACATTTCCTAGTCCCATTGCAGGGAACCTGGATCATGGGTCTAGTTCTGACCAATGTACTATAAATGATATGTGTTATCTTTGCAATGAAGCATTTAGGAGTCAGTGGGTGGTTTTCTCTCTGCCCCCATCTCACCTCTCTTCCCTTTTGTCTGTGACTGTGGACAGCATTGTTGAGTTACTATGTGGAGAATAGCTCCCTGGGGATTTGCTAAGGATTGTAACATAGATGATTTATTAACTAGCTTCTGTCCTGTCATTAACACGAGGAGCAAATGAGTGAGGTATGTGCTGTAACTCAGGGTCTGTCTTGCAGAGTAGGAATAAGGAAGGGAGCAAAATTCATGATACTTCAAGACTAATACTTTGCCAATGCCATATTGCTTTTTCAGAGTTTACTTGTTGATATTCAAAGTAACCTCTTGAATTGAATCAGGCATCAATATCTGAATTCTACAGAAAAGAAAACAGAGGCTAAGGACTTGTCCAAGTGTTTTTCTGACTTCATAGCATGTTCTTTTTCTTTCTACTCTCCGGAACAGAAATTTGATGGACCCAGAGCACAGTTAGTAGTAGAACTAATTAGTAGAGAACTAAACACATCCTTCATTCTAATAAAATCCTAGGGTAAAGATTGGTGTTATTTTTATTTGTTTTTAATTTTGAAGGTAAAAGTAAGTAATTACATGAGTAGACAACAATTCAAGCAATATAAAATAAAATTGCAAGAGCCATATTTTTCACTTGCTTGAGGAATTCCAGTGCTTTCCTCGGATGATGTTCCTGGAAATCAGGAAAGGGAATCCTATAATTTGAAAGAGGAAGAAAATGACTTTGAGTGGTTTTTTTTAATCTAATTGTTTTTCATTGGTTCAGATTGGGTGATGTGCCCATCCCTGAACCAATCCCTACACATTGGAATTGGTTGCAATGTGGTGATTGGCTTTACCTGGGTCACATGCTGCACACCTCAGGCCAGTAATTCAACCCTATCTAACCTTGTGGAGCCAAGTAGGGGAGCCAGAGAGCTACCATAACAAAAATAGAGAATGTTGCCAGAAGAGGGTATGGGTGTAGGATAGGCAAAGAGCAGATGCCCTTTTATTTCTGGACGTCTCTGGTTTCTGACTATGGTTCATGTGTATGTGTATTTGCATTAATCTTGTTTCTTTGACTTTTTTTTTTTGTCTCTGTAAGGAAAATAATGGCACTTTTATCATTACTTTCATATCACAATCTGATAGATCTAATTGTTCCATCTGAATTTTAATGAATCAGTATTTTAAAAGGATCTATGCCTTTACAACAGATAATACTGTTTTATCCATTTGATTTTGATCCTTCTTTTTTCTTTTTTTTTCTTTTATTGAATTGAATGAACTGACACTGGTCCATGGCTTTGCTAAAATGTTTCTAAGAGTTTTAAATGAATGGACAACACAGCGCTGGCACTGGAGTGCTGGGTTCTAGTCCTCACTCCACCAGCTGTGGCTGAGCGAGTTGCTGCTCCTCTCACAGCCTCAGCATCATCAACTATAAAATGAAGCATTTAGACACAATCTCCTGTAAGATTTTCCCAGCTCTAATATGCTGGGATTCTCTGAAGTCTGTATTGTTCAATTAAATCCTCATCCAGAAGAGAGAGGCAGTCAAACGGAATTTCCCCAGTGGAACCAAAGCTTTAGAAATGTAAGTCGTCAATGTAATTCCTTCCTGGTTTATTTTTATTTTTTTGTACTTAATAAATACCAAAGTTTTATATTTTAGCTAGAGTTTTTACTGCCCTCTTGGTTAATCTTGCAGTGAAATTATACTGTTGCATTTGTGACCACATCCCGTATTTCCATAGCAACAGGTTGATAAGCCTTAAGCATGGAATCTTGATGATTGTTAATATAAATTTACTGGAAATCTACTCTTCTGAACACTTTGTCCTTCCTTTGAAAAGTTGTTTTATTGAGGAAAATTTAATCCATCTGATCACGATTTAGTTTCTATCGACGCATCATTTTTCCTCAGCAGAAGGGATTTAATTTCCCAGCAAGTATCTGAGAAGTAACTCCAACACTCTTTTCTGCTAGCAAATAGAAAATTGCTTTTTATTTCCTCTAGAACAAATAGATTTTAAGCTAGAAGTTTCTTTGACCGAAGATAGACTGGCTGCTTAGGCTTTGATACTGGTTTTGAACAGAGGAGAATGTCTTCTTAACTTGGTTCAGAGAGGAGGCAAAGTTAATATCCAGTTGGAACACACCGGTGTCATTGCAGCAGTTGCTGATAGTGGTGTCTGTCTCATGGAAGGGTTCCCGTTGCCTTTACAACAGCATCACTGGTTAAGTGCTTGCCCTTTTCACATCTGGGCAGCCTGTGGTATTTCCTTCAGCTCCATCATTCCTGGTGTGGGTGCGGTGTGGTCCTTGAAAGGGCAAGGACCCCACATGTCCTTGTCCGTTCAGCTCTGCTCAGGAAAAGAGCATGTGAGGGTCATTGGGGAAACTAGCAAGGAAGAGTCTAGAAAGAGAGCTAAGCTGGGGTTCAGAGACCGAGGATCTGGCTTGCTCTGACATCAACTGGCTGTGGGATCCTATGCATGTCCCTAACCCCATTTATGCCTTAGATTCTTCAGCTATAAAATGAGGATAATGGTTCCTAGCCCTTCTATGAGGAATGAGCCACACTGAAATGGTTAGTGGTATGTAGGTATACATTTCCATACATAAAATTGGATTTGAAAGAAGTTTAGTTTTCTTCTATGTGAATTTGTACAGAATCTATGTGCTAAAAATGACTACAATTATGTTTCTGGTTCTATATGCAATATTCAGGACTTGCTCTTCCTTCAGCAAGTAGTGGAGTCGCTGTGTCCTCCCTGTGATACTGGGCAAGCTTTTGTGACTGCCTCCACTATTAGAGCATGGCAGAAGTAATACTTCCTGATTTCGGAGCCCAAATCCTAGAATCAGAACAGCTTCTGCCTGGCTCTCTCACTCTCTCAACTTCTGTGTTGGAGGGACCACATGGAAATAGAGGTGCTGGAGGAGCCCCAGCTGTTAGAGGCATTCAAGCATTAGTCATGTGAGTGAGCCAGTGTTCAGACGACTCTTGCCCTAGCCACTGTCCGCCTACATTTACCTGAGAGACCCAATTGAAAACCACCTTGCTGAGCCCACCCAATGCCCAGAAAAGTGTGGGGTAAAGGTAAAATGATTGGTGTTCCTTTAAGCCACTTCATGGTATGGTTTTTTATGGAACAATACTTAATGGAACAACTTCTGTATCACATTCTTATTCCACTGGGTGACAAGAATAAAGCCCAGCCATTTCATCATGCTGTTCTTTGCTCTATAGAATTGACTGAATTGGGAGCTGTTACATTGTGTTTTGCCATCAAGGGAACATCTGATCATGCTGTCCTGGATGTCATCATTTTCCTATGCTTGAGGCTCGTTGTTTTTGTCTAAACTGTAGTTAACAGTGCATGCTGGTCACTTTTGTATTTCCTCCTTCTTAAACATAAAACCTTTTCAAGTCTATTAACTTTCAGAACTATATTTGTACCACTCTCGGGCCCAGGGGATACATCCTACGGCTCCACTTTGGGCTTCTGGAAACCACTCCCTTGTACCTCTGAGTGGCAAAGACATTTTTTCTGCTCTTGCTCCCTCATAATGTCACACAAGAAAGTCTTTGAGACTCTCAAAAGGCTTCCAAGCCAGTATTTTCCAGATATTCAGGTTGCATTCCCTGAACAAATCATTAAGTAAGTATAGAAGTTTACAATCATTAAAAAAGAATTTTAAAAGAGTAGGATAGAATTAAAAGGATAATATCAGAATATATTTCACATAGTTAAGGGAACTGTGATGGCTAATTTTATGCCTACTTGGCTAGACTAAAATGCCCTGATCTCTGGTCAAAAATGTCTGGATGTTGCTGTAAAGGTACTTTTTAGGTAAAATTAGTGCTTCAATCAGTAGACTTTACATAAAGCAGATTTACCACCACAATGTGGGAAGACCTCATTCAGTCACAGAAAGCCTGAAGGAAAAGCCTGACCTCATATGAAGAAGAGGAAATTCTTCCAGAACACAGTGTTTGGATTCTAATGACACCAACTCTTTCCTGGGTCTCTTGCCTCCCAGCCCACCCTGAAATCAATCTCTCTCTCTCTCTCTCTCTCTCTCTCTCTCTCTCTCCCTCCCTCCCTCCCTCCCTCCCTCTCTCAGTTCTGCTTCCCTGGAGAACCCTGACTAATAGCTATTCTGTTATGAATCTTTGATTTTATTTATATACACATACACATGTACTGAGTTATATAATACATGTTACTTACTATGAACCAGTCAAAAATGGTTAGAAGGTACCCTCTCCCCTTGACATACCCTCAGACATTTCTATTGTTTCTTTTCATGCTGGGATATTGTCATCTCATTAGGGTCTTCCCTGGGCTATTGACTCTACAATCATCTCCAGGCTTGGTTTGTTTTTATCATCCCCTCCCTCCTTTCCTAGGTTTCAGCTGAGCAAGGGGATATAGTAAGGGAACAGTCCAAGGCAGAGGAAGAAGGATTAAGACAGGATCCCTTGTCTGGTTCCTCCCTTCTTCTGACATTTCCCTTCCCGTACCCCCTTCCCCATTCTTCGTGTCTTAAGAAATCTTTTCAAACTGGGTAGGTATGATTGGGTCCCACTACTACCAGCAGGGTGAACTTGGATGTGGGACTTTTTCCCTTGAGCCTCAGGTTTTATCATCTGTTTCATGGGACATTAGTGTATGCCTCATACTACTATTGAGCAACTGACCAAAAGGAACAGTGTCTGATACATCTTTAATATTTACTGTGTCTTAGTTACCTTTTCTTTCTCACCTTCCTTGGCTTTTTGCCTCTTACTTGTTGATTTAGGAACTCTGAGCCTGCCATAGGAATTGTGTCTAACCTCCTATGAGTAAAATATGTCGACACCAACTGACGTTAGAGTGTATCACACACATGCTACTGGTGAAAACCCCATGCAATGGCAGAGACTGGCCTCCCCAGGAATGCCTCAGTATTGATCTTTTCTGTGAGTGCTGGAAAAAGGAAGGAGAATCACACAGGAAACCAATGTTACAGGAATCCCCTTGATTGAGTGGGAGCCTTAGATTATCTTCAGTGGATACTTGCACATCACGGCAAACTTAATAAGGATTCTCTTTGGTTATGGAAATAAAAAGTTTATCATCTTTCCCAGTTTAGTTGGGAGGCACAGAATGATA
This sequence comes from Antrozous pallidus, assembly GCA_027563665.1. NCBI lineage: Eukaryota > Metazoa > Chordata > Mammalia > Chiroptera > Vespertilionidae > Antrozous > Antrozous pallidus. Next base: position 48,879,848 of record CM050524.1, on the reverse strand, counting down.
GATGAGGGATGGTTGTTGGAAGTCAGCTGATTTTGCAAGTCTTCTTAGCAAAATATACACCAAAGTGGGCTTTGTGTAAGTGATGCCATGGAAGAAAAGAATACCTTTCGGTATGTTGCTGGTGGATACCCATTCTTCTCTCCTGAAAAAGGGTGTTTCTGCCTGTTTAGCTGACAAGTCATGGATGGTATGTAAATTCGTGTCCAATGCTGACCACATTGTTGCTGTTCAATATATGAAAAATTGTGTTTCATTCTGGATCATTGGTCTATGCCCTAGAATTCAAGTACTCACTTTCTTTTCTGCATTCACCATCCCACTGCCACTCATAACAAATGTGAGATAATTAACATAATAATCCCTTTGAAAATTATATTCACCAGTTTAAATAGCTTTTGCCATATATACAAATGCTTTGGGTGAATAGAGTTATTTAATAGTTTACATCTAGTTTCATTTGGATAATAGAGCATTGTTCAGCTATGGAATGACTAAGTGCCCTTTTCATATGCCCTGTGAGAAACAGAATAAATAGGATGTTGTGTTTACACCGTGTCTGTACTCCTGAGCAGGGAGCTCAACGCAGGTCATGTGCATTTCATTTATCTTCTCAACATCCTTGGGCCAATGCAGAAAATTCTTCTGCTTTCTTGGGTAGTTCCCTCTTCTTTCATTCATTGACCTTTTTCTCCTCATTCTTGACTCTCTCCCAGCCCCCACTTCCCACAACTAACTTTCATAGTTTTCCTCTAATCACTTTCCTACTTCCTTCCTTTGTCCTTTTCTCTTTGAGAACGGCTATCTCCTTTAGTAGAGTTTGATTGACCGGGCAGATTCTATGCCAGCTTGTCACCTGAGCACCAGGGGAATAAGCATTGGCTTATTATTGTAATGCAGTTGTAATAGCTAAGCTCTCCATTGGAATATATAAATGACATACAGGTCAGATAAGGAATAAAGTTCTATCCATGTTGCTTATTTAATTCTCCCCTCAAAAATAAATAAAAAAGAAAACAATTTAGCATAGGGATCTAAACATATTTTTACTACATTTGCTTTTAGCATCAAAGATCATTTCAATAGAGAACAAGATTTAAAGAAATGCAATAGCAGATACATATTTACAGTCTTTGCAAAAACTCACTGTGATTTATTCCTTCCCAACCTGCCTTTGATTATGTTTTCTAAGTCTGCAGTGATTTTTTTCCCCCTGTGCATTTTGTGCCATCCTGGCTTCCGAAGGACTGCCCTCAGCAAACAGGTCTGTTTATTATGAGGGTTTGCCATTGAGGCTTATCCCTCATGCTCCTGTTAGGGCACCAAGTCCCCTTCCTTCCACGATTTTGCTTTATCAGAGGGATGGCCGTCCATCTCTCTGAGGGGTGTAGCTGCTGTCCAGTGCCCACCAGGGTGTTTGACCTTCAAAGGAGTCTCTCATCAAAGCTTTTTTTCCGAAGCCAGAGCAGCATCTGAGCCCTTCGGCTCTGCTTTTCCCTTTCCCATGGGTCTGTAGATTCCCACGACACCTTCTCATCATGTAAACACACAGCTTTGTCTTTTTCTCATTCGAAAAACTATTCTTATCGACACCAGCTTCGTGAGGTACTATCTTTGATTTTAAAACGGTGTAGCACAGAATGACTGATGTCTTATCTATTTTAAAGAACAACACACATTTTTACTTTTTGTTGCAATTTTTTTGAAGGGACCCTGCCCCCAAAACATTCAAACCAAAAGAATGCCAGTTCATTTGTGACTTCCTCTTAATACACTTTAAAAGGGAATGAAATAAAAATATATTAAGTTGTAGGGAACGGGAATAAAAAAATAGTAACTTATAAATTTGAGATTCCTTCTCTCTGTCACCACCATCAAAAGATAAAAGATTCTGCCCTGGGACTCCGTTGTTGGTTGTACAGGACCCAGTATATTTGTAAGGATGTCTTTGGTTACAAATAAGAGAAACCTGACCCAAATGAGCTGGAACAGGATTTGCCGTCTCACAGTTCTGGAGTGCATGGGTAGGATGTTCCAGACTAGGGCACTCAGGGAAGCAGTGGTCCCCTGGGCTCTTTCCTACTGTTTCAGAGGCTCCCCCTGTTACCCGATAGTTGTCCATAGCAACTGTGACAATTTCTTCTCCCTTGGGAGAGGAAGGGGAAGATGCAACAGGTTTTACTTCCTCTACCATGGACTTGAGGCAAGAAGAAAAAGTGAGACAGGTGGTGAGAAAGTAAGTGGTCTGACACCATCAAGACCTGGGCCAGAGCAGGGACGGCAGAGGAGAGAAGGGAGGCCACACAGAACTAATTAGAAGGAGAAATATCTGGACTTAGGATGGAAGAGAGAAGAGGCACTTTAGGGCATCCGCCGTGCATGTCAACGACATTGACAGCTAGAGGAATGGGAAAGAAAAACTGGAAAAAGTTTAGCTTTGTGTTCTAAATATACACTCCTTAGGTGTTTTCACGGAAGACTGGAAATTAAGATTTGCATTGATTTTCAATTATTTTGGTTCCTGAAGTACAACAGATACTAAAGGTTGATTTGCTCAGTACTTCTCATGCCATTCTCCATTACAGAAAGGGTAACAAAATAATTTATCACCCAAACACTTGAGGCTGAAAGGGGACTCTATTAATGATTATGCTGGTATTACCAGAGGAAACCAAGTTTTTTCCAAGTAAACTACGACATGATTTATTCCAACAGTCGATAAAAAAAATTAGTTAGAAATGCTGCCAGAATGCTGGAAAGAGAGATCTTAAACTTCCAGCCTCCCTTGTCCCTAGCATGGTCAGATTTTATAATCTTGGTGCATGAAATGGAGGCAGGAATCTCTGAAGAAGTCTTGCCTGCATAAATCAGTCAACACTAGGGAATAACTATGGCTTATGTCCCTTCCTCCTGCTTAGACCACATACCTGGTGCCTGGAGATGACACAGCTAATGCATGAGCATTAGGATGAAAGCGAAGTGCTCAGGACAGTAAAGAGATGGATATTCATGATTCCTTAGATCTGCTGCACAGGCCTGGAGTGCTTACCTCTAGACTTCTTATAACAGAAACAATATTAACTTTAATTTGTTTAAGCCAACTTAACAGGATTTCTATATCTCATACCCAAATGCAATTTTGCTGATAAAAGAACTGGTGTTTTTTTTTTTGTTTTTGTTTTAAATATCAGGTTGTACTGAGATAAGTAGGTTTATATGGCAAACACATCAATACTTTTTTCTGTTGTAAAGCAACTCTACATTGTTTGAGAAGATAATCTAAATCTCATGGTTGTTTTATTAAATTAGGGACATTTCAAACATACACAAATAGGCAGAACAGTAGAATGAATCCTAATGTACGAAGCTTCAGTAGCTACTGATCTGTTATTATTGTGGATGTATTTTTGTTTTAAGCACATTAACATTCTATTGAAGGATACACAGTATAAATGTGGCAATTCTCTCTCAGATCTACAACTGGAGAAACAGAAGGAAAAACTTTAAATAATTTGCTAAAGTAACAAGATCAGAAGTGAGAATTTGATTCATAGACTATTGATTCTAGGTGATTCCAGGCCAATAAATCCCTGCTAAAAACAAACACCTTCACTATGATCTGTCCTATAAATGACAAAGTAAGGCAAAATGCTAGAAAGCTTTGAGGTCATTACTAGTCATGCTGTCTTAGACCCCTCACCTAACCTCTCTAGATCTCAGCTTACTCATCTGTGGAAGAGAGAGAATGCTCAGCTCGCAGGAGGAAGTTGTGACAGTTCAATAAGGTAATTCTAAAGTTCTCTGTACAGTAATTTATATACAGTAAGTGCTAATGGCTGGTAATTATTGCCATTGCTATTATTAACTCAGTTTTAACTTGCATGAGTTTCTTCTCTTTTTAATTTGGACCAGGGGTATGTGGGGAAGACTGTAGAATGACAAGAAATATAAAAGTATCTAATCCGAGAAGCTTTGTGAAATAGTATATTGTAGAGTGGAGGTTGACCATCAGAACTCCGTTGTTCATACCCAGAGATCAAGTTGCTTCTACCAAATAGAGAGAGGTAGTCACTATGGATCCAGATGATTAACTGGTTGCAGGTCTATTTGTTCTAAAGCTACAAAGGTTGTTCAGTGGCTGTAGCAATGAGTGCCTGGGGAGTGGGAAGCGGGGGGCGGGGGGGGGGGGACGGGGGGGAGTGGGGGGAGGGGAAGGAAGGGGGGAATGTTGATTTCTCTGATCAGAGGAAAGTTTCTTACAACTGGATCCTGAAAGGGAATCATTTGGTTTTACAGAACTTAGAAATATTTAGAAGAAGTCATTTTGGTTTTGAGATTTTTCACACAAACTATGAGTCAGAAATCCTCACATTTCATTCATTAGAGTTGTTGGGTTATTAAATCTCACTTGGGAGTATTTTCGAGCATGCTTTGGGAAAGGAGACGAGTGTCTCCTCTTCCTGGTAATGGGGAGAAAAGAAAGGACCATTTCCATGGAGATTTCCTTTGGGCCCAAACAGCAGGCACCGTTTTCGTGCCAAGTAGGTTTTTTATGGATTAGAAGGTATCTTGGCAGTGGCTCCCTAAAAACAGAGACTGACAGGCTCTTGGCTGCATGTTAGGGCTGCATGTGCTCTCAGGACAGAAAGTGAGGGAAGCCGTTTGAAGAATGAAAAGGTGCTACTCAAGGATGTGGCTTCATCTGGAGCCTAGCTTTGCCTGATCTCCTGGAGAACGCTGCAGCATGGTGTGTAGGGTAGACCTGAGTCCGTCTTGAGGCAAGGGGGATGGCCTTTTGCAGCCCCATTAGGGAGGGGAAGGTGCAGTTTCTCGTGTGGACTTTTTTGTCTGAGGGCAATTTCTCCAGAGGAGACAGCTGGGCACAGGTGTGCTGGCTCACAGAAGGGGATCCGGTAAGACACCAGTAAAGTCCTCTAAGGACAGTGCTTTTCATTTGAAACCAGCTGTGTGCTTCTTCATGCTGCTTTGACTGAGAATTTATTTGGAAAAGAAGGCTTAACATCTCTAAAGAGGATTCCTGCTCATTGTTTCTGAGCCTTGAGTAATACATGAATGCTCTCTTAAGAGGGGAAGTTTTTCTTACCCTCCAACATTGGCTTCAGTTGTTTTTTTTTTTATTATAAATCTACTGAAATATATTTAAACCTGAAAGTTTCAATAAACTTCGTATGCTTCCATTTCTTAAAAAGGCATGAAATCAAGACAAATTACAAATTAATTTTTTAAGTATGAGGCCATAAAATAAAATGGCCAACATAAATTCAATGTGATGGATGACGCTGTTTTGCTGAAACTAAATTGCCATTTCAAAATAAATTATGTGTCTGTGCAAAGGCACAGATTGTCTCGCAGTTCATACAGAATGCCTCGTGAATAACCAGCTTCCCACCACTGTTTTGTAGCAAAACCTCTGCAAAGTTGTAATCTGTAGAGATCATGAAGTTCTCTGTCCTGTGCTTGGCAAGAAGGCATTATATAGCATTTATATACAATTGGGCTCTACTTTTTTTTCATTAGTCCACATTAATAAAAGGCATATATGTTGGCACCATATTGAACATAAACCAAGACACAAACACAGGCATTTAAATGCCATGGTCATTCTTATGAGTAAATCATTCATCATGTACACACACAATTTCATTAAAATGAAAGTATAACATTTTAAACTTCACTTAAAGGACATTTTGGAACATGTAGGGACCCCAGAGAGTGTGTTAACACATCCTTTGATGTGACACAGAAGCCCATGAAGCAGGAATGTGTAGGATGAGGTCCCCCATGTGATAACATTTGGGATACCCAAGAAATCACCACTCTGACTCCTGCAAGTTGGCACAAGAGGATGGGCATGAGGAAGGCTAGTAAAGGGGAAGGTGAACCATTGACCATCTGAAAGGCCACAGTGCCCCATGTCTAATGACAGCATTTATGATTTAACTCCATGAATGTCCCTGACTACCTGGTGATTCTGCATAGAGAGGCTGCCCCTTGTGCTGTGTTGCCTCCTGCTCTGGCCACTGACTGAACACAGTGAAAGCTGCAGGCAGCCCTAGTGGAAAGTATAAAGGAAAAGCCTTGCTATTCAAAGGGTGGTCCCTGAACCAGTCGAGACAACATCACCGGTTAAAAATTGGAAAATTTTAGGCCTCATACAAACCTACTGAAGCAGAGCTTGAAGTTCAGCAAGACCCTCAGTTGATTCTTGTGTACATTAAAATATGGGAACATGTTCTACAGAGATAATGCAGGTAGAGTTTAATTCTAAATGACACACAGATGGTCAATGATAGCTTTACTTGTAAGCATAGCATCATTTCGATCACTTTTCTTACCTTAAATTTAAAAGCCCCAAATCCTGATTTTGTAAAGGTTTTTTTCTTTTTCTTGTTATTGATTTCAGAGAGGAAGAGAGAGGGAGAGAGAGCTAGAAACATCAGCGATGAAAGAGAATCGTTGATTGGCTTCCTCCTGCACACCCTCACTAGGGATGGAGCCCACTACCCAGGCATGTGCACTTGACTGGAATCAAACTTGGGATGCTTCAGTCCACTGGCCGATGCTATATCCACTGAGCAAAACCAGCTGGGCCTGATTTTATAAATCTTTTTATTTTTGCTTATTAACAATTACAGCATTTTGATAATAAACTCGTATATACTGGCATTATCATTACCTTTTTAAAGCATGCTGAGAATTCATAAAATAAAGCCATCAACTGAATGGAAATACATTTCCAACACATAAACACATTATAAAACATTTAGAAAATTGTAAATGTATCAAAATATAAATGCTAAATACACATTAACAGATAAAATTAAGAAACAAATTATTGTTCATGAAACAAATTATTTCTCATGCACATTGCACAAGAAAGAAGAAATGATAGTCACAAAAACATTTTAAAAAGTAATTGATTCTTAAAGATTTTTAAAGCTAAAAGCTGAAAATAGATGTAGTGTATCACCTGCTTGAGGAGAACTTTGAATAACTCTCAGGAACAGAGAGTAGGGGGAAGGTAGGTGGGAAAGAGAAGGACTGAGAGAGAGAAATAGAGAGAGGGAAGAGATAGTGAGAGTAAAAGAGAGGGAGGGAAGGAGGGGAGAAGAGAGAGGGAGGTGAGAGAGGAAGAGAGAGTACTGTATTTTTTTGTTTCAAAGGGAGCTTTTCTGGTTTATCTATGTCTTTGGTTTTATCTTATAAGGCTGACACTCCAAGGAGAATTACCTTTTCCACTTAAAAACTGTCAGATTTACATGCTTCTTGATGGGAAAGCCTTTGAAATTAGATAAGAATTATTCTTGTCAATGAAGCTTGACTTTATCAATGGTCACTTCCTTCCTTTTCTTGAGGATTCAGGGGCTTTAGAAAAATGTTGTCTAAACAATAAAAACAACAAAAATGGTCCGTTCAAGACAAAATTTTAATGCAGCAGAGAACTCTTTTAAGTATGCAGTCAACATGCATGTAATTTTCAGGTTTATTTAAATTCTGAAACAATAATGTCAGGCAATAAAAATGCCTGCACCAAACAGAGCACCAAAATACCAAAACCAGAAGAGCAGTTAAGAAGGACTAGAATGACTTGCAATACTGACAGATCAGGCCCAGGTCCTTGTCCACAGGCTTATGGAACCAGAAGACCAGGAGAGCATCTAAAAATGACACTATGGCTGGCATGGCTCAGGGGTTGGGCATCGACTTAAGAACCAGGAGGGCACAGTTCTCGCTCAGGGCACATGCCCGGATCGCGGGCTAGATTCCCAGTGTGGGGCGTGCAGGAGGCTGTCGATCAATGATTCTCTCATCATTGATGTTTCTCTCTCGCCCTCTCCCTTCCTCTCTGAAATAAATACGACATATTTTTAAAAATTACATTATGGAAATGGTCTTTCTCCCAGCTTTTACTATGCACGAATTTTCCATTCATTCACACTGAATTACAATAACATTCCCGAGACAGATTACTCTAATTTTGAATGCAAGCTTAAGATGCCTAAAGCAGTGACATATGCCTGTGCTAAGAAAAGTCATTGATCTTCAGTCCAAATTTCATTGATTCCTATTTTAATAAACCTCAACAAGGCTAGTACATGCAGAAAACAAACGAATGTTGTGTCATCTTCATAAAAGCTTACATTTGTGTTCCTTTTATGCATTCTTGAGAGTGTTTTGGTATGTTAGTGGAATGAGTGGTTTATTAGAAATAAAGTCTTATCCCATTTACCTGTAGGAAATAGGAGCTTACATTGTAATGGTATGACTTGTAGCCTTCTCCCTGGATCAGATTTAGCCACAGGGTGAAAGTCTTGTGAAGGTCACCTGTGTAATGGAGTACGATATAAAGCTCTATTTTTCTCTTCCTAAAGTTATAGTGAAAGCCCTTGAGATGATTAGAAGTCTGTGCATTCTGGAGTTTTTTTTCTTCCAGGCTCTACTGGTCTATCTGTGTCCCACATGGGGTGATTGGAGGCGGAATAGCCAAAGGCATCCATTCGAGGCCACGTTGCCTGGTTTTGAATCCCGTATCTGCCACTTACTGCCTGCGTGGCTTTGGGCAAGGTTGTGAGGCCTCTGTGCCTCCATTTGCTCATCTGTACAATGAGGAGGATCACAGTAGGATCTTCCTCCCGGGGCTGTGGCGTGGGTGAAGTGAGTGTAGGCAGAGCACTTAACACAGTGCAAACTACATTTTAAGTGCTATGCAAGTGTTTGCCCTGATTCTCACAAATGCAGTAGTCAGGAGATGTGACTATGCTTTTCTGTTCTCTTCCCTCTGCCCCTGGGAGAACAGGACAAAAGCAAATTTTTTTCATCCGTATCTTGAGGAGCGACGTGGTGTGGCAGGAAGGACAACAATGCTGGAATCATGCAGACCTGGGTTCAGGTCCCTTTTCTTACTAGCTGTTTAAGCCGGGGTATATTATTTATAATATTTGCATGCAGTTTCAGTTTCTCAGCTTCAGTTTCCTCATTTGGATTTCAGGGATAGTACATGAATTAAAATGCTTCAAGTATGTAGCACTTGACTGGCTAGTTGGTCAAAATTGATAATAAATGCCAATGTCTCCCCTTTCTATCATCACCTACATAATGCATAGCTCTTCTGTTTTGGTTTTTGCTTCTGCAAATAACCTATGTCACTCTCCAATTTCCTTTGCTCTTCAAATTCATCCTTCGTTCAGCTCTTTAAATTCTTCTCTTCTCTGAGCAGGCATGTATATCAATTCAACTAGGGAATTAGGATAGAAGTTAGATATTCCAGTAGTGATCCCTTAATTCCTGTGTGTGTGTGTGTGTGTGTGTGTGTGTGTGTGTGTGTGTGTGTGTGTGTTTGAGATGGGGGGTGGGAGAGAGACAGAGGGAGACAGGTGTGCTGCATGTGGTGTGTAAATATATATTTCAACTGTCCATGCATTCAACCAAAATTCACAACCAAAATTCACTGAGATCTCACTATTACATTGAAACAGTGCTAGATTCTTGGACTGAAAAAAATAAATTAGGCTTGGTCCCTGCCCTGGCAGAATTTATATATTCTAGTGGGGGACACAAACACATAAATAGGTAGCTACAAAGCAGTGCAGTGAGTGGGAAGGGTGTGAAGGAAGCATTAGAGAGGGGCAGTTAATCCATCTGTCTGAGGAGCTGGTTGAATCTTTAGAAGAAGTGGGGCTTCCTGGAACCTTGCAGGATAACAGCCCCATGGGAAAGGGGAGGAAGAACAGGGAGATGGATATTTTTGGCAGAGGGGTCAGCATGAGTAAAGCACAGAGGATAAAACAGCTCAGTGGCAGCCTGGTAACCATAGGCCAGAGATGAGAGATGGAAGACTTGAGCTTGTACAGAGACCAGGAAGAGCTTAGAGGGATGGGAGCTAAAAATATTCCTAGGATACCAGAACGTTGGATTTTCATCAGAATTATATGGATGGGTTTGAATTTTAGAATTCTCTGAGGCTTGAGGTGGATAAGACTGAAGCCCAAAGATAACTCAAAGGGCTAGGAGAATAGGTGAGTCAGAAGCTGATGAATGAATCAAGAGCTGATGGGTGAGTCAGGGGCTGATGAAAGCCTTGACTGGAGCAGTGGTAGGAATGATAGAAAAGAGGAGAGTGTTAGGGTTCTCCAGAGAGACAGAAACAATAGGGTAGATCAGATCAGTGGTTGACAAACTCATTAGTCAATAGAACCAAGTATCAACAGTATGATTGAAATTTCTTTTGAGAGCCAAATTTTTAAAACTTCTTCTAATGCCACTTCTTCAAAATAGACTCGCCCAGGCCATGTATTTTGTAGAAGAGCCACACTCAGGGGGCCAAGGAGCTGAATGTGGCTCTCGAGCCGCAGTTTGCTGACCACTGGGATAGATGTATATCATATTCAGTCATGTGCCACTCAACTACGGGATACTTTCGGGGAAATGCATCTTTAACTGACTTCATCACAGAGTGCAAACATCAGAGTGCACTTATGCAAACCTAAGTGATACAGCCTACTGCACACCTCGGCTGTATCATATAACCTATTGCTCCTAGGCTACAAACCTGCACAGCATGTTACTGTACTGAATATTGTGGGTGGTTGTAATGCATGGTAGGTATACATGTACCTAAATGTAGCAAAGGTACAGTAAAAATACAGTGTAAAAAATAACAAATGGTACCTGTATAGGGCACTTACCTCGAATGCAGCTTGCAGGACAGGAAGGTGCTCTGGGTGAGTCAGTGAGTGAGGGTGAGTGAATGGGGAGACCTGGGACATCATTGTATGTTACCATACACTTTATAAATATTGTGCACTTAGGTTACATCCTTCCTCCTATATAATAAAAGGGCAATATGCAAATTGTCCCCTTGACTGAGCGTTTGACCAGAGTTCTGCCAGGGGCGGTGCTGGCACACCAACTGCACAGGACTCCTTCCCCCCCCCCCCCCCCCCGCCCACCTCATCCCAATCAGCCCAATCGGGGTAGGCTGGCCAGACCCCACCCATGTACGAATCTGTGCACCAGGCCTCTAGTAAATTTACAAAAAAAACATGAGAGTAAATCAAACACAAGAGGAAATGATGCAGTTAAGAGACACAGTAAACAAGATATGTGAGGCATTCTGTATTATGGGAAGCCTTTTTTATGAGTACACTCTGAAATAGTGAAAAATGTATAGCATAGTAAATATATAAATCAGTAATGTAGTCATTTATTATTACCAAGTATTATGTACTGTGCATAATTGTGTTTGCTATGCTTTTATATGACTGGCAGCGCAGTAGGTTTGTTTGCACCAGCCCCACCACAACCACGTGAGGAATGCTTTTTGCTGTGACTTTATGACACCTACTATCTTAAGATGGTGAAGACAGGTATAATGTTAGGGCAGCTATGATGTCACTAGCCATTCGGAAGTTTTCAGCTTTATTAAAATTGTATGAGACCTTTGTCATATATGCTGTCCATCATTGACTGGACCCGGAACCCAGTAAAACAAGCATTTTATTCTCTCTCATAAACTTCGAACAATTATAATTCCAAGACTAAGATCAGTGTTTTCTAACTGGAGAGCTAACATTGAGAAAATTTAAAGATCTCTCTCTGTGGTCTCATAAGATGATGAGAAGGTTGGGATTCAGTTCACATGAGGGTGTACATTCACTTTAAGTATCGTTATGAAATCACATTTCAAGCCATTTGTATTTGTACTTGAATGGTAGAAAAGATATGGAGTGGAGCCAAGAGACCCATTGTAGTTTCATATTCTCTTCCAGTCAGATACTAAAATATGTCAAATCCCTACATTTCTCTGGCTTTACTTCCTTCATTTGTACAATGATAAGGTTGGCTTAGGTCAGGGTTCAGAAATACAGGTGACATAAATGTTAAAGTGTACATTACTTTGTATCACACCATTTTCTTCACACTCACAAAACCAATGTGCTAACATTTCAGTCTCTTTTATATCATTAAGCTTTCCCTCGGCATCCTTTCCACATACCAGTCATGGTTCTTCCATGATTTGTTTTCCTAACGGCAGCTTAAGTTGTATTCTTTTATTACAGACACACTTTATTGGCAGATTAAGCCCAGCAATCTTCCTTTTGTGTAGAAAAGTATGTCTGGCTCACATTTTTTTTCTTGGAACATGTGTTTCTTTTTTCCATTTTCGAAAGACATGGGTGTGAGGATAAATATTTCTTTTAAATTCTACTAAAAGCAACAGTGTTAATGGAATACTACCTGCCAGTGGACACGGAGCCTCAGGATGAGGAGTAACAGAGAGTGGTGGGGACTGCGACAGATGGAGAGCACACACTTTCTGCATCAGGCAGCTGCCCCTTAGCACCACTTCATGGTCGGTGTCTGAGACTATGAATCCAGTACATATGTGTTTTCTGAAGTTGTTTTTTTCCCAAGAAAAATGATTTTTTTTCAAGAACACTTGATTATTTTACACGGAATTCTCCTGAATGTTATATGTTGGCTACTAAATTTAAATCTAAATAAAAATCAGTAGTAGCAATGCTTAACCATCAATGATTCAGGCCAGGCAAGATTAGATGCCCCCAAAGGTTTGAGACATTTGGGTCAAATGATCTTAATGTTCCCTTTCCTCTAGAACTTTACTTTTAAATAAATATTTATGTACCCCTTACTATGCTCTGGGCATACTTTAAAGCACTTTGGCATGTCCAGATTCATTTAATCTTTATGACAATGTTATAAAACAGGTGCTATTATTATCTTCATTTTACAGATGAGAGACTGAGGCACAGCATAGCTCAGCGACTTATTTATGTCACAGAACAAATAAGTGGGAGAGCCAGAATTCCAACACTGGTTCTCTGGCATCACAGCCCAGAAACCTCCTTCTTTACTCATGTAAACTTACATTTCCTGTCTTTAAAAAATATCTTATAAAACTGTTACTCCTTGAAATTTATTATTGACTGTGAGCTTGTTTATTTGGAATTGTCATTAAGAATTTAGAATACTTTTATTTTGTATATGGGGGAAAAGCTGGGCTTCATAGGCCACAGAATATTTGTATGGGTCAGATCCACGATGCCTGCTGTAGTGAGATTAAAGAGAATGAACGAGATGCTGGTAAAGCTGAGTCTCTTCCCATTACATCTCATGTATAAGAAAGTGGTTGTTCTCTGATTGGCTACTGATGAGCCTTAGAGTAAGTTTTGCTTTTCAGGCTGCCTGGGTACCCAGAGAAGGTTCATACAAATGGAATTTTGGCCATATTTTTAAGCAATCTGTCACAGCAGAGAGATTCCCAGAGCTTTCTGGTTAAAGAGGTTTTTGAATGTGTGTCTGAGCAATATATGGGCTGACTTTTTATTTCAGCAAATATAAAGATGTATTATCCCTTGAGGTTTGTTATTAACCTCAGTTTCACCTCCGTTAATATTTACTCTGCAGGTCAATAAATCTTGATATTCACTTCAATAGAAGCCAATATCTTCGGATTATGAGTTATTAATCTTGGCCAAACTGAAAAATTGTGTGAATATTTTTCTTTAGAGAAAATGAGGACTCCTTTTTCTTCAGGCTCTCTTCAAAAGGAAAGTTAATTTTTATGTGCATCTTCAAACTGCCTTTTCAGATTTAGTGTTTGGAGTTGAGGGTGTGAGTCTTTAATACCAATTTTGGAAGGCTCCCTGTTCCATTGAAAGGCCTGAAGAAAGGCAGGGGTTTTAAAAAATCTCATTTTCAACCCTCCTGTGAAATACAGTCCTGCCTCAGTTTTTGGAATGGTATATGCAGACCCTCTTGGATACCAAAATCTGCAATGCAAAGTCCCTTATATAAAATTGCATAACATTTGCATTAAGACTAGGTATATTCCTCCCTTACACTTAAATAATCTTTATATTACTTATATATGTAATGCAATGGAGTTGTTATAGTCTATTATCTAAGAAATACTGATAAGAAAAACAGTCTATACATGTTCAGTACAGATGCAGCCACCCTAGGCCTAACTATATAGGACACATCAATGTAACAAAACAATATATATTTGACCCACAGCTGGTTGAATTCATGGATGCAGAAGCTGGATACGGAGGGCCACATGATTTCAGGGGGAACTAAGAAAGCTGTAGCTAGATGTTACTGCTGCCCATTTTTGTGTATTTACTGATGTTGCTAGACTTGAGTCACAACAACTATAATGCATTTCTAGATCCTGGTGGCAAATGCTGCATAGTGGAGAACAGCTGCACCCGGCCCATCCTGGGACGAAAACAAGTGGGAAAACACATAGGTGAGTGCCTTTGCTTTCCAACACTGTGGATGTTGGGATTGAAATGTGCAATAGAAGCAATGAGTTTTGCTGTCTCAAAGGAGTATTTCTAGTCCAGTCATCTGTAGAATCATGCCTATGATGACACAGACATTTAAGACAAAAGGAAATGAAACATTCATGGAAGAAGGTAGAGGCCATCTTACCTAATGGCTGCTGGTTGCTGCTGGGCGGGGGGCGGGGGGTGGTGGTGGAAAAATGTAGCATTTGGAAATAACTGTGTGGCGAGAGAGGGCAAAGGGTCTTGCCAAAAGTTGATAAAGGGAAAATTGTTACAGTAGTTTTTGAGATGTTTTAAAGAGTTGGGGGACAAAGGAGAAAGAGGGCAGTTGCTAAATGTGTTGGGGGATGTTGGTCAGGCAGACAGAGCCTCCAGAACCCCGGTTCTCAAAGTATAGTCCCAGGAACTGGAGAGAATGCAGATTATCAGTCCCACCTCAGAGCTGTTGAATCAGAAACTCTGGGGGTGGGCCTAGCATCTGTGGTTGAACCAGCTCTCAGGTGACCTTGGAGCACACTCCAGTTTGAGCACCACTACACTGGGGTACAAATTTTCAGCCTCATCTGTATATTGCAATTCCTTGGTAGTTTCAAAAATAATGATGTCTGGGTTTTACCTCCAGAGGTGCTGATTTAATTGGTCTGGGATATGGCTTGGACGTTAGGATGCCTTACAGCTTCCTAGATGATTTTAATGGACAGCCAGGGTTGAGAATTACTCTAGGCCAAGTCACCATCCTCAATTACTTTTCCAGATCAAATTCTCTCTCTTTCATATCAAGTATTTCATAATGCTTCCTTTACTAACCTGAAATGAAATTTATATGAATATTATTACTTATGCATATATTTTTAACTGAACTATAAAGGAAAAAGTAATTTAAGATTTTATGCATTTCAAACATTTTAAATTGTGGGACTGACCACACTGACAGTGATGCAGGCAGATGCTTGAGTTATTATCAATGGGATATTTGCAAATGCAAATTGATCCAGGCCTGTTGAGTGGCACCTCAAAAGTCACGAACAAAATAAACTGATGAACAAAATAGTTCCAGAGACATAGAAGCATGGAACAGAATGAAGAATTTCAGAGGGAAGGTGGGGGTGGTGAAGGGCCGGGGCCGGGGGGAGGAGAGGGAGAGCTTAATTGGGGAATTTACAGGCATATATATGCATAACCCATGGACACAGACAATAATGTAGTGAAGCCCTAGGATGAGCAGGTGTGGGGTTGGCGGAGGGTCAATGGGAAAAATAACAAAGGGGGCATCTATAATATTTACAGCAATAATGATTTTTAATAAGTCATGGATGGCTTTACTGTGGGTGACATCATTTTCTGGAAATAACAGATCTTGGTAAAGTTTTTAACAAAATAATGAACAATCTTTTCATTTCTCTGAGCCCTGGTTCAAAGCATGTGCTTAAAGGGACAGAGACTTATTATAGTGGATGCCATGGTACCCCATTAAGATCCCCCTTTAGGACAGAAGCACTTATTTCTCTAGTTGCTAGGAGTGCTGATGACTGATGACCCTCAGCTGCCAGGCCTCTTTGGGACTTGTCCTCAGCTGCAGAAAACTGTCTTGCCCAAGCTCTCTCCAAGACCGTGCCCCATTTCCAGGCACACACCTCATTCAGTGGCCGGTCAGTGCTGGGTTATAACCAAGGCTATTCTCCTACCTGAATTCAGGACAACCCTGAAAGCCATCTCAGCATTAGATCTCCCTTTCAGATTGGCCTAGTCCTTTGCTGCAAATGCATTGCCGCTCAGCTTCTCTCCCTGTCCCTCGGGGCTGGTGACTCTGAGAATACTCTGCAATGGACCTCCTACTGCAGGTACCCCTCTCAGAGCCCACTGCCAGGGAACCAATGTATAATGCTGTCTTTTGGGGGGAAACCTGAGTCCTTTACTAGTCGCCTGGGTTAAAGTTATCTAAAAAGATTCTTGTTTTCTGTTTTCATCCATCCAGAGAGTAGCTTCATGGAGACAGGGAACAAGCCAACACTGCATTTGGTGGAGTGATTCTAGGAGCAGGTCAGGCTTGGGGTGATGGAGGAATGGGCAGGTGCTGGCATTGGAGTGCTCAGATCAAGACCCTGGGAACTGGTCTGGCAGAGACAGCACTAAACTCAGAGGCAGGGCATCCTCAAGCAAAAATGTAAACTAGGCAACATTTGTTTTACTTTTCTGCAATGCCTTTTTCTCTCCATGGAGTCTGTGGCTATTAGAACCTACTCTCGGGAAAAGATCTGATAAGCTATTTACCCCTTAGTGTGAATCTAAGTCAATAGCAGTGTTGTTTCTCTTTCAGGGATATTTTTGCATTTTAAGTATGTGTAAAGAATAAAAATTGTGGTCCTCTGTTAAAAGGGATTTCAAAAAATTATTTGTAGGTAGATGGATTAGGGGCAGGGATGAGGAGTCTTGCCTCTTCCCTAACACTCAAAATCAGTTCTCACTGGGAGTTGTTTGGGGTCACAGAAATATATGAATAGAGTACCCTAGCAGGAATGGCTAATGAGTACTTTGGGGATGGGTCACCCATAAATTTTATTTCCTCAGCCTCTGGGAATTTGATGTATAGAGTTATAAAGCAAAGCCTTATAGTTTTGGTTTTAAAGAGGATAAATTTGCAAATCTTCTGGAAGTCTAGGACACATTCTTAGAATGAGTTTGGTTTTTGAGAAGGTACTATACAAATGCAAGAAGACATCTGTAAACTTTATTTATTTATAAAGTCTTTACCAGAAAATAATAGTTTGGGTCTAGTTATTTTGTATCTGTGGTCTTCAATATTTTTTTCATGAAAGAGGTCATTGTTCAAATTATTCTTATGAGATTCTTTTTCACCCTCACTTTAATCGTCTTAATGAAATAGGAAAAATGAAAGAGTGAAAACAAGGAGAACAACTTTAGGAAGTCTCTGTAAAGGATTCTGTCTTTTTTGGAGTCTATTCATTCATTCATTCATTCTACAAACATCGACCCTCCATCTATGCTGGGTCCTGGCCTTAGTTCAGGAGCAGAATAAAGATCTGATTTCTCAACAGAAACTATCAGAAACTATCCAGGCCAGATGGGAGTGGCAAGAAGTTTTCAAAGTGATGAGTAGCAAGAACCTACAACCAAGATTACTCTACCCAGCAAAGCTATCATTCAGAATTGAAGGTCAGATAAAGAGCTTCACAGATAAGAAAAAGCTAATGGAGTTCATCAACACCAAACCAGTATTATATGAAATGCTGAAAGGTATTCTTTAAGAAAAGGAAGAAGAAAAAAAAGGAGGAAAAGGTGGCTGCTTTAAACTAGAGCATGGATGGAACTGGAGAGCATTATGCTAAGTGAAAAAAGCCAGTCAAAGAAAGATAAGTATCACATGAACTCACTCATTTATGGAATATAATGAACAACATAAACTGATGAACAAAAACAGATCCAGAGACAAAGAAGCATTGACTGTCAAACCTCAGAGGGAAGATAGAGGAGGGTGGGAATAAGGGGAAGAGATCAACCAAAGGACTTCTATGCATGCATATAAGCCTAATCAATGGACACGGACACCATGGGAGTAAGGGCATGGGTGGGGAGGGGGTGTTGGAAGAGGTAATGGGGGATGAGGACACGCATATAATACCTTAATCAATAAAGAAATTTTTTAAAAAGAGGGCTAGTTTATGCCCTTGAGGATTTCCAGTGTAGCAACATACTCCTCAACTTCTCAATGCTGATCCTCAAAGCAAGACTTTATTTACTGCTCATATTAGTTATGTCCTTGGCCATAAATTAACCATGACTTTTTGTCTGCAGTGCAGTGTGCGTGAAAGCCCTCTGCATGCTGTTGGCCGTGGTGTTGTTTGCATAACGTATTGACTGTGCATGTTCAAACAACACCTTGGCGGATCATTAATACCAGGTACAGTTACTGAAAAGAAGCCCCTGAGAATTTCTTCTCTTTGTAACCTGAATTGGTAATTTCTGAGCTTCTCCTGAAAGCAAATGGCTAGGGTTTTTTGTTTGTTTGTTTGTTTTTTTACTTCTCTTTTTAAGTTGTTTCAGCTATTCAGAGAGTTAGAAGTGATTCGGCTAAGCTTTCTGAACCATAAATGCAATATTTTCTAATGAAATGATGCAAAATCTAAAGGAAAAAATCCCAACAGGAAACCACGATTTGCTGACACAGAATGTTCTTTATCAGTAAAAAAAATTAATAGGATTGTTATTAAATGTAATAGTTCAATGACAGGTGCAAGATGTATGGTTAATGCGGTTATACACAGCAATATTTTCTTGCCGGGTTCTAAGCCTAAGTTTCCTCATTCATAAAATGAGTTTGATAGCATTTTAAAAACAGAAAAGGAAATTGGTACTCTATGTCAGGACCGGGGCTTTGGGGCTGCTAGCAAAATGTTTTTCTTCATCCTTATGCTGATTTTACAGGTCTGTTCAGTCTGTAAAAATTGTATCAGCTATACTTATATAGTATTTATGTTCACTTATCTGTATTATAGTTAATAATGTGAACTTTATTTTTAAGATCTTTTTTTTTACAGAACTAAAAAAGTGAGCACCTAAAATAATTAAGACAATTTTGAAGAACAAGTTACCCTATCAGATATCAAGACATAAAGCTACAATAAGTAAGATTTGTGGTAGTGAGTTGCATAGGGATAATAAATCAGAATAAAATCTGCACCCACACTTACACACACACATGTGTGTGTATAAATTTTCTAAGTGATGAGAAAATATTACAAATCAATGCAGAAAGCATGGGCTATTCAGTAAATGTCTGTTGAGAGAACTGGTTTTTCATTAAAAAATATAAAATTAGTTCCCAACTTGACATCATTCACAAAACCAATTCAAGACAAATTAAAAGCTATATGTGAGAAGAAATATGTTTAGAAAATATCTTTATAGCTTTGGAGCTTATGACAATATTCTCAAATAAGATTCTAAAACATGAAAACAAAAAAAAACCCCAGTTTAATTATAGCATGTTAAAATTAAGATACTCCATTTACTAAACGAAACACTGAATGAGAAACACAGAATGGGAGAAAATATTTGCAAAAGATATAACAGGGAAAAGAGTAATGTGTACATTTTAAAAGTAGTCATGTGAATCAATGAGAAAAACCACCAATATGTGAATAAGATATATACAGAAGAGCAATACCAGATATGAAAAGATATTCAACCCACAGTTATTGATAAAAGCACATTTAAACAAGATACAATTTCAAAACCTCCAAATTGCTGACATATAAAAAGTCTGAAAATGCCAGCTGTTGGGAAGAATGTATAGAATGAGATGTGGCATGCTGCTGCTAGGAGCGTAAACAGGTTCAACCACCTCAAAGAGCAATTTGATAGCGTCTAATAATTTTGAGCAATTTCACTTCTGTAGTCTAGCCAGGCTTTAAAACATGAGGTTCATGGACCAGAGCATCTCCATCACCTGGGAACTTGTTAAATCTGTGGCACCTCAGGTCTTCCCGGCACCCCCCCCCCCATTGTACATTTTAACAAGAGCCTCTGGTGAATCAGAGGCACAGGAAAAGTTATAGATGCCTGATCTGGAAGATTTCTTACACAAGTGCACAGGGAACACATAAGATTCCTCACTAATGCATTGCCTAGTTGAGAGAAAAATGGATAATAACCTAAATCTATAATATTTCAGGAGATGTGAAAATGGGAAAAATTAATGGATGTATGTTCCTTTAATTAAATACTATAAAGCAGAGTTTGACCACTATGACTGGTGGACCATATCTGGCCCACCATCTGTTTTTGCAAATAAAGTTTTATTGGAGCACAGCCACATCCAGTCATTTTTATAATATCTGTGGCTGCTTCTACACATTAAGAGCCAAGGTTAACAATTGTGACAGGGAGGCCCTCTACTGTCTAGTCCAGGGATGGGGAATGTCTAGCCTGACATTTGGTCTGACCCTGCTAAGGCATTAGGGGTGAGTTAATTAAGTGTTTGATCAAATGTAGCATGTTAATTTTTAAGCTGATGATTTTGTATGGCCCACCAATAATGTTATAAATATCCAGATGGCCCTTGGCAGAAAACAGGTTTTCCACCCTTGGACTGTAGTCCTTTCCAGAAATTTTTAACATGCTATAATAACATGTTCTTATTGTGTAAAAGCAGCCATGGATATTATAAAAATGGATGGATGTGGCTGTGCTCCAATAAAACTTTATTTGTAAGATCTCATTTTACAGAGCTAAAGCTAGGGTGAATATATCACAAAAACTTGATGTTAAGAGGAAGATTAAGATATACGTTATTGTACTTTTCCTATAGCATTTGAGAGCATGTCACAGCAAAGACACACATATGTAAAGATAAAACTGCACAATATTGTTTATAAATGTGTGTATTCTCAAATAAGAATAATGCATGAAAGAATAATGCGTGTGCATATAGTAAAGTATAAAAGCATATGGGAAAGTTGTACATTATAGTCATTAGAAAGAGGAGAGAGAGACTGTGGAGGTAAACATAAGGGAGTTCTACTTTTTCCTTAAAAAGGATACTGTTTGACATACTGTGAAAACTTCTGGGGATCCACACACCTTTACTTATGTACTGCTTCTACTATTTTTGAAATATTTCATAATTTGAATATTAAATTAAAAATTGCCTCTGCTATTCGGTTTTCTTGACCTCGTTTTTATCATCTGGTCTTTTTCTTATGTCAGAGAGTCAGACTTTGATACCTATTGTGACACTAGTTTAGTGATCTGGTTACAAAATCTAAGCTAGTGACAGCTACTGTTTTTTGAACTTTAACTGTGTGGCTAGCACTATTCTAAGTAATTTTTTATTCTAAACTAATTTAACCCTCCTATAAGCATGGTAGCATTCTAGATTTTATAAATAAGGAAACTATGTCTTATTGACATGACTTATTCGGTTACCAAGTAGGCTATGTGACTTGCTGAAGACCTACCCTGTTTCCCTGAAAGTAAGACATCCCCTGAAAATAAGACCTACTTAGAGTTTTGCCTCTTGCTGTAATATAAGGCATCCCCTCAAAAATAAGACCTCCCCGATAATATTTTTATTCTTGAAACTGAAAAAGCCTGGGACACATAAGCAGTTATAAGGAAGCCAAAGTTATGCTAGGGAGCCAAAGAGGTCTGCTAGTCTGGGATGCAGCCAGCACTCAGTGCTAAAGACATGAAGAAATTTCTTCAAGAAAGAAAAATAGATCAAATAATGATTCCCACAGGAATGACAGCCTATCTCTAGCCTCTTGGTAGTGCAATAAACAAGCCATTCAAGGACAATTTGCACATGGAAATTAATGACTACATTGAAAATAGAATGGAGAGAAATCAGCGTGGAAACTTTGTGAAACCTAAACTGTGAGAGGTTGTGACTTGGGTGAAGAATTCATGGGAGAAAATCACTGACAGTTGCATTGCAAATTCACTATGAGCGGGCTACCTTGACAAGAAGTAGTCATTTAAGGACAGTGCTATTGCTAAACATGAGAGATTTGGTCCACTGATTCTGAAAGAAATGGAGTCACAAGAAATTCATCAGTAAATTCAGGGTTTGGATTGTTATGATGATGTTCCAGAAGATGATGACATGACTGTCATTGAATAAATCTTACTTTGTGTTCATACCGGTAAATATCAGTATCAGTAAATGTACCATAGATTATTGTACATGGAAATAATGGCAGTAACAAGAAATTCTTGATACCATAGGATTCACAGTTTGTCTGATTATGCTGGTTTGTGATGACAACTACTACCGTACCGTATACAGGTAATAAATTTCCTTTTTGTTCAACAATAAATGTGTACTGTATTCTTCTACATGGAAAAATAAGACATCTCCTGAAAATAAGACCTAGTGCATCTTTGGGAGCAAAAATTAATATAAGACACTGTCTTATTTTGGGGTAAACAGGGTATTTCAATTGTTCTAAAATAATAGAAACTGCAGAAACAAACAAACAAACAACCACACAAACAACAACAACAAAACCCCAACAAACTAGTTTGGGTTATTCTAGCAATTGTAAGCCAACTTTATTGCATTCAATGTCGCCACTCATACTTCATGGCCTGTTAAATATCAGCTTAAAAAATAAAAATAGAAATAAATCAGCCTTTTCTTCTATAAACCATGAAGATCTGGCTTGGCTTTAAGAAATAGATGAGAGCTTATATACTAGAACTAGGAATATAAGGCCAGGTTCAGGGTTTGAAAAAGCAGAAATCCTTAGCACTTCTATGCTACTACTAGAGGCCCAGTGCATGAAATTTATGCATGGGGGTAAGGGGTGTCCCCCAGGCCAACCTGCACCCTCTCCAATCTGGGACCCCTCAAGTGATGTCTGACTGCCTTTTTAGGCTCCATTCCAGTAGGATTGGGCCTAAATGGGCAATTGGACATCCTTCTCACAATCCAGGACTGCTGGCTCCAAACTGCTCGCCTGCCTGCCTCCCTGATTGGTCCTAACTGCTTCTGCCTGCCAGCCTGATCACCCTCTAACCACTATCCTTCCAGTTAATTGATGTTTAACTGCTTCCCTTCCAGCCTGTTTGCCCCCAACTTCCCTCTTCTGCCGGCCTGGTCACCCCTAACTGCCCTTCCCTGCAGGCTTGATCTCCCCCAACTGCCCTCCCTTGCAGACCTAGTCCCTCCCAACTGCCCTCTCTTGCTGTCCTTATGGCCCACAACCTCCCTTGCAAGCCAGGAACTTCCCAACGGCCCTCCCCTGCTGGCCATCTTGTGGTGGCCATCTTGTGTCCACATTGGGGCAGGATCTTTGACCACATGGGGGCTTCCCTGATGTGTGTTGGAATGATGGTCAATCTGCATATTACTCTTTTATTAAATAGGATGGAGGCCTAGTGCATGGGTGGGGGCCAGCTGGTTTGCCCTGAAGGGTGTTCCTGATCAGAGTGGGGGTTCCTTTGGGGCATGGGGCGGCCTGGGTGAGGGGTCTGGGTGGTTTGCAGGCCTGCCATGCCCCTCAGCAACCTAAGCGGAGGCCCTGGAGTCTGGGATTAATTTATGATCTACAATTGAAACTTTGTAGTCTGGAGCAGAGCCAAGCCTTCTGCTTGCTCCATGTTGACAGCCATTTCTGTTTGGATTTATTTAAGTTCTATAATTGAAACTTTGTAGCCTAGAGTGGAGGCCTCAGCACTAAGGTTGCAGACGCTTGGCTTCCTCCAACGCCTAGGCAACCCTAGCCTCTGCTCTCTCCAGCTTCGTGGCTGCCGCCATTTCTGTTAGGATTATGTATCTTCTATAATTGAAATTTTGTAGCATTGAGTGGAGGCCTAGGCTGGCAAGGGCAGGTGGAAAGGTTGGCTCCCTCCATTGCTGGGGAAACCCAGACCTCCCTCCTACTTTCAGTGGCCACAGTCATCTTGGTTTATTTGCTCCTGATTGGCTTGTGGGCATGGCTTGTGGTATATTGGAGGTCTGGTCAATTTGCATATTGCTCTTTTATTAGATAAGGATTGTGAAAATTGGGAGGGTCTGTAGGATGCAGTGTTTTGGTTGGCTTGATAAGCTACCACTTAATCTTTAGCCAACAAACATGTGTTGAGGGCCCAACATGTAGGCTTGGCATGTGGCAATGAGCAAGACAGACACAGATTCTCCTGCTCACGTGGAGTGGGAATTTCAGTGGGGAGAGAAATAAACATAGAAAATAAGTAAAGGTTTTAAATACTGAAGATAAAACAGAGGTAGAATAGCATTACTCTCATTATTCTATTTACTTATAGAAATAGAGGTATCTTGGGACCACATATTTGTAAAAGAAGAGAGCTGCTTTGCTATAAAAGAACTGTCTTGATATTGGATAGTGGAAGGGGAAATTAGAATTATTGGACATCCACAGTTTATGTGATAGATGCCTTACTGAAAGCATCTAGTAATTCAAAACTCATGTCATTCAAGACTCATCCTAGCCAAGAATGACAGGTATTTTGGTTTACCAGCTGGAAGTGGCTCCAAATGGCAATAGTGTAAACACAATTTATAACTCGCTTTGTTGCCATCTATAATGGAAGAACCTCTCCTGTTTCTCCTTTACACATACCCTACTACCACACTCACACATTTCTGACACCAGCTGTGTGGTTTTTTCTGCAGCACCAGCTGGGCGTCTTATAATTCAATTCAATTCTGACAATAATTAGAGTTAGTTCAGGCCACACAGGTTAATGGCTCAGTTTCACAAGACTGCCCTCCCCACCTGAGATGCCAGTTGCGTGTCCCAGGTTCTCACCTGTGCTTCTGACAGACTGGCTCTAAATGGAAGGTTCCTGTGTCTCCCACCTCGGGTCCTATCATTTGCTAGCACAGCTCACAGAATTCTGGAAAACACATACTTACATTTATTGTTTATTATGTAATATCGAATATGATAAAGGATAGAGATGATCAATCAGCCACATAAAGAGACCCATAGGGCAAGTTCTAGAGGAGTCCTAATCACAGGCTTTTCTATCTCTAGGTGCACCAGCCTCCAGGCACACGGATGTGTTTAACCAACCCAGAAGCTCTCCAAGCCTCATACTTTGGGAATTTTTATGGAGGCTTCATCGGTTATATCAACCATTAATTCCATTTCTAGGCCCTCTCCCCTTTTGGGAGGTTGAGGGGCAGGACTAAAAGTTCCAATCTTCTATTTATGACTTGGTTCTTCTGGTGACCAACCCCTATCCTGTAGCTATGTAGGAACCACCAAGATTTGCCTCGTTAGAACAAAAGACTCTCTTATCACCGAGGAAACTCTAAAGGATAGAAGAGCTCTGTGTTAGAAAATTAAATCCAAGACCAAATATAGAGCAAAAGATCTAGTGCTCTTATAACTTGGGAAATTACAGGGTTTTAGGGGTTCTGTGCTAGGAACCAGGGTATGTACACACACACACACACACACACACACACACACACACACACATACTGAATGGCCAAATAAAAGGCTAATATGCAAATTGTTCCATCAACCAGGACTTCAACCAGCAGGTAGGCCAGCCAAACGCTTATGTCACCTCCCCATGGCCAGGCTGGCTGGATCCCCACATGCACGAATTCATGCACTGGGCCTCTAATACACACACACACACACACACACACACATATATATATATATATATATATATATACATATATATAAATTATCCTGGTTTCTTGAATTTTTATGGAGGAATTAGCATCTTTAAAAACTCATATGTTGAGAATTTAATAATGTTTTGAAACTCAAATCTACCTAAAATGAACTTGTTTTCAATCATTCACTTAATGACATTAAGAGGAGATTCAGCTCAGCTTGTAGAGCAGATAGGTAATACTTGTCCCCTGATCCCTATTCTCCCTTTCTCTCTCAAAGAATTAGAAGCCCTGATTTTTTAGCTTGACATTTGGTTGGTTACCCAAAATAAAGATATTATTTCTCAGGCTGCCTTGCAACTTGAAGTTGCCCTATAACAAAGTTTTGGCCAATGGGATGTGAATAGAAATGAAGTGTTCAATTTTCAGATTAGGTCTATTGTTCTCTCTTCTTCCATCCTGTTTTTTTAATCATGGCCATGACCGTTGGCTGTTTTGATCTATTCAGATAAAGGAAATGTCATGGAGATGATGGAGCAAGAAGACAGAAGGAGCCTGGGTTCCTCATGATGTCCTGTAGCAGAGCTGCCACCACAGCCCTGCACTGCTTATTTCCAATCTATACTAATAAAAGGGTAATATGCTAATTAGACTGAATAGACTGGATGGACATCTTCTGGTCATCCAGTCCTCCTTCTGGACAAAGCCACAGTGATGGGAGCCAAGGCAGAGATGGTTAGGGGCGATCAGGCCAGCAGGGGAGGGAATTTAGGGGTGATCAGGCAGGCAGGCAGAGGTGGTTAGGGGTGATCAGGCAGGCAGGTAGAGGTGGTTAGGGGCGATCAGGCAGGCAGGCAGAGGGGTTAGGGGCTATCAGGAAGGCAGAGGGGTTAGGGGCAATCAGGAAAGCAGGCAGATGAGCGGTTAGGAGCCAGCAGTTCCATATTGTGAGAGGGATCCTACTGCTGGCATAGGCCCAATATCTGTGGGATTGGGCCTAAACTGGCAGTTGGACCTCTCCTGAAGAGTCCCAGATTGGAGAGGTTGCAGGCTGGACTGAGAGGACACCCCCTTCCCTGTGCACGAATTTCATGCACTGGACCTCTAGTCTACATATGTATATAAAAGCCTAAGCAACCAGTTGACCTACTGGTCATCTGGTAGCTATGACATGCACTGACCACCAGGGGGCAGATGCTCAATGCAGGAGCTGCCCCCTGGTGATCAGTGTGCTCCCATAGCAGGAGCACTGCTCAGCTGACCAACAGGTGTCAGATGCCAGGCTCATGGCTGGCTAGCACAGCTGCAGCACAAGCTTCTCCCATGGAGGCTCCCCTTATGCGCCCCTCCCCAATCCAGACCAGGACAGGCATTGGGACTGACTGGGCATGAGCTCGCAGCTGCTTCTTGGTCATGAGCACACCAGTATTGTCCTAGGATGGACACGGAGACTGCAGCAGAGTGGTAGCAAGCCTACTGAGCATTGGCAGTGGTAGGCGCAGGAGGGCCGAGATGAGCAGGAGCAGCACAGTGCTGTGCCTGGCCCGGGCTCGGGCTCCTCCCTGGCTGCCTGCCCCTTTGGCACTACTACATCCCTCAGGGATGTAGGACTGCCAGTTTCGTCCAATCTCTGCAGGCCAGGCTGAGGGACCCCCACCAGTGTACAAATTCATGCACTGGGCCTCTAGTGTTACATAAAAGGAGAAAAAGTGTCAATTTCTTTGTTTAATCACCGTTATTTGGGGTCTGTAGAACATGTAACCTATGTTTTAATTAATGAGAGTAGCTGAAATACCTCCATAAAATATAAAAAGTTACCAAGGAAATTTGCTTGGGAAAGCATGGCTTAGCAAATCAGGCATGGATTTTGGTTTGGCATCAGACAACCTGGATTTTAATGCCAGCCTCTGCACCTATCAGTTGTATGAACTTGACAAAGTTATTCAAAATTGTTGATACCCAGTATTTATCTATTAAGCAATGTCAGTAGAAACAGAGGTAAAATATGTAACCATATACTTCTAAAATAAGGTAGTGAATATAAAGTCCTACAACCAAGTAAGCCCACAAAAAATATTAGGTCTTTCCCAGAACTCATCTTTCATATATTTTCGACTGCCCACTCTAGTCCTTTACTTACAAGTATAGAGGGTATTTCAAACTTGTTATGTTCACACTGAACTTTCTTCTCCTCACAAAATTGCTTCACGCATAGAGTTCTTCATCTCACTTTATGGTGATTTCATCTTCCATGGGCTAAACATTAGAACTTCTGAGACTCATCTTAGATGCCTCTTTCTTTTTTATAACTTATATTAATTTCTCAGAAAATCCTGTTGTTTCTACCTTCAAAATGCATCCTTAGTCTATTCTCCTTACCGCATCCACTGATACCACCCTGGTCTCAGCCACCTAGACAACCCAAGTTTAGAATTTTTTAAAATTTCTTTATTGATTAAGGTATTACATATGTGTCCTTATTCCTCCATTACCTCCACCTCCTATTCATGTCCCTACCCCGCTGTTGTTTGTGTCTATTGATTAGGCTTATATGCATGCATATAAGTCCTTTGGTTGATCTCTACCCTTCCCCCCACTGTCCCCTACCTTCCCTGAGGTTTGACGTTCTGATTGATGTTTCTCTGTCTCTGGATCTATTTGTGTTCATCAGTGTATGTTGTTCATTATAACCCACAAAATGAGTGAGATCATGTGATATTTATCTTTCTCTGCCTGGCTTATTTAACTTAGCATAATGCTTTCCATCTCCAAGTTTAGAATTTTATAGGTATAGACTTAGTAACATAAGCTATATGGATGTTTACTAATTAGATATTAAGGAATTTGTTATATTAAGAATGGTTTTAGTTATATTGTACACACACACACACACACACACACACACACACACGTATGTATTTGAGTATCTGACTATTGTGCACCTCATAATTTAATTTATAGCACTTTGCAAATGCTCTGTTTTGCTGAAACATGAGTGGATGCTAAGTGGGATGGATTTTTATTGCACTCTTGGCGTGCCCTGAACTTTGTAAATTAATTAGTCTGCTTTTCAGTTCTGTTTTTAAGGAGTAATTGTTTGCAGCTGTCTGCTACAGCACTTATCTCCCTTCTGGAGGCTTCATGTTGATGCTCTTAAAAATGAAACTGGCTGGAAAAAAGGCAGATTCTGCATTCTGCCATTTATCCAACCTAAAGAGGCTTCTAAAAGTATCAGAGTGAGGCACTCTTCTGTGATGGAAATGGAACTTTAGTTATCTCTCCTTTTACTTCTTCCTATCCAGAAAGAGGAGCAATTCTGGGGCAGGTCACATCACCTCTGGGGTCTCCACCATTGATCAAGCGATAAACAGTTTCTTAAACAAATCACCAAGGTTCTATTTACTTCCTTTGGCAAGAGTCAAATCCTAGCCCAACTCGTCAGGAATAGCCTGCATAATTCATCCACTGCATCCAGCACTTTGAACCATCACTTTCAGGTTTTGTTAATTTTTGGCTTCTCCTCATCATTGATCAGTTACTTTCTGTTTTCTCATTTAGTTTCCCTCTAAGAAAGACAAATGTTTCAGTATCATTGATGATGTTAATTCATAGGATGGAATTTCTCAAAACATCAGGGCACACAATTATGCAAAAGAGTGCAATGTAGTGGAAGACAGGGCAGTGCTAAAGCAGGTTCTGAGGTGCCCTGTGGGAAGGCACAGCAGTCTGGTGGCAAAAAGGGACCGCCACCATCTCCTCTAGACCTCTGAGAGATGAGAACTTCAACTGCCTTTCCCCAAAATGCTCTGCACCCAATTCCAAGGCATCCTTTGCTTCTTCTTAGAAATGCCTCTTAAAATACAAGGACAGAATTACCACAATATGGGTCAAAAAGAGGAAGGAGCCTGCAGCCAGATAGATTTGGGTCCTGGGCAAGGTTACGTCACCTCTCTGAGCCTCAATTTTCTAATCTTCAATTTAGAACAATGGTAACCAATTCAGTGTTACTCTCAGGATTAAGATGATGGCATGTATAAAGTAACAACTTAATAGGGTTTCAAGAAACATTAATGACATGAGTTTTCCAGGTAGAAGTATTCTATTTCACAGATACTGTAAGAATGAACTTCCAGAATTGTTCAGGTTGGGAACTAGATCATACTGTAAGAGTATATGAATCACATGTTACAGTTTAAAGAAAGAAGCAAAATGTACAAATACATTGTGTCTGGCTTCTTTTACTCAATATCATGCTTTTAGAGGTTGATCCATATCGTTGCATGTATTGAGTGCATCACTCAATTCAACAACTGAGTATTTCTTGATTAAATATTTCAGACATTTATATTGATTTAGTTTTATAAGCAATGCAGCTGATTAAATGTATTTCTTACTGACTTATTTCTCTTAGTTAATAGTTACCACATTTCAGAAGATGCAAGAAGGGCATAGAGGACACTCCTGTCCCCTGTTTTTTTCTCAACTCCTTAGACACTGTATTTATTCATCTTGGCAAAACTTTCATGACATTAAACATTTATAATGTCCTCCCCATGCTTTATCTCCCAATATAGAAGATCTTAATCTCTGACTAGCCTTGCTTTCAGAAAATGAGAGGGGCAGCTTTACTCCTGGATTAATTCAAGCCTCTTTTGGGGGGTTTTCCTGCTTTGGCAAAGCTTTTCAGAGTTGGTTGAATAGAAATGCATGTGGGGTCTGAGTATAAGAATACAGAAGCTGTGCTTAAATGGGAGGTTGCCATTTCTCTTTGTTTTTCTTGCCTTTTTCCCAAATCTTTTCAAATGCTGCCCAGAAGTTGTCATTAGAGAACTAGTTTGTTTTGTTTGCTTTTGCATAGATGATTAGCTTTTTCTTTTATCATAATAATAGGTGTCATAGTTCTAAAAGTCAAATGGTGCCACCACAGTTATTTAATTTACATGAAAAATAGCAATAATGTTACAGTACTCTCTTCCCAGGAGTCCCATTCCCAAGAGGCAACTGATATTAATTCTTTTTAGCTCTTTCTCCTTATTAACCTCTATTTTTCTAAATCATGTGTTTAAATTACTGTATTTAGCTGAACCGGTTTGGCTCAGTGGATAGAGCGTCGGCCTGCGGACTGAAGGATCCCAGGTTCGATTCCGGTCAAGGGCATATACCTTGGCTGCAGGTACATCCCCAGTTGGAGGTGTGCAAGAGGCAGCTGGTCGATGTTTCTCTCCCATTGATGTTTCTGACTTTCTATCCCTCTCCCTTCCTCTCTGTGAAAAATCAATAAAATATATTTTTAAAAAAATAAATAAATTACTGTATTTAATTTTGTTAGTTTTGTATTTCCCTTTTGTTTTCTAAACTCCCCTCACCCATCTTTCTGATATGGTCATATCACAATTTCTGGTTAAGTACTATTTTATATTATTGTAGCTTTGCAAATATTAATAGGCTAGCTATGAATTATTCCAGATTATATTTCCTTGTTATAAAAATATTCAGGTCTTTTTTTTTTAAAGGAGATCATAGCTGTTCTGATTTTTTTACTTATACAGTATCCTATAATGTGGACTAATTTTCTCTGAGAATGATTTAAACCCTCTCTCAGGAGGTTCACATTCATCAGTTCTCAGGAGACCACCCTGTGTTATTGCCCTGAGAAGTTCCTTTGCTTACTCTCTGTGTTGGGCCTTCTATTTGCCAGGTCTCATATTTTCCCCTTTGTTGGTTTACTCCCTCATTTCAATAGAGAACACCTTCTAGTGGTTTTCTTAGAAAGAGTTCATAGGAAGTAAACATTTTTGTCACTTCAGGTCTAAAAATAATTATCCTATTCTCACATTTGGTTGATAGTTTGACTGAGTATAGAATTCCAGGTTGAGTATAAGTTTTCCTCAGCTTGTATTAGACATTTTTTTCCTTTAAATTCTGTGTTCCTCTAATGTTCCTTTGGGAATCTTTTCTTCTTTTCCCCCCCTGGAAATTTCAGCATGCCTTTCTGGTGTTCTGATATTTAATGATAATGTATCTTGTGTGAACATTTCTCCTTTATTTTACTGGACACTCAGCGGGGCCCTTAAAGATCTCTTGCATCTAAGTTCTAGTCACCTCCCCTCATATCCTTCCTGCTTCTATCTATCATCTTATTTTCTGATGCTATTGTAGAAACATCATTCCCTAGTCCTGTGGTCAGCAAACTGCAGCTTGCGAGCCACATGTGGCTCTTTGGCCCCTTGAGTCTGGCTCTTCCACAAAATATCTGGCTGAGTCTGTTTTTGAAAAAGTGGCATAAGAAGAAGTTTAAGTTTAAAAAATTTGGCTCTCAAAAGCAATTCCAATCATTGTACTGTTAATATTTGGCTCTGTTGACTAATGAGTTTGCTGAACACTGCCCTAGTCCATGTTTCCTGTTATCAAAGCTATGTTCTTAGTCTTCCAGAGTGTTACTTCTTAGAAACCACAAATTTGTTCCTTTTTCAATTAACTTGACTCTTGCAGATAGAAAGAATTGTTTTGTCATTGTCTGTATACATATCCATTTAACATATTAATTGATCTCTTTATTCTTGTCTGAGTCTTTCTTTATCTGATAGAGGACCATTTCCTTTGACATTGGAAGAAAGTAATGTGTAAAGGGAGCGTGACAGGCTCTATCAGTTAACTGAAACAAATCCCAGCACCATTCAGTAATAATCACTTATTTAGTTCGCAAATGTACTAGTTGGCTAATAGCCAGTTATCTAGGTCAATCTTGGCCAGGGGTACCTCTAGGTGTTATCCCTTCTCCAGCTGGGAGCAGGTAGCTAATACAGTAGGTCCTCAGGTTATGTCAGAGATGTGTTCCTACTGTGCAAAGTAACACAATTTTAGCCATAACCCACCTACATAAGCACCTGCATCACTCACATGGAGCACATGCACAGCAGCAATGAAGTGAAACAGTAAAAACAACTTAAAAGAAAGATAACAATTCCTGACCTTTACTTGTGGTAAATAAATAATAAAAAACATAAAGTACATATGTACATACGTCGAAATAACGGAACTTTTTTTATATATATAAATAAAAACTAGAGTCTCAGTGCATGAAATTCATGCATGGGGGGCAGGGGATATCCCTTAGCCCAGCCTGCACCCTCTCAAATCTGGGACCCCTCGAGGGATGTCCAAATGCCCGTTTAGGTCCGATCCTGGTAGGGCCTAAACAGGCATTCGGACATCCTTCTCACAATCCAGGACTGCTGGCTTCAAACTGCTCACCTGCCTGCCTCCCTGATTGCCCCTAACTGCTTCTGCCTGCCAGCCTGATCACCGCCTAACCATTACCTGGCCAGCCTAATTGATGTCAAACTGCTCCCCTGCCAGCCTGTTTGCCTCCAACTTCCCTCCTCTGCTGGCCTGGTCACCCCTAACTGCCCTCCCCTGCAGGCTTGATTGCCCCTAACTGCCCTCCCTTGCAGTGCCTGGAACCTCCTAATGGCCCTCCCCTGCTTGCCATCTTGTGGTGGCCATCTTGTGTCCACGTGGGGGCAGGGTCTTTGACCACATGGGAGCAGCCATCTTGTGTGTTGGAGTGATGGTCAATCTGCAAATTACTCTTTTATTAGATAGGATAGAGGCCTGGTACATGGGTGGGGGCCAGCTGGTTTGCCGTGAAGGGTGTCCCAGATCAGGGTGGGAGTTCCCTTGGGGTGAGGGGCCTGTGTAGGTTTGCAGGCCAGCCACAGCCCCCAGCAACCCAGGGGGAGGCCCTGGTATCTGAGATTAATCTATGTCTACAATTGAAACTTTGTAGCCTGGAGCAGAGTCAAGCCTTCTGCTTGCTCGGGGGCGGCAGCCATTTCTGTTTGAAACTTTGTAACCTAGAGTGGAGGCTTAAGCTGGCAACGGCAGGCTGAAAACTTGGCTTCTTCTATTCCCAGGGAAACCCAAACCTCTGTTCTCTCCAGCTCAGTGACTGCTGCCATTTCTGCTGCTGTATCTTTTATAATTGAAATGATGTAACATTGAGTGGAGGCCTAGGCCCACAATGGCAGATGAAAGCTTGGCTTCTTCTGTTGCTGGGGAAACCTAAGCCTTCCTCCTGCTCTCAGTGGGGGCAGTCATCTTGGTTGGGGTTTAATTGCATAATCTGCTCCTGATTGCCTGGTGGGCATGGCTTGTGGGTATGGCAAAGGTACGGTCAAATTTGCATATTACTCTTTTATTAGATAGGATGGGAGATGGTGACGTAACTGCGAAACGACCTACGTTGAGTCCCACGTAACCCAAGGACTGCCTGTATAAGCATGTCTTCTCATGTCTTTGTCAGAGACTAAGACAATCAGCCCAATAATTATGCATTTTTTCAAGATGTTACTTACATCACATCTGCTCATTTCTTATTGGCCAGTGCGTGTGGGGTGGTCAGGTGCAGAATCAAGGTGCTCAGAAGTGAAATCTACCCACAGCAGTGAGGAGGGGAAAGCAGAGTTTAAATTTAAGTCTAAATATTTTCAGAACCTGTGCTTTTGGACACTATGCCACTGAAAGCAGTGCATTTTGAGATTTTTAGAAGCAAAATAATTTGAAAGAAAAGACAGCTTAATAGACCTCAGTGAGAATTTAACAGCCTTGTCTGAAATCCGTAAACTCATTACTAGTGGCTTAACTGCTAAGGAAGTTAAAAAGTGACAGGAGGGAAAAAAAGTTTCTTTCCCACTCTCTCATCCCCACCTCCTCCAATACAAAGCAATCTCCAAAGATAGAATTTGTTAAAATTTTGTTTAATTATCCAGGATTTTGATGGGAGAGAATGTTCCATAATTTATAAGCCAATTCTTGTTTAGCTAAATTAGGTCTTTAATTCTTGCATATTATAGCAAGCATAAAATACAATTACATGTTACATAGGAAACAAACCCATGAAACAAAATGAAGCAATCAATATAGCTCATTCCCCAAAGAATTCTGTTTGCTATTTTAATGAGCCAAACTCCAAAACTAAGAATCAATATCCATTATGATCCTTTTAGAGAAGAATGATGGTCACATCTTATTACAATGAGGATTATCAATAGAAAGTTCCCTCTAGCCTGTTTCTCTAAGGCCTAGGCAGCAGCCCATGGCAATAGTATCTGGTTGATCTCATTACAGTGACATTTGCTACTACAAATAATTTAGTAGGTATACATTTATCTATGTCAAAATCTTTCATTTTGATAAAGACAAAGGATGAAGTCAGTGTAAAGACAGGCTCAGCTCTCTGACTAACAAAGTTAGGGCCTCTCCAGAAGGTGGTTTGAAAGTAATATGAGCCCTCAGGCTCCAATGCAACAGTGAGCCTGGAACAGTAAATTTGAAAAGGCAGGGTATTCTGCTAGGAAAACAAACAGCAAAGGTACACACACCAAATTATGATACGGAACTAGGAAATTCTCTCATGATCCTTCTATTTGGGAGAAAACTAGAGGCAGAGAGAAAGGGAAAGTGAGAAGGAAAAGGAAGCAAAGGGATAAAGGAAAGGTGGGTAGGGAGGGAGGACGGGGAAGGGAAGTAAGGGGAGGGAGAAAGGGAAAAGGAGGGAAGGAAGGAACACTCTCACAGACACACCCAGAACAATGTCTGACCACATATCTGTGCACCCCATGGCTGAGTCCAGTTAACATGTAAAATTAATCACCACACATGATATGGTTATTTTTAAGCAGTATAGAAAATATATGGCCTCCAACCATATTTGCAGATAAAATCCCTGTAAATTTAAAGTAATGGACCAACATGTTAATCTGAAAAAGGTATAATGAACACAATTTTCTTTGTGTTTGCAGACTTAGTAGATGGCTGTTCTGTAGTACATTTTTAATTAGACCCATGGTTTTAAATTTAGGGGCACTTTACCTAAAAAGGTGTCTTAGAGTTTCAAGGAGAATATATTGAGCTTATTATTTGAAGACGCAGCTAACATATTCTTTAACGATACGTTTATTTTTTTTTTTTGTATCCTGCCTTTGCAGACATCCTGTAGGTTTTTTTCTTTTCTGCGCTCCCTCAGGGTCTTAATATAATTACATTCTCTGTCCATTAGTTTTGTTGTTCTTCTTTCTCTTCAATTTGTTGAAACCTGCTCCTGGGGCAATAATCTGATAATGACATTAATTGGTTCATTTAGACCGTTAGCAAGCATCTGTTGGGATTTCACTCAGTGCCCGGTCCAGTGTTACACACCAGGATCTAGAGGGCCAGCCCTAGTGGCCAAGTGGGGACACACCTGATGCAGTCATGGAGAAGAAGTCTCAGGCAAGGCTATACCCTAAAGGCACGGAGGATGAGAAATGAGAAAGAGACATTTCTCCTGGGAGAGAATAGATCAAAACTGCTCAAAGGTTTCTAATGATTTTCAGGGAACACCAGCTTGAGCATCCTTGTGTGAAGGCCTTGAGTACAGCTGGAATCTTGCCTGCCACTGCTGTCCTGTGACTGCAGGCTCAGGGAGGCCAGAGCAGGAGGAGGGAGAGAGTGAGGCTCAGAGGACTGGACCAGGGGTAGATCCAGACTCGCTCTTCTCACTGAGATGCTCAAGAGATCTGCCCCATGGGGATAGAGCCTCTGATGCCTCCTTGGGAGAAACCCAGCTCAGTTTCCGCTCTAGCACAGAGTGAACGTGTAAGTTATCATCCACACCAGAGCAGAATCAAAGAGGAGCTCTTAGTAATTATACCATGACAATGTATATAAACCAGGGGAAATTGGATAAATGGTCACTCTGCCCTGAAGTAAGTTAGATGCTTATGCCAATGGCTTACTTGGAAAGAAGACAGCATATGAAAATAGCAGGATTCCATTTACTCATGTATAAAACATGCCCAATTCCCAGGGAAACTACTCAAATGCAGATTCCAACAACAGAGATTGAGATTCTGGATGTCTGGGTATTGAGATTCAGTATCTTTAGGCTGCTGCCTAGAAATACGCCTTTTAACAAACTTCTCATGAGCTGGTCTGAAGGTCACATCTTGAGAAATGCCAGGTTAGGGTTGAGTACAGGCCTGAGCTTTTTCATTCCTGGCTGGGCAACCTTGGGAACATAGCCTTCCTAATGTTTAACTTTCTCAACTGTAAAGTGGACTTCATTCTGCCTCACAGAGGATTTTTGGATTAGAATAAACCTTGCCAAAGTACTAACATGAAGCACTCAGTAAGTGGTAACTATATTGAAATATAGGAAATGGCCATCCTTGTTGGAAAACATCGAGTAGCAGAGATTTCATATAGTTCAATCTAATCATTAAGAAAATATTCTGACAGCTTCCTGAAGTGTGTTTCACTGGGTGTTTCTCCTTAAGTGTTTAAGTAGCTGGTGCCCATGCCAGGTTCCTTAATAGAGGAAAAGGGTGCTATAAACTACAAAGTGGGATGATGCATCTAGCAAACAATCGCAGCCTGCTGGCCTGATCTGTGGCAGCTTTCCTCCAACTTTATCTCGTCCACAAATCACCTGGAGCTCTTGCTAAAAGACAGATTCAAACCTTAGAGTTGGGTCTGAACTTCTGTAATTCTAACCAGGTCTCAGGAAATACTGATGCTGACGCTACTGGTCTGGGGGCCTCATTAAGAGGCAAGGAAGGATCTAAGAAGCTTAAATGAAAGGAGATCAATTTTTTAAATATATTTTTATTGATTTCAAAGATGAAGGGAGAGGGAGAGAAAAATTAAAACATCAGTGATGAGAGAGAATCACCAATCAGCTGCCTCCTGCATGCTCCCTACTGGGGATCAAGCCCACATGCAGAGCATGTGCCCTGACAGAGAATCAAACCGTGACCTCCTGGTTCATGGGTGGACACTCAACCACTGATCTATACCAGGCAGGCAAGGGAGATCAATTTTTAAAGCTTCTCCAGGAGTCTTGACTCTCTAGTGAATAAAAATGAGGTGTTCATCTTCCTAAATTGAGATATGAATGAACATCTCTGGGACATCAGGGTACCCTTATATTAATTGCCTTTCTTGAAAGTATTTCTAGCAAAATCATTGTGCATTTACCGGAACAGAAATAGAGGAATTTGAATATATTCATATTCTGATAGATGAAGCAACTTCCCTTATCAAGAGGTTGTTTTCTTTTTTTACTACTGTGCAGGATTTTAGAGCTTAAGTGCATTTATTCATTCACCAAACATGTCTTTGGCATCAATCATGTGCTGAACTCTGATAGGTCTAGGCCAAAGAAAAATCAGAAAGGGACCTGAGAGAAGGTTCCAGACCTAGAGAAGATGTTGTTGGGATAAAATCACAGAATTCCTGGCTCACAGTGTTTCTTCCTTCCCACCAGATCATGCTGCAAGGGTGGTAAGAGATACAGCAATCATTTTATGGCAGGAATTGGAAAATAATATTCTACAAGCCAAAATTCTATTGTCCCCATTTTTTTTTCACTGTATGCATTGTGGGAACACTCTGTCACAGGAAGAAATGACCAGGAGATATGTAAATATTCCTGTATGGCATGTGTTTTCCCAACTATAAGATGAGAAATTGGTTTAAATAATTTCTAAGGCTACCTCTAACTACAAAATTATGTTACTCAAAGCAGGGATAGGAGTTTGGGTCTCGACCTACATCTCTTCTTTTTATTTTTCCCCCTACCTTCTCCCATAACAGCTTCATCTTCTGTCCAAGAAAGTGAACATTAAGGAGTAAAGGATAACATTTCATAGTCTAGCCACTGTGTTGCTCCAGAGAGGTTTGAAGCTGAAAGCATGAATCATATTGCCCACCATGTTACACTTAAATCTTCCAGTCTACATCATATTCTAGGCCAGGATGACCTCTTTCCAGTAGTCCCTCCTCCACCTCCAATGTGCCTAATACCCCAGTGGGAATGTGGATCATGCTCTAGTCACTCCAGAGTGTGTTTCTATTGCTCAGGTCACCTGACCATCCTTCACCCCTCCTCCAACCTTGAGATCCACACCTACTTGACTTATGCTTATTTGCTCCTCTCTGGTTTCAAACTCTTGTTCCAGACCCCAATGGGAATTTTCATTTCCAGCCTCTGCTAGGTTCTGTAATTTGCTCATCCCAATCCTGGCAGCCTGGGCCCTCATGCTCTTTACATTTTTAATTTTTATTTTAACTTTTAGTTTCTTCCAGCCCTCTGGCATTTTTTGCTCTCATGAAGAGGTCCTGTTATAGCCAGAGGGATCACGCACCTTATACTACATCAATTCTTAGAAAGAGCCTGACCATCAACTTAATACTTCAGAAAGTTCATCTGTATTAAGAGAACCCAGTACCTTTAACATATCTTCCTTTATTGAAACAAAATCAGTGTCCATTTTACTTTTTTCCATAACCTGGCCTACCTTACCCTCTATGTCCACATAGAATAAGTCTAGCATCTCACCTCCACCCCAAATATTTTTAGATAAATGTAGCAGATAGTATTGTACAACAATGGCTGCAATGATATTTCCAGTTCAATGAGCTCTTCCAGAATCTTTCCCCTCCTCTTTCAAGAGTTATCCCCTCCCTTGAAACAGAGCTGGCCTCTATGACTGACTTCACAATAGGGATGCAGCAGAAGTCACACTGTGGGATGTGCTGGCTAGGTCAGGAAAGGCAATACAGCTGCCACCAGATTCTGTGCCTCCCACAGAACTTGTACCTTTGAAGCCCTGAGCCATCACATAAGGAGTCCACCCCCCCCCGCCAGAACCGCGGTCAGCAAACTGGCTCACGAGCCACATGTGGCTCTTTGGCCCCTTGAGTGTGGCTCTTCCACAAAATACCCTGGCCTAGTCGAGTCTATTTTGAAGAAGTGGCATTAGAAGTTTAAATTTAAAAAATTTGGCTCTCAAATGAAATTTCAATCATTGTACTGTTGATATTTGTCCCTGATGACTGAGTTTGCCGACCACTGGGCTAGAAGTTACCTTACTAGAGAATCATGTGGAGGAACCACCTGGAGAGAGAGGGAGATGCCTGAGGAGCCCCAGCTCTTGTCTTTCCAACTCAGGCACCAGACAGGTGAGCGACGCGTTGAGAGGATGCCCGCCCCTGTCACCATATGCTGGCAGCTACATGAGGGACCCTGAGTGGGAGTCACTCAGCGATGCCCTGTCAACTCCCAGAACCACGAGAGAGAACAGTAAGAAATGACTTAATTATTTGAAGCCAGAGTTTTGGGTGGTTTCTTAGGTAGCGATTGATAACCAAACCAGAAGACACCATGAAAATCTTTTCTTCCAGCCACTGTCAGTCTTTCAGCCAAAGTTCACTAAGCATTCTTGGTGACAAACTAAATGGCCTGTTTCTCCCCTCATATCATGTGGTTGTCTTCTCACTGGCCTGACTAATGACACTGAGTTTTGGACACAGGCAAAAAATGTGCTAATGCTCTCCTAAAGCATAGCACCCAGAACTAAACCCTACATTGTGTCTTGTTGGACCATCCCACACAGTTTTGAGAATTAAGTGTTTGTGTTACTAGCACAGTTGGCTTTCTTTTGGCATCTTAGCTTTGATGCTCACCAGCTGTGTGACTCCAGCCAACTCACTGAACCCCTCTGGACCTATTTACCCCATCGAGGAAATAAGGTTATTAGCACTCACCTAGAAAGGACAATGTGGCTATTAAATGTATGTAAAGTACCTGGCATGATGCCTCATAAATGCTTACTAAATGGTAAATGCAGTTCTCGTTTTATTCCCTCTTCTCTTCTGGAAAAGTAATTGTTTTAATGTACCCTAAAATCAAATTAGCAGATTCAATTAGCTTGGGCAGCCACTTACATTATTGATCATATGGAATTTACAGTAAGAGAAAATCTTTAAGTCAGTGCTTCTCAGACCAGGAGAGGATGATGACAAAATTCAGAGGGAAGGGTCCCATTCATTCCTATCTTACAAGTGCCCATAAGAGCAGTTGGTCCACGGGCAGTTTTTATCACATACGTTTGTGATAAACATTAGCCACATGCTTTTGCCTTTTCCTCATCTCAACTTTCTTGGCTGATGTTAAATAATAAGCAGTATTAAATTTCAGCCTGCTAACACTGGCTTCTGTTGTAGAATGTTGAGATATCTACAGATAATAATTCTTTCATCAAAGGTATTCAAAGATAGGCCTTTGAACCTTATGTCCCTTTCAATTTGACCAACATATCTTGTATGTCTTCACCTGTCATTGATAAAAAACAGCATGTAGAAGCGAAGTCTTTCAGCCTTCCACTAAGAGCTGGCCCTGCCTGACGTGGGCTCCCAATTCACCCCTTTTGGGGATGGACGTTTAACCAGTCATAAATCCACGTTGCCATGCTATCATCTTAGCCACAATTTCTATCTCCTTTTTAAAAATCAGAAGGGACTTTGATAAATGCTGTGTTGGATCCAGAGGCCTTATATCTATGGAATCTATGACAGGGCTGTCAAGAAGCCGTAATAAAAAGGGAAGAGTCTGAGCAAATTTGCCCTTAGCCGGGCCAGGTGATCTCAGCTGGCCTTTTTCTCCCTTTTTTTTTTTTAAGTTTAATTTTTACCATTTTAATAAAATGCCCTGGAATCTAATATCCTGGTATTGAAATTGGAATTACTATTTTATAAATCTACCTAATTCTACTCTCCTGCTCTTCTTCCTCTTTACCTTTATCCTTCCCTTCCTTTCGTCTTCTCTCTAACTCCCTGCCTCCTTTTCTCCCTTACTTCTCTATATTTTTCTTTGTTTATATATTTACTTACAACCTTGAATTAGGAAAATTTAAATCTATAGAAAAATGGAGAAACTATTCTAATAAACTCCCCCTCCCTTCATTTACATTACCAACTTTAAATGCTTCATTCTCTGGCCAATCTTTTGTTTTGTTTTGTTTTGTTTTTTCTTTTTTTGTGCCCCTGTGCAATCCTACCAACCATACTGGATTGCTTTGAATGGTATCAGATGACAGTTGTAGATAATTCAGTATGTATGTTCAGAATCATGTTTGTTTGTTTAAAAAAAAACTGCAATACTATTTTATAATTAAAACATGATCATTCTTTAATATAACCAAATATTCAGTTAATAATAAAGTTGTCTAGATTATCTCATACACTTTTTTCTTTTTTATGGTTTATTTTTATCAGAATTCTAACAACATTCTTGAATTACATTTGGGCAATGTATTTCCCTTGATTTTCCTTTGCATAAATTAGGTTGAGGAAATCAGGTCAATTTTCCTGTAGAATTTCTCAGATATTGTTTTTTTTGTACCTCATGGGTGTTTAACATGTCCCTTTGTCTCTCCATATTTCCTCTAAACTGGTCGTTAGATTTAGATGTTTACTCTGATTCAAGTATGATTTTTGGCAAAAATATTTCATAAATGATGTTGGGTACTTCCCAGAGTATCACATCCCAAGGCACATAATGCCTATTTGTTTTTCTTTAAATACTGTTAACGGTCTGTAAGGGTATTTTTTCCTTTCTGAAAACCTGATCTATATTTGACATGTGTGCATATGAATATTATTATGAATATTTACATATCTCATGCACCTAAACTCTTGAATGACCTCTGGCCACAATTTAGGGTTTTACTTTCAGGCTATCTCACGGCCTTGAGTGAAATTTGTATCAGAGTCTTAGATCTGATTTGAGGAACTCAGCCAAGGGCTCTAAATCCTTCCTCCATGAACAAGCAGCACAGCCATTATCTAGGAGTTTTTAAGAAGTGTAAAATCTCCAGTCCCATTTTCTTAGTTCTTATTAAGATTCCCAGGTGATGCATGGACATACTGACATGTGAGAGGCTCTGTCCTAGGACACCAGACCCCTACACATACATGTGAAACAAAAACTTGAGTCTTTGAGGCTTCAGGACTCGCTGGCACATTTCAGTCTGTGAGTAGGCCCCCTGTTCCATTAGGACATAACTTCAGTGTCTGCAGACTGGAAAGCCTGCCGCCTGTTTCATTCCGTTTTCCTTGCTTCTCCCTACCAGTGTTTGGGTTAGTTGCCACTCCCTCTTGGGTTTAAAATTCAGAGTTCAAGATGCCTCAAAATTCTGAACCCCTTTGGAAACAAAGGTGTCCATGAAATAGCTTTTCACGTTTTCAGTGTGGTAGGGGAAAAACTGTCCGGAGGTGTGTGTTTCTTGGGCCCAAATGTGCTCATCTGTAGACACAGGGGTCAACCTAAGCACTCCTTGAGGCTGCTGTGTTAGTTGTAATGATATTAAAACAGGCAGTGTGAGGAGATGTCAGTTCACAGACTTGAGAGCTAGACTGCTGGTTTGCCTACTTACCAGTTGCATGTCCTTGGGCAAACTATATAATGTTCAATGCTTCAGCTCATCATGGGTAAAATATGTATAAAGTTCATGCCTGCCTTCTATGGTTATTAAGAGGATTGAACAAATTATTATTTGTTAAATGATTACAGAAAGTGCTATAGAGCTATTTCTGTTGGTTTGTTTTTTTCTAAGTAGTGTGATCTTATGGGCAATTCCCTCTAGGAGGGAAGCCGCATCCTTCTTGTGTACTCAGCAGCAGATGCAGAGCTCAGTCCCATGTATGAGCTCTCAGGCTACATATTCACTCTGCAAATATGTCTTCAGCTCGTCCTGTGTGCCAGATGCTGGTGAGCAAGCAAGCAGTGCCTGTGCTCAATGAGCATACAGCCAACACAGGAGGCAGCTACTGACGAGCCTGCCTTTCTTTGTCTCTCACCTTTGGCCTGTTTCCCACTCTCGTGAGCCACACACATATGCCCTCTGGAACAGTCATTGGTATCTGGTGTTTAGATAGCATGTTTATGATTTATGTTTTGCATCTGGACATGATCTGGTGGGTAGAGCATTCTAAGCTCTGTTCTGTAGAAGCTCCAATTTCAGCTTCAGAGCCAGAGAAGTTGAGCCCATTATCATTCAGCTGGGACTCTCTTAGCTCTTAGTGTTGGGGAGGGACAGTTATCAGGCTTCCTACCAATAACAGAATTAATTCTGGGAAGGTATATCGGTTACCTATTGTGCATTAAAAATCACCGATCTTAGAGGCTTAAGACAGACATCATTAATTTAACTCATGATTCTATGGGTCAAGTAGTTAGTGCAGGCTTAGCTGGTAGTTCCGGTCTCGGCAGGGCTCTTTCATGCCCTTGCGATTAGCTGAAGGCCAGGTGGTCAGGTTTAATGATGTTGGCTGGGTCTTCTCACATGTCTGAGGCTTTAGCAGAGACAACTGGACTCATCTGACTCAAGTGCACAGGGTCTTGCATCCTCTAGCAGGTCAGCTTGCACCTATTTACATGGTGGGGACCCAAGAAAGTGAGTGGAAGAGTACAAGGTGCTTGAGGCCCAGGCTTAAAATCAGCACAGTGTCACTTCTACTGCATTTTAAAGCCAGACATCAAAGAGATAAAATAAATGTTATCTCCTGATGGGAGGGGCTTCAAAGCCACAGCAAAGGGAGAGATAAGGGATTGCAGCCATATCGGCTAATAGTGTGCCATAAATGGCTTATGTGTAGTCTATCTGTCCAGAAGGGGCTGGGAATCAAGTACTTTTTGTGATGTCCTACTGCCTGCAGCCAACAAATGACCAGTCACTCTGGGAATGAATCACTTCAGAGTGGAGACCATTCTGAACATTGTATGTGCAGAACCAAGGTGCAGAGTTTGTGAAGCAGAGAACTCAAAGCTGAAAATTCTCATTCTTGCCTCTCCAGGAGATTCCAAAGTTTAGGGGAAAGATACTTAGAGGACACGTCTCTTTGCATTGATCATTGCATAATTTTAAGCAAGTCACAGAAACTTCCATATGATAGGTCCCCAGGCAGCCCACCACCCCTTGTGTGTTATTTTTAACGTAACATGCTCGTCAAAGCAGTGCAGAATTACAGAGAAGTGGGCTGTGGAAATGCATGCAAATAGCATTCATATTTTTGATGCACCAGGAGTCAAAGTGAACATCATACTGGCTGTTTAATTTTGAAATCAACTCTTGTGAAGCTTGTTTCATTGCTGTTCAAAATTCTTTTGCCCTCCTTTTGAAAGTGCCTTCT
This sequence comes from Antrozous pallidus, assembly GCA_027563665.1. Classification (NCBI taxonomy): domain Eukaryota; kingdom Metazoa; phylum Chordata; class Mammalia; order Chiroptera; family Vespertilionidae; genus Antrozous; species Antrozous pallidus. Next base: position 48,835,379 of record CM050524.1, on the reverse strand, counting down.
ACATCTGATACTTTTCTCCCCACTTGGTGTGTGGGCGGCTTGTGTAGGGGAGGACATGCGTCCTGAGACAGAAATCTCTCCAGGTTGTTGGGGAATTGATTCTGGGCCAACACCTCACTATTACAATATTTTCCTTATGATAGTCCATCTGACGCTTCCCAATTAAGTGCAAAGGTCGTTTTATTATTATTTTTTTATTTCAAGGTAGTGGGAAATTGTGCAAATTGTGCCATTCATTTCTTCCTCCTTTTTTTTTTTTATTTCTCCCTCCCACCCCAACTCAAATCAGCAGGCAGTTTTCATCCTGGGGTGACTTTTACTTTGCTTCTATGAGGAAATATTATCCCATGTTGACTGAGTTGGATTCTGGGGAGTTTTAAATACCTCTTAATGATCACAGTTGATAGGGTCTATGCTGCTATCTTGTGTGTGTGTCTGGGCCTGAACAGGCACAGAACTGCCTTAGAGATGCAGCATGCAGTGATGGTTAGAAGTCTGGCTTGGTGTCTAATGGCCTGATTCACTATCTCAGCACTGCTATTTACAAGCAGGGCAACATGATCTTCCCAAGTCCCTTCACCTCTCTAAGCCTCAGTTTCCTTATGTGGAAACAGAAATAGTATCTACTCCTTACGTAATTGTGGTGACTCATGAGATAATGCACAGAGGATGCTTAGCATGGGGCCTGGTGCATAACAGAAACTCACTAAATGTTAACTATTGTTGGATGTCATTTCTATTGTGCTGATGACCAGGACTGTGGACTTATCCCTTCCTTTTCTGAGAGAGGTCACTGGCTGGAACCAAGGCTCAGCCAGGAACCACCTAAAACTGTTTTTTGAGATATCCTAAATTTCAGATGAGAAGCTTAATTTAACTCAGATGATATAATGCCATATAAATGGGCAAAAGAGAGACAAAGAATACATTTCCTTCTTTTCTCCTCCCTCCTCCCTTCATTCCTCCATTCCTGCCCTTTTCCCTCTCTTTTCCCTCCAATTCTTCTTTCTCAATTGTTTTGTGTGGGCCACTAATATAACAAGGACCCTGAACTCCAAATGCCCTCAGTTCCTGGGAGAGGGGGAGAAGCAGCCACTACAGTCCAGTGCTGCAGGGGAGCACAGTGGCGACTCATCTTGACTTGACAGGGAGAGAATCAGAAGGGTTCATGCTAATGGTAAAAGTGGGTAGAATCGATCCAGCTAACTGGAGTGAGGGGCCTTATGGGGAAGAGGAGAAGACGTATTTAAGAAAAGAAGGGCATTTGGGGAGAGCTGCCTCTGTAAAGGCATTGCCTTGCTTGTGCCCCCAGGTAGAAGGCAGCTACCCCACATCACGTGAATCAGACATTCCACACTTAGAGAAGGCTCATGCTGTGTTTCACTAGGAAGGCTGGCGATGGATGGGTTCTGGAACATGGGACACTGAAAGCAGATCTAGAGATTGGTCTTAGAAGCTAAGATGGAGAAGAGCTGAAGGTCATGGGTAAGCAACCCAAATGGATCAGCATATAATCAAAGGAATAGGCTGAGCCTGAGTTCTGAGGCACCGAGACCTGAAAGGGAGCAGAAAAATGAAGCAGATATAATTGAGAATATTGCAAAGCCTGTGAGCAGAACGTGGTCCATAACACCTTTGGGAAAGTGCCACTCCAGGCACAGGCTTGTTAGAAATGTAAGGTTCTTTAAAAGAGGCAATGTGCAATGAACAGTCAAGGGCATGCAGTTGAGAAAAGTGCTTTTAGAAGGAAAATTCCTTGAGGGCAAGGGCTCTGGGTTTGTTTGTATGTTTTGTTTTTCTTAAACCTAGCATGAGGTATAGAATCTGCAGTATAGCAGGTACCTAACTAATGTTGGGGAAAGAATGAAGTAACTGATTAATAAAGATCTGAAAGGTTTTTATCTTGTGTCTGCATGGAATGCCATGGAAAACAGGGAAGAGGCTTTGGATCCACACATGTGGGTTTAAGTCTCAACTGAAACACATGCCAGTTGTGTGACACCAGACAAATTATTTCATATTTCTGTGTCATCTCAGTTTTCTTATCTCTGAGACAGAATGATGCTGCTGACCTTGCAGAGAGAGTTCTGCTGAGAATGAAACATGATGTTTGCTGGTAAAGTGCTGAGCAGTAGGTAGACACTCCAAGAGAGTGACAGCTCTGATTTTTCTATGTCAACCAAATACAGCCAGATGACTATATAGCCATGTGGTTAATATAAAAAAATCCCAGCTGTTGCTTTTGGAACTGACAACATTTTTTTGGCTTTTTCAAATTAAAATCCATGGAAAGAATGCAAGAATAGTTTTAGAAAAAGATTTAAAGGGCCCAACCTATTTAAATACATTAAAATGTTTTAAACCTTCAAAGAACTCATACATTTAGAGAACTTTAATTTTTTAATATTTAGGTGTTTTGTCACTCTAGTCATCAGAGTCCTGTTAGAAAATAGAACCAGGGAAGTGTAATAAAAAAAATTAATGGGGATGGAGTACTAGGGAATTGGCTAAGAAGGGGAAAAACTCTTAAGGATACCCTAGGGCTGAGGGGAGGGTACCCAAGGAAGGAACAAACTTGGGAGAGGTTATTATTCCCAAGGCTGACATTTAGTCCTTGTTGGTAAAGGTGTGGTTGAAGCCCACTGGATGGTATACCAGTTGGTTGTGTTGTGCTGTCCACCATTGGTGAGATGAGGCTAATGCTGGCAGGCAAAACAAACAAACAGAAAAACAAACAACAACAAGAAAGCCCATCTTCTGGGATGCCAAGGAAACTCACCAGAAAAATTCCAAGGGGTGTGGATTGGGTGCCATTAACTTTCCAGAGAGCCAGCTGGAACAACTGATGGATTTGCTGGCAAGGTCCTGTGAAATTGTGATGGGATGCTGTTTATTCAATGGGAAGAGAATTGCCAGCAAATGAGCTGGTGCCTGGGGGTACTCATTAGCTGGCCTTAGGAATGATGTTAAACTCCAGTGCTCAGGTGACTCTGGCTGGGTGCTATGGGGGACACTGCCACAAAAAGCCACCCATAGCCAAGACTGGTTTGGCTTAGTGGACAGAGCATCAGCCTGCGGACTGAAAGGTCCCAGGTTCGATTCCAGTCAAGGGCATGTACCTTGGGTGGGCACATCCCCAGTAGGGGGTGTGCAAGAGGCAGCTGATCAATGTTTCTCTCTCATCGATGTTTCTGACTCTCTATCTCTCTGCCTTCCTCTCTGTAAAAAATCAATAAAATATATATTTTTTAAAAAAAGCTACCCACATTGCAGGAACAGAACTAGGACAACAAAGGGGCACACTAGAACCTGGAATAAGAAACTCCTTCTCCAGTGACCTCTCAGACTCTCTACTGACAAGGCTCAATATCCCACTGTCATAAAACTATTAATAGTCCACTTCCCTTGCCATGGAGCAGGCAAAAAGGATGACTTTGGAGCTGAGACGCAATATATGGACATGGGTGGGAGAACAGATTTTGGACAATTGTTCTTTTCTTCCCCAGGAAAGAAAGTATGGGTTTATACAAAGGTAGTGTGTCTGTATCTTCCTCTATCTGCAAAGAGATTTCTCAGAAAATGCTTATAAAATTTCTATAACTTACTAACAAATGATTCTTGTAAATGATCAAATTAAGAATGCTAGTAGAGAGCATAGTTTTTGTGTTAAAATTATTTCCCCGATTTTGTTTATGGTTTATGAACACGTGTTAGAAAAGCTATGTGTTTAAGCAAATATTGCAATTAGATTTCTTAGACTTTATGAATTGTAGCAAAATATTACTTTGCAGACACGACATGCTCAGTTTTAGAAAAATAAAACAGAAACCTCAAAAGCTTTTTTAATGCAGCGATATGTTTTGGAAGACTTGCTTGGTTTCCTCCAGTTTCTTCTGTGCAGCAAATATTTATTACCCAATTGTCTTAACATTGATTTCCCCAGAAGTGTGCAAGTGATTTATTAAGGAAATACTTTCAGTGAAGGAAGGGAGTGAGGAAGTAACTCAGGGCAGGGGAAGAAGCCAAGCAGAGCTCTGATCTCAGAAGAAGGCACTTCAGGGGGTCACTTTTTACCCTGACCCCCAGGGAGCTTTAGGGTACCTGTCACACTCCCAGTTGTCACTCTCTAAGACAAGGGAGCTAGAGTTTTTCTTTCTTTTTTTAAAAAATAAATTTTTATTGATTTCAGAGAGGAAGGGAGAGGAAGAGAGATTAAGAAACTTCAATGATGAGAGAGAATCATTGATTGGCTGCCTGGGGATTGAACCCGCAACCCGGGCATGTGCCCTGGATGGGAATCAAACCCAGCACCCTTCAGTCTGCAGGCAGATGCTCTATCCGCTGAGCCAAACCAGGTAGGGAGCTGGAGTTTTTCTGTGTCCACTCCTAGAGGGGAGGCGTGCCCTCCAATACTGCCAGCTCTCTTTCATGTGGGCAGAGTGAGCTCTAGTAGGTTGAGGAGTCCTCAGAAATAAGACAATTGGGGGTGAAAGCATGTCTGTGTCTGGTGGGGGGGAGGGGTGTGCACACATGGTAAATAAATAAGTAAATGCTAAATAGAGGTTTGTAGAGATGTGGGCAGAGTGCAACATTATCCTCCTCACCATTTTATCGTTGTTCTCCACTCCTTCCCAACTGCATAAAACTGTTGACCTTGAAAAGCTAAGAGGTTTGATAAGGACCTTTAAATTCAATTCACTGAAGGGAAATGTCTACAGATGTGGTCAATAGGATAGGGGAGTCAATGAAAAGTCAGGGAAGTCGATAAGAAATGGACTGATAATTGTCTGTTGCTTATAAAAGGTAGACGGTAATTGTTCAGAGAAATTTTTTTACAGAGTGGTGGAAATCAGATGACAGTAGTTGAGAAACTGCAACTGGTTGCATAGTCTCCTGCAATAGAAATGACGGTTTGTTTTTGTTTTTTTAACCCAATATTCATTTTTATTTTTATGAGAACCCCAATGTTGTTAGAAGAAATAAAAGCCTAGATTTTTTTTTTTAAAAAAAGCAAACAACATTTTTCAGTTTCCTTTGAAGCTAAATGTGGTTTAAATTCTGGCCAAATAAGATATAAGAAGAAGCGGTTGGATGGTGTTTTTGATAAAGTTCCTTGATAGAAAGGCTGCCATGGACCTTGTGCCTTCCTCCCCGCCCATCTCTTTCTTTCCTTCCTCATATTTGGACCTCAAGGTGCCCAGGAAATGTGATGAATGACGGACTAGAAAGGCAGAAGGAGCCTCGTCCCTGATGTCCCTGTGGAACTGTCATAGCAGTCCAGAAATTCATAACTCCAAGTTCATCACTCCACAAGAAAAAGAAAATCCCTATTTTACATTTTGGGTTCTTTGTGCTAGCGGTAAAATGCAACTTCTTCATGATCTGATTATTTTTCAAAAATGTTAGCAGTAAAGGAATGAAAGGGTTTGTGGTGATTAGATGTAGACAGAGAGTCCAAGGAGGGTGTCTTTGTTTGGGTTTTCCCAGAAGTTGTCTCTGAAATATGAATTCAAGTGCAAGTAATTTATTTGGAAGGGAATCCTAGGAAATTCCTTAAAAGAAGTGCTGATATGAGATAGGGAAAGAAGGAAGCATTTGAAAAGACTATTATTTTTAGTACGTTACAACTGGAGTTTAATTCTACTGGAGAACTCTGGGTTAAAAATACTAAACATATGCCGGGTTGGCATGGCTTAGTGGTTGAGCATCAAACTAAGAGGTCACAGTACTATTCCCAGTCAGGGCATATGCCCAGATTGCAGGCTTGATCCCCAGTGTGGGGCATACTGGAGGCAGCCGATCAAGTGATTCTCATCATTGATGTTTCTTTCTCTCTCCCTTTCTCTCTGAAATTGATGAAAATGTATTTGAAAAAACACTAACCATACGCTTTAAAATGTATCCCACCTGAGGATTAGGAAGCTGGGCTATTTATATATACCAATAACCCGTCATCAGTGGTGGAAGGCTGCCCCAGAGAGAGGGGGCAGTTCATGAATTCCATGGAATTTTTCAGCTCGCTGAATAAAAGCAGATGGGCTCTGGTGGCCAGAGAAGCCCTCAATCCCTGGAATGGAAGTAGCCAAGGACACGTGGGCAGCTTGCTCACAGTGTCTGTTACACAAGCATTGTGTCCTGGTTTGTTTCTGAGCATGAGAAACTTGAACATGTTTATAAGTCAGGAGAAGTGGCCCATAGAGAGAGAAAGGTTTAAGATTTAGGAAAGAAAAGAATTGTAGCAGGGAATGTCAGAGGAGAGGTGGTATATTGAGCTTTGCCAGAAGGATGGACTGTTGTAGAAGAAATGGCAAGTGACTGGAGGATGGAAGGAAGGAGAGAAGTATGGAAGTGGAGGTAGGTAATTCTTTAGGTTGAGGGTTGAGAAATTGAGGTGTACCTTATATCATGATTTTAAATTATTAATGAACTATGAAGTCATCTTTTTAATGGGCTCGGGAATTGGGCATTTGTTCAGTAACTTAGGCTAGTTCTGAAGGGCTGAAATGCCCTGTGATGGGAATGAGAAAGGATGCTGACCCACAGTACAGCCACATTGCGCAGCCCCAGAGGCCCATTCATGCAATGATGGGAAGCATGACAGTCTGCTGATCAATGAGGAGGAAACGGCTTCAAAATCGACTCCAATGGATTATTTGATATTCAATATCAAATATTTTTAGTGGCACTTAGATTTATATGGGGGGGGGGGGGCTCAGGCTTTTAAAAAGGCTGGTTGGATTGATTCACAGTAGGAAATGTTCACATAAAGTTGCTGAAGCCAGAGAAACAAGGGTTTAGTATCCTAGAAGACTAATTGGATTTATGAACCATGGAGTCAGTCAGACTGGTAAGAAAGTGGTCAAAGAATTGGGGGTGTTTCTGGTGTGAAAGAACAAGGGGTGGGAAGCAGAAACTGAGAAAGGTAGAAGAAGTGGAGGTCATAGACAAACACAAGGAGACAGGAGATGGTCCAGGAAGTGACCATGAAATTGGGTTGATGAAATTGGGGGCAAGTGAAGATTATGGTGAACTGGAGAACAAGGACTCTGGGGCTTGCAGAATTGGGAAATACACAGCAGGCTGATTACTAGGCCCCTCTACTCAATCATGGCAGCCCTTACAAGCCCATCATGGCACTGATGGCTTCAGGATCCTTCTCCAACAGCACTACTGATGGCTGCGTGCTAACCCCAGAACTTGGGTATTTTGTACAGAAGGTGATACATACCAATTTTGATTCTAAGGTGCTGTGTGTACAAAATGTGCCTGGATGAACATCTAGATGAATATCTGGAGGTTTTTCTTGAGGTTAGTACAGGCTAAGTGACTCTGTGGAGGTGTCTTGATGAGGTCTGGAGTCTATATTGGGGATATATTATATCTACTTTGTCTACCCGATTGGGAAGTTGTAAAAATACTGCTCTTGGAAAAAGAAGATGCTGTATGAATATTTGTCATTGATACTATTAGTCAGATAGAGAGCAATACAAGTAGTGGCATATAATAAAGCAAATATGGAACTAATTGAAAAAGGCTACCCATAGACTCAAAATACAAGGGTAGATTCTGTATTTTATTTTTCCTAATTTCCATTTCCTGGCTATTTTTAAATTCAAATTGAACCATTCATTCCAATAACTGTAACAGTTATGAATTGAAAAACAAAAGCTTGTTTATTTAAAAAACTGTCTAAAATAAAGTTGAAAGTTAGAGTGATTACACAATTTTGTCCCATCATGCAACACTGGACCACTTGGATATTTTCTGCTTTTAAATTTTTTTCTACAAGTTTCCTGTCTGCCACAGAGACCCAGAAATTCCTGTCCCATTGCTCATGTGCTCATTCATGGTCAAGGATAAATAAGACCTGTTGAGTTTTCTGATTTGGCACAATTTGACCACCCCCATGTCAACCTGACCACTCTCTATTCTGTTTGTGTGAGGAGAAAGTGAAATGTTATTGTTTATGTCTCTCTCCTTGCTGGAACTCACAAATAGGCGGAACTTCCTTTCTGAACACCATGAAAGGATTCAAACTTCATGCTGATTTCCCGCCCTGTGGTCAAAACAGAGATTTGTCTTCTCTCTATTTGAAAATGATGTTGTTACAACGATGCCATTTGAATGATTATAGCTCACCTTTTCCAGTGAACATGTTCAGAGGCTTAATTGGATTCCCAAAGTGATCTCTGCTGACAACAGCTACTCCAGAAGGATGCTTCAGCTTGTCCCCCCCCCCCCGCCCCCCGCCTCTCTGTTTCTCTCTGTCTATTTATCTCGTGTCTCTCTCTCTCAAAAAAAAAAATCTAGTAGGCAGGATTAAGAGAATGACACATTTGTTAATTATTTATAAAAAATAATAACTAAAAGAGTAGAGATGTGGCAACAAAACTGACCCCAGTTCCTGCCTCTCTTTCCCCTTGTACCTTCATAGAGCCTTTACTTGGATAGCATATTTCATCGAATATGAGTCCCCATGTTTCTCATTTTACATTGTACTAGCAATCCCTTCTGACCTCTCAGACAAATTTTAGTGACATCAAGCTCTATAGCTACGTCTGCTCCTGGACTATCATTATTCTTACAAATTGTACATCATTATACTTTTATGAGAGAGCTGTCATATGTTGTAAATAGTACAAGCCCCGCAACTGTGGCCCAGTTGGCAGCAGTGAGGGCACTGCTGAGTGAACAAGAAGATCGAGAGAAAACGAGTTCTCCTGGCTGCTTCAGGACAGGTGCTGGGCACTAAGGGAGGGTGAATACTGGGTTTGGAAGCCCAGCAGGTGTAGTTTGGTTTTCAGCTCTGTCACTGATGAGCTTGAGGACATTGCTGACCTTCTCTGCACTTTAGCTTCTTGAGCTTTAAAGGGGAGATAATATCCCTGCCTCGTGGGATGGAACCCAATGCGCACATCTGTTGAAATTACATATATGTGCTGTCTTCAAACCAGAAGCCCCACTTCTGGGATCCATCTCATAGAGGTAACAGCATCAGTGCACAAGGACTTGCATGCTCGAGTGTTTGCCCAGTACTGCTTCCAGTGCCCACTTATCAGGGGGACAGCGCAGTGATTTGGAACATTTACACCCTGGAATAGTGGTCGGCAAACTCATTAGTCAACAGAGCCAAATATCAACAGTACAACAATTGAAATTTCTTTTGAGAGCTGAAAACCAACTTCTGGGCATGGGCCACAAAGTTTCAATCCCACTGTACGTGTGTGCCTTCGCATGGTATTTTGTGGCAGAGCCACCCTCAAGGGGCCAAAGAGCCACATGTGGCTCACAAGCCGCAGTTAGCCGACCACTGCCCTGGAACATTGTGTAGCTCTCAGAATGAATGAGTTTTTCATGGAGGTATTTTCATGAGGTATGGCAACCCCGGGCATGTGCCCTTGACCAGAACCCAACCTAGTACCCTTCAGTCCACAGGCAGACACTCTATTCACTGAGCCAAACCGGCTAGGGCTAATTTATGCACGAGTGTGTTTTTTAAGGTACTTAATAACAGCATCAATTAAAATGGAACTCAATACTTTGTAAATGAAGGATGAACCTTTCTGGTTTTCTAGAACTTTGGAGTTCTGCGGGTGTAGGCCAGCTCCTGGCTCTTGGTTTATCTTAATCTGTCTGAGAAAAACAAAACAGAAAACAATCGAGAATTCAAATATCTGCATCATAATTTGTGTCCTGGCTCTAATCAACTGCGTGGCTTTTTCACTTCACCTTCCTGACCCTTGGTTTCACTTTCACTGAATTAGGTGAGCTCTCGGTTGTGTGATACAACCTTCTAATTTAAGAGAGATTTACAACATGCACAATTTGATTTTTTTCCCTTAAATTCTGAGTATTAGGCACCTTCAATGTGTCACAATAATTAAGTAGGTTGACTGAGTGTTGATTTAATTACTAAGCTGCTTCTCGGCCATAATTTTCAGAACTCTCCGCGCTCCCATTGGGATTCCTTACCCTTGACATGTTTACTTTCTTACCTTGCCACATTCTTTGCCGTTGCCTCCCTCGCATTTCTGCCTCTTGGTTAAATACTGTGACTGTTCTTGTCCTTCTCTGATTAACGATTTTACAGAGTGCAAGCTACAGCTACTTCTCCGAAGCAGAGAATGAGATACAGGCAAACCTTGGAGATAAATCTCAGTTCTGAACAGCCACATTTCAACTGCTCGTTAGCCACATGTGGCCTGTGGCTACTGTAGTTGGACAGTGCAACTCTACTCCTTTGCTAGCAAGTTCATTCTCTCCTTCTGTGTAGGCTTTTCTTCCGTTTTAATTATGTAGAAATTCTATTTTATGTTTGAAAATCCAACTATGTGAGCTCCATGGTCAGGCGGGCAGCCAGGGTGGACAGGGAGAGTCTTTGTGGCCCAAGGCAGTTAGGGAAGCACTGAAGCATTTTTTTTCTGTTTCTTTTTTTTAAAAATGAGATACAAAGGATATATAACATATTAGTTTCAGGTGTGCAACATAATAATTATTTGTATATATTGTAAAGTGTTCACTGACATATAGTAAGTAGTCCACGGACATCTGTCACCAGACACAGTTACAAAAATTTTTTTTTCTTGTGCTGAGAAACTTCAGGATCTATTCTCCCAGCAACCCTCAAATAAGCAATAGAATGTTACTAATTCTAGTCAGCATGTTGTGTATCACATATCAATGACATTCATTATGAAAATGGAAGTTTGTTCCTCCTGACTCCCTTCACCCATTTCTCTCACTTCCTACCTGCTGCCTTAGGCAACCACCAGTCTGTTCTCTGTGTTCATCACCTTGGGTTATTTCTGTCTTGTTGTTTTATCTTTATTGTTTTAGATTCCACATGTAATTGAGATCACAAGGCATTTATCTTTTTGTTGTCTGACTTACTTCACTTGGCATAATGCTCTCAAGGTCCATCCATGTATTTGCAAAAAGCAAAATTTCATTCTTTTTTATGGCTGAATAATACTACATTGTGGATATATAATCACACCTCTATTCATTCATCCATTGATGGCATATTTTTTCTTATTATTTCAAGGTAATGACAGACAAACATTCATACAGATTAATATTATTACTTTTTAATTTTTACCATGGACATTAGATGTTTTGATGAACACACTATTTGATTTACCCCTTACAACTGACTGAGCATTGCTTATCAGATAATGATGGAATCAAATCCCATAACTTACCCAAAAGGACATGGTTCAGAAAAATTTGAAAGGCCTGTTCTTAAACAAAAGCAGGATAGAAGTGGTAATAGGTATTAAAAATGGGCAAGCTTTGTAATCAGTGTAAGCCAATGCCACATTCACACGGGAACAACAGAGTTTAATAAAAAGACTTTTCCGTGGAGCCAGCAGGCATTCAGGAAACCAGTGAAGGATGGTGCAGTATCCTTGGCTGGCAGCAGTGGGATCCTTTGTCATCCCCTTGACCTACCTGAGGCGGCAAAGCAGGGCAGTTACTGGAACTCAGAGAGAACAGCTCCTGGGAGAGGGCCCTGTGGCCGGCATCACTTGAGTCATCAGTCCGGGACACAGCCAGCCTGCAGGAAACCAATAGGGAGGGAGCACAGAAAACTCTTATTTTCCTTCTCTCTCATCTCCCACCAAAGCTCCTCATTGGCTGAGTCCAGCTGGAACCAGAGGGCGAGGAAGCCAAATGGGACAGTCCTTGCCGGTGAGACTCCCCAAGGCACAGAGCAGGGTGGAGAAGGCTAGAGTGGGAAAAGAAATGGCAAGTAGGCAGCACAGTGAGATAGGTCGCTCCTAGGTGAGGATTCAGTGTCACCTGCTGGTGTGCACCTCTGCCACTAAGCCTGTCTCCGGAGCGGGATGCTCAGCCCCAACCTCCTTCCCCAGGATCTAGGCCACATGGTTGTTCTTACCAGGAGTTTTTCAGGAGCACACTCTTGTCTTGAACCTTTCATTTACTTCCTCTTAAATACACCCAAATATTGTTTGAGATTTTCTAAGGAATTTTACTACTCACTGCTGGAGGCTAGTTCCAGCATGTCATACTTGCAAGAGTTTCATCAAAAGGTTGATGGAACTTGGGGACTAAACAATGGCTGAGTCACATATATTATCACCTGTTGGGAATAGCTAAAGGCGTTTTCCCAAACCTGAAAAGGATGCATTAAATTGATTGCTTGCTGCCAGAAAGCTCAGGGCATCTTAATCTGCACGTTATTGCCTCCTACTAGCCAAACACCTGAACAGCTGGAGGTAATTCTCCGATCTGACAATGGATTCTCTACTAACCCTACCCTTTGATGTGTGTATCTCCACCTTGCCTTAGGACAAATTGTATTAATAAAAAGCAAGGGTTCCTAAGATGAGGAGAACTTGGTTTCTTTAGCCAAGCTCCTCTGCTCCCTCCCCACCCCCCACTATGCCTTTCAAAATTATGTTTCATCTCTGGACTCTAATTTATGCACAGCCCCCTCTCCAGGTTTCCTGAACTTTTCTAGATGCCGGATCAAGACAGCTGAGTTAACTTGCAGCCACGGGAGAAGAGATAAAGTACAAACAAAAGGGAAAATCCCCAAACTTCAAATGCACACTACAAAGTTTAACAAGGAAGGGGTTCTGAGGTCTATAATGCATTACAGACTTGGCCTTTGTACTTGCCCTCCAGGTATGAGTCCTGCTCCCCGTCAGACCTTAAGTTCCCCAGGGCCAGCAGTTTTTGGCAGGAAAGTACTAGCTACCTTTGGTTTCCTTTGCTTTCCAGATATTTCCGTAGCTACCATCTTCTGCAAGGGTTATAACAAGGGTGGCAAGTGCAAATGCATGCGAGGGCCTGGTAGGAATTTTAATAAACTGGACTGGCTGGGGTCTGTGACACTTACATGCTAGGCGCTCCATGTTTTACATAGATTGGCTCCTTTGCTTGTCACAATGATATAAGACAGGCATGGTTATTATCCCTATTTTTCAGACAAGGAAATTGAGACACAGAGCAGTTAACTCAGAGGATGCACTTCTTACATAAAGGGAGCCCAAGCTATTTTGTTTCTCATTGTAATCATACAGGAATAGGGGTCATGACCCAGTTGTTTTTAAGACCATGAAATGTGGGTTTAATGGGAAAACACACACGTACACACACACACACACACACACACACACACACACACACACACACCAAACAAAAAAAGCCTGGCTATTTAGAAAATTTTAGAACACTAATGAAGGCCAAAGAAAATTACCCCTGTGAGCTAGCTATCCCTTCAGACAGCATTTGCAGTCTCAGGTCAATGGCTGTGGATACCTTTTAAGCAGCAAAGCTAAAACTTTGTTAATCAAAAACACAGAGAACTCTGACACATAATTATGACTCTGCTTTGGGTTGGACTGACCCTCAAGGCCACTGCTTTTCCTCAGCAGGAGGCCCCAGGATACCGCCCCCTATACCACCCAGAAACAACTGGAGAGCCAGCTCCCACAGTAAGGTAACTAAAAGTTGCCCAGGAAAACACTGAGCAAGTGAACTTCATTTGCATTGCACACAGGAGGCCTGACACCTGGCTTCTCCTTTTCAATTATCCTTCTTCACATGGAGCCCTCAGGAGGGATTTAATTTCACTTCCAATCATTTTTCTATTACTTGTATTTAAGAAAATAAATAACCATCCCTGGTGCTGAGTATTCACTTTGAAATTGCAGAACCACTACCCAATTGGGAGAAAATGTTTGGTTTGCTGAGCCCATTTTCATTCCTTGCACTTCTTGTTTTTCATAATGTCGGGTTTGAAACCAGTGTACATAGTAATGGCTGTGCTATAAATACACCCAAAAAATTGCTCCATTGTCCAGATAGTGTGGCTCAGTGGTAGAGCATTGATCTGTGGATGGGGAAGTCACAGTTCGATTCCTGGTCAGGGCACATACCTAGTTTTCAGGCTTAATCCCCAGTGTGGGGTGTGCAGGAGGCAGCTAATCAATGATTCTCTCCCATCATTCACGTTTCTCTCTTTTCCTCTCTCTTCCTCTCTGAAATCAATAAAAAAATATTTTTAAAACATTGTTTCATGTCCCTGAAAGTTAGTTCTGACATATACACATGTATCTCTTTTCAGATTGCTCCTCCCAGCCCTCAATAAGATATCAGTAGCAATTGAGGCAGATAAGTGATGAATTATAGTGAAAATCGTTTGAGAGTCAAGGGTTTTTTAAGTCAAATATCATTTTAAAAATCTTCACAACTAGCTCTAATTGGCAGCCCTTTTCTTCTCACTGCATAATTCGTGAGGGCCTCAGGCCTCCTGTCCATCTTGACCCCCCCATGTGTGGGCAGGGCTGGGAGCAAGGGAAAGAACATTGTCAAAGTAGTGATGGCAGGGAAGTTGACTTGAGCAAATGTCTCATGGGAAACCTATTATGTACAGGTGTGGCCATGGGGAGTAGAGGAGAGCTCCCCTGGGATGCTTGTTAAGCCCCAGCTAGCTGACTGGCCTTCCCCAGGACCCACCCAGTCAGAACCTCTCAGAGATTTTCTGCCATGTACCCTGCAGAGCACAGTAGGGCTGACCACTTCTCCACTCTCCTCTTCTCTCTCAGCTTCCATTACTCCAGTCTTTACCTTTACACATTCCCAATTATCTTTTCGTTCTCTTATTGTTGTATTCTCTCCTCTGTTTGCTTCTTAAATTCGGGGAGCAAGGTTCTATGTCAGCTTTCCTTTTTAAATATATTTTATTAATTTTTTACAGAGAGGAAGGAAGAGGGATAGAAAGTCAGAAACATCAATGAGAGAAAAATATCAATCAGCTGCCTCTTGCACACCCCCTATGGGGGATGTGCCCACAACTAAGGTACATGCCCTTGACCGGAATCAAACCTGGGACCTTTCAGTCCACAGGCTGACACTGTAGCCACTGAGCCCAACCGGTTTCGGCTATGCCAGCTTTCCATTTCCCTCTCATCTGACACGTGGCTTAGCAATTGTTTATGAAATGTTCACCCTTTGTCTTCTCATTCACTTTGATGCCCTAGTACCTCATTTTAAAGCATCTTTTGATACATCTACTTGAAGGACCCACAGTTATTTCAGACTTGTCACAAATAACTCATCATTTATATGTCCTCCCCAAACACACTTTTAGCTCTTTATTTTATTTTTATTTCTGTTGATGGTTTTATCATCTACTCGATCTTTCAAAGTCAGAAAGTCAAGTCATCCTCAACTCCTGCTATTTTTACCTCCACATTTAATGCAAGTGTTGAACTTTCTAGAAAATGCCTTGCTTACTGCCTTCCTTAGGTCAGGTTTACAAATTGCCTCAGAATTGGACTGTCTCTAGGTCCTCTTGCCTAGACTAACTTTAACGTGTCACCAGATTTGACTTGCAAAGAAACTAAATTGATAATATCATACTTCTGTTGAGTCGATATTCAACCTACAAGCTCAAGTTTGGACACCTTGACTTGAAGACATCACTTTATCTCATCTTTCTTCTCATATCTCCACCACTCTGTCCACTCCCCTCTTTGTTCTGGCCACTCAAAACTGCTAATTTTTTTTCATTACTTCATTTGGTAAATTTGGCCTCATTTTTCGAAGCCCCATTGAATGCCATCTCCTCTGGGAAGCACCAGTTTCTCCAAGCAGAGACTGAGTTACTGATGCTTTGGCTGCATCAGGATTGGATACACCGCTCTGAAATAGCACTCGCCCATTGTGCCTTAGTTATCTCCTCACACATCTGTCCCCATCCCTCAGCTGGAGCATTGTAGATCAAAGACCACTGATTATCTGTGATTGCCTTATCTGTCTTTGCAGCCTCAGAGCCTTCACATGGTAGCTGCTCACTAAGTGTTTCCCTAACAGATGGCAATTGCTCCCTGGCAGTCAGAGCGTAATCAGTGTCACAGTTACTTATTTTCCCAAGATCCTTTAAGTTTGGTTTGAGCACTCACTTGCCAGGTTGGTTAGGCATTCTCTAGCAGGGGATTCTTAAGTCTTGTAAGACCAAGTAATTGGTGGTGGGAGAGGGTCCTGCACGCAGCTTGTGGGGGTCTTGCTGCTCTGGCAAACCAAAATCATTGGAGGTCAGCTTCCAGTGGAACAGTCAGGGAGATCGGGCCTGGGCCATCTGCACCGACCTATATGGGCGCCTACATTGCCAGGCCCTTATGAAGCCTGCCTATCTCCATGGCCCAAGACCCAGGCCAGGACCTAGTTACTGCAGCCATTTGAAACTCTGACCTGCCCTCCCCCTGGTCCCATCTCCTCTGACCCTCAGAGGTCAGATTCTTTGTCCTCTTTTTTTTCTGAGTAACTGGATTAGTTCCTTTGTAGGCCTAGTCCAGACACTGCCAACCACAAGCACATCAGAAAGTGGGCTGTGTCCGGAGGCAGAAAACGAGGGCAACGGACAGTGGCTGCTTTTCAGTTTCAGCCGATGGACAACATGAGGGAAGCCAGGCCCACTATGGCCAGAAGGTTTTGCTTTTTCAACAGATGCTGAGAATGAGATTTTTATGAGAAATAGTTTGGCAATTGTTTTTTAAAAATCAACGTGGGAACCCAATAAAACTTTTTTGTAGGCTGAATTTAGCTAGTGGTTGCACAGTTCGTGTCCTCTCACCTGGGCCTTTCTGACATAGAATTTTAGGGTTTGTCTCTCTGTTGGCCTTCCTCCTCCCCAGCAAATTCTCCTGCGAAACACAAGGGAACTGCTTACTCTCACTGGAGGATGGGGAACTTGGTTCTGGTGTGTGTGTGTTGTGTGTGTTGTGTGTGTGTGTGTGTGTGTGTGTGTGTGTGTGTGTATGTGTGTGTAGCAATGGTGGGGGTGCTCTCAACTATTACATGGTGAGCTACAGAAGCAAAAAAAAAAAAGGCTGGTTAATTTCCTAATAGTCTCCTTGTAATGTCTGGCTATAATGGTAGAGATTTAGGATAGTTCAAGGTTGTGCCCTTTTTTCTAAGGACTATTAAGTACTTTAATAGTGACTTTCTATATTAGTCAATGTGTTTTAAGCTATCTGTGGGGAAGAACCATTTTTTAAAAATCTGTCATAAATTAGTTGTAAAATATGATAATGAGAAATTACTAGAAAAATTAAATGAAAAGGCATGCACAAGGCAAGCCCAGTAGTATTTTCGTATTATTAGATACTACAGGCATAAAATTCGTCTGTCAAGTTGGAATAAAGCAGTGGTTCTCAATCGGGAACACTTTGTCTCATGGGGACATTTGTCAGTGTCTGGAGGCATTTTTGGGTGTGAAAACTGGGAGGAAGATGCTACTGGCATCTAGAGGGGGGCTGCCAGGGAGACTGCTGGCACCCTACAACACACAGAACAGCTCCCCATAACAGTCACCAGGTCCACGAGGTCAGTGGTGCTGAGATGGTTTCTAGTACAGTCTCTAAATGACTCCCTCATTTTCTGTCTTTAACTTTTTCTCTACTAGTTATGAGCACTTCCCAGACTGGAAATCGCATTTCAAGAAGTAACACTTCAAGAAGTAACAGAGCTAGTGACACTTCTTTTCTGATCAGACCCAAAGCATGAGACAGTGGATAACTTAGTGTGTTATCCTGAGGTCCTAATAGCAGGTGGAAGACACATTGCTTACAATATGGACATTCATTTCTTGAAATGACATAACTAGGCATAAATTTGAGTCCTCTGTTATACAAATATGAGTGTCTAGGTGTATCTCCAAACAGCATAGAAGAAGGAATACAAAATCCCAGGTCACATCATGGTACCACACTGACACACAAAATACTCTGTTATTCTTCACTAATAGTACTTTAATCAGTTTAGCAGGATTTTCCAAATTAATCACTACTTTCTCACCACTAATCATTAGTGCTTGTTAAAATATAGATTTCAGGTCCCCACCTAAGACCTAGGAATTGGAGAGAAAATACTAGGAATCTATATTTTTAGTAAGTGCCCTATGTGAGTCTAATGATTAGTAAGATCTGAAAAACACTAAGAGAGGGATACCTCATTAGATATTATCCTGCCATTTCTGAATCTAATGACAACATGAGTACTGTCAGTGTGTTCATTTAATAGCTCTTTATTCAGTGCCTGGTTTGTGCCTGACACTGTTCAGCAATGGAAAAGGCAGACATGGGCCCCTGCCCACAGCTAGATTTTACACACTCCCTATTTTATCTCCTATCTGTCCCTCCTCCCAGTTTTTACCATCCAGGTCCTGATGGCAGTACTTGCATCTCTCATCTTGATTCCTGTGACTGGTCCTTGGCTCTGGTTTCACCCTGTGGCCATCCCTGCTTCTGGCTGCCTCTCCCCATCTGTCCCCAAATTAAAACTCTTCGCTGGTTCTTCATTGCCTTTAGGAGAAAGTCTAAGCTTCTAAACATGGTCTGTAGGTCTTTCCTAACCTGGGGCATGCTCTCTGATCTACCCTTATCTCTGGACTCCCTCAGCTCCCACTTTTCCCCTTCTAAGATACACAGACTCAATTATTGATGCTGGGCTGATGCTAACTCTTTACCCATGTTGGTCCCTCTGCCTGGAAAACTGGTATTCTTCCTCATTTCCTCAACCCCATCAATATGATAAACTTGAATTCAGTTTTCAAATATCTATACCCTCTAAGGACCATTTTTCTGAAAGGCTTTGGTACAATTCAGTATAAAAATTGGGCATGAGCTTTGTGATGACAGAGATGGCATTCCAAGCATAGGTCTGAAACTCCTCATTTCTGTGTTTGTGGGCAGGTTACTTAAGCCAAGCCTCTGTTTATTCATCTATAAAAAGGGGACACTAATAATTTTCATTCCTGTAAGGATTATAGAAGGGAATGTATGAAAATCAATTGGCAGAATACCTAGTTGATGGTACATATTAAAAATGATAGCAACTAGCCCTGTCTGGTTTGGCTCAGTGGATAGAGCATTGGCCTGCGGAATGAAGGGTCCCGGCTTCGATTCCAGTCAAGGGCACATACCTCTGTTGCAGGCTCTATCCTTAACCCTGTTCAGGGCATGTGTGGGAGGCAACAAATCGATGTTTCTTTCTCTTTGTCTCTCTCATTGTCTCTTCCACCCTCTAAAAAAAAAGTAACTATCATTAGTAAAAATTGTCACTTCTGGGTTGGAAACATTTTTTAACCCTTTGAATAGAATTAGCCATCCCCTCAGCTATGGCTTCTCAATGCCCCATTTATTTTATGGAACATAAATACCTAAGAAAGGTTAGCTGTCTCTAACCCTGTTTCCCTAGCCACATTAAAGTATTCGGAGGGCATAATTTTACTGTAAATCCTGAGTAACTTACAGAGGAAGTACCAGTAATTGAAGAATAAAAGCAAGAAAGAATGTAACACAATGTCTATGTGTAGAAATAAATATGGAAGTTGAAATAACCCAGTAACAGCTTAACAGTTTCTGGTTTTCAATCTAAGATATTTTGAATGCACGTTACCTGGGAGGAGTGGGGAGGGGAGGGAGCAGAATGTGCAGATCTGTAATGTACTGTGGTCCCAGCTGGCCTTGGTTGGTTTCAGACAGGGAGACATATACCTGCCAGAGCCAACCCTGGTCACTGTTCTGACCTGGGGTGGAAAGGAGTCACTTATTATAATGCTAAAAAATTTAAAAATATCGGTATTTTTAAGAGAGTTATCAAAGGTTAGTTAACTCCTGAATTTCTCATTTCTGCTTTCATCACTAGGTAGATATCAGTTCTTTACTAGGTATACTGGTTAATAATGCGGATTTTTTTCAATAGATGGAGTTACACATATGTTGATATGCAATTTGATATGTATGCTGTTTTGTTGTATTGACAACAAGCTTCAAAACTTCATATGTCAATTTTTCTGAAGGTGTTAAAATCATGGATATTTTTACGCTTAAAAATGTCAAATTTCGTGCCAAAAAGAGCACTTGCAGGAAGTTTTAATTCATTGCTTTATTTTGAAGAAAAGTGCTGCTGAAAGTTATCATATACTTTTGGAAGCCTATGGTGAACATGCTCCATCTCAAGATACTCGTGAACGCTGGTTTAAATGCTTCAAAAGTGATAATTTTGATGTGAAAGACAAAGAATATCCAGGTCAACCAAAAAAGTTTGAAGGCCAATAATTACAAGCATTATTGGATGAAGATGTGTGTCATACTCAAAAACAACTTGCAGAAAGATTAAATGTTGCTCAGAAAACAATTTATGATCATTGACAATCAAAGGAAGGAAAATGGGTGCCACATCAACTGAATGAAAGACAAATGGAAAACTGAAAAATTATCAGTAAAATGTTGCTTCTATGGCACAAAAGAAAGTCTTTTTGCATCAAATTGTGACTGGTGATGAAAAATGGAGTTATTTTGAGAATCCCAAAATCATGGGTTGACCCAGGTCAACCATCAACATCAGGAAGGTGTGGTATTATGAGCTTCTAATGGTGAAACCATAGATCACTACTGAGAAATAATCATGGGGTTGGACCACGCTTTGATCGTAAAACCACCAGAATGGGCCAGAAGACACAGCAAATTTTGCTTCATGATGATGCAGCATCACACACTTCAAAACACGAT
The DNA here is from genome assembly GCA_027563665.1 of Antrozous pallidus. NCBI lineage: Eukaryota > Metazoa > Chordata > Mammalia > Chiroptera > Vespertilionidae > Antrozous > Antrozous pallidus. The sequence continues at coordinate 48,814,833 of CM050524.1, read as the reverse complement.
AAAGATAAATTAAAAGATCTTGCCTGGGAAGTATTAAACCACCCGACGTATTCAATTGGATATGGTTAAAAATGCAGATTGACTATTTACCGGTTAAAAATTCAGATTTTGTAATCAAAGAAAACATAATAATTTAAAGAGAAACATCTAAAGTGCTTTATTCAAAGTGATATCCATCTCTAGCTACACATTTTCCCCATCTTTCAGGTAATTTGTGGATACCATTCCAATAGAACTTATTTTGTTTTGAGGCAGACCATTCAGAGACCCAATTTTCCACCTCTTCGTACGTTTTGAAGTGCTGCTCAAAAGTGCTTGTGCCATCGATCGGAACAAGTGGTAATCTGAAGGAGCAAGGTCTGATGAATACTTCCCAGGCAAGATCTCTTAACGTGTCTTAATTTGTTTTGAAGTGTGTGATGGCGCATCATCATGAAGCAAAATTACTTTGCTATGTCTTCTGGCCCATTCTGGTGGTTTCACCATCAAAGCATGGTTCAAATTGATTATTTGTTGATGTTGGTAGCTATCAGTATTAATGGTTTCACCTGGTTTTAGAAGCTCATAATACCACACCTTCCTGATGTTGAATAGATGGGGAGGGGACTCAGAAACTTCATAAACTTGTCTGTGGGTTCTTAACATTAATATTTTTAGTAACTCTAGTTGTAGGCATATTAGGAATAATCAGCTCCAATTTGAGAGAAAAAGTCTGACTAACTTCATTGATAGAGCCCTTACCTGAGCTGGCCAGAGGAAACAATTCACCTGCAAAGGACTGCCATTGGGCTCTGTGCAAAAGCATACCAGGATCTTTATTTTCAGCCTGTTGAAGGATCTGGATTACATATGCAGTTCCCTAATGTAGTTGTCATAAACTTGCTTCAAAGTGGCATTAACTGATTGCTCCTATCATATCAACAGCTCAGTTAAAAGCTCCTAAGGGAATTTCACTTTAAACATAAAGCTTGTTGGAGGAATGACAAAAAAGCAGCACTCAGTGATTAAATTTAAATTTACAATAGGAACATGGCTAACACCCAACTTCCCTGGGCTTGCTGGAAGAAACACAGCGTTGAGAAAATTTTACTCTAAAATCCTAACAAATATTCCACCTTTCTAATTCACCACCTCCTTTTGCTCATAACCACCAATCCCTTTCCCTTCTCCAAAGGTAGATTTATGCAGAGGCAAAAGTCTGAAATCCGATCAGGAAAAGGAAATCATTTGTAGAACTCTTAAATGTCCAGGCAGTACTGAATGAATGGGTAGTGGATCCTGTTCACCTCAGATGCCCCAACAGAGGTCTCCTGAGCAGGCATCATATTTAGCTTAGGGTTTCTCAGGCCAGATCAGACCTGGCAAAGTGGTTACCCCAAAAGGCTGGGCCTTGGGGAGATCAGAGACCAAGTTTCCATTACTGCCTAGCCCAGCCTCTGGCCTAGAAGGGATGCTGGGGGGTACTTCCTGCCTATTCCCACCCAGAAAAATACACACATTCCCCATGTCTCCCCCAGGGCAAAATGCCCCTGGCCCTGAATCAAGTGAATGGCTCGCAGCCAATCTCACACCAAGTATTAACAGAGAGCAGCGGTTTCCAGGAAGCTGGCACTGAAGCCTGGGATGGCAAAGTGGAAGAAGCGCCCTGCGTGCATCCAGGCCCCTCCCTTTGCCCAGGTGTACCTGCTGGTCCCCAAGGCGGGCGCTGCCTCAGCAACCACAGCCACTGAGACTCTGGGAGCTGCACACTGGGCAGCAAGGTGTTAGAGAGCAGCGATGAGCAGCGACCAGGACCCCGAGTGCGCAGTGGAAGGTAAGGACTCTCCAGGCCAGGCTGCTGTTTTTAGTCTTTAACTGCTCCTCCCACCTCCCATGCAGGTTTTAATCTCCCGGCTGCTGATTGGTACGGGGAAACTAGGAGAAGGGTCATTTCCCTGTAAGGTGGCTGGGATAGATTGGGAGTCTTCCCCCTGGATTTTTGCACCCTTTCTGCATCTTTCAGGGTTACCTTTAGAATTAAGTAAGTTCACGTATCTAAAGAGCAGAGAACCGCTTGAAACAATGCACGTTCTAGTTTGTCGAAATGCACAGGGTTTCAGGGTTTGGTGTGCTGCTGTGGGTACCCTCAGACACAAGACAAATACCTTCTCTGGAAGAAAGGTGATTTTGCTTCTACTTTGGGACACACGCAGTGTCACCCTGCTCTCCCGCCGCCATCCAGTCGCTCCTCCACAAACAGACCTTAAGAGAGGTTGCCTTGGTCTTACAGAGTGGGTGATGATGCCCTGATGTACTTCTGATTGAAGCAAGCTTGGGGGGTAGGAGACTAGGTCTTGTTCAGAGAAGGCACCGTGGCAGCAGAATTCCCCCCAAATGACTTTATAACTCGGAATCATTAGACTTACTGTACAATAATGGGCACACAGGTCTCAGATTGCTTTGAGCGTGTGATGAGATGCTCTGAGCCCCTCTCCCCTCCGAATTCACCTGTAATACATGTTGGGATGTTTGCTGAAGATTCCAAGCTAGACCCCTCCACCGCCTCCTGTACCTCCTGGTTCAGAGCCTCTGCTTGAAAGGTTCTTCTTCTTATTGCCAGCTGAGCACTTGACTAACTAACTAGCTGGTTGTTGACCTTTCGGGGGAGTGCTCCTCTAGGAATAGCTCCCCTTTGCATCAGTCACCCTTTTGGATAATGAAGCTGCGCGTTCAGGTGAAACTCTCTGGGGGCTTGGGCTCCACACGTGCGTCAGGCACAATGGCTTGGCTTCCCTGGGGATCAGTCATTTTCCGAGCTGGGAGTCAGCACAGGAGCTGGCAAAGCAAGGGCCATAGTGCTGCAAGAAACGCTTCATGTCTCCCTTTTACAGTCCCAAGAATTGTTCCCACATAATTGCTCTGTATTCTCTCTCTTTTTTTTTAATTGCATTGTTATTGTTTTCATTATATGGCATAAAAACACTGGCACTTTAAAATGCTGGAGCCTATTGTAAACCTATTACTTTTGTATTCCTGAAGTCAACACGCACTGTAATGTAAGACATCTAGCTATTTGAGAACTAGTTGAGAAGTGTAAATCATATTGTTGATTTAAAAATGTCCTAACAGCCCTAACCGGTTTGGCTCAGTGGATAGAGCCTGCGGATTCAAGGGTCCTGGGTTTGATTCTGGTCAAGGTCATGTACCTTGGTGGTGGCACATCCCCAGTGGGGGGTGTGCAGGAGGCAGCTGATTGATGTTTCTCTCTCATCGATGTTTCTAACTCTCTATCCCTCTCCCTTCCTCTCTGTAAAAAAAAAATCAATAAAATATATATTTAAAAATGTCCTAATAATATGTCAGGCTTCCTTATTTGAGGCACAGTTGGGCAGGAAAATTGTATCTGGCTACTTTATCCCTGAACTGTTTTTAATCTTAATTTATGTTTTAAAGCCACACACCCCTTAGAACTCTGATATAAACTTTAAAAAAAGATTATTTATTCTTCCTTTGGGTGGAGGGCTATAATTGGACTTATTTATTTTTAGAAATCTTTATTGTTGAAAGTATTGCATTTGTCTCCATTCTACCCCCCCACATTGACCCCTTCTAGCAAGCCCTTTCCCCCTCCACCCCACGCCTTCACTACCCCATTGTCTGTGTCCATGGTTATGAATATAAGCATAGAAATTCTTTGGCTGACCTCTTCCCTCCCATCCACCCACCCCCACCTTCCCTCTGAGATTCCGTAGTCTGTTCCATATGTGTTCTTGTAACCAGGCATAAATTTTGGAGGATTTCAATAGTTGGCATATATGAATAGTGAGGTATGAAATTTAACCTTCAATCTGAACTCCAGAAAATACTGGAAAGTTTAGGCTGCTGTTATTCTTGAGCAGGTGATAAGGCAATAACATGTCTAATAACACTTAATTGTGCCAAATGTTTGCTATACCATCTAAAGGAGTACAGGATATGTATCTGTCAGACTTAGTAAACTTCCAAGTATAGATGACACGATCAGGCAAGATGACATTTGATCAGTATGTTAAATGATATGCTTGTGTTGAACTGTGTTGCAGGATATCTGTTACAGACTCGACTTTATTGCAGAAAGTCACAAGGAATCCTATTTCAGATAGAGAATGTTTATTCTACGTCTCATGATCTGATACCGCCCGGCTTATGAGCTTATGATCTTGTTATAATATCTCCAAGAGAAGTTTAGGTAGTTAATTACACCAGATTCAGATTTTAATTTCACTAAAATAAGTAATTCTTTGGACTTTAATAATATTTTCCTTTGTGGTTTGAAATAAACCTTCCCCATAATTTGGTGGGCAAAGTCATTGTTTTAATTTTATCCATCGTTTTGATGCTTGTTGAAACTATTAAAATGGAAACAAATTTCAAGTTTTAATGGAGGAGGATAGAATTGCTCTTTGCTGTGAAAAGCTGACTTTTGTGTACTGTTATAAATCTGGTATACTATATAAAATGATAACATTCAGGAACAAATTTTCTGCATAATTTTTTTTGGCCCGTCTTTATTTTGGTTTTCTTTCTCTTTGTAACCCTTTCAGCTTTCATTTTCTTTTTTGTTTATCATTACTTGAATGAAACCCACTGCAGGCAAATTCATTGCCCATAGATCAATTCTCACTTAGGATAGAAGTGTCAAGAACATCTATTCAACACTTGCTATCTGCTATGCTGAGCTACAAGTCTATCTTATTTGATCTTTCCTCTTCACTAATTACTAACAAGTCAATGGGAGGGGAACCAGTATTGTCTTTTTTTAATAAAACTGAGGCTCTTAGTGTATTAGCTCTGAACATTCAACTCTGGCCCTCTAACTCCAGACCCCACACTCCTAACACCTAACTCCTGGCCCCTAGTACCTCCTCTGGGCAATCATAGTGCCATGTCCACAGATAACTTGAGCAGCATCCTTTGCCTGCAAATGCAGGAGTCATAGGAAGAATACTGGAAGGACCCTTAGAATATGGCTCTAAGCTCATTAAAGTGACAGCAGCATTATTTCCTCTTCTGGCTGGGAAAGCTGAGAGAAAAGACTGTCAGTATTTAAAGGTTCCTACTGATGACAGGCCTGGGGTCCACACCATCTCTAGTGTCAAGCTAGGAGCCCCGGGCTTGTCCCTGGGGGTAGGAACCCTCTGGTTGTTAGGAATAAAGGGCAGCTTGGCCTTTCTGAGGGAAAAGGGCGATGTGTCCCATGGCACTCCTTTCTTTCAGAGCAGGTTTACCAGTGCAAACATTCTTTTAGGTCACTACAGTGAGACCATTTTAGAAGTTGGAGCAGGCAGACCCATGGTGGGTCATGTTGTTCTCTGCTTCTCTGTGGGCAACTATGGGAACCGATGAAGAGAAAAATGCACAGCACTCTGCCTACACCTCCTGTGTATCTCTGGATAAGAATTTATCCTCTGGGAGTCTCAGTGTCTTCATCTGTAAAATAGGGACAAAAATATCCAGAATGAATGTAAAGATTAGGGATAATATACAGCATAATACTATTCTGTCTGGCAGGTAGTGGGCTCCCTTAAATAAACTTACTGTATTCTGAAAATTGGATGTAGAGGTCAATGAGGTAATTGGAATAGCTAATTTGTAAGTGTCTCCTAATTGTTTTGTGCTTTCAAGATGGCTACTGTTGAGTATCCTTTTTTCAGTATCCTTACTTTGCAGGATTAGTTCCAGGAATAAGAACCTATTTAAAGCAGGATAGTTTCTTCTTCTTCCTCTTTTAAAAAACAAACAACACATTTTTATTGATTTCAGAGCAGAAGGGAGAGGGAGAGAGAAAGAGAGAAACATTAATGATTAGAGATAATCACTGAATTGCTGTCCTCTGTACACCCCAAACTGGGGATTGAGCCCACAACCTGGGCATGTATCCTGACCGGGAATTGAATCGTGACCTTCTGGTTCATAGGTTGATGCTCAACCACTCAGCCACACTGGCCAGGCTTCCTCTTCTTTTTTTAATCACATTTCTTTGGGAATATATGTGTGATGAGTAACCTTTAACTTTATATATTCTTGGCATAGATTTTAATGTTTCTTTTATAATATCTCAGGGAGCACCATGATCATGTTTTCTTTCTGATTTCTCATTGCTTCTTCAGTTTTCTGTCTGAGAAGACGGATCCTGGGTTTCTTTTTTAGGATCTGTCAGTAGCATCACCATTGCATTCCAAGTGGGGGATTCCTTTCAGTCTTGAAGGTAATCCCTACCGTCGGTGTTTGAGATTTTCCCTCACAGGCACTCTATCCTTCCCTTTATCCAGCCTTGCTATACTCCTTCTCTAGAAGTCCTGATCTATTCATTTGAGGATGGTACCCCATTCCATCCCACTGTGGTAGAAAGGGTATGGAAAAGGGAAAATACTAGAAAAAAATTATATCTCAGAAATAGAATTCTTCTCCATTAACTTGATGCCTGACATTCAAGGGTTCTAGCACAGCCCCTTTCTTTCCTTTCCTGCTTTCCCTTCACATTGAGCTTGTGATGAATCCTGAGGCTGGAACTCCACAATGACTGGTTCTGTTTTGTGTCCATTAAACTTCTTTTTGGCTTATGAGAGTTTGGTTATATAAAACACCTAGCTATCATCTTGTATGCTTGGGGCCACCACCCAGATGAAGAAACCTAATTGTCCCATCATCCTGGGCACATGCCCTATGTGCCCCATTCCGATGATAGCCGTTTTCCTCCTCTAGAAGTAACCATTCCCCTGGTTTTGATAGTATTTACTTAATTGCATTTTTTATGGTTTAACTGCCCAAGTATGTCTTCCTAAACATAATAATTTAGTGTTTACCCATTTTTTAATACTGAGATTTACCCTCCTGTCCTTTCTAATTCTTATAATTTACCTGTTGAAGAATCTGGGCTGCTTGACCTATAGAATCTTCCACGAACTGAATTTTGTTGCTTTTGTTCTCATGGTTCAGCATTTTTATTGAAGATTGCCCCCCCTTTTTTTTACTCCAGCTCTTCCACTTGTCTAAGTTACATTTCATAGTCTAATCCTTAAATTATAGAAACAACCGTGAAGTCATTTTATCTATGAGTCTTTTTATTATTAAGCAGTAAATCCTTTTACTGAACTTCTTATATTTATCTTATTTTTTGCATTAACTTCATTAAGCATTATAATGAGTTGGTTAAAAATTGATACCATCGTTTACCAATTAGTTTAAGTATTAGTAATTTAAGAGTATTATCTGGCAGCTTTGAAAACTTTTAATTTTTAAAGCCCCTTTTTAAAATCTGTTTTCAGAAATTTTCATATTTTTATTTTACTTTTGATCTCTAATTTTCAGGCAATTATTTCTTCTCTACCATTATTAATTGGAATGCAATGATGTTTAGAAATACGGATTAGGTTAGAAATTATAAATACTGGATTACTTAAATTGCAGTAGATTGCAGAATAGTTTGTACAGTAGAAATTCATTTTGTTGAAAAGTAGGAATTCATTTATACTGATGGAACTGGAGCAGAAAGAATATACACTTGGGGATTAAAAGTAATTGTGCAAGATTGAGTGAATAATGTATTTTTTCTTAGGTTCTTCTTATCTGTATTTTCTGTAGGGGGTCTCTAGTGCTCTGACAGAAAAAAAAAAGATAATAATTTGGTAGGGGAGAGGGTTAAGATGAGGCTTTGTTTGGCTTAAATGTTTTTCTCATTCAATTTAGGCCAAGCTTTCCAGCTGTATTCATCTGGTTTGATTTTTATCATCCTACATGGGCATGGATGTCATTTTTATTATTCAAGCAAATCCTTACACTGACATATAAATGTGTTCTTATTAACCCCTTATTGCTGAATACTCAGGTTATTTTTAACATTTTTATCACAAATAAGATAGAGGGAAAAATAACTGGCTAAAAATTATAAAGTCAAAATATATAGCCAAAAAAATAAAAGTTGGGGGAGAGCTCTACAATTCTAGAAAAGGATTAACAATGTTTTAATGCAAAATATAGAGTTGAAAATTTGCCTAGATGTGCATAAGCATTACCAATCTTTGGAAATGCAAATACAAGAAATATTTGTTTTTCTGACAAATGGTCATCTTGACCAAATCGCATTTGGTCAAATTGCTGTTAAACAAACAGGAAGAGAAAGGAAAAGGTTTGAGCTTTGCTCCTTATAGACCAAGACAACAGTTTATAGGTGCAATCCTATCTAATAAAATACTAATATGCAAATCAACCATCACTCTGCTACTCCCACAAGCCACTCCCACCAGCCAATCAGGAGTTAGCATGCAAATTAACCCCAACTAAGATGGCTGCAGCCACAGAGCTAGCAGAAAGTAGACTTGGGTTTCCTTGGTAACAGAGGAAGCCAAGCTTTCCACACATCTTGGGAGGCCCAGGCCTCCACTCAAGGCTAAAAGTTTCAATTTTAGAAGATAAATAAATCCCAGATACCAGGGCCTCCACTTGGGTCACCGGGGGGTGTGGCTGGTCTGCAAACCACCACAAGCCCATCACCTAGAACGCTCCATGCCCCAAGGCAACCCCCATCCTGATCCCGGACACCTTTCAGGGCAAACCAGCTGGCCCCAAGCCATGCACCGGGCCTCTATCCTATCTAATGAAAGAGTAATACACAGATTGACCATCACTCCAACACAAGAGGGCTGCCCCCATGTGGTCAAAGATGCTGCCCCCATGTGGATACAAGATGGCCACCACAAGATAGTCAGGAGAGGAGGGCATTTGGGAGGGACCAGCCTGGCAAAGGAGGGAAGTTGTGGGTGACCGGGCCTACAGGGAAGGGCAGTTGGGGGGAACCCAAGTCTGCAGGGGAGAGGAGTTGGGGTGACCAGGCCTGCAGGGGAGGGCAGGTAGGTACAAACAGCCTAGCAGGGGAGCAGTTAGACATCAATCAGGCTGACAGGGGAGTGGTTAGGAGGTGATCAAGCTGGCAGGTAGAGGCGGTTAGGGGCAATTAGGAAGGCAGGCAGGCAAGGATTTGGGAGCCAGCAGTCCTAGATTGTGAGAGGGATGTCTGACTGCCCTCTAGGGGTCCCAGATTAGAGAGGGTGCAGGCTGGGCTGAGGACATTTCCGCTCCCATGCATGAATTTCATGCATTGGGCCTCTAGTAGAAGTGATAAGAGACAATACTACTTACCTTATGGGATTTTATGAGAACATATCTCAAGTACCTGGCACATTGAACATGAGTATGTCCTACCTTCTTCCCTCAATAATTTTATCAAACTGAATTACATGGGTAAATATTCATGCAACTCCATGGGGAGTTTGTTTGGAAATAGATATAGTTTAAATAAATCCTTCAAACCAAATGACAAATGCATTATATTATGAAGATAGGAGATTTGGACTCCTATGAGTCCTAATAGATTAATTGAAAAAGGGACAGTGATTTTTAGGATTCTTCCTGCTCAAAGATGAAACAGCACAAAGAGAGAATACAATACAAAAAAATGTAGCATGAAAGATAGTTTCCCCCCACCCTGCTACTCTTAAATTCTGAAGAATGAGCTTAGTATCTTCCTCAGTCTGTGCAAGGACAGAGTCTATCTCAGATGGGTTTAGGGAACTGAAGTTGGTCCTGCATCTGTTGCCATCACTAGTTTAAGGACTGTCCCTTCAACAGGCACTGAAGAGTTGCATATGAATTGAATCACAGAGACCCTCAATGTCAGTTTTCACCTGATATTTTATGAAAAATACATCACAAAATTATTATGCAGTGGAATTATCACAGAGCAAGCATTCTCTTGCCCTGGATTAGCTTTGTTCCATGTTGCTAGATGTGATTTAAATACTTAATTTAAAGTTGCATTTTCTGTGATTTTTGTCTGGGGCCTTTCAAGCTAGAGATGGATCTCAAAAGTGTTGGTCTTCAGACTCAGGAGAATACCATGGAATGCATCTTTGCTGTTCCCTTTCGTTTCCTTATTGGTGGTGGAATGGCAAACATTTGTAGACTGAGATATGGAAGGATTTGGAGTTGGGTGAGAAAATAGAATATTTAGAATTGAAGGATTTGGGCTAATGGTATACCATTTGTCTATTCCACAGATGTCTCTCTCACTGCTAGTCACTTTATTTTTTTAAATTTATCTTTATTGTTGAAAGTAGTGCAGATGTCCCCTTTGTTTTTCTCCCCTGTCCCTCTCAACCTCACACTCACCCTCCCAATCCTTCACCACACTATTGCCCATGACTATAACTATGTGTATATGCATATAAATTCCCTGGTTAATCACTCCCCACCCACCACCTACCCCTGTCTTTCTTCTGACTATTCATCAGTCTGTTCCATGCTTCTATATCTCTGGATTTTGCTCATCAGTTTATTTTGTTCATTTTATTCCACATATGAGTGAGATCATGTGATACTTATCTTTCTCTGATTGGCTTATTTCACTTAGCATAATGCTCTCCAGGCCCATCCTTGCTGTTACAAATGGTAAGCGTTTCTTCTTTTTTACAGGCATGTCGTATTCCATTAGTAAATGTGCCACAGCTTTCTTATCCACTCATCTGCTATTGTAAATTGCACTGCTATAAACATAAGGAGCATGTATTCCTTCTGATTTGACCCAGTGATACCAATCCTAGGAATGTATACTGCTAATCACTTTAAACGTCAAACATTAGAAATTTGTATTAAGAAACAGGTTCATGGATTAAAATATTATTGTGAAAATATCCGTGTGAACTACAGATTCAACATAATCTGTATAAAAATTACAAGAGCAATTTATGCAGAAATAGAAAAATTTATCCTAATACTCATATGGAATCTCATGGGACCCATGATAGTCAAAACAATTTTGAAAAACAACATAAGCTGGAGGACTCACACTTTCTGTGTTCAAAACATATTTCAAAGCTACAATAATCAAAACAGTGTGGTAACTGGCAGAAAGACAGACAGATAGACCAAAGCAATAGAACAGAGACCATGGAGACAAGCCCTAATGTATATGGTCAAATGATCTCCACCAGAGGTGACAAGGCCTCTCAATAGGGAAAGGATAGTCTCTGTAACAAAAGGAATTGAGAAAACTAGATATCCATTTGCAAAACAATGAAGTTGGATTCTTATTTTATACAATATACAAAAATAACTTAAGGTAATTAAAGGCCTAAATTGAAAACTCAAAACTATTGAATGCCTAGAAGAAAATATGGGGAAATCTTCATGACATTTGATTTGGCAGTGGTTTCTTGGATGTGACAAAAATGCATTAGGCAACAAAGTAAAAGGAGACCAATGAGAATACATGAAGCTTAAAAACTGTTGTACATAAAATGATACAAAGAGTGAAAAGGTAACCTGTGACATGGGAGAAAATACTTGTGCTTCTTATATCTGATAAGAAGTTAATATTCAGAATATATATAAAGAAGTTGTACAACTCAGGTATAAAAATTAAGTAACCCAATTTAAAAAGGCAAAAGAATTGAACAGACATTTCTTCAAAGATAATATACAAATGACCAAGAAGTATAAGAAAAGATGCTCAATATCACTAGTCGTCAGAGTAATGCAAATCAGAACCACAATGAGAAACTACCTCACCCTATTAGAATGGCTACTATTACAAAAATCTCACAGAACAGAAGATAACAGTGTTAAAGCTGAGGTGGAGAAATCAGAACGCTTGTACACTGTTGGTGAGATTTTGAAATGCTACAACTACTATGAAAAACAATATGGAGGTTCCCCGGAATTTAAGGGAAAAAATCTATCATACGATCCAGTAATCCCACTTGTAGATAAACATCCAAAAGAATTAACAACAGGGTGTCAAAGAGATCTTTGCATGCCCATGCTCATAGCAGCACTATTCATGGTAGCCAAGAGATGGAAGCAATTCCAAATGTCCATCAGTGAACGAACAGGCAAACAAAATGTGGTCTATAGACAGAAAAGCATATTATTTAGCCTTAAAAATATAGAAATCCTGTAACATGCTACAACAGGTATGAACCTTGAGGACATTATATCTTCTTTTGTTTATCTTGGCATTGCCATTGTGAGCACCGGATAACATTATAACATTTCTTAAGAGCTGAGATATGCCCAGCTGCTTGTCCCTTAATTTCTGTTCTTGAGTTCTTACATTTTGTTTTATATTGTTTGTATTTCCCTCAGTACAGTCTCCTGTAGGTGTCAACTATATTTTCTTTTCTCTCATAAATCATAGTATCATCTTTAATCATCACTTGCCACATTCCTCCAATTTATTGCTTGTAACATGGTTATCTCATCTTCTTGTGTATGTGTTTTTTTAATCACACAAGAGGTTGGAATTATACATAATATAAGGTAGATTGCCTCTGAATGAGGTATGAAAAAGGTCTATATGAGAAGAGTTTATAATTATCTGTTATATTGACAATTTTCTATTTATTTTGAATTCATCTGTATTCTTGTATATGTATGTTCTAGATACTTGCAATGACCAGGTAAGAAGAGTGTGTATAAATGGAAAAATATTTTTATGTAAACATATACATGACTAATTATAGTTTGTGCTCATGATATGAACCCACTGATAACATTTTATTGCTCAAGAGATATACATGTTAAACAAAGTTGGCAGGTAAGTTCCAGTTTAAAGGAAAAGCATAGCTTTCTTCTCACTGGGAGTATGATTGATCTCTAACTCTCGGGGAGAGAACAATGAATGCATCTTCTCCCCTATCTTGTTCTGCTTCCACTGCTCCCACTAGTATCATCACTTAAGAGGTCCATAGTACAGCTTACAAGGTGCTAAGAACTATCTCTCACTCTTTTTCATACTATACCTGATTTTTAAGAGCTTTTTTGAGGTCTGACTTATCTAATAATGGAGAAACATGTAAATTGACTGTATCTCTGCTACACCCACAGCCAATCAGAGTGAGTATGCAAATTAATCCAACAAAGATGGTGGTTAATTTGCATGCATACCTGGGTCCCAGGAACCTCCTCAGCACCCAGTTCACTTCCAGCTGGCCATCGGAGGGAGGTGGGAAGGCCTTCTCAAGCCTAAATCCTGGGGCGGAGGCTTTAGGCTTGAGAAGGGGCCAAGCCTGCAACCAAATGCAGACCATCCAGAAATCAGCACTGGGTTGCCCAATTGCAGCCTGGCGATGCATCACTGACTGCCCAGGTGGCTGAGACCCAGAAAGTAAGTCAGGGTCTGATCTACAGCCTCAGTGGAAGCTGTTGATCAGTGTGCTTACCTCTCTTTTTCTCTCCCTTTTTCTTTCTGATCTCCAGGAGCAGCCAGGCTATTCTTTCTCTCCCGGCCTCTGAGGGGGTTGCTGTTAAGCCCCACCTCCAGAGATAGGCCTGGAGATACTGACTGGCATAGGAACAGACCAGTCAGAACCAAAGGTGGGTGCTATGGGGAGCCAGTGGCTGTTTAGGAGGCAGAGCTTTTGACACTGACTGGCATAGGAACCGACCAGTCAGAACCAAATCTGGGTACTGTGGGGAGCCAGTGACTGCCTATGAGGTGAAGCTTTTCATGCTGGCATAGGAACCAACCAATTAGAACCAAGTTGGCCAGCAGAGGAGGGCAATTGGGGATGACATCAGGCATGCAGGAGAGGGCAGTCAGGGGTGATCAGGCTGGCAGGCAAAGGTAGTTAGGGCCAATCAGGCAGGCAGGTAGGTGAGCAGTTAGGAGCCAGTGGTCCCAGATTGTGAGAGAGATGTCTGACTGCTGGTTTGGCAGTCTGACATCCCCCAAAAGGTCCTCATTTGGAGAGGGCACAGGCTGAGTTGAGGGAACATCCCCTCTGTGCACAAATTTAGTGTGCCGGGCCTCTAGTATATTATAAAATTCACCTGTTTGAATGTGCAATGCAATTTTTAGTAAATTTGCAGAATTGTGCATCCCTCACCACAATCCAATTTTAGAGCAGATTCAAAATAATATCATTATGCTTTTCTGCTCTTTCTGAATACCTTGCTGTTCTTTACCAGCGGTTGTATTTCTGAGAGAGAATATGATCTTTACAGGTAGAATGCAAAGAGAAAGACAGTTACTGTTTAGGTTCCAGTGGCAAAATAAGAGTTTCAAAACAAAACAATAGTTTTACAAATCAGGCTATTTCCTTAAGATATGGCTTTCTAAGTTCTTTCATTTTCCCTTTAACATGATCTAATAGGCATAGAAGACATAATCATGGAATTTTTGTCCTTAGCACAGAGAAGATACCCTTTTACACCTTCAAAAGTTATCCATGAAGTTAGGATCCAAAAAAGCAATAGTTAATGTAGGAAGAGGCAATGAAAAAAACTCCGCTATAATCTGAGTTGATAATGGGGAGTGAAAAAAAGATTGAGTCTGTCTGGTGTTGCTCATTGGTTGAGCATCAACCTATGAACCAGCAGGTTTCCCTTCCTCTCTCAAATCTAATAAAAATATTTTTTAAAAAGAGAGAGAGAAAGATTGAAGTATGAGAAAAAAATGCTGAAAGACCTGGTCAGACAGAGTATGGCAAGTCATTGTTGAGCATCATTTAGCTGAGAGCATGCTTAACTCACGATCCAAGTCAAGGGCAGGGAGGGGTAGTAGATTATGGAAATACTGAAGACACAGAGATCTTGACCAACATTGCCTGAAAAAAGACCACCTTGAAACTAATTCCAAGCAAAAGTGAAGGTTCAGTGAAGTTAGATGGAGAGGGAGAGGCTGGATTTAGTTCCTTAAGGAGTGGGGTGACTCAGCAGGACCCTCAAAGGAAGGTAGCAGGATTATGTACACCTTGATCCTCCCAGGATCCCACTCTGATAAGGAGGAAGGCATAAACAAGACCAGGGGATGGACCTGCTCTATTTTTTAATGGAGAGCCTGATTAGAAAGCTGATTAAGGATGTGGCATAAGCCCAGAGGATACCATCCTCACCAGCAAGCACCCCAGTACCTGGCCAAGATGAGAGAAAAGAGACCACAAATATGCCTCAGCCCCTGATGGGAAAGGAGTAAAGATGTAGATAAGTGAGATTACCCAGAGACGAAGGTGCCAGTGGATACCACTCTTCCTCCATCTTAAAGTTGAGTAATATACACTTTTCTCTCCATGTAATTAGAAACCATTAAGAACAGTACTAGATGAGGTTGGGAATGGAAGTCTGAGAGGTCAAGCACTTTTACCCAGTAAAACAACATTGCCTAACGGGACTGTTCAATTTTTTATATCTGACCAAATTTTAAGTAGGTTGGACTAAATAAAATAAATTTTGTTACCTCTTTCCAGGAATGGGTGCTTAAGGGAAGACAAGATTGATTAGGGACCAAAATAGAGATGCTATGTTTTCTCAGTATATCTGAGTGTCATAAAGGTAATGGTGCCACAAATACATGAAAGTGGTGCTTGAGCCACTGCCATTGACACAGGCACTGTCTTCAGCAGTGTAATTGCCCAAGATAAATATGCACAAAGCTGGTATTAGGTCTTCTGATGAAGTGTCCCATGGTAAGTGAGGCTTAGTAGTTAATTTCTCCGTTTTTTAAAGGGGGAAAAGCAATGGGTGTCAAATGTCAATCAGTCATGTGATCATTTGAAGAGGAATTATTCCTTCATTAATTCCTGCCTACAAACTCATTGTTTAAGCAAAATGTACAGAGATGTTTTTGAGATAACAGCTTTCTATGCCTGAAGTGGATTGAGTGTGTTGTGAGGAACACTTTCAGAAATTCTGGAAGGTGACTTATGTTAATTACATGAATAGGAATTTAATTTAAAAACTGACATTAGCCATAGAATCATTGACAGAGTATGGCAAGTCACTGTTGAGCATCATTTAGCTGAGAGCATGCTTAACCAGAAATGTTAAAGTACTACTTACAGAACAAGATTGGGCTAGAATTCAACTAAAACTTCCCCATCTCAAATTCCAGAGGATTCTTTCTATGCATATTGTCAGAGCAGATCATTAAAAGTTAGAAGTCAGTCCTGCAAAATACTGGTTAAATCAGAATTGGATTGGTTGTTTGTTTCTTTGTTTCCACCACCATCTGAGATGTCTTGGTGCAGTGTTTAAAAATTTCAGCATTCAGGAGCTTCTTAATGGGAAATGTTACAAAGCAACTGTCTGAATTATTTGGTGTCAGCAGCTATTGTTAAATATTAAAATCTGTTTTGGTGATTTAGCTGCAGCATTGACAAATCTTAAAATTCCATGCTCCATTTTTTGCCCATAAAATATATTGCTAAGTCCTCCCTTTGTTTGAGTTTCTTAGCTGATAAGTCTATTCGCAACTCAGTATTCTAGGTCCTTTGTTGTTTGATCCCCTAATGCTTTGTATTGACTTGCACAATCGATAGAGACTTAGTGGACATTTATGACATATCTGTTGTTTCAGATGCTATGTGGGTCAAAGAATACATTCAAGGAACTTATTTTCTTCGTATGTATTTTCATCATGGTATATCCTGTTATGCCATCAGCTCAGTTTTATTTCAGTACCTAATTTGTATGAAGCAGTGATAGAGGAGAAAGAAAATCTATGAAAAATTCAATTTCCTAATATTCTTCATTGCTGGCCTTATTTTTCAAGCTGATGGCACAACAAAACAGAATTTTAGAAAGTAATTGTGGAACATACATATGATGACAGTTTTGCCAGAATTGTTCAATACAATATGCCAGCTTAGTAGTTAATTGTTCTTTTATTGTTTTGTGTGTGTTAGTCCAATCTCCCCGACGAAAGAGGAAGCATGGTTTAATGAAAAAAAGAAGAGACGTTACATCAATTATGGCTTGAATATTACCTCTGCTATTTACTACACCAGTTATATGATCTTCATCAAGTTAACTAACCTTTCTGATTCTCATTTCCATATTTGTAGAAATAGGTTTGATTCTTGTTTCATAAAGTGTATGGTGATTTGTGCAAAAGCATGTAACATGAGTGCCTTCATTACTTTGTACCTTTTACCTTATGAAGAAGACCATCTAATCACTTTGGTAATGAAAACCCATGTGGATAGAGAGGTTCAGCAATCCCAATCTTCCCAGTTAAGCTCGTCTCCAAGCCAACACACAAGTTGATCAATTGTGTGAGTGAGCCTAGACAAGACCATCAGAATTACCCAGCTAAGTCATAGCATCATGAGAAATAGCACATCATTGTTGTTTTAAGCTACTAAATTTTGTGGTAATTTGTTATAAATTCTAGAAAATTGATGTACCCTTCCAGTAAATTATTTGTCTACTTAACTTAACCAGAGTGAGTTTTAGTTGTTTGTATCTTCACAGGGTTCTTATGTGTGATTAATGTACTACTGTTTATGAAGGACTTCCTAAAAACCTGATACATAGTAAATGCTAAATAAATGCTAACCATTATTATGTGAAATAGGCTCTACATTCTTATGAGAGGTGAAATGTGGACAACCCTGAGAGGCTCTGACAGACTCGTGGAAGAACATATCAAAGCAACAAACACTGTGTGTGCCAGTCAGTGTCAATTCCCTTAAATTAAAAAAATGAGGACATTTGCTAAATGATCTATAAATGCTTGTCAAGCTCTAAGATCCCATGTTCCTACATGAAATTGGCAAAAGCAACCTTGGCACAAATTCTGGATGGATACAAATCCATGCATGAGTGGGCATCAGCTGTGGCATATCTATGCCAAGTCTTTGTGATCTGTTTGTGTGGTATTCTATGAATACTTCATTAACAACACCAGAGTAGCAGTGAGATATGTGGGCATTCCCAGAGCTCCTGCATTTGTCATATCAGCGGCATCATCTATAATATAGTTTATGTGACTGTGTTGGCTCCCAGGTAAATTTTTTTAGAATATTTGCTCTGATTTTATATGCAGGTAAAGCTAATTCAATATAGCTTAAAGGATAAGAAGGAAAAATCTTTATCCCTGAGCAATTCATGTCTGACCCCAAATTTGTATATCCCACTTAGCAATGCATTTGTCCTCCAACTAACAGAATCCCCCCTCTTTGGAAGAATCATCTATTTTTTTTTCCTTTGAGCTGTATCTTCCTGCCATTCCAAGAAGCTTCCTAGTATATTCTTTCCAATTACATTTAATAAACTCCACAAAAGGGTTCTGGTAAATGCAGATTTATGGATTTTAGGGTGGCCTCACAGTATGTGTGTTGAGGTACTATGAAGCTGAGAGTAATTGCCCTCACTCACCTAGAAGAGGATCTTCCCAAGGCCAAGGCTAGGAGACCGAATCCTGAGTATAGATGAGCCTCATATCAGAGTTAATCAATGTATCATGCAAACGAGGCAGCCATTTATAGCATTTATTTAAATTTTCATTTAAATTGCGGGTTAAGTGGAATACATTTAAAATCCTGAAGTCAACACTTAGCAAATTAGTTTTAAAACTATATTTTAAATTGCATCACATTGCAACTTAATACATAGTTTCAAGATAATAACTTCTTGCTTAGGAATACAAAATATGTGCTCAGATAGTTTAGTGTGGTTTATGAGGCACAAGAAGCTATATTTTCTTGTTTGTTTTTTGTGAAAAAGGTAAAATGTAGTAAGTAATAATCAATATAACTTCTGAACTTAGGCTGTTTGTCTTTAACATCTGACTCTACCACTTATTAGCTATGTGATGTGGACAATTCTTTTCAGCTCTTTGGCCTCAAATTCCCTATCTGAAAAATAAAGTTAATAAAGGTATTTTCATCATAGATTTATTATGAGGATTAAGTAAGGTAATTCATATAAGGAGCCTAGTTCAGTTCCTGGTCTAATGTTAAATATTGTTTAGTAAGTACAGTTGTATTTTTTTATTTCCTTTTTGCTATACTACTTCTAGAAAGTCACACAATGGCTTATTTTATATTACTTTTTGGCAGTATTGTTCTAGACTCTCTTTTGCTAAGATAGTACTCTATCTATTGACCTCAAGCATCCATACTTATACTTAAGTGGAATTTTTTTTTAAAAAAAGAAAGAAGAGCACACTGTATTTATTTTCTGACTAGAGGCCCAGTTCATGAAATTCATGCACTTGGGAGAATGTCCCTCAGCCCAGCCTGCATCCTCTTCCAGTCCGGGAGCCCTCTTGTATTCTGTTGCACTCGCCAGCTGTGAGCCTGGCTTCTGGCTGAGCGGCACTCCCCCTGTGGGAGTGCACTGACCACCAGGGGCAGCTCCTGTGTTGAGCGTCTGCTCCCTGGTGGTCAGTGAATGTTACAGCAACTGGTAATCCTGCTATTTGGTTGATTTGCATATTAGCCTTTTATTATATAGGATGGTGACTGGGTGATCTTCCAGCTTTGGAGAACAATGGGAGACTCTAAGGAACTAGAGAGTTTACTTAGTAAGGTGTGTCTAGTTATTTTAACTTTCCTTAGTTGAAATGCCTAAAGATGCTAAGTTATTCAGAATATTAGTTATGTTTCCCTAGTTTCACAGAATATAGAATGACTCTCACTCACTGAGAAGGGGAGCTTATTGAAAGGATCTTGGAGAAGTCATAGAAGTGGAGAGAGAGCTAAATAATTAGGCCTTGGGAAAAATAGGAGCCAAGGCAACTATGGAGATATGAAATACTTGGGACTTGGAGACACCCACAAAATCGGATAACCTTAATTGATGGTGCCGCCCAAGACACTGTCCTGGGGGAAGGGTGGATCCAGTTCAATGCTGGTTAGGCCAATAACGCCCAAGCAAACAAGCAAACTAAAATTGGACATTCTACCTACTTGGTATTAAATCTCAGAAAAGACAGGCGTCACTAATAAAACAACAAGTAAAATCTGATGTTTTACAAACATATGTAGATAAGAAGCAAGGTGAAGACTCAGAGAGGACAAGAAGCCAAGATAGCAGTGGGGGAAATGGCCACAGGAACTGGCAGTGGCTACTGAGGGCGAAGGAAGACACAGTGTACGGCTCCTGGGGAACACGTTGCATCTTGGAGGAATAGCTCCCCCTGAGCCCAATAAAAGTACATCATCCACAGCCAAGCTCTACAGCCTGGGCTGCAGTTTACCCTGTAAGTTTGCCAAATCCAGTTTCCTCCTAGAGCCCAACTAAACTTGTATCCATCAGAAAAGTTCATAAGGTTTAAAGGTAGGAGGGTGTGTGGGGAATGGGGGTGGGGGGGTTCCTAAGAGCTTCCTATCAGTATGACAAGAACCTTATACAAAGCTTGTTAAGTACTGTTTACTCAAGCAATAGGATTAGATGATAGATGTCTTTGGAAAACTTACTTCTCTGAAAATACTAGAAGGTTACCCAGTTACTGGCCTGATACTCAGTGAAAGGAAAACATTTTTGAAATTAAAAATCAACAAATAGGATTTATGGTGCATTGTGCATTGATTGACCATTAATAGGGCACTGACAGCTGCTTTTTTGGGGGGAGCCGAGGGAGCTGTTTCAGAGATCCCCTTCTGAGGAGCTTGTCCTCTTAGAGAATAGATGATGTTCATGGACCCAATTCTTTTGTTGAAGGCATTGTCTTGGAGTCTCCACAGCATCCGAATCATCATTTCGCTGGCATCCCAGATGCTAATGCAACAGGACCTCATAAAATAAAACCAGAAATGTTACTTCCCAGAAATGTTATATTCTCATCCACATTTTGCAAGGGAGGAGTCAATGCATGGATGCACAAAATGATTTTGTTGCTATCTTATTCTGTAATGCTTTCATCTAACTATCATTTTAGAACACAGAGTTACTGGAGGATAGAAAACTATCCTACCCATGGACAGTGGCAGGGCTCATTAAAAGACACAGGATTCTTAGAGCCAAGTTTTTGGGAACACTATTGTAGGGGAGAGATTAAAATAAATATAAACCTACTGTCTTGTCTTGTATCGGATTCATGTCCTCCCTCTCCCTGACCTGGAGTATTGCCATCAAATCTCCCCACTTTCAGTTCTTGTTTTCCCATCTGAACACTTCATAGGTACTCACTGCATCTCTCTGAAGCACTCTCCTATTCCGTCTGAAGTTTTCAATGGCTACCTGTTGCCTACCAAGTTCTGGTAACATCTAAACTCCTCAATCTCTATTCAGGCTCCTGTAAATCAGTCACCATGCCTCCTTCTCAATAGTCATTTTTCCCACTTACAGGCCCCACCCCTTGGACAAACAGCAGTTCTTGAGGTTTCCTGGACACAGAAAACGCATACATTTTTCTTCTTCGTTCATGTTTGCTTTTTACCTTTTTGTCACAAATGTTCTTGCCATGACCTTTGTTTCTACCTCATCATAATCATTTTCTACTAATCAGTGGAAAAATCTTGATTTTCTGCCCTCTTCTTACAACCCACTTATCCAACTTGTCCTTTTCCAGTGGCCTTCATATCAGTATGTCCCCCAGCATTGCCGTGGTGTCTCAGGCCCTAACCCCAAGAGTCACCTTAGGTTCTTTTTTTTTCTTGACCTCCTACATCTATTTCTTCAGCAAGTTCTCTTGGCTTTCCCGCCAAAATGTCTCCCACTTTGCTACATTTCTGCTGCCTCCTTCCAGATCCAAGCCGCTGTGATCTGTTGCCTGGACTTGTACAGTAGTCTCTTAAGCAATGTTCCTATTTCCACATCTGCCTCTGACAGTCCTTCATTCTCATGGTGTTAGAGTAATCTTTTATAACTGCAAACTAGATCATGTTGCTCCTTCTGTTTAAAACCCTTTAAATGGCTTCCTGTTGCTTTTAGAATAAAATACCTTACCTGATCTGCCCCTGTCTATCTCTCCAAATATCACTTAGTCCTGCCTTCTCCTTGTTCTCACACTTGAGCCGCAATGATCTCTTTCTATTTAAGAGGCCAGTTTACTGATTATTTGCATTTTCTGTTCCTTCTAAATGGACTAGTCTTTTTCTCCAGGTCTGTTTCCATATCCTCTTTCAGGTCTCAGTTCAAATATGGCTTCTTCAGAATGCTTTTCCCTGACCAGGTTCTAAAATAACTTCTTGTCTGTATTCTATCAAGTCATTCAGGTAATTTTCTTTAGAGCATTTATTAGAGTCTGCAACAAATAAAGAAGAGAGACAAGGCGGGGATAAGAAGTGGTTGCAGTTTTTAAATAGGGTTATCAAGGAAGGCCTTGTTGAGAAGCTGGTGTTTAAGGGAAAAAAAATTGCAGAATATTGAAGAAGCAAAATTGGTGAGCTTAAAGGACAGAAATAAGAGATGAAGTTTGTGGTCCAAGAGATAATGGGAAAGTGGCTCACTGAGGGCCATAGAGGCCATTATAAGGACTTGGTCATTGGTTTAATGAGATAAATGGCCATTGGATGTTTTGAGTACAGTAGTCATCATGTGACCTGAATTATCTTTTCAAAGGAACATAGGAGCTACCATGTTGAGATTAGTCCACATGGCATGCAGGGTATAGGTGGAGCTGGGGGATCAGTTGAAAGGCTGCTCCACTAATGTAAGCATTTGATGATAGTTTAGACTAGTATTTGATGGTTTCAGGAAAGAATGTAATAAAACGCAGTCATATTCTGGCTATATGGAAGATTCCTTCAATTGAAAGTCTCTAATTTACCACTATAACTCCAGCAGTTAGATTGGAAGTCCTAGTTGCATCCCTAAAGATCCCACTGTGTCCTACTGTACAATCTCCAGAGAGTCTTTTCCCACTTGGGAAAATGCGGGGAGAGGAAGAGTCACATGATGCCATTTGGCAATAGAAATGAAACATGTACAGACAAGATGCTTTTCTATCAAGAAAAGAAGAATAATCTATACCCAGTTTTTATAATATTTCCTTCTAAATAATTGTATGTATTATGGGCATTTCTTTAATTTGTTATTATGGAGATAGATAATTTTAATTCCAATTTCAGTAGTTGCAAGTTGGTATTTGACATTTTTTGAGTGAGAGAAAGAGACAGAGGAAGAGAGAGAGAGAAAAAAAAAGAGAAGAGAGAGACTCGAGAGACTGCTACTTTTGGGGCAATAAAAACCCATAATCCTACTAATGAGGTAAAAAATCACTAACTTTTTCTGTGTGCTAATAATAGCACACTGCCTACTGACATAACCAGGGTTTCCTGAATAATTGTCCTCTTTTTCAGTTTATTTTTAGGACCTAAAATTGGGGGGAGGAAAGTGCCTTTAGGTGTAAAGCATTTCCGTCTAAAAGTGAAATTCTATTGCTTCAGCATTCAGCCCTAAACCATGTTAAATACATCCTTTAAAGTGAAAGATAAGTGAATGTGAGGGATGGAATGAAAATTCAACATCGGAGCTCTGGATGGTTCAGCCTTCAGTGTGAGGCTAAAGATTGATCTCTCACTGCGGGTCCCATCTTTCCCAAATTGGGGAATGTTCCCGTGACATTTCCATCTGCGTCCAGGGTCACCATTTGAGTTTGGCAGCAATAGAATGAAAGAGTTTATAAACCTCAGGACTTTATCAAAACATTTAATGTTGAGGAGAAGACAAACTCAACAGCATAATACATGTTTATACTCTTAGAGCCCTCAATAAATATAAATATATTTTGAAGCACAGTTAGACCATCAGCATATTTAAGGCAGTTTTAGACAGTATACGTAAGGCACTGGGTTAGGTTCAGGGCTGAGAAATACTTATTTCTGTCAATTTCTACAACTAAATGAACATGAACATTATAATGAGGAAAGATACTATTTAGACAAAGAAAAACAAACAAATCAACATGTGTAGCAGATATCGATTGGATATCTGGATTCAGTTGTCAATGTTATTTTTGTGGAGGATGATCCTTTATTCTCAGCTATAAATTTCCATGTGACTTTTAACCATTAGTCACTGACTGGCAGCTGTGTTGTCCCAAAAATGTCCTGTTCTATCCTTCCGCCTGGGCCTACACTGCAAGTTTGAGAAGTTTAAAGCCATTAAATACAGGTTTATGCAAACCATCGTGCCTCACATTCTCTTTTATCTTCTTTCAGTAGGAAATGGCTGAGGAGATTTAAGTGGGGGAAGCGGGTGTGACAAAGCACTGAATATAATATAGAGGGTCATTTAAATATATGTTTAAAATGTAAAGTTAAGAAAAGTGACACCCCAATACTTTTTTCTTCTTTAGGAATGAGTTATTAAAAGGAAATATATGAAGATCCTTAAGAAATTACAAAGAAAGGGTGTGTTCATGCAATAGAAATGGGCTTTGTATTTACCACGATCTTTAGAAAGGTGTTTACAAGAGTGGGTAAAATAGGTTGAATTTCAGTTATTTGAGCTCATCCACACTCCCTGATGCTGAACAAAGATCCTGCAGGAATGGAACATAGAGGTTTCTTTCCACAACTCCACTCTTGAGCACCATATAAGAAACTGTCAGCTTCAGTGCTGCAGATGTATTAAAATAAACCATGCCATTTGAAGCTGGGGTGGTGACTCATTTTTTACCCTGTGTTTTGTGGTGGTCTACTTAGATTCTCTCTCATACACAGTTTTTTGTATGTGTGCTTTCAGGAGATACTGATCAAGAAGAGATGGTTCCAACTAAGAAGAGTGCTGTTCTTGTGGACGGGGTCATACTGAATGGTCCCACCACAGATGCAAAGGCAGGAGAAAAGTTTGTTGAAGAGGCCTGGAGGCTAATAATGGAAGAGGTGGTTTTAAAGGCGACAGATGTCAACGAGAAGGTAAAAGGAAAAAGTCTGTAAGCAATCCCAGGAGTGAGGAAAGATGCTCTCCCCCCTCCCCCCAAATCTGGATGGCTAGATGTAAGGAAAATGGGAAATGCACACTTTAATTTCCTCTATACCTTTGTTTCAAGGGGCTGCCTGGATACTAAAGTTGCATTTGTCTTCCCCACCTCATATCTACTTTCCTGGAAGGGTTAGCATTTTAAGAAAATGAAAAATATATATCCTATATAATAAAAGCCTAATGTGCTAAGTGTCCAACTATTCAACTGTTCCACCAGTCACTATGTGCACTGACCATCAGGTGGCAAATGCTCCGACTGGTAGGTTGGCTTGTTACTGGAGTTTAGCCAATTGGGACTGGGCGAGATGGGCTGGACACACTCTAGAGCCCTCCTGCAGTCCCTCTCAAGCCCTGATAATGCACTGGTGGAATCCCTTGGCCTGGCCTGCACCCTCTCGAAATCCAGGACCCCTTGGGGGGTGTTGGGAAGACAGTTTCAGCCTGATCCCCACAGGCCAGGCCAAGGAACCCCACCAGTGCACGAATCTGTGCACCGGGCCCCTAGTTTATATATATTTGTATAATTGATTTCAGAGAGGAAGGGAGAGGGAGAGAGAGATAGAAACATCAATGATGAGAGAGAATCATTGATTGGCTGCCTCTTGCATGCCCCCTGCCTAGGACCAAGCCCACAACCCTGGCATTACTCTGAAGAAGAATCAAACTGTGACCTCCTGGTTCATAGGTCTATGCTCAACCACTGAGCCACACTGGCCAGGAATGGAAGAGTTAACTCTTAACAGTCATTATTTGCTGGGAGATTGTCTGGGACTGCACAACTTAAGCATATAAGGCCACGAAGCACATGGATGAAGCTTTCTGCCCTAGATAAATATTATAGACTATGAATAACCTGATGGTCAGACTTATACACTCTGTGAGACACACTTTACTCTCCATTTTTTGGCACACATTCTTTATGTAGCTAATAAAAACCAAGCAGAAGTTAGAAAGGGTGTGACAAGTTTTACAATTTATCTCGGGGTCCTTACAGGAGCTTGTCTGAGGTTAGGTTAGAAATCTTTGGTTGTTAAGTCTGACTTCTGACTGGTACCAAGTGTTGATTTTAGGTTTCAAATTGGGGCTCAAAATTAGATTCAAATTTGTGCCACGCTGGCACAGCCAACAGTGAGCCTGAGTGGGGGCAGCTGAAAGGCTTAGAAAAGACAGACAAAAGAATGAAAGCTGGGTCTCAGTGGGACGCTGCTTCTCTGAGAGACAGCGACAGTGCCCACAAGCCGTGTCTTTATTTTATAGCCGGATTTCCACGAGGCAAAGTAAGGGCATAGTCAAGATGTTTACAACGTTCTCATGATTTTGATCCTACTCAATTACATGCACCTGAACTATGTCAACCCTATCTTACTCAGGCACTTGGGGCCACGTGTTTGGACCATAGGTTCATGCTTACAACTACAGCTGTTGGCTATAATTGTGCTGGGAGGGCCCTGCCCTCCAAGCTTGGACTTGCACGTGGCAATGAGAGGACTGTGCCCTCTCATCAGTCCAAGACTTTAACCTGTCCTAAACACTGTAGCTGGTCCCCCCACAAAATGATATGGGAACCACTACTAACAACATCTACTCTTAAGAGAAAACAATGTACCAGATGCTGTTCTAAGGACTACGCCATATGTATTTGTTCATTTAATCCTTAAAACCCTCTAAGAGGCAAGTACTGTTTAGTAACTAAGATCACATGCCTAAGATCTCTGCCTAAGATCACATGCTAGTAAGCATTGGAGCTGGCAATGAAACCCAGGCAGTCTGGCTTTAGAGTCTGTGCCTTTAACTACTTGCTCCTCTATATGTTTCATAAAATCCCCACATTATCCTTTCTTTCATTGATTACCATTTATGTGTGAATTGGGTTACCAACAAATGAGTCAACAAATAGACATGGAGAGACTTCTATTCCAATTCTATTAGTTGGAAATAAAAGTCATTAAAAAAACATTTTAAATGTGAAGTGGAATGTATTCTGAATTTTTTATCACATGCATTTGGGAAAATTAATACCAAAATAGATTTAAATGAATTGTGAACTTTGAATGGTTATGTTCAAGGCAAAATCACTGATATTTCCTAATTATATATTTATAATTGCCTATTTTATGGTCTTATCTGTACTTGTGAAATATTTTGCACCTGCTTTACTTTGGAGCACACTGCTCCTCTAGTAAGATTTTTTTTAATTGGCCTTTATGTAGTCATTAAACATTAACTGAGTGTTAGTTATGGGTCAGGCATTATATTTAGCCCAGGGAAATATAAAGAAAAATAAGAGAAAGGCTCAGCTTTGAAATGAATTTATAATCTAATTGGAAGATTAAGTTTTTGTTGGAGAAGAGAAGAGGGGATCCTTTAAGACTGGGATGAACACTCTGTGACTGGGGCTGACTTTGGGGGTTTCACAGAGCGGTGGGCACCTTGCATTTCATGTGGAATGTGAAGGTTAAGTAAGATTTTTACGGGGGCAGAGAAGTCAGCCTCTGTGTATTGAAGAAAGCTGGAAGTTCAATATGAAATGAGAGTTGCAAAAGAACAAGATGCATTGAACATAGTAAGAGGACCATTTTGCCTAGAAAAACAGTGTTCATATAGGGAACTAATAGGAGATAAGATGAGAAGGGTAGGCTTATGATCCTAAGTTATCAATTAAGGAAACACAAGTCAATGGCAATATAGCGGATGTGTAGACTATCCCTGTGAACATGGATAGAAAGCTGTGTGGGGTTGAGGGAGGGAGTGAAGTTTTTATGCCACTAACTTAGCTTCCTGGTACTTTGTTAGAGATCCAACAGGGTACCATTAAAAAGTGACGGGGTGGGGAGAACTAAAGGGTAAAGAGGTCAAATGTATGGTGGTGGAAGAAGATTTGATTTGGGGTGGTGGGTACAAAACACAATGTATAGATGAGGTATCATAGAAATGTACTCTTGAAACATAATTTTATTAATCAATGTCACCCCAATACATTTAATTTTTTAAAAATAAAGTGCCCTGCTTATACATCTCCACACTTTGTGAGATAATCACTTCTAGTACCCAACACACTTTCTTAGCCACCAAAAAAAGTCATAATTTACTCTCAGTAAAATTTACTCTTTTTGGTGTACTATTCTATAAGTTTTGAAAATTCATGGAACCATCACCATAATCAAGGTAGAGAATAGTTCTATCACCCCCCAAATTTCCTTATGTCCCTTTATAGTCAAAACCTCCCCTCAACTCTAGACCCTGGAAACAATTATTTTGTTTTTTGTTCCCCTGTGGTTTTCATCTTTTCCAGAATGCCAAATAGGAAGAATTATCACATGTAACCTTTTGAGTCTTGTTATTTTCTCTCAGCAAAATGTATTTGGAATTCATCCATGTTGTTATGTGTATCACTAGTTAATTCTTCTTATTGTTTCTGTTACTTTTGAATTACCTCTGCCTGTTGTAGTCCTAACATCAGAGATTATTTTCATACCTTTTGGACAACTTGGTATTTCCTCCTGTTTCCCACAACCTCCCACCACTTAGTCTCCTCACTTCCTGACTGCTCCCCTGTCTCTCTCCTCCCCTCCACAGCCAAACTTTTAAAAAAATTGCCTCTCCACTCCCTTCCTCTATCTCCTCACCTCCTACACCCTCACTTCATAGCAATCTGGCCTCCACTCCTACCTCTAAGTCACACTGCTCTTGCCAGGAACACCTCCTTGTTGATCACACCCATGAGCACTTCACAGTCTTTATCTAATTTGGCTCCTCACTAGGATTTGACAGTGATGACTATGTTCTTCTTTTCAGAACATTCTTTTTTCTTTGTGTTAATAGCATTAAACTCTTCTAGGCTTCTCCCTGCTTCTTCAGCATGTCCCCCACCTCACGCATGAGCCCCTCCCTTTGCCCACTTTTAAAGAGTTGGCATTACTCAGGTGAGATCCTGCACCTTTTCTTCTTTGCTGTAGGTTCTCTCTGAGCTGTGTTAACCATGTTAGATTATCATGGTGTATGCCTGAACCTCTCTTTCTCATATTTTACAGGAGCTTCAGACCAACTGCTATACCCCTTTGGATGTCTTGAGAATCCTTAGACTAAATATTCCCCGAACTCATCATCCCCACCCATACCAGATGTTTCTCCCTATCACCACCATCAACCCATGCATGCAAGCGAGAGACCTCAGGATTATCCTTGGTTATTTCTATCCCTCATCCTCACTGTAATATTGATTTCTAAGTTCTATTGATTTAGCATTTCAAATATCTCTAGAAATACTTCATTCTTATAGTATCTATCCATCCAGCCTGCCATTTTTTTCTTGCCTGATTTATTACAGTAATCTTTATTTCCAATTTTACTTGGAATATCCACATAGCAACAAAAGCTATTATCCAAAACACAAATATGATGATATAATTCCCCCATCCAAAACTTCTAATGGCTTCCTTAGTGCCAAGTTCACACTTTATGCCACATAAAGCCTATCATGATATGAGTCTTGCTTATTTCTTTATTCATTCATTTACCTATTCATTCCTCCTCTTTATTGAGCATCATTTACTTGCAACCAGTAAACAAACAGACCAATATCTCTGTTTTCATGGAAATTATGTAGGACATAATAAATATTGGAAGGTGATAAGTGCTATAGAAAAATGACGAGTAGAGCCAAACCAGTTTGGCTCAGTGGATAGAGTGTCGGCCTGCGGACTGAAAGGTCCCAGGTTCGATTCTAGTCAAGGGCCTGTACCTTGGCTGCAGGCGCATCCCCAGTTGGAGGTGTGCAAGAGGCAGCTGATCGATGTTTCTCTCCCATCGATGTTTCTGACTTTCTATCCTTCTCCCTTCCTCTCTGTGAAAAATCAATAAAATATTTTTTTAAAAAAGAAAAAGAAAAATGACGAGTAGAAAAGTCAGGAGAGATTAGTAGAAATGGGGTAATGTGCAGCTTGTGGTTTCTAATGAGGGAATCAGAACTGCTGTCATTGAGAAAGTGGCATTTGAGTCGAGCTCTGGAAGCAGTGAGGAAATGAGCTGTAGGGATATTTGGAGGAGGAGCATTCCAGGCGGAGGGCATAACCAGTGCAGAGACCCTGATGGAAGTATGCCTGGTGCACTAAAGAACAGCTAGAGGCTAGGTT
This sequence comes from Antrozous pallidus, assembly GCA_027563665.1. Taxonomy (NCBI): domain Eukaryota; kingdom Metazoa; phylum Chordata; class Mammalia; order Chiroptera; family Vespertilionidae; genus Antrozous; species Antrozous pallidus. The sequence continues at coordinate 48,785,032 of CM050524.1, read as the reverse complement.
GGAAGGGCAGAGTCAGCCAGGAGGAAAGTAGTGCTAGATGCAACTAGAAGGGGAACCCTACCAGGAGAAGCAGATTATACAGGATCCTTTTAGGTCACTGTACAGACTTTGGTTTTACCATGAAGAATATGGGGGCCCATTGAGAATATTTGAACAGAGGAATGACCATGTCACATGGCCAGTAGACTATGAGGCAAGGATATAAGCACAGAGACTAGTTAGGAGGTATTTGTTATTTCAACTTTAATTCTTGCCTCTCTCTTCCTCAAACTGCCTCTTCTAGCTGCACTTCATTCTTCCCATGTGCCCTGGGCTCCTCTATTCGTATTTCAGCCTTTGTGACTTTTATTACTTCCACCTAGAATGCCGCTTGCACTACCCCATCCTTAAACTTTGCTTGGCTCCTCTAGGACATTTTTGACCTTCCAAATCTAAGGTGAGGTCCCTCACTTGTTTAACGACTTCTGCATTATTGTGATGGTTCTTTTCATGCTAAACTGTGGTTGCTGCCGTAAGTCCCTGTAAGTCTCTCCCACTTGTCTGGAAGCTCCATAAGGTTAGAGTTCGTGCTTCTAATATTCGTTCAATACTTGGCCTCATGGGTGCTCAATTAACCGTTCCATTGCTAACCCTCCAGGTTTGTGAATGGAAGCCTCCTGAACAACTGAAACAGCTTCTTGATTTGGAGATGAGAGACACAGGAGAGCCACACCACAGGCTATTGGAACTCTGCCGGGATGTCATACACTACAGTGTCAAAACTAGTAAGAATTTACTTCCTTCATTAGTACCTCTAATAAGCACATGTTCTTCAGGATTTATTAACCTCATGGTAAAGCTGAGTATGACAGTGTTTATGGATGAGAAATCTGGATCCAAACATAGTGGTTCTTCCCAAGCCGGTTTGGCTCAGTGGATAGAGCGTTGTTGGCCTGCGGACTGAGGGTTCTGGTTTCGATTCTGGTCAATAGCACACACCCAGGCTGCAGGCTCTATCCCCAGTGTGGGGCGTGCAGGAGGCAGCTGATCAATGATTCTCTCTCATCATTGATGTTTCTATCTCTCTTCTCCCTTTGTTTCTGAAATTAATAAAAATATGTTTAAAAAATTGGTTCTGATAGTTCTTAAATGGTCCATTTAACCCTGATTACAGATTCGTGGTAAAGGCCAAAAATAAAATGAGAGCAAAACTGTGGGTGCTGGTGGTCACAAGTAAATATTATCCACTCCTTGGCGATCCCCATTCCCCACTTATAATTAAGACCATATATCATTACTGCTACTTCTCATTTCATATGTTGGTCCAAACTGGCAAATGATACTTTGATTATAGAATTTGTAAGGGATTTCAAATCTCAATGGCCTAGAATATGCCAAAAACAAAGGTTCAAAAATGTGTCTTTAATATAAATAAGATTAGGTTTATTTGGAAAATATTTATTAAGTCTGAGCAGTTGGGTAATTACCAAATTGTTTTATCAACTTTAGTAGGATCGAAAAATAAAAACCTTTAGGAAGATATAAAAAATGATTCTATACATGGTGAGTTTATGTTGTGACAGTTTCCCAACAATACTTAACAACTGCTGTCTTTGTAAACGCAGTAACAGGATGCCAGTCTTGTGCTGAGTACGGTTCCAGCTGACTACTCATATATACCCAGGGAACAAGTTCTTAAAGTAGGAAAATAATTTCCCAAAATATTCATTTCTCAGTGTGATGTAAAGGTAATCTAGTGCTTAAGACTATGCAGGCATTATGCTGTGTGAATTCTGACGATGAACTAAATGTAGTGGAAGGAATATCATAAAATCCTGGCTAAAAATAATTGGTTTATATTCCCTTGGGAAAGTCTGCTGTATGTATCAAAAACCCACTTAGCATTTCAAAACTAGAGATACATATCTTATTATTCTAGTGCATGTCAGAAGTGTAGTAGGACATTTAATGCAGGAGATTTTTCAGCTTACTAGATATTTTCCATAATGTTACCATGGAAATCAATCATAAATTAACACAGAACTAAAAAAAAACAAAACAACAAAAAACAAATCTTATTAAAATTACTTGCAGCCGTGTCTGATTTCCTTTGCCTGATTAGAGGAAGTTTTCCATGTTTTATTTTTAAAATATCTTTTCTCTTGATACTTCTGTTTTTCATTGAGCCCCTGGTTGAAAGAGGAAAAATAACCTAAAACCGAATGCTGGAAGTTGTAACAAGAGGTCACTAACTGAAATGGTTCCCAAATACTTAGCGTTGGAAAGAGACTTCCTATGACATCGTTCTTGGTCAGGCTGGGCATCCTGTGATTGAGAATATCAAGCCGTGAGCCGGGTATTTGGTGTGAATATTCACATTGTGGAAAGCCAAGGACCTTTATGAAACCTTTTATAGGCGGGGGAGAAAAAATAGAAAGTTGGAACTGAAGTTGTTTGAATCTTAAAGGCAACTTGCCTTTGAAAAAAGTTGAATCAGAAAGTTTTTGCAAGCTGCCCGATGAGTCACGTTTTACGCCATCCACATACTGCCAGTTGCATTAGGAAAAGTGGTCCGGTCTGGAAAATAAAAAGGCCACCCACTGCCAGAAGCCCAAAGTGAAACCTTCTGGTGAGAGAAGTGTGTGTATATTTGGAGAAATTAATATCAATATTTTCAGAGGATAAAGGTAGCAGGTTTTGATATTTGATACATGTACAGAAAGGGTTCAAATGACCCAATTCTTGAGGATTTGGGGTTGGATCAGGGTGGTAGAAAGAAAGGAGTAAGCAAACCAAAGTTTGTAAAAGATGGCTCAGGTTCTACTCAGAAATGTATCATTATTCAGGAGAAAGGGCAAGGAGATGGGTCTTTAACATCTGTTCCTTTGTGCATGATTAAGTTTTTGAATGCTCTTTTTAAAATTGAGGTGTAATTTGCATCCAGTACAATGGATTGATCTTAAATTCTCATATCGATGAATTTGCACATATGTGTATATAAATAACCATCACCAAGATAGAGATAAAAACAACTCTTAACACTCTGGAGACTCCTTTTTAATTATGTCCTTCCCAAAGGTACCCAGAATTCTAACTTCTATCTCCATAGATCAACTTGGCCTGATATTGAATATAACATAAGTGCAGTTGTGCAGTATATCTTCTTTTGTGTCCAGCTGCTGTTATTGTCTAAAAAATTCATTTATGTTATTGCTGTATAGTACTGATAAGATTTTTCTTTTTTATTGCTGTGTGGATGAATACTCTGTTTAAATTTACAGACCATCCAAGATTTTTCAACCAGTTGTATGCTGGACTTGATTATTACTCCTTGGTGGCCCGATTTATGACAGAAGCATTAAATCCAAGTGTGTAAGTATCATTATACTGGAATTTTATACCAGATGTGGATTAGAGATGTTTTTTAAGTAGATGAAAATTTTATTTTGTAAATTTCTAGTTAATGATTTCATTGATGCAGTGTCATCATAAATAATGGAATAGTCTGACAACAATAGTATTCAAGGAGCTGTTTGATTTGATAGTGATACTGAGAGAGGGTAAGGCAGGCATTATCTCCACTTAAATGAGAAAATGAGAAAGCAACTTTTTAATTTATTCTGCATGAAAAGCTATGTTTGTGCTAAGTACCGGAGAGATACCTTGAGTAAAAACAAACCTTGACTTTGCCTTCAAGAGACAAAATATCTAGTGAAATAGAGATGCCACAGGCAAATTAATCAAAATATGCCCACAAATTAATCTAAAATTTCAATTCTCACGTAATGTGGGCATGATGCTATAAATACAAATGGGCCAATATTTTCTAGTTGGGAGCTCTAGAAAGTCTTCTCTGAGGAAGTTATAGCTAACTGATAAAGGGTAAGTAAAAATTAAGGTGAAAAACGGGAGGGATGTGTTCTAAACAGAAGAAATAACATATACAAAGGCCTTGTGGTAGGAGACAGCATGACACGTGCTGTGAACTGAAAAGTCACTGGCTGTAGCTGAGATAACTAGGGGGATTGCAATGAAGATAAGATTGGAGAGATGGATAGGAGCCAGACCTGTAGGACCCAGGGAGCTATGTTTATGCATTATTCTAAGTACAATGGAAAGCCATTGAAGGTTTCTAAATTATCAGGTGCCACTTGCTTATTGAAAATATCACTGGAAATAGTGGAGTGGGGATTGGAGGGGATCGAGTAAGAGGGCATTACCCTTAGTCAGGTGAGAGATGATAACTTGGACTTGGATAGTAGTAGGAACAGAGACCCAAAAAAACAAAAAACCATATGTGCTAAGTAGAAAAAACAGAAAGAATTGGTTAATATAGGTTATCCTCCCAAAAAGTATATACATACTTTGAATAATTGTAAAGGCAGTGTTTATTAAATATATTTCATTTTCAAAATTGAGCTGTCAGCTGTTAAAGTGTGCATATACCTTTTTTGGACACGCTGTATATTGGATCATAGAAATGAGGCAATGAGGGAGGCTTATGGAATAATGCCTGGATTTCTGGCTTTCATAGCTTGGTTGATAATCATGCCATTCATTGAGATGAGAATCAATGGAAAAGGGGACCAGTTTTCAAATATATGGTGAAAAAGGCAAGAGCAAGAATTTCATTTTCAATTGTGAGAATTTGAGCTTATAATGATGTTGAGATGTCTAAGAGTATATACATACCACCAAGCTGAGAGATTCATGAAACTAAAATTCTAATATCTATGAAAAGGATCAATTTAAGAGTTATTGGTAAACAATGGTGGTTGAAACACTGGGCAAAGATGAGATTCATTAAGTCAGTGATTCTCAATCCTTTCTGCTCATTAGTATCAACCTGGAAACTTTTTTTTAAATTGAAGCCTGTGTTCCAAGCCAGATCAATTAAATATGAATTTCTATGGTTGTGTTTATAAATGATTTTAATGAGAAGGATGGAGACACTAAAAAAAGAACCCAGGAAATGGAGAAGTTCTTCCTTTGGGACAGAGTATAGAGTGAGGAGAGAGGAGGGCTTAGGACTGGGCGTTGAGGACATCTACTCTTTAGCAGTTAGGAGGAGGCGGATCAACCTACAATGGAGAGAAAAAAGGAGAAAATCAGGTGAGAAAGCATGGAAGCCCTGGAGGAGAGTGTTTAGAGTCACGTGTTGCTGAGTATTTAAGACAAAGACTAAAACATGTCCCTTAGATTAGCAACATCTATGCCACTGGTGACTTCAGTTAGAGAATTTTGGGTAGAGAATGCAAGACCATGGATTGTAATGGGTAGAAGAGTTAAAGTGTTAGGTAAGTCAGAAGAGACAGTAAAATTGCACAATTCTGTGAGCCTTTCCTTGTGTGTATTGGGTTTGCTAAGTTCTTTTAACTGAAATCTTTAGAGGTTTTTAAAGTATTTTAATTTTTATTTAATTTAGTATATTAATTTTTTTCTTACAAAAAAGTGGATAATTATTTCACTTATATTTTAGGTACACATAAACATGTATACTTCTCCTCCCACATTTTTGATATGTATAAACTGGGATCCTAGCATGATTTAAAAATAGAACCTAGAGTGCTTGGCACAAGGGGAGGTGGTACATAGTAGATCTTCTTTTTTTCTTCTTCTTCCCAAAGTTTTCCCTTTTAGATGTTAAAATAATCACATTAAATTCTGTGACTATAAATCTGAATGTGTGTAGTTTATATATTCAGAGTACACATATTCAGGTATAATTTAATGCAATCACTTAAGTGTTAGAGAAGGTTATAGATATTTAGTCATTCTCAAATTAATTGGAGAAAGAAGAGACTCAGACATTGCAGAATGGTTACTGTCTCAGGTTCAGCTCCCTGGGAAGCTCCTCTAAATGAGATTTAGTGAACAAGATGTTTACTAAGGCATACCTGTGGATCAACGTGGGTGACACTGAGGGAAGGGAGCTCAGTAGGCGGAGATAGGAGTTATGCTGCTATGCAGGTGCGATGACAAGAGGCCGACCCCATGGAGATCTCTGAAGCTATAGTGGCTCTTTAAATTAGTCAAGAGTTGGGCCCACATGGCCAGGCCTTTATACCTCAAGCTGGACCAGTCATCAGGTGTAGACCACCACAGGGAAGAGTTTAACTTTAGGAAAGGTGGCTCACTTATGCTGAAGAAATTCTTTACCAGTGCTCTCTGACTCCAGCCCTCCAGCCTGAAGCAACAGATTCTTCATGGCAGGTCATCTGGGTAGTGCTTTGCTATAAAATCCCATAATGAGAGATGTCCCACAGAGCACTTCTCATTTGTACAAACACAGCAATGTGGTAAGAGGAAGCTCTCATCCAGAATGGGTCATTTCCATGTGGAATATCTAGAGCTGCTTGCTAGGGTACTCACAGTGATAAACTAACAAAACCTAGTTACCATGACAATGTTTTTCCCATTAGCCAGCATCCAAAGCATCATCTAAAGAGTAAAATGGCCACTGCTCATGACTAATGCAAAGAATCGAGATGCACTGCCTTCATCTCTCCCAGTGGAATTGAAGCTTTTCTGTAAATTAAGACTGCTGCAGTAGCTAGCATATCCCTGAGGCCATCCGCTATTATCTAACCACAACTAGCACTATCACTGACTGCATACTTCTCTATATCCAATGAATAAATTTCCAAAGAATCTATCTACACTTCAGCAGCTACTTGGTTTAATAAAACTCTGTGTATTGCTTGGGACACCAAAGGGACGGTTTGACTCTAGTCATAGAAGTGAAGTATTTTTTATATCCATCTAGTTATACATATGAGGTGTCCCCAGTGTTTCTGTTAGTGGAAGAAGCGGTTCTGAAGAAAATGATTGAATTTATTGGCTGGAAAGAAGGGGATGGAATATTTAACCCAGGTAAGTAGAATTAGTTATTGCCATCTCCCTTCCATTAGAAACATCTAAAAATAGATTAATGTGGTATATGAAGAACAACTCCTTGCAGATTCACACATCACAAAAAAGTGGGATATTAATAATGCCACTTAGGGAGACCCTCGCTTGTGCCTTTCTCCAGAGCAATAATATCCATAATAATAAAAATGTAATATGCTAATTAGACCAGATGTCTTTCCAGATGACCTTCTGGACAAAGCCTGGACAGAAAGGGAAGCCCAGGTGCCAGGTGCCAGAGGGAAGCTGGTTCCTGCAGCTGGAGGAAGGAAGAAACTACTCGTGCATGAATTTCATGCATTGGGCCTCTAGTTTTACATAAAAATAAATGACATAAATGCTAAACAAATGAGATATCTACAATTTAGGATTTATATCTAACACAAATGAATTTACCTGTTGTTGGAAAGGCTATCATAAGATTGTTAGGTTTTTAAATCAATTTTACCTGAGAAGGTTCCTAAGTCACATTTTATTTATCCTACAATCCTTTTTGTTTGTTTGTTTGAAAGCTGAGATGGGCATGTATTGTCATTTTATTGATCTGATGACAGAAATAATATTGTTAACTACAGAGAGTTAGACACAGAACTCATAGATTGAAACCTTTAGTTTAGAAAAATTCTGGAATGAGAGAATAGACCAAAACTTCTCAAAACTTCTCACTTTGCTGAGGTCGGAACCTGCAGAGTTTAGAGACTAGGAAGTGTGTAAGAGTAATGGAGTGGGTGGAGTGGTGTTTAAATGACTTTCCCAGTGATTTGTCATTAGACCAGAGCAGCCACAGCCATTTATGCTTTCCACTGAAGTCAGCACTTAGGGAGCTATAACTTCATGCTATAAATATGCCATTGCAATTTTGTTTTTGCAGGTGGCTCAGTGTCCAATATGTATGCCATGAATTTAGCTCGATACAAATATTGTCCTGATATCAAGGAAAAGGGGCTGTCTGGGTTGCCAAGATTAATCCTTTTCACATCTGCAGAGGTAAAAAATTATTTTGGGTATCAAATATAGATGTTCTGGGAATGCATTATTTAAGAGGAATTGTTTGTCTACGGACTTCTGATGCATTTTTATCCTCTCTCTGTAACCAATATGCCTAAGTGTAACATCGTATTTCATTCCAAAAGAATTTCTGATGGATTTGATATTGGCCACCCAGTTTTGTACATCACCTTTACTTAAAATTTATAGTCTGTAGTATTTTCTTTAGAAAAAGAGAACATTTCATTTGAACATGCTATCTCTGTGAATTTCTTTTTTGAGTAGCTCATTTATTAGAAGTTAGATGCTCAATACTGATCTCAGCTATGTCATCTACTCACATTTCTTTTTAAAATTGATTGCTTTGAATGACTAACACAAGGACTTTTCAAGAAGAAAGGGATATATTGAGTAAAAATGAACCTCTCGCTGTCTCTCTCTTTTGCACACACACACACACACATCTGTGTGTTGCCACAATCCCCTATCTCATTTTACTCTCCACTTAAGTAGGGGCTATGATGGTGGATAGGTGCATTGGCCTTGAACTAGGCTGCTGCGTTTATATCTTGTCTCTGCTACTTACTATCTGAGTGACCTTGGGTAAGTTGATTAACTACTCTGTGCCTTGTTTTCCAAATTTGCAAAAATGAGCATATCAGTTTACTCTTGTATCTCATCAAATTATCCCCAAATTAATGGCATAGAAATTTACACGTTATTGTTTACAAGTCTTGGGATAGCTGGGCAGCACAGCCTCTCTTGCTGGGCTTCCTTACTTGTCTGGGGGCTGGCTGGCCAATGACTGATGTAGGAGCAGTTTGGCTGGGATAACTCCCGTGAGTCCTCTCAGCTTCATTGTCTCTCACCCTCCCGCAGTCTAGTCCAGGGGTGTTCTTGTGGCAGTGGTACCAGGAACACACACTTGCATGGAAGCATTCCGGGATTCTTGAGCTCTAGGCTCAGAACTGCCACCTTGTCATGTGTCCCTCATTTTCTTGGCAAACCAAGTCATGTCTAGGAACCCAGTTACGAGAAGAGAAGAAAAAGCCTATCTCTTAAGGATATTTGCTCCAAAGCCATCTGGGAAAGGGCATTGACACAGGCGCAGTAAACAATTTGGGCCATTAAAGCAACCCAAGCCACCTGAGCTTAATGGTCACCAGTCAGTGCGCTGTTGCAAAGATTGAATGAGTTAATACATGAAAAGTAGCTTTTGGCACATAAAAGATAGAAAAAACTGTTTGCTCTTGTTATTAGTGGGAAGAGAATGATCCGACTCTAATTATGTGGTTAGAATAGATGGCATAGCTTACGTGCCATCTTATCTGGAAGACCCTATTATTTTTCTTTTTTGTTTTTGTGTGATTCTGCTGGTGCCTCTGCCCATCCACAGCAGCTTTTTCCTCACGTCTCTGGCAGGAGAGTGTAGTTTCTGTACTCTTTGCAATTACCCTAGGTCTCCTTGCAACACCCGAGGCTGGCAGAATCTGAAAATTCCCTGTTGTTTCCCGCTGGGCTTTCCTGTATCTGTTCTTTTCCTTCAAGAGCAAAAGCGACTTTATTATCGCAAAGGACAGACTGTACAAAGAGGTCCACAGTAGAAGGAAACCTGGCCACCCCCACGTTTTCCTCCTGTCCTATCTGCCCTTTGCTCTGGTTAGTTCAGCACTAAGTGTGAAGTGGGCATTGGGTGTTGGGAGGCACCTGGGAGGAATCACTTACTCTGAGATTCTTTACTGAGCCACCCCAAGGGCCTTCTTCATGAGACATTGTTTCTGTAGCAAGAGAAGAATATGTGGGGATGTGTGCATCTGGGGAAAATATTTGGTTGTTTGGGATTATTATGGAGTGAAATTTTCCTCTCTGGGTTCCAACCCTTGGTATCTCAGTTTGAGGAACCCTAGTATTTCAAGAATCGAAGTCTCTCCTGCTTTGGAGTCCCTATTTCCCTGCCTAGGAAAACTCATTAAATAGGACCTTTACTACCAGCACAGTGCTTTGACTTTTGCCTGTTCCCTTCTTCGTGTGATTTAAAAGTTGTTAGAGTTCTTTTCTGGAATAATTGCTCCAGAAAGGGAAAAGAAATTCTATAAAAGCCTAGAATAAAGACTATACCTAGCAAAGGTCAGTATCACAGGCTGCTATAACAAAAACTCAGGGACGGGGTCGCTAAAAGAACAGACATTTACCTCTCATAGTCCTAGAGGCCAGGAAGTCCAAGAACAAGGTGCTGATAGATTCTGTGTGTGGTGAGGGCCCACTTCCTGGCTTGTAGACCCCTGTGTGCTCACATGGCTTCCCTCTGCCCAGGCTTGTGGACAGATTATAAGATCTCTCTGTCTTCCTCTTCTTATATGGATATTCATCTCACCCCATCTTAACCAATACCATCACACTGGGGCTGGGGATTACACACGTGAATTTTGATATAACAATGAGAATTCCACAGAGAAATTCCATAACTTCAAACACAGTATAGACCTGACTATATATTCTTACCCCATCCATCCAGACTCCACTCTGTAGCTTATTCATTTACCTGTTCTGCCAAAGGGACTCAGTTCATAGCATTTGCATTATCCTAATTAATATTTTATGATCACCTTCACCATTTATTACAACAAATCAGGTCATCATTTAGTTAAAATTAAATAATTAAAGAAGGCCATGTTTCCTAATTGATCTTAAACCCAATGTTAATATTTTTGCTATCTTCCCCTATTTTCTTTTGTCTTTTTAAAAAATATTTTAATCTTTACTGTTCAGTTTATTAATTACATTGTTCCCCCTTTTCCCCCCTATAGTTCCCCACCACCGGTACCCTTCCCACCTTCCGCCCTCACTGCCCCCCCACTGTCTGCTCCCATAGATGCATGATTTTTGTCCAGTCTCTTGCTGCACTTCCAACACCCCTTTTCTCCCCAAGAAGTGTCAGTCCATTCCCTCTCTGTGCCCATGATTCTATTATATTCACCAGTTTATCCTGTTCATCAGATTTTTAATTCACTTGATTTTTATATTCATTTGTTGATAGATGTGTATTTGTTGTTCATAATTTTTATTTTTATCTTTTTCTTCTTCCTTTTCTGAAAGAATATCTTTCAGCATTTCATATAATATTGGTTTGGTGGTGATGAATTCCTTTAGCTTTTTCTTAGCTGCAAAGCACTTTATCTGACCTTCAACTCTGAATGATAGCTTTGCTGGGTAGAGTAATCTTGGTTGTACATTCTTGCTATTCATCACTTTGAATATTTCTTGCCATTCCTGTCTGGCCTGCATCATTTCTGTTGAGAAATCTGCTGACAATTGTATGGGTGCTCCCTTATAGGTACTAACTGTTTTTCTCTTGCTGCTTTTAATATTCTCTCTTTGTCTTTTGCTCTTGGTATTTTAATTATGATGTGCCTTGGTGTGGTCCTCTTAGGGTTCCTATATGTTGGGGTTTGGTGCGCTTCTTGGACTCCCAAGTCAATTTCTTTCACCAGGTGGGAAGTTTTCGTTCACTATTTCTTCAAATAGGTTTTTATTGTCTTGCTCTCTCTCTTTTTCTGGCACCCTATAATTCGGATGTTGGTATGCTTGAGGTTGTCCCAGAGGCCTCTTACACTGTCTTCAATTTTTTGGATTCTTTTGGTTTCTTGCTTTTCCAGCTGAGTGGATTTTGCCTCTTTGTATTTCAAATCTTTAACTTGGTTCTTGGGGTGCTCTAGAGTACTTTTAGGTCTTTGTATAATATTTTTTATTTCAGTCAGTGTATGCTTAATTTCTAGTTGGTCCTTTTTCATATCCTTGAGGGTCTCATTCATATCCTCGTAGGTCTCATTCATTTCCTTGTAGATCTCATTCATTTCCTTGTAGGTCTTATTCATTTCCTTGTAGGTCTTGGCCTTTTCTAGGAGCCTCTTAAAAAGCCTTATAACCATGGTTTTTAACTCTATGTCCAGTCGTTTTTTTCCCTCCATTTCTTTCACATCTGATTTCTTTCCATGTCTCTGCATGGTGGCTGCTTTCCTGAGTTGGTCGATTACCTTTGTGTGGTAGATGTCCTCAAAGGGACAGTGGCTCTGCCTCCCCAGTTACCTGAGATGGATATGGGTTGCACAGTCTTCTTGCAGTTAAGCCTAGATTATTGTTGTTAGCACTGGGAGGGTTTGACCTCCAGGCCAATTGGCTGTGAGGTTCAGCCATGCTCAGATTGGATTGGCGGAGTCTCCAGGCCAAGCAAGCAGCATCAGCTCTACTCTATGTGGCCCCTGGGACTCTGTGCTGGGTAGCAATGGCTGCCAACACCTCTGAGAGAGAGCTGCTGCCGAGCTTCACCCGCTGACGGACAATTCAGCCTCTTCCCAAATGAGTCTGCACACCCAATGTCTCACCCAGTGTCGTAAAACAATGCAGTCCGGTGGTTTCCCGAATGAGAGAGTAAGTCACCAGTCCTCTCTGCGCAGTCACGTAACTGTGCTGTTCCCAAGTTCACATGCACTCTGCACAAGCTCGCCCTCTCCACAAGCTTGCAGATCCTTGCAGTGCCTGAGTTTCAGCATGCCTCCCCACTGCCAGTTTTTACCCTGTATGATTGTGGGTTCCCTGGACTTTGCCCGGAGCTGGGGAATCAGTGCAGTGGGACGTCTCCTCTGTTTGAGAAAACCACCCGCCCTATTGGCTCATGTGCTTGGCTCCAAACCTCTCTCTGCGTGTATCTTCAATGCTGTCCGCCACTGCTCCTCTGAGTCACAGTGTGCTATCTTCACTTTTATTTGTGGAATTTTCACTCAGCCAGCTTTCCAGTGATTCTGGATGATGTTTGTTCTTTCATTAAGTTGTAGTTTTGAAATTGCTGTGTATGGCAGCAAGATAGGTGTTTACCTATGCCGCCATCTTGGTTCTCTCTTTTGTCTTTTTTAAAGACACATATTTTTATTGATTTCAGAGAGAGGGAGAGAGAGAGAAAAAAACAACTCCAGTGATGAGAGAATCATTGATCAGCTGCCTCCGAGCCTGAAACTGGAACATATGCCCTTGACCAGAATGGAACTTGAGACCCTTCAGTCCTCAGGCCAATGCTGTATCCACTGAGCCAAACCCAATAGGCCTCCCTTGTTTTCTTTTGGGTGTTGGCCTATGGCCGATGGTTATTTTCCGATATTGCTTGTTAGGTGGCCTGACTTTCCCAGTTTTTATGATGCTCAGGGTAATTACTGCATCCCTGCCTTGGCCCATCATATGCAGAATATATGTACACACCACTGGAGGCATTTTTGCAAACTTCTGGTTTTGACTGTGATTCAGCTATTGGTGGAAAACTGGAAGGTCATGACAGAGACCCTGTAGACTATTAGCATATCCAAGGTGGGATTATTATGGAGTAGAATTGTCCTTTCTTGGTTTGAACCGTTGGTATTTCAGTTTGAGGAACCATAGAGAATGGGACTTTGGGGGAGAGGGAATAACAAAGTCATAAATGTGTGATTTGATTAGCAGTTAACTATGTATTCCTTGAATTTGTAGAAATTTTAGGTTTGTCATTCAAATCACTTGGGGAATCAGCATAAGGTAGTGCTCCTTTGCCACTAAAGAGTGAGGGGAAGAAAGAAACTCATTGCTTCCAGGTCAGTTGTCAGTTGTGCTAGTTCCTCTCTAGCAGGATGGAGGCTGGGGTGAGGTGAGGGAGATGCTAGGGTGCATGTCTCAGGTCGTGCTGCCTTAGATCTTGCACCCGGGGGCCTTGTTCACTCTCCCTGCTTCCTAGTCTTCACCCGGGGTTGGATGTGGTTGCAGGTGTTCTCCACAGGAAGGCAGGTGCTTTGAGGATGCCGTGCAGAGCACAGATCCGTCCACCTGGCCTCTGGCTCTGCTGCTTTGGGTACTGAACCAGTGTGTGCTCTCGGAGACATCCTACTTTTCTTTCTTCCCTAGCCTCTAGCATTCACGGACCTTGCTCTCCCCACCACCGGGAGCCAGTTTGAGCATCAAACTAGGCAGCACTAGCAGGCGTCCAAACATCCAGAACACCATCTGGAGGGGGAAGCTGTGGTTCATTGAGAAATCCAAGGTCACAGAAAAAAAAGTCCTTGCTGCAACCAGACAGGAAAACTTCAGTGCAATCTGTCTTTCATGGAGGCACTGGCTGCTTTAACTTTACAGGAGTGAACACCCGCTGAGACGTTTGCCTCTCCTGTAGAGGAATGAAACCTGGGGGGACTGGGTCTTAGAACAGCCGACTTCTTTCCTGCCAGGGATGCGAGCGGCCACCACTTGTTTCTAAATGCAGCTCTTACTTCTGAGCTCAGCCTTCTAGGTTTTCCTTTCCTTGAAAGTGCTCAGCATGTCTGAAGCATCGCCCTCTTTCTTTTCTTCCTCTGATGCTTTCAGATGCTCAGACTTCAGTTTTGCAGACCGTGTTTAATCTGTCCCTCTGCAGTTGAGCTTGACATCAGACTATATTTAGCCCTGAGGTACCCAAAGATAGCTTTGCGGAGGCTATTCTCATTCTGATAACCAGAGTTTTATTTAGCAGATCTATCAGTTGAGGATATTTTGCTATTTCTAAGAGCAAAACAATGTGGTTTTCCTTATTTGGCAGATATCAGTATGAAATCAATAGCTGTTTGGATGCCAGAGCCCGAATCTCTTGTGAGAAATAATTGGCCTTTCCTTTGTCACCTTTTCAATGGCAGGCTGATGTAACAAGTAGAGAATTAATTACCTTTTCATATAAGTCATGGCTCCTCAATATGCATATGTTCTTGTAACCACCTGAAATGAATGCAACCTACAGGCATTTTGGACAGGTTCTGTTTGACATTTGGAAATTAATTATTTAGGGTGGTTTCATTTTTCCTGATGGTGTTGCCTTTGCAGTTATTTTTACAGAGGTTTTTTTTTAAAGAGCTTCCAATCAAACTCTCTTGACAAAAGAAGAAAAAAATTACCACATTTGAGGGAATATATCAAGATAAGTGTGAAGGCATGGCTACTCTTAATGTATTCATACCTACAAATTAAATTACTAAGGTTTTGGGGGTACAATAATGTCCCTTAGCACCTTCATTTTTTTCTGGCATGAAAAGAATTAATTGACCACCTGTCCACACTAATGTATGAAGACTAACATCTCCAATATTTGAATACTAATTATCTATGGGATTCATGTAGTAGGCGGAAAATGTGCAATAATCTAAAGCATATTCTACTACTGTTTCCAGTAAGAAATAGATGAGACCTAATTCCAGAGCCATTAGACTCATTCATGCCAGGCCTGCATAATCTGTCTATAAATTATTATTAATTCGTTATGACTTTAGCCACATTCTGGTATGTCTAACTTCAGCCTTACATTGAATATTAAACCATCAGTATGTATAACCCATTGTTTGATGTTGAAAATCATGAAGCTCTCCTATGATCTAGAATTATAACTTCTGAGACAGAGTCTTGCTTATTCCTTAGGGGGTTTTAAGTTAGCAGTGGACTAGATTCTCTTGCCATTGAGTCTTAGTAGCATCAAGAGAAACTTTTCTCAATGTTATGGAAGACAGCCTTCAGCCACCAAGTTTGTTCCATGTGCCAAGCTCTGTGCTAGTAATCCCTTTATATATATTAACCCATTGAATTCTATGTCAAAGATGGAGTAGGCATTGACATGCCCATTTTATGAATTTGCAAATTGAGGCTTTGCGAGTGTACATTATTTGCTTAAGTTTCCATAGCTATGTCTGGGAAAACTTGTAATTAAATTCTGTTTTCTCTAACTCGAATATGTCCTCCACCACTGCACTTAGGGGCTCAGTTAAATTACCACTTTCTTTTTCTTTTATGGGGTAGTTTTAAATATCGTGCTCAGCCATATAACTTACACCCATTTAGATAATAAATGGTAGCTTTTTCATGCTTCGAACTCATGTCTCTTTCTTCCCTTTACCCTTTTAATTCAGTGTCATTACTCCATGAAGAAGGCAGCGTCCTTTCTTGGGATTGGTACAGAGAACATCTGCTTCGTGGAAACAGATGGGAGGTAATGGGGACAGCATCCGGGAACCTGGTGGGTGGAGGGGGAAAACCCTACTTTTAAAAAAGCTGTACCGATGTGTGTTCACTGCTAAACATAACTGGACGTCTCAAATCTGTGTCTCTTAGAGGTAAAATGATACCTGAGGAACTGGAGAAGCAAATCTGGCAAGCCAGAAAACAGGTGAGAAGGGAGAAAGGAAATGTATGCTTGTATCTAGGTGTGAGGGCGAGATTGCAAGGAGGGAATGCAAGCAGTCAGACCATTTCTGGGGATAAGGGGGCAGGGGGGCAGAGGAGAGAGCATGGGAGAATTAAAATACAGTAACTTATTTCCAGGTACTCCATTTCCAGGTGCTTGGTTCATGTTCTGTGCAGTTTCTTGCTTGTTCTCATCTCAGGTGGCCAGCATCTATTAAAACACTGACATCATTATAGTTAAGATTCTTGACTAGAATTATCCTTAAAAGGTGGATCCCACCCTGGCTAATGAAGCTTTGTGGTTAAAGCAGTGGTCAGCAAACTCATTAGTCAACAGAACCAAATATCAACAGTACAACGATAGAAATTTTTTTGAGAGCCAGATATTTTAAACTTAAACTTTTTCTAATGCCATGTCTTCAAAATAGACTCACCCAGGCCATAGTATCTTGTGGAAGAGCCACACTCAAATAGCCAAAGAGCTGCAAGTGGCTCACGAGCCTCGGTTTGCCAACCACTAGGTTAGAGCATTAGCCTGCACGCTGAAGGATCACAAGTTCGATATCTGGTCAATTCAATCCCTGGCCCCAGATGGTGCGGGAGGGCAATCAACGGATATCTCTCTCTCATATCAGTGTTTTTCTTTCTCTCTCCTTCCTCCCTCATTTCCTCCCTCTTTTTCCCCTCCCTCCCTTCTACTCCCTTTAAAAATCAATGAAGAAAACATCCTCTGGGCAAAGATTACCATTAAAAAAGAGTGAACCCAGCCTCTCCAGCAGGGCCCCCACAACCACTCTCCTACAAAACTCCTCACTCTGAGAATTCTGCAGCCAAACCAATGGTCTCTGTTGCATTCAGAATGATTCCTGGCTTTCTGATCAACCTCTCCTCCCAGATTGCTTCCACCCAGAGTCCATTCATAACCACCATCCTGTATTGAGTCTGGGTCTGATATTTCAGCTCTGGAAGAATGTTCTCTCTCAGCTGCCAGGATGTACTAAAGCTGACATGTCTGTCACTGGAGAAAGCAAGGCATGACCATGCTCATCTGTGATACTCTAGCTAGGGCTGGCCTTGACACCTGCTTTTGAGGTATGTCGCTGTCTTGGTGCCAGCCATCTTGCTTCTTGGACCTGCTGGCTTAGGTGCACCTACTTCTTCACTGCTTCCCTCCCAATCCCAGCAGAGTCCTCATTGCAAAAGGAGCTTCAAACTGTTCTGTAACTTTCCAGTAGGTGGCAATTAAGTCAGGTGTGACTACTGAATAATGAAAAGCCCAGCTTCTGATCTGGAATGTGAGACCCTCATAGGATTTCACACTCTAAGGGAAAAAAAATGCGTTTTCTTATTTTTAATTTTTTTTAATTTTGATATTATATTTCTATTATTTTACTCTTTATATTTTAATTTTTTAAATAAAAAACAATTTATCCAGAGCATGCTAGATTATTATATGTGGTTTAAAATTCTGTACTTAAAATTTTTGCCTTTTCTGTATAAGTATTAGCTTAGGGTATGTCCTTAGATCTACATTTGTCTTTTTTTTTTTAACATTCCAAAAGCAGGTGGACTTGAAGTTGTCTGGTGGTAGAGATGATCAGATTTCTTTGCCTCTTGGGTAAAATTCTAGATTTCAACCACCTTGTTCATCTGTGAACTATAGCCATCAAATCTTAGTTTTATCTTTTTCTATAGAAGTTATTATCAAAGTGAACTTTCATAATGTCATTAATGCTTATTAGTGGGGAATATTAATTGTGCATTTTGTATGGTTTATATGATTCATTCATTCATTCTTTTCTCCCTCCCTCTCTTTCTCCCCGCCTCTCTTTTCCTTTCTTTTTCCTTCTTCCCTCCCTCCTGCCTCCTCCTCTGACTCCTTCCCACCTTCCCTGACCCCTCCACTCCTTTCTTTCCTTCCTATCTTCTTTGAATTTTGAAGTTTTTTATGGAAAATTTCAAATAAATAAATACAAAATAATATAATGGACTGTGTATACCCATTACTCAGTTTCAAAAATCATTAGCTCATGCTCCATTCTGTGTTATCTATACCCAATTCCCTCTCATCACATCTGATTAATTTGAAGCAAATCCCACACATCTTATCATTTGCTTTATAAGCATTTCAAAATATCTGTAAGAGATATGTCCTCTTAAAAATGTAATGCCAGCCCTAACTTATTTAGTTCAGTGGATAGAGCATTGGCCTGCGGACTGAAGGGTCCTGAGTTCATTTCTGGTCAAAGGCACATGCCCAGATTGTGGGCTCAATTCCCAGTGGGGGATGTGCAGGAAGCAGCCAATCAGTGATTCTCTCTCATCATTGATGTTTCTGTCTCTCACTCCCTCTCCCTTCCTCTCTGAAATCAAAAATTAAAAAAAGAAAAAGGTAATACAATTACAAGGAATAATTTCTTAACATCATAAAATATCCACTCTATCTTAACATTTCTCCCATTCCCCTTAAAAATAGTTGATTTGTTTCAATAAGGATTCATAAAAGGCCTATGTGTTGCATTTGATTGATTCATCATATAAATCTCTTCTAGGTTATAAATCTCTTCTAGATCCCTGTCCCCCTTTTATTTATTTTTATAATTGATCTGTTGGAGAAACTACATCTGTTGGTGTGGTAGTTTTCCACATTATGAATTTTGTAGACTGCATCACACATTTGAGACTCTAAGTGTTCCCCTCCTCTGTACCACCCATCTGTTCTCTATATTTCTTGTAATTTGACAGCTAGAGCTTGAGACTCAGTGAGATTCAGATTGGAAATGTTGCCGGGAATTATTCATGGGTAAATTTTGTCCTACAAGGGGAGGCATCTCTTGTCTCTTTCTGTAGTAACATTGATTGGTGGGTTCCGGTATTGTCAGCCCACCTGCTAGAGAGCTCTGTATCCGCCTCTCACCTCGTGGATTTCCTGCCATTGAGGATCCTTGTCTAGACCCATTGTTTCAGTAGCTGATGTTCTAATTTGTTCCTCCTCCATTTATTGGCAGGCACACTACTATAAGGAAAAATGTTCCTTCATCCCTATTTGGTTTCCCTAAGGAAACAGTTTTCACAGATAAGGCAGGATCTACGTTTTCTTCTTTCCCATTATTTTCTAATTTTCATAATAGTGAGTTAGTTGCCTAGCATCCCCTAAGATAGTCAAATCATTAAGTATCATTAAGAACTCATTTTCTAGTATATTCGATGGGTTTTATCCCACTGCAATCATTATTGTTTTCACTGTGTAAATTTTGCTTTGCTTTAACAATTAAAGTATGTGAAACTGGCCTAATCTGAAAGCGAGAACCTGAAAAAAAGGTTTCTCAAAAGTAAAAATTGCTTTCGGCACATTTTAAAGTAGGGCAATGGTGTGAGAGTCAGTATGTCTCCTCTGGTTTCCTTCAAGTCAGCTAAAAGCTGGGGCCTGGATCCACCAAGGACAAACCTCCCATCCGTTCTGAGATAATAATACCTTATGACTGGGTTATTTTTCTCAATAGCTTCAGTCCTAGTTGTTCTGTTTCAAGCTTTTTACTGGGATTGTTTCAGATGTAGGAAATTGTGCATCCACTTCTTTTCTTTTGGGCTTCAATTCCCTGGCCAGCCACAATCCATTACAAATCTGTTGAGCAGTGACCTTTATCTGATGCTGAAAACCACAGAGGCATCCGAGGTTCTGAAGTGCTTATGAAGAGATAATATAGTGTAACCACTGAATATTTGGGAGTATTTTTGCATATAACTTTTGAAATGACAAGATTTCTTAGAGAAAACAGGATATGGTCCGCACACCATCAATTCTGTTTCCACTGAATTTTCTTATTAATCGCATGAGATGTGTGAAAGGGAAAATCTGGAAGGTTAAATCCAGATGGCAAAAGTTTAATTTCAGTGACTGATATTTATAGCGAGATTATTAAAAAGGTGAGAAAAAGTCATTAAACCGCTATGATGGCTTACATAGGTGTTTTCTCACCACTGTCAGGATGTCATATAGTTTATGAGGCAGAGCTCAACCATTAAAGACACCATAAATGGTTTTAGTAAATTACTTTTTCTATTGCTTTTAATGATTGATATAAACCTGGTCCCATTTCCTTGAGGTCTCTGCCATGATAAAGGTATGGTCTGTTGGAAGATGAGTGCGGTTTTCTCAAAGCCCATGGTCCCCAGGGACTCTGTCACCTCCTAGTCCCGCTCTGAGAAGTTTGGGTGGATGGACTAGGTTACAAGTGTCACAACCCTTCTGCCTAAACCGCAAATTCATTTATTTTGTACCGTCACTTTGATCTTATACATCTCAATTTTGAGATGTGGACTGAGTGCCCTTGCTCTGCCCTCCTTTCCATTGAGAAATGATGTTTCTGTCAATGGTCAGCTAGATTGGAGTGAGTCTGGTTCAGAACCCCCAACAATAAAATGGGACATAAACTTATTTTGTAAGTACTACCTCCACTTGAAAACAAAACTAAGGAAAAAAATAATCCCATCCTAAAGGGGGTAAGAATGAACTTAATGGGCAATAAATGTTCTTGTCACTTACTCCTCAGGTATTAGAATAGTAGGCTTCTCCTTTCTCCCCCTCTCCCCCCAGCTCTGTATGAAAGTTTTCCCTCAACGGCACTTCCACAGCCAGTATCATATCTCTGCTGACATGCTGGGATAATCTATGAGAAACAACCTCACGGACTATCTATCCGCTACCTAGTTGCCATGAACTTCCTTATGGGGCCAAGGTGCTGGCTAGCTTGGCTGGAATTACCGACTCATCTCTACATGTGTCCCACATTCTCCCTTTCTCTCCATTTCCTTCGGGCACCTGTTCACTCCGCAAGATGCAGCCATCAGCTAGATGAAGAGGAATAATCACCGTAGAAGCTATGCAGCTTCTCTCTTCCAGCACATTCTAACAGACTTCTCTGTGGCAGCACCTGTTTTGGCGAGTGGATCCCACTGAGGTGACCTTGCCAAGTCTGTACCTGAGCACACTCTCTGTTTTGTAACTGCTCATACTTCACAAGGAGACAAGCCCACAGGCCTGCGGGCTCTGTCCCTGGAGCTGACTGTTTGTCTTCCAAATGGTCCTTTTTATTTTGGAGAAGGGTAACAACATTGGCATCCTGGAGGCCCGATGAATCTCCCCAAGGAGTTAAGAATCTTACATACTGCCAGTGTGCCAGTGGGGGTGAGGTTATTTACTTTCTGTCTAGGAAAGCAATGAACAGAAAAGACTATAAAAATGAAAAGGAAACTAAAAATATGGAGTTGGGACAAAGGACTACTATTGTCAAATTTTCTGTTTCCTTAATCTATTTATAATATAAAACACTATAGTGAAAAAGCTTAGAAACAGTCGCTGAATCGCTGATCATCTCCAAGCACCAAATACATTTCTGGATACGTTAGAATCTTTATAATGTACCAACCTATTACAGGATACACTTAGAGGTGATGCTGACCGTTCTCATGTGTGGGTCCTTTTCACAGGGAGCGGCACCGTTTCTTGTCTGCGCCACCTCGGGTACAACGGTGTTGGGCGCGTTTGATCCGCTGGATGGAATAGCTGACGTCTGCGAGAGGCATGGCCTCTGGCTTCATGTGGATGTAAGTTCATCTGTATGTACACATCTGACTAGCTTTCTAGTCTTTTGGCAGCTTTGGTGGGAAATCTTTCATTTTCTCAGAAACTAGATGTGAGGTCCCCAACTACCTTTATTTGTATTTCTAACTGGAAGAAATAGGTCTTTTTTTCCTAAGGTATAAAGAAGGATAGGCTAAGACTTGAGGTGAAATTCGTTTCAGTTGTCTGGATTCCATTTTATTTCCTCTTCTCCCATGAACCCTTTTCTTTGGTCCTTTGAATCTATTGTCATTGCGGCGGCCGCATGGTGAAGGGACATACTGGGGACTGTCCAGCCAAGAGACTTTGGGTTTGAATCGGCCTCTTTTGTCACTGTGACCTCAGCCCTCTGGGCTTTGGCATCTGCATTTGTAAAGAGGGGAATGGCTGGTGTCCTCTGTGAAGAATCTTCTGGCTTTAAAATTATGTGATACCAATCGGGAAGAAAATGTAACAAGCTGCACTACATAATTTCATGCTCCAATTAAAACAGGTTTTATCTAGATCTGTTATAGATAATTATTTGAGAGGGACTGGGATAGCTTTACATTTTTCATAACTTTTTCACTTAAAGGATTGGCTTTTTTTCTAATTAAGTTTGTAAGTCTTGGAGTTATATTTTTCTCCTTAATTAAAGGTCATTCTTAAAATTATGTTTATCTAAAGTTAAAATGTTGAATTCAGGCAGTTATAAATGCTTGTTGAGTGTTTTGTGTGTGTGTGAGAGAGAGAGGGTGGGAGAGAGAGAGAGAGGGCTGAAGGGAGAGAGAGAGAGGGAGAGGAAGAGAGAGAGAGAGAGAGAGAGAGAGAGAGAGAGAGAGAGAGAGAGAGAGAGGAATCGGGCGTTATTTACTTTGATTCATTCCCCCTTTTCTTACCAGAAAAAAAGAAAGAACAATATTTTTGACTTGCTGAAAGGAAGGTAGCTGAGCATTGGGAGGCTATACCTACACAGAATGTTATGATTTGGATGGTTTTATGCTTTCAGAGTAAAGCATCTATGATATGATGGGGAGAGATTTTCCAGCAACTCAAGGCTTTCATTAGATCCATGCTAATGTATAGTAAAGGCAGCAGTAACATAATCCCACTAGAGTTATAGTCTCTATTAGTATGCCAATGGCAATATTTCAGGTAGGTTATTTGTGACTTCTTTAAGTGAAATTGTAATACTTGTATCTGTTTACATTTCAACTTATATCCTATTGATTTTTATAGACTTAGAAGCATAATAATACATTATGTCCTAAAAGATAATATGAAGTAAGTACTTCTGTAACTGTGGAAAGCAGGAGAAAAAATACATTAGCATGTACACTTGAAAATTCTACTCTCATAAAAAACATCAAATATGGATTATATAGTTTATATAAAACAGTAAGTACAGCAGTTTCTAAATTGGAAATGATATTAAGAGATTTATGGGGCTTAGAGAGAACTGTGATTTATAAGTATGAATAAAAACCTCTCTAGGTTTTCTAAAAATGAAAGGTTGAATTTTAGAAGGAAACACTTCTTAAGAAAAGGAAATATGTAAGCCACAAAAATTATTCTTTTTGCATGTAATGAGTGCCTGTAGCACTAGATTAAATTTGACAACAGTTTGTCTGACCTATTATAGAAGTTAGCTCAAACACAGAGGCAGTGTTCACCCGTTCTTTAATATTGCAGACATTGAATCTGTTGATAAAGTTTCGTACAGACGCTGTAGTTTTTCTACCTTTTTATACCATACAGAGTTTAGTCATTTTAAAGATAGAAAATTAACAAAGTTGCTTTAATTACTTTGACCTGTTGGAAATTTTCTAAAGAGTATTTTAAAGATACTTTAAATTATTAAAAATTGTCATTTACTTTCTTTTTTTTAAATGTAATTATGATATTCTTCTGGGTTTTTTAAATCAACAATAAACAAACAAACAAAAAGAATTGCCCTGCATATGTACTAAAATTTATTAATTCTGAGAAATATTTTTTTTATATTTTTCACATGTCTGGAATTGATATGTTGATATCATTCTTTTATCAGTGGTAACCAAAAATAATAACTCACATTTGATAGTGTCTTAAATTTGGTTAATTACAATGCATTTTTAAATAACTGAAGAATAAAAACCTAGTCTTGTTGATATTTTTTGCCTCCAGTTCTATTCTTCCATGAGAGGAAATTATTATTTTAGCTTCTGCCTATGGGTAGGAGGCCAGGATGTCAGGGCTGGCCCAGCTCTTCTCCGAAACAGAGGCTGTGGCTGCTGCAAAGCTTCACGCCCCCAGCAAAGCTTCCTGAATCTCCCACCCACCCTCCATTCCCAGTCCCAGCAGGGTAGTAAACATTATATTTAACATCATGGGCGTTACACGCTGCTGGGCCTCCATTCTACCCCTGCCTCCACCCACCATCCTTTCAGAATTGGGCCTACCGTTCACTCATTACTTAAGTAATTAAAGAAAATATGCCAGTAAAATGCTAACTGTGGCACCTAACATATAGTAATAGCTCAATAAATGATGGTCCTTATTGAAATAGAAAACCAATCTCCATCATTTGTTTGTTGTTTTTGTAAGTTTTAGAGTTAGAAGAATTTACAACATTAAGCAAACAGAAAGTGGGGCTTAACACTAGGGGTGTGGTTTTTTCCTCCTTCCAGCTTTTTTTGAAGAATAAGTTTGTGGATGAGTTGTTTCTGACCACTTTGTAAACCAGTATACCATACCTTGAAAGAATGCATGTGACTTGAAAAGTTCAAGCCAGCACACTAGGATTGGGAGAATATTGTTTACTTTTGGGGGAAGGAGACCAGGCTGAAGGTAGTATAGGAGACACAAAGGAGTGCAAGTGTCGTAGGGAAGGCAGGTGGAAAGATTAAGAGGGTACATGGGTGTGTCTGAGTCTTACTATTGATCCTTCTCATAATTGTCACCGGTGGGTTCTCAATGAAGTTGGGGATAAAAGGATTGAGAAAAAAAGTAGGGTGGGTAATGGAAGTGAGACAACATAATAGGTAAGTCATCTTAATGTTTGTGAAAGTAAAGATCTCAAAAGCTAAATTGGGGATCCTCAATTAGTAGGCCAGGATGAAGTTTTCTTCGATGCTGAAGGCAGTTGCCCTGTATCTCAGCCTTAGTCAGACATGGTCCCATCAAGAAAGCCCGTGGGGAAGAGTGCAGCAAGAAGGGGCTTGACCGAGAACCCGAAATCGTCGGTACTGTAACCAGGAATCTTTGGGATTTGCATGCATAACACATTCCGTTCACAAACCTTTGGGAACCCTGTGGGGTTATTGGAGACACTAGTCCATGCAAACAGGGCTGGAATTAAGGTGACACAGATAAGGCTCCTAGGACTCAAGTTAAGAAGGGATTCACTCTTAGGGCCCTGCAAGAGCCCAACGCTCAGGGTGTGGGCCTTCTCAAATTGTGTATGTTAGGTGACACAGTCATTGCATTCCAGCCCTAAATGAGAGAGCTGTTCTTAAGTGGGAATTAAAGCCATGCCTTATGGTTTACCAATAAGGGCTCAGCTTTTTCAGTAGTCTAAGGATCATGGAGATGTCTCATTTCTGTCACCTTTCACATCTATGGTACATATAACCTTGCCACTTCTTTCCACATGATACTGGATATTCATCATCTTTTTAAATTCTATGGCCTAAAATAGGATGGTCTACACCCTAGGCAGTTCCTACACTCACCTCCTGCCTGTAAACTTCCATCACCCTCAGTTATCTGTGCTGCACTCTACCATTTCGCAAACTGGTCACCTTCCCTCGTTATGATGCTATTGTGAAAAGAGAATGAGCTCTGGCTTCCAGATCTGGTTTATATTACCTGTGAGACCTTGGGCAATCTACAACCTTAGTTTTTTTTCTATTAAAATTTGAAAGTGATAATAATTCCATTCTCAGCGCAATGTTGTGCAGTGGAAATAGACTTGGAGAGCATTCGACATAGCCCAAGATAGTCCTCTCATGTTTCCTCACTGCAATCGCCCTTCACTGGCCTACAAATGAAACTTGGAAGTTTGCTCAATTTCAGGAACCAAACTGACTTTCTTATTCCTCACATTGATTCTCCCTCCCTCCTTTCTAGACTTATTGATTATGGGATTTTCTTTCATCTCCTTATCCTTAGTTCCCCGCTCCTTTGCTTATGTTTACCTTTTCAATTAATAATTTCCTTAAACCCCAGGGTTTTTCTTTCTCTCACATTTTTGACTTGTAAATATATCTGAAAGCTATTTGGCTGAAAAGATCTAATTTTTCAATAATAGGATCCTTTTTCTCCTCGCTGAAGTTAGTTGTCTATGAATTCCTATATTCCCTTCTATCCACCTTGTTAAACATGTGCCACATTTACTAAATAGAATGCCAGGCCTTAGTCCTTGACTTGTTATTAGCTTTGGCACCTTGTATATGATAGAATCTTGGTATTGTAAGGTTATTGTCTGTTTTAGATTCTAAGATTCGAGAAGGTATAGACTGTGTCTTTTAAACCTTTTGGATCCCACACAGCTCAACAGGTTAATATACCAATCTATACTAATGAAAGGGTAATATGCTAATTAGACTGGACATCTTCTGGACATCCTTCCGACGTCTTTTGGACAAAGCCGCGGGGGCTGAGGCAGAGGCAGTTAGGGGTGATCAGGCCAGTAGGGGAGAGCAGTTAGGAGGATCAGGCCAGCAGGGGAGAGAAGTTGGGGCAATCAGGCAGGCAGGCAGAGTGGTTAGGGGTGATCAGGCAGGCAGGCAGGTGAACTATTAGGAGTCAGTAGTCCTCAATTGCGAGAGAGATGTCTGACTACTGGTTTAGGCCTGATTGATCGGTTCTAAACAAGCAGTTGGGCTTCCCTGAGGGGTCCTGGATTGGAGAGGGTACAGACTGGGCTGAGGGGCCCTCCCACCCTCGTGCACAAATTTTGTGCACTGGGCCTCTAGTTTCTTTATAAGATGTGTGAATGTACATCCTAAGAGTCCATAGGGAGCCTTCTGTCATGATGAGGCTCTGATTGCCTTGGTAGAGGCAGTAATCAATCTTTCTTGAAGTACAAGTTGGTTAACATGGACTTAAAACCAAGTAGCAAGACAGGTTGAGGTTGTCCCTCCAGGTTTTCTGGGACAGTTGGCTGGTAAACAGATAACACCGAAATAACATTGTTTTTGGTTATATACTTTTCTCAACAGGCTTCCTGGGGTGGCTCAGCTTTGATGTCAAGAAAGCACCGCCGGCTTCTACAGGGCATCCACAGGTAAATGTCGTGCCCCACGCCAGTGCCTTTGATTGAGGCATGGCAATCTCTTTGGATTTTGCTTACTACGTGACATCCTGAAAATAGACAGAAACAAAGTAATTGCTTTATTCAAAGAAAAACAACCCAAACTCCAAATCAGACTACTTAAACAAGGAATACTGTTGAGCACTTCCTTGGGTCTGAGTACTGAATGTGTGTGCTGCTGATGATAGAATTCTTTCCTCCAGTAGAAACTAATGAGGGCCCCCCACCTTGTCCCTGTGTTTGTTTTACATAACAGAGCTGATTCTGTGGCCTGGAACCCCCACAAGATGCTGATGGCGGGGATTCAGTGCTGTGCTCTCCTTGTGAAGGACAAATCTGTGAGTTTTTGTCTTCTGGCCTCTGGGCCCCGAGGAGTTAAATTACAGGGTTTGCAGAAGATTTATTTTTGCTTTTATTTTGGTGCTTTGGGCCAGCTCTAGATAAAGGTCTTTGGTAAAGGTTGACGCAAAAAAAAGGAAAGATAAATAGACTCAGTTGAAAGAGGCAGTGCTTCTGCACAGGTAATTTTACAGATTTGATTTAGGTATTATGTAATCTCATTAGTTACAGCAAAATGGTCTGTCCCGCTCTCATTTGGATTATATTTTAAAAATCAGTTTTAAACACTGCCAAGAATTTTTTTTCTCCTTGATTAAGTCTGGGATTTAAGTTATCTTGAAACTTCTGCTCGCTGAGAAAGTGGAGCAGATGTGTGTCATACATTAAATTGAATGCTTAATATGCGTAGCTGGGGCTTAACAGCCCGTTTCGATGGGAAGATGTTAGTTCAGGGCTGATATTCTAACACTGATTTATTAGAGGATTATCTGTCTCAAGCGGTTGGTATTTAGCTTCTTTTGAAATCTTGGGGAGAGTTGAAAACTAGTCTGGATTACTGGGAGGGGAGTGGGCAAAAAGTTGCTGAGGTTCTTCTTGGCTGGAGGTATAAACGCTGTTTTCTGGGGTTAAATAAGGATCCTGGTGGGCAGTGGCCCAGGCGGGGAAGTGCCACTTCATTCTTAGAAATGCCTCCTCAAGATCTGTGTGCAGCATGTGGGTGATCTTTCTCAGCCATCTGTTTACATTCTTTCCTAGGGGACTCCCTTTGCCAATGCTAAAGTCATGTTCTCTTTGTAAGGAATTGGATTTCAAATGGAAACCATATTTAAAATGTGAAACCTTGTCTTGCCTGTGTGGACAGTTACACCTCTCTTTAAAGGGAAAAACTGTGGTGTGTGTGTGTCAGCGCCCTTTGTGTTTTGAGATGTGCAAACAATGTCCATCGGAAACTTCTGTATCTGTAGGTAGAGACACTCTTGGGAGCATGAATCCCTTCCTTGATGCTTTATCAGACTGGCTACCATGGACTATCTTCAATTCCATTGAACTATTTTTCATTTAAGTTTTTAAATTGTAGAGTGTTGACTGCATGTTATAACTGAACGGTGGTTTAAGATGATTATATTATGTATGAACAAAAAGAAAACATGCTCAACTTGCCTAGCTGGTGTGGCTCAGTGGTTGAGCATCAACCCATGAACCAAGAGGTTCCCAGTCAGGGCACATGCCTGGATTGCAGGCTTGATCCTGGGTAGGGGGTGTGCAGGAGGCAGCCAATCAATGATGTTTCTCATCGATGTTTCTATCTCTCCATCTCCTTCCCTTCCTCTCACTCTAAAAATCTATAAAAACATTAAAAAATAACATACTCAACTTTTCCATAGTTACATATGTAAGGCATGATTTAAGAGTTTAGGAGTAAACCCAGGTTTCCCTTTAGTCTAGATATAAGACAAAAACTATATCTTATCTGTTGGTGTGTTGGAGTGGAAATTTTAGAGCAAGCATGACAAACTCAGGGGCCGCATGCCTCGTTTATTTGAGCTATGTTAGCCTTTGAGTTTGACTTGCTTCTTTTAGACCAAAGATTTTATGACTACTCTTTTAAATACTTTTCTAGCTTTTATACATTTTTCTTGTTGAAGGATAATTGAGTGATTTATATAAGAGTTTATTTACATTTATGTACTTGAAGCAATTTAAAATTTTCTGGGTCATGTAACCCTATAACAGAGGTTACATAGTACTGGTGTTTTTTTTTTTTTTTAAAATTCATGCCTGGATCTCAATAAAAGCAATAATATCCATGTCTACTCACTTGGCAAGATTTAAGAGGTTAGAAAAATTGCATTTATTGTGTAAAGAATTGAGCACTTTCAAGAGTTGCCTTTTTTGGATGAAAGACAATTTTCAAATGAACTGGAATAGAGAGCTGAGCCATGAAATATGAGATATGACAATCAGCTTGCAAAGTTTTGTGTCTGCAGTTTTCTTTCTCTTTTGTACCTATTTTCTGCCTCTGTTGTTCTCTTTCATATTCATTTATTCACTCATTCTACCAACACTAACTGATTTCCTATATAGGCCAGGCACTGTGCTGATTCTGAGTTTATAAAATGGACACATCTCCCATAGTCAAAGAGCGTGTAATCCATAGAGGAAATAGAACACAATATGCCCATTTAATTCCTTGATTACTATTTTGATAAGTCAAAAACTTAAATGTCCCTTCTTAAGGGTTCCAGGACTCCACAAGGTAAACTGGCATCTCCCTTGTTCCCTTCCTATGAAGTACTCACCATGATTTGCAATTATGACTTCTCATGTATTAACTTTCCCTACGCCTAGAATGTAATGGGAACTATGCCATTATATTCGCCACTCTCTTTCCAGTGCATAGTGCGTTTTCATTGAACAAGGGGAAAAAAATAAAGTTTGCTGAAAATTTTAATGAGTAAATAAATCAAAAGTACTCAGCAATATCTGCCTTTATGCCAACAATAACTGAGAGTTTCCAATTTCTTCTCCACCCCAAATTATTCCTGTTGAGAGCTCTGATTAAACAGTGATTAAAATTATAGTGGATGAGCTTTATTGCCTGGTCCCTTCCACAGGCATGAGCATGCCTCCAGCAATAATTGATGAACAGTGATTTTAATTTGGATTTATTTCTCCAGTTAATGGAAGGGAATAACTCTAGTTAAAGAAAGCAAATTACTTAGTGAATATACTTCTGTTAAGGAAAAAGCTAATTCCCTAATTTGTATCCTCAAAGCCCTAACATTCACAAGGGTGCTTTCCTGATTGACTAGTTTGGGGTGTTTGCATTTTTTTTTCCTGCATTAGGAAAAAGGTTGCTTTAGAAACAAAGCTGAGTTGTTGCTCTGGAAGAGTACTATCTTTAAACTTCAACGTCATGGGGGAGGGGGAAGAAATGAGGGATTTTGAAAAAAAAATCTGTGATTTTTAAACATATTGACTTCAGATGTAGCTGCTGGATTTATATGGCAATTTTGGATCAATGACAATTTTGATGTTTTCATCTAAAATAAAATATCCCTAAAATCATTTGCATGGATGCAGAAAAATCTCAATATTGGCTTTTGATTTTTAGTGTTTATTAGAAGGACTTTTATAAAACCTCACAGAGAACATGAAATATGCTAATCAGATGACTCGTTGAGTACAGATTATTCCCCTCCATTGGCACCTCTCCATTTGTACCTCCCATTATCACCCAATATTAATTCACAGCGACTCCCTATTTAACCTATCAGCTGCAGGCAATTTAAGGGACTTTTAAAATATATTTTATTGATTTTTTACGGAGAGGGAAGGAGAAGGATAGAAAGTCACAAACATCCATGAGAGAGAGACCTTGATCAGCTGCCTCTTGCACACCCCCTACTGGGGATGTGCCGGCAGCCACGGTACATACCCTTGACTGGAATCCAACCCGGCCGGGACCCTTCAAACCCCAGGCTGACACTCTATCCACTGAGCCAAACCAGTTTCAGTTAAGGGACTTTTTAAAAGAAAGACTGTTGATACTGAGAATTTTAATATTATGTCCATTTTTATAGGTTTATTTCAGAAGTAATACATGTATATTTTAGGCAAATCAGAAAATTTATATATGGAGAAAGATGAAGAAAAAGAGATATAGAACATAAATGAGTATGGCATTTTATGTATTTTCTTATGCATATATCCATGTATACCTACCTAATCTAAAAATATCATAACATATTTTGCTTTTAACATGCTTTTTCTATTGAGCAAAACTGAGCATAATTCCATGTCAATGTGCATTGTATACATTTTTAATATCTGCATAGTATTCTATTGTTTTGATATGATATAGTTAAGTTGACCACCCCCTTATTATTGACCAATTAGATCATTTTAACTTTTGGCTATTATGGATTTGACTGCCATTTTGAGGCGAACTACTTGCATAGCCTTTATTCTTTCCTTGGAATAAACTCCTGGAAGTAGGAAAGCTTTGATCATCTTTCATGATACTGTTTTATACTTGTTTTTTGAATTTCCTCCTAGGAATGGCTTAAGTTTTCACTAGCATAATATATATATATATATATATATATATATATATATATATATATATATATATAGAGAGAGAGAGAGAGAGAGAGAGAGAGAGTTACAGGGATCCCTTTGACATCAGAGAGGTATTTAGCTCTGTTGACTTAATAGGCAAGTCATTTGTACCAGTCTAGAGAAGGCTCAGAATGTAATTCCAGTTTTTCTTTAGGAGAAGGAGCAGCAGGAAGAGCAGGAAATTCATTCAATACTAGGTGTGGGCACTGCAATGCAAAGAGGAAAGAAGAAAAGAGAGATGAACACCATCTCCCGATGTGGTCCCCCCAGGAGAAGGCGAGACATTTCCCTGGAACACCCCTGAAAAATGTGCCTGCTATCACTCAGCCCCTTAGATTTCTACTTAGAATGGTATTTGATATTGCAAATGACAATTATTATATGCCATTTTTAAAAATTGTGCAAGCAAAAAAGAAGGAAGAGGAAAGAGATGTATCCGAGAAACTAGAACAAACTGTATTGGCTTTTGTTCGGATTTCTCTTTTAGCTCTTGTTTTTCTCTTGGGGTTCCTATAGAAGTGCCATTAGATGGTTTGAAAATACTGAACAATCTGATCATCAAAACATTGTTTTTCTTTCATGCCAGAGAACACTCATACTCTCCCTATGCACGTACATTATAAATGTCTTTGGAATGACAGCTTCCTAACTAATGTAGCAAAAAATAGGGGGAAGGTATGCGTTTAAAACTGATTAGAAAGAAGAAGCATTTGACTTGTAGAAGGGACATCAATCTTTGGTGCTTGATGCTGCCAAAATTTTTCTCCATATCTTGAATGCTCTTGCTTGAGCTTAGAAAATTCTTTTTAGACTTTTCAGCAAGGTTGAGGATTGCATAAACTTGACAGAACTGATCGAGTTCATGGTTAGTAAATAGCCCTTTTCTTTTTTAATTCCTATTTTTAAAAATCATGATAAACAAAAGTTAATTTTGTTTTCACAATATTTTTGGAAATGTATGCATATGCATGTTTATATGCAAGCATTACATTTTTGAAAACTCCACATGGTGTTATTGCTCATGACAAATACCCTTATTAGGTCTACTTTCCTTCTCCATGAAGTAAAGAGATACAATAATTAATGTAAGAGTTACACATGTTCAAAATACATTATGCCTTTTTCCATCAAACAAAATAATAAAAATGGGGTTTAGTGTTTATATGTTGTTATTGCCATTGTCATTAAATGTAACAGGGGGTTTGAGCTTTGTTTTAGATCCTTACTCCAAGGCTTGTGTTATTTTGCATAATAGTTATTAGACTACTTGATTTCAATTAATAGTTACCATCTTGGCATAAATGGGCACAAGTCCCAATGCAGGACTTAGTCCATGGTTCTTGTAACCATCTCAGTGGTCTGCAAACCACGGTTCGCGGGCCACATGCAGCTCTTTGGCCCCTTGAGTGTGGCTCTTCCACAAAATACCATGGCCTGGGTGAGTCTATTTTGAAGAAGTGGCATGAGAAGAAGTTTAAAAAATTTGGCTCTCAAAAGAATTTCAATCGTTGTACTGTTGATATTTGGCTCTGTTGACTAATGAGTTTGCTGACCGTTGGTCTATATATTAGACCGTAAGCTACTGGAGGGCAGAAGGGGTTGGTCTTATTACTATAGACCCATCTATTTAGAACAGACCCCAACACTGAACTAATGCTAAATAAAAATGTCTCCTGAAATGATCTTTGTATCTTTTCCCAATACCATTAAATGATAATGTGTTTTAAATTCTTCACCTGCAGCTAAAGTAGTAGTTCCCTTTTATTTGAGACCTGATCTCTTCCAAGTCTCAAAGAGCATCCTTTCCCGCTAATAGGTAACAAAAATTTTTCATGGGGTATGGAAATTTTTTGTCTCATCCATATGGTTTGACATACCCATTGCCTCCTCACATCTCCCATTTCGTGTTGGCACTTTAAAGAAAAAACAACATTTAAACCGTGCCAACATTTGGCCTTTTCTCTTTGTGCCTCAGAGACCAATAATAAATCAGTGACTCATGCTTTCCTTTTTCAGAAACCGTATTATCCTTCCTCTAGGGAGTTATTTTGTGTTTTAATGTCTAATGATGTTGTTCTTTATAGGAGACTGGACAAGTGGAAGACATACTTGCTTTCTTAAGGTTCCCTTAATCTTCTCTTGACCTCTTCTAATAAACAGAATGTTTACTGGCTGTGGCTGCTTATATTATTGGATGCAACATTTTGGCCAGTGGTTTCCTTAATTTCATCCCTAAGTTTCTCCAAACCTGTGTGTGGCTGCCACCTGGTCCTACTGATGAAGCTACATTTATTTCATCAGTTTGACTTAGATGAGTTGGAATGTTGCCCAGTTTTGACTTAATATCTTCTTCCTATCTATTTCTGGAAACCCCAAGAGTGTGTGAATCTCTGCAATATTTTTCCAGATAAAGAATTCAGTCTTTATGGCAATCATCCCATTTCAGTATGGGACTCGCCCCAACCTTTGCTTCTCTTTTAATCACACGGAAGACTTCAGAATTTCTTAGAAATAACCAAAAAAGAGGGAAAAAGTATGAGACTCTACCTTTGTGTCCTTTTGTCATCCCCAATTTGATAAAAACTAGCAGTTGAAAAATAGGATTCTATTTACAGGTTGAATATATTCTCTCTTGTAATAAAACTGAAAAGGGCCTCAAAATAATGGGAAAATTATATAAGTTAAAAATCTAAGAAAAATGAGAAACATAAGGGTAAGGGCATAAAAGGAAACCTGGAATGAAGCTAATGGAAAAATTCATGCCGTAATTAGCATGCTACACCTGCTTCAGTGGGTAGGCAAAAATATTTTAGTATTTTTAATGGATTCCAGGCATCTGCCTTTTTTTTTTTTTGCCTTTTATTTTACTACTAGCAGCCCACTACATGAATTCATGCACCAGTGGGATCCCTCAGCCTGGACTGCAGGATCAGGCTGAAACCAGCTCTCTGACATCCCCCAAAGGGTCCCAGATTGCAAAAGGGTGCAAGCCAGACTGAGAGACCCCATTGGTGCACGATTTGGGCCGGGGAGGGATGCAGGAGGTTGGCCAGCCTAGGAGGGACCATAGGAGGACTCCAGGGTGTGTCTGCCCTTCTGCTCATTCCCATTTGGCCAGACCCCAGCAGCAAGCTAACCTACCAGTCGGAGTGTCTGCCCACTGGTGGTCAGAGCATATCATAGCAACTGGTCAACCAGTCAGCTCTCTGCCCCCTGGTAGTCAGTGCACATCATAGCAAGCGGTTGAGCAGTCTTAGCATATCTTTAGCATATTACACTTTGATTGGTTGAACGGACAACCAGATAACTGGACACTTAGCATATTAGGCTTTTATTACTAGGTATATAGGATTAATTTACTGCAACAAGGCTTTCTCTTCCATTTCTACTTTCTGTTATGACACTTGACACCCTTTTAACTTCTTGGAATAAATATTCCATGTGTTTGCCTTTGCAAAGTTCTAGTGATCATTTTTGTTGTTTTCCAAGAAAGATATTTTACATACCTAACACTCCTAATTACACTTTCCAGCTTTGTTGTTTCGAGGCCAAAAAGTTTCAAGAAATCAATTTCTTTCTGGGTTTTTCTTCCACAGCAACTCAACATGTCAATACAAATCTAATGTGAATGAGAGAAGTATTCTAATTTTGTAAATAATTCAGAGGTAGAGAGAACCAAGATGGCGGCATAGGTAAAACACCTATCTTGCTGTCATACTCAACAATTTTAATACTACAACTTAACGAAAGAACAAACACCTTCCAGAATCACCAGAAAGCTCGCTGAGTGAAAATTCCACAAATAAAAGTGAAGATAAGACACTGTGACTCGGAGGAGTGTTGGCGGACAGCATTGAAAGATTCGCACAGAGAGAGATTTGGAGCACGCGCCAGTGGAGAGGGCAGGCAGCTGAAAACCGGCCAGTTTTCTTGAACGGGGAGACAAAGACGTCCCACTGGACTGATTCTCCAGCTTTGGGCGAAGTCCAGGGAACCCACTATCATACGGGGTGAAAACTGGACAGTGGGAGGGCACACCGAATTTCGGGCGCTGCAGGGGTCTCCCAGCTTGTGGAGAAGGCAGCTTGTGCGAACAGCTCAGCTGCGTGACCATGCAGAGAGTGCGACTTGCTTTCTCATTTGGAAAACCGTCAGTCTGCTTTGTTTTATGACCCTGGGTGAGACACTGGGCGTGCAGACTCATTTGGGGAGAGTCTGAATACCCAGGCAGCCGGTGGAGCTCCACAGCGGCTCTCTCTCAGAGGTGCTGGCACCCATTGCCCCCAGAACAGAGTCCCTGGGGCTGCATAGGGCAGAGCTAACGCTGTCTGCTTGGCCCGGAGACTCTGCCCATCCAACCTGAGCACAGCTGAGCTTCACAGACAATTGGCCTGGAGGTCAACCCCTCCAAGTGCTAACAACGATTAACTGAGCTTAACTTCAGCAAGACTGTGCAACCCATATCCACCTTAGGTAACTGGGGAGGTTGAGCCACTGTCCCTAGTAGGAAGTCTACCACACAAAGCTAATTGACCAACTCAGGGAAGCAGCCACCATGCAGAGACATGGAAAGAAATCAGATGTGAAAGAAATGGAGGAAAAAAAAACGACTGGACATGGAATTCAAAACCACGGTTATAGGGCTTCTCAAGAGGCTCCAACAAAAGGTTGAGGCCTATAAGGAAATAAGCGAGACCACAAAGGAAATGAATGAGTCCTATAAGGAAATGAATGAGACCCTCAAGGATATGAATGAGACCTGCAAGGAAATGATCAAGACCAATGTGGAAATGAAGGAGACCCTCAAGGATATAAAGGAGACTCTCAAGGATATGAAAAAGGACCAACCAGAAAATAAGCATACACTGACTGAAATAAAAAATATTATACAAAGACCTAAAAGTGCTCTGGAGCACCTCAAGAACCAAGTTAAAGATTTGAAATACAAAAAGGGAAAATCCACTCAGCTGAAAAAGCAAGAAACCAAAAGAATCCAAAAAATTGAAGATAGTGTAAGGGGCCTCTGGGACAACCTCAAGCATACCAACATCCGAATTATAGGGTGCCAGAAAAAGAGAGAGAGCAAGACAATGAAAACCTATTTGAAGAAATAGTGACCAAAAACTTCCCAGACCTGGTGAAAGAAATTGACTTAGGAGTCCAAGAAGCGCACCAAACCCCAATATATAGGAACCCTAAGAGGACCACACCAAGGCACATCATAATTAAAATTCCAAAGGCAAAAGACAAAGAGAAAATATTAAAAGCAGCAAGAGAGAAACAGTTGGTTACCTATAAGGGAGCACCCATACAATTGTCAGCAGATTTCTCAACAGAAATGATGCAGGCCAGATGGGAGTGGCAAGAAATATTCAAAGTGATGAACAGCAAGAATCTACAACCAAGATTACTCTATCCAGCAAAGCTATCATTCAGAATTGAAGGCCAGATAAAGTGCTTCGCAGATAAGAAAAAGCTAAAGGAGTTCATCACCACCAAACCAATATTATATGAAATGCTGAAAGATATTCTTTAAGAAGAGGAAGAAGAAAAAGATAAAAGTGTAAATTAAGAATAACAAATACACATCTATCAACAAATGAATCTAAAAATCAAGTGAATTAATAAGCTGATGAACAGGATAAACTAGTGAATGTAACAGAATCACGGACATAGAGAGGGAATGGACTGACAACTCTTGGGGAGAAAGGGGGTGTGGGAAGTGCAGCAAGAGACTGGACAAAAATCATGCAACTATGGGAGAGGACAGTGGAGGGGGGTGAGGGCGGAGGGTGGGATGGGTACCAGGTGGAGGGGAACTATAGGGGGGAAAAAGGGAACAATGTAATTAATAAACTAAACAATAAAGATTAAAATAATAATAATAATTCAGAGGTAATAAACATATATATTTATTTTCTATAGACTTAATACTTGTACTTAAACCCTGATTTGTACAGAAATTGTTACTAGCATATAATAAAGAAGTTAATTGTGAACTGAATAGAAACATGAAAACTGTGCAATAGTTACCATATTTTTCATATTGAAGGTGCATATATCTTATGCAGCAAACACATCTGCACTTCTATTCTCATAGCGAACATATCTGCCTTTAGGCCTTCTTGATACTAATGGTAAATCATAATCTAAGGAATTTTATTTAACTGCCCAAGGAGCTCCATCTCTTCTCTGGTAGTTTATTCTTAAGGCTATTTGGGAGTTTGGAAGCTGTTGGTCACCCCCTACCCCCAACTGATTATTATGAAACCTAGGAAAAACATAAAATATGCATAAAATGTAAGTGAAAATATTGATGTATTATCATAATAAGAATAATCAGGTAATTGCCACACAGAGTAAACCAATGAACAGGAAACAATAAATTGTTTTTATGCTCTTTCCTGATACTGATTTCTTTTCTTTTCTTCTTAGTTTTGCTTTGCAGTTATATATCCTCAAATCATATAATTTACTCTTGCATGTTTGAAATTTGTATACATGGAATCAGACACTGCATTTTTTCCATTTGGCTTTGTTGTTGTTGCTCCAACTTACCTTATGTCCATAAGATTCACTTATGTTGTGGCACAATCCAATTCCCACTATTTCATGCTATTCTATGAGTACATCACAGTTTGTGTATCCATTTATGTTGATGGATTATTTCAACTTCGGGCTTTCACAAATTTTTTCTGTGAATATTTTTGTGTACATATCTTTATTGCTTGCTATGTCCCTGAGGTTTCATCCAGTATAGTTTTCCTTCGTCTTAAAGGCCATATTTAGGAATTTCATAGGGAATCAAAAGGTGGTAAATGCTGTTAAACTTTGCTTCTTTAAAAATACTTTTATTTTATATTTTTCTGAGGACAAAATTTTGTAATTTTCTTTCAGAACATTTATAATTTTAGGGGGTGAGGCTGTTGTGTTGCGTTAGAAAATTAGCTATTTAACTTGTTTCTTTGATGGAAAAATGGCATTTATGTGACTTCTTTTCAGGTTTTCAGACTTTCCTTATGGATTTCATTTAATTTACCTTATGTTGACTTCATTGGGCTTCTTAAATCTGTGAATTGTTATGTTTCACAAGTTTTAAAAGCTATCATTTAATGATTGACTCTGTGTCCTTTTTTTTATGGCAGTCCAGTTAAATATATATTAAAGCTACTCACTATTTTGTCTGTCTCTTACTTTAGTTGTATGTCTTTCCTTTCTTCATTGTGTATACTTTTCATGATCTATTTTGAAATTCACTAATTCTCTCTTTAGCTGTGTCTGATCACATATTAATAGCCTCTCTTATGTCCTTACTTTATCATGTCTTTCCACTTTAATAATACCCGAGTCTTTAGGCTCCTGTTGACATTTTTAAGATCAGCTTTTATCTCCATGAACCTTCTAAAATAGATTTATAATCTGCCTCTGCTTACTCTAATATCTAGATTCCCTCTAGTGCTACCCCTGTTATTTTTTGTGTTTGTGATTCCTATGTAGCTTTACAATTTTTTATGGCTTACTGAATATTTTAGTTGAAAATTACCTTTAGGAATACTTTGAAATCTGAAGTAAAGTTATTTATTGGATTTTGCATAAATTCTGAGAGATTTAAAATTATTCTCTTGCATTTTCTAAATCATAATCATATCTGTATATAACTATAATTTTGTTTTCTTGCTCATATCTCAGCTTCATATCATTCACAAATGTAATACCTGATAGAATTTCTAAAACTGTATTCCATAATTATCTATCCTATATAACAAAGAGATAAAATGCTAATTAGACTGGACAGCAGAACGACCTTCCAGAATAACCTTCTGGAATGACCAGTGGGCAAGGGCCTTGGGACCAGCAGGGCCCCCTTACACAAATTTCATGCATCAGGCCTCTAGTATATATATAAAAGCATAAGTGATCAACCATTTGACCGTCCTACCAGTAGTTATGAGATGCATTGACCACCAGGGGGCAGATGCTCAAAACAGGATCTGCCTATCGGCAGTGACTTGGCAGCTGTGATTCTTGGGTGACCCAGAGAAGAGGTAGCCTGATTCCAGAGTGCATCACCAGAGAACCGCACTCTCATAATCCAGGACCCCTTGGGTGGTGTCAGCTAGTTAGGCCCAATCCCTGCAGGCCAGGCCGAGGGACCCCACTGGTGCATGAATCCATGCACTGGGCTTATAGTAAATAAAAGGCACTTCTGTCTTCTTTGTGAGTTTATTAAAGTTGCCTTATGATACACATTTTTTATAAATCCTCTTGAGAAATTATCTAGGAATGAGTATTGAATTTTAACATATTTGTTTTATTATATAATCATTTTACTTCTTGAATGAAGTTAAATGTGTTAATAGATTTCCTACATTACTGATTAGCCTCATTTTATTGCAACAAATTGCTTTAATATATTGATGGATTTGTTTATTTAGGTTTTTGCCTCTGTATGCATGTGATTGAACTACTCTGTAGTATGTGCACATCCACGTGCGTGTGTGTGTGTGTGTGTGTGTGTGTATGAATGTGTGTGTGTGTGTGTGTGTGTGTGTGTGTGTGTGTGTGTGTGTTATTGTGATTGGATTGTATTTTGAGTGCCAGTTTTAAATGATTTCTTTCACTTTGGAGTAATTACTATAGCATAAAGATAATAAATTTTTAGAAATGCCCAGAAAAATCAATCATAAAACTCTTGCTCAGAAATTTTGGAGGAGATAATTCCATAACCAACTGTTCATTTTTTTCTATCATTTTAAAACTACTAAGCATTTCCTTGAGTCAGTTTTGATCACTTAATTTCTCAAATATTTAATATATTTTATTGAGATTTTCAAATATATTAGAAGAATATATACCATCCCCTTATTGTTTTTGTCTCATTTTTATCTTATATCTTTACCTAAAATGTTAATTTAAAATTATTTTTCTATATTTCTTGATTGTGTTTGTTTATCTTATCTTCTTAGGAATCGTTTCTTACATTTACTTTTCAGTTGATATCTTTATTAAATTTATTTAAATGCTATTCTTTGTCTCCTGCTTTCTTTATATTTTGTTCTGTAAGAATGTGCTCTAACTCTGAAAGTAACAGTGAATTTTAATAAAGGGCAGGGTTTGCAAATTACTCTTGCTGATTGCTGTCAGTGACTAAAAAGCTTCTTTTAGAAACTGAAAGGAAGCCTGGCTGGGTGTGGCTCAGTGGGTGAGCACGGAACCAGGAACCCTGAGGTCAAGGCTCAGTTCCCTATGGGGCACATGCCTTTGGACTCCATCCCCAGTGGGGGGCACGCAGGAGGCAGCCAATCAATTGATGTTTCTCTCTATCTTTCTATCCCTCTCCTTTCCTGTCTCTCTCTCTCACACACACACACACACACAAAAAAAAAAAGAATAAAAACACAAAACCTGAAAGGAGAAAAAAATGGAAATACAGTAGTCTCCCCTTTTCCATGGAGATACATTTCAAGACCACCAGTGGATGCCTGAAACTGTACATACTACTGAACTACATATATATACAATATTATGGTTTTCTTCTTACACATACATACATATGATAGCATTTAATTTTTAAATTAGGTAAATTAAAAAGTAGCAACATGCAATAATAAAATAGAATAATTTTAATAATATCTTATCTAATAAAAGAGTAATATGCAAATTGACTGCACCTTCGCTACACCCACAAGCCATGCCTACCAGCCAATCAGGAGTGAATATGCAAATAAACCCAACCAAGATGGCTGCAGGCCACAGAGAGCAGGAGGGAGGCTTGGATTTCCCTGGCAATGGAGGAAGCCAAGCTTTTCACCTGCCCTTGCTGGTCTAGGCCTCTACTCAATGCTACAAAGTTTCAATTATAGAAGATAATGATAGCAGCCACAGAGCTGGAGAGAGCAGGAGGCTTGAGTTGTACACAGAGATGGAGGAAGCCAAGCTTTCCACCTTTCCTGCCCAGCCCAAGGTTCCACTTAAGGCTACAGAGTTTCAATTATAGAAGATAAATAAATCCAACAGAAATGGCTGCTGCCACAGAGTGAGTAGGAGGCTTGACTCCACTCCTGGGTACAAAGTTTCAATTGTAGAAGATAAATAAATAGCAGATACCAGGGCCTCCACTTGGTTTGCTAAGGGGTATGGGCAGCCTTCAAACCACCACAGGTCCCTTGCCAAGGCCACCCCAAACCCCAACAGAATCCCCACCCTTATCTAGGACAACCTTTAGGGCAAACCAGCAAGCCCCTACAAGTGCACCAGGCCTCTATCCTATCTAATAAAAGAGTAATATGCAGATTGACCATCACTCCAACACACAAGATGGCTGCCCCATGTGGTCAAAGATCTTGCCCCCATGTGGACACAAGATGGCCACTACAAGATGGCCAACAGGGGAGGGCAGTTGGGAGGGACCACGTCTATAAGGGAGGGCAGTTTTGGGCAATCAGGCCAGCAAGGGAGGGCAGTTGGGAGGTACCAGGTCTATAAGGGAGGGCAGTTGTGGGCAATCAGGCCAGTAAGGGAGGGCAGTTGGGAGGCTCCAGGATTGCAATGGAGAGCAGTTGGGGTTGATCAAGCCTGCATGGGAGGGCAGTTAGGGGTGACCAGGCCAGCAGAGGAGGGAAGTCGGGGGTGACCAGGCCTGCAAGGAAGGGCAGTTGGGGAGGACCCAGGCCTGCAGGGGAAGGCAGTTAGGGGTGAACAGTCTGGCAGGGGAACAATTAGGCATCAATCAGGCTGGCAGGGGGGTGGTTAGTGGGTGATCAGGCTGGCAGGCAGAAGCAGTTATGGGCAATCAGGAAGGCAGACAGGTGAGCAGTTGGGAGCCAGCAGTCCTGGATTGTGAGAGGGACGTCCCTCATGGGTCCCAGATTGTAGAGGGTGCAGACTGGGCTGAGAGACATTTCTCCCCAACTCCTCCCCACCTCCCACCCCCCCCATGCATGAATTTCATGCACAGAGCCTCTAGTACTATAATAAAAGTCATGTGAATGTAAAATAAAAAAGAATGCTATTTTACATTGAGGGTATTTTTGCCTCAACTCCTTAAATTTTGTTTTCGAGTGTTCTCATTTAAGCTATTTTCCAATTAATCTATAACAATTTAGATTTAGTGTTTTGAGCCAAGAGTGATTTAAGTTATTTTAACCTGCAAAGTACTTAAGATATATTATGACATTATGGTTTGTTTAACTGTAGTTAGATAATGATCAGAATGAAACCAGAGATCAAGAGTAACAATTTTTTTTCCTTTTAAACACAAAAGTGACTCTTGAAAGGATATCTGTCTTATCATCCAGAATCCATTTTTATTTTTCTTTCCCCCCCGCCAAGAAAACAGTCAGTAGAATTGGGGAGGGGAGAGTGTTTGAGGAGGAATGAAGTGTTAAATTTGAATGTGGCCCAGCCATGGTGGCTCAGTGTTTGAGCATTGATCTATGAATGAGGAAGTCATGGTTTGAGTTCCAGGCAGTATACATGTCCAGGTTGTGGGCTCGATCCCCAGTAGGGGTCCTGCAGGAGGCAGCCAATCAGTGATTATCATCATTAATGTTTTTCTCTCGCTCTCCCTTCTTCTCTGAAATCAAAAACAAAAATATTTTTTTTAATATGAATATGCACAAGACAGAATAGAACTTCCCTGTAAGTCATTGTCTTTTGGTTCAAGTTTTGGTGAGACTCAGAGAGTTGGGGAGACTCTCTTGCCCCCTACTTCTCATGTTATTATGGTAAGTCAAAAATTAAATAGATGGCAGGGGAGTTATGTCTAGGCATAGGATTTTCTGAAATAGTCTCCAGTTTTCCTGCAGGATTCAGAGTGGCTGGCAGG
Organism: Antrozous pallidus; assembly: GCA_027563665.1. NCBI lineage: Eukaryota > Metazoa > Chordata > Mammalia > Chiroptera > Vespertilionidae > Antrozous > Antrozous pallidus. The sequence continues at coordinate 48,741,757 of CM050524.1, read as the reverse complement.
GAGAGCATCCAAAAGTGACTGAAAAAGAAGACACAAGACAGCCTGGAAATAGGGGCAACAAGAAACATGATTCATATGACATGTCAACCAGAGGCTGTGGCAGGTCTTCAGGTGTGAGCAGGAAGATGGAAAGACCATCCAGAGAAGAGCTAAGGATGCAGCAGCTGGTCAGCACAAGGATAGCAGTGAGCACCCTGGAGAAGCAGATGTTTACGTCCAAACTTCCGTGGAAGGATGGCATATTTAACAAAAATAAAGGATGCTCAGTTAAATTTGAATTTCTGATAATATATAATATTTTAGTATATCCCCAATATTGGGTAGGATATACTAAAATTTTTGTTTTATAAATGATTATGTAATTCAAATGTCATAGGATATTTTGTATTTTTCTGGTAACTCTCCTCAGTGGCATTTGTGAATGCCCCACCAATGTTAAATGAAGAGCAAGAGGAAGAAAATTCACAGGGAAGATGATTGATGCCTGAATGACCTGAAAGTCCACTCAATTTGAGGTTTTTTTTTTTCTAGAAATGACCAGATTAGATTTTTTGCATTAGAAATAAATGTAGCTCCAAATCAGAAAATTTTTGTTACAGAAAAATGAAGTGGCATCTGGTACATCCAAAATGATGTAATCATATTTGTTTGTAGGTATGTGTCAGGTAAAATATGACACTTTGCAGTGTGATGTTTACATCTCTGTGCAAGTGATGAGCACAAGCTAAATTATTATCCTTCGGTGTTAATTCCAAATTCCTAGTCTTCTCCACCTCTGGTCCAATAAGCTGGGACCAGGGCAATGGGATAGGAGAGTGGTGTACTGTGGCCATCTCTGTGAATGAGAAGTAAGGGGTCCTTGTGAGCCTAATTTGTGTCTGCAGTAAACATCTGCCTTCTTCAGCTGTGACAACTGCCAGTAGATTGCTGAGTTTAAAGCTGGTGCAGAAACTAAAATGGCAGGGCACATGGATCTTCCACATTTTTAACTTCAGGAGTAATCAGAAAGAAGCTCATAGTTTCTTCTTTTTTTTTTTAATATGGCTACTCTCTTCCCAGTACATTTCATTATGCCCTTGTCATGGGCAGTACGTGTCACTAGTATACATCCTTTGGACCTTATCTTGACATATTATTCTTCTGTTTTATTGCCAGTTTTAGAGAGCACCATAGTGCAGATTAAACCCTCGACATTCAGTTACAGAAATACCGATGCATTCATTTAGAGTGCTGTCAGAATCTTTGTGCAATTTCAATACCCAACTTGCCAGAGCTGTAGTGAAATGCAATGAAATACATGGCTTTTCTTAAGAGCTAGTGAGGATCAGGGATTCATGCATAACAAGGAAAAGATTGTTTCCTGCCTGTGAGATAGCAACAGCAAGCATTACAGGGTTAGTTATTCTAATAGGGTTTATATTGCAATTCTTAAAAGTTATAGGACCCCATTCACTTAAAGGGTTCAATAGAATTCCAGGAGGAAAATATCCAAAGGAATGGAATTCTTGAAATGTTTCCCTAATTTAAAAAGATTGTGATTGGGGAAATGGCTCATCCATCATTGGTGGTGAATTCATGGAGCCAGTGTATTCTACAGTCTGATCTTGGCTTTACAGTTTAACAATGAATTAATGTGAGCCCGTGGAGTTTAACATTCCCTCTGTGGGGATCTCCCCCTGCCTCCAATGTGTCTATTGCTCTAGGCATTCTTGAGAAAGGTTTGCACTTAAATTCAATAATCTATACATAGAAAAGCCTAAGTGAGCAGCCAACTGGCCGATCAGTAGCTAAGATGCACACTGACTGCCAAGAGGCAGATGCTCAACACAGGGGCTACCAAGCTGCAGTGACTTGGCATCTGCAGTTCTCAGGTGACACACCTGGATCCAGAGAAGAGGGAGCCCAATTCCAAGGCGCATCACCCCAGAATCACTCTCTCACAATCTGGGACCCTTTGGGGGATATCAGAATGCCGGTTTCTGCACTATCCCTTCAGGCCAGACCAAGGGACCCCACTGGTGCATGAATCCGTGCACTGACCCTCTAATCTATAATAATAAAAGGAGAATATGCAAATTGACCAAATGCTGAACAGCAGAAAGACTATCCGATGACCTTCTGGACAACCATGTTATGACATGCACTGGCACCAGGCCAGCCAAGGAGGGTGCAATGAGATTGGTCAGGGGGCCCTGTCATCGCCCCGCATAGGGAGGCCTAAGCCATTCTCTGTAGGGTGATTGATTAGGGGGCTCCCCAAGAGGGTGGCCCAGGCTACTCAGCTGGTGGCGCTGCAGCAGTTGTGTGGGGCTGGCCAGCAATTGCCCCACAGAGAGAGGCTGAGACCAGCCAAGTGATTGCACCCCATGCCTATTGCCCACAGAGGGAGGTGATTGGTGGCAGGGGACAGGGGGGTGGGCAGGGCCATATAGATGACAAGTAATAGCAGGGAGGGAGGGTGGGGCCAGCAGCTGGCACCTGGGAGAAGGAAAGCCCCAATAGACCCTGATCTCGGCCAGGCCTAGAGACCCTCCCCAAGGGGTCCCGGATTGCGAGAGGGCACAGGCCAGGCTTAGGATCACCCCCCTCCCCTCCTGTGCACAAATTTCATGCATCAGGCCTGTAGTTTATAATGATTATTTAGAACAAAAAATGTCATTCATTGTTGCCAGGCTAGATGAGATCCCAGAGAAGACATATTGTTCCTCATTGTTGTACCAACTTCATGGATTTTGTAAGGTAGAGGAGAAAGAAGATATTGATGGTTCATTTTAGGTCCCTGTGGATCTGGGACCCTATACCTGTCAGCCCACAGGTGTCTTTCTAGAGAGTTCACTGAGCAATGTTAGGCTTGAGGACTATATTTGTGGTAGGGTAATGGTAAGAGTAGGAGTGAAGGCTTCACCCCATGATGTATGTGCTAAATAGAAACTGTGATGGGACTGTGTGGGAGATGGGGCCAAGAAGCAATCTCAGGTTGCATATTGAGGGCTCTAGACATCGCATGAAGAGTACATTCATTTTCCTCTAGACAGATTGTTCCCTCTGTGTGCAAAGCTAGACATTCTCTTCTTTCCCTACCCAAGTCCTACTTTTTCTCCATAAAACTCTGCTTAAGCATCAACTTTTCTTTGGAGCGGGGGCGGGGGGTGGTGAGACACAGGGGGTGTCTTCTTGCTTTCCTGGCTGCTTTATTTAGAGGTCTCTTCTATCCAAGCACTTATTCAGCATATACCATCGAGTCCTCAGTATTCTCACCATTAACCTGTCATCTCCATTGAACTAAAAGCTCCTTAACTCTTCTCATGTACAATATAGGCCTTGGCAAGTGTGAGGAACAGATAAATGAGTGGGGACTTTTACTCTGCCCACTGTACAGATGAGGAAACTGACTATAGAAGTCATAAATAATATGTCCAAGGCTACAAAGCTAGTAAGGGTAGAACTTTGGTTCAGAACCAATCAGGCATACCCCACAATCCAGGCTTTTAATCACAGAGCTCAGATCTTCCTAAATCAAGATGACCAGAAGTGGAGCAGCCTCATATCCTAACTAAATAAAACTGCATTTCACAGTCACAATGATGTATGGAAAATGTTGGTTTAGAAAGATAACATTTGAGTTATCAGTCCTCATAGAACCAATTCAAAGTGAAATTCTGTTGCTAATTATTTTGCTAATTCTCTTTTCTATAGAACCACTCAGGCTGCTTGAGCTGACATGTAAATCTCCTTGTAACTCAGTTTGATCCACAGACCTTGCCAGTAGTTTTTCTCATTGACTTCTTCTCTTACTGCTCAGGGCTGTACAGAGTTTCTGTAGTTGTAGTCACTCTCTCCTAGGATTTGAAGTTAAGATTGTTCTAAATACACTTGGTCCAATGTCCCCTTCAGGACTTTGCAGTTCAACAAACAGCAGTTTGGTTTGGAAAACATAGCTCTCATATCTAGAAACCAGCTGAGCCAGAGAATCCTAGAAGTCAGTTCACCCCACCGCTTCTAACCCACCAGACAGCCTTTCTGTCCACCTTCCCTCCCTCCCTCCCTCCTTTCTTGCTCTTTGACCATGAGTAGTTTCTATTAGCTGTTTGTATATAATGAGTTTCCAGTTTGAAATGCACATCCTTTCCTGCCACATTCTTTTAGCAAAGATCCATTACAGATGACAAAATACAACCTTAAAATAAAACAGAAAGTGAACTCAGATTTAACTTGTTTCATCACAGAATACTTTTTCCTTCTTCCTGCGATGTTGGGGGAAGAAAGGAAATTAGAAACTGTAAACCAGATTTCCATGGAAATTTCATAAAGAATTTCTTTAAACTGTCCTGGCTTGTTTGTCTCAGTGGATAGAGTGTCGGCTTGTAGACTGAAGGGTCCCAGATACAATTCTGGTCAAGGGCACATGCCTGGGTTGTGGGCTCAATCCCCAATGTGAGGGCATGCAGGAGGCAGCCAGTCAATGATTCATTCTCATCATTGATGTTTCTATTTCTCTCCCTCTCCATTCCTCTCTGAAGCCAATTTTTTTTTTCAAAACTAAAAAGGAAAATAAACCATGGCAACTATATTTTTAAAATTAGGTGTTCTGTTTTAGAAGCTAAAAGAATTAAACACTTGCCTTAATAAAAATGGAAGACAATGGGTTGGAGCTTTTGGTACACATTTAACTTTTCCTATCTCTACAGATTTGGAAATAGTCATATCATATATGTATCTCAGAACAGAGGTCTGCAAAGTATGGCCTTTGGGCTAAATCCCGCTTTACACCTGTTTTTGTAAATAAAGTTTTACTGGAAAACAGCCATGCCAATTCACTTCAGTATCCTATATGCCTGCTTTCATACTACAACCACAGAGTTGAGTAATCATGTTACAGATTGGATGGATTACAAAGCTGAAAATATTTACTATTTGGCCCTTTATAGAAATTGTTCGCTCACTTATATTTTAGAAACACCTAGAGGGGAGGACTTTGCCTTCCCCAGTCACTGGGACCACAGTTTAAGCTAGGAAATTCTGAGATCAAATATGATTTCTCAGTGAGTAAATATACCCATGGACTGAGAAGCCCAGCAGAACTTGTGTTCAAATTCTGCTTCTGCTTATGACTGCTTTATGCGACTGACAAGTTGCTTAACTTTTCTGGACTTCAATTATTTTATCTGCAAAAAAGAGACACTTTCTATTTTGAAGAACTACTGTGACATTAAATGATACAATGTTCACACGTGTGCAGGGCAGTGCCAACCATGACTAGAGTGGGCACTCGGTGAATGTAGTTTTTCCTTTTGGTGTTCAAATTGAGTGAGCCACATGCAAGTGCACAAGTCTGTCTGTCTGGACAAATGTCCACTTCTACAGCGGGAAAATTCTTTGTCATTTTAGTACATTTCTGAATGTTATTAGAAGTCATTGAAAAAAAAAAGGTTTTTGTCCACTACACCTTGTGTTCTATTAGAGGATTTTTATCAAGTGCTTCCTGATTCATTTTGAATTGTTATTTAAGGCCAGTTTTAAGTAGGATTCCCCATGGTTACAGTAATAGCAACCATTTCCAGCAACTCTTTAAAAAAGGATTTATACAAAGAAGAGCAATGAACTTGTGTTCAGAAATTGCCTTCCTGCATAGCGTTTTCCTCCCTGAATAAAATCAATCTCGTAGCTATGCTCCAAGCCTCAGAGGCCAGACCTCTAGAGGATGCTCTGACTCCAAAAAATGTAGGCCAGTGGCCTTGCTGCTGAATGTGTAAAATTCCATTTGAAAAGAAACCAGGCCCTTGTTAACAGCATCACAATAAGCTGGAGACATGGATTGATTTTTGTTAAATATTGTGCCTCTGGTGTAGAATCACTCTTCTAGCCTCAGTCCAAGGCAACACACTTGCTCTGTGTCTGTTTTGTGCAATTTGAAAGGCACCATAGACACCATTGCCTTATGTCGGTCCATGTATTTGAAGAGATGCAACCAAGCCATCCAGACTGAAGACATATGTTCTGTGTTAATAAATATTTTTTCCAGACATTCACTTAAACATTGTGCCGCGAACACGTCTCCACAGGAGGTGGGCCACCTGCAGTATCATTATCTTCCATTTACAGGTGAATGAAATAGTGATATGATAAGATGAAGGGATATAGTTGACAGTTACACAGTAAATGCTCAGAGCAGCAAATAGCTACTGAATGCCTTTGCTGTGCACGCTTTACCAGGTATGCTGAGAAACTGGCAAGTCATCTGTCCTCTTCCACCCTCCTTCCAGTGTGCTATTTGGGCACAGATATGTCCCAGGCTTCATTGTATTTCCCCATCACATTTTCTCTTGGCCTTAATCTCATCCTTTTCCTCCTCTTCCTCCTCATTTTCTTTTCCTCATCTTTCCCACCTTTCTCATCTCTCCTGCCTTCTTCTTCTTTGTTTCCCCCACTTTCCCCTTTTTTATCCTAATTCTCCTGATTCTATATTCCTAAGATGCCTTAAATCCCTTGAGCACAAAGTAGACTTTAAACATATATTTACATATGTATCATGTGTGTGTGTATATATATATATATATATATATATATATATATATATATATATATGATAGAATCTCAGAAACTCAGAATTGGTAGTAATGTAGGAAAAGCACAGAGTACAATTCCTCCTATCAGAGCTGGCTGAGCAAAGCTTACTTATTTCATGTTGATATGACTAAATATCCATAACTAAATGATGCTTTAGTCTGTATCACCAAAAACATAAGAAATTAAACATTTGAATAGATTAGGGTTGTGGGAGTCATTTTGCCCATCACATCGATGCCACAGTCTTTGAACATGTTTCATAGATGGTTAAAACATTAGCATAATCCATATCCCACCTATATTCTAGGTGCATTAAAAAAGTCATTTTTTACTTGTATTCACACACAAACAAAAGTTTGAAAACAGATATTAATAGCACAAAAAGAAGTCAGATAATCACCTTGGTTTACATGCTCAGGTAAAAACATAGCGCTTCAGAGTTCTCTAGTCTCAACATGAAAGCAATGCCTGACTGAAACCCCTTGACCAGGAGTTTTCAATGTAAGGTTGAAACCATGAGAGCAGTGGTTTTCAATCTTCACTGCACGTTAGAACCACCTCCAAAGCTTTACAAGGATTGCCCTTACCCCATACCAGGGATTCTGATTTTTTGGTCTTGAAAAGGCCCTGCATTGTTTTTTGTTTGTTTGTTTGTTTTTGTTTTTTCTAAACTCTTCAGACAATTCTAATATTGTCAAGGGTTAAGAACCAACATGCTAACTGATTTACACCTGTTTTTGAGTGTACAATCAGTTGTAAGTCATAATGACTTTTCATTTTCTTTTTTAATGAACAGTCAGAATAGAATGGAATAGGAAATATCGGTATGCAATTCAAGTATGAATGGGAACTATTCCTTTAAGCTTTTGTTTCTGTTTCATGTGTATCAGGGGGGATACTGTCACTGTTTAAAAAAAATAATTGCTTACTGTGAGATATAGCCAAGGTTGCAAAAACACGGTTTTACATTGTCTTTAACAGAGAAGGGATGTTATGTTGATAACTATAGAAAAATCAGAAAATCTCCATCAGTTCTAAGAGAGAAGCCCATTTGCACTATGCACTATTTTTAAGTGCTTGCAGGGTGTGCAGTGATCTCAGGACTATCAGATGTTTCTTACCTATTAATGGAAGCACTTCCACCTTCTCTCACACACTGAGTCCAACTCTCCTCTCTCCTGTAAGCACCATCACCGCTTAGACTTATGCAGTTGCATTTAAAACTATCTAATAGCTCAGTTTTCTTGTTTTCAAATCAGTTCACTCTAACTCTTCCTTAGGGGTATGTAAGGAAGATTTACACCTCAGAAGAAAATATAAGATCTAAGGTTCAGCAATAAAGTACATTCTATTAGTTCTCTAAAAATCCCTATCAGGTCTGTAGGCCTAGACCTCAACTAAATTTTCTGAAATCTTCCAGGATGCTTTGTGGAAGTAGAAGTGATGCCTTTGTATTAGTACTCAGTGCCCAACTATTCTCAGATAGTCAGTGGTTTTCACAGATTATACCAAACCTTCAGCTCCTATGATTTCTTAGCAGTCATATGATGATAGCATGGAAATCACTATCAAAAAAAGCTCGTGTGTGGAGAGCATTATGCTAACTGAAATAAGCCAGTCAGAGGAAGACAAGTATCACATGATCTCACTCATATGTGGAATCTAACGAGCAAAATAAACTGATGAATAAAATAGATCCAGGGACATGGGAGCATGGAACAGACTGTCCAGTCTGAGAGGGAAGGCAGAGGAGGGTGGGTGAGTGGAGAGAGATCAACCAAAGAACTTGTATGTACATATGCACAACTCATGGACACATACATTAGAGTGGTGGAGGCGGGCTAGAAGATGTCAATGGAGGGGAAAGGGCAACATATGTAATACTTCCAACAATAAAGATTTAAAAAAATAAAAAAACGAGTGTTCCCAGTCTCACTGGCCCTGCGCCCCCCACCTCTGTTAAATAGGCCCTCCCCTCCTTCTAACCCTCCACTTGTAGTTTCACTTTTGTGTTGATGCACTTGCGCTGCTCCTTCTTCCTGTCATTTTGTTGTGAAGTGCCTTGAGTGACTAGAAGGAGGAGCAGGTAGGGAGGCAAATGGAGAAGGAAGTTGAGCCAGGGAGGCTGCGGCCTTGCAAGGCCTGGAGTTCCCTCAGCTGGGACTTTGCCTGGCACGGACCTGAATATTGTGCCCACAGTTCATGCAGTGCCCTTTTGTGACACTGCTACATTGAGCTAGGGTACAGACTTGTAGGATCTCTTTGCTAACTTAGAGCAGTACACACAGTGGATAAATGATAAATTTTAAAAATACTTCGAATGCATTGAGGAAAGGAATGACTGAACTCAGCGGTGAAAAGCAACTTAGGAATAAAAAATAAATAACTTGCAGCCCAAAGGGGAAGACAAATACAAGTATATATCATGTTAAACCTCCTTTTCAAAACATCATGAGTAAAATGATGTTTCCTCAAGGAACATACTTCATAGAATACTGTGTACTAAAAGTGTTAAGAACTGAATGAAGCAGGAGAGGAAATCACTTCTTGTATATATTTTTTTCTTTTTAGCTGGAAATCTAGCCCACATCACCCAGAAACTTTCTGGAAACAGAATCAGGTGGTCCGTTAAGCAAGTTTGCAAAGAGAGCTAATGGAGCAGTATTTTGAGACAAGGGAGGCTGGCATAAACTTTACAAAGGGAGTTAATTGAAATTGCAGGACAGCAAGCTCAAATGTATCACCACATGGCAGGAGAGAGCAGGACAGACTGTTCAGCAATTCTTCAGAAATTAAAGCACCTTAAATATCAGCAAACTTCTATACATGGACATACAAGTGAGGGAAAGGCAGGGAGTGAGAATTGTAGAATAAATTGAAGACATGGCAGAAGTTGACCTGTAGGTGATACCAATGACTAGAAAATGCTTGAATGGAATAGGAAAGAAAGATGAATCAATTGACCAAAAACATTATTCAGAACTGGTAATGGACGTCTGTCAAGTCAGGACACGTACCTTCTGTAGACACTGAAGCACTCTGACACGATGTGTCTGAAACGAGCCTTTCAGATGGCAGAGGAGAAGGCATTTGCCTTGGATTTGGTGGAGGGTTCAAAGAAAAACCATGGCCCTTCCTCAAAAATAATCTTCCTGTCAAGCTGGATATAGCACCTGATGGTTTTAACAATTTTCCACTCTGGCAGAGAATGAAAAACTAAAACAGAAGGAAATGAATGAAAGCAGTAAATACTGAAAAGATGGGTCAAAAATGCCATTGGAAAAGTGAGAGGTGTCTAAACAATCCACAAATGGAAAGGACACATGTTTTGGATTGCAGATGAATTTCAGAAGGCCTCAATGCAGAAACACTGCGAGGAGAGGTCCAGAAAGTTGAGGCCTGGCTGATTAAAGGGGAAAAGAAAGGAAAAGGAAAGGTACAAAAAATCCCCAGAGCTTTAGACATTTCCCCTCCCTCTCTTCCCTTTCTTTCCTCCCTTCCTTCCTTCCTCCCTTCCTTCCTTCCTTCCTTCCTTCCTTCCTTCCTTCCTTCCTTCCTTCCTTCCTTCCATCTTTCTTTTAAGGTTATTCATGACTCAGCCGAATACGTTGACCTTTTCCATGGTTCAATATGATTTGTTTCCTTTGGGGGAAAATAGCACTGGCATTGATGTTATTTGCTTACTTTATTCCCACCACTCAGCAGTCACTCAGCATATCTATTTTCTTGTGTGATAAAGAAACTGAAGACAACAAGGCAAGTTACACCTGGTCATTTGATGGCTCCTTAGCCTTCAGTCCACCTAGTGCATGGCCTTGCCCAATCTCATTTCTTACTCTGCTTTTTGTTTCTTCCATACAAACCATGCTGAGACTTATAAAGACCCACAACATCTAAGAAGGTTATCAAGTATGATAACGTAAACAAGGGCAGGATTAGCTCTACTTGGAGGATAAAGACCGTGGATAGTTCTTCCTATTGCTCCAAGATTCCTTTTGATAGCTTTAATACACTCTGTCAATGTGATCTGTTTCTATGGACCCATCCCATTAAAAAAGGGAGGTCGGTGAGAGGTGTAATATGCTTACTTCATAAACGGTGATGAAGCCTAGAGCTGGCATCCTGCTCTGCAGTTTTCTTGGAGAGGAATCTAAGGAAAAACGGGTGGTGACAGCTGGGGGAGAGGTCAGGGGTACAGGAATATGCAGGAGAGGAGTGGTGGGGAGGATTTTGAGCAGACTGAGAGGCATTCGCAGTTAACATTATCACACGAGGCCTGCACAGTATTCCTGCATGGTAGGTAGAGCAAGTATCATTATCTCCATTAGGTCGATGAGAAAAATGAAGCCCAGGATGTTAAGTGACTTGCTTTGAGCTTTGACTCTCAAGTGACTAAATCAAAAGCAGAATCCACATCCGCTGATTCTCACTTTATTCTGCCAGAACAATAATGAAGTTTAAGTTGTAATATCTACTAGAGCCTGTGAAAATCCCATGACCCATCATTCTTACCGAGGCCATTAAGATCCTTGGTGACTTGGCTATTTTTTACCTTTACAGCCTCCCAAGCTGTGCCCTACCTCATTAATTAGCCCCAGTCATACTGAATTAATTTTATCTTCTCTTCTCCTACTCAGCAACTCCTTATCTTTCAGCTCTCAGGCGACACATTTCGTCTTCTGAAAGCGCTATCTAACATCTCTAAGTTAGTGAAAGATGATTCTTCTTCATGCTCTTTAGACCTTGCTCTTTCCCCTGTTCTAGCACTGTACTCTAATTGCCTGTATTTCTGTCCTTATCTCCATCTTAAACTTCTTAAGGATAGTGGCATTGCAGCACCAGTGCCTAGTACATCTTTTGGCATATAGAAAGGCTCTCAAAGTGTTGGCTCAAAAAATAAATAAAGCCAATATTAGAAGGTATAATTGTTTTTAAAATTCACTTTTATATTCTACAACAAGTCTTTGCTATTCACAGCCTAAATTTAATTTTGCCCATTTAGTCAACAAATGTTAGCCTAGATAAGGGGTTGGAAACCTTTTGTCTGCCAAGGGCCAATTGAATATTTATAACATCATTCGTGGGCCATACAAAACTATCAACTTAAAAATTCACCTGCTATATTTGGTCAAATATTTAATTAACTCACCCCCAATGCCAGGGCAAGGCCAGACCGAATGATTCCGTACCTCTGCCCTAGATGCTTAGTACTTCCATTGGGGTTGTATGCCCAAACTCCTGGCATCATAGTACTTGCCATAAAATACGTCCTCGATACATAATTTAGGAATGAATTAATTAGTGCAAAGATGATTAATATACCAATTTCCTAACTCATTTAATTTAGACAATGTCTTGACTTGTAAGTAACAGTGAATTGGAACAGAATATGGGACGAGCCATGTGGGAGTTTTTGGTAGCTTTTGTTTGATAAGCTGAAAAATTCGATTGCAAGAAGTGAGGACTTAAAGTAGCCTCATGTAGTCACTGACTCTTGGGAAAGAGGCTGCCAAATCTGACCTGGCTTGTGGAAATCAAACATGACTGGACTAATCTTGACGAGGAAAATACACAACTTGCTGACTCATGATGTGTTTTTAGTGATCTCCTTAAAGATCACCAGTCACAAGTACTTAGTAAAATCTTAAAATGCTTCATAGATAAGATAGTGCCAGTAGTAAATGCCAAAGTTATATTTATAGGGACAAAGTCAAGGGCCCAAAATGGGATGTTAGTTGTTTTGACCTTTAGTTTGATGTGTACTCTACTGCCATTTTCTATTTCATCGACCTCTTTAAGAACTCTAAATGAGTATTTATGGAACACTCTCTTCCACTCATACTTGAGTGCTCACTGTAGAGAGAGCAGAGAGTGATGTTTAAGGAGGTTAGGCCTTGGCTTCAAGAGGCCTTGGTTTGAAGCCCAGCGCTGCTGCTTAGAAGCTACATGATCTTAGGTAATTCACCAAACTTTGCTATGTTGCAGTTTCTTTATATGTACATGGGTGTTGATAAAAATAGTAAAACTTCAGATTTAAATTAATTCATATATATACAGTGCCTAACACATAGTAAGGACTTTATAAATGTTGGCTCTGGCCATTATTAGTATGCGCTAGGTTCGGTTTTGTGAGTACAACACTGAAAAGGAAAGTTATGGTTTCTGTCCTCATGCTGTGTGCTTGAGATTTGCCTGTTTCTCTTAACTATACAATTCATTCTTCAATCTTCCTCTGCTTTGCTGTGAAAAGGGCCTGGCTCCAGAAAACCACATTTCCCCAGCTCCCTTACTCACTGGCCTCTTGCTAGGTTTAGGCAGCAGTAGGTTCAGAGAAGAGATTGAGCTTGGAAGGCCAATGGTGACTTGCTGCTTGGGTAGTAGCATCAATGGCAGAAGCTGTCTCTTCTTTCTTGCCCATCTCTCTCCAACAGAGCCTCCTTCTATGCTCACAGGCCCTACTGGAATACCCTAGTTCCCAGCCTTCTTAGAAGCTTTCTGCTGTGGGAATGAGGCCAATATAGAAGAAACTAGAACAAGAGGAAAAAGGCAAATTCTTGACTTAGTTCTGGATCCAACTGTGCCTGCAGATTTTATATATCTAGATTTTTAAAATATGAGCCTGTACAATTTTCCCTATTTGCTTAAGCTACTTTGTTTGCATTTCTTTCACTTGCCTCTGAAAATTTTCATGCATTGTCTATTAATTCATGAGACTGAGATACCACAATATAAAGCAATTCTCCTTGAATATTTGTTTCCAGAATCCACATAACTAGTGTTTATTGTCCTGATAGGAATAAGTGTATAAAGATGAGCAAGATAAACATGGCCCTTCTCTTTGATAGCACAATAATGACAGATTAAGTGTTTTACACTTAAAAAGTAAAAACCTTAACTTTTATTATACTTATTCCAATATTGTTGTTTTCTCTGGAGATCTTTCCTTAGTTAATGTGTATCTTAAACTAAAGAGATCTCATCAATTTTAATACAAGAATGTAAACTAAAATGCAAAACAAAAAACTTTGGGGAAATAGTTTTCATTTATTTCCAATAAAGTAAATCCCAAGCCTCTAGTTCTTTATGGGAAGCTTCCCAAGGCAGGAGGATTTTTCAGCGCAATGAAATTAACAATGTCACTACCGCAGGACCATCACTCATTCTGCTATATATTTCCTTGGCTCTCCTCTTCTCCATTTGACTAAGATGATCCATTTGTCTTCTGATAATGAATGGGCTTCCTCTTCCTTTCAGCCACTAGCATAAGTCACTGAAACTTGCCCAAGACACTTCTAAAGCTCATTTACTTTGGAAATTTTTTGAATCCTGCATAGTTGATGAAAATACATTTATAATCAGGATGCAAGTACAACTGTGTGTGTGTAAGTATGGTGTGTGTGTGTGTGTGTGTGTGTGTGTGTGTGTGTGTGTGTGTGTGTAGGCTTTGTCTTTGAAATACATGCAGTGGCCTTTTAATGTTGTAATGGTCAGGCTGTAGTTACTATGGAAACAATAACCAAATTTCTTGACATTTGAGGGTAGGGAGATGCAGTGGTGGCTGCTATGATCGAAGTTGAAAGATTGCTGATAAAATTAAAGTAGCTTAAAGAGTAAGGAGCTTTTTTCCTACCTTAATATTCAGATCAGAGCAATCAGTTCTTTCCCAGTGTCTCCCAGTTATATCTATTTAGGCCAGGCTGAAGGTTTACTAATATTGCTTTAATTAGTATTTTATACTCAGTTTATTTTGGATAATGAATGAGTGGGATTTTGGAGTTCTTGATTATTGTTGCTCTATAATTTTTATATAGTATAAAATCATGCTTTGTGGTAATGGAACACATTATATCCAGATTAATGTCCACACAAGACAAAATTGCTATTAAGATAACAAAATGCATGCTTTTGTTTGGAATATGATACCTTGAAGTACAAGTTGATCAGTCCAATGAATACATTTAATACATTCTCTGTTTAAAAGGGATCATTTCTAGGACCTCTATGACTCCTGTGGAGTCTCTCCGTAGCTTCTAGTATAGCACTGATATTTTTGCATCGTTAAGGTTTATAAGATGCACCATAGGAGAAGTTCATATATCTGTGTTTATCCTGTTCATACTATATGTCAGGAGAATGTGAGAGAAATATGGAATATGGGGAGTGGCATAATTGCCCTAACTGCTTTAGTGAGGGTCCGCTGTGCCCAATACAATGTTATCCTCTGTGGATATGGACAAGATATAGATAAGAAATGACTTCTGTTTTCAAAAACAGTTTTGCCACATGAAGAGAGAATACATGCAGACTGCTCATTAAGTTGGGGACATTGCAGGAGGAAAGCCAACAAATGCAGCCGAATATAAAGGCAGGAAGTGAGTCCAATCCAATGGGCAGATAAAGAAGCTAAAGAGGAAGCAGAACTTGAGATGGAACCTAAATGAAGGGCAGACCTTGTAAAGAGGGAAGACCATGTTTGGTGTTAGTAAACTTTAGAACTTATAAGCATACTGTACCTATTCTTTTGAATGTCATGTTATATTAAAGTAAAGCCAAGGTAAAGCAAATGGTGTGAGCAAAGGTGCAGATGGGGCATGATCTAGTGGTTAAGGGACATTGAGTAGTTTGGTTATGCTTGGGAAGTAGATAGTTTTAATAGATATTCTCAGGTAATGGAGATGTTCAGGGAATTATGGGGGCTATGAAGGACAGGTTAGAAAATCTGGGATTTTGTAAATACCAAATGACATTGACAGCCACAGGGCTTAAACTGTATTAATTTGATGTCAAAGCGAAGACACTAAATGGTGATAAACATAGTGAATTGTCTTCCACTGCTTGGTAAGAAGTTACCAGTCAGCAAATGCAAATTGAGTTTGGGTGCAAATAAAACCAATGTTACACCAACCCAAAAAACGTTTGGAATTGTAGCTGATATACTTTAGTTGTTAAAACTTGTTGACACTTGTTTAACTCCTCCATAGCACTTTCTTCAGATTTTTTTCCTCTGGGTTATTGTCACTTCAGGCCTCTTTAATATGGATGAGTTGAAAAGAAGAGGTTTTAAAAGCCTAGATTTTCTGCATATGAAGTTGAATAAAGTATGTACAATATGTTAGGAGCTTTGAGTGAGTTATAAACAGATTTTTATTTCATACTGAAAAATGGGGCCACCTTGATTTCATACAGATGATGACATGGTTGTCTCAACGCTTCTCAGTACTCATCAGGAAAATTGTTGAAGATGGATTTAGCATTCTCAACTCGCAGACTTTTCCGGAAACACAATGGCTAATCTGTCTCCAAGTTAATACAGATGTACTGCTTCTGATTTAGGGCAGTCATAGAATGAGACCAAACACCTTTGGCACAAAGTAGTAGAATATCATACAGGTTATGTTTGTGGGCATTTGTTTTCAAAATTAAGTTTATTTTAAAAATGGACAACCTTTTAATCTTTCTTCTTTCCCCCCCGCCTAAAAAGGATCTTCTTAAGAAATGCTACTCTGCCAAGGCATCTTACCTCTTCCAGCAGGATAAATTCTATGATGTCAGCTACGACACAGGAGATAAGTCTATCCAATGTAGCAGGAGAGCAGATGCATTCAAGTTCTGGATGACTTGGAAGGCTCTGGGCACATTAGGCCTTGAAGAAAGAGTTAATCGTGCTCTTGCTTTATCTAGGTATGTATGTGCGTGCTTGTGAATGCATGTGCCCATCCTATCTAATAAAAGAGTAATACTCAGATTGACTATCACTCCAACACACTAAATGGCTGCCCCCATGTGGATACAAGATGGCCATCACGAGATGGCCAGCATGCGAGGGTCATTGGGAGGTTCCAGGCCTGCAAGGGAGGACAGTTGTGGGGCATCATGCCAGCAGGGGAGGGCAGTTGGGAGGGACCAGGCCTGCAAGGGAGGGCAGTTGGGGGCGATCAAGCCTGCAGAGGAGGGCATTCAGGGGTGACCAGGCTGGCAGAGGAGGGAAGCTGGGGGCAAACAGGCTGGCAGGGGAGCAGTTAGACATCAATTAGGTTGGCAGGGGAGTGGTTAGGGGGTGATGAGGCTGTCAGGCAGAAGTAGTCAGGGGCAATCAGGGAGGCAGGCAGGCGAGCAGTTTGGAGCCAGCAGTCCTGGATTGTGAGAAGGATGTCTGACTGCCCGTTTAGGCCTGATCCTACTGGGATCAGCATCCCTCAAGGGGTCCCAGATTGTAGAGGGTGCAGGCTGGGCTGAGGGACACCCCCAGCCCCCCGTGCATGAATTTCATGTACCACGCCTATAGTGTATGTCTATAATAGACTCAGTGATAGTAACATTTGCTAAGTCTGTACATATTATTTTATTTATGCATTTCTTCTTTTATCTGATAACCATTTTTTTCCAGTATCTACCACGTGTTAGGAATTGTGAGCAAAGTACTCCTACCCATTGCCCTCCAGGATCCTAGCCTAGTTGGAAATATATTCTGGTGCCAAAGCAAATAAAAATACAGGTGAACCTACTTTTTTGTTAAAGGAAGGTGCATGGTGCTCCAGACCACTCAGCAAGGTTCCCCAGTATATTCATGAGGATCACTGTTAGAGGCTTTCTGTGGGAAGCAACATTTAACTAAGACACAATAAAGAAAGGACAGAAGAATAATCCAGGCAGAGGGAGTAGCAAGCCTAGATTTCCAGATGTGCAAGAGATCATGGTGACTTCAATGACCCAAATAGCAGATCTTGAGCCTGTGGGGCTGGTGTAAAGGCATAAAGGTAAAGGTAAAGTGGAAGCCCCAGGGTTGCTTGCCTTGTAACATTAGAGACAAAGCTTTTGAACCCATTTTCAAAGACATTTGAAGAGCTCTTGATATATACATTGGACACATATATCATCTGAACAGAACTCTGCTGCTAAGCTTGAATCAGTGGGTGCCCGATTGGCAGGCCATGACCAAATTTACTTTTAAATGTGACTTGTTGGGCCTGAACTCCATAGGGTTAACCTTCATGATGTTAAAAAAATAAAACATTTGAACATTTAAAAATAGGGAGATTTGTTAAAAATCTAGATTTTTGGCTTCTCTTCAGAATGCTCTCAATCCCACATGGTGACAAGCTGCTGAACATGTCGCCTGACTCTCGGGAGAACCATCGTCCCCTCCCACTCCTCCTGTTTCTTATCTAGCTCATCTTGCTATAGCTTAGAGGAGCTATCTCTACCATGTATAAGCTCTTCGTGACTTGGGAAAGTTTTTTAAACTTTCTATACCTCAGTTTCACCCCAGCAACATGGAGATAACAGTGTCTAACTCGAATAATTGCGATATGGATTAAATGAATTAATATGTGTAAACACTCAGAATAGTGTCTGGCTGGCATATGCTACCGGCTATATGAGCTTTAGTTTCAGTTTTTTTGTGTTTTGTTTTTACAGGCATCAGAGTTTGTGATCTCCGGTTTGAATAATCTCTCCTTCTTCACTCTCTGTTTACATTTCACTTGCAAAACCTGAAGTCTCTTCCCTAGAGACTTAAAACAATTTCTTCTTTGTATACTGGGAGTGTTATGGGTGTTCTCTGCAACACTGTGTGCAATAGCGAAGCTCTGAGCATCACTGCAGATTGCCTAGAAACTCAGTATTCTATACAATAGGAGAGGAATATGCTAATTATCCATTACTCTGTGAGGAGTAACGACCGACCACGTAACAACCAGATCATGGATCTGCAGAAGGGTGGAGCAATGAACTACAAGCAGGTGGCCGAGAGCTGCAGGACAGGGCAGGGCAGCAAACTATGAGGGGATACGGGGAGAGCTATAGGAGGGCAGGGCAGCAGTAGAGAGCTACAGGAGGTGGCAGCGATCTACTGGTGCATGGATTCATGCGCAGGGCTACTAGTCTTATAATAATAATGATTTACTTGTAGATCTGCAACTTGGCTGGAGTGGCTTTATCTCATACTATGGTGGCTGTGGTGGTGTGGGGGGGTGGAGACAAACTGGGTCTACTCTCCACATGTCTTTCATTATCCTTGCATCAGCAGGCTAGCCGGAGTGTGTTCTTGTAATGGGGCTGACAGAAGCCCAATAAGGCAAGCCCACTTTAACCTCCTGGTTGCATCATATCTACTAGCATTCTAATGGCCAAAGCAAATTTCAAGGCCAATCTCAATGTCAAAGGACAGGAAGTACAGTCTGTCATTTTGCAGAAAGAACTGCAAAAGTACATGGCAAAGGTCTTGGATATAAGGACAGGTAAAGAGATGGCTTTGGCACATTCTGGTGATTGTGGTTTCACAAGTAGTTTGAAAAATCTGCAATTCTGTGTCTATTACAATTACTTTGGTGGTAAGTGACAGAAACCTTAACTCCAGGTGTCATAAGAAAGATAATTTATTATCTCATATTACTTATAAGATAGTATAGTGACAACTTCTGGAATGGCTTATTCAAGGGGCTTAAACATTATCACCCGACCTCAGTTTATCTCCATCTATCAGGTCTGTTCTCCTTCAAGTTTGGTTTCTTCCTATGTAGAAGGCAGCTGCCAGGAGTGTCATCAGGTCTATATCCTCCCAAACTCAAGGTCAAGGTAAAAGGGAGAGACATTTCTTCTCTCAATAACCTTGAGGAAATTTATAATCACTTCTGTGTGGAGCAAGCATCCACCTCAGAATCAGTCACTGTTTTCAGAGAAAGGTGCTACTTTCATTGGTCATGCTGAGCCACAGGCCTTCTCTTGGCATTAGGGAGACTGTCAATTCCTCCTCTAGAGCATATGCTGAAACTAAGAGAGCAGTGTGCTTTTAGTAGAAGTGGGGCTAAAGTGCTTTGACCAGAAGTAGGAAGAAAATTACCTGGAGGTGAAAAAAAATGTAACTGTTTACCATAAATATTCATAGTTGCTCACTAAAACTTCAGAAATTTCTGTTCACTTTTTTGTATTTTCTCATACCATTTAAGTGTGGTAGCATCTCTGCATTATTTTTTCTAAGCCACTGAGGAATTCAGTAACAGGTGTCATCAAACAGGCGAGATATAAATATTTGATGATTGTATTTATTATAAAGTTGACATTCATCTCAGGCTAGAATTTAATTTATAGTCAAAGGAGTTTTTCTCATTTTTGTATAGAAATATCACAGGAGGATAAATGTTAACATTTCAGTTCAATTCAGCAACACTTATTGTTTATAAATGTTTGTCAAGTTGAATTGAATGGAATTAACATTTCAGTGAGCATTGCTATAGACTCTGTGATCTGTATTTAATATTTTAAAAATAATCCCTCCTCTTTCATGCTGTTACTCATAATTGTTTTGTTCCCCTCAATATTCCACATTCTTGATATCTAACACTCTATTCCTGGAGTGAGCAAACCCCTAATACCAAGCAAAAGCTAAGTCTTTTTACAGCTGTCACTTTGAATGAATATAAAATTATAAACTTGAAGAAAATTACTCTAGGATTAAGAATTATATTAAGATAGCACTATAAGGTCTTTATTTTCATGATTTTTATTTCTTTATAAATTGGTTGATTCGTTTGTGGTTCTGCTCTTTAGGAAAAAAAAAAAGAACATTTTCTCAATTCTGGGAGCTAATCTGTGCCCTTGAGTCAATGTGTAGTGGTCTAGAGATAAAATGTCTCTTGGGGGGGGTAGTCTTAATTTGTAATATCTGCCAATTTCCAGAATATTTAACAATTAACTCTCACTAGCCAGTAAAATCTAGCACTAGAACACCATTGATTTTGTGAGCCATCATAATCAGTTCAGACCACTGACTGGTGAGAGTTAAAATACCATTTTCCACCATACCCACTGACCCTAGACCACCTGCTTTAGATTTTATGAAATAAAAATGATTCTCATTCATGGTGTTAGGCTCTACTTGATATAACTTTTCTAACTGATGGCTAACACTTTTGTTTCCTAGAAGCATAATATCCTTCAGCAGATAAGAACTCCAGCAAAGTAAATTCTCAAATGAGAATTATATTACTATTTGGGGTGTACCTCTATTATCAACAGTCTAACAGAGCTAAGATATCCATTTCCCTAGGCCCTAGGTCAGGTGTCTTAAATACTGGAAAAGCTGGGCGACTCTTTACCCCTGGCCCATTGTAGTAAGGATTGCACTGACCAGATAGAAGCAATGTTTTCATGTTCCTGAATCAAAATGGAGCTTAGTGTTGAAATTTCTATGTTGACTTCAAGACTTAAGGGCCTGATTTTGATGTACGTACAGACTGAGATCATCTTGATCAGGTAGCTTGCTCCCTCTTCCCCCTGGAGAGCAGGAACAGACATTGTGATTCCTATTTTACCAGTTGTCAGAGATCCAACAAGAAGGAAACATGTATTGCCTGCAAGATCGGGAAAGCTGTCCTAATTTTCTTTGGACCCTTGTCATCCCCGTTGATGACCGCACTGTGGCATAGAAACTATGCTCTGTGGGATAAAAACTTGCTTTATCCTTGGGTCCTTTGAAAATCAGTGGTGTGGGGAACCTAAAGCAACACACAATTGAAACTCGGGGGCCTGGGGTTTAAAATCACCATCTCCAGCACAAGGCAGGGGACTGTGTATCTCCGATTTCTGCCTAAGCAAGTGGAGAAGTTTCACAATGCCCAGGGCAACCTGTTGCTGAGGGCACCTTCCAGCCTTTTGCTATGGCACTCAGATTAAATGGATATTCACTAAGGGGTAATTTTTAAAGCAAATCTAGAAGAGTCACGTACATGGGTCTTTTCAACAACAACAAACAGCTCACAATCTCCCATTCCGCTGTTGCCAGGTCTCCAATGTATCATTTATCTATCCCCGTGACACACGTCTCTGTAATTCCTCCAGTGGAATTTATTTCACTGACTTGCATGAATACTGAGGGATTTACTGTTTTCAGTATGGAAAAGGTGAGCAATGACACAGTGACACTTTGGTGCTAGTGTGTTTCTCCAGATGACAACAGGAGGAGAGTCCAGAAGACTATGAAGGGCTAATGTTTTCAATTTTTTTATATTAGTAATTTTTTAAAAAATCACCATTGCAGTAGAATGTAGTAGGTAGATTTTTGTGATGAATCACAAGCATTATGTCTTAATGTATGCAGAGCATACAGAAAGCAGATGGAAAGAACTCCCAGGAGTTCTGCAAGGCTCCATGTATCAGAAAAAAATGTCAATTGAGGAGATGAGACTGGGAGAGAAACTTGGTTCAGAGTGCTCCGAGAAGACTAAATGGCTGGAGAATTGAGAAAGAGACTAGAAAGGCGGTTTACGGAAAGGACAATGAAATGCAAAAATATTAAATTCATTTAACAAATCATAGACCTGATGGTATCTGACATCAGAAGCACATTTTTAAGCAAAGGAAGGGAATGTTTTCAGAGCAAGATTGCCATGAGTGTATGCTTCAAAATCAAGCCAGAATCTTCATATAATGAGTTTTTTTACCCAGTAGGTTTGGTGAAAACTCTTGCTGATGTATTTTTTTCTCCTTTTTTTTTTTTTTTTTTTTTTTTTTTTTTTGCTAAGCTTTGTGAGGACAGTGGTGATTTTTATGAAGCTGTTGTTGTTCCTTGAACCTATTTACCTGGATGCTTTTTGGTCGAAGTGGTTTATGGTTTCTGCATTATGTCCCAAAAATCAATGTACATCTTTTTTTTTTCCTGGCTGGCATCACATAAGAATTTTTTAAAAATGTATTTCATCTCTAGGCTGTTTTCATATATTGAAAAGAAAAGTTGTGAGGAATAAATCATTCCTGTGAATTTAGGAAGAAATGGCTCAAAACCTTATTTTGATTCCCTCTCAAAACTCATTTTATTTAAGCTTTTTTTTAAAGGGTAAGTTACCCTGTAGAAGAGGCACTTGTAAACTAGCATTTCTAAAACTATGCTCTGTGGGATAATAGACTTTCAGAACATTGTAATAAATGTTCTTCCCCAAAAAAATATTTTCATGGTCAAATATGCTTGGGAAATGCTAACTACTACATTATTTCTCTCTTGGAGATTCAGTGTTCATTAGCACATTAAGGACTCTGAGGAGGGCTTATAATTGAGAAACATTTTTAACTTTGCTTTAACCAGAATTCAGACACTGTTAATTGTTCACCCAACAACCATGCTCCCCTTTTTCTTGCCATCAAAACCTTGATTTTGTGTAGGTAGGAATATTACAGCTGGGAACATTGGTCCAAGCCAAAACCATTGCCAACAATTAATTCAGGGATGGATATGTGCCTCGGCTTCAGTCAATAAGATACAGGAAGAATTCTGTGCAGGCATCTGCGGGGAATAGTCTTACATAAATAGAGAAAAATTAAGTAAAACAACTTTTGCTCCAGCCCTTTCTCTTACTTCTCAGGACACTATTGTGTAAGGATGTGATATATGGAGCTATATCAGATAGCTTGATAAACATGAAAAATTGTACTAATGCTAATCATATGGCTGGCTGAAATGATAGAAAATGTCTACTTCTTAATGATAGCATTGAACCACCTAACCAGCTCAATAAATGTCCTTATGAATTAAGCCAAGTATATTTCTAATTGTAGACTATAGCAATGCCATTGCTCAGATATATTTGGCAATTGGAACCCCTTCATGTGGAAAAGCTATTGACATGGTGTGTCCTAGAGCATGGAATTGTTCTAATAGCAACTCTTCACCAGAGTGTTAACCCTGGCTCTGAGAGTGACTGCAGCGGGGACATTGACCCTCAGGCAAAACCAGGTCCACATGGTTAGCAAAGAGCAGAGTCTTAATTTAAGCGATTCAGCTCTGTTTTATGATGCCTTTCTGCCAGGAGCAGCTCTCGCCAGTTAGGCAGAAATAGTTTAAATTGAGACTATAGGTAGTGTGTGTAAGTTTCATACATTCATAATCTCTTAGGGAAGGATTTTACCAATCTAGCGTCACATCTCCATTACATGCGTGAGTAAACTGAGGCAGGCTCAGGGAGGCTAAGAAATTTGCTCTGTCCCAGAATTGATTAGCTACACAACTAGAATCGTCTGCAGTCATCCTAAGGACCTCTGGAGACACGAAGTTTTTCATAGCCTCAAGGTGTCAGGATTAGTGAAGGCTTCCCGGGGATGAGACCACAGCGGCATCGGCTTCTGAGTGAACAGCTAGTCTGTCGTTTTCTGCCGGCGCAGGGAGGAAAAGTGTGGGTCACAAGCTTTCCTTGTCTAGGTTGTATATGTCTATGTTGTTCTGTGCCTTACATTTTATCTTTTATTCAGTACCTTTTCAAAATTGCACAAGTAACCGCATCCATGAAACTTTGCAAAGAAATATAAAAAGAGAGTTAATAATTTCTACCTCCCCTGTTGCATTGCATTTATCCTTTTCTTAGGTAATCATTACCAATTTACTAAATATCCTTTCATACTTTACTACATGATCATACATGTAGTAAATTGTGGGTAGGGATTACTTTTGCTCTCCTTTTTTTATAATTTCTTAGAAAGTAGAATCATAGTATCCACATTTTTTAGTTTTTTTTTGTTTTTACCTCTTACAAAGTATCATAAGAATGTGCATGCTTTAATCAAAGTAGACATAATCCATTTTTATTAATAGCTGCATCGTATTACATTGTATTGCCATAATACATTTTATTTTACCATTTGCAATTTCTGGACATTAATCTTGTTTCTAGTTATTCTGTATGGAATACACACACATGTAGATTTAGATACAATAACGTATATATGTACTTATACATATAAAGATATATATGTATATGTGTATACATAGTAGTGATTATTTTTCCCCTTGGTAGATCAGCATCACTAAAATGGTTGGCTGCATCAGAAGATCTGATTATTATAATTTTAAAAGGTTTTTAGCAGCTTTCTGTCACATTTCCACTACTTTTAGGTCTTGCCGCTCTTAAATTTTATTTTTATATCACATGAGCAACATGGTTCAGTATTGCTTTAATTTGCACTTCTTTGATTACCAGTGATCTTGAGCATATTTTCTGATGTTTACTACCTGTTGGAGCAGGTTTTTGCAGAAGTTAGGAGTGTGCTAAAGATTCAGAACATTACAGCTACATAACATCTCCTGAAAAAAATACTCAGGGAAAGAAGTATGTAAAACGTGTGTGTGTGTGTGTGTGTGTGTGTGTGTGTGTGTGTGTGTACAATATTATTGTTCAGAATAAATGGTCTATATTATCTAGCTAATAATGGTAGAATTTAATAATATTTTATATCATTTAAAGATTATATAACTTATTTTCCAAACACCAATATTTAACCTTATGTGAAGAACTATATAAGCAAATTTGGGAAAAAAGAACTGAGTCCATATTCACATTCTACAATAGCCTTTATAGCAAATGAACATAATGATAATAGCCACCCTCATTTTCACAGTTTCTATTCTTAATAATTTGTTAATATCTGATTAAAAACTATTTTACAACAGCATTTTGAGACAAGAAAATAGATTGTGTTATTTCAGTTTTATACTTAAGGGAATTGAGGCCTGAGAAGAGCATTTTTGTTGTCGTTAAATATTCATTGAATATGTGTCATTCATTGAGTGACAGGATCACATTTCATATGGTTGTACCATAACTCCTTATGACGACTGGACCATAGTTTTCAAAGCCAGTCCTCGTTCTTGGATGTGATATCCCTTCCTTCCGTCTTTCCTTCCTTTCTTTCACTTTTCTTTTTCTCTCTTTGCTGTTACATATAAAATCACAATAAATACCCTAACAAGTACATGTTTGTCAGCACCCCTAGTCACCTTCTTACTACATTTGACACCCAAATTTGAAATATTGAGACAAGTGTTACAAACTTTTCAAGGCTCATGACCAAATCACTAGTTTTCAAGGCCAACCATTTCAGAAGCTTTCCCTTTTTAGGGAAGCTAGAGGCCCAGCGCACAATTAAATCATGCGTGTCTAGGGTTCCCTAGGCCTAGCCTGCCATCAGGGCCATGTCTGCCACCCCCCAACACCTCGCATGCTCCACAGACAGACACTGTCGACACCCTGAGATGCTCCACCAATGCTGCTAGTGCCCCCAGGATGGGCATAGGGGGTGAGGAAGGGCCTGTGAGGTGCTCCATGCACCCCCTGGTTACCCATCATTTGATTGTTCTGGCATTCCGGTCACAGGCCTTTTATAATATAGATAATCAATCCCAGGGAAGGGGTGTCAGTGTTAATTTACTTTATATTCTCAATGTCATTTCAGTCTTTTCTCCATCAGATTCCATACCTCATTTATCTGTGTCCTTTGCTTGTGGTGTGATAATTCTCTTTTCCTTGACATTCAAAATGACTTCAGAGACAGTTAACCAATGGCTATAACCTGCTTTCATGAACAAAAGTAAGTTATTCTTCCCTCTGACCTGCCTTGGACAAGATGACACTCAGCTTCCTTGATCTTGAATGAAATTACAAGCAGGACTACAAACCAAAAACTCTTTCTCTCACACCATCAGGTAATTTAAGGACCTATGCTAAATACCCACCTAGAATGTGACTGAGAACTCCACACGTTCAGAGATATATAGCCAATCTACTTTGTGTGGATTTAATAATGGGGTGAAAGTCTGATGCTAACCTGTTAGACAGACATCATCTCATCCAAAAATGTGTCTTTTTACTTAGGCCCCAGGAGATTGCAATAGGTTCAGTAGTATCTACCAAATCCATACCTTTGCCTGTACTTATACCCTTACTTATTTTTAAGCCTCGTATTTCTAAGCCTTGTCTCTGATCCAGAAATAACAGTTTTGTCATGTAAGTCATGTTCATGGACTTTTTAGATTTCAGATTACAAATATTATTGTGGGTGTTGTTTTTTTTTTAGGTACCTAGTAGAAGAAATCAAGAAAAGAGAAGGATTCAAGTTGTTGATAGAAGTAAGTATGGAACTGTGCCTATGATTTTGTCACTCAGCAGTGATGAAGGTAGTAATTTTCCAATCTATTATATTTCATTGGTTTTTGTGTTGCAGACTTAGAAACAAGTCATTAGCTTAATTCAGAGAGTCCATTATGTTAATTTACTCTATTAGTGAGTGTTTTTCCTTTGTTGGATTCAGAGAACACACTTGCCTTTACATATTGAAAATTAAAGTGCTCAATAATAATTACCAAGGATAATACTGAATAAATTATGTCCTCTGTCCTGATATATAAATTGCATAATGATTGTACTGCAAATATTCAACTGTACTATAGTGGTGCCTGCATGTGAAAAATCAATTAAGCGAATGTACAATAATGCTTATAGATTTCTCTTTTCATAAAATAATGAGAGCATATTAGCTTTGGAGTAATGGAAAAATAAGTCATTTTGTTGTTAGATTATTTGCTAGACATAAGAAATAGGTAGTTACAAAGATAGAGAATATTTCCCCCATAAATTTATGATTATAATATATGAGGGATATTATTTAATTCTGATTTTTAAGAAATATAAAGTGTGAGGTCATCTTAGATCTTCTTATAAGTAGCATATGATCAATAGCAATTTTTAAAATATATTTTTATGGATTTCAGAGAGTAAGGGAGAAAGATAGAGATAGAAACATCAATAATGAAAGAAAATCATTGATCAGTTGCCTCCTGTATCTTCCCCTCTGGGGATCAAGCCCACAAACCAGGCATGTGCCCTGACCAAGAATAGAACTGTGATCTCCTAATTCATAGGTCATTGCTCCACCACTGAGCAATACCAGCCAAGCTCAATAACAATTTTAACCTAATATAAAATTTTTCCTTTTCATAAAATAATGAGAGGATATTAGCTTTGGAGCAATGGGAAAATAAATCATCTAGATATTTCCGTGTAGGGACGTATTTTGTATATAAGTATTCTAGCTATTTTTTTATATTTATTAAGCAAGACTTATTGAACAATTTCTGTGTGCCAGGCCCAGGTCTAGGCACTGGAGATATAAGACAGGGAAGTTTCCTGCTGTCATGGAACTTACAGTCAAATGAAAAGTGATATACAATAATAAGCCAATTAATACATAGGAAGTATCAGATAGTGAGAAATCTTAGGAAAACAAATTAATTCATCTATATATATAAAAGCCTAAGCCACCAAGTGACCAAGTGACCAGTCAGTTGGTTATGTGATGTGCACTGACCACCAGGGAACAGGCGCTTAATGGGTCAGGCTCCCTCCTATCTGGATTGGGTCTGCAGGGATCAGGCCAAAACCGGCTCTCCAACATCTCCTGAGGGGTCCCAGATTACAAGAGGGTGCAGGCCACCCGAGGGACCACACCAATGCATGAATCCATGCACCAGGCCTCTAGTAAGAGATAATCTAATATGCAACTAAATAATTAGACAGTTACAGATGTGATAAGTGAAAAGTTAAAGTTGATGATGTACAGCAGGCTAAATAGGCATCTCAGAGGGTGATTAAAGAAAAATTGAATTTATTTAAGGGAAGGGGGTTGGGGGATGGGGATATCCAATGGGAAAGGTTACACAGCACTAATCCAAAGGGTATTGGGGTCCATGATGGCAGCAGAAATTTACTTAGGACAGTGACACCAGGAAAGTCATAGAAGAAGCAGCAGGAAAGCCTAGGCTGGGCTGCTTTGGGCTGTCTTGAGAAGTCAGAGAAAAGGGTGCCATACAGATAGGTTTGGGGGGTTCAGAGGTTAACCTGGGATGAGCTGCTGCTGCCCATTGCTCCCCTGGTTGCAAGTCTCATGGGGTCCCTTAGAGGCTGGGGGATACTTGTCTGTGGGGGAATATCAGAGAGGAGAGAATGGCATGAGCATGGTCCTTGAAGGGAGAGTTCACATTGGGCTCTTTGTCCTGAGCATCTCTCTCTTGCCAGTGGAAATCTTAGGGGAGGTGTCAGGAGTAGGGTCTTAATGGAATATTCATCAGTTTTCCAGGTGTGCTCTTTTAGGGTCATGATCTCCACTGATTGGTCAGTGCCAGTGCAGGGGGATCATTAATCATTGTAGCTCAGTGGTTCTCAACCTTTCTAATGCTTCAACCCTTTAATACAGTTCCTCACGTTGTGGTAATCCCCAACCATAAAATTATTTTCGTTTCTACTTCGTAACTGTAATTTTGCTACTGTTATGAATCATAATGTAAATATCCGTGTTTTCCTATGGTCTTAGGCGACCCTGCTAGCGGTTCTCAACCACATAGGTCCTGAGGCAGCTATTGTGTCAGTTGTCTGGTTTTGCTGCCTTTCTGGGGCTGGAGCTGAAATACAAGGCCTAGATGGTATTTTTAGGGAGGAAAGGTTAGGGTGTCTAAACCACCTGACCAGTGATATGAAAGATCTAGGGTCCAAATTGCATGACCAGTGATATGCAAGAGGAGGATAGGTTATCCTGGGGGCGAGGTTCTTGTGTTCCCATTTTTGCCCCTTGCTAGGCATTCAGGGCTTTCTGTCCTGATGAGTTTCTGTACCAGGCCAATTGTTCTTACTCTGCTCAGGTCTGTCTAGCAATAAGTACTATAATGGAAATAAGTAGGATGAAATGCTCAAACAAGAAGTGAACTTTGAGTAGTCCAGGCCCTCTGAGGTTATCTTTGAGCTGAGACCTGAATAATGGTATACAGCATGCCTTGTCTGAAAGAAAGGCATTCTAGATAGAATCAATAAATAATACCAAAGGCTTAAAGCTGAAAAGAATTGTTTGTGTTTGAGGAGCTAAAAGAAGGTAGAGTAAGCAAGGGGTGCAAGTTGCAGTGTTTGATGAAGTTGGAGAGGTGGGTGGAGAGATCAGTTGGAATCCAGTAGGTCATGGTAAGATGCTTTTATTCCAAGTGTAATCATTGCAGAAATTTTCAGAGGACAGGAGCATGACATGCTTTTATAAAGATCATGCAGGATGTTTTGGAAGAGAAGAATAGGGAGAGGATAGGGTAAAGATGAGGAAAGAATAAATGAGACAAATTCGAGACTTGTTGTAGTAGTCCAGGTCTTCAGACAAGTTTTGGAAACCTTGCTCCAGAGAATTGACTGTAGCTTCCACTACTATCCACAAGGGAGTTCAAATTTCCTAAAAAGTAGTGATATAGAAACTTGTGAAGATAGCAAAAGGACCCATATTTAAATGACTTTCTGGTAACACTTCAAAGAATCAAGAAAGTAAATTTCAAATGTAGGGTGTTCTATAAGACAACTAACCTGATTTCTTTAACAGGTGAGTAGCATGAAGAAACGAAGGAAAAAGTGGTGTTAATCACTTTAGGTTCAAAGAGACTGAAGAAGCATAGAAATCAAATGCAAATTATGAAGCTTTTAGAATCCCATTTCAGACAACCCAATTGTAAAAGTACATTTTGAAACTTTTGGGGAAATTTCTAACATGAACTGATTATTGGATAATACCAGGGAATTACCAGTAACTTTATTAAGCAAGATGATGACATTATGATGCTGTAAGAAAATGTCTGTAATTATTATTACACATGGAGGGGTGAAACAACAACTGTACAATTGGCTAGACTGTGAGTTTGAGTCACTTTTTTATTTCCCAGAGTTTGAGCTGCCATCTTTATTTTCTTGAAGTCTAGTTACATCTTTATTTTCTCAAGTTTGAATTGAGAAAATATTGAATTTATCTGGCTTTGGTAGCTGCAGAGCTTATGGAAAGTGCTTTATACCTCAGAACTGTACCGTCTTTTGATAGAGCTAATAAAAAAGTCATGAGAAAAAAAAATGAACTGACTTAAAAGATATTTATATATTTGTTCTAAAGGCTTAAAAACCGCAAGAGAAACCTCTTACCATCATCTTGAGGGATCTGAAAACATTCACATCCTTATAATGAAAGTTAAGGTGGGTTTTCATTATTAGGAACCCTTCTGCCATGGATATTTTTATCTGTGGGAGCCTGATGACCCCAAAGCTGTGGAGCTGGCTTTCTTGATGGTTCTCCAGAGTTCCTACTTAGGATTTTTGTGTGTGTTCTGCATTTGCCTCTTTTCTGTGTATTCCCACTTAGAGTATTGAAGTAAATTTAGACCTTGAGTTTTGCATAAGTGTCAAGCTGCTTAGCCTCTTTCTGTTAACAAATGCATTCATTGGATTGATTAAATATAGCCCCAATACTTAAGGGAAGAAATGCAAAGATCCATTTTGAGCATAGATCTATGAACTATAATTCTTTCCATTTAGGAAAAGTCAAAGTCTATAATTATATATACAATAATGAGACATATATCCCAAAACCTCCAGTGGATTAATGTAAGAGATTAACAGCAATAACTAATAATAAAATAGGTAACTATAACAATATTCTTTAATAAAAGTTATGTGAATGTGGTCTCTATCTACACACTAGCACAGTTTTCTTTTTCTTTTACAATTTCATGGAGAGAAGATACATTCTTAGCATAGATCTTAGCAACGTTAACATACACATTTTTTCTTTATTAGGTTGGGGAACTTTCATCTTTTCACTTCAGGGAAGCACATTACCGCTTCTCTTGGGAATATCTGAATTGCCAGCATCACTACTCTTATTTTTAAGTAAAATAAGAGCTACTTGAACACTCTCATAGTGACACCACGACAGATCTGGTAACTGAGATGGCTACCGAGTGACTAGTGGGCCGATGGTGTGTGTATAGTGTTGAGTCGCTGGACAAAGGAATGATCCTGTCCCAGGCAAGGCTAGGCATGTGTTGTATATTGGGTGACGATGGTCATGACTAGGTTGAGTCAGATTCAAACTTTGTTTATTCGTGATGCTGTGTGCATCCTTACCTAGAGGGAAGTGCCCTCTAGCTAAACCCAAAAAGAAAATTCACCAGTAGAATGTTATCAGAAGTAAGGCGAAATGGATGTCTACTCTCACAGAGTCTGATTTGTTATCAACAAAATACACACATAGTAACTCTTAAAGAAACCAGCTAAGACTTTAATTGCATTCTAAGATTAATCTTAGGTTAACAAATTCCAAATTTCCTTAATCCTTAGCCTGAATATGCCAATATTTGCTTTTGGTACATCCCACCGAGCCTCCGAGAGATGGAAGAAGGACCTGAGTTCTGGGAAAAACTTAATTTGGTAAGTAATAAGTAAACTGTATTTTTCCTCTTGATGAAATAGAGTCAGCGCCATTCTCTATTGATCCTATAAATGCTTCTGTACTTGCCATAACTCCTTGAAGAACTAGAGAGGTGGCTCCTAATATGTTAAAAACTAATGGCACTCCAAGAAGTTGTAAATATTGTGTACATTTACCAAATTAACGTACTGGACAGACACCCCCATTCAAAATAATTGTGCTGTGTGCAAGATGGTTAT
Organism: Antrozous pallidus; assembly: GCA_027563665.1. Lineage (NCBI taxonomy): Eukaryota > Metazoa > Chordata > Mammalia > Chiroptera > Vespertilionidae > Antrozous > Antrozous pallidus. The sequence goes on along the minus strand of CM050524.1, from coordinate 48,709,913 downwards.
GGGATTTATTAGAAGTTCTAATTTACAGCACAGAACTTGGGATCTGGTAAGAGGACCCAAGATTAAAGTTACATGAGCAATGGCTTCCTCTTTCAGTTTTGCTAGTACATGACTGCTTGCATCTTCTCACTTGGAGGTAGTGTTAGAAGTCTACATAGGGGGACCCTTTGTGAGATTGAGACTTTCTGTTCTTTCAACAAAGGCCCTACATCTTATGCCTGTGGGGCTTATGGGGTGAAAAAGAAAAGGGGTGTCAACAAGGGGTTTCAACTAATTATTGAACACAGCTGGTAAAGGCTGACAATCCAGAATGAGATGACATGCCAGGCACTGTGGACTTCTTGCATCTCATCAGCACCTCACCTAGCGTGGCCCCACCAATTATCCTGCCTCTAAACCCAAATTTCTAGGGCTATGAAGTTTAGTCAGTTCTACTTGAGCCCACTCCCATGTAGGGTGGACATAGTGCACATTGAAGTAACTCACTGGGAGTTCCCCTGAGGATTCTGTGGCCATGATGTGGAAAGAGAGAGAGAGACAGAGAGACAGAGAGTTCGCGACACTTGGTAACATGAAGTTAGGTAATCCTCTATCCTTTGTGTCTTCTCTCTCAAGTACTGCTGGCTCCATGACTCTGGTTAGTACAAGCTCTGACTTGCAAACCCCTCCCTATCCTCAATGGGGAAATCAATGGTAGTTTTAACAGCTTGTATAGTCAGTGGCTCTCTACTTGCCCTCTAGAAGAAAGGAAGAACTTCCCAGTCGGGCATGCATCAAACATTTACTAAGTGCTCACTATGCTGTTGACCAGAGATACAGATATCAAAAAAGACCCAGTCCCTGCCCATAGGAAGTTCATGTTCAGGGAGAAAAACGAGTTCACAGACAATCACAAGATAGCTAGTAGGTGCTAGTGGAGATAATCCATGAAAACAGAAAGGAAGGATATCTATCCTTATCACGGTGTACAATACTAGAGCTAAGTCTTGAATAATAAGTAGATGCCAGCCAGGGGACAATTGTAAAGAAGGAAGAATGACAGCATGATGACCCAGAGTTTTAAGAAAGTAGAGTGTGATTCAAAGGCCACAGGGGTGCAAAGGGACAGTGGCAGGAGGTGAGATCAGAGTAGCAGGCAGAGGTTGGGTCATGGGGTCCCCGTCTTCCATGATGAGTGCTTGGAATTTGTGCCTAATTAGGAGAGAGAGGGAAGACCATGGTCTTTAAGCTAAAGTCACCTATAACCTCACCTGCAGCATGTCCTTTTAGCCTCAGGCCATTTTCTATTTATTTATGTCTCATTAAATCTCCTGCACTATAGCATAATACAGCCCCAATATATATATAAATATTCTGCTTCTTGTTAAACCTGAGGTCAGGCAGCAGAGATGGGGAGAGATGGATGGTGTTATCTGTGTCTCAGTCTAGACAAGCCTTCATTACCCATTTTTAGGCGGTTAGCATAGTCACTGGGATTTGTTTTGTTGCAAATAGGAGAGTGCTAAAGAATACATTTCAGATGGTAAGTAACCCATAAAAAGAAACAAGGATTGGACAATGTGAGAATTTAATGGTGAGGTTTCTAGGGACATTTCCCACTTTGATGGAATGCAGCTGACACTTTTTTAGGTGGAGTGGGGAATGGTTGCTTAGAGGTGAGAAGGTAATGGTTGCTATTTTTCTCACGTTTCAGTTATTAAGAAAAGCAACCAAGAATGTGATATTTGTGTTTTACTGACAGTGCTTTTGCACAGACATGGATTAGGAAAACTATAGCATCTCATTATGTCTGGAGATAGTTTTGACTCACTTTTTCATGATTTGTTATCAGAAAATTTGAAATTGAGGATGAATATAGAAGCTAACATCAGATAATTCAGCATATAATACACTGTTATTCTTAACTGAAAATTGAATATAAATCAGGCCACTTTCTTCTATTCCCCAATATTTTTCAGTATTGATTCTCTTATGGTTAATATCTAGGATTTTCTGTCCCTTTGTTTTAAAGTGCTTTTTCTGTCATTTAGAACCATGGTTTTCTTGCCCAGACTAATATCAGACTATGTTAATTGCTATGGTTGCTTCTGATTAGTAAACATGTACCCTGCTGACAAATTATCATTGGTTCTCAGAGTCTTAGTTTCCTTTTATTCTCTCTTTGTAGGGTGTGTGCACATTAATTTGTCAAGGAAGGGAGGTATATATATCTGTTGTTGATCTATGTGGTTTTATGCTTACTGTACTATGAGAATGCAATACATGATTTATAACCTGGAGTACACTTAAAGCACACTTGAAATTTATCTTGGGGTTTATCTTGGATGGAGAATCACAAACAAATAAATAATCTGAATAAGGCTTTGTCCCTTCGATTCAGCCTACTGTCAGGTTTAGCTGTCAGATTGCAGAATCAGTGGTGTAATAAGTCTTCCCTTTGACAGCAGGAGAGGAGAGGGATTATTTGGTAATGAATCTGGCATTTCAATGTGTGTGTGTATGTGTGTGTGTGTTGTTGTTGTTGTTGTATGTGTCTGTGTGTGCTTTCAACTGTGTGTGCACATGTATGAGACTGTTTTTGAGAACGCAATCATTCTGCAATCTAATAACACTATGACCATCACTCTGTGACACCATATTCAGTCACTGGGTTCCAACGACTTCTCTTTTTAAGATGTCCTCCATAAAAATGTTCTTTCTGATTCTTTCAGGCATTGCAGTTTTCTAGGTCTTCATTAGTCCCCTGCCCAGGTTGTATTTGCCTCTTGTCTAGTCTCTGCCTCCTGCCATCTCCTTTTCCTTTCCCATTTATTTTTCTACTCTTGGCACTTTCCCACCTCCAGCTCAGCTTCATCATGTCGCTGTCCTGCTGAAAGCCCAGAATAGCTTCCTGGTCTCTGCAGCAGCAGTTGTCCACCATAGAGACCCAGTGGCCACTATTTAGAATAAGTATTGTCAATGTTTCCTTTAATCTCCTAAAGTGAAACCACTAGAAACTATGATCTGCCTACATGTGATTTTATAAAAGGCAATAGAATGCCCTGCATATAATAAGGAGAAGAAATACATTAGGTTAACATAAAGACATGTATTCCATTACATAAATGCTTTGCCATGACAATATTAGAAGGCATGAGGAAGTTATAAGGTTCTCACACATGCTCTTAGAATCACAGTAAATATAAGTAACTGAAACGGTGTGGTATTGGTGATATAATTTTCAGGATGGTGCACGAGCCTTGGTAAAGCTCTGAAGAAAACCTTTCCCCCTTGGTTTACATGGTAGCAGAAAACTTCGTATTTATGAACAATGGGCACAGATTATTTTGCATTTGTATGTAAAATAGAGTTAGGTTCCAGGCTTGAATAATTGTCATCAGACTTTGCCCTCATGCATTTCCAGTAAGATATGTGAAAGTTGTGCAAGGCATGGGACAGTACTTCATTGCACAATACTGTTCTGTGCATCGCAGGGCAGCTAGTATGTCTGGTCTTCATCCAACTAAACACCAGTAGCAACCCCCAAACACTGTGAAAACTAAAACACCTGCCCAAATTTCCTACACACTCCCTAGGGGTATGGTACCAGTCCATGATACTGATCCCCAGGATAAAATCTAGTCCCATCTGCCTGGCATCCAAAGACCTCCATGTCTGGTCCTTGGGTATTCTCATCTCAACCTACTGAGATCCCTGAACCAATAAGCTGAGCGGAGGAATTTTTCAGCTTTCCTACTAGTTAGGAAACTAGTTAGGAACTAGGCAATGGATAGCGTTTACTAATCAAGTTAGGAAATTACTGTAATTCTAGTGTTAATGCCTAGTGTTGGTGCAAATGTCATGGGACACATTATAACTGCTAATGAGCATAAATGTGTACAAATTTTCTGAAGATCAACTTTATAAAACATATCAGATATATTAATTTGACATATATTTTCTTGCAAGTATTCCATTTATAGAAATAGATCTTTTAAAATAGTTACAGAATTGTGGGGGCAGAAAAGCTACTCAGAAGAGCCTAGCCATTATTTAAAACTAGAGGCCCAGTGCATGAAATTCATGCACTGGGGGTGGGGGGCATGGGACGTATCCCTCAGCCCAGCCTGCACCTTCTCCAATCTGGGACCCCTCGAGGAATTTGATCCAGGTAGGATCAGGCCTAAACAGGCAATCGTACATCCTTCTCACAATCCAGGACTGCTGGCTCCAAACTGCTCACCTGCCTGCCTCCCTGATTGCCTCTAACTGCTTCTGCCTGCCAACCTGGTCACCCCTTAACCACTACCCTGCCAGCCTAATTGATGTCTAACTGCTCCCCTGCAGCCTGTTTGCTCCCAACTTACCTCTTCTGCCAGCCTGGTCACCCCTAACTGCCCTCCCATGCAGCTTGATTGCCCCCAACTGCCCTCCCTTGCAGGCCTGGAACCTCCCAACCTCCCATGCTGGCCATCGGCCATCTTGTGTCCACATGGGAGCAGGATCTTTGACTATATGGAGGCAACTCTCTTGTGTGTTGGAGTAATTGCAGGCCTAGGTCTCTACTCAATTCTACAAAGGGAGAGGGAGAGGGAGAGGGAGAGGGAGAGGGAGAGGGAGGATCCTGAGTTCGATTCCAGTTAAGGGTACATGTCTGGGTTGTGGGCTCGATCCCCCATAGATAGGGGGTATGCATATCTTTCCCTCTCCCTTCTTTTCTGAAATTAATATATATATATATATATATATATAGAATCAGCCAATTAAAAAATAATCAACCAATGAATCCATAAATAAGTGGAACAATAAATCAATGTCTGTCTGTCTCTCAAATCAATGAAGTAAGAAAGTAATTGAGCATTGACCTCATTATATGTCTATTGTTTTCAAATTATCTACATGCATTACTTTATAAATACAGCATATATATATTTAAAAATACACAAAGTAAGTTTTTTTAATGATGAATTTAAAATTTTTCAACAACTATTAAGATATGTTCTCATCTTTTCTTCTCATACCACTGGGAACAGTTTTGTTTGGAGATCATGATTATACAATGTTTAACCAATTAGTTTGCAAACTATTTTCTCTCATGACGTTTTCCCAGACATAATGTATAATCTTTTGTTTCTTCCCATATCTTTCTTCCTCTTTCTTTACTAAAATCCCCACACAGTCTGCACTGATTTTAGGTTCAGAGGCATTGCTCGTGATGGTGTATAGTGAGATGTTCAACAGGCTTCCCAGGGCTCCCTGAAAGCTTTCGGCACTGAGGTCGAGTGTCGCCTCTCTCTGCAGTGACTGCCTCAAATAAGCTAATGAGTTTGTTTCTTCAGAAGCCTCCCACTAGTGATCACATAAAGAGGGTGAGAAAGTTGAAGATAAGGCTGTAAAGATAAGGCTGGAACGTCAAAGTCGCAGAGAATGTCCTTGGAAATGCCATCAGTTGGTTTTGTCTCATCATTACTCAGTGTTATAAAGCAGAAGATTTCCTCTTTTGTCCACATTTCATAAATTATGCCAACAAAATTTACATTCGTAAAAGTAATGAACATGTTTTCTTTTTTGCACTCACGCATGGTCATTCCTACTTTATTTTTTACTAGAGGCCCAGTGCATGAATTTGTGCATGGGAGGGGAGGATGTCCCTCAGCCCAGTCTGCACCCTCTCCAATCTGGGACCCCTCGAGGGATGTCTGACTGCCCGTTTAGGGCAGTTGGACATCCTCACAATCCAGGATTGCTAGTTCCAAACTGCTCATGTGCCTGCCTCCCCCATTGCCCCTAACCACTTCTGCATGTTAGCCTGATCACCCCCCTAACCACTACCCTGCCAACCTAACTGATGTCTAACTACTCCCCTGCCAGCCTGTTTGCCCTCAATTGCCCTCCATTACAGGCCTGGTCCCTCCCAACTGCACTCCCCTGCTGTCCTGATTGCTCACAACTGCCCTCCCTTGCAGGCCTGGAACCTCCCAACAGCCCTCCCATGCTGGCCACCTTGTGGTGGCCATCTTGTGTCCACATGGGGGCAGGATCTTTGACCACATGGGGGCAGCCCTCTTGTGTGTTGGAGTGATGGTCAATCTGCAAATTACTCTTTTATTAGGTAGGATAGAGGCCTGGTACATAGGTGAGGGCCAGCTGGTTTGCCCTGAAGAGTGTCCTGGATCAGGGTGGGGGGTCCCCTTGGATCATGATATGGCCTTGGCGAGAGGCCTATGATGGTTTGTAGGCTGGCCATGCCCCCTGCCCCCCCCCCCCCCCCAGTGATCCAAGCAGAGGCCCTGGGACCTGGGATTAATTTATATTCTACAATTGAAACTTTGTAGCATGGAGCAGAGCCAAGCCTTCTGCTCACCTTGTGGTGATAGCCATTTCTGTTTGAGTTTATTTAAATTCCATAATTGAAACTTTGTAGCCTAGAGTGGAGGCCTAGGTGCTAGGGCTGCAGAAGCTTGGCTTCCTCCATTGCCCAGGCAACTGTAGCCTGGTCTCTCCAGCTCTATGGCTGCTACCATTTCTGTTGAAATATATATCTTCTATAATTGAAACTTTGTAGCATTGAGTGGAGGCCTAGGCTGGCAAGGGCAAGCAGAAAGCTTGGCTTCCTCCATTGACGGGGAAACCCAATCCTCCCTCCTGCTCTCAGTTGCACCAGCCATCTTGGTTGGGGTTTTTTTGCATAATTTGCTCCTGATTGGCTGGTGGGCATGGCTTTGTCAGAGGTGTGGTCAATTTTCATATCACTCTTTTATTAGAATAGATAGGATTTGCTGACCTGTGCATTGGTGGCTAATGTTAGTCATTTATAACAGGCTCCTTTCTCCTGAACAGGAGAACAGGAATAAATCTTTAGAACTTGCTTGATAGGCTTGTTGTTTTATTGCTTACTTGGCATGTAACCTGATATGGTATTCCAGATATCTTTAGAGAGAATTTAGCATTCTCCTTGGCAGGTTTCTGATGAACAGCTCTTGAAAGATGAGGCTGCATAAACTGAGTAGGTTGATATTTCTCTGTAGGAGCCTCACAGGCAAGATATCCAAACAGGCCACTTCCTAGGACTGTAAGTGAGGTTTCAGTGCCCCTTGCTATGCTCCATTGATTTCTGTTGTGTGTGTGTGGGTGTGTGCGTGCGTGTGTGTGTGTGTGTGTGTGTGTGTGTGTGTTCACAAATGTGTGTAAGAACTCATACACATTTTGAGAGCCTCTGCATATTTTGGATGATTCTGATTCTGATGTTCTTCCCATCACCATCTGTGCCGCTGGTGTATCCAATCACTCATGTTTGGATTGCAAACTTGAAAACTGCCAGACTAGTAAACAGGGGATTTAAGAATTGCAATATTGTGGCAAATGCAGCCACACAATGGGAACATATGGGTGTATTCTGTGCTTGTGTTTTCTCCTTTTCTCATCCCTGGAATTAGACAGGGGCTCTGGGTTCCATGCCTCTCTTGAAGACGTCTGGCTTCCTGAAAGCTTCATCCGGCCAATAATGAAAGAAAGGCATTGAGTTTGGGGGCAGAAAGGAGGCACAGGGGGAAAAGGGGAGGAAAGAGGGAGCTGGAGGCGAGAGTTCCACATTTAGGTATGATTCCAAGCTTCCCCCCTTTGAGTGCCCTAAGTGGTGTGTGTAAATGCACACATGTGAATGTGTGTGTACAAACATGTATTCCAGATATTGGAATCTGCCCATTCTTAACAGGTAAGGACATAGCACAGTGACGCCATATCAAGGGATCATGTTGGTTCAGATCATAAGCATTTCATATATTGGGCCTAAATGTCAGCCCTGGATAAGGCTCCCAGAACCTCTGTGGGGCACTTTGGGGCCCTGGGAGCCATAGCAATGGCTGACATTGACTTTTAATGTGGCCTCGTAGGACCAGTGGCTTGAGGTTGTGTGAATAAGAGAAACATTTTATTTAATTTTATTTAAAGGATATAAGGTACTTACACGTTCTTGCACCCTGAGTTTATGGAACGAAATTCATACCTATAATGCAGCTGTTAAGGACATTGTTCTGGACAATTGTTGCAAAACAAAGAATACACCCTATGCTGCAGGAAAAGACTTTTGTTTTGTTTTGTTTTGCTTATCTTCTTAGTCACTTTGCCAGTACCAAGCCTGCCCCCTGGTGGCACTTTCGCTCATTGTTCCTCTCCCAGATGAGAAGGGACACATTAAATGCTAACTGAATAAATGTGTCATAAAACGTTACAGAATTACAGCATTGCTCTGTCGGGGCTAGGGATGGAATTTGATCCTTGTCTCAACAATCTCTTCTGTGTTTACCTTTGAGTGTCCTGCCTGGGACCTCATCCTCCCTTCAAACTCACCATTCCCTTCTCTCCTTCCCTCCATCCTCTTCGCTTTTCTTCTTCTTTCTCTCTCTCTCCCCACTTCTCATATTTTCATATTTTACCGCATATATAGTTCCCCTCGATTGACATACACACCCAGATCTGACAACCTTGAAGGAAATATTGCATGATTTTCTCTTAATATTGCTTCACCTTAAGCTACCTCTGTTTCTGTCTTCATCTCTTTAAACTAAACTTCTGAAAAGAAAAACTTAAACTTGTCCTACCCTGTTTAATAGTCTGTATCATTGTTTATAAAGCCATCCCCTTAATTAGGGGTGCTTCTTTGGTTTCCAGTATTTCTCCATTGGAAACAGTGATGGATAAACATCTTCAAGCTCACACCCACTTTTGCTTTTATTACTCCCAGAAGATAAAGTGCTCTTAATTAATAGTCTGTAATTAATAGTTACGAAAATCAATGTGGTTTTGAGCCCGAGCCTGCCTATGTATTGTGACGCCATTGGTATTTTAAGAAGGTTGTGTCCATTTTCAGTGCCACCTGTGAGAAATGGGCACACAGCTGAGGCAACATCGCGCGGTGCCAGTTTGGGGAGAAATGTTATTTAGGAAGGTAAAAAATCTTCCCATAGTCAGTGTGCCTCAGTTGGTTGGGCCTTGTCCCATGCATCAAAGGGTTGCTGGATCAATTCCAGGTCAGGGCACATGCCTGGGTTGCAGGCAGTCAATCGATGTATGTGTCTCACTCCCTCTCTCCCTTTCTCTCTCTAAAAATCAATGAAGAAATCTTAAAAATGGAAAGAAATGTGAAAATTCTTACCTTAAGTTTGCTTTACTTTATTAATTATTGGTGAGCGGAACAATTTTCTATTTTTTTCTTTAATGATTGTGCTCCCCTGTGTGTTCATTTTTTTTTTTTTGCCCGTCTGACATATTTATATTTTAGAACCTGATGTTTTCCTTATAAAGTTGGATGAGGACATATAAAGTTTGAGTTTTAAAGCCCTCTCTGTCAGATGGAATGCAAATATTGCCCTAAGTATATGTCCTTTTTTAGTCTTACTGGACAGAAGTTTAAATGTTTTATGTATTCAAATCTGTCATTCTGTCCCTTCATGATTTATTCCACTGCTTCAAAGTGAAGTGACTGTTCTCTCACAAATCTGATAAATATTCTATTCCATCTCCTGCTGGTTTTCTGTAATTCTGTTTTCGGTTTTTTTGGTTTTTTTGTATTTAACTCCTTAATCCATGTGGAAGCTATTTTTGTGTACAGTGTAAAAAATACATCCAACATGATCAAGTTTGCAAATTATTATCCAATTATTTTAATTTGACCTATTAAATAATTCTTCCTAACACTTTTTATTATGGGAAGCCTGTGCTATCATGTTATATTTTTAAAAACACTACATTCTATTTCTGGAATTTTCAGTCTTTTCTATTGATCTATGTTTCTGTTTTTGTGCCAGGAGAAAAAAAGGATTTAAATGGAATTGTTTTATAATTGATTCTCAAAGCTGCTAAAACTCTACCCTTCTGGGGTTTTATTTTTTTTTAACATCATTCTTCAATATTATATTAAAATTTTTTTCATATATATTTTAGAACTTTTTAACTTAAAGAACATCTTGCTCAAAGACTTATTGGAGTTTAAATCATTGGATATGGAGTTAAATAAGTCACACCCTTGCTGCCCTCTGGCTGTGTAACCATGAATGGTTATTTAAACTTCATTTGCCTCCTCTTTTTTTTTTATCAATAACATGGGGATAATAAAAAGGACCTATCCTAAAGGGTTTTAATAGGGATTGAGTAGCATAATTCCAATACAGTGTCTGACACAGAGTAAGTGCTAATTAAACATGAGCTTTCACTATCATCAATCCTGTTACCTCATGTTCAAAGGACTATGTGAGCCTCATATGTCTCTTTCCTGTCTTTTTGCTTGTTCCCTTGCAAGTTACCTTATATATAATTACAACAAAACCTTTCTAAAATACAGCTGTGGTCATGTCCCTCTGTGTTTTCCTTTGTCCTAAAGGAGAGAGACCATAACCATTAGGGGACTGCAGCGATCCAGTTTCCCTCAACCTTCTCGCTCTGTCTCCTGCTAATCCTCCTCATGTCCCCTGTGCTCTAGCCTGCTGAGCTCTTTGCTCCCGTCTTTACTTGGAAAGCCAGCCTACCACTGTGTTTAAACCCACCCCTTTGGCAATAAGAAAAACTAGGGTTCTGATCCCGGCTTCATCAATTCTTTGGGATATATTGCTTGGGGATGTACATTACCAACCCATTCATTAAATCACTGTAATATGTTGTGAATTTTGCACAGAGCAAATAAGATAGTGCACGTAAGCTACTTTGCTTACATGTGAGGGTCCTTTTTTCAAAAAATTATAAAGAATTTCAGGACAGTGTGATGACAGAGCATTAAATCAAGCTTGGGGCCCTTCTAAGTGTGGGGACCTGTGTGACTATGCAGGTTGCACACCCTTGAGCTAGCCTTGCTGCTCAGTGTGTAATAACAAAGATGAATGTTCATATTCTTGCCTCCTTGCATTTTCTCATACTGCTCCCTTTGTCTCCGGTGTCTCCTGCTTATGTCCCTCCATTCCTACGTCCTTTCTGGCTTTTCTCATGTGCTCTGTCCTCCTGGAGGCCCCAGAGATATGTCCTCCGATGGAGGAACATGGCTATGATCCAGTCTTCCCTACACCACTTACAACTTCCAGCCTGGTACACAGGGAATTCTTGTGTCTGACCACCTGAAAATTAGGCTATTAACACCTCAGCTTGTCCAGGAAGCATTTCAGGACACTTGACTATGAGTACCCTTTCCGAATACCCCTATGTCAGCTTTGCTACCCTGTCTTGGAAATTATCATAAATATCAACATTTGGGGTATGGGTGAGAAAAAATGGCAGCAAGAAGAGATCAGGCGATAAGGGGAAATAACTGATGAATTCTAGCACACGGGTAATATATCAAAATGCCCCTGTTATCAGTAAAAAAAAACACTCATTTCTATTAATGATATTGTTGGCGGAAGGGGAGATAAAGAAAGTGGATCAGTGTGTCCCATATATGAGCTTTGATATTCCAAGTCTGGCTAGTGCAGAGCCCGGTGCAAAATAAAAAAGGCAGAGCCCCTTGTTTCAAAATCATCAAGAATTTCAGTAGCGACAGCAGAGAATTAAACTGAGCCTGGGACTCTGCCAAGCACAGAGCCCTGTGCACCTGCACGGGTTGCACACGCATGAAGCCAGACCTGGCACCGGACTGAGTGTTTCCTAATGAAGATGGTTGTTACTATTCTTCCTATTTTGCATTTTCTCACATTGCCACTGTCACACAGTAGATGCACCATTCATGGTTTCTGAATGAACGAATCCATGAATAAAGGAATGAGTTAATGTGCTGCCCTTCTGGGTAACTTGCATGTAGGAATTTCCTGGAGACATAGTTGTTCTTACCTTCTTTGCTCATTAACTCACCCACAGAAGTGTTAAAGGATTGCTCATCCTAAGCGTGTGCTTGGGTTGGTCTGGAGTGAATTCCTGGAGTTATCTTTTTTATCTCCTTCCTGATGTGCAGCCAGTTTTAATATGTAGGAAGGGCCATCACATCTTATGAATGAGATCTGTGTCAGGTTCTCGGGACAAGAGCAGCTAGATAAGAAAGATGTTGTGGGGGAGGGATATAAACATTCTAATTGGTCTTCTAATTCTGTTGTAGAGAAGGCTCACCTCCTCTGTTTTTGTGAAGAGCTAGCAGAGTTGGTATTGTAAGTTGCTGTCTAGTTGTGTTCTGTGGCCAAATCATCCATCAGTGCAGATACCGGGAAAAAATTTAAAATATCAAAATTTATGTCTGACTTCAGATGGCTAAACCTCTCGTGGTTTTTGTGCAGACTTTTCCTCCCATCTATCTTTGATCATGCTCTGCTTTTTATGAAAGTGTCCCCCTATGTAGGATATTCTAGAAATGATAGCACCCCACTGTTTGAAGGAGGGGGAGATAATTCAAATGCTGCAAGTTTACTTAAGCAGAGTTTTACTTATGTTAATTGTAGTATCACCTGCCTAATTCACAATGGAGACTGTCTTCTAGTCTACAACCTGGTGGAGCCAGTTGTCCAGGTGGTACTAAGGTGGCTTGGCTCAGTGGATAGAGCGTCGGCCTGTAGATTGAAGGGTTCTGGATTTGATTCCTGTAAAGGGCACCTATCTGGGTTGTATGCTCTGTCCCCCGTAGCAGGCTTGCAGGAGGCAGCTGATCAATGGTTCTTTCTCATCATTGATGTTTCTCTTCCTTTTTCCCTCTCCCTTCCTCTCTGAAATCAGTAAAAATACATTTTAAAAATATATTGTAGCTAGTGCATTGAGACCTAACCATCTATAATAATAAAAGTGTAATATGCTAATTAGACCAGACATCCTTCTGGACAACCTTCCAGACGAAGCTGGGGCTGTGAAAGAAGCCCAGGTCCTGGGTGCGCCTAATGGCGGCCCAAGGGAAGCCTCTGATCACTTCCCTGTTCCACTTTTGCTAACTAATCCATTCCTGCTTCCCTGTATCAGCTGGTTTTTAAATGTCAGCCTGGGCAGGTTGATTTCAGAAGCTGTATTTAAAAAGAGACCTGCCTGCCTATTTGGCTCCTTATTGAGGCAGCATCCTCAGGGATTTGATAGGATCCGGGAGGCCATTTCTTCTTTTCTTTTCAGATCATGTCTTGGAAGCAGAAGTTGTTCACATGGTGTCCTGCGACCTAAGGACAGTCATTCTGCTGAGATGAGAAACGCTCGGCCCTGGTCCTGAGGTCATCCAGGAACTGTGGTTAAAACCACTCTGGACTTGCTGAAGGCAGCGGAAGGGAAAAGTTGAAACATATGGTTGTCATCCATGCGCAAGAGCCACACCTGTTCCGACCAGATTAGTCCTCTTTCTGGACATGTTCCCAAGGACTCTAGTAGGAGGCTTCAGGCCTACCTCATTTTATTGTGCCTCGCTTCATTGTGCTTTACCAATACTTGTGTTTTTTACAAATTGAAGGTTGTGACAACCCTGAGTAGAGCAAATACGTTGGCACCATTTTTCAGATAATGGTTAGCAATATTTATCAATAATTTTTAATTAAGGTGTTTATATTGTTTTAGACCTAATGCTATTATAAACTTAATAGACTACAGTATAGTTTAAACATAACTTTTTAAAATTCCTTTATTGATTATGGTATTAAATATGTGTCCTTATTCCCCCATCACCCCCCAACCACCCATACATGTCCTCACCCCCCTGTTGTCTGTGTCCATTAATTAGGCTTATATGGTTGATCTATCCCCCTTCCCTGTTTTCCCTGAGGTCTGACGTTCTGATCGATGTTTCTCTTTTTCTGGATCTGTTTTTGTTCATCAGTTTATGTTGTTCATTATATTCCATAAATGAGTGAGGTCATGTGATATTTACCTTTCTCTGCCTGGCTTATTTCACTTAGCATAATGCTCTCCATAAACATAACTTTTATACGCACCGGGAGACAAAAACATTCATGTGACTCGCTTGATTGTGATGTTGTGGTGATCTGGAACTGATCCCATGATGTATAACGCTGTATCAGTTAGCTGTGGCCACATAACAAACCATCCCCACACCCAGTGGTTTGAAACAGTGATCTTTTTTCCACTCCTCATGAAATTAGAGGTCATCTGGGTGGTTCTGCTGATGTTGGCTGAGCTCCCGCTCACATCCACAGTCAGCTATGGTCCACGGAGGCAGCTCTGCTGATTGCGGCTGTTTGCGGATATATGCTGCTGTATGCTGAGACAGGGATAGTCTCAGCTGGGAAAGCTGAGCTCTTCTGCAAATGCTCTCTAATCCTCCTTCACACTATACAGGACTCTTTCTCCTGGCAGTGGTAGGGTTCCAAGATAGCAGATGGAAGTTTTTAAGACTTCTAGAGGTCTTGGCTCAGCACTAGCACATCACTTCTGCCTTAAAAAAAACAACAAAAAACAAAAAACAGGCCAGAGCAAATTGCAAAGCCAGCCAGATTGGAGAGGATGTGTAGTAGAGGAATAGACTCCACCAGTTGATGGCAGGAACTTCAAAGTTATTGCAAACAATAGCAAAGAGAGAAAATTAGTACTAAATCTGTACTCATTCTTCACAATTTTATACATTGCAAACTGTTTTAGGGCTTGACAAGCATTTCCACATCCACAGTCTCACCTGACTTACCTAAGAATCCCATAAAGTCAGTTTCATTCTTATCATTTTCATCTTATATGTGAGGAAACTGAAGCCAAGATCAATTCCTAAGGTAGTTAATTAGGTAGAATTTTAGTGGAACCAGGACTTAAATTTAGTTCTTGTCACCAAGCTCCATGTTGTTCTCATGGTCCATGAAAAGTTGATTCTATCAAAGGACAAAGTGAAAATAAATGCTTCTTGATGGAGCTAGATCATGCGTGTCAAAAAAGTGGTGAGTCGTTTCCTCTCTGATCCTGCTGGTTCTGTGCTGTCAGGGCGTTTCATGAAGCTTCCTCTTGTTCAGCGAGTGGAGGGCAAGTGTCTCCGGTACAGTCCTAGGGCCCTGCTGCCATGCCTAGGTAAGGTGACTCCGTGGATTATCTAGAAGCTGCGGTCTTCATGCTCCTCTAGGACAATGTTTGTGGAAGTCTACCAGTGAGGTTGCAGTGGCTCCCACAAAGGAATGAACCATTTAAAGCTGACTTGGGTCTATATATCCATATATGTAAAAGCCTAAGCGACCATTACAACTGGTCACTATGACGTGCATGGACCACCAGGGGACAGGTGCTCAATGCAGGAAATGCCCCCTGGTGGTCAGTGCACTCCCACAGCCAACCTCCTGCAGCTGGCCAACCTCCCATGGTCCCTCACCCCAGCTGGCCGGGTGGTAAATGCACTCCCACAGCCAGCCTCCCACGGTCCCTCCCCCATTGGCCCCAATCGCCAGCCAGGCCAAGGAACCCCACCTGTGCACCACGAATTCATTAACCGAGCCTCTAGTATATATATGAGTGTTGAGTATACAGATGTTACTTTCCACTTTCTCTTAATAGGAAAAGAGAGAGTGCTTTGGCTCTTGTGAATCAAAGATACTCATATGTTTTAATTGTTCCCTTCAGCTTTCTTCAGCATGTCCAGGGTGGTTTTAACCACAATTCTTGGCAGATCTCAGCTTTTATTTCATTCACTCATTCATTTAACAAATATCTATTGAGCATTTCTAATATGCCAGGCAGTGTTCTAGATGCCTCTCTGTTTTCAATAAGCTTCTAGTTTAATGGGAGATACATACACATCCTATCTAATAAAAGAGTAATATACAAATTTGATTGTACCTTTGCTATGATACCAGCCAATCAGGAGCGGGGGGGCAGGGCCAAGCAGTTCAAGATGAGGGTGGGGCCATGGCAAGCAGGAGGCTGGTTGGGGGTGGGGCCGCGGCACATGCGAGACCAGCAGGGAAGCGAGCAAGAAATCCCCACCTGACAACCCGGGAAAGAAACAGGTCTGATTCAGGCCAGCCGTCTGGGAGAGGTTGCACAAGGACTTGGGCGGCATGGTCTTCTTTCCAGGGCCGTGCGCTGGAGTCTTTGTGTGCCTAGGTGCCCTGAAAAGTGGATTTCTGTGACAAGTTTACTGCCTGTGGGGAATGCATCACACTGCATGTCCAAGAGGGGACGGGCGTGTGAGAAATGTGTCCATGGGCTCCTGTGCTTGCTTCATGTCTAGCAGAGGCACATTGGCTCCAAATTAAAGGGGGAAATAAGGCAAAGCAGTTTGCGTCTTTGTTTCAGTCTTCACTGAAGAAAGGCTCTTTGGTGAGCAATGAGGTATTCCTCTGGGATTACTGAAACAAAGACACAGACTGCTTTGCCTTTTTTTTCTTTTTTCTTTTGGGAGGGGAGGAAGTCATCCTGTCACTGTCCAGCGAACCACGGCTTAATCACTGGGAACTAGCGTGGAGCAGCTGGTACTCTGCTCATTCCATGGGTTGTTTTCACAGTTCCTGTTACATTGTATGGGATCTGGGCGCTCTCTGTCTCACAATGTGTCCCTACAGCCATTCATTAATACCAGCCTCTGAGCAGGTGGAGTCCCAGCCAGAAGTTTGTGAAACTCTTAATGATTTGAGAGGCTGGCAAGTGTCTGATGTTGTAACAATGAATTTAGAGAAGAGAAAGGGTGACAAAGGATGAAGTAAATGAATGGAATTCTCTCCCCACTTTTTCTTCCTAGATCCAATTTTCTCATTTCCTACAGCTGGAATATTATTATGAAACTCCAACACACAAGAAGGCTGCCCCCATGTGGACACAAGATGGTCACCAAAGATGGCCAGCAGGGGAGGGCAATGGGAGGTTCCAGACCTGCAAGGGAGGGCAGTTGTGGGCCATCAGGCCAACAGGGGAGGGCAGTTTGGAGGGACCAGGCCTGCAAGGGAGGGCAGTTGGGGGCAATCAAGCCTGCTGGGAAGGGCAGTTAGGGGTGACCAGGCCAGCAGAGGAGGGAAATTGGGGACAAAGAGGCTGGCAGGGGAGCAGTTAGACATCAATTTGGCTGACAGGGTAGTGGTTAGGGGGTGATCAGGCTGGCAGGTAGAAGTGGTTAGGGGCAATTAGGGAGGCAGGCAGGTGAGCAGTCTGGAGCCAGCAATCCTGGATTGTGAGAAGGATGTCCAACAGCCCACTTATGTCCAATCCTACTTGAATTGGGCCTAAACGGGCAGTTGGACATCCCTTGAGGGGGTCCCAGATTGGAAAGTGTGCAGGTTGGGCTGAGGGACATCCTCCGCCCCCCGTGCATGAATTTCATGCACTGGGCCTCTAGTCTATAATAATAAAAGCATAATATGCTAATTAAACTGGATGTCCTTCTGGATGACCTTCCAGACGAAGCCAGGGATGTGAGGGAAGCCTGGTTCCCAGGTGCCTACCAGCAGTTGTAGAGAAGACCGGGTCCTGGGTGCCAGAGGGAAGCCAGTGCCAGCAGCTGGGGGAAGGAAGGCCTGCTTTCACATGAATTTCATGCATCAGGCTTCTAGTCCTATATAATAAAAGGCTAATATACAAATTGACCAAATGGTGGAACAACTGGTTACTATGACGTGAGTCTGCCCCCACCAGGAGGCAGATGCTTAATGCAGGAGCTGCCCCCTGGTGGTCACTGTACTCCCACAGAGGGAGTGTTGCTCAGCTAAAAGCCAGGCTCACAGATGGCAAGCACAGTGGCAGTGGCAGAAGCCTATCCCACCTCCACAGCAGTGATAAGGATGTCTGACTGACAGATGTCAGACATCCCCTGAGGGCTCCCAGACTGTGAGAGGGCACAGGCTGGACTGAAGGAACTCGCTAAGTGCACAAATTTCATGCACTGAACCTCTAGTATACATATAAATACATATACGTATACAGATAAACATATAAATAACTGTAATATTCCCATAATTTCCCAAGTACATATTTCCTACAACTGTCACACCCTACCAGGAACACCTAACAATTTCCTGTCTTAATAGTTTTGCAAAGGAGATGGCCCACCTGGGACAGGCCTAGGAATTGCCCCAAGGAGAGGAGTAATCTTCACCTCAACTTTAGCTTAATATATTTTTAATGTGTGACTAATCATCTTTGTATTTACTCTAGTGCCAGCTTGGAGAAATTTGTGAGTTATTAAAAGTTTTACTATGTCAAAATTTTAAATTATTTATAGTGGTTATCTTCGTCCAAGAGCTAAATTAGGACTGAGCTTTGTTATTTTTTCTATCTAATAATGAGAAACAACAACAACACACAGATTCCTTAATAAACCAGGGTGGTGTTGTCATGTAAACATCGCTGTATATGCTGTCAAGTCTTTAAATAATTATTATCTCCTGTCATATATAAGACAAATCTCCTTAGTATATAATGTGTGATTTACAATAAGGTGAAGGCTAGTCCTTGGTGTAAGTGTAAATCCTCTTGATATTTTGCTAGCTCAAATAGTATTCTTCATCCCCAAATCCTCTTCAGAGAGCTGCTTTGACATTGAAGTGATTCCCTTTTTGTCTATTTTGTCAGGGGGAAAAAATCTCAACGTTTTTTTGATATTTGACCATCTTATTAGTTATTGGGGGATGAGGGAATTAATTCTTCTTAAGTATATAAGAAACTATTTTTTCAGAAAGGAAAAAGAAAAAGAAAACCAGTGCCCTACCATAGCTCCTCAGAGCACATAGTTAAGATCCGTTTTTAGAAAGACACGCTGGATAATTACATCTTCTGCATTTGCCAGTTTATCTCTGTTAAGCACAGTAAACATCTCTCTGCTTCACTTGCTCTGTCAGCCACGGCTTTGAAGGAACTGGCGCTCTCATGCAGTTGAGATTTTACATCTGCAGTATAATTTCCCAGGCAGGGGGGTTTTCCTTTTCCTTTTCATATTCTTGGCTTATTGACAGTCAAATAGCTTCCACTCCATGAAGCTTAAATATTTAGCCGTTGAGATAGTGTGCTCTCTGCCATCTGTCAGCTTAGACGCTGGACTCCGTGTGCTTGATGCTCCCAGGCTCTTGTAGACCCGGTTTGTCCTCGGCATTCCTAGGGGACCGTCACAGCCCTTGTCATCATGGCTGAGGGTACTCTCAAAACACAGTCCCGACATATTCCACTTCTTTTTCCTGAAGGAGTTTCTTAGATGATATTATTTGATGACTTTTGTTTCATCCATTGGACAAAAGTACAGTTTGCTCCCCCAGAGTCTTGCATGCCCTGATCAAAATAAATATTGGACTTCCCATCCCTTACACTACACTGGACTTGTCACCCAGAGAGAAGAAGAAAAAGGGTGGAGTCATATATCAAATGCAAACCAATATGCCCCCTTTTCTTTTTTTTATTGTTCAAGGTATTACATATAGTAGCACATATGTCTCCTTTTTTTATCGCATTGACCTCCTCCCAGCCTCCCCTATCCCCCAGCACATGCCCTCACCTGCCCCTCCCCCCAGTGTCTTCTATCCATTGGTTATACTTTTATGCATGCATACAAGTCCTTCGGTTGATTTTCTATTTTTATTTTATTTTGTTTTGTTTATTTATTTATTTATTTTAATTTCTTTATTGATTAAATCATCACATATGTGTCATCATCACCCATTACCCCTTCCAAAACCTTCCTCCCCCCGTCACCACTTATGCCCTCACCTCCCTGGTGTCTGCGTCCATTGATTAGGCTTATATGCGTGCATAAAAGTCCTTTGGTTGATCTCTTCCCCTTACTCCCACCCTCCCCTACCTTCCCTCTGAGGTTTGGTAGTCAATGCTTTTCTGTCTCTGGATCTGTTTTTGTTTATCAGTTTATGTTGTTCATTGTATTCCATAAACTAGAGCATGGATGGAACTGGAGAACATTTTGCTAAGTGAAATAAGCCAGTCAAAGAAAGATAAGTATCACATGCACTCACTCATTTATGGAATACAATCTATTTTTATTAAAAGTTCCTTGACTCATCTGGAGGCCACATATCAATCAGGTGCTTTTATGCTGAGTCTTCTTGTCACTATTTGAATTTATCTCATGAAGTTATAGGATAAAATTGGTGATGCAAGTGGCCCTCAGATCCCCTGGGGAAGTTCAGGGGGGGGGGGGGGGGGAGGAGCGTGACTTTTCCTGTACTCCTTTCGGATTTGTACTGTTATTTTAAACAAGCGCTTCCTCTCCGCAGATTAGTCAAGGCTCGTGGTTGCCTGTCTCACAAGGCCCACTGAAATGAAGGTGCTGAGTGAGGAGCCTCAGACATGGATTCAGTTGTACAAGGGCACCTCGTCTGCTTTCCTGCAATTTGTGAATTAGCGAAAGCTCACATAGGAACGCATGTCCTTACAGGTTTAATAGTTAAGAAGCAAATGAGGTTTTCATTGTTTGTTTCTTGTGGTAGTTGATATTGGGGCTACTAGATTCATATTGCTTTCTTCACATTATTGCCAAGTGTCAGATGGGACCTCGGGAAAGCCTCATCCCCCAGGTAAACATGGGGTTAAGAGGATGCATTTAAGTACCACTCAGGGGAAAGACTAAGGTCTTTAGTCTTTGTTTTGTTGGATGAACTCAATGGTGGTGGATGGGGAAAGGGTTTCTCATTAATCCTTCTCCTATGAGAAGCCATCCTTCCTTAGCAGAAATAATTTGGTTTCTTTTTTTTAAAATATATTTTATTGATTTTTTACAGAGAGGAAGGGAGAGGGACAGAAAGTCAGAAACATGGATGAGAGAGAAACATCCATCAGCTGCCTCCTGCACACCCCCTACTGGAGATGTGCCCACAACCAACGTACATGCCCTTGACCGGAATCGAACCTGGGACCTTTCAGTCCGCAGTCCGATGCTCTATCCACTGAGTCAAACCTGTTTTGGCGTAATTTGGTTTCTTTATAGATTGAAAAAAATGACTGCCTGAGAGAGAATTATACTCTGTTTTTCCTTTAAAAATTTAAGAAAATTTAAAAATAAACAATAAGAAAACCCTCCAATTAACCAAGATAAATAAGCAAAATGCATGGTATATGCAAACCTGTTAGCAGTGTTTTCAAAGATGTATTTGGAAGTAGGAAAGCTTCCTTTGAAGAAGGGTTTCTGAATAAAAAACTCAATGTCAGAGGAAAAATGCTGTTAGGTATGGAGCACGTAATATAAATTGGAACTGTCTCCACTCACACAGTCTGAAGGCAATTTCCCTCCACTTGCATGCAATCATGGGTGGGTCTTTGGAGTGTGGTTAATATTTCACAAGGTTACTTAGCAGATTGATGTCACAGAGGCAATAAATCACTGTCTCGCCAATAAGAGAAAACATTGCATTTATCTATTGCTAGTGACAGTTGTTTTTAAAGAGAAGTCGGTTTAAGAAGATGCCTATTGCGAGTCTCCTTAAGGAACCAAGTATTACTTAAAATGTAATACTTAAGTGTGTACTGATGGTAGAGGGGGGTTCTACACTGGTCACAATGGAGGTTCTTTCTCAACTGCCACTCAAGTGGCCCACCAGGGTATGTCGTCCACTTATACTAGTTGGATTTCCATCTACCTTTGTTAGCACTCCTTTTTTGAGACTTTAAGAATTAATTATTTACTGGTTGTGCTTATATGCATGCATACAAGTCCTTCGGTTGATCTCTTTCCCCCACCTCCCCAACACTCCCCAGCCTTCCCGCTATAATTTGACAGTCTGTTTGATGCTTTAGTGCCTCTGTATCTATCTTTTTGTTCATCAGGTTATAATGTTCTTTACTTTCCATAAATGAGTGAGATCATGTGGTATTTTTCCTTCATTGCCTGGCTTATTTCACTTAGCATAAAGACACTGGGGGCATGGAATGAGGGCATGTGACAGGGCTTACGGGAGGCTGGGGGAAGGTCAATGGGGGGAAAAAGGAGATATATGTACTATTATTTGTAATACTTTAAACATTAAATAAAATTTAAAAAATTAATTATTTTATTAACTTAAATAGAAAGAACATGTCTTAACATGTCATTGACATCTCTAAACACTGACAAACAAATCTTTTGACTCCACGTCTTGGAAACCCACCCCTGATCTAAGAGCCAGGGGAAACTTCCTCTGGACATTCCTGCTGCTTTCATGCTCCTGGCATCTTGTATGGAGTATGCGCACACTCATCTCCCTGCAGCTATCAGATGTTTAAGAGGAAGAGTTAAGAGAGACAGCGTCACTTACAATTCCTTGAGAGTGGTTGTGATGGCTTAAAGAACCAAATAGTGTCCTGTGTCAAGCTCATCGCAGGGGCTCTCATAAACCCACAGTAACTATAGTCATCTGAGACGCAGGGTCTTGTCTAGAAGCTGAGGTGGACTGTGGCACAGACGCCACTGTCCTTCCCCTGGCACCTTGGACCATAGGTTTCTACTCCACCATGCAAAGCGCGCCACTTAAGTGCATTTTGTGCTTACATTGCCCCTTGCCCACCAGATAGGCAGAGGCAATTCCTGCACGTCTTGAATGGAATAAAGTTAAGCTTTGTCTCGTGCCAACCTCGGCTAGTACTCCGTTTGTGAAATGAGGAAAACCCCATTGCTGATATCCCTAAAATTATCTAAGAAAGCCCGATGAGCAGGTCTACATCAGCGTTGCATCTTTTGCTCCAGTTTCTCAGTGAAGAACTCAGTCAGGTGCCTTTTGGCTGTGAAGTGAGAAACCACAGCCTTGTTTGAATTTCGGAGATTTCAGTGGCCTGGCTGGGCAGCCTTGGGATGCCCTCAGCCTGCTGGCTTTCATTTCAGAACCTCAGCCTATCTGATTCAGCCAGCCATCAGCGTCTTGTTACTGTTGTTGTTGTTGGGTTGTTTGACCCTTCGCCATTCTTTCCTTGATTGGCTGTGTCAAAACCTGTGATCAAGTTTCCAAAGGGCTTTCCTAAGACCTTTGGGGGGGCGCCAGTGCAACAGAAATCTGAGTTTCTCAGTCCATGGAGCAAGTGTAGTAACACTAGATTGGGGTATGGGAGAAGATAACCCCTCAAATAATTTCTCTTAAAGTTTTCATATCAACCTGTTTCCCCCAGATACCTCCATTCGAAATCTAGAGGACATCTTTTTCCCTGTTTCACTTAATATATTTAACTTGCCTAAGAAATAGCTCCTTACTTCTTTCTCCACCAAAACACACATCCTCTTACATTTGCTACCAAAGTTGGCCTTGTGGCGCAGATGATGTCTTGTATCTTCCAAAAATACGTAAAATATGTAGTGTTCTGTTTATTAGAGGTTTTCTCAGGGCCTGATTGTCATTGGAAATTAAAAACGAGCTCTCCAAGTCAGGCGAATGAAATAGCATTTATTTTTGAGTCAGGCTGAAGATAAATTAATTTGAAGAAGACACTCATTTGAATCAAGCTATGTGAAATCACAAAACAAATCACATGTCTGCATGTGCATCTTGTGTGTGAGTGTGTGTGTGTGTCTGTGTGCGCGCGCACACACACACACACACACTGCAAATATTGACAACTAGTTGTAGGAATTATAGTAAAAGATTGGCATCGGGGAAAAGAATGGGAGATAGGGGAAGTTTTAGCCAGTAAGCTTTTCCATCATTTGAAAACAGAAATTGGTACCCTCTCAAAGGCCACTATGGCACTGCATATAGCCTCACCTTTGGAAGTTGTTTGTCTAATGCATTTGGTTAGGCCTGGCATTTTGAAAACCTGAGCAGAGATCATGTTGTTAGTGGTGCCAGAGATGTTGATAATGCATCCCAGCCCCTTGTGCCACTCTAGCCACTTATGACCAATCATGACACAGACTCTCCTTGTGTGTCTGGGAACCAGAGAACGCATTGCCCTACTCAGGACACTTTTGGGACTGAAGTTGACACTATTAATAATTACACCAGAAAAGTATCCATATACCAGGACCCCTCTCAGCAAACCAGCACCTTTAGTTACATGCACTTTTGACTGTAATTCTAACTCTCGCTCATGAAAGCATGCCAGAGCAGGAGTAAGAGGGGCGTTACATGGGGATAATCTTGAAATACTTTTTTGAAGAGGAAAGAGGGGTTGAAGGAGGAAGAGTTACTTGCAAATATCTGTACTTTCATCTGATGCATAACTTGTCTACATACCGCACAATAAACTCTCCTGACCCTTACCTAAAGTAAAAAATCTCCTGCCCAACATGTCTGTCCACCATCTCTGGTCATTGGCTATACAACACCATGTCTTGAAAACACCGTGGCTGATAGATTGATGTCTGCGAATCTGGTACCTCACATTTTTTTGTCATCAACTGTGATATCTATCCCATTGTGTTTCCTATGATGGTTGTTCTCCTGTTTTCTCACTCCTCGTTAGTGTAGGGAGGTTAAGCTAGAGCAAGTGCCATTGACTATGGAATTCTAAACCCCTTCGTAGAGGCTTGCCAGCATCCTGCCTGTCTGCAGGTGCTTTTCAGATTGAGAATTTATCCTCCCTCCCTGTTAGTTAAAGGACCACCAGAAATATAAAGAAAGAACAGTTAAAACGTTTGAAGACCAGTCTATTCTCTTAAGTTCAAAGTACGTCCAATTGATTTAAAATGTTGGCTTCTTGAAGAAATGTCTCAGAGTCACCTGTATGTAAAAACAAATGTGGATTAGTCTGTGCATGGCTGGATTTTTATAATGACAGTGGGTTAGCCATTTGTCATGCAATGGAAGATCAGAAGGAGAAAGTGGGAGAGCCCCCCAGTGCTCTGTCCAGTCTCCTTTTCTCCCAGAGAGGAGACCAAGGTATGATGGGAAGTTGCTCTCTTTCCAGTAGCCTCTAATTGAGGCCTGGAGACCTGCAGGAGGCTTGCTTTCTTCCCCTGAAAAGGAAAACCCAGTAACATGGGCAACACAAATAGAGCCATTTGCTTTCATGTAGAGCAGCTACCATCAGCTACTCATAGAAACCGTGATGCCCCAAATGGCACGTTTGCTATGTGACTTCAGAGCTACAGTTAGAAAGGACAAAGCCAGCAAGAATGGTTAAGTGAGGTTTCTGGAAGTCAAAATATATTATGATGAATGAAGATTCATTAGTAACTCTTTGATAGTTAATTATAGTAAATGGAGCATAATGTTGAGCCGGGGGTGGGGAGGATTGTTGTTGTTTTGCTTTCTCTCTCCCCCCACCCCCACCCCCGCACATGTCATTTATTCAATACTGAGAGCACATAGATCAACGTATCTAGAAGGGAGAGACGGTGAAATGTGGAGTTGAGAAGTTCAAAAGGGAGAAAGGAGGAAATAGATGATACAGTTTTATATAGAGGAATTCAAAATTGAATAGTTGAATTATATTCAACTTTATCCCCTGGTTAAAGATTCTAGCTGTCACCTCTAGTTATTGAATGGTCTATTTATTGAGTGCTTTTTGTGTGCAGCACACTGTGAAATAGGTAGTGTTGGTACTGATTTTTCTGGTGCTAAAAGCTATCGAGTACCAGAGAAAATGTTTAACTTTTGACAGCTAATGCCTCTGACACATATACTGTTTAACTGAAAACACCATGGCTGATGGATGGGTGTCTGCAAAGCCGGAGCCCTGCCATCGTTCTTCCCAAACCCGTTGGTGTTATTCCCAGATGCTGGCTTTCTGGCAGAAGTAGCCTATCGATTGGGCTGACTCCATGGAGTTTCTCTTATATTCTGACTGTACAGTAAATGGGGAAATGCTAAGAGAGGAAACTGGCCATTCTATCCAAAGAGGCAGGCAAGGTAATCAGCTGAACACGGGTCATTCTGTTTGTTTTTCCACTGACTTAAAAAAAATCACACTGTCTTTATTTCAGAACCATTTGAAATAGTCTGAAAGAAAGTGTTTAATCCATTGAATCAGAATTTGGCCTGGAATTTTTTCTGTGTTGGTGCACTTCCTCAAATCCTTCACTAGATGGTGTTCCAAATCAATCCATAGTCTCTTCGCCATTGCTTTGGTCCAGGAAGAAGAGGGGGAACACAAAGTCATCCCCCTGTGACTGTCCTGACTCCCTTTCTTCAGCTTCAAAAATGGCTGGACCTTTCACTATCCAATGAGTGACCAGGTCGGCATATTGTTACACTGTTTTTGCAGGTCACGCTTGTCAATATTTTGGGGGTGGTTTTGACAGGGAGCATTTCTGCGTGATTGACAGGAAGCTTTGCCAGACCCATCATTAGTGCACTGGCTGGTGTTGTGAATCAGGAACAAATTCATTTTAATTTCCTGGTGAAGACAGACAGTTCAAACCAAAGGCCACAATTCTGATGGAATCTGAAATCCAGGTTCAGTGAGAGGAGTGGACAGATGGGTAATGACTAGAAAATATTCCAGAATATGGTAGGCCAGCAGAAATGTATGAACCCTGTGCCCCCCTATGCAAATCTTAGTTCCTCGTTCCCTTAGATATGGCCATGTCTAGAGTCTTCATTACAAAGGAAATGATAAATGAATGTTGTTTTAAAATACTGAAAAGTGCACTTGATTCAGAAGATATATTGGAGACTCTCTTTAAAAAGAAATTCGATTTGAGGATTCTGTAAAATTCTCCAATGAGATGTATAAATAGATATAAATTTATCCTTTACCAGAATTATTGTATTACCACAATTATTAAGTGTATTTGGTTTTAGACTCTACTTAATTTCAGTTTTTCTCACTTCCTTCTCCCCTTCTTGGTGGATTATTCAGAGAGCTAAACATACCTTCATTTTGACAGCTCTATCTACAGTTAGTTAATTCATTATTGTCAGTAGCCAAGGAGACTGAATTTTTTCATAACATGTTTGAGATCTGGAGGCAGCTCCAGGCAGGAAGAAAACTTTTAGACAACCTGATGAGTTGGGTTCTGGCCTTGGGAGGGAACGCTGACCTTGTTCCACTTCTGATTAGTTGGTTGTCAACATCCACAGCACCGAGCCTGACTCAAACCAATCATTACTTCATGTGCAAGGCAATCATCCGGCCATGATGATAAAAATCATGTGAGGGGCAAAGAAGAAAATGCAGAAACCTAAAAAGTGCCATGTTGCCCTAACCCAGTGGTTGGCAAACTGTGGCTCTCGAGCCACATATGGCTCTTTGGCCCTTTGAGTGTGGCTCTTCCACAAAATACCACAGCCTGGGTGAGTCTATTTTGAAGAAGTGATATTAGAAGAAGTTTAAGTTTAAAAAATTTGGCTTTCAAGAGAAATTTCAATCATTGTACTGTTGATATTTGGCTCTGTTGACTAATGAGTTTGCTGACCACTGCCCTATCAAATTTGGCTCAGTGGATAGAGCGTTGGCCTGCAAACTGAAAAGTCCCAGGTTTGATTCCGGTCAAGGGCATGTGCCCAGGTTGTGGGCTGGATCCCCAGTGGGGGACTTGCAGAAGGTAGCCGATCCATGATTCTTTCTCATCATGGATGTTTCTATCTCTCTTCCTTCCTCTCTGAAATCAATAAAAAATACATATATTTTTTAAAAGCGCCATGTTGTGGAGCCATCCCCATACAACTGCTGTAATTTCACAAGATACCCAAAGGGGCCTGTGAGGATGAAGAATGGCCTAAGTCACACCCTTTCACTGGGAAATCTTTTCAGTACCCAAGTAACCTCCTGCCCTTTAAGGCTCAAACTCACACTGTTTCATGTTCACGCCGCTGCATTGCTGGCCCTCAGGAATACCAAAACACAGCACTGAATTTATAAAAGTGATTTTTGTGATAGGTCTGACTTTTTCCCCCTATCTCAATGGCAAATTTTATTAACAATTATGTATTTTAATGACAAGTTTTTTTTTCTTGCATCCCAAAATTATACCTCATTTTGATTTGTTGGTATTCTGAGTATGAAAAGCCAGACAACCCAGGGTTAGGTACTATTCTCAGCTGAGAAAAAAGGAGCAAAATAGAAAGGGAAAGCTTCTCTCAAGAAATGTCAGCCCATCTGTCACCGTATCCCCAATGAGATACGCCCTGGCGCTATTTTGCATGCCTTTGTGAAAACACCAGCGGAGATGGCTGCTCTCTCATAATCCTCATGTTTCTTTAATAAGGAGACGCCCATACTTGGCTTGTATCAGAATCATGAGGAAATTTTGGTAAATATCATTATTTCCAGGCCCTTAGAGAATGGAGGTACACTAAGTCTGCAATGACTGGTGTTCTAAAATCTGTAATTTTGACAAATACCTCTAGATGATTCCAAAGCATTTTGTCTGCATTCCAGAAACACTGCACAGTGTGATTCCAGGCCTGGTGGAAATGCTACCATCTCCACCCACCACTAGAACTGTTAACATTAGGATTAGCTCATTTCTCTGTTCTGTCCTCCCTCCTCCACATGTTTATTCAATCGCACAGCCCATACCGACCCCTCAGAGCAATCTCACTTGCCTTCAAATTCTCCCCTACTCTGGGATAAGGTACAGGTCTCCTTAAGCGTATAACTATATTTTACAGAAGAGTATTTCTATATTTCTATGCCATTTGAGCTATGCCAAAATAATGACCAACATCTCTGTCTCTCCCCACTCCCTCCTAACTCTCTCTAAAAATCAATGGGAAAATACCCTCGGTGAGGATTTAAAAAAAAACAAAAAGTAAAATGTCAGCGTTATGGCTTTGTGTAGGTTCTTCACTACCCCTCTCCTCTTCCAGCTGGGTCATGTTCTGTGTGCAGTTCTGGCAACCCAGCCTGGCCGCCCCTTCCACACACGTGTTTCTGCTTCTCTTTGCGGGGAGAGCCTGACTAATAATCTACAGTGAGGCCAGAGCAGGTCCCGTCAACAGCTTTGGTTTACGCACTATTCTGAGGCTCTTCATTTGCTCCAGGTCTCTGTCCCTCTATTCGTGGGGATTCCAAAATGGAAAGTGAAAATCACCTAAAAGGCTGCCTTGCGATGATACAGGTTTCAATTTCCTTTCTAAAGAAAGCAAACCCTTTTGTGAGCCCGAAGATGAAAGCTGTCTGTTAAAGGCAGATAGTTCTGACTCTTCTGCCTCGAGGTCAGGGAAGCCGAACAAGATATTAAAGATACTTCCCCAAACTGGGTCACAACTGTGTTAGCGGATGAGAGGACTGTTTCTGGAAGCCACGCAGTAATCCACTTGCACAGGATGGAAAACTGAATTTAAGTAGCAATTTGGGACGTGCAGAAACTGTCCGAGGAGATGGATTAGTCAGTCAGCGCAGCCCACGGGCGCGTTGCATGGATTCCGTTTTAGTGCTCCATTCAGCACAGCTTCGTGGTTTCAAAGGCTAAGCAAACGCAAGTCTTAACGAGCAATTTCATCACTTTCTGTTGACCTCTGAACAAGGAAGTGAGGGAGGTCATCCAAAATTATGGAGCAAAAGAGAAAAAAAAACACAATTTAAAAGAAGAAAACATACGTTGAAGGACCTTCCAAATTAATGACAAGGCTTAGAGGTTATCTCCTGGTTATATGCTTTTGTTTGCTTATGTGATGTATAAAATGAATGCATATATTAAACATGAAAAGCCTCCTAAAACTCAGTAACAAATTAGGAACATCTGCCGAGTTATTATTGTTCTGGGGTGCCAGGCAATGCGACCATCAGGAAGAAACATTGGCTTTACATATTTAAAAGGAGAATGCCCAAATGTGTCCATTTTAGAGTGTGTGATTGTGTATCTAGAAACCCAAGGACAGCAAATAAAAAACTTTTAATTATCTGCTATCATAGATGTACAAAGTTGAATATCTTAAGTTTTTTATCCTTGCACAAAAGAGTGAGAAACGAGGAACTAAAAAGTTGAAATTTATATCAGAAGGCAGGTTTTTAGTCAGAGTAATTTCATCACCCCAATAGCAAATATATATATATATATATATATATATATATATATATATATATATATAAAATAACCAATAATTCACTTAAATAAAGTATAGTACCAACAGAAGAAAACCATAAAATTTTATGGCCACAAGAAAATCCCAGTGTTGCTGTAACAATTTCTGTTTTGCAAATTAGTGCCATTGTGGCAGCATCAAGCAGCCATTTCATTTCGCTCTCGGGTTCTGTGGGTTAGAATTCAGACAGCACGGGGAAGAGCATGGCCGGGTGGCTGGAACCTCAGCTGGGAAGACTGAACTGGCTGAAGGGGGTTAGCGGCCTGGGCTGGAGTCTTGCAGAGGCATCTGCTCTCAGACGGTTGCTGGCTGATGCTGGCCCTTGGCTGGGACCTCGTTTGGGACCATCAATGAGAACACCCACCTGGGGCCTCTCCAGGTGCCTGGGATTCACGACAGCAGGGTGGGCTCAGAATTGTGGACTTCAAAAGGCGAGTCCTGAAAACCAGCTGCACAGCTGCGCCCCTGCTCCACCCTCCTGACCTCACTTGGCGGCCATACAGTGGCCACTGCGTCCAAATGCTAGCTGACCCTCCACAAATCCTCTCCAACCCAGGAAGTCTCTCTGAGAGGAGTGCCAAGGAAACTGCAGCTGTGTTTTTTAAAAACCACCTGACTTAGAAATTGAAAAACATGATAACTTGGAGATGAGAAGATTAATTTCCCCTAATTAATCCAGGCTTAATAGAATTCTAATCATATTAACAGGATTTTTTTTAACTTATCAAAGTGTTTCCAGATACCATCTAAGAGAATAAGTGGGGACCAATAGGTGAGAACATTTTGAAAAGGATGGCTATTAACAAGGGAATCTCTCTCTTAAGCACTGTAGTATTTTATAGACTACAATAAACACAGTAGCTTGGGTTACTCTCAGAATAGACATATCAATCTTACAGAATAGAAAGCCAATGCCCAAGTAGTCATAGGGATCCTATCTGTTCCCAATACATACTGGGGGGAGACAGGCTTATTCCATCAAAGATGTTGAGACTACTGGTTTCATGTGGGAGTTTAGGGAGGGTAGCTCTAATTTATTCAAGATACAAATGGAATGTCCAAATGGATGAAAGGTTCTAAGTGTCAAATCAAATCAGAAAAAAACACACACAAATATTTATTTAATCATGGTATAGATAAGGATTTTCTAAGTATAACACCAATATTGGAAAAAAATGTACGTAATTGATAGGTCTGATTATATAAATATTAAAACTGTACATGAAATAACTATAGACACAAAATTAAAAGCAGATATGTAACTTGCAACATGTAAAAACAATTAGTTACTGTCCTTAATAATAAAGGGTTCTTTTCAATCAATTTTTTTAAAGAGATGGTCACCCCAAATGGGCAAAGAATATGAACAAGCAGTTCACTGAAGGAAGACATTCAATGGCCAGTGGGTGCACGGGTGGAAGCTCACAGGAATGGAATGATGATTAACTAAGAGCAGCAAAAGAGCCCTTCAACTGGTCCGTGATAGGACTTTGTTATGTAGCTGTAGTTGGGGCCAACTTGAGGCTCAGTTACGTAAAATGGCTACTTATTATTTCCTATTACTCTGCTTGAACATAACTTGACAATGCATGGCTTCTCATGAACTCTTAAACAGAAGAAGCTTGGTTTTAACAGAGCAGCGTGCTTCCCTGTGACTGTTCTGTTTCACCAACTTGGTCAAGCATGACAGACTCTGAGAGCTCTTAGCTCCCCTTAGATTGGCCTTGTAGGAAGTATTCCCTTAGCCAACACCTTGAGGGCTATTGTTCAGGTATGCTAAAACGATAGCTGTTGAGCCATAATAATAATACAATAAATAATAATTCACATGTGGCCTTTTAAAATGGCAGAGCCCTTTTGGTAAAATAAACTCTTACATAGAACTTCAGTATATAAGATAGGTAACATGGAGCTGGGTTTCAGCCAAGAAGGGCCCTGTCCACTTTGCTTCCTTCTTGACCCTCCTCAGCCTCTATAGCGCTGGAACACAATTGGAACACCATGGCTTTGAGGTAATAGGCAACTTCCAATTTTAGGCAGAAGGTAAAAAGTGTGTGAAGTGAGTTCCAAAGGAAGAATATCTAATTCAGTTTGTTAACTTGTTCAACATGCACAAGTCTAAAAGCTATTGCTTAATATTTACAGCATTCATTGCAAAAAACAGACAAACAAACAAAATAACAAAAAACTCTTTAAAAGAATTTATACCGATTTCAGTGAGGAACATCTGACACTTAACATTTTCTCAATATTTTTATGACAAATACAAGATGATCATCATTTTTAAACTCGAGGCCCGGTGCATGAAATTCATGCACGTGGAGGGCAGGTGGTGTCTCTCTGCCCAGCCTGCATCCTCTCCAATCTGGGAACCTTTGAGGGATGTCTGAGTGCCCATTTAAGCTTGATCCTACTGGTATCAAGCCTAAATGGGCAGTCAGACATCCCTCTCACAATCCAGGACTGCTGGCTCCCAACTGCTCGCCTGCCTGCCTCCCTGATTGCCCCTAACTGCTTCTACCTGCCAGCCTCATCACTCCCTAACCACTCCCCTGCCAGCCTGTTTGCCCCTAACTGCCCTCCCCTACAGGACTAGTCCCCCCCCCAATTGTTCCCTCCTGCAGGCCTGGATTCCCCCAAAATGTCCTTCCTTGCAGGCCCAGTTTCCCCCAACTTCCCTTCTCTGCCAGCCTGATCACGCCTAACTGCCCTCCTCTGCAGGCTTGATTGCCCCCAACTGCCTCCCTTGCAGGCCTGGTCCCTTCCAGCTGCCCTCCCCTGCTGGCCATCTTGTGGTGGCCAACTTTGATCACATGGGGGCAGGATCTTTGACTACATGGGGGCAGCCATCTTGTGTGTTGGAGTGATGATCAATCTGCATATTACTCTTTTATTAGATAGGAGGATATCCTCATGGTAGCTCTCTGTGATTCAATAAAAAATCTATATATAAATAAATAAAGCAAGCTACATGAAACACATGACTTTAAAAGCCCAGGTTTTGCCTCTGAGGTTGAAACACCAGGCATTTTAGGATGCGCTCAAGCTGAATAAAGTGCAGTGAAATAATATGAAAACTACTATAAATAGGGATTTAAAAGAAATCCAGGAGGAGAGGTAGGTGTAGGTTCTATGTATGCAACTAACTGTTGGGTGGACAGTGAGAATCTGTAATCAACCCCAAAAAGGTCAGAAAGATCCTTTGAACTTCACTTTACTCCAGAAACATATAATCAGTGCAGAAAAAAACTATAAATGAGACAAGGATGCGGATGGATGGGTGCATGTAGGTGGTGCCAGGAGTGTGGGTTTAAACTGGTGGGCACCTCCCTAAGGCAGAATTCAGATGCCTTGGCGGGCTGGTCAGGGAAAGCTGTCTGTCAGAACAGAGCTTACACCATGAATCACTTCCCTTTTCACACCCTGCCTGGTCAGGCCTCAGAAACTACTATAAACACCAGTACTCTACTACTCAGGAAGCTAAGTCTCCCAAGCCTAATAAGCGGGTTTGGCCCTTTAAAAAGATTGTTGTGCCAACCCCAGGACCACTTCCCACACCTGTGCATGAGCAGCTATTGGGGTTTCGCATGTATGCCCCACCCAGCCTCCGTGGCCGTTAGAGGCTTGTTGCTGTGGAACGAGTCCAAAGACAGAGTCCAGCTGCTAATTGCCCATTGCCAAAAATCGAAAGGGAATAGGATTCTCTGGGAAAGTTACTCTGAGGAAACTGTGGGAAAAGGAATCAGAATGTTCATCCTCTTCAGAATGTTCACGTCACTGAGTGTGGATGAGGCGTGGGGTAACATCTGTGTGGCTGAAAACTCGGGAATCTGACCCAGATTGGAGTCAGCAGTAGTGCTGGGACCACCGCGAGGGCCTCCCAGCTGTGTCCCTGCTAAACCGGCCAGATGCGGCATTTAGAAACATTGGCCCGCTGCCCAGAGGCCCCAGAGAGAAACCTGAGATTGTCCCATTTCCTCCTCTCGGACTGAGTGATACTCTTCAAATAGGTTAAGAATCTTGGAGGAATCATTTTCACCATGAATGCACCTATTGGAACATCACATGGCACACTGTAAATGTATATAATTTTTATTGGTCAGTCATTCCTCAGGAAAGGTGGGAAAAAAAGAAAAATAAAGCAAAAATGAAAAGAAAAGAAGGAAAACAACAAGACAGCATTTTGTCTCCGAAGATCCCATTCACATTGCTTACGCATCAGTTTAGTTATCTGCTGTGAACCAAAGCAAGAGTAGTAACACATGGGAGGAACTGGAAGGATCCAGGAGTGCCCAGACGCAGTGTAGGAGGGGTCCCCTGGAGCACACAAGGCTCCCAATCAGTGTTTTCCCATGATGGCGTTTTGGGGCAATGTAAGTCTTCCTTGGGCAGGCTTCGTGTGAGCAACTATGAAACATTGGTACCTTTGACCTTCAGACATACATGCAAAGAGCACCCTGCAGTCCTTGCAACAATGCAAAATGCTGAAACTGCTTCCCATGTGCCTCCTAGAGAACTGGCAGAAAATTCCCAAATAACTTGTCACTGTAAGGAACAGTATAGGGACCTCCCAACACAGGCTAAAATCTGGGAGTTGGCCCACAACAGTTACTGAGGAGCTACGAGCTCAGATGGCTGCTGTGGCCCAATGGAGTAGTGGATGTTTGCGTTATAGAGTGTGCACAACGTTTACTGCGCCCCTCCTTCAGCTACAGCTTTTAAGTCGGTTTGGTTTATTATTACGACTGTTCATTTCTGCTGTCTTGAATATATGGCTGACATTAGGGTGATTGGAATTGCTGTCATCGTCATTTCTGTGTTGTAAACACCAAATGTGAGGCTGCGTTCTTGGGTCTTGCTGAGATTTGAAACTTTGTTTTTGTGGCTTTGCTCCTCTGTGTTGGAAAGGGTAAAAAACAGAGCAGTTCTCGGGCTGAAGCACTTTTCTTTTTGTGCACGTCTGATTTTGCAATATCTTTTAGAGGACAATAAGGCTAAAAATCTATATTTGAGAAAAGGTCCATCCGGTCCAAGTGCAGCCTATTTCTCCATGTTTTGCCAAGCTGAAATGAACTCTTAGTTGCATATGATTTCATGGGCTATAGAACACCAATTTTACATAATTTAAGCTTGGGAGACTTATACCAATGGAGCTCACTTCTAAATTATAGGGAACAAATATCAGGGGAAATGCTTGAAGGTTGTGCAGAGGAGTAAGAAAAGAATTTGACAGGTAAGGAATAGGAAATATATTGAAAGAAGCAAATGGATTCTTTAAACAATCAAAACAAAGAGTTTTCTTGCTTCCTGAGCCATAGGTAAGTGTTTTTTGAACACTTTAGCAGGTCTTACGATTAGCAGGAAAGTTGGCTAGTAAATTCTTTGAAGGTCACTGGTTTATTTTACTATGGAATTGACATAAGCAATTTGAGGAGGAGAGATTCCCAGTCTCCAGCTTCATCCTCTCTTGAAATTTTTTTTTCTGTCTCAAACACCTCTTACCATCCCATCGCCTTTCCCAGAGTCCTAGTTAAGTGACTGTCATTCCCCCTGTTTCCAAACTTGCATCATGATCACAACAACTCTAGGTGCCTGGTGAATATATAGACCACCAAGCCTATCTCATTGAGATTCAAATCCAGTAGCTCTGGATTGGGGCCTGAATCCAGGTCATTTATACTTTCAGGCACATTTGGGAAACAATATTATTCTCCATTGTTCCTTTGATAAAAATGTAAGTGACAGGTCAGCACAAGGAGACTGTTCCATTTTGGACACAAGCTCATGAATATGGAGACAAATGACCTTTTCGCTATATGACTTTTCGTGTATTCAACAAAATAAATTTTAATTTATAAAATATTTCCAGATGCTGAAAAATACTTGCACTTACTTACAAAATACTTTACACAACATATAGAAATTTCTAGAACATAATGGAAATATCCCTGCACACAATGTGTTAATTTCAATAGAAGACTTCTCTCCTTGTGTGCCCCCTCCATTCCATTTCCCCCAACCAAACTACCAAGATGATTGACATCTGTCTTAATTTTTAAAGGGAAAAAATGTACTATGTCAATGTTGGAAAGAACTTGGAATTAAATTGAGAATTAATACGGAAGTGGCACACGTGAGGTGCAAGATTGGATTTCTAAAGCTGCTAACACACAACATTGCAATTATTTAAACACAGTTTAGATGCTTTGGGGAGAAACAACAAATGACAAGTTATCCTAATATATAAAAACCCAGATTCCGTGACAACTTGACCAAATACCTGAAGTCAGTCCTGCAGTCAGTGTTGTTATAGTGACCCAACACTGATTGCCGAGGGGGCTGTGGATCAGGCCCGGAGAGAGGCCTGAAGACAGAGGCAGGGTCTGATCCGCAGTTTCTGTGGCAGCTGTTGATCAGCCATTGCCTCTCTTTTTCTCTCCAGGCTTCACCAGCAGCGGCTCAGCTATTTCTCTCCAGGCCTCCACAGGGGCTGCTGATGAGCCCTGCCTCTCTAATCAGATGCAGAGATAGGCCCGGAGATGATGACTGGCATAGAAACTGACCAATCAGAACCAAATCTGGGTGAACTGTTAGGAGCCAATGGCTGTCTAGGAGGCAGAGCTTTTGATACTGACTGGCATAGAAACTGACCAATCAGAACCAAATTGGCAGGTATGGGAGGGCAGTTGGGGGTGAGATCAGGCTGGCTGGGGAGTGCCATTGAGGGTGATCAGGCAGGAAGGCAGGCAGGCAGAGGCAGTTAGGGGTGATCAGGCAGGCAGGCAGAGAGGTTAGGGGCAATCAGGTAGGTAGGCAGATGAGTGGTTAGGAGCCAACGATCCCAGATTGTGAGGGGTATGTCCCCCGAAGGGTCCTGGATTGCAAGAGGGTACAAGCTGGGCTGAGGACCCCCCCCCCACAATGCATGAATTTTGTGCACCGAGCCTCTAGTCATTGATAAGAGAGATTCGTCCATTGGCTGCCTCTTGCACATCCCAGTCTGAGACATTTTAAACCATTTACACTTATAATCTCTGGACTAGACTTTGCATGACTGATGTAGAGGTTTCTTGATCATACTCATGGTTTCACTGAAATGCCATCATAACTGAAGCAGCTCTGAGTTTTTACATTGGAAAATGTTTAGGTAAACTAGAATACAAGACATCATTCAAAATGGAGTGAAGACCATGCCCGTAGGTAGAAATGAGTGTGCAACATAACAAGAGGATAAATGTTTCAAATGATATACACCCCCAGGAGTTCAGAGAGTCATAAGAGAGCAGCAGTCCTCCCAGTGTGGCTTCCAGCCTCAGGCAGATCTGTGAACTTGGTGGTACCAGTGTGCAATCAGAAAAGAATGGAAATCCAGAGTTACTATTGAGAAGCTTTTATAATAACAGTGTAATTACTGTTAAATTTAAAAGTAAAAGAATAGCCCAGCCTGTTTGGTTCGGTGGTTGAGAGTCAACTCATGAACCAGGAGGTTGAAGTTCAGTTCCCAGTCAGGACACATATCTGTGTTATGGGCTTGATCCCCAGCAGGCGGTGTGTAGGAGGCAGCCAATTTATGATTCTCTCTCCCTTTCCCTTCCTTTCTCTTTGAAATCAATAAAAAACATTTAAAAAATAAATAAAAGAACAAAACCGGGCTTTATTTTTCTTTAGTAATTCAATTTTATTTAGTAATTTACTTTTATGGTATTTCACAAAAGTATGTATGGAATGCATCAGAAAAAAACTACTTCCTTATGGATAGTTTTAGAAACACTTTATGTATTTTTTTTAAAATGCATTGCTGCTAACATTAAATATGTAAGCACATTTTTTCAAAAGAAATGTCTTTTTATGGATATTGCAATTTTATTTTGATAAAGAGGCAATTATGGTGTCTGGTCAGGTACTTGTTATTTAATGACTATACTTGGCCAGAATGAGAACATTGTTTTATTTTTTTTCATGGATTTAAACAACTTTTAAATATCAAATGCTATTTCATGCTGCAAGGGTGTGACAACCAAATTCTGTTTAAGTGACTAAATCATTGCTGGAACATTATTGACGGGGTGGGGAGGAGGGACAGCCATCCTACAGAAACGTGTTGATTAGGTTCCTGCGCAGCCAGATAGAAATGTCAGGGTCCTCCTCCACTTAAGATGCGGGGACCAGCGCACTGAGGCATGAGAGAAGAACTTGATTTACAATTCGAAGGAAAACCAGCACTAAAATAATTGAGAGCCGGAAAGCAATCTCACTCCTGCCAAATTGCTTTCCTCCATGCATGCTCCATTTAGGGACGCTCTTTGGATACTCACATTTAGTTTGTGCATATTTTCTCTCCCCTGTGAATGAATATTCCGTCCTGGTGGATTAGGGCTGTTTCTCTGCTGTGATCAGCAAAAGAAAATATTCAAGTTACCCAGCCCTGGATTGTGCCTGGAGCTTTATAAATGGGAGATGGTTGTTGATATATTTTTAAGGATGAAGGCCCTAAACTGGCTGTTAATGAGAATATTCTCGTTTCCTAAATTGCACAAGCATGGGTTCCTCTCACATAAGCTTTAATTTGAGTTTGCAGGATTCAGACATGTGAAGGCAATGTGCAGATTGTAAGGAGTTGGTACAATATTTGTTAACAAGAGCCACTGCTGCTACCACAATTATAATTTGTGACAGAGATTTAATGAATATCGACCTTGGCGTTGC
Organism: Antrozous pallidus; assembly: GCA_027563665.1. Lineage (NCBI taxonomy): Eukaryota > Metazoa > Chordata > Mammalia > Chiroptera > Vespertilionidae > Antrozous > Antrozous pallidus. The sequence goes on along the minus strand of CM050524.1, from coordinate 48,671,496 downwards.
TTGTGTTTTTCTTTTCCCATGAAGTATTCATAGACAAGGAAGGCCTTCCCTCTTGCCTAGGAGTAATTTCCTCTAGGAATTAATCTTATATTCATGGATACAGACATAAAATGTGTGTGGTGTTGTCAAAACCTCACTTAATTGGTTCCCTGGGTCACATAGATATTGAGTCATTTATTTATCATTTTTGAAAGTCCATGACAAACCTTGGCTGAGAAGTTTGGTTCTTATGCCATTGTTTTGCCTGTGGAAAAATAGTCTTATTTTAAATTTAAAGATAAAAATACCTTTATATTGAAATGTTGAGGAGCCATCTTTCCTTTAACCTTCCTTGCTCACATTAGAAAATATTTTTGCTTATAAGAAGTGCAATCCGAACAGAATTATTTTGAAGATTGCCTCATGTGAGCCTCTGACACATCAATGAGCTGGAATCAAAATTCTAATGCTCTCCAAAGATAAGGCATGACATACCACTCGGGGGAAGAATAGAGGTATCGAAAGATAGTCAGAAATAAACAATGCAAATTAGCTTTGAGCACATGTCTGTTTTAAATTTAAAATTGGCTATAAGCCAGGGCCAGTTTTACCCTGTGTAGCTAGAGGAGGATGGAGATGAATATGAAGGGAATTTTTATGTCCTACCCCCCTTCCAAAAAAAAAAAAAATCTACAGAACCACAATCTGTGTGCTCTAAGATTGATAGTCTCTGATGTTCCTGGCCAGACATTTATCCGTGCTGAACCAGGGCTTCTGAATATTGCTCAGCACTGGCACTATTCTGCTTTTCTCTCCTCTCTTCCGTTCACATCAAGAGGCCTCTTCTCCTTTAAATTAAAAATAGATGTGCCCTTGTCATTGGCCTCAGTCACTCCGCAGCTCTGTGACCAAACATAAGGATTTTAAGAGTCATGAATGACAAATGGTGGGTTAGATGTTTAAATCACATGGGATTGTGCACACACATGAACATGCTATGCATACTACATACTAGTACATATATACATACTAGTATGTGCACCAATCACATCCGCACCAGAAAGCTCCTACCTAAGGTGATATGGATTGGCCAGTTAAAGCAAATTACCCTAGAAAAACATGCGATGCATACATCACTTAGACATCTTCACTTAAAACATATCTATCTATGTGCCTTTATTTCCCCACCTTTGATGGAAAGGTTGTCTCCTCCCCACCCCTCACTTCCCCATCAAATAAAGATTTCCAAATGCCTCCCAAAAGCAAGTGTGGCTTTTCCTGAGGAGAGGCCTGATGGTTAGAGGGCCTCCACTGTTTTCATGAACTACACCTTTGAAACACCACCTGTCATGTCCAGCTTAGGTTTCTTTAAGTGGTGTGAGTGCCCCGGCACCTGTGTAGCCATCTGAGTGCAGAACCTGCCTGGACTGTCAAGGTTTTATTTTAAAGCTTTTACAGTTCTCCTTCCACATCTGACTTTATGTAGCCTTTCCAAAGGATTCAACTTAGTTCTTCTGGCATTAACCTTTCATTTGCTTACATATAATTTCACTAGATTTTATTATTCTAATAACAACTGAGACTTGCATTAAGAGCTTTGGAAGAAAATCCAAACGATGCTTGGAGTGTTCATAATCTAGTGTTGCTAACAGATATGCGTAGCCATCCCAGAGTTATCTACTAGCTTCAGCTTTCAGCATCTACTGAACATTTGTCACTAAATTTTGCAAAGAAATCGGAGGTGGTTTATTTAACCCTGGTTTTCTAATCTCTAAAAAGCTCGGAATAAAGTTTGTGACATTTCCAGGTATTTATAGGACATGATGGTTCACATTTTCTTCCTAGTTAACCTCTGACTTTATCTTGTTTTACTTGTTTTTTCTTTTACGCTCACAGATTTTCTTTTCCTGTCCCATTAGACTAAGGGGGCCCCAATCTTTTGCTAGAATAGCAATGTGATTGTGCCTAGTGGGTGTTTGTTTTTGCTGTTGTAGCCCACGTTCTGCAGGATTTATTTTCTAAAGCTAGCACATGAAGAAGAGTGTACTGAGCTAACATTATCCTTGAACATCCCTTGAGAAGGCTCTGTGGCTCAGCCCAACCCATCATATCTCCAGAGGTCTAAAGCCTTTCATTTTCCCATCGGCTTTGTGATAGATCAAAATTATGTGGAGTGTCAAATGAAGTAGTCTAGCATGTTTTTGGGGGGAAGAGAGGGCAGTAATCTGGCAAAATGTAGGTATATTTAAAACTAGAGAGGTGTGGGATGATCACACAGAGGCTCATGGGAACTGACATGTATATCTGTCACTTAAGGAATTTTAAAGCACATTGTGCCTGATATTATTTATAAATGTGTTCCTCCCTTATGGATTAGCTACGTCTCATCTTACGGAGAAAATTAAGACCGAAACTCATTATGTTTCCTTTCTACATAGGACACGCCAAGAAAAGTAAAGTAAGATGCAAATGGAAAACCTTTGCTTGCATTTCCCAGCCAGTAGGAACATACCCTTAATGCTTTTAAGTTGGCCGTTTCAAAAATTAATAACTTCACTATTGCAAGTTTATAAGTTAGTTCTTGGGTGGTCACACGGCTGATGTGAAAAAATGGACTCATTTTCTAATGTGTTCTTAAATTGGAGTAATTTCTTTAAGCTTTAAACTTTCAGAGAACTGTGTGCATTTGGATTACCAGGAGCCTTTCCCATGTTAGCTGGAAATCTTTAAAATATGAACTTCCTTAATTTATTAGTAACTCTACACCTCTTAACAGCAGACAGAGTGTTTACATTTCTCATATGTCCTATTAATAAACTAGTAAACTGTTAGTCTTCAAAATAGACCTACACATAAGACCGGCATTAGTGTTTTTCTTGGTAGATTATCAATGCAAGGCTGTTATTTTGTGGGATTTTTCTCCCCCAACCTATACTTCTTTTTATTCAAGATGCCTGAACTGGGGTATTTTATTTTATTTTATTTATTTATTTATTTTTTTTTTTAGTTAAGACAAACTTGGGAATGTAGCATTTGACGCTTTGGAGACCGTGATGCCTGAGGACACCGGATTTGGTTTTAATGAGGCGGCATTGCATGTGCTGTAGGTGTCAGAGTGGGCTTGGGTGAGACTGCCTGGATTTAAATCTTGGCTCTCCCTTTTACTGAACACGGGACCTCAGGCTATTTATGTATTCTGTGCACCTCAATTTCCTCATCTGTAAATGTGCATATTTAGTAGCAGTATCTCCCTCATGAGGTTATTAGGAAGATTAAATGAAATCATATTTCAAAGCACTGAATTAGTCCTCATATGTTATAAATTTTCAACAGATTTAAAAAAATGTATATTTTTTATTGACTTTTTACAAAGAGGAAGGGAGAGGGATAGAAAGTTAGAAACATCAATGAGAGAGATGTGCCTCCTGCACACCCCCTACTGGGGATGGGCTAGCAACCAAGGTACATGCCCTTGACCAGAATCGAACCTGGGACCTTCCAGTCCGCAGGCCTATGCTCTATCCATTGAGCCAAACCGGTGTTGGCTCAATGGATTTTTATTCATGTCGACCTTGCTGTGTATTGGGGAATGGGATCCACACCAGTGGGTGCCCAGTAAGTATCAAATGACTGTTTAAAAGGAGTTGTGATGCCTTGCTGTTCCGGTCATTCACCTCCCCCATCCTCTCTGTCCTGGCAGGTGGCCCCAACCATTAAGGAGAGAATGATGAAGAAGGGAAGCCTGATGCTGGGCTATCAGCCCCACCGGGGCAAGGTCAACTTCTTCCGCCAGGTGGTGATCAGCCCTCAAGTGAGCCGGGAGGACGTGGACTTCCTCCTGGACGAGATAGACCTGCTGGGCAGGGACATGTAACTGTGGCTTTTGGTCCCCCCCCCCCCCCCGCCCGGAGGCACGGGTCTATGTCCCGGGGAGGGATACAGATCCAGGATGTATGGGGAGAGGCACATAGGCGATTACAGCCGTTCTGATGAGAAATAGGAAACACGCCCATCCAGCCCCAGCAAAGCCAAAAGGATAAGCGAATATAGTGTTCAGCACTCTAGCCTCGGCACTACTTTTGCTGTAGAAGAGGAAGTGCAAAGTGGATTTTCTCAAGGATTGTCAGAGAATCAGAGAGAGTTTAGTAAGTACCATGTGGTGCCTGGAATCGAAGCTCTTGTTGCTCTTTAAAGAATCTCAGTCAATGGTTTAAAGCTGAGGTTCTTCAAGTGCAATCCCTAGACTAGCAGCATGAGAATCACCTGAGAACTTGTTTAAAATGCAGGTCCTTAGCCCCGCCTCCTACCTGCTGAATCAGAAGGTGGCGCCCATTCTCTCTGGATTGTGAGGAGTCTTGTTGAGTGATTCTGAGACAAGGTAAGGCTTGAGAACCGGTGGTTTATCGAAACCTCGTAATGACTGAATAATTGCTCTGATGTTTTCCCAGCCAAGGAATATCCAATATTTTAGTGGTTCCTGACCCATTCCTTGAGAATATAGTTGCGGCATTGGTAGCACAAGTGTTTAGGTGCGTCAGAAGTATACCAGAGCTATTTTTGAAAGAGAAGCTACTTAAGATGTTTACTTTATAAAGATATATATTTTATGCAGGCTGAATGTTTATTCTCAAAAGTTGAAATTAACTATTATCTGTTCTACATTATTTAAAGAGAAAAATAAAAGACACTTTGTTGCATGGCCCTTTAAATCAAAGCAATCCTAATTCACTTCTGAGAATCATTGTGTCATTAGTTTGGTATAGGACACTAGATATATGTGTCTCTAACTATGCATCTCTTTTGGCTTGAGGGTTCTGATTCTTAGCTTGCTCTCTGCTTGTAGGAAATCACCAGAACGAAGTCCACAGTGATACATTCCCTTTCTCGGGCTTTGAAATGGTAGTATCGGTTTTTAAATGGTTCATATTGGGCAGAGAAACTGGGAATTAGAAACCTTTCAGTGCAAATACCTCCTCCATTTTCCCTGGGAGTAGGTGATGGTAGTTTTGTCTCTTATTTTGCCCCTAGATTTCTAGGAGAATCTTATTTAACTGAGAAATAAGCAAAATTCAGAGTGATGATTGCAGAGTTCAACTAGGTAAAATTGTGAATCTAACTAGAGCACCAATTTGGAAAGCAAACAATTGAAAAGTTAGACTTCACACATTAATTAACCTTTGGTACTCCATCATTAACTTGTGTCGCTTAAATTTTGAAGAGTGAAAATCAGATATGTATGTACTCTGCTTTTATTCCATTTGGGGGTGTGTGGTTTCTTTATATCTCTATTGGACAAAGAATTACTTGAGTTTCTGGTGGTAGATATTTGTGTGTGCACACATTGCATTTCCCATTGCCTTTTGTTTTAATATCTTTATAAAATGTTCCTGAAGCTGATGTTTGCCGCAATCTGGATTTCATGAAATAAAAAGCTATATTAGCACACCCTTAGTGTTGTTTTCTTTTCCCCGTTATTTCCTTTTTAATAAACTGAACCAACACAGTGTAGAAGTGATTCCAGCTTGGTTTGGCATTTTAGCTAAACAATTGAGTAGGTTGCAAGCTGTTTTCAGTTGTTAACACCTTGGTTTAAATGACAAAAGTAGCTGTATGGAAGAGTGGACTTGCCTCTTATTTAGACCTGGTTCTTCTCCTGGGCAAGGTGGGGAAACTCAGTAGCCACAGTTCAGTTTCAGCTGCGTGTTGTGTGAGAGATGCAAGTTTCTTGATCAATTAAAAAGCTGCTGCTACTACGTAGTTGGAAATTTCCATTTTGTTCTTTAAATGTCAAGATGTACAGCACAATCAGGTATTGACTGAATGGTCAGGAATGATTTTTGTATAAAAGGTTAATTATAATCCATTCACTCATTAAACGAATTGATACTGGTGCTACCGTGTTCCAGGCAGTTAGATTGGTGCTGGGATGGGTATGTGTATGTGTACAGTGAATGAAATAGGAAAAGTTCCTGTTCTTTCTGAAGGTTTTAATCTACTTGGGGCAGACAATCAAGTAAGTATGTAACAGGTCAGGTTGTAGTAAGTATTTTGAGAGTGAGAGCAGGGTGTGCTATTGGACAAGAGTGGGTTAGGCAGGGTCTCTCTGTAAAGTACCATTTAAATGGAGACTAAGAAAGTAAAGGTGGGCATCTCGGGGGGCGGGGAGGGTGTTCCAGGTAGAGAGCATGGTGAGCTGAAGGCCCAGGGACCAGCATGGAGGTAAGCATGGCTCGCGCAGAAGGATGAATCTACCATGGGGTGAATGGTAGATGATGAAGTCAAGGCAATATCTGGGAGTCAGTACACTGGGTCTAGTAGGTGGGGACTTGTTCGATGGAAATGCATTAGAGAATCTGAAGAAGGTATTGAATTATTCAACTTATATTTTATTCATTTTTAATTAAATTTACTGGGGTGGCCGAAACTGGTTTGGCTCAGTGGATAGAGCGTTGGCCTGTGGACTGAAGGGTCCCGGGTTCGATTCCGGTCAGGGGCGTGTACCTTGGTTGCGGGCGCATCCCCAGTGGGGGATGTACAGGAGGCAGCTGATCGGTGTCTCTCTCTCATCGATGTTTCTGACTTTCTGTCCCTCTCTCTTCCTCTCTGTAAAAAACCAATAAAATATATATTTTTTTAAAATTTACCGGGGTGGCATTGATTTACAAAACCATAGAGGTTTCAAGTGTACAACTCAATGAAGTATCATCTATACACTGTGTCATGTGCCCATTGCTCCAAAGTCTCTTTCCTTCCCTATCTCTCCCCCGCAACCCTCAACAACCCCCCCCCCCCCCGCCTTTCCCCACTTCCATCTCTCCCCCACCCCTTTCCCTCTGGCTGTCACCACACTTTGTGTCTGTCTATGGGTTATGTATATATGCTTCTTTTGATACATTCACCTTCTCTCATCAAGCCCCCAACACCCTTCCCCTCTGTTAGCTGTGAGTCTGTTCCATGTATCCATGCCTCTGTTTCTATTTTGTTCATCAGTTTATTTTATTCATTAGATTCCACATATAAGTGAGGTCATATGGTATTTGTCTTTCTCTGACTGGCTTGTTTCACTTAGCATAATAATCTCCAGGTCCACCCATGCCATCACAAAGGTAAGATTTTCTATTTTGTTTTGTTTTTAAATGGCTGAGTAGTATTCCATTGTGTAAGTTGAACCACAGCTTTTTTATCCACTCACCTACTGTTGGGCACTTGAGTTGTTTCCAGATCTTGGCTAGTGTAAATAATGCTGCAGTAAACATAGGATTGCATATATTCTTTTGAATTGGTGTTTTGGGTTTTTTCAGACATATTCCCAGAAGTGGGAATTGCTGGGTCAAAAGGCAATTCCTTGTTTAATGTTTTGGGGAACCCCATACTGTTTCCTCTGTGGCTACACCAGTCTGCATTCCCAACATATATTTTAGAAGGATCACTGGTAATACTGTTTGGAGAATAGAGTGTATGTTGGCAAGTGTGTACTCAGGGTGACCATATAGGAGGCAATTGCAGATGTTTGAACAAAAAATAATGCAAGTTTATACACCAGGGTTGTAGTGAAGGGAGAGGCCCAGTTTTAAGCATTTATAGGTAAAATTGCTGGTGGTGGCTAATGGAATGGAGTGTCCAAGGAGAAATAAGAATTAAGAATAGTTTCACAAACTTTTGGCCTGGACAACAGCCTCCTTCCTGCATCCAGACATTTGGGACATTGTCCAGTCTCTTCATCAAATTGCAACATGATTAAAACACAAAACTGATTCCCTCTCTCACTTCCTTGGAAACTTTCCTTGACTTTCAGTTTGCTCTTAGGATTGAGAACTGCCAACTTTTCAGAAGTCCATCAGATGTCCTGATGGTCAAGCAAAGCTAAGTTAATTAGCCCTATTGAGTGCAGTAGAGCCTTGCCTTGAAAGAATCTTCCTGATGTCTCAAAAGGGAGAGGTTGGAGGAGGATATTTACAGGCTTCCGGTTCTGTGCTCAAGGGGCCTACAGTGGGTCTTTCAAGGCCAACGGATAGGGTCACAGTTCATCACGTCCTAGTGTAGAACTGGTAGACACAGCAAGGTGAGAATCTTGACCCAAGCCCCAATGAATAGGCTGCTGTGTGACAAGCAAGCTGTTTCTGCAGGTGAGGCAGTCTCTTGTCCTGATGGGAGAGACAAGCCAAGCACTTGTCTGGATAAATTGGCTGGCAGGAATTTGCTAAAGCAAATAGGAAAGTTGTTCATTGATTTACAGTCTTAACTTTCTGAGCAAGAATCTCCTGAAACAAATGGTTAAATCACGTTGACATAAGTGATCTCAGTCCTGATACGTAAGCTCTACAGAGGCAAGTGACTTCAATTTTCAGGATAAAGATCAAATTCTGCACGTGGCTGCCAAGGCCCAGCATCCTTCCAACCCCCAGTTTAACTTTAAATTGTGCTGCCTCCCTCTTGCTGAGAGCCAGAAAAATGAGTCTTCTTTCAGATTCCACCCACTCCCACCCTGCTCACCAAAACCTTTGGATGTAGTATTCCCTCTTCCTACAATGCTATTTCCCCCTTCACCTAATTAAATATCTGCTTACAGTTGATATTTCAGCCTGATTCGCAGTTCCTTGGAGACGCCTTCTCTATTTGCCCTCCGCCAATCCAAAAAGGACTCTGCAGCAATATAAGCTCTCTGTCATTTTCTTAAAATGCACTCTTTGCAATTATATATCTCTGTGCATTTTTTAAATTAAGATGTATTGTCCACTGGAGACTTAGCACATAATCATCACTCAATAAATAACTGAAAATAAGGAAGGTTGGCATACAAACTGTGGTATTGAATGTTTGAGTTAGTAAATGTGCCCCTGAAGAAAAAGAGGAATGTTCCTCCTTAAAAAAAGGACTTAGAGTTGGCTTGTCACAGAATAATTTTCTCCTTTGGATAAGTATGATTTTGATATCTAAATATTTGCTCACAAGAATGTAAAACTAGAACCATAACCTCCTTAAGTTATCACAAGTTGTGGGTTGGTTAGCATTTCCCTAGCATTACTTGGAATAGACTCACATGTGAAATATTCTGCAATTCTGACTTATATCTAATAACAATGTAGACTATAGATCATGTGGATGGGGAGTGTGAAACAATTTTTATTCTATGATTTGCAGGCTTTGAGATTTCCTTGTGTTGGTCATTTCTGCTGGGGAGGTTGTTGGGAGAACTACAGTCATAATCAGCTTCTGACTACTGGAAGCTACTGATTCCCAAAAGAGTCCAATAATCATGACGGGCAAATATGACTTAGGTTCATTCTCGACAGATGAGGCCTGAGAAACGTCTGTTGGGGCACTGGGGCAACTCCTTGTTGAAATTCAGTGGGCAGTGGGCTCTCTGGATGGAGCTTCTCACCAGGTGCTGTGTGAAGGATGAAGGATGTGATTCCTTGGCACGGAAGACATGAGATGCTCACTTAACTGGATCCTGGAGATCCTAGAGTGTCTGACTTAGTCTCCACATTGTTCCCATGGGCTGACAGTTGAAGGCGCCACTCTAACGAGGTGTGTGTGTTCTCTGGATTATGACTTAACCTCAGTCTGCATGGTTCCTCCAGGTCTCCAGCTCATAGGTCCCCAGCCTCACGGGTATTACTCCACATCACAGTCCCCTTGTCTCCCTTCACCTGGGGAATCTTGGCTAAACTTGATGGTGTGGACATAAGAAGCCTTGTTCTGATTCAACCTGTGGTCCTCCTTGCAGTGAGTCCATCACCAGCTTTTGAAATTCAAAAAGGCCTTTTCTTCTTTAACAAACTTACCTCGAAATCATTATTGCCCCCCCCGCCCCCAGGTCATTCCCCATGATCTGGCCTGAATGGGCATATGAAGGCACATCATGAACAGGAAACTTACTCATATGCTTATCTCCCAAATGCTATTCAAAATCTCCAGAGTCTGATAGATTTAGAAATCTGGACTTTTGGGGTATTTTTAGAAAGCTAGTAAGATGGATTTTATATGAGACCCTAAAGTGTGGTGGAGGTGACATTCCCATAGTTAAACGCATTGATATTTCTGCCAAATAACATAAATATTCACCCTAGGTGGGATAAGGAACAACTATAAGTAGCCTCCCATCAGGTTTAGAAACTACATGAAGAAGGACATTTATCTACTAGTATATTTTTTCAGAGCTCTTTCATCTGAAATAGCAAATAAAGGACATGGACCTGCATTATTTCATCTCAACTCTAAGCACTGTGTCTACCATTTTGTTCTCTTTTTGGTATTTTGTCAGTGCTGTTAGCCGTGAAAGAAGCTGTTCTCCCATCAGACCTAGGAGACTTAGGAAATGGTTGAACACAGATTCAAGAACGCTATCAGATGGAAGTGTGATTCCCTTTATTATACGTGAGGCTGTGCAATGCATATAAATAAGCATGATGTTCTTTTGTTGCAGGATGTGAACATTCCCTCTCATTATGGAAAAATAATCAATTGGTTCTTCCCTTTCAAGCATTAGAGAGATGGAATGCAAATGTGTCCTTCTCTGGGGAAGGTTTGAAGATTAAGCAAACTAATTACTTAGTTGCTAATAATTCAGGCTCCAAGTTGATAGGGTACCAAAATCTGTTGAGCCAAGGGCAGGAGCAGAGTTTGGGCAAAGCAAAAAGGTAGAAAGTCCAGAATTCCTAGGACTCAAAGCCAGTGACAGTCCTGGGCATCTCTGGAGAAGAGGGCCCCTGCCTGTTTCCCAAGGCAAGGCGCTAAGGGCCTGGTGGCTTTTAAGAGAGTAGCATGGTGCACCAGGAAACAAACTGAGACCATGGCCCGCAGGTTCTCCTGAGAATAATCCAGGTCCCCAAAGGCAAGGAAGAGGAGAGGTGGACCTGAGCAAAGGCCGCAAGTGGGGTGATGGGCCCCGCGGGGAACTAGCTTCACTGACAACAGCACTCCCCAAACCTTTGCCCCTTGTCACTGCATAAAACCTGGAGCAGTGGTACAACCTTAGGAGTTACTGGAGAAGGTGGTCCCAAAAATAAGAGCCCAATTTCTCACAAGCCCAGCAGGATAGAGGTTCAGATTAAAAAATAAATAGGTTTATAGAAAAATAAGACGTGACATTTCTTACTCACCTGAGTTTGTAGTCTGAGGATACTAACCACTACAATTTAATTAGAATATTAAATTGTACATTCTATAATGTTAGTTATAATGGCAACTGATGCCTCTTAAAAACAAGAATCCAGAATGTCTTTTTGGCTTGATTCGTTTCAAGAAAATGATTCCAAAATGGTGAACTGGTGAGATCAGCGCTCTCTCTCTCTCTCTCTTTCTCTCTCTCATACACACACACACACACACACACACACACACACACACACACACACACAGCACCACACCCACACAGGCAAATGTTCGACAACAACCATTTCTGGTTCCTCTATCCCCTTCCACTTCTATTTAGCAATATTTTCTTTTTAAATTCTTCACTATAATTGACATACAATATTCAGGGGTATAACATAGCAATTAGACATTTATGTAACTTACAAAGTGATCCCCACAGTAAGTCTAGTATACATCTAATACCATGAGTCCTTATTACACTATTATTGACTGCATTCCCTACGCTGTATTTTACTTCCCCATGACTGTTTTCATAACTGGCAATTTTTGTTTCTTAATTTCTTCTCCTATTTTTACCCAGCCTACCCTGAAGCCCCTCACATCTGGCACCCCTCCCTTTGTTCTCCATATCTGTGAGTCTATTTCTGTTTTATTTTTTTATTTTTATTTTTTAGATTCTACATATAAATGAGATCATGTGGTGCTTGTCTTTCTCTGATAACCCTATTCTTACTACTCTCTCGGGTCAATCCTGAGAAACCAAAATCCAAAGTCCAGGGCTAGTCAGTCAGTAAGCAGAGACAGGCATTCAACCAAGCGATCTGATTCTAGAGGCCCCTTCTAGCACTGTTGATCTGACTATTCAGGCAGACAAGAATTCATTTCAAAGGCATTTACCTTTGTGGATGGCTCTAGGGCACTGGGGCTGGTTATTCTGTTGTCTGCCATCTCGGGCATGGATGGAGAAGAGATGTTGGGGACAATTTCAGATGCACTGTGCTGCACAGGCTAATGTGCAGTAGTGACTTTTAATGATTGTGAATGTGTGTGTGTGTGTGTGTGTGTGTGTATGTATGTGTGTGTATGTCTCTGTGTGTGAGTGTGTGTGCACACATGCATGTGGAAAAGAAGAGAACATTTCATAGTGTATGCAATTTTAGCTTAATTACGAGAGGAAGAGTGTTAACAAGTTATTTTTAAATGCACCAAAGAGCAGGAGGTGTATTAGAATTAAATTACACCCTGTGAGGCTGATTGGCAGGCCATGTAACGTTGGAAAGTTCAGTCTTGTCTTTATCAGCTCAGTAGGCAAAGTAGGCCTGAGAGCTGTGTCCCCAAACCCATAGTCTGGAGCTATAACTATTCAAGTTAAAAAAAAAAAAACTAATTGGAAATGTGATAAGCAACGATTAGACAGCCTATTTCAAGAAGAAAATGAACAAAATGAGCAGATGGCAACTGCTGTGACTTTTGTGAAAAAGGATGGACACTGGTTTAAATGAAAGGTTTTCTGTCAGTCACCTAGTGCTAGGGAAGGCATTTCCCTCGGGCTGCATCATTAGCATGTCATTTGCATAGAGAAGTTCAAACAAAAACCAGGCCACCAGCTAGAAGCTCCTGGGCACAAAGAGCCTGCATTCAAAAGCTGCTGACTGGTGGGAGGGAGGGCGTCCCTGTAGAGGGCCCTGGGGGACTCACTGCCAACTGGGAATGCCCCTGACCTTGCAGTAGCGAGAGAACTGAAATAACCCTGGCAAAATGGAGCCCACAGGGGGTCAGAGGACCTTGGCTCCTGTTTTGGCTGAAGTTCTTGGGCTGGAGCCCAGAGTCCATGTGCCTTTGAGGAATGACTTTCCCTTGGCTCTCTGATGGCCACCACTCCCCTCCAGGACAAACTGCATCTTCTTCCTCTGTTTTGAAGGCTAAAGAGTCAGTCCATCAGACCCTTCACCTTGTCCTCTAAAGCTGTGGATGTGTTCAAGCAGCGTGTGGATGCTGTGTCTGTTTCTGTTCAAATCCCGGCCTAAAGATTGCCCTGGGGGACTGTGAGCATGATGTCCCTATCTGCCTCAGTTTCCTCATCTCTAATATGGAGGGAAGACTACTTCCTAAGTATGTGGTGAAGATTAAAGCAGATAAAGAAAAGAAAATAGAGAAGCGTGTTTGGCACTTACTGAGTGCTCAATATACGTTAGCAATTGACTTGGATTTGCTTCCTTGTGTGGAGCTAACATCAGTCATTCATATTCATATTCCTTGTAGTTGCCAAGAATAAATACTGTCATATACTTAGTGCATTTAAAAAAATCAATTCCAGTTTTTAAACTCAGCTATATTTCAGGTAATAATATTTGTGAAGGCTCACATATAATGTGTTTATTTTTCCTAATATACATTAAAAGAAAAACAGACCCACTGAACTAATGTTTTCTAAGGTTGGCACCATCTGAAATCATCTGAAATACCAGGGCACATTTCACAGGTTGGGCAACGCTGTCCACACACAGTCATTCATCTCTCAGTGGTTCTCTCAGCAAGAATTGAAACACTTACCAGGCGAATGGAGAGCCAGAATGGCAATAGAAATGGAAAAGCACCTTCCCCGTCCTCACCTATCAAACAGGCACGCAGCAGGGAGATGAGAACAGTGAGAGCCCTGGAGATGGGTGTGGGGGGTGGGGTGCGCCTCATTTCGTGGGTAGGCCATTTCCCACAGGAGACAGCATAAGGCAAGAGGACCAAGCATCATTTCAAACTGTTAGTCCAATTTACTCCAAATTCCCATTTCAAGACAACCTGGCTGTGCACCCAGATTCTACCTCCTGGAGATTGATGCTTGTTCCTGGAGCCCTCCAGGCATCATTTCTCAGCTGTAAAATGGGCACACCATCCAGCTCACAGAGCTGATGGAGGATAGAATCTGCTGCCAGAGCAGGTCCCAGGGAAGGAGAGTTCGTCTCAGGGGGATCGATCCCCTTAGGACAGGGTCTTCCTCATCAGCAGGCCTGCGGTATGGGCCTGGTTCTCCTCTGGGTGGTTAATGTTCTCTCGGGTTACCTCAAAACCTGCCTCTTTGGGAAAGCAGCCCTTGGCATACTAAACCAACTTCATATTGGCCATGGGAAGGTTTTCCAAGGTCAAGACACAACTCCCAGAGCCTTGCATGTATTTCCGGTCGCAACAGTATCCTGCATAGGTGGAGGCGCATAAGATGCCATTAGAAACTGAGGCATGGAAAGGTTTTGTCACTTGCCCAGGGCAAATAGTTAGCAAATGGAGGAGCAGGCAACTACTAAAATTAGTAACCACTTGTTCCAGCATTAAGGAAGGGTGCAGCAATCTGAAGAAAGGCTGTGTGTAGATTCACTAGGAGTCCAAAGACAAAAGATAATTTTGAGAGGCATTGGGGATCAGAGGGGCCTGGCTGAAGAATACAGTTCTTAGTTCCCCTTGTCTCAGGACCCCTTGCTGTTTATTAACACAAACTGTCCTAAAGCAAATTGGAGATAATACACTTCAAAGTGTTTCATACTGAAGCATTGTCAGATTGGGGAATAGCCTATGGCTGTTCAGGTGTTTGGCCAGTAGGAGGCAATAACGTGTAGATTAAGATGCCCTGAGTTACCTGGCAGCAAACAATCATCCTATTCAGGTTTGGGGAAAATACCTTTAGCCATTCCAACAGGTGACTACTTATGTAACTCAGTCCTTGTTGAGTCCCCAAGTTCCATCAACCTTTTGATGAAACTCTATGACATGCTGGAACTGGCTTCTGGCACTCAGATATGTCTCTAACTAGTGCCCACAGTAGTGTAGGACCACATCATCATCTAGCTCAGTGATTCTCTGCTAGAGCAGTTTCTGTCTCCCCCAGAAGACATTTTTGGCAATAATGGTGACATTTTCTTGTTGCCAAAAAAAAAAAAGGGGGGGGTGCTACTGGTATCTAAGTGGGCAGAGGTCAGGAATGCTATTATACAACCTATTGTGCAAGGGACAGGCCTCTCCCCAAACAATCACCTAACACAGAATGTCAGCAGTGCTGAGGTTTAGAAACCCTGAGGTAGGCATGACCTTCTTAACTCTGCAGAACCTTAACTGTTTAGCACCCAGCTGATAGTATGGAAGAAGCCACAGGATCTCCGATTCCAAAAGAGAGAGCTTCAAGCTGGGGCAGAAAACCACACGTGCTTTGTCACCGGAAAGTGATGACCTTGAGCCAACTGTCCAGGGTCCATTTGCCTGGTGATGCAGATAAGCTGGTTACAAGCCTCAGGTGGGACACATGGCTGGGTAGAAAGGAAGAGGGATGAAGCATGACATCTGGCAGAAGTCAAAGATAGTCATCAGCCAGCTGCTCATGTAGAGAAAGGCAGAAATAAAAGAAAGAGGCACGTGCTCTGAAGCAGCAACCTTGGCTGAGCCACACCCTGAGAGAAGCAGTCACAGGGATGGAGGCAGCTCTCTGGATGGTTGGGGAACCGGGAACTGGTTAAGAAGGCAGCCAGGGGATGCAGAGGGACCTGCCAGGGCTGAGGGATCAGGCAGGCCACCCACAGCGTCAGCTGCATCTCATGTTATTGAACTGTTGCTATGAATGCTTTTTTAAAAGGGGACCTGAGGCTGTCAGTTGAAGAAAGATGCAAATGGAAAAGTTGGAGAGGATTATGTTTTGTGACTTTTTTCTATGTAAATTGCAAAATAACCAAGTGAGGCTGCAGGGCTTGGCTACTATGAATAGGAACAGGAGACAAGAAGCTGACCTGAGTACGTTTGCTTTATTCAATCTAATAAACATTTTATTTATATAAAAGACGAACGACGCACAGTATGAAAATAAGTGCTTGCGACATTTGATATAAAAAGAGTATATAGCATTCACATTCCTATTTTAATACATGAGTATGGCTGAAGTGTTCCATAAAAGAATAAAACTTTCCCTTTGTGTAGAGTAGTAAAAAAAAAAAAAAAGTCAGTATTTTTAGGAACTACAGATTATTCCTTGGTCGTCCTCTTGAATAAGAAAAACAACAACACATAAACAAATCAAGCCACAGTATCATCTGATTCTACATTCCAGTTTATGCTGACCCAGAAATGACAAAGCTCTTTGGAATCATTAATAGACCAGTATTCTAGAGATTCGCCACTAGAGGTCAATGAGCAACAGCTATTGGGCGGTGTCAACAAGCCTTAAAGTGCTCAGAATTTCTGGGCACTTCCCATGTATTGTAGCCAACCTGTCCTTAAGTTTCAGTCCCTCATATCCCCTCCACGGGACAGGGTGCCTAGAAGTTCCACCTATACCCAAACCCCAAACTTCAGTATGTCTGCTAAAATCCCAATGAGATGAGCTCTTCCAAAATCCACATAGAGCTGCTTCACTCACTGCGAAGTCTCTAATATTCCTATATTTGGCAGAAAATCAGCTTCTTTAAAAAAAAAATTATTTGCAGCATTGACACTTGTTTGTGGAAGAACAAGTTTCCTATGTTGTATTAAAGCTCCTTCTTTGTTCTTGGCCACACGCATTTCCTAACTTCAAACAGGACTTCTGTGTCCCACTCTCGAATCCTCACTAGGAGATTCTGTACGTTGGGAAGGCTGGTGTGATGGAGAGACTCGTGATCATGAAGAAAGGACTCTCTTGGAGGAAAGGACTCTCCTCCATAATACAGAGAGAAAAGAAGCTCTTAATATAGAGACAAATGAGGTCTGGGCTAGCCAGGACCCCTCAGAGGAGGTCCCCTTTAGTCCAAAAAGGCCAACTTCAAATCTAAACACCAGATGGGAAGAGGAAGTGAATCGGTCATATTACACAGCCAGGGAATGATGCTTGCATGCACATCCCTTACAGGGGGCCTTGGTCTGGGGCAGGGTGGGGCAGGGTGGGCAGAAAGCGCCAATGTTTACATCAAGAAGTGAAGCAGCTTTGTAAGTGCATCCACACCTTCATTTTATGAGTGATGTGGGTCAGAGAGAACTGAAAACCATCTGCCATCTTTTCTCACTTGAGCATCTAGATTGTGTGTATATGTGTAAAAATCTCCAAATATGTAAAAACTGGCTCAATTTTGTGAAATGCAGTGCTGGCCAAGTGAAACACATGTTCAGAGTGCCCAAGGAAGCAGGCAGGGCTGGGGCAGTATTGTGCAGCTCAAATCCTTCGCACCAGACCAAGATACAACTTGAGTCCAGGAGATGCAAGCTACTGGTGTTGCTTAAAATGCTGGAGATTTACACCAAGTGTGTTGAAAAGTGTAACAAAAGGAACTCTGGGGAGATTTGATTCTTTTTAGGAAAGGGAGAAGTACTGGAAGCGAACAAGACTAACATAGGTATGGGAGAGGGGTGGAAATATATATATATATATGTATTAGTAGAAGGTATAGCAATTCATGGACAAGGAAATTTGTCCTGATTTTTCTGCAGCCAGTGAAGGCAAAAATGGTGCTCAAGAATATTTAAACTATTAGAGATGGAGCCACATTTTTGCGCTGGTTGAAGAAGGTGGTGTGGAGCCAGCCAGATGTGGGGCCTGAAGCTCAAGTGAACAGTCCAGGAGAAACAGTGGCACAAGGAGCCCCAGGATCTGGTCCCCAAACAGTGGGACTCTTTTAAGTAGCTCCATGGACAGATGAGGGCCTGCACACAGGGAATGATTTTGCAGAAGCAAGTGCAACATGGCCACAGCAGACTGGAACACAGAGCCTCTATCCTAATGCCAGTTCCTCCCTCCCCCCCATGTAGTCAGAGAACCACCCATCTCACGTGTGATTGTCAAGTGCTAATGTTGTCATGGATCCCTTCTTCTGTGCTCAGCTCTGGAGCTCTCCAATCAAACCAATTTCCTGGGAAAACCTTATCTTTTTCTTTATCTCTTTCTAGAGTATGGCTGTATATATAGATAATAGACATATATAGATATAGATATATATATAAAACATAGCTATTCCATATTTATATACAGGCATTAATAAAGTGCAAATGTTATTAGCTATCATAAAAGTCAATCTCATTTCCTGAGGAACTGCTAACACAGCTTATCCTATGACAACGTCAAAGGCAGAGAATGCTTCATGTCACCCACCCTGGCCAGCTGTTTTCTGCTCAGTCCCATCGCTTACAAGGGAGGGTGTGAGCCCTGGTTTTCCAGGAAGCATCCATCGGCTTAGGGGCAGCTTCCGCTGCCTCTGTTCTTTGGACTTGGCCCAGCCTGCCCTGGAAGAGCTATTTGGTGGTGCCCAGCGAGCCATCTTCAGGAATCTTCTCCTCGGAGCAGCTCCTCCCTGAGAGTCTGTCCAGATGCTCCAGCTCGCTGAATCGCTCAGCCACACACTGGGCCGTGAGCCGGGCTTCTGGGTCATGGTCCCAGCACTCGGTCAGAGTCTCACACACCATCTGGATGCCCTGCAGAGGAAGAGAAGTGCACAGGCAACATGAGCAGGTGTGTTGCTGGGCTCCACGCAGGACCAGATGGTCCCTTGTTCCTGCAGTGCAGGCCAGGTGGTAAGAGCCCATGCACTGAACTGTTTCTACGAAGCGCAAGCGATGCGAGGCCAGCCGGTGGCATGCAGAATGAGGGGGCTGTGCAAGGGCTGTGCATACCCCTGGACACCTGTTGGACCTGTCCACTCTGCTGCCTTTTGATCACAATGAGTCATGAAATGGAGAGACAGCACAAGGATCCTTAGTAGGCTTCTGGGGTACTGAAAATTCCCAGGAAATGCCTCCATACCATATCACGGCACCGAATAACAGTCAGAGCTGCCCCACTCCTCCCGCGTTAGGCTGGGCTCTGCAAAACAGTTGCGGGTCAGACCTGCCTGATGCCAGGCCTTTTCAGAGGGTTCAACCTGACCCCATAATGGCCTCCATTCAGAAGGCCCATCCAGGAAGGAGGGTCTTCTTCCAGGGCTTGAGTGTTTACTTTGCATTGCAAATATTTTTGCTGTTATTTCAAGTCCTTGTGGGAAATAAAGCAGGCCCCGGGGTTAAACAGATAGCCTAGGCAGAAGGAGTGTACTTGGAATATTAGGCTCAACACTCTTATCTGTGGGAAGTACTCACCAGGTGGGCCTGGTGGAACAGATGAATCCCAGCGTGCCCGGAGAACCAGCACGCTCCCCCTATTTGTAACTTTCCTAACACACCTCTGAGCCCCTCCCTGCCCTGCCGGGGATCACGTTCATGATGTTGAATTAATTGTATAATTCACTTAATTGACGGTATTGATTGATGGCCCTGTTAAGAGTGGAGTGTTATTGTTGGTACACAAGTAACATTTATTTTATTCTGACACTGTAATTACAGGCAGTAAATTAAATTAAATATTAAGCATTAACTTGAAATCAATAGGGCAACAAATCTCATTAAGGGAGAAAATGTATTATGCAAATTCTTTCCAGAATTTTATAATCATGAATCATGGCTTCATTACAAGAACTGCACAGTTTAGGAGGCGCGTTGCAACGGAATAACACTAAGAGTGCCTTGTGATTTCAGAGTTACCACCCCACAGTCTCCTATCATCAGAGTCTAAGAGGCCTTGCCCGAAACCACAGGGCTCAGCCCTGGACTGCCAAGGCGGGGTCACTCTCCCCAACTTTATTAGCTTTTGTCCTGGGAAGCAGCTCTAGACCAGGCCAGGCCCCGCCCAGGCCAGGCCTCCTGCTCCATCTATCTTCTCTCTGACCTGAATTCTTGTTCCTGTTTCTTACCCGAATTCATTCGCCTTGCCCATAGGAAAACCTGGAACTGCGACAGCTTGCACTGGATGACATTCATCCAAGGCAAGAGGAGGTTTTCCTCTGTAGAAAGGACAGCTCTGTCCATGACACGGGGCACCCTGCTCCCTCCTGTGCTTCAGTCACGGCTCTGTCCTGGGTGTGTGCTCACAGCCTATCACTTTGCCCTTTTTCTCTAACCACTGCCCTCCCCTCCCAACAGAGAATTTGGCTAAGTCCAGAATGACTGGCCTGCTATAGATGGTTTCACCTACCATTTCTGGAAAAGAAAAAATAAAGAAGCCATTAGGATGCTCCCAACAAACTGACTATTTGTTCATTTGCATGTCCCTCCTCTTTGCTTTCTTTCATTCTCAGCTCTGTGCACAGCCTGCATAGGCCCGCACCCGGCCCTGGGCGCACAGCAGTTGCCTCTCAGCCCAGCTGGCCGACACCCTCTGCGATTTCTCTCTGCTCAGTATTTCCTTCTACAGCTGAAAGTTTCCAGAAAACATGTGGAACCAGAATGGAACAAAACATAAACTCCCTCGGTGTAAAGGTCTAGAGGTGAATGGCAGAGGCTGCAAACAAAATATTTTACCTGGAACTGAGGGGCCTTGGACAATGGGACAGATGCCCTTCAAATGATGATCGTGAGCCCTCTCTGAAGGCTGTATCTACCTGCCAGTTGGGACCTAGGTAATAACAGGGTCACCCCACTTGACTGAAATTTTCTTTCTAAACAAAACCTAATGGGATCACAGAACACAAGGGAACCTGCCCTCCCATGGAAGCCCAAGAGCCCAGAATTCTCTCCTACCTGAGGGGTCACTCAGATTGTTCCCTCACGACAGCCCCCCCCCCCCCCCCCCGCCCGCCCTTTACCTGGTGGTTGAGCCAGGTGCTGGGAATTTCCGGTCGTCCCCGATCTCTCAACACATTGTCCTTCATGCTTTCGACACAGGGATGCTCCCGCACCTTGGAACCAAACGGAGGCTCGTACTCTTTCACTTCTGTTAAGAAAGCAGACAAACACAGGGCCTTTGAGAGGCAGCCGGGGGCCAGGAGCATTGGGAAGGCTTGCTGGACTGCTGAGGCACTGAGTGTCAAGATATATCCGCGATGACTCAGATCAGAGTGCAATTTTTAATGTTGGGTTAAAACTAGAAGGATGGAGTGGTTGTAAAAGGAGCTTGAGGAGTATTCCACAAATGATGACCGAGTGCTTGCTCACAGAGTGGAGTGGATGACCAGCAAGGTCAGCAAGCTTCCATTTGAACACAGGCCTTTTCAACGGGGTGATGTTGCCCCAGTGGAGCAAAACTGGTTCTTCCTTGGGAGGTGGAAACAGTCTTACACACTAGAGTGGTCTGTAGCCGGACAATGGTCCCGAGTACAAACACAGATTTCATAGGTGGTGGTGAGTTTGTGGCAATGTGCAGCATAGGGAGGGATGAAATTCTGATACATGCTACAGTACTGATGAACCTTGAAAACACTATGCTCAATGAAAGAAGCCAGACAGCTGAAACCGGTTTGGCTCAGTGGTAGAGCGTCGGCCTTCGGACTGAAAGGTCCCTGTTCGATTCCGGTCAAAGGCATGTACCTTGGCTGCAGGCACATCCCCAGTAGGGGGTGTGCAAGAGGCAGCTGATCAATGTTTCTTTCTCATCAATGTTTCTGACTTTCTATCCCCCTCCCTTCCTCTCTGTAAAAAATTAATAAAATATATTTTAAAAAAAGAAAGAAGCCAGACAAAAAATATTATATGATTCTCCTTACGTGAGGTACTTCGAATGGACTAATTCTTAGAGATAGAATGTAGAACAGTGGCTGCTAGGGTGAAGAGATTCGGCGTTAGTATTTAGCAGATTACAGAGATTTAGTTGGGGAAGATAAGAAAAAATCTGGAAATGGATGATGGTTGCACAACATTGTGAATGTACTAAATGCTAGTGAATTAATTATACACTTAAAAATGGTTAAAATGGTATATTATGTATGCTTTCATGGGAATTAGTGATTTGGAAAAAAACAATGTCTACAAAGTCTCCTTAGGATAGCTATGATGAGAAAAAGTTTGCCAAATGCTGTTTAGTAAGATGATGAAGGGGAGAGATTAATAATAACACCATAAACAAAAGCTTAAAAAGTAATTTTCCTTCAGTGAGATGCTATACAGATAAAAGAACAGGATGTAACCCCTCACTAGGGCTTCATGTTTCAACAAAGATCAATTTCTTTATAGAAACTTTCTTGAATATATCCTAAGCCATTCTTGATCAGATGTCCTGGGCAGAGACCTACTTTATCATGTGTTATATTTTAATGTAATCACCTGCTTATTTGTCTTACCCAACTAGACTGTGAGCATTCAAGGGCAGATTCAGAGTTCCTTTCTCATTCTTGTATTTCTAGCACCCAGGAGAAGGCCTCCCATACAAAAGGCTCCCAACAAGGGCTTTGATGTGTGAATGAATGAATGAATGAATGAATGAATGAAAGAGTGAGTGAATGGATGACCTGTGGATCCTTCCCAGAGTGGCAATGTATAAACCCCTGTTGAATCTTACTTAAAACAGCACATTAATTCCAGTGGATGGGCTAATAATACATGTCAGGGAGGCACGGGAAAATTTCAAAGACAGAAACAACTCCAGAACTAAAACATGTCAGAGCTAAAAGGGGACAGAAGGCTGGATGCAACATTCTTCTCCCAAGGAAAGAGGGCCTTTGACCTATTGCTTCAAAATACTCCTGTTTAATGAGTAAAACTTTCTCTTGTTGGCCTTCCCAGGCTAAGAAGTGAAGAAGCTTTCAAGGCAAAATGATATTTTTGTGAAAATAGATGGCTTGCTCTTGTTTATTTGGTATTTTTCCCTCTTTCCCAGAACCCTGCTTGTATACGTAGCTTCTTCAGCCTCATCCAATCAGGAGAGCTAGCAAGATGTTGTCTTTCTACATCATTTGAAGTAGAGAAATTTGGAAGGAAGGACTACCTTCACACAAAGATAAGCACAAACTACCCTGCTGTGTGTACTCTTTTGCCTTTAGGGGTTCACAGCATTTAACCCATACTGCTCTTGGGGTGAGACCTGAGTTTTGATTTGCCTGCTGTTCATTTACTTCTTCCATTCTCTTCCTTCTACCAAACTATAAAGTCCCCAGGAAGGGGCTGAGCTTTTAACTCTTCAACCAGTATGAAATTGCTGGGGCCAAATTGCATATCTTTTATCCCTGTTTATTTTTCACGTTGCTTCTTTATTTTAGAAAATGCAGATAATTAAAAGTACAAAATCACTACATAGATAGATATAGACAAAAGAAAATATCTCTCAACTCGACCCTCATTTCACAAAAGTGACTTAGGCTAAAGGGTGGGATTAGAAGTGATTTAAATTTTCCCCTTGTTGTTTGTCCCTTACTCATATATTTCTTTATTTAAAAAAAAATCAAACAAAAAGCAATGTTTTGGCCCCGGTTCATTGGAGAGTGAGACTTCCGGGAAACACTATAGAAATGAATTACAAGGAAAATGAATTCTACTTGGGTGTCATGGCAACACCCGATTGCTACTAAAGCTACTAACCACCTGCTCTCGTTTCCATCCTCCTCCACGTTGCAAATCTAAAACAACCAGTTGGAGGACCACAGATAACAGGTCCATGGCATTGTTCTAAATCAGTGGTCGGCAAACTGCAGCTCAAGAGCCACATGCGGCTCTTTGGCCCCTTGAGTGTGGCTCTTCCACAAAATACCACGTGTAGGTGTGCATGTACAGTGAGATTCAAACTTTGTGGCCCATGCGCAGAAGTTGGTTTTCGGCTCTCAAAAGAAATTTCAATCGTTGTACTGTTGATATTTGGCTCCGTTGACTGAGTTTGCCGATCACTGGTCTAAATGTTTTGCAAGGGATGCAGGGTGCATCTCGACAGAGGAAATGAATCTGAATTATTACAGATACTCTAAGGGTTTCAAATGAGTCAGAGAATGTTAGAGGAGAGTCTTTAGAGATGTGACCCAGCACCTCCTTTCCACAGCTGAGAAAACGAAAGACAAAGGGTGCACTGGATTCCGGGAAGAGTGCTCGGAACTGCCGACTGCATTACTGTCACTCTGATGGAACCACTTTGCCATTTTAGGAAGCTTTCTCCTCCCTACCAAGCCTTTCAGAGACCTCTTTCTCCCCTTCACAGAACAAGCACAGCTGGGAACATGCCTGTCACCAACGTGACAAATGTGTCCCTTGCCGCCTGGGCTAGGCCCTTCCCACCAGAGGACCCAAAAAGGGGAACTTTCTGGGACCTGTTGGATGTTATGGTTTGTTATTCCCAAACAAGCGCTGCAGAGACACCCCTGATGGCCAAGTGTACCCCTCTTCCTACCCCCTACCCACTACCCCCTACCGCTCTTCTGTACCGACACTGCACCATTCTGGGGTTCGGGAGCTGGAGGACCGGGTCGGGTAGGGGATGGAGATGGGAAAAGGAGACTGCTGGTTTTACAGTTTAGGTACCAGGTCACAGCATGGTTGGCAAGAGAGTTACGGCAGTGTTTTCTAGAGTTCCTCTGTGTGCCTTTGAGCAAACAATGCCCAGGCCTCCCTTCTGTGATGAACTGCCAAGGCAGCAAGTTAAGGGGTGAGTGGGATTAGTTCAAAGAGTTCTGGCTAACCTAGAGTGAGAACCATCCTTTAAAAAAATTGGAAATGCCTCTAAAAAAAACAAGCAAAGAGTCGAGACAGTAAGACTGAGTTTAGCCCTTTTTAAAAAAGTGCTAACAATATGCGTCACAGGTTGGGGTATTGTCAGTTTTGTTTGCCCTGGCTTCATGGTGAACTAGGTAGGAGGACTTGGATAGAGATGTGTGCTCCTTATGCCTGGGTTCCCATATCCACCAAATGAGGGATGTCAGTGCCCTCCATCATTGCTCTGTTCAGTAACCCCTCTTATCCGAGGGGGATATGCTTTAGGACTTGAGCAAATGCCTGAAATCGTGCACAGTGTCACCCTCCAGTGTGTGTGTGTGTGTGTGTGTGTATGTATGTGTGTGCGTGTGTGTTTGTGTTTGTGTGTGTGTGTGTGTGTGTGTGTGTGTGTGTGTGTGTGTGATTTTCTATTAAGTCAAGAACTTTCACCTTTTCCACTTCAAGGAAGCAATTTCCCGCTTCTCTTTGGCACATCCCAATTGCCAGCAACAACACTATTGTGCTCTGGGGCCATTAATAAGAGAAGCAAGGTTGACCTGGACACAAGCAATAAGATGCCAAGCCAGTGGCTCTGCTGATCCAGTGGCTGTGATGGGCCTGGCAGTTGGGGGAACGTAAACAGCGTGGATTTGCTAGACGGAGCTATGATTCCCCTCCCTAGCAGGTCTAAGCACGATTTCACCACGTTACTCGGTACACTATGCAATTTTAAACTTATGAATTGTTTCTGGAATTGTCCATCTAATAGCTTTGAATGACTGCAGTAGCTGAAACTGCAGATATGGGGGACCATTGTAAACTGCTATTGGACCGACCACTAGCCACACCCCCCTCTACACTTACCCTTTCCATGCACGCGGGGCGAGCTGGCAGTTCACCCTCCCAAAGACAGATGGGCGCTGTGAGATAAACACCCAGCTTCCTCCCGAACCAGGTGGTGTGAGGCTGAGGTGCACGTCTGACCTGGCACCCCGGGTCCCCAGCGAGGTTAAGCTCCAGTTGTCCACAGCGGAGGCCCACTTGCCGACACACCACTCACTGGCTTCCTTCCCTTTCATGACTCACTTCCCCACTCCTTGTTGGCATTTCCTGAGATCTATTCCCAAAGAACTACACGCACTCAAGTTCTTGTTCCAGGCTCTGCGATGCCCAACCCAAGGCAGATGCCCATACAGTACAACTACGGGCTCACACCAAGTCCTCGTCTCACCCACGGGCTACTTTCCACCTCAGGTGTATGAGGCTCTACCCCTCAGGATCTAGAGGGCCTCACACCTTTCCTAAGAAACTCCATTTCACTGCTTGAGACATGCCCTTCTTTCCTACTTCTTCTCCTTCCCCTTCTTTTCCTCGGTCTTGTCCCCGACAGAAGCCCCCCACCTGCCATCCACTCCCCTCACCCAGGCCCTTGCAGCTTCCTTTAGCTTCTCTGCTGTTTTGGGTGTCCATGCGAGTGTTGCTGGGGTGTGTGGGAGGCCCTGGAGAGAAACTACACTTGGCCCCCTCTTCCCAGTTGGGCAGCACTCCAGGGCTGGTCTCTGGTCTCTTCCTCTGAAAGTCAGCATCTGGCCCCCAGCTGCCCCGCGGCCTGCAGCTCCAGCCTCACGGTGCAGAGAAGTTGTTGACAGTTTCCCCCGAAGCAGGGCCCTGCATTTTTATATCTCCCTTCTCAGTAAGACTCCCCTGAAATCTAGCAAGACCAAGTGCTTCCATCTCAGTCTTTTTGGTCCTTGGCCCTTCTCTCCCACCCTTCTTAATTTTTCCCCTTTTCTTTCTTTTTAATGCATTTGCACTTTTTGTCAGTCTCACAAGGCTGCAGCAAGCTGACAGTTCATGCAGGAGCCATTCTGGGGGCTTTGTTTTTCCTCTTTGTTAAATATCCGCTTAGCCAGCTGCTATGTGCCAGCTTCTATCCGCAGGCCTACATGGCTAGAGACTTGGAAGTCGGTGGCCTTGTGGGCCTGTTTTGGCTGGGGATGCCGTGAACATTGTGCCTCCTTGCTCGCCAACGGGCGCCCCGAGAGGCACCCTGCCTTCATCTGCCTCCCACAAACACTTGCATGAAGACTAAACAAACTGAAAGCCACAGACAGAGATTTCTTTGTAAAAGGGCCGGTCGCAGGGCTTGTCGTTGCTAAATGGAGATTTCAGCACTTTTCTCCTTCATGAAAAGTAACACACTGGCTGAAACCAGTCTGGCTCAGTGGATACAGCGTCAGCCTGCGGACTGGAAGGTCCCAGGTTCGATTCCCGTCAAGGGCATGTATCTTGGCTGCAGGCACATCCCCAGTAGAGGGTGTGCAAGAGGCACCTGACCGATGTTTCTGACTTTCTATCCCTCTCCCTTCCTCTCTGTAAAAAAATTAATTAAAAAATTTTTTAAAAAAGTAACACACTGGTCTCTTCCTCCTTTCTTGCTCTCTTCCAACAACAACAAAGCCCCGTTTCCTTGTGTTTTTCTTTTTCCTCTTGTATTCTTTTAGATCAAAGTATCTGAAATAACACCCTTGGTCACTGTTCCCTAACTCTGCTTTATTTTTCTTTCTATAATCAACCCTGATGTTAGAGTATACTAGAGGCCCGGTGCATGAATTTGTGCATCGGTGGGGTCCAGCCGGCCCACCCCAATTGGCCAACAGGGATGGACCATCCAGGGGGAGGGGCTGAGGATGGTTGGCGGGCCAGCCCTGCCCCATGGTCGAACTCCTGTGAACTCCTGGTCGAGGGGACAATTTACGTATTAGCTTTTTATTATATAGGCTATCTACTTGTTCATTACTTGTCTTTCTAAAATATTAGCTCTTCATTAGACTTTCTGTCCCTAGAGGGCAGAGGCTGGTTTTCCTCACTGCTATATCCTTAGCATTTTGGTTAATGTCTGCCACATATTAGGACCTTTAGCCGGCATGGGGCCTCAGTTCCCTCTGCCCCTCCCCTCCCCTCCCCCCCCCCCCCCCCCCCCCCCCCCCCACTTACCTTCCTGCAGCACTAACCACAGCTGAACCACAATTGTATGTTTACAAGTCAATTTCAGGGTCTCAGTCCCAGTAAACAGCAGGGGACAAAGGCTAGAGGTGAGACCTAAAAGGTGTCCATAAAGGTGACTGCAGAATGAAGAGAGTGTGGAGCCGAGAGGATACCAGAGAAGCCAGCCAGAGCTGGGCTGCACCATGTGAAGAATTTGGGCTCAACCCTGAGAACAGATGGATTCACTCCAAGGCAGGAAAACTGGGAGCTCACATTCTCCTGCAAGACTGCCCCCAGCCACTTCATAGCCTACTTCCTTCAGGCAGATATTATGTCGCTCAGAATGAACTAGATGGGAATATTAGTTGCCCTATTTGGTGGTGGGGGGGAGAATCGCTTTATAACTCCTCAAACTGAAGTGAGCATAGTCCGCATTTCCTTTTTGAAATGAGGCTGGCAGTGAAAAGAAATAGTGCTGTATTTCAAGTCACAGAAAAGTTTTAAGCTTAAGGAAAGCCATTTATACCCTGCCCTCTCGCTTAAACATTATCAATTGAAGCTGGACATCAGGTGGAGGGAATTACCGATTTTCTTTGTAAGGGAAGAATTGTGTCTGCATGGGCAAATTTTTAACAAAAAAGTCTGATTCCTCAGTACATTACACGCTTCCTGAGAGCAAGCCCCGTCTTTACATGTGTGTTTCTGCAGCAGCGGGAGGGAATACATTGCTCTTTAGGTTTTATGTACTTTTCCAAGAGACTCTTGAAATGTAAAAACCAAATCTGAAATTAAGACGAGGCAAAAAAATAAAATAAAATAAAAATCTTGAAGGTTTTTAAGGCAACCCTCAAAAAGTGCTCTTAGAAAAAAGTGTTTGTTTTTTATTTTAAAAAAAAAAGGACTTAATAAATGAGTTCACACATTTAACCGAGTGAAAGGCTTTCTGTTGGACCCAAATGACGATAGATAAACAACTTTGTTTTTTTTCTGCCTGAGCAGAGATGGAAGAAACAGGACTGTGGGCTGACGATCAAACAGAACGATAGCCTCTTTCCGGATCCCCCAAAGCCGGCCATCTGCTCTTACCTTAGAGGTTATGAAAGGCTCTGGGACCAGCTGCACAAACGGGATCCTGTTCCTTCCTTGGGAAAACTGGTTTACACTGTGTCTGTTTTTAGGCCTCATAAAAGTTGGTGAATTGCGTTCTTCCCCATCAGCCTGAATTCTTCCACACTCAGCAAATAGCAACAGGAAAGGGCTTCACTCATGGATAACAACGAAGGCAGGAAGCCCACACGGGGCCTAATGATGGCTGGCTGCCCTGACAGAGCGAACGACACAGAGACACCCTCTCCAGCTCATGGTTACAGGATATCGGGTTTGAAAGGACAGGAAAGATGCCGGAATTTAGGTAAATTGATTCTGACAGTGACAACAGCATCATCTCTTCCACAACTCATACAGGTCCTAAAGGATTCATGTTGGAACCGTCAAAGCTTTCAAACAGAAAACGGTCCTCAGTGGCTGAAACCTGGTTAAACAAGTATCACCGTGCAAGGAAAAACCAAGTAACTTTGGAAAGTGCTGTGGGGGGCGAAATCTCAGGCAGGAAACCAGAAAATGAGGGTGGCAGCCAGAGAGCAAGTGCCATCCCTGGGCAGGGCCCCAGGGGAGCAGGGGAAAGTACAACAAGGTGCTCAGGGGCAGGAGTGACCTGGGTCCATCCTAGGATGTTGGCTGAGCGTGTCCTAAACAGGGTGAAGAATCAGAGCCAGCACGCGTGTCATCCAAATCCACTTTGGGTGAAATGTTGGGTAGATTGGACCAGTGAGCAAAGCTGTGGTCATCGAAGCAACAACATAAATAATGATAACATTACAGATCCGTAGACTAAAGTAAATATCCACAACGCCATACTGATATAAATTCATAATTAAATAAGTAACAGGAGTGATGAAAGGAAGGATAGCTATTCCTGACAGCAGAATAAGAAAGAGAGAGACTCG
This sequence comes from Antrozous pallidus, assembly GCA_027563665.1. Lineage (NCBI taxonomy): Eukaryota > Metazoa > Chordata > Mammalia > Chiroptera > Vespertilionidae > Antrozous > Antrozous pallidus. The sequence goes on along the minus strand of CM050524.1, from coordinate 48,642,010 downwards.
GTTAGAAAAACATTACAGTAATAATTATTGCAGGCAAGAACAACTCATAGAGCCTAAAATTAGGTGGAATTATAAGAAACAGGTCTAGTATCCTTACTGTGTACGTGCTTAGTGTTTTTAGAAATGGGTCAAAGTACCTTCCCACAAACTACGTACGTATTCATTACAAATGGGGAAAAAAGTAGGGCAGAAAGCTGGTAGACACCACCTACATCAAGTGATCAAGGTGAATGGCCCCAATATGAGGCACTGAGAAGGACACAATGTCATTTCTGGGGTATTCTTGCCCAAAATATATTGCCTCAATCTAAGGAGAAAACATGAAAGACTGTCTATAAAATAATGGGTGTGAATTCTTTATAAAGGCCAAGATCAAGAAAGACAAAGATAGACTGAGAGCTGTCACAAGTTGAAGGACGCTAAGAGGGTGTGGGCGGCCGATATAGTGGGGGAACCTGGATTAGATTCTGTTCCAGAAAAGAACATGACTGGGGACTTAGCAATTTGAATAGGTTCTATAGATTAATTAAGAGTATTGTTCCAGTGTTAACTTCCTGTCTTCGCTATTTCTGAAACTATTCTGTAACAGTCTAAAATTACTGCAAGACAAAGAGCTAAACATAAAACTGGAATTAGGTTGGCTTGACTTAGCAGTCAGCTAGGACCATGCTTAGATCCATAAAGTTCTAGGCTGGGACCTCACACCCTGATGGAAACTACTGAGAAGAGAGTAAAGCAAGGATCAAGTACTGTAGACCTCAGCCATTCTTGTGTCCGGAGAGCTCAGGGGACAAGGGACCAGTACTTTCTAAAACAGTGACATCACGCTGCACCTCTGAAGAAGGCTGCATTCCTCATAACCTTTCTTCCTGCAGTTTTTCAAAACCTACATGGAAACATCAAACCATTCTGCTTGTTTTTGAGTCTCATCTATCTCCTGGACCTTATAATTCTGAGTAACATTAAAATACCCCATATATATATATATATATATATATATATATATATATATATATATCAGATATTTTTCTGAATAGTATCCATTTGATAAGTAGAACTAATTCTTATATTATTAGTGTTCATCACTTTCTAGGTATTCAAATATCTGTGGGAAGCTACATCAAGAGAAAGACTTAGACTTTAAGAAAGGAGATAAAAGCTTTATGCTCCAAACACAGGCTTTCAGCTTAAAGACCTAGGCATGTTAGCATAATTTCAAACCCTATTGGGATGGCTGTGTACTACCCCATTTCAATAAGGCTCTCATTGTGGGGGTGACTCTTTGGCAACCCTGGAATCATGCTGGAAGCAAATAACATGACATGAATATGAAGGCGCATGCACCAGGATGGGGGTGCATACATACCTCCCACCGCATTGCAGCGAGATGTCATCTCCCAGAGCACCAGAGCCATGGAGTAGACGTCCGTCTGCTTGAAGGACTCGACATTCTCCAAGTTCATCCTGGACTCTAAGACTTCCGGGGCCATATATCTTGCAGTTCCCACCTAAAGCAAAAACAGACATTATTTCATTCCAACTGCATTTTTATTTTCCAAATACAGCTGATGTTTGTCCCTACATTGGGTAGATAATCTTAGAAAGTACAATGCTTTTTAAAATAAGGAGACCTGCATGGAAAGGTAGAACTTATATCAAGAGCTGCCTTGTCTAGCCCCATAATACATGTCACCATGTTATACAATAACATCATTGCAGATAACCTGGGAAGCAACATCTGTGGTACTTCAGGAGTTTATTTTTGCTTTTGTAAATCAAATATTTCTTCATTCCTGAAATTCCACAATTTATGGTGGAAATCATCATAAATGTCATTGGTCTGGGTCACTTAAGGGCTGTCTGAATCTTCTTTGTAGTGCCGAGGATGTAATTTCATAAAATCTCTACCAAATGAAATTGTCTGGAGATATTTCCCTAGTAAAAGACCAAGTCTGGATCATTGTGTCATTTCATTTGGATGATGACTGAGAATATGAAAACAGTGAGGCACGGAGGAACAGCAACATATTTCTAGGGAAGGAGTCACTGAAATGCTTGCTGATGCAGCATCTATAAAGCTAAATAATAATGAAGTCCTCTCTTCTCAAGAATCTAAGGAAAGTCAAGTGAGCTGGTGTTATTACTCCAAAGAATTTTTTTTTTTATTGGCATGCATTAGAAGACATTTTTCTTTTTAATAGGTCATTGCGTGAGTCATTCTCCTGGCACCTTGATCTGTTCGTGTTTCCACATGTTTACCTCAAGACTGCCTGAGCAGTCATGGACCCAGGGGGCTGACTGGGCAGTGACTAAAGGCTGCGGGAAGCACGTTTCTCCTCCCGGGTAGAGAAAACATTGGTGCCCTGGAGACTCCACTCTGGTCCACAGTGAAGCTTCCAGTGTGGGAAAACAAGGGGCCACGTCATTCATAAAGGATGCTGATAATTTCTAGTTACTTCCCAATAGCTCCGTAGCTAAATGGTTTCTAGTTTACTCTGCAAGATGCTTTAAGAGTGGAATTGTTCATTTCACTCAGCCCATCATTCACACAACAAATGCTCCTTAGTCTCTTTCCCCGTTCAAGGCATTGCGCTAGATGTGACCAAATGGGTGTGGATCTGGACTCCACGGGGAGTGCCTTCTAGAACAATGTAAGACAATAAAAAAGCAAAGCAATACAACTACTAACAGTACAGAGTACAGCCATCATGAAGGAAAATAAATAGAGATAAAGTGCTAACAATGTTAGAAGCACAGAAAATAATTGGCAAGGGGAAGAGATATGAGGATCAACTCAAGAAAAATTATGTCTCGGGGCGGGGGAGGAAAACATATGTACTACTATTAAATATAAGTTATATTGTAAATAATAAATAAATAAATAAATAATAGGTATATTCTAAAAAAAAAAAAAAAGGAAAAAAAATATCTGTCCTGAATTGGGGAGGATTTAAAGAAATGGGAGGAGAAATGCTGCTCATTAGCACCCTGCCAGGAGACAGTGGGATATAGACAAGTATCAGAGTATAGGGCTATTTAGAGATAAAGATGTAGGTGGGGCCAGGGACAAAGTAAGGGAATCCAGGTCTGGCTTACCTGCCCACTGTTGGCCAAGTCATCCACAGACAGAGTGGGGTCCAGACGCAGGGAAAGCCCAAAATCACACAGGCAGCAGGTCAGGTCGTTCTTCACCAGGATATTGGAGCTCTTGAGGTCCCTGTGTACGATGGGCATCTTGGGCCTCCCGCACAGGGTGTGGTCACTGTGGAGGTGAGCTATGCCCCTGGCCAGGGAGCTGCCCAGCTTGCACAGGTCCTCCCAGCTGATGACGTGTCTTGTGAGATACTCCTGTAGGTTGCCCTTGGCATGGAAAGCAGTGATCAGCCAGTACTGCTTCCCCAACTCCGTCTTCCGCTCCTCGGCCGTCAGGAACTGGAGGATGTTCTCATGCTTCAGGTTGATGTCTGAGAAGATGTCCTTCTCCATCTTCCAGGAGGCATACTCCTCATAAGGGAAGATCTTGACTGCCACGGTCTCAAACTGCTCTGAAGTGTTCTGCTTCAGCTTGGCCTTGTAGACCTCGGCAAAGCGACCTTTCCCCACCAGGGTGTCCAGCTCAATGGGCAGCAGCTCCGTGTTGTGGTTGATGTTGTTGGCACATGTGGAGCTGATGTCAGAGCGGTCATCTTCTATAATGATGGCCAGGCGCTCGCTGAGGTCCATGAGCTTCCGGGGCTTGCTGGTCTCCCAGGACGGGGTCAGCTTCTGCTTCCGGTGGACACGGTAGCAGTAGAAGATGGTGATGACGGCGATGGCGATGACCACTGGTGGCAGGAGGCTGACGCCTGTCACTTGGAGTATGACTAACAATAAGTCAGGGTTGCTGGTGGCATATTCTGATGTGGGAGACAAAAGAAAGGAGAAAAGGAATTGGGTTGAGTAGGTAGGTACATCCTTGCAGACAACCTGGGAGGCAACATCTGTGATACTTCAGGTGTTTATTTTTGCTTTTGCAAAGCAAATATTTCTTCATTCCTGAAATTCCAAGATTTATGGTGAAAATACTCATAAATGCCATGAATTTGGTCACTAAAGGGCTGTCTTAATCGTCTTTGTGAGAAAGTGGGTGTACACCTTCCGTGTCCAGATGTTTCAACATCAGTATAGTTTTTATGAATAATGCATTGTGAACTTTTATTCCGTGGATGAATGCGAATGTGTACCTGTCTCATCTTCCCTGCCTCTGGCCATTCATTCAATGTTTCCTACTCTTCCCTCAAACGTTAGTTTAAATGCCACAGCCTAAAAGAAATCTAGGAAAACTTGGAAAATTTTTTCCTTTATATCATCTCACAGCACCCTACATTGTTCCTATGTAACAACGTACCAATTTCAATGAAATAACTATGACTCTACTTAGTGGTTTTATATTTGTATTTTTCTACTTCCCACCCCAGTAGACTGAGAACTCTGTACTGGCAGGGATCATGTCTGTCTTCTTCATGACCGTAAACAACACCTAGCACCCATCAAGGCTTCAATAAGTGTTCAATAAGTGGAAGAAGTGTTTACTGAGTGTTAACTATACTCAAGGCATTGCAGGAGGCTTTGGAAATATAGACAGAATGACAACTCCTGCTTCCAAAAGCTTGCATATATGGGATCTGGTTTAAACCAAGAGATCACCATAGTGCGCCCAGAGTCTTTGCCCAACGTGTCCTGTTCTGATCAACATCTAGGCTCCCTGAAGCATCAGCTCGGGGCCTAGCAGGTGGTGGAGAGAGAAATCTGTGGGAGGGGCTTCCTTGGAATTCAGTTCCCTTATATTCACCCCATATTCCTCTTTTCAGTGTGCATGTGATTTGTAGTTTCACAGAACAGAAATACTTAATGGCCACAAAGGTGAGAGAAGTTAAAGAAGGAAATGTAGCCTGTTTGCTGACTTGGTCACTGAAGCAGGCCCTGTGGTTTGACACCAGCTATTTCACTCCAGTGTCTCATATTTCAAACTCTGATTCGTGTGCTGGCCATGGTAGAGGCTGGTTAGACAGTTTTCCTCTTGGGGAGAAGGCCATGGATGGAATCGTTCAGGGGGCAGAAGGCAGTGAATGGAAGTTCAATGAGAGCTTTGTTAGGTAAGAATCCCAGAATTCTACTGCTTTATACATCTTCCCTCAAAGGTATCCTTTCATCAGCAGGCCTCATGCTCAGGTGCTACATTCATTCATTAAACACAGAGCTCCTGAGTTCCTGCTGTGGGGTCTGGCACTGCCCTTAAAGAGGTTATAACCCGGTAGAGGAATTAGGGCACGTATTCAAATGCCTAGTGATATACTGCCGCCCCAAGTGGGAGCAAATGTGTGCTGCAGTCTATGTGTTGATGGGAAAGCTTAGAGAAATAGGGAAGACACAGTTTCAAGGACTGCCTTTGAGTTGGGCAAAAAAGCTAAATATGTGTAAAAGGAATGTTAAGAATTAAGTATATATTATCTACTCGAGGACGAGGAATCCCCCCCCTTATTGTTAAGCCAATTATGATTATTCTGCATAAGAAAATAAAAAGGAAAGTAATGAGTAGGTGATATGGAACCATGCATATTAGAGAAGGGATCTACAATTATTCAATTGGCAGTTTTCACTGACTATAGGCGTTGGGGGGCAGAGGGAAAGATGAGAATACAGTACAGGTGGAAAGGAGATAGCCATAATCTCCTTAAGGGAACCCATTGCCTTTCACATATGAGAAATCAAAACTAGAAATTTTAAAATATTAATTGCATAGTTACTTAGTCGTGTCTCCAATTCATTAAACAGTGCAAAACATCCAAATGAGCTGTTTATCACTCCTAAGTGAATTTCATAATTCCTGGCCATATAGCAAAAGGGTCTTCCTCACTAAATTCTATTTTTCAGACTAAGAGACACACAAACACAGAAATCCCTGAAATGTTTCTGGTCATTCATTGAAGATGTCTCTAGAAATACCCCCACCTTCAATGTCAGAAACCAAAGTTTTACTTTCCCCTCAAATTTCCTGTGTTTTCTTTTTGAAAATCTACTGTAAATATCTTGTTGGGAGGGAATTATTGAATAACATCTGTCAATTTTGAAACTTCAAAGAGGCGGTGAAAAAACCCTCACAATAGCAAAGGGGCTGAAAGGAAGCTTTGGGATGTGGCTTTATCTAAACAGGAGCCACCCACACCCTCTCGCAGTATTAACCCTTTTGCTACTAAAAATAACAAAACCAGCAACTGTGGGTGTAGGTACCAGCTAGCATCTTCTATACTCAGAGACCAGCAGGAAGTATTCCTTCTCGCCAGCCGCCAATTACACAGAAACTCATACCTTGAATTCTTAGTATGAACCTAGCTGTGTCCTAAGAGTTTTATATAATATTTCTATTTCATCAGAAAAAAAAAGCGCCCTATGAGGCAGAAATTGCTATTGTTATAAACCCCATTTTATAGATGGGGAATGTAAAGGGCCAGATGGTTTAAATAATTTCCCAAGACCATAAACTTGGGCAACAGCAAAACTGACATTTGAAAAGCACCTGTCAGACTGGTGAGACCCCTGCTCTTAACCCTATGCTGTAATGCTCAGACTTCCCCTTGGTGAGAACCAATTTACAATGACTTCCATATAACCTCCCCATGTGATAAAAGTTGGGGCTGGACTAAGTAAGTGGATAGCCAGAGATTAAGTGACACCAGCAATTCTTGGATGATGTATCAAATAAGGGGCATATTCTGAGTGTGCTATTTCTCTTGTGCTTAACTGAAAACCATAGGTGAGTGGTGTCCATGAAAATATGCATCTTTTCTCTACATGGGAAGAAAAAAATCTTACATGAGGAAGAACCCTAAAAACCTTTCTCTCTCAGAGCCTATTCCTAGATAGAACATAGTGGGGTTCAAGATGTAATTGCTGAACTGTTGCAAACTTCCATGAATTTGTTCTTGGATGCATAGGTAGCTAGTGCTCAAGACCTGGCATTCACTCGACACTACCTTGTTATGTAACATTGAGCTATTTCTGGAGGGCTTAACAATAAGGGGCATTTCTCCAAGGTTATAAAAAAGAGTCCCCACACTGTAACAGCAGGAGCACTTAGTCTAAGCTCCATGGAGATAATTCAGTGCCTCTGTGAGTTTAAAATGGGCAAAATTTGCTCTAACCCTTCGCCAAAATATAACCTTTCCTAGCATTAGCATTGGTAACTTTGTCACCAAAATTAACATTTATTGCAGATGTCTTGGCATATCATTTATACTCATCACTTAGACCAGTGGTTCTCAACCTTTCTAATGCCGGGACCCTTTAATACAGTTCCTCATGTTGTGGTGACCCCCCCAACCATAAAATTATTTTTGTTGCTACTTCATAACTGTAATTTTGCTACTGTTATGAATCATAATGTAATTATCTGTGTTTTCCCATGGTCGTAGGCAACCCTGCTGGCGGTTTTCAACCTGTGGTTCGTGACCCACAGGTTGAGAGTCGCTGCTGTGGAGCCTAAGACCATCGGAAAACACAGATAACTACATTACGATTCATAACAGTAGAAAAATTAGTTTTGAAGTAGCAACGAAACTAATTTTATGGTTGGGGGTCACCACAACATGAGGAACTGTATTAAAGGGTTGCAGCATTAGAAAAGTTGAGAACCACTGACTTAAGACATTTCCATTTTTAAAAAATTATTTTTATTGATTTTAGAGAGGAAGGGAGGATAGAGACTGAAATATCAATAATGGGAGAGAATCATTGATTAGCTGCCTCCTGCACACCCCCTACTGGGAATCGAGCCCGCAACTCAAGAATGTGTCCTTGGCCGGAATCAAACTCCGAACCCCTCAGTCCAAAAGCCGACGCTTTATCCACTGAGTCAAACTGGCTAGGGCCATTTCCAATTTTTCAGACCTGCTCTAGATCTTGTTATTTAAAACATTACTATAGAAACAGATGTTACTATAGCATGAGTTTATTTTTTAAAATATTTGATCATTGCAGTCCAACATCATGGTGTCCTGTGTTTTATATCACATGCATTTAAAGAACACCACTCTGAGAAGGGGTCCGCAGGCTTCTCCTGACTTCCAAGAAGTCCAAGGTGCATACGCGCACAAGCAAGAGCCCTTGGCCAAGGGAATGTTCCTGACACTCATGTCTTTGCCAGGATTTCCTTGGGCAAAGTTTGAGATTCTTCCCGTTTCTTGGGGAGGCTCCTGACATGATGTTGTGTTCCCCCAGGGGCAACTGTGGTTTCTTCCTCAGCTTCTGTCACATAGACAGGGGGCTCTGCAGTGGAAAATGGTGGGACCCCCTCCTTTGAACTCTTAATAAGAAAGGTAACTCCATCATGTGCTTCGTTGAGCTAGGTTCTGAGCAATTCACTTTATAAACATCATCTCACTTTAGAGATGGAAAGAAAGAAAAAGAGAGAGGGGAAAGAGATACATGAGAAAGGAAGAAGAAAAAAACACAGAGAAACTGAGATTTATGATGGTTCTCACAAGGTAAGAGGGGTGCCCATTTCCCCAGGTCGAAGTGGTCCTTCACCCCATGCCACCAAGCTGTGTTCCTAGCAATAAACCCAGAGATCCATTTAATCATTCTGAAAATTTCCTATGAAATGTGTCCCACATACAGGGGCCAGATTTTGTTGCAAAGAAGGAGCCATTTGCAAATGGCAGACTTGATAAATAAATCTTTTTTAAGGACAATCAAAGATAAATGTTAGTATGCCATAAAAATAATACAAACTGGCAGAAAACCTCAAGAGGAAATTCCATGGTACACATTCCTCTGGAGTGATTTAAAAGTAAACAAGTTGCTGAATCACACACACACACACACACACACACACACACACACACCCATATAGAGGACAATGAAGACAGGTTGCTTCCAGCCTCTTTCAAATCCTTTGTGATGCCCATATCCAACACTGGTTGCTAAAAGGAAATCAAAATTGAATCTCTATAAATCAGTATTTTTAAAAGATCACATAGAAGGTGTTTGTTTGGAGCAAATTTACCCAGATACTTATTTATCTGAGCAATAGGAAGGGGCTCAGATGATCAGTTCCCCCATCCCGTGGTGCGTGGGTATATAAATGAGCATCACATGGCAACTACAGAGATTCTTGTAAAGTTGGTAGTGACCCTCTAACCACAAAAACTTTCACAAGCCGACATGTTCATCTAAAGCAACAGGATATATATGCAACTGGCGGAGGAAACTGCTGAAGAGAGAGATGCTGGGGGGGAAGGGAGCATTTCCTGTCTCGAGCCATTCTGTGAATTATAACCCCAAAGTACAGCATTCATTTATTGAGCATCTTTTAAATGCCACACACTATGTTTTTATATGGTTAAGTTTGAGTCCTTGTAGCTGCACAGCTAGATATGTATCATTATTTCCTTTTCATAGAAATGGAAATGGGGAAAGATAGATAAAGTGAGCTGGGATCCAAGCAGAGGAGCCTGGCAGGGTAGTTAGTGATGTGTTTGGAGGGGTTGAGCTTCACTGACAAGGTTGCTCATGGTAGCTCTGAGGAGAGTAAGCCAACACAGGGTTCAACATGAAAATTCAGAAAAAGGACAAGGTTATGGAGCCAAAGAAAAGAGAAGTAAGGGTAGTTACAATTGGTGAAACAGAAAACAGAGACATAAGCAGGAGAATCAGCAACACCCCAAGTGTAGTCTAAATGATTATACAACATAAGGAGCTCTGTGAGACTGATAATGGAACAAAAGCACAAAGGGGACATATCCTATCTAATAAAAGAGTAACATGCAAATGTGATGGTACCTTGGCTCCTGATTGGCTATGCTACCAGCCAATCAGGAGCAGGGGGCATGGCCAGCAGGTCGGGAGGAGAGGGTGGCGAAGCATGTAGGGCCTTGCCATGGTGCAGTATACACTCCCCAGGCTGGGGGCCCCACGGAGGAGCAGGACAAGGTGGACACTGTGGGCCAGGTGGTGACAGTGGCGGCAGCAGCGCAGTGTGTGTGCGTGTGCTCCCCAGGAGAGGGCCCCATGGAGGGGCAGGATGGAACAGGCGCCACAGGCCAGGCAGCCATGTAGCATGCACTCCCCAGGCCGGTCCCGTGGAGGCGGGACTGGGCGGGCACCACGGGCCAGGAGGAGGCGTCTGTGGCAGCGGCGCAGTATGCGTGCACTTCCCAGGTGGGGGCCCCAAGGAGGGGCGGGACAGCTGAGGAAGGCCCGCCTGGGGCTATGGGGCACATTGTCTGCGAGGTGTGCTGTCGGAGAGGCGCCCACCTGCTGGGTTGGCGCAGGACCCCCCAGTTCTGATGCATTTCTCTGCTCCTTCAGTCTCCATGACCTTATGCCGTTGTCAGTGGCAGTGTGTGTGAGTCCAGTAAGGTCACCCTTTCCCCAAGCACCATGCACACTCCGTGACTCCCCACCTCCTCAGGCCAGGATCGGAGCCAGGAGCCTTCCAACCAGGTGCTCTGGCTTCTGCAGATGCTGAGGAAGATGCGCCCTCAGCGGGGCTGCAGCATCTCCAGTTTCTCAGCTCACGCCCTCTGCCCAGGAGGCTGGAGAGAACATATATGGCAAAGTTCTTTAAGCCACGGCAGTCAGAGTAGTGGGACTCGGCCAGGAAGGCACATAGAGGGGCTGGGGCCTTTTCAGGCCCTAGGTTTAGGCAGCATGCCCTGTGGTCCTGGGGGCCTGTGGGTGCCTGTGGCTGTGGCCGGCCTGAGTGAAGCTGGCCCAGGTCCTAGGTGCCTATAGCTGGCTAGAGGAAGGGAAGCCTGGGTCCCAGGTGTGGGGCAAGGCAGAGGCAGTTAGGAGCAATCAGGCCAGCAGGGGAGCACTTAGGGGCGATCAGGCAGGTAGGCAGAGGTGGTTAGGGGGTCACACATCCCCAAAGGGGTCCCTGATTGAAACGGGTGCAGGCTGGGCTGAGGGAACCCCCCTCTGTGCACAAATTCCGTGCACCGGGCCACTAGTAGTTAATAATAGGCCCAACAAAGATGCAAAGGAAAAGAAAATCCATGAGCAGCATTTTGTTAATAAATGTGAAAACTTAGACAATGATCAAATACCTAAAAAATGATATATATGTGTTACTTACCAAAACTGACCCAAGAAAAACTATAGAATTCAAATAGTCTTACAAATATTAAAGAAGATGAGTAAGTAAAAATCTTCCTACAGCAAAACCTTCATAAGGTTTTATTTTTGTAGCCTTTTACTGTCCAAGTAGTTTTCCTGGCCTTAATATGACTGAATACAAATGTCAAAATTTTGATTTTTGCACATTTGTTCAACCCTGCCCCCAAATTCTTCCTACAATAAATACCAACAGAATCCTTTGGAAAATGTTTAGTCAGAATAGAATTAACAAAAAGGAAATGAAATTGCTATCTTGAAGAGATATACATGCTGATGTTCATTGAAACATTATTTATATTAGCTAAAACATGGAAACAACCTATGTGGCCCACTAATTATATATATAATGCAATACTATCTTACCTAATAAAAGAGAAACATGCAAATTAACCATCACTCCACTATGCCCACAGCCAATCAGAGTGAGTATGCAAATTAATTCAACAAAGAGGGAGGTTAATTTGCATATGCAGGCATGGAGCAGAGTGAAGCCTGCTATGAGACGAAGGAGGTGATGGAGGCAGCTAATGCAGTGGTGCTCCAGACAGAAGCGAGGACTTTCCAGCTCTGGGAGGCCCAGGAGTGGGGACTTGCCAGCTCCCAGGTGGCTGGGAGTGAAGCTAAGGGAAGGAAGGCCTATAGCACAAATATCGTGCAACTGACTTCTAGTTCAGTCATAAAAAGATGGAAATCCTACCATTTGTGACAACATGGATGGACTTTGAAGGTATTATGTTGAGTGAAATAAACTGGAGAAAGACAAATATTACATGATCTCACCATATGTGAAATCTTAGAACAACAGCTCTAGCCAGTTTTGCTTACAGGTTAGAGCATCTGCCTGCAGACATAAAGTTCACAGGTTTGATTCCCAGTTAAGGGCATGTACCTGGGTTGCAGGTTCAATTCCTGGCCCTGGTCAGAGTGTGTGTGGGAGCCAACCAAATAGATATGCCTTTCTCTTATCAATGTTTTTCTCTCTCTCCCACTCCCTCCTTTCCACTCTGTCTGAAAACCAATGGGAAAAATATCCTTGGGTGAATATTAGCAAAAGAAAATAAAGTTTGAAAAAAAAGATAAACAGTATTGATATCTCCTAAATATTTACTGGATATGTTCTGAATATGTTCACTGATCATACAGAGGAAGCTGTCACAGCACGCACCAGGCAGACGTGCTGGGATACCTTCCGAGAAAGATTAAGGATTTATAGGGAGCAAAACAAACTGCCTCTTTATTTTGTTCCATTTCATATCCTTATCTGCTTTCCTCTGTTCTTGCCCCATCACACACACATACACACACACACAGAGACACACACACACAGACACACGTACATATCCCAAGCCATTAAATAAACTGGTGTCCCCCCCAAAATGTATACTTTAACAGCTGATGGCTCAATTTTGAAAATGAAATATATTTTAATAAACACTGCCTTTATAATTATTCAAAGTGTGTACATATTTTTGGGACTATAGATATAGATGATATAGATATAAAGACAAAGATATAGATTAGATATAGGTATAGATACAGATATAAATACACAGATATCTCATACTCAGGAATTCCAATATTGTATCACTATTTTCTGCATCTTTAGAAATTTTGGTGGCATGGTCCAGAAAGAAATTTTGACACCCTCTTTTCAAAGTGTGCTCCCCAGACCAGCATCAGCAGGCATTCCCGGGGAATTTATGACAAATGGAGACTCTCAGCCCTGACCCAAATTGCTGAATCAGAATCTGCATTTTAAAGAGTTCTCTAGTCGGCTCATTTACATGGTGAAGTTTGAGAAACACGGCCCTAGCAAACATGGAATGAGCCCCTCGGTGCTCTGCCACAGAGCTGTTTCCCTCTCGCAAAGAAAAGTTGTAGTGGACCTTCTTGCAAAGCCCTCGTACAGCTGCACTCAGTGCAAGCTAATGAGAAATGGTGCCTGAGAATTTTCTAGTCAAAGGAACCTCTGGAGAAGTGTAGAACGAGATATGATTCCCCATCCATCATCGCAATAAAAAGCAAACAATTAGATTCAGGCAAACAATGAAAAAACCATTTTAATTAAACAACAGGACAGTGAGCTCACTGGGCATGCAGAATTTAATTTAACCTCCAGCCCACTGACAGGACTGTTTGTCATTCCAGACAAACATTGAGAATATTGTTCCCCCAGAATGATGGAAGATGCTTCCCTCCAGTTCATATGGCAGTTTTATTCCAATTATACATATTTCAAAACCCCACCTCTTGCAGCTCATCCCACGGTCTCCCTTACATTATTTCCTTCCTACCTCTTTCCCCAACAAAAAGGCCTTACACATAGTCTAATTTGATATGACAACCTCTTTGGGGATATTCGAGAGAGAGAGAGGTATAAAACGTCTGGCTGAAATATTACAAGGTATCTAGATCTAGCTGCACAGGTTTATTAGGACAGTGGTTGGCAAACTCAGTAGTCAACAGAGCCAAATATCAATAGTACAATGATTGAAATTTCTTTTGAGAGCCAAATTTTTTAAACTTCTTCTAATACCACTTCAAAATAGACTCACCCAGGCCATGGTATTTTGTGGAAGAGCCACACTCAAGAGGACAAAGAGCCACATGTGGCTCACGAGCCACAGTTTGCCGACCACTATAGTAAGATAAACTAATTGTAAACATTGGGCTATTCGAAAGGTTATTCTTTATGTTAAGTCATATGTAGCCTTCCTGTTGGTCCGCATAATGGCTTTCTTGCTGCTCTCTAAGACAAGAGACAACAAAAGGATTCCTTCTATGAGATGAGAGCTCTTAAACTTCTGGTGGGCATTTAGGCCATTTCTCTAAATCATTTTCACTTCCGGTTGAACACCGTTTCCTTCAATCACTTTTCAAAAGACATGTGTATCAGACTCTGAAATCTGATGTATTTGTCAGACCCTAAAGTCTGCCTGCCCAGCATACCACAGGTGCCCAATCCGTGCCAGGTCCTTTTGTGAGTCTAAACTGATCTGTTCTCTGAAATCACTCTTATTTTTTAAGATCCTCTGTGTCGTTGCACTAGACCCTGCTATTAGACTTGCGGCATAGACTCCAGGGGGCCCCTTCCAATGAGTGCAGTGTAAGGTGACTGCTGGTTTGTTTGTTCTGCTGTTCTATTTTGATTGTCTCGGCCAGGTCACCCCTATTTCAGGATGACCTTGACTCACCTGTAAGCCCTTGGGTCTTTATCATGAACACATGCCCAGCCAGCTTTCTCATGAGCTGTCCCTCTATGATGCACTGTTGGAATCTATGTGTCTCAGTTTACATTTATCTGTTGCTTCATATTACTGGTCATTCCAGGCAATGAAAAGCCAGATTGTGTCTCTGCTGTGCTACGCACTCCTTCCACTCTGCTCATCAACCTTCGTGTTGCTCCTGGGGATATGGATTCTTGCTACTTCTGTGGCTTCAGTTTTAGAAGGAGGACAACTAATACTATCAGAGAGCTGACAATGACCAGGCTTTGCCCAGGATACGACGCCATGTCTTATGAATGTCAGTTCCATTAGGGACAGTGCCTTGGCCTGAGATACGTTCTTTGGAGCTGGAATTTTTTTCTTTTTAAAAAATATATTTTGTTGATTTTTTACAGAGATGAAGGGAGAGGGAAAGTCAGAAACATTGAGAGAGAAACATCAATCAGCTGCCTCTTGCACACCCCCTACTGGAGATGTGCCCCCCAACCAAGGTACATGCCCTTGACCGGAATCGAACCCGGGACCTTTCAGTTTGCAGGCCTATGCTCTATCCACTGAGCCAAACAGGTTTCGGCTGGAATTTTTTTCATTTTCTTCTCAGTGTTATAGTCTGCTGACCACCAAGGTGGGGTTCTATTAGGATGCCCTGATTCTTCAATTCTTTTTCTAGATTATCTCTTCTGTATCTAGGGGCCCTTTATGTTCTCAGGAAACCAGAAAGCAGAGATAGAGTTCTTAAGTGTTTTCAGTATCTTCTCCACTAGGGAGACTAGCCGGCTTTAGAAAATGCCCATTGATGACTCACACTATCAATACCTGACAGGTCACCAAAACATGTTCTGACTTCTCTTCTGGCTTTCCACGGGAACCACAGCTTGCCACGATTCCCTCCCACCTGAGGCTCTCACCTCCTCCCACTTCAACACACTGCCCACCAGCCGCTGCCCCACCCCATCTTTGCCGGGGCAGTAGCACCCAACCTTTCAGCCACGCGTTCAGGTTTTAAATGTCCCTGCCCGTCAGTGTGTCATTTCATCAGCACTAAAATCTCACTGCCTGTTCTCAGTGGAGCTTACGTTAATGAATCTTACCCTGGCCCTCGCCAGTTTTGCTCAGTGGATAGAGCCTTGGCCTGGAGACTGAAGGTATCCGGGTTTGATTCTGGTCCAGGGCATGCACCTCAGTGGCAGGCTCCTCTCTGGCCCTGGCTCATGCAGGAGGCAACCAGTGGATGTGTTTCTCTCCATTTGAAATGTCTCTGTCTTTCCCTCTCTTCCACTCTCTCTAAAAGTTAATGGGAGAATATCCATGGGTGAGGATGTTAAAAGAAGAAGGAGAAGAGGAAGAAGGAGAGGAAGAAGGAGAAGGAGAAGAAGAAGGAGAAGGAGAAGAAGAAGAGGAGAAGGAGAAGAAGAAGAAGAAGAAGGAGATGAAGAAGAAGGAGAAGGAGAAGGAGAAGAGGAAGAAGGAGAGGAAGAAGGAGAGGAAGAAGGAGAAGGAGAAGAAGAAGGAGAAGAAGAAGGAGAAGGAGGAGGAGGAGGAGGAGGAGGAGGAGGAGGAGGAGGAGGATGGGAAGGGGAAGGGGAAGGGGAAGGAGGAGGAGAAGGAGGAGGAGGAGAAGGAGGAGGAGGAGGAGAAGGAGGAGGAGGAGGAGGAGGAGGAGGAGGAGGAGAGGAGGAGAAGAGAAGAGAAGAAGAAGAAGAGAAGAAGGAGAAGAAGGAGAAGAAGGAGAATAATAATAATAATAATAATAATAAGAAGAAGAAGAAGAAGAAGAAGAAGAATCTTATTCTTCCCCAGGGGTCTGGAAATATGGGTGTTTTGTTTACTTGTTTTCCCCTCCTTTAACCTCGAAAGCAAATTTCAGCTACTTCCTGTGGTGGCTGGCATTCTCTAATTGCCACCATCCTTTTTCAGGTTATATGGGGAACATGCTGAAAAATACAAAAAGATTTGGCAGAACAAACTGTCTTGAGTCCAGTGTCTCCCAACATTGGCTGCATATTAAAATATCTTGGGAAGGTTTTGTGGGTTTTTTTAAAATCCCGATACAAGGCCTCGGACCAATTAAGTCCAAAACTGCAGGACTAAGCCCCTTTAATGAGTCGTTTTTAAAGCTTATCAGGTGTTTCAAACCTGCAGCCAAAGTAGGGAATGACTCTAGCCTGACAGGTGACATGGTTATTTTAAATACCCTGGGACTGGACAATGGAAGGAATGGAAAGAACTTTAATGACTGAATGTAGGATCAATTGTTCTTGACATCGGAACTAGCTATATCCTAATGAGGGGACAGGAGGTATATATTTTTCAAAACTAGAAAAGCAAATATTAATTGTTTCTTACAAAGGTTAATATTAGATTTTTTTAAAGGCATAATTGTTGCTGGTAAAATTGTAACTTTACCTAATTAGCAACATGCAGGAGTGATTTGCAAACCAGAGAAGGTTTTTTCCGAAACCTCGTCAGCCAGATGTCCAGCTGGTGGTAAACACGCCCTCTGAAGTTCAGTATGGGCGGAAATGAAAGTCAGTTTCACAGTGGTTAGCCAGCTCCCTGGTGTTTTTCCACCGGTGGGGCACTGCCATACTCGTAAAGTAGCAGAGAGTCTCCCACAACCCTTCTCACCATCATCCATCCATGTGTTGTTTATAAAACACAAGGAGGCACGGGGCGTGTGGATGTGTGGATGTACCACCACAGCCTCAGAGCAATGCCAGCCTCACTGGTCCACCCGAGGCATCCAACCAGTGGACGGGATGCGAGGCAGAAGGTCCCCTCGTGATTCCACTCTGTCTTGATTCACATCAAAATGAGGATCCAGAGTAGAAATAATCGTAACCAGTAGCCACTTCTGGCCTCGGCGCATCCTGTTTGCTTTGCTGCTTAGGAAAATAAAAATCTACAAAAGCCACTGAAGCCACTGAAGTCACTACAAATACATCCCCTAAGCTTCAGTGGACTGCGTCACAGTGGCCTCTGGCACGCACAACTTTCATTATTTTCTTGGCCAGACACGGGCCGAATTCACGGATTCCGAGGAGGCTTTCTGAGGGCACTCATTCACAATCCAAGGATCCGCGGGCGTGAATCATCCCACCAATGCCTGATTTCTCTTCCCAGGAATGAGACTGCTGACTTGAGTCCATCATTTTCCTCCTCTGCTAACAACTCTGCACAACCATACTTCCACTCTTATTTTTTTCCTTCTTCTACATTTAGACCGGAAAGTAAATCTGGTTTGTTTCTCTCGAAACAAAAATGCACAGCTGGCGAGACAGCTATTTTGAGTAGCGGGTGCACGGCTCCAAGGCAGCACACCCAGAGCTCCCCGACCTGCCAAAACACCACTCATGCTTCTCGTTTCTTACACGCAAGAACCAGGAGCTACTCAAGGAGCCAGCTCCCTGCTCCCTCCCGGAGTGAAACCAACACAACAATGAGATTTGAGAGGAAAGGGGCAGCGCCTCCCTCCAAGCCTTCCCCGACTCCGAGACCAATCCGAGGAGATCAAGTGCACCACGCGGGAGATCAATACACAGAGTGGGCTTGCTGGATGGCAGGACGCAACGTTATTAAGGTCACAGTAGGTCCACGGGGAACCAAGCTGGCTGAGAGATTCTGCTAGCAAGTTAAACACAGACAGGAAACCGCGTGTCTGATACTGTAAAAAAAAAAAAAATCATTTGTCTTCCTGCCAGAGTTAGGCTTGCAAACCAAAGAGGCTGTTTTCATTTAAAAGAAATTCTTGCAACAATGAGAGAGGAAGGATGGAAACTCTGTGGCTACGAGAAGTCCTCAGCTCCCCTCTCTCAACTTCGGTTAGAGAGCGCGCTAACCGAACGCCTGCACGCAGCTCGCAGGTCAGCAGCTGTGACCACACTCTGGGCACACCTACATCTGCTGGTCCGCTTCTCCATTTAACCTCATCCGTTGTCAGAGCCGTTTCCAGAGTCCTGGTTTCTAAGTTGCATAGCTGCTGATAGTTCCATCTTTATTTTGTTTCATCTTTATTGCTGAAAATATTTCATAGGTTCTCTTCCCCACCACCACCATTAACCTCTTCCAGGGTGCTCCCATCCTCCTCCCCCATTTCCATCTTTAAAAAAAAAAAAAAGAAAGAAAGAAAAATCACATGCAACCTATGGAGAAACTCAATAGTAAAGGAAGACAGAAAGAGCTGGGATCAAGGCAAATGGGAGATACATGTAAGAAAACAGGAAAGCATGGATGGTAACAGTGTACAAATGTGTGCTCACCAACTTGCTAGGAGCAAGACTTCAATTGGACTTGAAGCTTTTCTGTAGTTTGTATCGGAGGGAGAAATACAAAGCAAACCAAACAAAACAAAACAAAAACATGACAATGGACGTCAGGGTTGGCCTGCAGCCCGGTTTTGTAAGTCAGGAGTTATTGGAACACAGCCGCGTCCCACTGTTTGCATACTCTCCATGGCCGTCTCGAGGGCAGAGCTGAGTAGCGGCAGCAGGGACTCCGTGGCCTGCAAAGCCAAACATGTTCAGTGCCAGGTCCTCCATCAGAGAAGTTTGCTGGCCCCTGCTCTGCATGCTTCAAAGTGTCCCGAAGTTCTGATGCACATAGGCTCCTCATGGGGGAGCCATCTTTCTGAGGCCGGGAGCTGAGGGCATTTCTCCTGGCTTCTCAGGGAGACAGCAATGCAATGCACTATAGAGCTTCCTGACAGCGAGCACTTCACCGAGATTCACAGGAATGTGCTTATGGTGGATGGCATCAAACATAACTGAGGCTTTCAGGAAGGAAGAGGATATGACATGAGGTTGCTAGAAAGCTCCTCGTCCCTTCCAGGAGAACAATAGTAACAGCCAAAATGTACTGAATAATTAGCTCTGTGCCAGGTACTGTTCTAAGTTCCTACATGCATACACTCATTCATCTTCACAAAAACCCTATGGAGATTGAGCACTATTTCTACCCGCATTTTTTTCAGAGGGGAAGTCTAAGGGGAATGAGTTCACCAAGGACAAGCAGCTTAGAAATGGCTCAGATGGGGAGATGATTTTATTGAGGAGGCCATGATCTCCCCACAGGGTGAGGGCATCCTGCGGGCCATCCTTTACAAACATCATTCCTCACAAACACACGGGAGGGTAAGCCTGGGGAACTACCGCTTTGCAAGGACTCGTGGGATGTTGGAGGGAGGAAAGAAGGTGAGAAGGAAGGAAAGAAGACCCTCATAGGTTTGTTCACACGTAACCCATTATAAATCCTACCTATGCCACCCACTGGCCATGTGATTCTGGACGAAGTGTTCACGGTCTCTGAGCTTGGCTTTCTCACTCGTGGGATGAGGACGCTACCAGTGCCTGTTTCATGAGGTAGAGCTCTGCGATTCAATGAGGCCATGCCATGGGAGGGTCTGAGCACCTTACACAGCAATAATACATTCTCTCTGAAGGTGAGCTATCAAGCATCACAGCATGGAAAGTAAAGATCTATAATTAAAAACAAAACAAAGCGGTGGCTCAGCCTTTTTTCCCTTAAGAAATCAGACGGTGTAAGGAGTTATCATCCATTGTCTTTGCAGGTCAGAAATCTGACAATGAGACCAGAGCACTATTCTAATAAAAATACAGTGTAAGAATCCTAGCTGGTTTGGCTCAGTGGATAGCGTGTTGGCCTGCAGATTAAAGGGTCCCAGGTTCAATTCCACTCAAGGACACATGCCGGGGGTTGCAGGCTCAATCCTCAGTAGGAGCATGCAGGAGGCAGCTGATCATTGATTCTCTCTCCCTCTCCCTTCCTCTCTGAAATCAATAAAAACATATATATATTTTAAAAATACAGTGTAAAATCCACCAGAGATTTTGTGTTCACCATCTTGTTTGGCTTGGACTTCCAGAGTTTTTATTTTTTAGTATAAAAAAGAGAAATAAATCCTAAAATGTTGCCGGTTTAGGCAGGGGGAAAATATCCCACTGTGAAGAATATAGATGTTTTTGAAAAAGGAAACACCCCTAGAACATTTTAGAAGACTAAATGCAAACAACCCTGGGAACATGTTAAAAGACTCCGAAATCACCCAGACACCTGAGTCATCAGCTGTACTGGATCTCTTGAGTTGTACAGTGAGAAACTGCCTTTAGGGTGATTATCTCACATCATAAGGAAATAGTCTGATAATGAGTAAAAAGGAAAATATGTGCATGTGGGCCCGTGATTATCACCTGAGTTGAAACACACTGAAAACTGAAGTCACTAGTATCTTAAAAGCTTATAGTACTACTAGAGGCCCTGTGCATGAATCCATGCACTGGTGGGGTCTGGCTGGCCTGCCCCAATTGGGGCCGATTAGGCCAGGCCAGATTGGGGGAGGGAAGGCGCTGCAGGTGGTTGTCTGGCTGATCAGGGATGGGGCCAGACAGTCAATGCCTGCAGCCCCTCTCCTTCTCCCTCCACCCCCCCACCCCCGGCTGGCTCCTCCCTCTGGTTGAACTCCCAGCCCAGGGGACAATTTGCATATTAGCCTTTTATTATATAGGATAAGTATTCAAGTTGCAAGTTATTTATCACATTTTGTCTTTTGAGGATGAAGTAAACTCTTTCATTATGGGCAAGCCAGTATGCAAAAGGAGAAAAATACTTTCACAGATGAGAGCAAACATGTAAACATGTCTGGATTTTCTACTCTTAAATATTAATTTCGTTAGCTTGGCCTGGACTTTCTTTTTGAAACTGAACGATTAGCCCTAGCTGGTTTGGCTCAGTGGGTAGAGCATCGGCCTGTGGACCGAAAGGTCCTAAGTTGCAGGCACATCCCCAAGTCAGTGCAGGAGGCAGCTGACTTGGTGTCTCTCTCATCTATGATTCTAAATCTCTTCCTAGCCCTCCCTCTCTGTAAAAAGTCAATAAAATATATATTTTTAAAAAAGTAAACTGTTAGAAGATGTCAATGGGGGTGGGGGGAAGAAAGGGACATATAATACTTTCAACAATAACTTTTTTTAAAGTGAACTACTTAAAAAAACATTGACATTGTTAAGCCAGGATATCAGGTATTAACATGTCTTTATGTGATTTAATCTAGTTATATCTTCCCTACTAACTCAAATGACATAGGAAAGTGAGAAAAATGGTGTGTTTATACAATGAGACAGTAGGAGGGAGGAGTGATTTATAAGTGTTACCAATAAAAATGTGCATGCCTGCCTTCAGAAGCTGGCATGAGTGGGAAGCTGGACAGGAAGAGAGGGGAACGAGCAGGAGGTCAAGGACACAGAGGGAAGGAAATGGGTCTGCATCATTGGGACACGCACAGGGAGTATGCAGACATAGCACTTGTGTTCCAAGAGGAATTTTTATAGAATCAGATCTATTTTGGGTTAATAACCTGTTCCCACTCTGCATTTACATTCCTAAAACCAAGAGAATATCATTTCCACTATCAGACAGGCAAAATTAAAAGGCTTATAATTGTTGGATAAGGTAAATGAAAATCCATATGCCCAGGTATCTTTTTTAGAAGGAGAACAATTTAGTCGTGGTTACTATATTTAAAATGTTCATAACTGTGATCCAGAAACTTGGATTCTAGAAATCTAGCTTGCAGAAATATTAATAGCACACATGTGTAACATGAGCCTACAAAAGTATTCACTGTCGCATTCAGTGACAAACTGGAGACACCTAAATAATCCCAATAGAAATATTCAGTCAGTCATAGAAGGTAATCCATATTATGGAATTCAAGGTGTGCAGTGTATATGTATGTGTACCTTCTTTACAAGAATAAGTAAAAGTAGTTGGCTAAAAAAAATGTTGCCCAATAATATTTATAGTCTGATTAACTATTTGCCCTGAAAGATAGAGGAGTGGATGGGATGGGTGGATGGATGGACAGGGGACAGACACATTGATGGAGGAAGACAGGGGAGGGAGAAAGGCTGCAAGGATTATATGAATGAATGTCAGAGAAACATGTGTTTCCCATAAGCTCTTAGTACTGAGTATCTGATGAGTTGGGAGTGAGGGGATGAGGTGAATGTACTTTTAATTTTAAAATTTTGCATGTTGTTGAATTGTTTAAACTTTTGATAAGGGTATACTGCTTTTATAATTAAAATCATTGAATAGGGTGTTGTTGGTTTTTTAATTGAGGGAATAGCGTGTACCCTGCTTTCAAGCTGAGTGAATGCTGAACAACATGAGTCTTCTCCTATCTCCATGGGTAAACCTTGGCTCATTATTTTCCCTCTGCATTTTAGTTCTTTTCTCACATGGGACCAATAATAACTACCCTTTAGACAGACAAATCCTAGGAGTATGTCCAATAAACCACTGGAGTTTGTTCAAAATAAATCTCCTCCAGTGTTAAACAGCCTCCTCCAATCTAGTAGCTCTCAAATTTTTAGCTGGGTCAGAATCACTTGGAAAGGTTTGTTAAAACACAGATTGCTGGGCCCAGGACCCAGGGTTTCTGATTCAGTGGGTCTGGGCTAGGGCCCCAGAATCTGCATTTCTAACACAGTCTCAGGTCATGCTGTTCACTTTGGGGAAAGGAAACTATTGGTCCAAAACAAATAATAATGTGGACCCTATGACTCAGATTTGATAAGCACCAGGCCTGACCCTGTTGCTCTATAAGCACCTCCTTCCACCATAGACTCACTCTCCTGCACCAAACAGAGAAGGAGGAGCTGTCTGTCCTCCAATACTGCAGACCGGGACTCCGAGACATCGGCCCAGAGGAAGTCAGGCTCCAAGCCATCCAGGGAAGGAAACTCACCCTCTGCAAAGATGATGTTGTCATTGCACTCATCCGTGTTGCAGGAACACATGAAGAAAGTCTCGCCATCCATTTTCTTCTCTTTCATAATACACTTCGGAGAAGCAGCATCTTCAAGCACAAATCCATGGTAGACGAGCGCGGGGTCGTGGCAGACCGTCTCTAGTGTTATGTTCTCATCATTTTTCCTCCTGGGGTGCAGAGGTTCATAGGTGGAGCAGGGATGGGGAGTAGAGAAAGAGAGAATGGATGAATGGGGTCTCTGGACAGAAAGCAATCTGGAATGCATTTCCTTCATCAAGTTGTTTCTCAGAAGGGCCTCTGGTTCCTGTTTTGCAGCATGAATAGGTTGCCTACAGGCCCTTGTGCTTTCTCTCTTCATTTCAGTTTTTCCTTTGCTTACTCTCCAAGCCCACTTATGATCACAAACATGAGCGTTTACCTCGGGGGCTCTCCTGTCAGAGGAGTTTGCATACTGTCTGAATTCAGTTGTTAAAGGGGAAGGCACAGGAAACAGAAGGCTGCTGAGTCCCCAGGATGATTTCAAACCTTCCATCCTGAGTGTGCTGCCAGGCTCACATGGCATCTCTAGGTTACTGAACAGAACCAGGGTCTGTCTAGCTAACTTCTTTTCAAAGGGCATGTCTGGGGAAGTAGTTGTGGTTCCTCTTTCCATGTTTTTTGGGCACCATAAGTGAAGGCATGTCCCATGTCAGCCACTGGCTGTGCTGAGAAAACGGAATATAACACCTAGACCAGGGGTCGGCAAACTCATTAGTCAACAGAGCCACATTGAGTTGGCTGTGCTCCCAGGGAAAAGCATGGTGTCTCTTTGTTGTGAAGCTTCTAGAGGTCAAGGACTGGGATGAGGAAGGAGTTGTTAGGACAGCCCCTCGACAATGACTAGGCATCTCCTTCAGAGCCTCTTGCTTCCCACCTGCTAGTTCCTAGGGAACTAAAATCACAGAGAGGAAACTCAAATACGATAACTTGAGTTTGGGTGAAGTCCTTAGCTGCTTTCTCCACTCAGTCCTGTAACACTGCTCTCTCTGACAGCAGAGCTCACTATGCAAATTATCTTGGGCTGCAGATGAACGTAGGAAGGGAAAACACAATGGAAAAAAAAATAGATGTCTTTGTCCAGCAACATTTGCTCTGAGCAATTGAAGAGTTTGTCTATAGCCACTGGAAAGCAGAACCACGGTCATGAAATTAATTTTGGTTCCCATATATTTCTGTTCTTAGAAAGAACTTGAATATTTTACTGTGAACGGGCACACAGTTGACATTAAATGAATGGATGGATGAAAAAAACCACTAAAACTGGTAAGGCCTTGGCACACACGCCCTATCATAGTAGAGGCTTTCAGTTTCCCTGTGTGCCTGTTTCTAAAACAGCCCCCTTCCCTGATTTGGGTTCCCTGGAAACAGGCCATGAGGCTATGCGGTTTCTGTGCAGGAGGTTCTTGGACAGGCACCAGTTAGTGATCTGCACATTGGAGGATTTGAATCGCTATGCAGGTTGCAAATAAAGAACTCAGCTGATCCCCCGGGGGCTGTAAAGCTGGGACGGCCCATCAGAGCTGTCCCACATTGAGGCAAAGTGGCCAGGCAACGGACGCCTGCATCCATCAATTCTAGGATGCTGGCTGCCCATGGAGAGGGGCCAAACTTGAAAATCCCACCTCCAGTGCAGCAGTTCTGCTCAGTGCCAGGGAGTCCCCAGGAGGGACTAGGGTGAGCCCTTAGCAGCCAAAGCTCCAGAGGCCAATGGGGTGAGTGCCTCGGTGCTAAGGAGGATGAGAGGGGTATAGCACATTGTCTTAACTCAGTCGTTAAAGGGGAAAGCACAGGAAACAGAAGACAGAAGGCACCCACTGCATGTGCCTTTCTCTTCATCACGAGTGTGGGTCTTTACCAACACAGGTAAAACTAAGGCTCACTGTTCAGTACTGACTTCACAGCTGGGACATGGTGGAGACAGCAAACTTCCTCTCCCCAACACATTCCCATTTTCTGAGACAGGTAAAGCCTCTATTCCGGTGGCTTGATTCACAATCAATCATTCAGACTTGTACTGTGAGTCAGGGAAAAAGATCCTAATTACAAAAGCCTATTTTTTTTCTTCATTAGCAGAAGTCAGCTCACACCGCAGTGACACTTAGGTACAGACGATGAGTGGAGAAGCGTAGTGAAGGAGGAAGCGTGGGGGTCATCAGACGGGTGTTTCAGTCTTTCCTGCACTAGACTTGCCAGACAGCCACCCCCTCCTGAAGTCTGTTCTGCTGTTAGGAAATCACGATTGTGAAAATGTTTAAGTGTGTACTGAGCAGGCGTCCCTCCGTCCCCCGGTAAACTTTATAGACTCTCCTCCTACCCTTCAGCATTACAAAGAAAATGTTCACTATAGTTCCTACTTGAGCTACCTCAAGAGATATCATGTCCTTCAGTATCTCTCCAGAGAACTCTCGTCCTTTCTTTCCTGGAAGCATATCTAATTGCCTCAGCCATTCTTCAGACGGCACACTTTCTAAACCTCCAAATGCTGGTCCCTTTCTTCTCCAAACAGTCTTTGTCAGAATTCTTTTTTTCAAAAGCACTTCTCAGAACTGGACATGAATGAAGCTGGCAGCTACAGCAATCTGTCCTGGCAGGTCTGTGCTGTTAACATCCCTTTAGTTCTAAGGGAACAAGTTCATCCCCCCCCCGTTTGTACAGAAATTTGCAAGCTTTTTAGATCGCTCTATCATCAAAGCTAACTAACTATATAACTATATGTGGTTTGGAGAAATCCAAAAGACTCATTCCCAAAAAGGGAGGAGAGATATGTGGGTTTACATTCTCGTTTGCAACTGGTCAGGAGACACAAAGGTTATTTAAAAACCTGAATTCAAATAAATTCAAATCATGAGAATATGTCTGCAAAATGTTGTATTTCATTAATGAACGTAAACATTTGCATAACATAATGACCTCTACTTTTATATCTTGTTCACACTCCCAATTATAACTATGAATTAATCAGATAATTTATGTGTGTGTGTGTGTGTGTGTGGTAAGGTGGAGGGATGAGAGAGAGAGAGAGAGAGAGAGAGAGAGAGAGAGAAGAAATGAATCTGATCTAAGGGAACTATGTAGCTCTGATCCAAGAGAAAGAAGTAGTGTATTGCCCAGTGGTGGTGTGAGTGTCATGGCCAATGCTTCTAACTAAGGAATGGGCTATTTTCTGGTTCCAGAATACCTTCCCCTTTTGGACAAGTGCTCTCCTCTTCCAACAGCCAACCTTTCATCTCTTTTTCCTTAAAACGAGACTGAGGCTGCCTCAGGAGAACAAAGCTGGTGTCACTGGGGGGGGGGGGGGGGGGGGGGAGGAGGGGAAGGGGGGACGTGGTTTCATTAAATGTTGAAGAGTGTCATATTCTTCTCCTGCATAGAAGGATGGATCTCCAGATTTATTGCAAATATTAAAAGTCACTGATATACTGTCACACACATATATAGACGTGTGTGTGTGTGAAAATGTACAGAATGTCTCTGGAAACCACATTTAACAATTAAAAGAGAGATGGTCTAAGAAGGTGGTTGGCAAACTCATTAATCAACAGAAGCAAATATCAACAGTACAACAATTGAAATTTCTTTTGAAAGCCAAAAACCTACTTCTGCACATGAGCCACGAAGTTTCAATTGCACTGTATGTGCGCACCTGCATGTGGTATTTTGTGGAAGAGCCACACTCAAGGAGCCAAAGAGCCTCTTATGGATCGCGAGCCCTGGTTTACCAATGACTGATCTAAGAGATAGGGAAATAGATTGTGTCTAGGCTTAGGGCATGAAGACACTGGGACTCCATGTACCACGAGCATGCATTATTATAAAAGGGGGAAGAGATTTTTTCCAAGGCAACCTTACCAGACAGCCACACAGACTTCATGGGGCTTCTCACAGATGGATGTGATACTGCAGTTGCTCCTGCACGATTTCTGGTTGTCACAGGTGGAAGATCTCACGTCACAGAATTTACACAACTGGGAAAACTTGAGCGCGCCATTGTTATCGGTGATCATCACATCATTATTAACTGTGGAGGGAAAAGAAAGATACACTGAGTGATTATCTAATTCCTACCAATGAATTCCCGATGATGTTATGCAATTTCGAATGAACCTGTGTCAGAAAAATAAACACGAAGAAAGACAAAATAATGCTTCCACATCAGATGAGCATTCCCTGCACCTCTACAATCTGTTCACGTCCGCCATTGCAGGATGAGAGTGATTTTGAGTTATTTCTTGCTTTTGTCCATGACTTCATAAGGCACTCTTTCTATACAAACCTTATCATCCCACCAAGAAACCCAGATTAGATTGGCCTGTTGCATTGTTTTGGGTGCTGGGAGCGCCATGAAAAATACCCCTAGGGAAATTATAGTTTAGCTGGGTGGACAGTCAAGGAAACAGATGAGGGCAGGATAACCCCCAAATAGAGAGGAAGACAGAGGATGTGGAAGCCGGACAAGAGTCACCACCCAGATGGCAGAGAGGTCACAGAGGAACCCGAGCCATGAAGTGTGAACAGGAGCTGGCTACTCCCAGGAGGCGTAGGTGAGGCAGGACTTGACCATTTTCTTCCTGACCTGCACCCGAAAGAGTTGTGGGAACTTCTTGCAAGGGACTGGCTCTGCCTTGAGGAAAATCAATTGCTCAACCAACATGGGCAGAATGCCTCCTAGAAATAATCCCAAACACTGCCAAGACTCTGGATTCCTGCAGGTGAATAAATGTTGAGTTCACCTAAGGGTCTGCTACCTCTCTGACTTCATCCCCTGCCACCACCACCTTCATCGCCCATCCTCTTACTCCTTACCCATTAATTTTGAGGACACACAGGCTATTCCTGGAAGAAAACAAATTCCTTCCTTCCTTGGGCCTTTCCTTATTAGTCACTTTGTCTGGCTTCTTGTCACCTTTCTGGTCTCTGGTTAAATGAGAGCTCTTCATTTATAGTAGCCCCCAAGTAATAAGGACCAGACTCTATTTTATCTCCTAAACAATCCAACTTGGTCATTTACATGCTTATAATCTAGCCACCAAAAGGCAAGCTCTGTGAGACTCTGTCTGATTATATACTCTGCCAAGAAGACGGCCTGTGGCATGGAAGAAGATATTAAAAAATTCTTATTGAATAATGAGTGAAGAGATGAATACATAAAGAAATGACTATGAGAAGTTTGCATTTTGTCCTTCATACCAAGAGGGAAAGAATACAGAACTTCTTCCCCCATATTAGGGGGTGTATGATTATAAATGCAATATCCACTCACATCCACCAATCACACACTGAAGGCACATTATTCTTTGTCACTCACATATTGCATGCTGAGAGGCAAAAATGTATAACACTCCACTTCCCCAGCATTTTCCTCAAAGAGATCCATTTCTATTGGCAGTGAAGGTAATTAAAGGCATGCATTTGGAGAGTTGAGTGAGACAAGGCTAGAAGGCATGTGGTCAACCAATCTGAACTTCAAGACACTAAGGAAGATCAAGTACCTAGACCACGGTCACCAACTGGTGGCCCGCAGACCACTGGTGGTCCGTGAGGTCCGAAAGGTTGGTGACCACTGACTTAGACCATGTGTGGCACTAACTACTCCTTGCTGGTTAAGAAGGTGGGAGGTGTGTTTCTCATGCTTCGAAAAGCCTCCTCATCACCTCCTCTTGTTAAGTGTGCTCCTGCCTAAACCCAGAGAAGCAGTTTCCAAGCCCTCCCACAGTCCACGTCCGTGAAATCAGATTTCTGTCATCAACACTTTGCCACTCAAACTTGGACAAAGCACCTGTTTCCTGGGTCTCTAAAAATACAGACATATATAAATTCAAGGTTTGCTTTCTTGTGGTAGCATTAAATATAGAAGAAAAAATAAACCCATTCATCCCTCCCAGGCTTCAAGTTCACTCCAGGAAGTGTATTTTTAGGTAACAGGCTATTTTGAAATTCTCTATGCTTAGCTAAAAATATAGGCCGAAGTGCTCTCTGAACCTTGCGTTAAATTTGGAATGAAAGCAGCAATGAGTATGTATTTTTTTTCGGCAATGGTTAGATTTGGATCCATTTGTGAAATGATCGGTTTAACTTTTTAGGTTTCCCTACGAGGCATGGGCAAAGCAAAAAAAAAAAAAAAAAGCTAGGCCATGTTTCGTGTACTGGATTTCTCTTTAATAGAGTATGTTTAAGATAAGCATCTATTTGCTGGTGAGGGAGGCTTATTGTTTTTAGCTATAAAAATCAAGCCTCCCTGACTTGGAATTCAGCCTCCCAGCATATTAGGATGTTAGCCTAGATTAGTGGCTATCCATTTGGGGGCATGTTGGAATCCATCACCTAGGGAACATTAAAAAAAAATAATGCCCAGCAAGCGTAGGTCAGTGGTTGAGAACTGAGCCATACATAAACCAGGAGGTCACTATTCAAATTCCCAGTCAGGGCACATGCCCAGGCTGCAGGCTTGATCTCGAGTAGGGGTCATGCAGGAGGCAGCTGATCAGCGATTCTCTCTTTTCATCGATGTTTCTCTCTCTCTTCCTCTCCCTTCCTCTCTGAAATCAATAAAAACATATCTAAAAATAATAATGAAGTGGTCCCATTCCAGACAATTTAATTATTCTGGAGGGTCCCCTGGGCATCCAGAATTTTAGATGATTCTCATGTGCAAATCCAGGCTGAGACCCCCTGATCTAAAATTACTTGAAAAGCATTATAACCAGCACAAAAGAAAGCAGAGAGAGGGAAAAACCCTCAAACCCCCCACCCCAAACACATATACACTTATTTGACAGTGGTGTGGGAGCCTCTCAATAAAGCTTGGATGACTCCTGTGGAAAGCATGCACCTAAAGCTAGGAGATTAGCACTTTGACACCTCAAGGGGAAATGCATCCTTTGGGGGATGTCCAGTCCTTTCCTAACAGAAGGTAGAAGTGTGAGGAAAGTGACAGGAGTTGGGGGTGATAAATAAAAACAGATGAGATGGTGTTGGAAGCAGCAGTGGCAGTCACAGACGTGGTGACAAGTATAAGGAGGCTGGATTTGATGCCTCCAAAACACAATCAACAGTGTAGAGACCAAAACAAAAGAAGGATAAAAAGGCCATTTTAAAAAGGAGGATGAGGGGAGCAGGGGAAGGAGGGGAAGGGAGAGGGGGAAAAAGAGAGGAGAAAAGGAAAAAGGAATACAGAAAAATCACCAAGTTGCACAGCCCGGGGGCACCACTCACATTACATACAATCTGTGCAAACAGGCCCCTGGATATGGGCAGGTGTGGATCCCTGTGCCTCAAGGTGAGGCCCAGAAAGAGGAGACCTCTCCATTAAATTCTGAGAAAAGGCAGCCAGCCAGCTCCACTCCAAACCTGGAGGGCAGGCAAAAGGGAGCAGGGGAAGGTGTGCATTGGAAATTTATGCTAAGCTCCTCCTGCAGTTAAGACGCATAAGTTATCACATACCACCTGGTAAGTATCTAGCAAGGAGGACTCATTTTTTTTTTCTTTTCTTTATGACAGTAAAAGCTATCCCTGCTAAGGTGAGCAGGCTTTTTATCTTGATCTGACTTTGTTTTCATTTGAAAGCCTTTTCCACCCCTTCCCAGGCCACCACTCACTATTAGTTGACTTAGGGAGGCTCCCCACCCTACAATTCCAGCCAGTCAATACCCAGCCTTTGCTTTAAGCCAGTATTCTCCTTTGTGAATAACTGTGTCGCTGAGATAAAGTGCAGAGGACAAAGCTACTCTTAACCTTTGCTGGGGCCACCTCGTTTTGATAAAAGCTTTATGAACTCACTCAGGGGCCAGGGGGTGGAGAGAGGTACAGACAGACTTTTTGCTCATCATTTCAGAGATTGGCTCCCAAATTCCTTGAAGGTTGGTCCATAAGCCCCAGTCGAAGACTGCTAGAGTCCTCAAGAGTGACAGATAACTCGCTAAGCAGCACACTGCCCATCAGAATGGGGTGAAGGGCCAGTGGGCGCAGGGGGTGGTGAACTGCTTCTGTGCATTCCAACCCAAAGAGGAAGAAGTTACTGTCATGACCTCACTTATCAAACATCTTTATGTTTAATATATAATGTTCATAAGGCCAAAGGAATGCTTAAATGCATAAAGTAAGTGCTGAGTTGGCCCTGTATAGCCATAGGTTTCGCATCTGTGGATTCAACCAACCTCGATGGGAAATATTTGGGGGGAAAAATTGTAAGTTACTTTGTTGCTGATGTGTACCAGGGCCTACCATGGTTCATTTGTACTAAACACAGGACATTTTTCTTATCCCCTACATAATATAGTATATGACTACTTACATACATAGCATTTATGTTGTGTCAGGTATTATTAGCAATCTAGAGACAGTTTAAAGTATATGAGGGGATGTGTGTAGGTTAAATGGACTTGAGCATCCATGGATTTTGGTATCTAATGGGGGCGGGGGGCAGGCCTGGAGCCAATTCAACACCTCCAAGATACCAAGGGACAACTGTACTTGTAAATAGCCAGTGATGGAGCCAAACAATACAACAAAAGCCACCTAATTAACCCTATACCAAACCCTAACCAACTTCAAAATTACTTCCACCTCAGGTTGCTAAATTATTCCCCTAAGCCTCTTCAGCTATGATGTTCTCATGTTAAAGGCAGTGCATTTCAATGTCTGTAGACCCTCTGTGAGCAGCTAACTGCCTTTAGAGGGATTTTCTACTCATCACAGGCAAATTAGCTATTTGTAATGTCCCCCCCAAAAAGTTCCTATATGAATATCTCCCCCCCTCACCTCACCACTTAAAGTCATTCAGTAAAGGATGTGGACATGGCAGCTGCTTGCAGCATATGATGGTGTCACATGGCTCATCACATATCACTTCTCTTCAAACCGACCCTTTGAGAAATACTACATCCAGACCTTCAGTCTGGGTCACACTGCCTTCCTCATTTTAGGGCACATTTTCCCCAAGCTCACTGCTAAGAGACAGAGTTTCCAGGTCTTGAGAATATGACTCAAGCAAATGCTTAGCTGTGTCTGTTTCTGAAACGATCCTTTTATCTCTGAAGGTCAGAGGTGAACAGCCTGATAAGGGTTAAGGCTTGTTCCTGATAAATACTAGACATTTTGCATAGAAATCCTGAGTCCATATGTTGGGCATAAGAGTCTACAATTATGTAAAATCTCAAGATTCCAAAAAGAATCCCACACACTTTGCCAGAAATGCTTTCCTGTATCTTTGAATTCATGCATCTACCTACTGTTGTTCTCTGGCATGTTTTTTTGGGGGGCATTTAAGAAGACACTTATTTCATAAGCACCTCTGAGTGTCTTGCTTAGTGCTATATATTTCGTAGCATGATCACTAAAACTGATGCAACTAAGTGCAGCATCTCATCAAATAATCCATGGCAACTGGTGAACAGAACTCACTATGCCTGGGAGCCATGCAGGTCAGTAAGCACATGAATCCCTTGGGAACATGTTTAGCCCCCAGGAGTGCTGGATAGTCACTGTGTTGCTGAGATAAAGTGCAGAGGACAAAGTATATACTGGCTTGTGCAATTGTGAAGCTGGCAGCTCTGAAACTGATAAGGCAGGTGGGTGGGCTGGAAACTCAGGCAGGAATCCATCAGCAGTTTTGAGGCAGAACTTCTTCTCCAAGACACCTCAAACCTCAGCTTTGCTCACAGGCTTTCCAACCCATTGAATAAGGCCCATTCCCATCATCTAGGGTAAATTTTTCTTAAGGTCAACTGATGGCAGTTGGTAATCACATTACAGAGTCCCTTCAGAACAACACCTGGATGAGGGTTTGATTAAAGGACTGGGCACCAGGGCCTGGCCAAGTCCTCAGACAATGACCAGCATAGGTAGGAATGGAGACTTTGTTCTCGGGTGACAACATGCCACTGGTTAACACTGAGTAGAAAGGCTGTGAAGAACCTAATTGTTGACTGGCCATTATTTCCCTTTCTTCATTCACGTTGGATCTGGAAAAATTAAATACACTACGTCCTCACTTGAAGTTGCCAATAGGTTCTTGGACATTAAGCAATGACGTCTAATGAAACGAACCTGGCCACAGGCTAATTGATGTAAGCAAGAGTTAAGTAGCTGTGTCATCTCATCAACGTTGTAATGAAACAACTTTGAATGAAATGACGTTATTCAAGGGCCTGCTGTACTACTTCTCACCTTTTTTAAAAGCGTGTCTCATCTTACAGTTCCTTCCATCTGCTTTTCTCCTAAACAGTCACAAGCCCAGCGGCTCCAATCGCCATATGGGCCCGGAATAGAAAGACTTGTTCTCTGAAACTTTAATCACAGTTGGCATTTCAGAGTCAGACATGGAGGCGACCATCTGGCAGACAGCCGCCACGGTCTGTGACGTGGGCAACACCTCCCCCAGCTCCCCACGTGTGGCCCTTGAGACCAGGTGGGACAAGTTTACTGGCCTCGCACACATGTCCTCCTGACCAGAACAAAGAAGCAAGTCACACAACCTCAGTGGTGGCCTTTCATGTGTCCTCATGAAAGAAAGACATCCCTAAGCTAATCAGATAGTTTGGCCAATGACTATAAACAGAAAATACCTTGTGATCAAGTCAAAGATAATGCAGGAATAGTTCCCTTCTCTGAATAGGTTGCACAGTTGGAACTTCTAACACAATGAGATACCTTCGTTTTCATTTTTGAATTGTTTTGGAATCTTCATCCCCTAAGTAATTTTAAGTATCTGGAGAGCAAGAGAGGTGGAGCTTTCCTTTAGTGACGGTCCCTCAAGGTCCCAGGGCCTATCCTGGAGAAGCCATCACTTGGCTAACAGGGAGACCACCGTGTGGGCAGTAAAGAAATGGAGACAAGTGGCCTGAAAGCATCGAGTCTTTTTTTATGCAAATGTTTTCACAGTAATAACACTTTTTAAAAAGTTAGCAGGATGACCTAATCAGTATTCTAAAATCTCTTTGAAACGGTAGGGAAATCATTTGTATAGGAAAGAAAAGACATATATTTTTCTAGTAAGAAAAGATATAGATTTTGCCACATTGAAATTGCCTATCACATGGTCAACAATTAAGGATTTACCAAGTGTCTCTGATGGTCATATGGTAAGAGATTTAAAACAAACATCAGGTTGGCTCCTGTCCTACTGTGGCTGACATTCGAGATTGAGAGGCAAGATTACCAAAGCAATGTGCTTGCCTTTAAATGCAAACATGAGGTGAGAAAAGGAAAGAGAGCCCATACAGTAATACCCAGCTTCACAGAGGAGTCCATCCTTGCAGGATGGTGGTCTTGAGAGGCAGAAGAAGGTCAGAAAGACACTCTGGGTTGAGAACATAGCTCAGACCAAGTGGTTGAGCAAAATGGGCAATCCAGACAATCTAGACAATATCTCTGAAAACACAACTTATTCAACAAACTTGCATGTTTCATTTCACAGATGGAGATGCAGAGAGACACATGTAGGTTTCTAGGTGTGTATAAGGTTCATACGATTGGGTTGGCCAGAGCTAGATTTACAACAGGCAAGGAAAACTGAAGATGCACAGACAAAGTCTCAGACTTTGTCCACCTAATCTCACAATAGAAAAATATTCTGTTCTAAAATAAACTGAATGAACTCAATGCCTCATTTAAAAATGGAAAAGTCAAGAACTAGCGAATAAATCTATGAATCTGGAGAGATGTAGAACTCCTTACTAAAACTCCAGACTACCTTGACTATTATATAGTTCTGTAGGCAATTATGAATGAGCTAGAGGCCCAGTGCACAAAATTCATGCACTGCTAGGGTCCCTAGCAGTTGCTTGTCAGTACTCCCTCCCTTACCCCGGCTGGCCCCACCCCGGTCGAACTTCCAGTCAAGGGGACAATTTGCATACTATACTTTTATTAGATAGGATTGGAGAGGGGTGTGTATGTATGTATGTATGTGTGTATAGCTTCCTTCCATGTTTGACTTGTTCCACTGAGGGGATTTAGCTTTTCGGATTTGGGTTTCAGTAGCTTTTCTGTCTCATGAGTTTAATATTTCATTCTGGATTGCTTTAAGAAGACTGCATAAACATAAATCTGTATTCACCACACAAGAAAATTAAGGAATTACAGGATGCGCCAAAGGGATTACCCAAAAGAGTACTTTAAATTAAAAAAAAAAAAATGATTGTGCCTTTAGGATTTTAAAGTTTTGACTGACAAGGACGTTTTAAAGAAACCATATATAGAATAAAACAACCATAAATGGAAAAGTAATTGCCTTTTTCTAGTGATAAACATAAACTAACTGAACTGGAGCTCCCATTGCATCCCTCCCTGTTGAATACTCCCCAGTACCTCTAATAACTCCCCAAAATGCAGTTTTCTTGCTTCTCCCTGAACTTGATGGATCACTGAGGAATGAAGTGTAGTTTGAGTGTTTGAGTTCTAACCCTTGCTGAATCTGCCTTTTTTTTTTTTTTTTAATATGTCTCAGAATCAGGGCACATATTTAGGAGACAAAACCCAAATATTTAAAATGACTCTTGCAGATGGAAACAATCTACATTGTTGCCAAAGGCCGTATTTCAGAATACCAGCACTTTACCGTATTCCAAAAGCTGAAAAACTGCCAGGCCTCTGGATCACCTTCCTTCATCTTTACTAGGAATCATGTGGATAAAACACACTCCTAAAAGCTGGGCAGGGGTGAGCAGTTTGCAGCAAATACCACCATCCACACCTGGTAATTTTAGTTTAGCATTGATAAAGCCGATTTTAACAGTGTATGTATCTGACCTATCCTAACTGTAGGGACTTGAGCCCCAAACCAGGAGCATGCAGGGGCTGGGGCTGAGGACAAGAAGAATCCAGTTGATGAAATTAATTTTATTCTTCTGCTTAGAAGTGCTGGGACTTTACATAAAGCAATAGCAACTGAGAAAACATTCTCCCTCTTCATCCTGGGTTGTTCTAACTTGGACTATATGCTGAGCAATAAGGAAAATCATACATATTATTGAAAATAAAAGACGATTAACTCTCTTGGTGATAGTCAAAACAACACTGGTAAACAGCACAGTCTGAGAGAGGCAAGATAATGAGCACACAATTTATAGAGTTTTATAACATAATTCAGCTAAAATAATTTGTTGCTTAGCAGAAAAATTGGCCAACCTAAACAAATATACATTGTTTATCTACTCTGTGAGTGCTCTCACATTAACCCCAGAGGAGAGGTTGGATAGTACAAGACACGGCGCTTTTCTCAAGGGGCTTACTTACATTCCTGCAGAAAATGAAAAAACATGCACAAAAATGATATTTATCCAACAAGCTGAAAATGAAAAAGGTCTACATGAAGATGTGGTTTAAAAAACCATATTATTAATTTAAGAGTGAAACCATTCTTAATCTCAAAGTACTCAGGCAACTGCATGCAAAAAAAGAGTAAGAGAATCTGGGTAAGAAAGAACTTTTTCAAAGTTAGCAGCTCGTAGAGAATCTGAAAAACAGGCACCTGAGATGACCCATGTGCTTCGACTGAGCAAGGAATTTGGTCTGAATATCAATTTCCTGTGAGGCCGGGCTTTTCATTTTTAAATGTTGTGGAAGCTTTCACTCCCCCTCCTTCCAAGCATGCCTAGTGCCTGAAAGGTTTTTCAATTACAATTTTTCTAAGTATGTGAAAATATCAGTCAAAGCAGACGATTCCCACATTCAAGCTCTGGAAAAAGGCTGAAAACATTACTGTGCTGGGAGCCGGGGAAGGATTCCTTTTAAAGGGTGAGGTCCAAGACACGTGGTTTCTGACAACCACATAACTGGGGAGTAGACCAGGCCGAGAGATGCTGAAACAGAGATTGTCAGTGGGGGGATAGAAAGGGGAGAATGGAGTGAGCCAGGGAGAGTCCAGGGTGTTCTGTTGGGCCTAAACTCTTCACTTTAAAATGTGAACCAAGCTTTAAAATTAGAATACTTCCCATGAAAAGCCAGATTTCCAACTCCACGTAAGGAGATAAAAAAGATGGAGCAACAGTGGCATACATCATCCTATGACGACAGTCAGCTAGCTGGTGGTCAGGGGTGGTGGCCCCTTAAGGTGGTACAAGCATCTTCAAGTTTGCCTCAGATCTGCCACTCCATCAGATCTCCTACCCCTTCCTCCCCCCAGCCCCTCCTGGCCCCGGTGACCATCTGGAATTTTACTATTAATGATCATTTAATATATTCATTCGATTCTCTCTCCCAGTATTCCAGCTTTCACTGAAATATAAAAATTAATGGTTTAACTTGCTATTGTGGCCATTTTCTAATATGTATTTGATTCTCTAATGTGGATACTCACACTATGGCTTAAGGAAAAGAACAACTTCTTAATCAGTTCTGTATGGGATAATATTACTGGCTATTATTTCTATTATCACCACCTATTGAATGCAAGCCAGGCCCAGCCCCGTACTAAGTGTTGTGATGATTATTTCATTTGCTCATCAAAACAACCATGTAATTTGTCATCACCATTTTATAGTGGGGAAATTGAGGGTCAAAGAGGTGAAATAATTTATCCAAGATCAATGACAGCCAGCTGAGAGGCAAAGCCACAGGTCACATGGAACCCTTCGTTCTTCCTCATGCAGCAATAAAATGGATGTTCCCATTAGAAAGGCTTGAGAGCAGAGCTTTGCTGGAATTCCATGGAAAACAAAGACACTGTGTGGCCTGCAGAGGTCGAGGGGAGTATGTAGGTGCAGGGGGAGCAGTAAGTTTGTCAGAAAAGAGCTTTGATTCTTTGTAATTACTTCACTTATGTTATAAGACATATAGAATAAGGGCAGCTTGGAGAAGTCCAAGAGTTTTAACATCCAAGACCTGAGCGTGAATTTGGGTTCTGCTAATATTAACTGTGGGGCCAAGCGCAAGCCACTTCACTTCTTGGAACCTCCATTTCTTGATCTAGGAAATGGTACTTTTCAGGGTCAGGAAGAAGAGAGAACACGCTGAATTACATGTGAAAATTAGACAATAAAAAGTGCCGCACCAGCCCTCTGGTTAGAAATGGAACACGCACGGCATGCGATGCTCTATCCCAAGAAAGAAATTTACAGGCAAGGCAGGCCAAGATAATTAAGAGTAATGTAGCAGTTTGATGACTTTTTAAAAAATGTTTCAGGAAATTAGAGTGAGGAGACAAGTTTAAATATAATGTTTGTTACCACTGTGCTGCAAAGCTTTCAGAGTTATACTGGAATCAATCACTGATTTACAATAAAGCTCCCAAGAGTGTTTAGGATCTTTAAATAATCCTTCCAGAACCAAATAATCCAGTTTTGAAATATTGTTCCTAACCAGTTTAGGATGAAGTTCAGTTTTCAAATTATCTGCTGACTCTACACAATACTCAACAGGCGAGAACTGATCTGCTTTGGCCTGGAGACACTTTCATACGTTATTTGGCAACACACTAATAAGATTAGTGAGTTTGACATGCAGAGATGGGGAGGCAATGAGGCGCCTTAAGATTATGAAATTCTCAAGTGAGATAAAGTTAGATTTGGCTTCCTTTCTCAAGGAAATAAAACCAGTACACTTGGACTCACAGCTGGTGAGAGAATCAGAGAAGAAAATGAGCAACAGTTTGGCAAGATTTGTAAGTATCCAGTGAAGAAGTGGGCTGTGCCATTCAGGTATATGGCCTCTCCTTGAGGCCATTTGCTCATGTAAAAATTAACTATGTGACATTGCTATGCGATTTCTACTGCAGGGGAATTGGCTGTGCTGGGAACAGAAGCAGGTTGAAGCAGAGAGGGCTATGGACCAACTGTGAGCTGGGGTCATACCATGAGACACTAACTCTCTTCCTGTCCTCTGACCAGATAGGTGGGTTGAAATCATGACCTTGAAGGTGCCTTTCATTTTGGAAAACATTCACAATTTCAAGCCCCCTTTA
Source organism: Antrozous pallidus (assembly GCA_027563665.1). NCBI lineage: Eukaryota > Metazoa > Chordata > Mammalia > Chiroptera > Vespertilionidae > Antrozous > Antrozous pallidus. The sequence goes on along the minus strand of CM050524.1, from coordinate 48,602,901 downwards.
ACACTCATACACAGACATAAACCTGAACCCGGCTGCTGCTCAGTCCTGTGAGAACAAAACTCCACAGTGTCATTTGGGCATCACGAGGTTGGAAAGAGGAAATGTATGGAAGGGTCACTTTCCATTCAGCCCCTGTAGGCATTTCCTCTCATTTTATGGGGGATGTGGAGGAAATTCTGATTTGCAGCAAAGACATTTACTGTCACAGTTTAAAACAACAACCCTGAGCATGTTTCTAATGTTTCTAGTCGATGTTTATTCAGAATCCATTTTCTGGGCTCAGCTTGGATGATAAGGGATCATAACCAAAGGTTTGATTGTGTAAAAAAATAATCCTATTGCTTGATCAAAACCTTGATTCTGTCTGACAAATGGCTGTGGAGGGTCAGCATTATTGTTCTCATGTCACAGCAGAGGAAAGTGTTTAAGGAACCTGTGGGACAGCAGCACAGGCTGTAAGCTCCCCGAGGGCAGGAACTGTCATCTGTCTTGTTCCATGAGGACAACCTCCTTCCAGGATCTGCTACATAAAAGGGGCCCAATACATGTTGGTTGAATTAAAAGCCAAAATTCAAGATCAAGCTCCTTCTCCTTTGTCATCTATTCAAGGCTGATTTCCCCTCAAACGTAAATGAAGTAAAAGGAATATAATCAACTTTAAGAAAATGAATATAGAAACAACCTCTAGTGTGCTTCTACTGACATATTAAAAACAGTGATCCACTTCCGAAAGAACTTGGGGAGGCTTTTAATTGACTAGTAGTGGCCAAACTACCCTTGACTACTTAGCATACAAGGACTAAAAGGCATATTCAGATTCACTTTGGTTTCTAAAATAACACCAAACACACCGAAACCTCCCCCCACACACACCACACACACACACACACACACACACACACACACACACACACACTTGTTTTCCAAGCAGAGGAAATGAAGTTAAAAAGAAACAATTTTCAAGCACTGTCAAGGCTTCAAGAAAAGACAACAAAGGGCAGGAAATCTGAAACGAAATCTGAGAATCTGCCCTTAAACTGGGCAACTTCACTTGCTTTCTCACAGTGCAGTTGGATGAGAAAATGTGAGGCTGGTCTCTCTGCCTTTCCTGGGCATCATTCACTGCTGTCATGACCTTCAAGTTATTTGCAATAACTAGGATAAAAGTATGTAGCTGCCATTTGTCTGATGCAATCCTCCAGTGAGTGAAAACCCAACTTCTCTCTAAGCCATAATAATGCAACTCAAGTTGAGGCGAAGATAGAATAATGTTTACATGATGACATTGTCAACAGGCTACAGTAGAGTCAAGATGGATCCCAGGAGCCATTTTAATATGGAAAATGAGAACTACATTCCAAGTCCTTGAAGTACATTCTTCTCACATAGTACCGGAATGCGGCGAGCTCCTAGCATCAAGGAGGAATGACCACATTTGCATACTGAAATTACACTTCCTACTAGGGATAGGGTGTATTAAGTAACTTAAACTGTGAAATGCTTTGGATTGCCTTTGACTAGAAAATCGAATTGAAATACTTTCTGGTTCTTAAGGCAGCAATCTCTGGTATGCAACTAATGTTTGTAACTTCAAATTGCCTCCCCGCCCCCATGCAATCTTATTTGTTAAACCTACAAAGTGAGAGCTAAGATGTCACTCAACATCATCCCTTTACCAACACCAAAGGACTGCAATTGGCTCCATTTCTATGGAGTCTAACGTAAAAAAGAAAGAAGCAAAGATGACAGACCACAGGGGAGTGGAGATGGCGGGGAAAGATGACAAGCGCACTCTGGTTTTTAGAGCACTTGAACTTGTTCCCTCCAACTCCAATGTTCTTACCCCAGATATCTGGCTTCTTCACATAGAGATATGACAACCCTTCTGAAATGACAAACACTCACCATCACTCCCTGCCTCTCAGCTTGCATTCACCATCCCTGGCCTGTGAATAGAATTATGTTTGCTAACTTGTGCACATGGGTTTTGTTCAGTTCACTGCTGTTCTCCAGCATCCTGAACAATGCCTAGAACAGGGGAGCCGGTAGTCAATAAACACTTGTTCCCAGCTTTCCATTTCCCCAAGTCCTCTAAAGCCAAGTTTCATATCCTGTTCTTAATTCCTAGAGAAAGCTTTTACCCTTCTGGGAAATTCCTCTCACTTATTTTTTTTTTAAATAGTGTTTATTTGCAGTTACTGGACAAGAAATAAAGATGTGCTCACAGAAGGACTAGGACAATAGGGGGAAAAATGTTGAACCCACGCATGGAGGGTTGTTGTTGTTTTAAAAAAGCTCAAGATCCATTAGTCAAAATTAGCCATATAAAGTAGTCAGCTCACAAGTCCAGCGTTTCTTTTCTGGGAAGACCTGGTTCGTAAAGGTGCAGAACGATGGAACCATCAAGAGAAGCAGCTTCTCTCAAAACTCACAGTTCTGAAGTCTGGGGGACAATCCAGAGTTGCACTGTGCGATTCGGTGGCCAGAGGCTTTTCAATTCAACTTTAGTTCAATAAAAGCACAGACTCTCTTTCAAGTTGCACTAGCCATTTTCAAGTGCTTAATAGCCACATGTGACCAGCCTACATAGACATAGAACATTTTCATCAGCACAGAGAGTTCTACTGAACAACTCTAATGGAAGAAAATCCAAGAAGACCTGGTTCCTTACTCCCAGGGAGACCCAAACACGAAGGCTACAGGACGTGGAAGGAGAAACAGGGCAGAGCTGGGGAAAATGTGCCACAGGCAGGAGACGTGCCTACTGGCTTGGAAGCCATCTGTACTTCAAGTTCCATCCTGATTTCTTAAGGAATGTGTTCTGTATTAAATGACTGGCTGCCTGTACTATTTCTGTTGAGATAGGGGGCAGAAGACAATTAAGGACAAGAGCTAGATTCCACGGTAAAGCTATAAGCCATGAGTGGCAGCAGCAGAAGTTTCCAGAAGTAAGAAAAATGGACCGAACTGGGTGTGCAACAAGCTGAAACCTGTGAGGATTCAAGTCAGCTGGCACAACCTCTCAAAATGCAAATCCCTGTGCCTAAGATAAAAGACTGTGTGAAAAAAAAAGTCAGACTCTGAAGGTATTAAGTAATTCCTAGTAAGCCCCATTTCCATGGCTGAAACGTAACTCGGAGCTGAAGCACACAGATTAAGTTTCCAGTCAAAGCCCACATGAGCAAGGAAATGAACATCTCAGAAAAAATACTGGCCTTTCTTGTCAAGGTTTTTCGTAGGACTTAAATCACAGCTGGGCAAATAAGGGTGAGTTTCTAGGACACAGCAGACAGGTGACCAAAGCAGGAAGAATGTATTCACAGGGGAAATCCCAGTATCCTCAGGGTAGTCACTGCCCATGGATTTCTGTGATGGAAGCTATACCCAAGGGCAACCTTTCTCCTTAGAGACCTTTACCTGCCTCTTAGACTTCTCTTTAGCCAGTTTGTCCAGGAGTTTGAATGGTTTATAATCCCTAGCGGGCCATGGGCATACACCTTAAGCATATTTTACTCCTGCAGCACATGGCTAGTTTTACAGCCTTTTTAAGATTAAAACTAAAAACACAGGTGATAAAAGAGACCTGGCTAGATCCTCCCACAGCAAAGTATTATAAGCAGAGTGTAATACTAAAGAGGATTTCCATAAGCATTAAAATATTATGTACCCAGGATAGAAATGGTCTGTGTAATTCCAAAGTACAGGAATGGAAAAGTACAAATAATTTAATCTGCCCTACTATGATTATAGGTGCTAAGAAATGACCTCAATAGACTTCAATATTGGATTTGAAAAAAATGGGAATTTAAAGGATATGCTACCACTATTCTGCTATTATGGTAGCCAACAGCTATTACATGTGCCAGTTGACATTTAAGTTCATTGAAATAAAATAATATTTAAAATAAATTTCCTAAGCTGCTCCTGCCACATTGCAAGCCAAGGTGGCTAATGGTTACCACACTGGACAGCACAGATGTAAGATACTGTCACAATGCAGGAAGTTCTACTGAATAGTGCCACTCTTTAAAAAGGCTATGTAATTTGCCCCAATATCATCATAGAGATTATGAAGTTAAAACACCAAATTTCTGGGCTATTGGCCACCTTCTAGACCCTGATAAATTCCTTGCAGCGCTTTACACATGTTGTGTAATCAACCCAACTGCCCAGTCTCAAGCCCGTTGAAATGGCTTTAGATGTTAGGAAAGTATTCCACCAAGGCTCTCCCCAAGTGAAAGTCTAAATTCTTCAGAGTTCCAAATATACATGAATCATGAGATAGTGAAGTGTGAGTCTATCAGGAACATAAATGAGGCCCAGGCAAAATAAGGCACTCTCTGGAATTAATGTATTCGTGTCCTTCTTTATTTTGTTTTATTTTGTCACACTTCACCCCAGAGGATTCAGCAGGCTACTTTGCATGGAGTAAGGTCTAGAGAGCACCTAAGGAAAGTTCTTGAACTCTTAAGAGCTTCCCTATAAAACTTTTCAGCTGCAAAGAAGGAATGATAGTTTCTAAAAACTGTGAAGTGCTCACAAGGAATCCTAGCCCCCATGTGCTCACTGGGTGCACAGGGAGGTCCTGATGCATTCCCCTGCTTCTGTTATTGCAAGGCATTATGGGAAAGGAAGAAAGAGATGTATTACCTTCACATCATGACAAACTCCGGGCCTTGCAATAGTTTACTTACATCATTCTTCTACTTAAAATTTGTCAGCGAACTCAAGCCTGAACTACAGAAACGTAAGCCTACACACTACATGAGCTGGCATTTATGAAAATCAAAAACACTTTGTTCGGTTCACTGCCCTTCCCACTCCCAGCATTTCCACCTCCCTGCAAGATCATGGCCAAGGCATGGCCAAGACATGATCCCCAAGGTGCACTGCCCAGGCCCCCAAAAGGTTCAATAATCTCTTAGTGTCACTGGGAGAAGGGACTCAGAGAATGGCTTCTCCTAGGACACCTGGTGTCTGACACCACCCAGAAAAAGAGGCCCACGGCAGACAGCATGCTATTGTCCACACTGGAGGTGGCTCGGGGAAGCTGGAGCACTTCCTCTGTGTGGTCAGTGGACATAATGCCAGCAGGCAGCTTCCCAACTTCCCCTCTGTTTCTTTGGAGAAGGTAGGGAAGTATAACTCTGGGGCTAACAAGTAGACAGTCCTGCCATTGAGTGGTAGCAGCCTTTCAGACCCTGCTCAACTGTTTTCTCCTTCAGAAAGTCATTCTTACTACTCACTGCCATCCCAGCCCCCCAGTCTTTGCCTACTCTGGCCTTGATTTTTATTCCCCCTTCACTGTGATGTAGGCTTTTAGATGGGCATCTATTTTACCCCACGCTGCAGGAAGTTTCCATAAGTAAAGGGATTTTCATTCTCCCATAGCTCTACTCCAAAACCTGCCCCATATCTGTTATACTGGATTTAGTAATAGTTAGAAGATTGGAGGTTCTGAACTCAATAAATGGTACTTCTTTGCAGGGGGATGTCAAGTAAGTACCTTGACCTCTCTGGTCAAATTCTCCATTTGTAACCTATCTGGAATAGGCTGCATCAGTGTCCCTCAACCTGGGTTCCACATCTGAATTATCTGGGGATTGGTGCCAGGACCCTACAAAGGGGAAATAAATCAGAACGTCTAGGGGTTAGGCTCAGGCCTTAGAATTGTTTTACAAGCTCTCTAGATGATTCTAATGTGCCCCAGAGTTGGAAAAACAACAGTTCGGTAAAGGATTTATTTTACTTGGAGTGAGAACATAACAAATAAACATAGAGGTTAGAGATAGGGCCCATGACAGCTCTGGGTTAGGAGTGACCAGGCCCATGAGCAATGTGTCTCCATTTGCCCAGCTACTAAGGAAGATCACAAACAACATTATCACAGAATCTTATTATACATTGGCATAGGTAGAGTCAAGCCCAACCCAAATAGTTTTCTTATGTGACTCAAACTCTAATACTTTAGGATGAGGCATGAATCATACACATAACCAGCCCTAAGGGATTTGGTTGTTATTGTACAATTCTTCCTGGAAGAGGATCTTTTGATTAATTTTTAAGTATGGATTTTAGAAGTTCCTAACTTATTAAAGGATGGAAATTCTTTCCCAATTACCAAGGAGACAATAAGCTTAAAGGAAGCTCGTTTTGAAAGATCTGAGGAGCAGGTTTCCTGAGAAAGCTGAATTCTAAAGTGTTTTGACCCCATGAGGCAAAATGAATAGCGAATTCAAGCAAACGTGAGAAAATGCATCTTCCGTTAGATAATCTAGCAAACAAGTTTAAAAGGCAAACCAACAGTTCCTTAGATCAGTTAACAGTTGTGGATAAGATTGTCCTTCAGAAAAATCTCAAAGCTAAATAGATATAACACACAGCAGATAACTTCTAAGTCAATATATTCCTATACTTGAATTTCTTTTCCGAATCTCTGTGATATTTTTCTTTGTTAGTCCATTAAACAAATATATATTGAGAACCATCTATATACCAGATCTGGGGAACCATTCCTGAAATGTGCAGAAGCTGAGTATTTTTCTTGGTACAATGGCATTTGCCTTAACAGAATTCAGTATGTAAAAATTACAATTTTTAAAGGATTATATATAAAAGGTATTATTCCAGAAGGTTTACTTTGAAGTCCTTTTTTTGAAGTGCAGGAAAATGTAAAACCTATGATAGTTTTCAAGAAAAGCTCTCCAATTATAAATTCATTGAGCCCAGTCATTGTTCAATGAAGCTCATCTTTTCTAGGAAATTTTCACTGAGAAGGAAAAATCAGAATGATTGTCAGTTCCAAGTCCCTGGGGGAATCATCCTGATGAATGCTGGTGGAAACAAAGAGAAAGAAGTCCATATTAGTGTGGGAGCTTACTTGATGGGCTTCCTTAACCAAAATTAAGTAAAACAACATCATGACTCAACTTCTCTTTTTATGTGGCGGGGGAAATAACATTTATGCAAAGCAAGTTGCAGGAAAGCAAGAACACAAATTAGCGTTCTGTCTGGCAATCCAAATACAGTTTCTGCTCATTGAGATCATTCTTTATTTACCATATCCTTGGAAAATGTCATAGTCATACAAGAAGGAGGCTTTGCTACTCAAGGTATAACTTTCTTTTATATGAAAGCAACTTGACTAAATAAGAGATGTCTATGTTATTCATGTTATTCCAGTCAAAACTATTTTGTTCTTCTCTGTATCTTTCTTCAGATACTCATCTTCAAGAAATTCTGTGAAAGAAAGCCCCAGACAATACCTGACCGCTATGTCCCCATGGTGAAGAAGGGCCCTTCCTATGTACAGATGCCCTCCACTGATTATGTTAAGCGCTTGAAGCTCTGGGGAAGAGCAAAGCTTCAGGATTGTAGCAACAACCACAATGTTTTATAAATGGCAACATCTGTCTAGTGACCATGCCCTCAAGGAGACAGACCACATGGTGCTTAAAAGAAAAATTATCCCCACATGAAAAAGGGGTAAAAAATGACTCATTACATAGCTTGAACTCCAGTAAGACTGGTGGACAAAACACTCAAAGACATGCGTCTTGAAAGAGGAAATTCTCCAGTCTTAATTGTGGCTTCTGATTTTCGAGGCAAAGAACAAGGCTTCTGATATCAATCCTTCCATCCCCTTCTTCTGCCATCTAGCTATGGAAATACGAAAACACGACGGGACCCTAGTTTTTAATCTTAGGTTTAGTCAGAAAGCAAGCAGCGAGCAGAACACAAGGACTGAAAATGGTAAAATGATGGAAAGACAAATTTGTGACCCATTGCAATGCCTCAAACAGTTACCATCTTTTTGGGTCTTCATTTGCATATGATCTGTAAGGTAGGATCATTATACCCATCCTAAAGGATTGGTTCCAGAATTAAATATGGCATGTGAGTGAAACTGTTTTGTGTACAATAAAGCATCCTATTAACCTGAGAGATTGTTTAAAAATTATTATCACGCCCTAACCTGTTTGGCTCAGTGGATAGAGCATTGGCCTCTGGACTCAAGGGTCCCAGGTTCGATTCTGGTCAAGGGCATGTATCTTGGTTGTGGGCACATACCCATTAGGGAGTGAGCAGGAGGCAGCTGATTGATGTTTCTCCCTCATCAATGTTTCTAACTCTCTATCCTTCTCCCTTCCTCTCTGTAAAAAATTAATAAACTATATTTAAAAAAATTATTATCACCAGGCTTGGTCAAGGTTGCCAGGTTAGACTTGGCGTATACTGGTGCTCTTTCCCCCATAAGCTGCAATGGTAGCAAAGTTATTCAAATCACTTCTCTTTTCTGTGTTCCTCACACTAGTTTTCATTTGCCTGGACAAGTAGGCAGATGACTATTTTTACAATGTTTGCTGTGCTTTGAATACTTATTAGACAGCTATTTTAACAACAACAACAACAACAACAAAAAACAAAACACTTTGTTCTCAAGAGATATGCACCCAAGAGGACTGCAGACAGAAATGTTCATTAAAATGCAGACTCTCTACTGAGCCCAGGTCACCACTGGCAAAGTGCACACCAGCATCTGCTGGCCACCAGCACACTCATCAACCATCCACTCTGGCCCCTTCCTTTTCTTATAAATTGAAGGTACTTCAATTTAGAGAACAGGGGCCGAGTCTGCCTCTGGGACCATCTTGTGTAACACGGGAAGGTGATTAAAGAGAGGCGATGCCGAATCCATCAGACTTTCCCAAGATTTTCAACAGCTCACTCAGAAGCCTCTGTAATAAAACTTTTATTAAAGTACTGATCATAATCAAAATAGAACATTGTATCAGAGGTCAAGTATTGTTTGGGGCTTCCTTTCCCATAATTTAAAGATGTAATGAGAAGAGCGAAACTGTTTTGACCAGCAGAACACGAGTAATGCAGACATCTAACATTTATTTTTTTAAAGATATATTTTATTGATTTTTTTACACAGATGAAGTGAGAGGGATAGAGAGTTAGAAACATCAATCAGCTGCCTCCTGCATATCCCACACTGGGGATGTGCCTGCAACCAAGGTACATGCCCTTGACCGGAATTGAACCCAGGACCCTTCTGTCCAAGGCTGATGCTCTATCCACTGAGCCAAACCAGTTATAGCATCTAACATTTAGTCAATTGCTTCTATAAGCAAAGAAGTTACACCTTGAGGAGAAGCAAAGCCAACAGTGGACTTTCCTACTAAACATTGAACTAAACACTGAACTGTTAAGAAACTAGATTCCCCTCCCTGTGCCCTGAAGGCAACATAAGCATTTCACTAACAAACTGGTAACAGGAAACGCTCTGAGCTGGACAAAATACTTTGCATATTGATGAATAAATATAAGTGATTATGTAATCACCACACACATCCTCACCAACATCATCGTCAAAATCTTGGAAGGCATTTGCTTTCGGCACTTTGAAAGCTTACCAATGGTACCTCCAATTAAAAGGACTCTACCTCAACCATTTCCAGTAAGTGCCCCAGGAAATGAAGACATACAATTCTTATTCCATCTCCTTTCTCTCCTAGGTAGAGCGGGTAGGGCATTGGCTGTCCATGTTTAATGTTATAAAGTCATTGTGGCTCCAGAATTCCCACAGAGGAAGGGCTCTATGGGTAATGATGAGCCAGCTGGAAGGGAGCTGGCCTGGAAGCCAGGCAGGCATAGGAAGTGTACTACCTCTGGTTTCTAGACTCGCATTCATGGGAGGGGGTGGGGGGTTCACGGAGAGCTGATGGAGATGACAGTGGGAAAGGAAGCTGAAGACCTTCAAGAACATTCTTGGACCTTTAAGAATCATTCCTACGAAGCACCCATGGAAGAAAGCCTCCATATTTAAGTCTCATTAACATGCGCCCTTGACGGGGCTTTCCAAAAAGTACAACCAGGAGTCACCTTTGCAATATGGGATGTTCGCCCTCAGACACATAGAGTGTCAGTATCTTCAGACACTCTCCGTGCACCAAGCAAGAACCTCTCATCAACGGCCCCTTCTCCAACCACCCCAATGACAGGAGATAACCTATGATTCATAAAAGTGAAAGGCAGGAGTGGCAACAATTGTCCTGAGTCAGATGGGATGACTTTTTCTGGCCTCTCCAGTCATAACATGTTGGCCCTCTATAAAAAAAAATCACACACAAGAAGATAAATGAATCAAAGGCAGCCTGCAATGGGTGGAAAAACAACAACCTTTAACACCCACAGACTACTGCTCCTCCAAACTCACAGACACTGAAAACTGAAGACAGAGGAAACCTCCACTGTAAAGAGCAACCCACACTCATCAGATCACCTGAAATTTCCCATAAGCCCATGTTCTCTCAAACAACACCTACAGTTATTTATAGCACAGCCATGGATGACAGATACACTTGGTGGTGAAAAGGTAAGCAGTCTAGGGGGAAAAAATGTGTGTGTGTGTGTGTGTGTGTGTGTGTGTGTGTGTGTGTGTCCTGTCACCCCATCTTGGATTTATAAGCAGTATTTTCCTGGCCTTTAAAAGTAATGAATTCCAGATAGCAACAATATTTTAGTGAAATGTGTGCAGGGTGCTAGAGAAGAATCAGACGGTTCTCCTTCAAAGAGTTTTCACCCTAGGAAGACAGTTGACACACACACACAAACAGCCACCGGTAGTCCAATGGCCAAGGCCATCTGGATGAGAAGCAAGGCCTGTTAGAGAGACTGTGAAGGGAATTCAGATCGGAATAGTAACAAAGAAGATGAAATAGAAGAAGTAGCAGGTAGTCATGCATTATTTCAGAAGGTGGAGGTATTGTAGGGTCCGGGTAGAAAATGTGAAGATTGGGGGGAGGAGAAAGTCACATGTTAGAAAATTGGAAAAAAAAAATGTGTGAGAAAAAGCCTGATTAGAGTGGAGCCAGGGCTTGGAGCATACACAAAGGAGGTGAGAAAGAAAGTTGGCCAACTCCATGCATCAGGCCATCACACCGCCCTGTGTCCCATCTGTGTGTCCTAGGAGCCAGGGTCACTGACACAGCCTCTGCCCTCAAATAGGAAGCCAGAGTCATGGAATCACCTGGATCCAGGGAGAGGACCCAAGGGAGGCTTTCTAACAGAGGCCACCTATTCAAAATGATGTATGTGGAGGTGCGGGGAGATTTAACTGATAAAAATGTATACATATGAGAGAGATAAGGAACCTGGGGTGGCCATGGGCAGAAAGAAACCAATGAGGAGATTCTTACAGATGACAGAGAAGAAGAGTTCAGTCTTGCATTGTGGTAACATAATGTAAGAGCAAAAATGAAACCAAGTGGTCATCCATTTCATGTAACTAGGTTCCTCTTGTAAATAAGTGTCTGATTAAGAGATTCTAGGTATTAAGATTTTTTAATTATTCTGATAAATAAGTTGACATTTGATGCAACAGGAAACGACATGAGATATAGGTTACAATGAAAAGTCCTTCACTATTCTTTTTTTTCTAAGTATAATTAAGATGCAAAAGAAAAAAAATAGGTCAGAAAAGAAAATTATTTGGAAAAATCAGAAAGTGGCTATGAAAACCGGTTGTTGTGACTGATAGGGACCCAAAATACTTGAAAAAAAAAAAAAGTAATTGAGGTGCAAAAAAATTGCCTTTGGGATGAGTAAAATACAGAAACCAGTCAATGAAAAAGCCAACAGTGGTATTTTCAGAACCGTCTAAAATAAACTTGGAAAGGAAAAATTTACTGAGTCCTCACTGAGCAACAGCCAGATAAGTTTCTTAAGATAAAAGATTTTGTAAAAAATATATTGATGAGTAGCATTACTTCCTAGAAAAACTTGACATCAATTCATTCATTTATTGGGTACATACTTTGTACACTGTAGAGTGCTACAGATTTTAAGTAATACTAAGGTATAATAGCTCTTAAGTAAGGCCCACAACTGTCAAGGCCGACTGTGATTAGATGCCTAGTGAGTAAACGTGATGAATGCTGTGAATTCGGCAGAGGAACGGTTCCCTGGTACCCACCGTTGGTGGTCAAGGAACATTCAGTGGCGGAAAGAACATGAAGGACGCTTTGGGGAAACGGACAGGTTAAAACTAACGTATTAATCGATCTGCCATCAATGCCTTCTCTCTTCTGCCACCTTAATGCATTAGTTACAACCAATTAAACAGGGCTTTGGAGCTTAGGAGGAGTCAAAACACTCTCATAAAACCAGGAGCTACTCTTCCTAGAACCCTTGCTCAGTGCCAGAAACGAGCTGGATCTGATCTACTGAAATCAGTGCAGATAGATCACTGGCCTCCTCTGTGGAAAATGCTTCCATGCTGCTAGCGCAGTGCTTCTCCAACGTCAATGAGTCACCTGGGAATCCTGTTAAAATGCAGGTTGTCACACAGTCAGTCTAGAGAGGGCCCAGGGTTCTGCGTTTTCAATAAACTCTCCATGCTGCTGATGCCGCTGGTCCCTGGACCACCCTTTCAGTAACAAGGCATTAGAACATCTTGAGTTGCTGTTATCATGGGATGATATAAAAAGCATCGTTTGGGGGGGGGTCACAATGCTCAAACTCAAGATTTGGGCCTCAGTGCACAAATTGTAATGCGTGAAAGGTAAAGTGACAAGAGGGATGAGGCTCCTGAAAGAGTGAGGAAGGACAAGCAGGGTGGCAAGCTGGAGGTGATGGAAAAAAGAGATACCAACAAAGCAAAAGATTGGCGGGCCTGTTGCTCATTAGAATAAGGAAATAAGTGATAAGAGAAACAATAAAAATTATGTGATTAGTTATAATAGAAATCATAAGGATAAAAGTAAGAGTGCCGCCCGGCCAGTGTGGCTCAATGGTTGAGCATCCATCCACCTATGAACCAGGAGGTCACGGTTCAATTCTCAGTCAGGGCACATGCCCAGGTTGGGGGCTCTGTCCCCAGAGTGGGGTGTACAGGAGGCAGCCGATCAGTGATTCTCTCTCATCATTGATGTTTCTATCTCTCTCTCTCCCTCTTCCTCCCTCTCTGAAATCAATACCGTATTTTCTGGCGTATAAGACGACTTTTTAAACCCAGGAAAATCTTTTCAAAAGTCGGAGTTGTCTTATACGCCAGGTGTAAAAATACCATAGCTTGCAGTTATGATGGGCATTGCTAACTCACCAGGGACTTGCCCGGCACGTGCGCTCTCTCTATTGTTTATTATCTTCCTCCTATCGTTATCCGTTCTAGTCGTCTTATACGCCGGAAAATACAGTAATTAAAAAAAAAAGTCTGGAGAGGGGTTAGATTTTTAGGAATTATTTTATAACAATGTTACTTAAGGGAATCCAGAATAGCGAATACAAAATACTATTTTGGGGTGGTTTTTTTTTTCCTTTTCATATATTTAAGGAAAATTTTATCACTTTCTTGTCCAATACTGTGAGTTTTAGAAATAAAGCATAAATGTGATATACAAGCCACAAGATAGTCATTCAAAACAATAGTCAGACGACTCCTTCTCTGTGCTAAGCAGCATCTGCAGAACACATTATGTCAAGTGCAAAACACTTTCTACAGAAATGCAGTTATGGTACTCACAGCGACTCCCCTGCGCGCCCCCCCCCCCCCCCCCAAAAAAAGCAGACTGAAAACTGCCAGTGTGGCAAATTCTGTCTTTTCTGAGAGTATTTTAAGAAAAGTGGTGGAGAAATCTTTGAAAGGCAACAGATGACTAATTATATTCAGACAACTTTCCTTTCTTTCCCCCTCCAAACATAGAAGCTTCTTGAGAGTGTTCTTTTCCTAGACATGGCCAAGCATTTCATAGTTCTCTACCTTAAGGAAAACCTTCACAGACATGTTAACCAACCCAGAGGAAGGAGAGGATGAAAACCCCATAATTAACCAAAGAGAAATGGAATGATCACCAAAACCAAGTCAGCCTTTTTTCAGCAAGAAAGAGTGCCAGCCGGTGTAAACATGCTATTGAGTCAAGGATGTATGCTCAGGCACCTGAACTAGGAACTTTTCAAAAGAACTATGGTTTCTTTTCCTTTTGTTAACAGTAGTCATTGCCAACAAACTCCAAGTGAATGTCTGTGGTGTTTGTCAGTTCCGACCTGTTACGATTTTTGGCAGATTCCTGTTTTGACCAGTCAAAGCTTGTGTTTTCTAAGTCGCTTCAATGGTTTCCTCTCCTAACTAACCTACAGAATGAAAGATTTCAGCCGGAAAAAAAGTGGAAGTCTCAGCCAATCCAATTCTCATCATTATACACCGAAGAAAAATGAGACCCAGTGAGACGAAAGGACTTAAGCAGGTCACCCAGACACCTCGATTGCCAGTATCATATGCTTTAGTCTTTACCAGCTGTCTCCTAGGGAGTTTAATCTCCAACTAAGGGTTAGATCTGGGTTACCTTTCATTCAAGATCATGGGTTTGTGGTAATTACATATTTGCAACTTCTTTTCAACTTGGCATGGGGCCTCTATACTAGGAAAATGATGAAGGGGTTTAGCTACATCTGGGGGAAGACAGATGGTGATGTAATAAAGCAGACGTAAGTCTGTCCACCAGAAGAGGAGGAGGAAGCAGTTCTTATTTTCTAAGTCAAAAAGCGAATCCTACCATTAGGCATAGAGTCAGGTCTCATGGAAGCTGAAACTTTTAAATTTCAGG